>CM028133.1:184073750-185442500 GCA_016271365.2 Neoceratodus forsteri | reverse complement strand
TCCTTGGGTCGTGCAACATCGTGGGATATGTAGTAGATGGGAATTGGATCTCCTTGTAGTGACGTTCCTATGTCTAGGCTTAAGGAGGGCACAGACACCAGCTGGGGCAAGCCCCATTATAATTTTCTTGGCCGTGATGCAGGTTTGGCACTTTATGCGTTTGTCCAGTTGAAGCCATCCAGATTGGGAATAAAGGTCACATGAGTGGAGTGCGGCAGTGTGAGCCAGTGATGAGGCGACAGGCCTTATTCAGGGAGGTTGCGATACGTTTGAAGCAGTGGTAGTTGCGAACTCATGGTAAAGCTCTGAAACCGTACTTGTAAGCAATAACCCGACTGTGTAGGTACTGGGGAGTAATCAACACCCTGGGTGCGTTGTGAGCCACGAAGGTGAAGCCATAGTGTCCTCACAGCACCCAGAGTGTTGATTAACCCCCAGTAACCACAGTCTGGAGTGGGTTATTGCACTTACAACATGGGCTGATTAGATTGAAACATTTACAAAAACGAATTAAACTTCCAAACATTGCTTCGTTTGCAAGGTGTTATTCCTCTTCATAAAATGGTTCGACTGTTTTACTTGGTTGATGCTTACAACACTTGTACCACAACTGGAAAAGTTTCATTTATTGGCAACAAGACAGTTGTGTACATGTAAAAATACAATACAATCATGCTTTCTACCAAATAACATTTTCTCTGTAATCAGCTATGCGAAGGTAACAACGCTACGTACCACAGCTGCATTATCGCTTTTAACACATTTAGATGTCCTCAGAGTGGAAACTTCACTCTACTACTAGTACACTTCTGCTAGTATCGCTACGAAAATAACTTTTTCAATATTTACAACTATCTAGTGTTTTATGAAAACGAGTATTTATAGTCAAATGCTTTGGAACTCCATTGACACATGTTACTGTCATATATGCTCACAGTACACATGAAGTAAAAGGGAGTTCCGATTGACATCCACTATACATAACTTTTGCAGTACACTGCTGTCAACTTTTAAAACATTTCTCCAATTCACCATTTTAGTACTGAACCTGTACTTTTGTGCTGAATACAGACGAGCACAAAGCATTAACCGCTCTATTCTGTGAGCAGAACGCATTAGCCACTTAACAGTTTGTGTCCTAAAAAAACCCAACAAAACAAAACAGGACATGACAACTGATAGCTGCTATCTAGTTCATACGTGTGGGTACTACGAGTTCAGCTGGGTGGGTAGGTGAGTGGCAAATGACACTAGAATTAATCAACCGACCAAGCACGGTAAGATTGCTGATGCGTTTGGCTCTATGAGGCGGTGGGTGGGGGGCATATCTCTGTCAAACAACTCGGATACCCAAATCCTGGACTCACAACTGCCCAACTGACAGTACAATGAATGACACTGGTTATCTGTTTGGCTCCGGGAGGGGAGGGAGTGTCTTTCTGCTGCAAAGCAGCCACGTTCACTGTCTGCTCTCTGCTCTACGATCCATCTGGGTGGGTGGTTTATTTGAATATTCATAACAGGTCCCATTCTGTCTGTACACACTTCTTGTGTCTGTGCCAACCGCTGGGTCTGGGACTTCAGAAACAGAGGACAGGCTCGGAAGGCACGGTGGGTGGGGCGGATGTGTCAAACAGGTGTTCCTTTTGCTACAGAATTCATCAGTGTGAAAAAGTGCCGACTGTTTCATGCATGGGTAATGATCTCAACCTGAGACTACTCACCCTTATAGTGCTTGTAACAGAGATTAATGTATTGTTGCCCGATAGCTATTAGCCAATTAGATTATTTCTTTTAAAAGCTCATGTTATGTTATACAAGGTATTCCATCATGGTCTGAGCCAGTGGTGTGGGGCAGGGTATCACTTGATAGCAACATTATCCCACACTTGGACCAGCTGGGGCCGGGAGACAGTGGCCGTGGA
Source organism: Neoceratodus forsteri (assembly GCA_016271365.2). NCBI lineage: Eukaryota > Metazoa > Chordata > Ceratodontiformes > Ceratodontidae > Neoceratodus > Neoceratodus forsteri. The sequence goes on along the minus strand of CM028133.1, from coordinate 185,440,575 downwards.
GCACGTCACAAAGGTGAGGTGCTCAGTGTCCAGGGAGCTGGGCTGCCCTGTACTGGCCCACACCCTGCCAGATGAACAGGACAGACATCATCTGTGAAAGCAGCACCTCACCCATCCTCCTAGCCTGTAAGGGGGCAGGCATGGCGACCCCATTATTAGGGTAAGTGTGGAAGAGGGAATGGGGTACCCCTTCCCCCAAGGATGTTGTCATTTACAGCAAAAAAAACTGAATATTGGGACAGCATCCATGAGGGTGTTTCAACAAGAAAGAAAAAAAAAGGCAAAATGAAAATACAGGGATAATGTTACTGCCATATTACAAGCGGATGCCAAGGTGTGCTTTCCTAGCTGGAGTAGGGCTGTCACTGTACTAAATTTTGAGTATCACAATATCTGTGCAACGCTATGATGATGTATTATCACAATAATGTTTTGCACTCCTGGTATTAGTATAAACAGCAATAAATCGGACTGGGCAAGATGGAGAACTGGGAATTTTAGTTGGACAGAGACTGACAGGATGCCCAAGCAGCAGAAATGATAATGTCATGGCGATTTATCACAGTACATTGTACTGCACAACATGTCACAATTTTTTTTACAATGATAAACTACTGCTGCTGGGATTTATCGGGATACATCTTCACATAAGGTTATCATGACATCTCTATGCTGTACAACCCAACGCTCCCTACTCAGAGCTCAAGAATGACTTTCTTGCAGCTCCACCATTCAGGGTGAGGGGAGGTCTCCTGTATGACAATGCAAGGTGCAGCCATTTTTTTTGGTCCTCATTCTCCCCCCCCCCCCCCATACTCAGGGTCACCATTGCTAAGTCTTCCTCTGAGAGGTCTGGTTAGCAGCTGACTTTGCAGCTAATGCAAATGTTGCACCCCGATCGTCAGGCGGCGCATACCCTTTTTCCGACAATCAAGGTTCTCCCGCCGTGCAGTACCAAGCCCCTCAGTCGGTCCCAGTGATGGGTTCTGGGGCTGAAATGCAGACTCTGGTCTCCCAGGCCAATGGAGTGGCAACCTGGCACTGCAGTGCCTGCTGGGAGACCAGAGTCTGCATGTAAGCTCCAGAATCCCACTGGTCAATAACGTGTTTTCTTTGCCACCTCACTTACCCATTGGTGCCCCCACTCCGAGTCCCACTGTCTGCCCTCTCTGATCCTACCATACTCATCGCCACTGTCATTAGTTATCAACTGACCTCCAGCACCTCTAACATCAGAAGGCTGGCTTGTCCCAGCCGGAAGTCTACTGTAGCCAAGTGGAGGTGCACTCATAAACTGCAGTCCTTATTTTCATTCCTATCCCTGCCAGAAGCCTTCTTGGGGAGTGCTTAATCCCTGGTGCTAGCTGAAAGGGGTCCCAACGGTACACTGGAGAGCTTGCTGGTGCTCCACAGGGCGGCAATGACAAGGGCCATTATTCAATGCAGCAATTCTGTTGCTTTTCTTCCACTCCTCTTCAAACGCACACAGTCATGGATGGCGGGGGGGCCTGATGACATGTAGTCACTCACATCATCAACAGCAATATCGTCAGCAGGAGCCGCTGTCAGAGCAGTGTACCATCCTCCACTCCCGCCCCACATGGGAGAAGTGTGCCTTTTGGACGTTCTGAAGCCCTCCCTGCCAACCTCTGCTCCTGATGTCCCGGGCGTAAACCTCTGTCACCAGCATGTCTGAGTGATCCCCCATCTCAGTACCAGAGAGCTGGCTAGAACAAGGTGCTTTTAACATCGCATTCATCAATGGGATTCTGAGGCTGGCATGAGAACTACAGTCTCCCAGAAGGCCCTGCAGTGTCTTGCTGCCACTCCACTGGACAAGGCCAGCCTTGCTGTTCCCCTGTGCTTTGAGAATGCAGGTGCACTTATGGCCAGTTCAGAATGAACCCACTCTTCTGACGCAGAAGGGACAGCAATTCTCAAGAATCTATGGGTCAATGGCTCATACCTAACAGCCTCACAGTGGTGTACAAACAAGAAAATGACAGTAAACCTACATAATGATATAAAAATATATCATATGTTAGTAGGTTTCATTGGTGGGTTCTAAAAGTTGTTCTGCACATAGAATCATGAAGAACAATTAGAGAATGTGCTGAACAACCGAGCAATGCACAGTACAAAGAATACTCACAGCAGAAGCAATGTGCAGTACAGTGAAGCAACCAGTGAAATTCAAACACAGCCTCTTACCAGGCTGCACTATGTTAGCCCTGGTAATCCAGTGGGCTACTTGGGGCCCTTCTGCACTATGGTCCATTTTCTTTTAAGTATCCCTGGCACCTAATGGGTCCTGGAAGGGCCTCTCCCTTCCCAGACTGTTGATGAAATGTCTCATACAAGACAGAAAGTGCTGGGGTAAGAATTGTGGATTTGGGTCCATGTTTCTGTGCATGGCTTGATTTTGTATATTTAATTCTACAGTTTTGTACTACAGAGTGTGTGGAATCCTGCCCAATACAGCTTTTTCTGCTGGCCTATTTTGTCTGCCTCCCCACCCCTCGTGTCTCTCTTTGACAGGAGGGGGCACAGGCTGTGAAGAAAGTTCTGAATGTCTTTACTCTTCCAATGCCGGCTACTGGAGGTATCTGGGGAAGGGGGGGGGTCAGTTAAGGCACAGAGCAAAGGTCTGAAGCCTCAAAGTAAGAGTCGCTTCCACAGTGGAAACACCCAACTGGGCTTAATCAATAATAATAATAAAAAAACAAACTCTGGGAGCCAGAATCAGAGGCTTGGTGCGCTCCCCAAGGGCAGCTGAAGGCGACAGGTTCTGTACTAGTTAGAGATGCACAGTGGCTGTTATCTGGAGACCCGAGGGGCTACTTAAGGATCAGGGGTGTTGTGAGTGACAAAACCTGCTAACTCTCCTAATGTAAAATAATAAAAATCAGGGAACTTTGATTTGGACACCTTGTGGCTACTGTGACATCAGCGGTGCACTTGACTTTTCTCTTGTGATCAAGAATGTTACAGTAGCGATTCAGCGTCTGAATTAAAATTTCATTCCATGACATCCCTGACACCATGATAAGAGTCCCGTATAATACCACGGTTACTGTTAGGACACAGTATTACAGAAAAAGTCATTTTTGTAAAAAAAATAAAAGAAGCCTCCTCAAACTCCTGCATCAAGTAGAGTCATCATGAAAGGGACAGGTGTTCCTGACAATACAAAAAAAAATAACTAAATCAGTATAAAGGTCTGAATACCACAGTGTACCATGAACCACACTTGCTGCAGTACTGGAAACTGTCTACTCCATCAATGCTATGATGACCTATTAATACTGCAGTATGCCGTAAAACTGTTTCATCTCTAGGCTGCAGCAGCCTGTTCAGTCCTGACGTTAATTATTCTACACATATAAATAAGAGTTACGGAAATAAGACTTTGCTCGATTGTCCCACACTAAGATAAGACAGCTGGATTCAGGTTTATTTTTTTTTTTGTTTCAAATCATTTACAAATTCTGTAACAACTCTCTTGGCCCCCTTACCTCCGGTCAGGACCGGCTCCCCTCACCCCCAACGGGTCTATCATTTAAGAACCCACTTGGCAGGGTCATTTTGTGCCAGATCCAAACTCCCGCCTCCTTCAGAGTGTGGAGGCAGGAGTTCCTGGGGTATGAAGAGGAGCCAGCTCTAGAGGAGGGGGGGTGGGTGGTCATGGCCCGTGTGCACCCAAGATCTTCCTGCTTCAAACAGGATCACCCATCTCCTTGTGCTTTGTTCCCAGCCACTGGGATGCTGACACACAAGTGGCAAAATGCTCAAAACGCAAAGCAGAGCCCAGCCAACATCCCCCCACCCCACTGTACTGCCGCTATACTGTCATCTTTGGTAACCCAGGTACAGTGGCCTAATGGTGGCAGCTAACCCAACTCCATAGAGGAAGACGGTGTCCTCTGGGAAGCTCAATCATCCTCCCCACCTCCTAGCTTGTCCCCAAGCACCTCAAGTCCATTCCCAAACTTGAATCTCCAGCTTTGCAAGCAGCACATATACCGCTGCCCCACTGGGCCAACATCACAAACAATACCCTTAATAATGTGATGACGGGCCAGCATTGCAAGCAGTAATCCTACTGCTGCAAGGCCAGTGCAGAGGTTGGGCTTCCGCTCACGATGCTGATGACCCAAGTTTGGGAATGGACTTGGGAATCAGAGGGCTGGACAGGGGGAGGGTCGAGAGTCCTGGGAACTGCTCTCTTTCTCCGGGGGGGGGGGTCGAGTGTCCAGCACATAGTGACCCCTGGCAAAGGCCACAGGTGCTTCCAGTGTCCAGCATCTACACAGCTGGAGGTAGGGACGGATGTTGGCATTCAGGCCCTCACATAATTGCATGTCCCGCCTCTTGAGGGAGCTTCAAGGGAAAATCTCAGGCCGACAGAATGATGGCTGCCCTGTGCTACTGGTCCCCTCCACCTCCGCAGCATCATCAGGGATGAATCTCACTCTCTGTTTTGGGGAGACTGCCCTCCTGATGGCTCCTGCCCTGGGGGGGTAAGCTGCGGATGCGTCCGGGTCCAATCCTGTCATCTGTTGGGTGGTTGGGCCCTCCTCCTCCGGCCCCACTCTGGGGGGCAATCCAGAGTGTACCCTGGTGGGGTGACCGCTAGGTGGTGACGGGGCTGGGAAGGTGGGTGGGCAGATGGTGACCGACCCAGAGCAAAAAGGGCAGAATAATAAATTTAAAAAAAATCTTTCCGCTGCATCAACGAGCCAGCATTGCACACAGTACCCCTACTGCTGTGCCCACAGACCACCACTGCAAGCAGCACCCCAATGCTGTGTCCATGAGCCAGCGTTGCATGCAGTACCCCTACCGCTGCGCCCACACACCAGCATCGCATGCAGTACCCCTACATCGACACGCTTGTGTTGCAAGCTGCATCCCTACTGCCGTTCACACGGGCCAGCATCGCAAACAGCACCCTTACTGCTGTGCCAATGGGCCAGCAACACACACAGTACCACTACTGCTGCTCCAACAGTGCAGCCTTGCAAGCAGTACCTCTACTGCTACGCCCATGAGCCAATGTCGCAAACAGCACCCTTACCACTGTGCCAGCACTGCATACAGTACCCCTACCACTGCGCCCACAGGCCAGCATCACACACAGTACCCCTACTGCTGCGCCCACAGGGTAGAGTCGCAAGCAGTACCCCTACAGCTGCGCCAATGGGCCAGTGTCGCAAACAGCACCCTTACTGCTGTGCCAACAGGCTAGCACTGCACGCTGTACCCCTACTGCTGTGCCCCCAAGGCAGCGTCCCAAACAGTACCCTACTGCAGCCCCCACTGGCCAGTGTCGCACACAGTATCCCTACTGCTGCCCCCACAGGCCATCATCACATGCAGTACCCCTACTGCTGCCCCCATAGGCCAGCATCACATGCAGTACCCCTACTGCTGCCACCACAGGCCAGTACTGCACGCAGTACCATTATTACTGTGTTTCAAGCTGCGCCCCTACCACTGCACCCAGGTACCCCTACCACTGTGCCCACGGGCCAGCCTCGCAAGCAGCACCCTTACCATGGTGGCAACAGGCCAGCATCGCAAGCAGTACCTCTACGACAGTGCCCACAGGCCAGCATCGCAAGCAGCACCCTTACCGCTGTGCCAACAGGCCAGCATTGCAAGCAGCACTCCTACTGCTATGCTCACAGGCCAGTGTCGCATGCAGTACCACTACTACTGTGCCGACAGGCCAGTAATGCAAGCAGTACCCCTACCGCTGCACCCATAGGCCAGTGTTGCAAGCAGCACCCTTACCACTGTGCCAACGGGCCAGTGCCACATACAGTACCACTACTATGCCCACAGGCCACCGTCGCATCAACAGTCCAGTAACTGGCCTTAGTTTTAATATAGAGAATAGCATGAACTCTGTACCTGAGGCATTATCCAGGTTCTCACACAAATCCGAAATCAGATCCATGGCATTCGCCTTGTAGTCATCCTCTTCCCCCTCCCCCTCTCCTGTCTCACTGTCCTTCTTTAAGATCTCCAGGCTCTCCTTGATCTGCTTGATTTCATCCAGCTGGCCTTTAAAAGCATCAGCAATGGCTTCCTGCAGCCACTGCCTCCGCTGAGGAGAAGATGGGAAGAACAATTATAAAGAAGGAAGAGAAGACACAGTAACCAAAAAACAAAACACCTTGTTCATCAACGAGGATACATGTTTGGAAACCCCGGTCAGTGATTACCACACTCTTACTGCTAAAGAAGTACTGGGTTCCAGTAAACCATCAGGGATTACACCACACACATTTTACTAAATGACAAGGGTTCAAAAACCAAATAAACAGCCGGCCCCGTGGTGCAGATGGCTGAGGTGATGAACACCTTGCGCCACGCCAGCAACCTGGGTTCAGGCATTGGGGTAGGATCGAGGCGCCAGACGGCGGCCCTCTCCTGGGCACGCCACTCCTCCTGCAGCCTCCGGGTGGAGGTCCGGTGGCGGCATAGGCGGGTAATGTGTGACCAGTAGGGTGGTGCCTCCACACACCCTCATGCCAAGGACATGAGGGTGGGCAAAAATGGATGAAAAATGGCTAAGCAAATAAAAAAATAAAAGGTCGACACACACACATACACACCCCACAAAACTCCTCAACATGTCCCTAGATCTTGCTGGAGCGGTGGGACTGTAGAAGTGCTTCTTCCTGTGGTGCCGATGACATGGGTTCTGTAATAAACATGGGTCAGAGAGGGGCTGGCATGGAGATGAGGATGGAGCTTCCCACAGGACGTTCTCCTACCGGTGGCATACAGAATGCATTCCTCTCTGGGGAGGGTGGTATGACTCTTCCACTATAATACTGTTGCCTGGCTAACCACAGGCGACAGCATAGTCAGGCAACGTCCAGGTGGAGTGCACACATGGGACACTGGCGCATCATTTATGATATCCCTGAAGACACTGAAGCATGCACACTGGGGTTACGCAAGAAAACGCCAGCCATGAGGCAGATTAAGTTATGCCAGGCCTCCCACAACCATCAAGAGTCCTCACTTCACTCGTTTTAAAAGGTCTGGTTTCCAAGGACTTCATAGCAGCTGGTTAGGTTGGGGGGATTTTCCAGCTATGGTGCTGTTTACAGGGTGGCAGTACTACAGGAGGAAATCTGAGGGAGAGGAAGTCTAGTATGGGCATGAGGGGACTCTGCATGGGTCGAGAGATACAGGTGCATATAGTTTCAACTGACGGGACCAAAAAGTATGTTAACAAAAATTGCTAGCCATGTAACACAGTGGGAGCACTTCCATTCGCTACTACAGCGACCTTGGTTCAGGAACAGACTGGTTGCTAGAGGAAGGAAAGCAGAATGTTCCATGGCAGCCTGCTTCATTTGGGAAGCAGGGAAACTGTCCTCTTGTATTCATCTGCCACCAAGCAGAAGCCAGGTGACAGTGCAGTGCAGGCACTTTTCAGGCGAAGGGCTGGCGCGAAGACACGATCATGCATGTGCATAATTCTAACTGGCAGACCCTCACATGGGGTAAGGGGTGGGTGCGGGGACCGTCGCCCCGTACCATGCTTCATGGTGTGGGGTGGTCATGCTATGACATCAGTACCTAAGGGGGGTGGGTGATGGGGCTGGCCAGATGTGGGAAGTTCAGAAAACTCAAGTCTCTCAATATAGAGAAGCACAGATATTGGCGGCAAGGCTTACCTCCTCCGACATGGACTGTGTGGTACTAGCAGCCTCAGCCTCCCCAGTCCCTGCTGCTACGGCCATCTGCATTAGGCCCTGCAAGGAATGAGGGTAGTCTCGGTTTTGGTCAGATCCACCTTCCGCCATGCTGTCTTCAACTAAAAATGAAAACTTTCTCCAGAAATGCTGTATGAACCTTAAATAATAAGAAAATGTATAAACACAGAAACTGTCAGTAGACTGCTCATTTTGGCTATACCTACTTCTCCTCATGAGCTAATATCATGACATGGTTTTACCCTCATTCCACCCTTGGAATATTTCACATCCCTAGTTCCCCTGTGTGAATCTATCATCTCTCTTACTCTGTGCCAGCTGTGTTTAAACCGATTCATGGTTCCTGCTCTGTTTAAATGGATTTATGGTTCTTGCTCCTACTACTACCATCAGTAGACTGTACCAAGTGCAACCAACCTTTCTGTAAAGTAATATTTCCTCACATTCTTCCTAAATGTTCCTTCTATCAGCAAGTTTTCTGCAGGTCTTTCAAAAGGTGGCTGCACTGCCTGCAGCAGTCCCTCCTGTCATGCAGTATCCATGGCACCAACTATTTGCCTGCATAACAGAGTTATTTTTTGCTGGCCTGGTGGCACCGAGGGTTGAGGCGCTGAGTGTCACACCTCGCACTACACCAGTAACCCAGGTTCGGGAATGAACCAGAGTCACCAGGGGTCGGCCGGGGGAGACAGGATTGAGCGTCCCCATGGATGCTCTCCTCCTCCTCCAGGGGGGGCTGGCTTCAGGGCAGCAATGTCCACATGCATTGCCACCAGTGGAAGCAAGGGCGGTGAGGCGTAAACAACTCCCTACAGGGGAGCCGGAGAAGGGAAGGGCACTGTGGATGCTTGACAGACGCGTAAGCATGCTGCCTGTCTGGACGCAAGTCTTCTCGCTGGTGCCTCGGGGTGGGATCGGGAGAAACCAAAGGCAAAAGTCTCCTGGTCTCATGCAGAATGACGCTGGGTCCACGCTACGTTGGGATCCGGCCAAAAAGACTAGAGGAAGGTACGGTAAACCCTCGGGGCAGAGACCTGGAGGAAGTAAAAAAAAAAAAAATAAAAAAAAAAAAATTAGTTTTTAACTATTTTTACTTTTAAAACAAAACCCTCCCGGTCTGCTTCTATTGACAGTGCAGGATTCCAAATGGCGGTCATGTTCTAAATGCCACTGAAGAGCAGAAAGGCTCATGCAGGCTCTATGCAACAGAGTTTCGCTAAACATCAATTTTAATAGTATAAAGAACCATGAACTCTGGGAAAGTGCTTTTAGTTTTGAAACGCAGGCTCAAACACTGGGAAATCATTGTCAAAGTAGAACCGTGGTACTGGGCCATGATTTACCCAATATTTGACGCGCATGCCCAGTACCACGGCGCAACATTCAGACCGTGATTTACGCAATGCGTGAATCCTCATTTCAAAACTAAAAGCCCCTTCCAAAGTTCAGCGTTTTTTTATACTATTAAAAATTATATTTAGCTGAACTCTGGTAGCATAGTGCCAGCTTGAGTTTTTCAGCATTTCATTGCCGTTTAGAACGTGAACATGTGCCAGCCTGGTGGCGTGGAGGGCTGAGGCGCTGCGCCTTACCTCGCACTACGCCGGCGACCAGTGTTCGAGAACGAGCATGGGCCACAAGGGATGGCGATGGATTGAGCGTCCGATGGATTGCTCTCCATCTCTGGGAAGGGGGGAGTTCAGCAGCCGTTGCACGCCTGACCCTGAAGGAGGCTGGGACCTCGGCGCCACGAGCTGCCACAGCATGGTGCGCAGCGGATGTCGGACGGGTATGGCTGAGCTTTCAGAGACCCAGTTGCAGGCATTACTGCATGTCGCATCACACACCGGAAAAGCTCCAGATGATGGACGGGGAGCCTGTGAGGGCTCCACACTGGCTAGCCATGACGCAAAACACTTGCCTCCGCCTCAGGAGGAGCGTGCCCTCCGCCGACACCACTGGGGGGTAAGCCCTGGAGTACTAGCGCCAGATGGTAGACGCCAGGGTGATGGGGCTGGGGCTCCCACAGAGTGAGAGGGACATTCGAGCATGAGGAGCCTAAATAATCTCAAACATAAAACAAAAAAAAGCACAAACATGGTTTGGAATCCCGTACTGTAAATAGGAGTAGAGTGAGGAAGTTCCACTTTGAAGTAATGATAGTTAAAATAACTTTTATGTGGGCAAATAACTGTTGCCATAGATATTCAGTCACACCTTGCAAAAGAGCCCATTAGGCATGCAAGCCTTAGGGACCATTTGCATGCCCATTATGAGCTCATCTGCATGGAGATTAGCGGCCCTTTAGTGCCCATCCTGTGGGCCCCTGACAAGTCATCCTTGGTGTCTAGTGGCCCCCCCCAACCCTCAATCTCCTGTCCCATGATTATAAGACATCTCCCTGGTGTCTAGTGGCACTCTCCGATCATCCATCCCGTGTCTGTAAGACATCTCCCTGGTATATAGCTGCACCCCTGATCACCTGTTCCACACATTGTACACCTCACCCAGATGTCTAGTGACACCGCCCTGTCCCCTCCCACAATGACAGCCACAAATCCAGACAGCGCCGGTGTTAAACCACAGAATATATGGTCCTGTCCCTCTCAACACATATCCCATTTCGTATACTGTACATTTCTCCCTGACGTCTAGTGGCACCCCCAAAGCACCTGGCCCATGTCCGCATAATCTCCCTGGTGTCCAGTGGTACCACTGCCCCACCCCAGAATGCCTGTTGACAAACGGACCAGTGAACATTGGTGGTCTAGCAGCCTCCCCACCAAGTCTGCCTGCACCCAGAACACCAACCATCAAACCCCCACCCCTTACAATTGTGATGGGGATATGCATTGACTCACGACATGTCAACTGGCAGAGACATCCTCTCACCTCCTCACCTGGCTGCCACATGAGCTGATACACAGCAGCTGGTTGAGGAGGTGAAAGGGAGCACACTCACTGTCGGCTCATACAGCAGTGGGAAGATGAGCGGACAGCTGGACCATATCAGGGGTCAATGCACATTCCTGGACACACTAGAAAAAGGGGGCTGGTTCGACTGGTGGTGTTCTGGGTGGGGGTGGGCAGCTGGACTATGTTCGCCGGTCCCTTTGTTGACAGGCATTCAAGGTGGGGTGACTGTTCCACTGAACACCAGGGAGATTATACAATATATGGGCAGAATGATCAGGGGGTGCCCCCACTAAAAAGAGGTGTAGAATGTATGGAACGGGTGATCTACAGATGCCTCGAGACACTAGGGAGAGATACACAATATATATATCATGAGAATTAAGGGGTGGGGGTGCCACTAGACACCACAGAGACGTTTTACAATTACAGGATGGACAAATGGAGGTGGGGGTGCAGCTGGACACCAGAGAGAGGTGTACAATACACATAACAGGTGATCGGGGGTACCAGAGGTGTACAATATATAGCACAGGTGTTCAGGGGTGGGGACACCACTGGACATCAGGCAGAGGTATAAGATATATGGAAGGTGCCGCTGCACATCCAGGTTTGTAACCTCGTTGGCGTGCTGGAGATCGGGAAGAGTCAGCTGCAGTACCCGTCCCGTATTCGTTGGGGTGGATACATAAGCTTAGCGCCTGGTAAGACGAGGTTTTCGGTGCTAAACAGCACCGCATTGGGTGTTGTTTACCGCCATCCATCACAAACCTCTGAACGACCCACTGCACCCATATGCAGAAGAGAACCCCCCTGTTTGCACAGGACCAACCTTACATTAGTGCCTGGGTGCAACTGAGCTTAGCGTGTGGTACCAGACCCTTTGAATATAGCCTTCCTCCCCCTCCCCCCAAAAAACGCAACTATGGCCAAAAATCCGGTTAGTGCCAGAGTTAAACTTTGAATGCCTGGCCCCCTTCTCCAATTCTAGTTTTCACCAAGTCCCCAACAGTATTGTAAAATTACATAACTGCTGTTAAATAACACAAAGTAGCAATACTGAAGGATTACGGCCACTTACGCAAGTAAACAAGAAAGTATTACGGCAAGAGGCTTGCGTCTAAAGCGACATCACTCTGTCATGCCTCTTCCCGAGTCACCGAACAGTTTATAAAGTAATCATATAATAGTTACAAAACATATAATACAGTGTATGTAAAGTACAACATTGATCGGGCGGAGCGCCTAAAGAAGACATAAACAATCCACTAAACTAACTAAACAAAAGAAAGATGATATTTGGGGAATACATAGCAACAATAATTTATTTCATAGGACCGAAGGAGCACCCCCACAGAAGAAAAGAACAAGCAAATATTGTCTTGATTATTAAAAAAAAAAAAAAGTCTAAATATAGATTTTTTTCTTTCTTCTGTGGGGGGACCCCCTCCCTCCCCGTCCTCAGTGGTGATTCTGTATTCAGTAATATGGTATCCGAGATAAAAATAATTTCACTGCATTTACTGTCATGTCTGCTTGCTTTCTTCTGTGGGGGAACTCCCCCCCCCCTCCTATAAATTAAATTATAGTTGCTATGTACTCCCCGAATGTCATCTATTTTTTCGTTTAGTTAGTTTAGTGAACTGTTTATATCTTCGGGGCTCCGCCCCCTACACAAGGGTGTAGGTAGGGATACCCACTGTACACATTTGTTTACAGTTTTGTTGAGTGCCTGTCACAAACCATGTGTCTTTCTGTTAATATTTTCATTCTAATATGTAGTATTTGGCTTAGTGTAGGCCACTGAGGAGTGTCTGCTTAAACTTCTGTTGTTTAGAAGACAAATACATGTATAACCCCTTTAGAGATTAGAGGAATCATCGGACAACAATATGACTTGTTTGGAGGGGGGGCTACCATTTGGAGCGGATGTGTACATTTTTTAATGGGGGAGTGTAACTGTTGGAGATTGTGGGTACAAAATAGAAATTTCTGGCTACACCCCTGCCCCTACACACACCCGGTCCAATGCTGTACTTCATGTACACTGTATTATATGTACCATAACTATTATATGACTCGGTGCTTTTTTTTTTTTAAATGTACCTAAATAGACAGATAAAATAAACACGTTTTATTCTGCATCTGCTGTGGATGCAGGCCAATCTGGGAAGAGTTAGATAAATATAAATCTTCATCTCTATGCGGTCAATACCAGGAAACTCTAGACCCAGAGCTGGGCATAACGAAGAGAATCCTGCAGCTACTCCGAAAACTTAACTTCCGGCCCGAACATTTTACAGGACAGATAATCCCTCGGATGCTCACCTCTATAAGAAACCAGTGACGCACACGCTCAACGTCGTCCAGCTCTTTGCTTCTGCGCGCTCTCTCTTTTCCCCTTTATATATCCACGTTGTCTCTATTGCTGTCTCTATCACACTCACTCCTCGACCAGGCCGCCCGTTGTCTCTATTTAAAGGAGCGCTTCATCCTCTTTCCCGAGCTTTCCAGAAACTTCACATAGGCGCCCGCCGGCACGAACTGGGCGCAGCCATCTTGTCGGAAATGACGCTAACTCTGTGGCGGAGGGAGGAGTGCCTGAAAGGGAGAGCGAGGACTCCAAGAAGAACGCCATCTGCAGGTGGGTAATTGGAAGTGGAAGCGATTTTAATTATTTTTCAGTGTGATTACCAACCAAGCTATTCGTGGTTTTACTTGCCTGTACTTCACCCCCAGTACCTGTAGTGTGACCGAGTGGTGAACGGGGTCGTAAACATTAACGCTGAATTTATTCAAAATCACCACAACTGAATGTAAAAAAACATGTCTGGTTTACTGGCTTATTTCAGTTTTCGAGAGACAAAACGCCACAGTGTATAGAGACAGCAGAAGGAGTCGCTTGGCGGCTTGTGAAGACTTGATGCAAGCGCTAGCGAGTGTTGCTACGCTTGCGTCGAAGCCGCTAAGCTACTTGCTCTGCTGTCCCTACAAGCTTTTTATCTCTCGAAAAACTCAGAAAAGTGAAGTAAGACCCTAAACCAGACATGTTTTTTTACACTCAGCACTGATGTATTTGAATAAATTCAACATTATTGTTTACGACCAGGATACCATTCAGTCATGCTACAGCAGGGGTGTAGCCAGGCATTTTAAACTTGTACTCAAAACTGATGCACTGTTGCCCCCTCATCCCGTTTTGTAAACATAAACCAAAATATGTGCTGCCATGCCACACCAACAATAGCCCCCCATTTGCCATGTCTGACTTCAGGTAATCAGTTTCTTCCTGTAATCCTCCTTCCTTTGTTTTTCTGCCTGCCTGGTAAGTTGTCCTTGTTTGTGTATTTGGCTGGTGGCATCAGTACCCCATGGCAAACAACAAAGGCAAAAGGGCTCAGCACGACACAGTCACAATGTGACTTAGTTGCTTTCCTCTTTTTGTTGCCCTTGCCTGATTTGTTGCCCCACCTGATTTTTTTTTTTTTACTGTACACTGCTGAGTACAGTGCGTATGCCTGCCGACACCCCTGTGCTACAGGCATTGGGGGGAAAGTGAAAGTACTTTGGAATGCCATAATGACCGGATTTCGGGTTAGTACGGCTTCTTGGAGGCTGGAGCATAATAACCCGAAATCCGGTTATTATGACATTTGATCAGTGCCATAATCCGGTTGACGTTTGGGGTCACCAGTAATTATATAGAGAATAATATACGGGGTGGTGTGTTTATCGAGATTTTATACACACCCGAGTTGTGGGATGCTACTTCCCCCTCGGGGTTTATAAAAAGCATCCCACAACGAGGGTGTGTGTAAAATCAAGTTTTACACACTCCATCCCATATTTTATTTTTTATAATCGCTGGGGTGCACTTTTTCGTGTGAGCAATTATAAAAAATAAAATAAGCCAACAGATTAGTGTTCGGGACGCCTTGGACCACTGTGGATTCTGCTGCGGTCCGTGGTCTTCCTAGTTATACTGCTGCACTTATTGGAGGAAGAGGATATTTTGATTAAAAATGTGTAGAAACATTGATTTTGTTTAAATATTAACTTACCGCCGAGCGGTGGTTGCAGCGTCGTCCTGGGTTCGAGAGGCAGGGGCAATGTGGCGTGGACCGGGCTGTGATCTCACGCTGATGGCGCAGGTTTTTCTTTTATTTTGGTTCTGTTTTGAAGTGGCTTACTTAAGACAAAGAGTTCTTTTTTTAAATAAAAAAGAAAATTACCGCCAAATATGAGGGAGCATGAAGTGCGCTGCACCATGGGATTGCTTCACAGAACATCAGAGAACAGCGACTGAGGGATGGCTGTTTCAAGGGAAACCTGGCGCGTGTTTGCTGGTTATAACGGCAAATTATAACCGGGTTTCCCTATGGGAAAAAGCGCTAGCCAGTAATTATACATGATTATGAACCGGCGATCGTAATTCGAGCAATCTGATTGGCCGACAGCTCTCTAAAGCCGTGATGATATCGGGCTACATCATCATGGCTTTAAAAAAGCTCCGGCAACCAGCCTCCTCGTTGAAAAAATTCCCGCTGTTGCCAGCATTCTCCACATCCCTCACGACCCTCGCAAAACTCTTCCGACACACAAGCTGTCCTACAATGGCATACAACGAGCCACATATTTAAAACAAAAAAAAATCAATCCGCTACTAAACGGAGTCGAGCGGCAGCTGCACAGAAGTTACGGTCGGTAACTTCTGACTTGGTTTCGAAAGCAGCACCGCGCGACTCACAGTAACGGGTGATTTTCTTCTTGTACCGTAAATAAAAACAATCGCTCTGCCATTAACACAACAGCTGCAACTACTCCATTTACTTACTCACCAATGTGCAGTATTTCAAGCTGACTCGACAGAAACCTCTTCAAAATACCCACAAATCACATCTGCAGCAACGAGAGATGAGTTCACAGAGACACAACAGTCCCACCACTGTCAACTACCAGTATCATAGCGCCACCTACTGTCTCAAGAACTATTTTACCAAAATGTCACCTTACACCACCCAAAAACTCGTTTTAAAACCTATTAATTTTACTTTTTTTATTTTTTAAACATTAAAGCCAGTTCATAATAACAATAAGGCACTCCAGGGTGTGATATATAGGAATATACGCCACTGGTCGTTGGACGCACTCGCCCTGCGGCCTCGTGCCCAACCACCCGAGGCGTGACGATATCCCACGATATATCACACCCTGTCGTGCCTTATTGCTTAAATAATACACTTTGGACAGCTGATGCCCTAGGAATAACTTTCAAAAATAAACATTATGTTCAATTCAGATTATAATTGTCCATAACAGCTAAGTGTGCCTTTCCTAGTCGAATATTAGAAATAAAATAAAAAACTGCTCTTTTTTTTCTTCTGTTCATCTTCCCAGTCCTCCCATTCAGGACCTTGGTCCACCCCCCCCCCATTTATATTTAATTCCTGTGGAGATCCCTGAATAACTGTTCTTGAACAGGTCTCAAGATACAGATATTTGGGGATGTATCTGGACAGCTCTCTCAAATGGAATGTCCACATATGGCAGGTTATTAAAAAAGTAGGTAAATGCCTAGGAATAAGTATATCGTACAAGACACTGTATGACAGAACCAGTTAGGAAGTACGTGGTAAATACTGCATTATGTACCGGCGATCGTAAATGGAAGAAGCTGATTGGCCGAGAGGTTTTGGAAGCCGTGATGATATCAGGCTACATCATCACGGCTTCAGAAAACCTCCGGTCACCAGCCTCCTCACTTACCGCGCAGTGTGCCTCACCTTGAACGGTAAGAGCCAGACCTCCACTTCCGCTATTAAAAAAAAAAAAAAAAAAAAAATAGAAACTCAACTGTGCCCGTAACGAAACGCAGCAGCACAGAAGCTGCCAGAAAGACCGACGGTCAAGCTAGCCACATCCTCCCCTTGCGTTCCCTACACAAATCTTAGCCAACAGCCAGCACTCGCAGACCACTCGGCATAAGTAACCACAACACAAACTGGCACGAGACGCGCTCTGAGCGAGTATTTAAAAATAAAAAAGTAAAGGATCCCAAACTGGCCCCCAACTTATTTTTCAAACATTAACGTCCAGCCAAGCAGTACTTTCAGATTTCGGTTGACTTACTGGGAGATGTTCTTCCTGTTTACAGCGCTGCTTCCTTCTTGCCACACACAACGTTTAAAAAAAAAAATGTGCACATCTTCACTGACCCTGTGACCCAGAAGCGCCAACTCTAGGGCAAGAAGAACAGAGTTCACTTCCTGGTGCTAAGAGAGACACATAGTACACCCCTCTTCCAATAAACTCGACTTACAACAGTGCCACCTGCAGTCCAGAGCTCTCCAGGGACTAGTTTATTAAAAAGTACTCCTCCACCACCTCAGAAAATACCTTTTCAGAAGGATTTAAACATTTTTTTTTTTTTTTTAATGCTAAAAATTGTATTCCTGTTCATAATAGCAATAATGCACTCCAGGGTGTGGTATATCGTGGGATATCGTCACTTCTCGGGTCGTTGGACACACTCGGCCTGCGGCCTCGTGCCCAACCACCCGAGGCGTGACGATATACCACACCCTGTCGTGCATTATTGCTTAATTATACCATGGGCCTTAGACAACAACAACCAATCAAAACGACTGACTGGCACCTTACCACCGTTGTAAATCCTCTGATAATCACCGCAAAAGGTGCCAGCCAACCGCATCTTGGAAAAAAAGCAATCCGACGGCGAAATCGCGGAACTCCAGACGCCATCTTGTTTCCCTGCTAAGCGGAGACTGTAAGACAGCAGATCCGTACATCAGGGGAAGTAAACAAAAACACTGACTGCTCTACTACTGAGTCGCTTATTTAAGCATTATAGCAAGTACTGTTTTTTTTTAAATAAAAAAAAGCAGTACTTGGTATAATCGCAGTAAGCCACTCGGGGGATCTGGGTTATCGGGGGATTTACCATGGCTGGCGCGGATTTACCCACGAGGCACAAACCACTCCAGCCGTGGTAAATCCCCTGATAACCCACATCCCCTCGTGGCTTATTGCTTAAGTAGTTCCTCTGCTAGAGTATGGGGACACAGTATTTATGGGCACATTTGTTTCCTTGTTGGGTAGGCTGGATAATACATATAATAAACTGGCCCGCTATATTACTGTGGCCCCTATGAGCACTCACACACACACACACACACACACACACACACACACACACACACATATGATCTGTATCAAGCCCTGGGTTGGTATAGTTTAGGTGATAGACGATTGCATGCATTACTATACATGGATAAGTGTTTTAAGTGTGAAGTCCCTGATTATATTAATCATAGCTTACAATTTAGAGAAATAAAGTAAGGCTTACAATTTGCTGAGGGAGAAGCGTACCAAATACTTAGATGTAAAACTGAGCTAGGAAGATCACACTTTTTCTATCAGAGTCATATGAGCAGACTCCATGGGTGCTTGGGTGCTCTAGCACCCACAAAGTTGAAATAAGCACCCTCAATATTTTAAGCACAGCCTGCAATAAAGGATTATTAGGGAAACTGGTCACAGGAAAAATACTACCTACCGGCAATGAGCACCTGCAAAGATTCCTAAAAGTTGGCATTCCTGATCAGAGTCCTCATATATGGAACACTTTGCCAATTACACTTAGGACCCTAGATGGAAAGAAACATGTAGGTCAGATAAAGAACTGGTTTAGGAATGGAACTGTCAGGAAAGAAAAAAAATACTCACCATAGTAATCTTGTTTCTTCAAAGGGATCACTAATTATGATTAAACTTAATGCAGTCAGCCTCCTGTGTTGAACTGCCCGGAGAAATGGAATTTTATGCAAATTATGGAATTCTCAATTGGCTCATGCCACTTTCAAACTGCTGCCCTAGCAACTGTTGCACTCTGAGTGCTTCAGATTCTTACGGAGCCTAACTGGGTAAAAAACCCACTAGTTAAAATTAACATTAAATAACATTTTTGCCCTTTCAGGTCAAAACATCCTTAACCAACAAACCTAAGAAACTTTAACCCTTTGAGAACCGAATATGTGTGAACTTATATAGATTCTGGACGTATATATACGTCCACAGTCTTCTAAGGACCACCTGAATACCAACTGGTTATACAAAGTGAGTCTGTACCTTAGCCTATATATGAGAAAAAAAATACACCTTAATGCAGGGATGAGGAGCAGCTTCTATAGGTTCTAGTAGGGGAGGTAAGGAGGGGTTTTAATCATAATGAGTGATACCTTTGAAGAAACAAGATTACTATGGTGAGTAATTTTTTCCTTCTAACCCCAGGAATCCCTCATTATGATTAAACTTAATGCAGACTACCAAGCAGTACCTTTGGAGGTTGGGCAGAGAACCTATTTAGGAAACAGGCTCTGCAGTACTGCTGTACCAAACCTAGCATCACCTCTGGCTTATAAATCCAGGCTATAATGCTTTGTGAAGGTGTGTACCGATTTCCATGTAGCTGCTTTGCAGATTTCCAGTAGTGGAATTTCTCTTGAAGCTGCCACTGAAGCAGCTGTGCCCCTGGTGGAGTGTGCCTTCAGGCCCAGAGGAACCTGTTTACCCACCTTACTATAACAAAACTGTATACGTGCTACTATCCAGCGAGCAATTGTAACTTTTGTTGCAGCTCTGCTCTTACCAACTTCACCATATGTGAGGAAGAGCTGTGATTGACTTGTCCTGTAAGACTTGATTCTGTTAATGTAGTGGCTAAGTGCTCTTTTGACATCAAGGGAATGAAGTCTCCTTTCTGGTAGAACTGGAGTTGTCTGTAAAGAAGATAGGTAGAGTGATAGACTGATTCAAGTGAAAATCAAACACCACCTTGGGAAGACATTTTCTATTAGTCCTAAGGACCACCTTGTCCCTGTGGAATGAGATGTAGTCCACATCTGTGCACAGGGCTTGTAATTCACTGATCCTTCTGGCTGAAGTAATGGCAACCAGGAAAACAGTTTTTCAAGAGACATACTTCAAATCTGCAGTTGCCATGGGTTCAAATGGTGCATCCATGAGTTTAGCAATGCAAACATTTAGATTCCAGGCAGGAACTGGTTCCCTCAGGGAAGGGTGCAGAGGATTAAGGCCTTTAAAATATTTTCTAAATACTGGATGAGAGGCCATAGACCTCTTCTTACCAACTGACAGGTAAGCAAAGAGTGAAGTTAAGTGGACCTTGAGGGTAGAAGGCTTCAGACCTAAGGAATGTAAATGTGTGAGATAATCTAGAAGAATAGCCAAATCAACCCTGACTGGGGTCACACCCTGACCTGTGCACCATAAAGTAAATCTTTTCCACTTAGAGGAATATGTCTTCTTAGTAGATGGCTTCCTGGAACCCCTAAGAATTGTCATCACCTGTTCTGACAGGTTAAGGTTATCAAATTCTAAGTCTTCAAGAGCCACACCTTGAGTCTCAGTGATTTGAGATTGGGGTACAGGATCCTGCCCTGCGAGGAGGTTAACAGGTTGTGCCTCCTGAGCAGGTGGATAGGGGGAACCACTGACAGAGACAGTAGAAGAGAGTACCAGTGCTGTCTCGCCCAATCCGGAGCCACCAGTATCATTTTTGCTGGTTGGGACCTCAGTTTCAGTAGGGTCCTGAATATCATAGGAAAGGGGGGAAATGCATACAGAAACCTCCCTGTCCAATCCAGGGCCATGGCATCCAGGGGAATTGTGCCCCTTAGAGGAGGCCTACAACAGTACATTGGAAGCTGGTGGTTTTCTGTGGAGGCAAAGAGATCCATCTCCGGAATGCCCCATTTCCTGAAAATTGTACTGAGTACCTGAGCATTCAGGCACCATGCGTGGTGGTCTTGACTTATCCTACTGAGAGAGTCTGCCAATACATTGTCCTTCCCTGGAAGGTGTATGGCTGACAGGGATACTCCCATGGAGTATACCAGGGACCACAGTCTCATTGCTTCTGTGCACAGCAGATCTGAGCTGGTGCCTCCTTGCTTGTTGATGTAATACATGGTTATGGTGTTGTCTGTTCTGACTTGCACCACCTTGTTTTGCAGGTAAAGAGCAAATGTTTTTAGAGTCAGGTAAACGGCCCTGAGCTCCAAGAGATTTATGTGCAACAGAGACTCTTGTTGGGACCATGTGCCACTTGCTGTGTGCTCCAACATGTGTGCCCCCCAACCTAGAAGTGCGCCATCTGTTGTGAGGATTACTGAGGGGTGTTCCTTATCAAAGGTACACCCACTCTGAGGTTGTGCTTGTCCAGCCACCATTGTAAAGCTTGGACTAAGCTTTTTGTGACTAGAATCAGTTTGGACATAGGATCCGTCCTTTGAGACCAGTACTGTCTGAGATGGAACTGAATATCTCTCATTTGAAACCTGGAGCCCATTACCACTGCCGTGGCAGATGCCATGTGGCCTAGTAACCTGAGAAATTCTCTGGCTGGTTTGGGTCGCCCGGACACAAAGGATTTTGCAATCCGCAGAATGCTTGTCACCCTGTCTTGTGGCAGGAAGGCTCTGCCTTGTTTGGTGTTTAATTCTGCTCCAATAAACTCCGGCACCTGGAGTGGTATCTGCTGAGATTTCTGTTCATTGATCAGAAATCCCAGGGATGCTAGTGTAGATTTTGTTAGTGCCAGTGACCGTGCTGCATGCTGCAGGGACTGTCCTACTATTAACCAGTCATCCAGACAAGGGAAGACTGTTACCCCTTGTTTCCTCAAAAATTCTACCACCACTTATAGGCACTTTGTAAACACTCTTGGTGCTGAAGTTAGCCCAAAAGGGAGAGCTGCAAACTGATAATGGCCTGACACCAGCCTGAATCTCAAGAATTTTCTGTGAGATGGTCTGATGGGAATGTGGAAATAAGCATCCCTTAAATCTAGGGAGGCTAGCCAGTCTCCCTGTTGCAATAAGGAAATGATTACTGCAAGAGTGACCATTTTGAACCTTGGTTTCAAAATGTACTTGTTCAGAAGTCTTAGATCCAAAATAGGTCGCCAATCCCCATTTTTGTTCCTTATGAGGAAGTACCTGGAATAAAAACCTTTGCCGCTGCTTATCAAGGGCACTACCTCTACTGCTTTGATTGCCAGTAGATGCTTTACCTCTGCCTCCAACAGAATCCTGTGTGCAGTTGTTGATGGAGCAAAGGTTCTTGTTCTCAGCTTTGGAAGTGATTTGAAACTGAGTGCCAGGCCCTGGCTCACTACCTCCAACACCCACTTGTCTGTGGTGATGGAATGCCAAGCGTGAAGTAATGAGCCAGTCTGCCACCTAGTGGTGGTCCTGAAATAGGGGATGCAACCTGCACTAGCCCGTCAGGGGTTCTGTGTGGGCTGTGCCCGAACCTGTGGTGCAGGGGCCATTCTTCTCATGGGTCTCCTGTCCCTTCCTCTAAAATAACCTCTGGCCTGCTGTTGAGGCTGAGAGGCCTGCACTTGAAAGAAAGGTCTGGGGTAAGAACCCCTATCCCTACCTCCCCTGCTGTGGGGTCTGTAAAAGGTGGAAGGCCTATCTTTGGAATTGCTCCAATAGGTGGATTTATATTCCTCCACCTTCTTCATGTATGCCTCTGTCTTATCTCCAAAGAGTTGTTTTCCAGGGGAAAATCCATTGCTTTAGCCTGTGTGTCTACAGTCAGGTTGGTGTCTCTAAGCCAAGCGAACCTCCTAAGTGAAACAGACTTTAGCCATTAACCTGGATGCAGTATCATTGGCATCTACTGCCATATGAAATTGGTACTTGGTAGCATCAAGTGCAGCCCTTGCTGTATCCTGTAAGTCTACAGCCACTTCACCTGGAACCTTATCAGTCAAAGCTAGAACAGAGTTCCATAGAGCTTTTTGGTACTGCACTGAATATGCCATGTAACTGGCCTGCCTAACTAATAAAGAGGCAGCCATGTACCCTTTCTTCCCCATAGCATCCATTTTTCTTGAGTCTTTGGTGGATGGGTAGCCAAGGGGATCCTGCCCTTGTCACAGGCAGCAGCTTGTACTACTCCCTCAGGATCAGGATGAGTAAAAAGAAAATCAGCTGTAGCTCTGTCAAGCTGATATTTCTTGTCAGCTTTCTTATCCACACCATGGATAGAGGTTGGAGTTTTAAAAATCTGTAGTGCAGCCTTTTTTAAAGACTTATGCATGGGGAGAAGCAGACGTTTAGTGGGGGTTAACCCCATCATGTCCAGAAAATCTGCCTCCTCCATATCCTCTTCTGTTTCCTGAAGAGGGAGATTCAGAGTTTCCACCATGCTGTTGACAAAGGCATAGTGGGAGGAGTATTCCTCAGGGCCCCTAGGAGGGAACCCGAATTCTTGCTCAGGGGAAACCTCTGGATATATAGGTTCCCCTTCAAAATCCTCCTCCTCCCTAAACACTTCCAGCATTCCCTGCCTTGCTGGGGGCGTAGGAGGAACTGGGGCAGTTGGTGTAGGAACAGGGATTGCCCACTGTAGGTCTTGTAGCACTTGGAAGTGCCTTAGTAATGTCCTCAGCCGAGGGCATATGTTTGTCTGCTGGGAGCTCCTTAGCCTTCTTGGCCGGAGGCGCAGCAACATGTTTTTCTTTACACTTTTTCTTTAATGGAACAGGTTCAGAGCCTGTTTCCAAAGCCCTTTTTAATTTATCTTGTTCAGATTTATCTTAACTCTTGTCAGGATCCTTGGCTTTACCTCCATCTTTTTTGTGGGAAGAGGAAGAAGCAGAATTATCTACACTAGAAGCAGAAACAGAAGCCATCTCTTCTAAAATCTTGGGCCTTTTCTTTAGTGTTTTAGGGCAAAAGGTCTTACAAATATCACAACTGGCAAATATATGACTTGTACCTAAACAAGAAATACACAGAGAATGTCTGTCTGCTTTTGCTATAAGTTGTCCACAGGACTCACAACATTTAAAACCTGTGGGTCCTGTGCGTTTTTTAGGTTTATCTAAACAGACCTCTGACATTGATAGACAAAAAGATTACTTCACAAAAAAAAAAGTTATTTAAAATACCTCGGAACCGGAGGTTCTTTAAATATAACTACTGCTAATGGTTCCTGGAACCGATTGCTATTTGGTTCCCGAAGAAAAAGGAACCGATAAAATACAGAAATTTAAACAAAAATAAAGCGGTTCAAGGAACCGATCGCTAAATGTATAAAATAAAGCAAAACTGAGGTAAAAATCTCCCAAATAGACGCGGAATCCTCGGTTCCAAGGAACCGTGAGGGAACCGCGAATAAAGACAAAAAAACTAATATAATACTAATAAAATATACCAAACAATGTTTCTAAGGCAGCATTTGAAATTTAAACTAAAATTTAGTAATTATCCACAGATAAACTTTATTCTGAAGACCATTCAAGGAGAGCTCTCCAGGACGTCCTTACTAGGTAGGCGGAGTAAAGAATCTGAAGCACTCAGAGTGCAACAGTTGCTAGGGCAGCAGTTTGAAAGTGGCATAAGCCAATTGAGAATTCCAAAATTTGCATAAAATTACATTGCTCCAGGCAGTTCAACACAGGAGGCTGACTGCATTAAGTTTAATCATAATGAGTGATTCCTGGGTTTAGAAGTAAGCTTTTTCCTTAAGGAATATTTTTATTTATTAAAGTCTCGGATTACAGACCTTTGAGCTGGGAGCTCGTTTGCAAAGGTGCCACGTCAAAACAGTAAGCAATCAATAGGTACATACAGGTTACATAAGTTTCATTGGTGGTACAAACATGAATATGAGATTCAGGCAAATACATAGTACATACAGGTTACCATCATAGTTATGCAACAAGTTACATAGTTGGTTCAAGTGTGATAATGAGATTCAGACATGGCTTTAGGATGTAAATGGTTGTACAGAAAATCAAGGAAGATTGATTTGCTATGCAAGAGGAGGAGGAGGGACCTCCAGTGGAAGGTAATAGGCAATGGGGTGGGGGGGTGGGGACCAGGCAGGACCGAGGCCCATTGTCAAGGTGAGGTAGTGGGGGGGGGGGAGAGGAAAGTTTAGGACTAGAGTGGGGTGTGAGCAGGTGCAAGGGAGTGGAGATAGGGATAGGGGTATGGAGGAGATGGGGGATGATGGAGGAGACGGGGATGATGGTAGACAAAGCGAGGATGGGTAAGAGAGACAAGGGGAGGACAGAGTAGAAGGTAGACATTTGGGGTAGGTAAATAACTTGGGGGTAATTTGTTTTGTATTGTTTAATTGTGTCACCAATGCTATGTATTGTACTGTATGTTTTGTATTTAATATTTATTTTGTATTGCTGTTTATATGAATAAATGCACATATTTTGTAACCATCTTTTGACATTACAGACCTCACTGAAAATGAACCTGTCTCAGCTGAGTTTCTGATTCATTCTAAATGAATACGTTTTCACTACTACTACTACTTATTTATTTATTTTTTTAACTTTCTCTTTATTCTCCTCCTGCTCCCTGAGTCCCGCACCATCAGGAGTCACCTATGGCATCTGCTCCCTTTTCCCCCTTACCTGGAGCCTGTGGTTCTTCCCCCAGGTGGAGATGAGGTGGGGCCCGTAAACCCCTAGAGTCTTGTTTTGTTGAGCTACTGAACGGGACAGGCAGGGAGAGTTGTGGGGGTCTGTGCGGGGCACTCCAGCTTCCCGTCTCATAGGGAGCTTTTTCCTCCACTCTTTTTTTTTTTTAATTTTTTATTTTTTGTGGTGGGCATGACATGCACCCAATCATCAAGGTGCAAGCGCTGACATCTGTCATGCCCCTACCCCTCAATGTGGCTTGTTGCTTGCCGTGCCTCCGGTCTCTGCCAGAGGCCAGTCAAGTGCCGAGCCTTGTCTCCTCCCCCCCCCCGAGAAGGTGAGCAGTCCTCGCGACGCCGAGCCTCCTCCCCTCCCGGCTGGCACTCCTCCTCCCAGGCATGTTCCTGAACCCAGGTAGATGGCGTCCACAAGCGTAATGCTACCGCTGCGTCGGGTATATTTTAGCTACTTGACAGCTGCTTTGTACCCATCTGGCCCTGGTTCCCAAACACCGCACCACCACAGGACTTCCAGCCCCATGAGTTTATCCCCTCATGCAAAGCCATCCCGAAGGACGGTAATGCCCAGGGTACCCCTGCGGCAGGAATGCTTAGGATGGGTAGCTGAGTCAGGTGGTCCTTAGGCATGGGGGGATTTTTCATAGTTGTTGATTCTCCCAGGAGGGACATGGCGTGCAATAATGCTAAGACGTCTACTCGCGCACTCGCAAGCTGACATCGGCGTCTACCAGTCCCTCCACCTAGATCTCATCAGGCTCAGGTGACCCTTCCCGCAACACACCGTTAGGGGCCAGGCGTGCACTAAGCATGGTAACGCTCCCCACTCCCGGAGGAGAGCAGTCCCTTGGACACTCATCCTCCTCCCCCAGCCGCCCCTCCAGCTTTCCGAGTTCGCTTCTGAACCAGGGTCGCTTGCATCACGAGTAGTTGCACAACTGCTGTGCCGGTGGGCCAGACACTTACATACTAACATAGTAATTGCCAGCAGATTAGGCCTTATGGTCTATCGAGTCTGCTCGAATCTCAGATCCCCTGTTGGGAACTAAGGCCCTCCCCCCCTTGTGTTCCGATACCCCTTTCTGTATCTGTCCCACCCTCCCTTGAAGCCCTCTGCAGTGGAAATCTGGACCAGCTCACCAGGCAGTGCATTTCAAGGATCTATCATCCTCTCTGTGAAAAACTTGCTCCTCTTGTCCCCTCTCATCCTTCCTCCTTCCAACTTCAAACCATGCCCTCTGGTGATACCTCCCTCCTTTAGTCTAAAGATCCCTTCCATGTTTACCCTGTTTATTCCCTTGATATACTTGAAGCCCTCGATCATGTCCCCCTGTCTCTCCTCTCCTCCAATGTAAACAGGCTGAGCTCCTCAAGTCTGTCCTCGTACGTCAACTGCCCCAGTCCTCGAATCATCCTGGTAGCCCTCCTCTGTACCCTCTCCTGGAGCTGTATATCCCTTTTCAAGTGCAGTCTCCAGTACTGTACACAGTACTCGAGGTGTGGCCTCACCAGTCCATTGTACAGGGGCAGAATCACTTCCCTGTTCCTAGAGGTGATCCCCCTTACAATGCATCCCAACATCCTGTTTGCTTTGCTAGCCGCTCTCCTGCACTGCTCAGAGTTACTCATATATGCATCCACCATGACCCTTAGGTCTTTTTCCCCAGACGAGGCCTCCGGCACCACCCTTCCAAGGGTGTACCTGTGTTTGGGGTTTCCCCACCCAAGATGTAACACCTTGCACTTGGTTGCATTGAAATTTACTTTCCATGTGAGAGCCCACCTTTCCAGGGTGTCCAGGTCCCCTTGCAGGGCTAATCTCCCCTTTTCCCCCTCAACTACTGCTCCCACCTTGGAATAGTCAGCAAAGAGACTCATCTCACACCCTATAGCCACCCTGATGTCAGATATGTATGCATTAAACAGGATCGGCCCCAGGACCGAACCCTGTTGAACCCCACTACCGACCTCTCTAGGATTCGAGAGCTCCCCACCGATCACCACTCTCTGTGTGAGTCCAGCTAGCCAGTTTCCTATCCATCTGACCATCAATGGGCTCACTCCCAACCCCGTCAGTTTCTCCACCAGCCCATTGTGGGGGACCGAGTCAAACGCCTTGCTGAAGTCCAAGAATATTACATCCACAGGCTCCCCCTTGTCCAGTTTTGATGTTACCCATTCATAGAACTCCACAAGGTTAGTTTGACATGATCTACCTGGCACAAACCCATATTGTTTACTATCCAGCCCTCCCCCCTCCTCCAAGAACACCCCCAGTCGTTCCTTCAGTATACTCTCCATTACGTTTCCCACTACCGAGGTCAAACTGATGGGTCTATAGTTACCTGGTACTTCCCTCGACCCCCTCTTTATGGATTGGCACCACATGCACCTCACGCCAATCCCTAGGTACCGTCCCTATCTCAAGCGACCTGCTGAAGAGCTCCACCAGAGGTGTGGCCAGTACATCCATCAACTCCCACAGTTCTGTCGGATGAATGCCATCTGGCCCAGGAGATTTATCTTTCTTCAGGGCCTTCAGGGCTTGCCACACCTGTTCGGTGGAGATAACTTCATCCATCCCCCCCCCCCACATTGCTGGCCTTTCTATCCTTGTCCTGATATGAAACCTCAGGGGTGCCTCTCCCTCCCTAATGCTCCCATTCTGTTACTCCCCCGATTCCACACAATTTTGCTTCTATTCCCCTTGTGCCTTGCTTAGCAAATATCCCCTTCCCCTCCCTAGTGAACACCGAGGCAAAGTACTTGTTTAATACCTCTGCCTGCAGCCGGCCTGGTGACACTGAGGGTTGAGACGCTGGACGCCACACCTTGCGCCACGCTGGCGACCCGGGTTCAGGAACAGATTCGGGTCACTGGTGGGTCAGCAGGGGAGGATCAGGATCGGGCGTCCATAGACTGCTCTCCTGATCCTGGGAAGGGCTGGGGAAAGCCACTGTGCTGTAGCGGCCCCTGAGGACGCCCGGGGGCACTACATGCTGGTGTGCATCTGGGGGAGGAGCGCAGCAGACGTCGACATGCTGTGCCTGGACGTCATTGCACATCCATGCTCCTGTGGGCACAGTCAGGGTGGAACATAGCTGGGAGTGACCGTGCTGCTTGATGGCCGTGCCCTGCCTCGCCAGGAGGACTCTCGTGGAATTGCACTGGGGGGGGGCCTGGGGCTAGTCCGGTTGGGCAGGGTTTGGGAAGGCCCTCCAGCGGACTGGTGATGGCCGTACTGGATCCCCCATCATGTGAGTGAGCCTGGATGCCCCCACCAGTAATCGCCGCAGCAAGGCAGAAAAAGAAAGATGTGATAAAAAAAATACCTCCACCTGCTCCCTCACCTCTTCATTGACCCACCCACCATCTGTTCTCAGTCTGCCAAGCTGGCCCTTAGTTTTTCTTCACTCCCCGATGTACTGGGAAAAAAAACATTTCCCCTACCCAAATCCCCTGTGCCAGCCGCTGCTCTTTACTGGACTTTGCCCCCTGCACCGTCTGGGTGACTTTTCTAGATGAAAGACGGTATGTTTCCATTTACCTTTCCTCCTCTCGATATTTTGTATTTTTTGTAGGTGACCTTCTTCTCCCTGACCGCTCCCTGAACTTCACTGGTCCACCAGCACGGTTCATGTGACCTTGCTCCCTTGCGCTTCACCTTAGCACAGGTCCTGACTGCCTCATGAAGTCCCCATTTTATGACTTCCCGTGTCTTTTCCACGTCCGTCATTGTTGTAATCCCTTTCATGTGATCCTTGAGAATATTTCCCATGTCCATAAAGTCTGTTCCCCTGAAATCCACTGCCAGTATCCTAGATCTCTCCCCCCAAGTTAATTTGAAACCAGACAGTGTCGTGGTCGCTCCAAGTCAGGGGATCCTCTACAACCAGGTCCCTTACCAGATCCCCATCTACCAAAACCACGTCCAGAACATGACCCTCCCTTGTGGGCTCCCTCGCATGTTGTGTTAAGAACATATCCTGGAAACCATCTAGCAGCCTCTGCTCCTTGGCCACCTTAGAGGACATGATTCCCCAGTTTGTACCTGGCATATTAAGATCCCCCATCAACACCACTCTCTCCCCTTTTGGTCCGCACTGGGCAATATGTCCAGCAAACCATCCTCCAGAACATCACCCATCCTGGGGGGCCTATATACTACACCCAGCTTGACCTTACCCCTAGTCGGGGTTCATAAGATGACCCATAAGGCCTCCACGTTTCCTTCTGCCTCTTCTATCCTAGCAATTTATATGCCTTCTCTCCCCCTCTGTCCTCCTTTCGATCCTTCCTAAGCAAGAAGTATCCCTTCACGTTTAGGTCCCAGTCATGGTTGTTGTTGGCCGACGTTTCCGTGACCACTGCCACATCCACCACCCCCGCAGCCTCGAACAGCATGGCCTGGAACTCGAACAGCATGGCCTGGAACTCTGGTAACTTGTTACCCAAGCTCCTGGCATTTACTGACACCACCCCCCACCCCTTATCCCCTTTGTCGAACCACACCCGGGTTCCATGTGCCTCCAGCCACCATCTACTCCTCCTGGAACCTCCTCCCCCTGACTATTTTCCCCCCTCCTCCCCTTGGGTTTGACGGCTACTCCCCTCTTGGTCCAATAGTTTATTTGCTTCTGATTCTCAGTGCTAGGGCCATACTTTTGACTTGAGAGGCAGACTGGGCAGTGGACTGGAGGTGACAAAACTGCCCCTTAACTCTGTCATCATTTGTATGTCATGTATGGATGGCAGTGGGCAGTGTGCCAAGTTACTCGCTGTAGTGTGTACCATAGAATTATAAAGACTACACTGGCCGTGATATAGAGCACGTTTGTCTACTTCCTGGTTGCCATTATGGTAGCAATTATTTGTCTATGGGGGGATAAACTTCAGGCAGGCTACGATGTCAAAGGATTGCTATTCTAGTCTTTATAATTACATAGTGTGTACAGACTCAGTACCTCAACACTGGAGAGTGCCATCTGGTGGTGAATGCTGAGAATGCAACATGCAAAGAACGAGGATCAGAGTAAGAACTTGTCTAACAGGGATTTGTATGAAGAGTTTAACATAGAATTTGTTGGCAGAAAAGGGCCATTTGGCCCAGCCGGTCTGTCAAGATGTTCTCTGCCTAATCGGTCTTCAGAGACCCTAATTGGCCTCTGGCGACCATCCCTCCTTTCTTCCTGTTTTCTGATACACACCTATGTCTATCCCATGCATGCTTGAAGCGTCCCAGTATTTTTGCCTCTACCACTTCTGCTGGCAGTCTGTTCCAGGTGTCTACCACCCTGTCAGTGAAGAAATATTTTCTCACATCTCTTAATACCCCCCCCCAAGCTTCATCACATTCCCTGTTGTCCTGGTGCTCCTTCTTATTTGAAAGAGTATTACCTCTTGCACCCTGTTCACCCCTGTGAGGTACGTGTAGGTCACTATCATGTCACCTCTCGCTAACCTCTCTTCCAGGGTGCACATAGTGAGATCTCTCAGCAGTCTCTCCTCATAGGGCTTCTCATGCAACCCCAGTGCCGTTTTAGCTGGTTTCCTCTGGATTTCCCCCACCCTGTCTATGTCCTTTCTGAGGTAACAATAGCAAAGATGTCGGCACAGAGTGACAGGTTAAAACTCTATTTTTGAATTTGTAGTTTTAAAACATACTTACAGACAGTACTACAGGTGTAAAATTTTCAAACAGCAAGGGCAGTGCTCTTCAGCGACCCGAATGGTTTTGCTTAAGGCTTTCTCAAGAGTCAGGTCGCTGGGGAGCACTGCACACATTTGAAAATTTTACACCTGTAGTACTATCTATAAGCATGTTTTAAAACTACAAATTTAGCCGGAACAGTGGTGCTGTGGGCTGAGGTGCAGGACGCCTTACCTTGCGCTCACGCGGTGACCCAGGTTCAGGAGCAAACTTGGGTCATCGGGGTACTGCAATGGGGGCAGAGTAGACTGAGCAGCCAGAAGGCAGCTCTCCTCTCCCAGAGTCAGCCGCCCCACCCCTGCATCCCACTGCCACCAGATAGAGGTCCGGTGGTTAGCATAGGTGGTGGGGGTGACATGAAGGGAGGGCACCTTGAGATGCGGCGTGTGCATGCCTCCACATGCATGTGCACGTCCAAGGTAGGGGATGGGATTGGGAAGAAAAAACAGAAAAATGTACCTAAAATACAAATTACAAAAACAAACAAACTACAAATTCAGTAAATAGAGTTTTAACCTGTCACTCTGTGCCAGCATCTTTGCTGTTGTTCCCTTTTTCAATTATCAAGCAAGAGTGTTCTGTAGTGGAGCCATGGGTCTTGCTGTTTTCACTGTCCTTTCTAAAGGTGCAGCCTCCAAAACTGGATACAGTACTCCAGGTGGAGACTCACCAGCGAGCAATACAGTGGCAACCCTTCCTCCTGCTGGATATACCTCTCCCCATGCACCCCAGCATCCCACTAGCCTTACCCAGTGCACTGTCACACTGACTGCCCTGCCACCTCAAAGTCATCAGATATGGGCACTGGGGGAGACAGAAACAGAGGGGGAAGTTGTAGGAGTCACACATGGGGCAGACAGAGAGTATAAGGGGCAGGGCAGTGTGGACTCTGGAAAGGAGGATAGGGTAAATGGGAGGAGAGGAGTATGGGACAAGAAAAAGTGGTACTAGTGCTGGGGGATTCTATACTGAAAAGGGTCAGATTGGGCGGAAGGCACAATCGTATCTGGGCTGAGGCTCTTCCCGGATTGACCGCAGGAAAGGTGGGGCAGGCACTTCTCAAGTGCACATGGAAGGGGGGAAGAAGCTTTACATTGTGATGCACGTGGGACCAAATGACTTGGTGGGTGAGACTGTGGAGGAGGTGAATGGGGAGGTTCGAGGAGCTGGGTAGACAGTGTGAGGAGATAGGGGGGTCAGTGGCATTCTCGGGAGGTACTCCCGGTACCATAAGGTAGTACAGGGAGGAAAAAAAGAAAGAGGAGTTCAGTGAGTTACTGAGAGACTGGTACCATAACAGGAAGTATGGATTAGTGTCAGACTGGGGCAGGATCTGGGACAATAGTGACTTATACGCAGGGGACAGATTACACTTGAGCAGGGAGGGGAGTATTAAAAAGTGGAATAGAGAAATTGTCCCAGCATTCACCTTCCCTCGACTGATATACTACAAATGAAGCCCGGCAGACTCCATGGTTACATCTTTGAGCTCCAGGTGGGGGAAGAGTTGGGGGGGAGAGGGGGAGTTACTTACTAGTGGGTATTTAGTACTTGTATGGATACATTTCCTTTTGTTACAGCTAGGCCTTCAGCAACTACTCAGTGTAATTTCAGAATTGGTAGGCCTTATAATAGGTTGAAGTAAGACTTACAGACAAAGTATGGTTTACAACAGATACTGTTTTTACAGGTTGAAAGAGGAATTGTTTTATATTGTGACTGATTTCTTCTGAATACAGTTGCTTTTCATCATGTTTTATTTTTTTCATTTTTGTTCTTGATGTGTAATAATTGAAAACTTAATAAAGTATACTAAATTAAAAAAAGTGGAATAGAGGGGTATATAGCAACTATGGTGGATTTAAACTGGGGGGGATGGCGAGTGGACTGCTGAAAGGAAAAGGGTCCGGAAAGGAGAGCCTACTGAGCTCACCCCCCTAGTTAAGGATAAAGGCAGAGGAGAAGGAGCACAGGGAGAGAGCAAGCAGAATCGCCAGGTTGTAGTGCAAAAGGAGCTATCCCCCTGTGCCAACAGTGCGGATAAGGGGAGCGGTCCACTGGAGGGAGGGGAGCAGACCAAGGAGATGGGGGGACGGAGTTACGGATGGAAGGTGGTCTCCCAAACGCGAGGAGCCTGGGTAATAAAATAGTAGAACTGCAAGCGCTCTTGTCAGAGAGGACTGTGGACGTTGCTGCGATGTCTGAGACTTGGGCCACCCAGTACCATGACTGGGACCTGGCAATCCCGGGGTATAGAATTTACAGGAAAGACCGGGGGGTTGGAAGGGTAGCACGCTATGTGAGGGAAGGGATCAGTTGTATGAGGGACGAGGGGGAG
Source organism: Neoceratodus forsteri (assembly GCA_016271365.2). Lineage (NCBI taxonomy): Eukaryota > Metazoa > Chordata > Ceratodontiformes > Ceratodontidae > Neoceratodus > Neoceratodus forsteri. The sequence goes on along the minus strand of CM028133.1, from coordinate 185,407,361 downwards.
GAAGGGAGGACAGAGGCACTATGGGTGCAGCTTCTGGACCCCAAGGGAAGGAAGCTGAGGCTGGGGGTGGTGTACAGACCACCAGCTCAATCAGTGGAACTAGACAGGGAGCTAGCGGAGCAGATGAGGAGTGTGTGGCGAAAGGGGAGTGTGGTAATTGTGGGTGATTTCAATCTGCCAGGGGTTGATAGGAGCACCCCTGCCACCTCCAGCACCAGGGAGCAGGTGCTCCTGGATGCAATCCAGGATGGTCTCCTGACACAGCTGGTAAGCAGGCCATCGCCGCTTGGTAATACGCTGGACCTGGTGCTGTCAAATGAGGAGGCAGTGAGAGAAATAAGGGTTGAAGACCCTCTAGCTGGTAGTGACCACCAAACAGAGTGGCTCACTCTCACATTGGGCTGGGAGCCTGGAGGCACAGGAACTAAGGTGGTGGATTTTAGGAGGGTGGACTTCGGGAGGATCAAAGAAATACTGCAAGGGAGACTTCAGGGTATTAGGCCAGAGATGGATGCACAGCAAAAGTGGGAAATTATCAAAACTGGACTAACAGAGGCTACAGAAGCCTGCACCAGGACTAGGAGCAAGAAGAGCAGAGTCAGGAAACCATGCTGGCTGAACAGTGAAGTGCTGGAGGGGGTGCGGGCAAAGAGAGTTGCGTACCAGAAGTTCAGGAGATCAGGGAAGGAGGAGGACAGGGAGACTTATGTGAGTTGGTCCAAGGTGGTGACCAAGCAAGTGAGGGTAGCCAAGGCCTCCAGGGAGCTAAGGATAGCGCAGGGCATTAAGGGAGTGGGGGAAGGACTTTTTTAGATATATCAGGGAAAAGAGGAAGTGTAAAGACCATATTGTGAAGATAAAGTGGGGAGAGGAGTGGGTGGAAAAGGGAGCGGAACAAGCGGAAGTCCTAAATGAGTACTTCTGCTCTGTTTTCTCGAAGGAGAAAGATGGCCCACTACCACCATGGATTGGGGGGGGGAGGAGATGACAGACAAGATGATCAAGGGGAGTAGAGTACTAGAGGGTCTGAGTACATTAAGAGTGGACAAGACACCAGGCCCTGATGGCATCCACCCCAGGATGCAGAGGGAGATGGCGGAGGTGTTGGCAGAGCCACTGGCGGACCTGTTTGGCATCTCCCTGGACACGGGTTGTGTGCCTCAGGACTGGAGGGTGGCCCATGTGGTACTCATACACAAGAGTGGGCCTACAGAGGAGCCAGGAAACTACCAGCCTGTCAGTCTCACTTCCATAGTGGGGAAACGTATGGAGACAATAATGAAGGAGAGACTATTGTTGTTCCTTGAGGGTAATGGACTCCAGGATGGGTGACAGCATGGGTTCATCTCAGGGAGGTCTTGTCAGACCAATCTGATAGAGTACTACAACTGGGTAACAAAAGAGCTGGATGGGGGTCACACTGTAGATGTTCTGTACTTGGACTTCAGCAAGGCCTTCGATACAATATCTCATGGGAGGCTGGGGAGGTGACAGCTGTGGGGTTGGGGGAAAAGCTGACAAACGGGATTAAGAACTGGTTACAGGGGAGGCTGCAATGGGTGGTTGTTGGGGGGGGGGAGCTCTGGACACCTAGAACGGTGACAAGTGGTGTGCCACAGGGCTCAGTGCCAGGCCTGGTGCTATTTGGGTTCTTTATCTCACACATCGCACTCAGAGTTGGGAGCAGAGTTAGTCTATTTGCAGATGATACCAAAATGGGGGTAGTGGTGGATGAGGAGGATGGATGGAAAAAACTGCAAGGAGACCTAACCAAACTGGAGGAATGGTCGGAGAGGTGGCAGCTGGGATTCAATGTGAAAAAGTGTAAGGTTATGCACTTCGGGGCAAAGAACCCAAGGAGGGACTTCTGGTTGGGTGGGGTGAGGCTGGGGATCACTGAGGAGGAGAAGGACCTAAGGGTGTTGGCAACATGGAGCATGAACAACACCCAATGCAGGAAAGCAGCAGCTAAGGCAAACAGGATGCTGGGCTGTATCGCAAGGGGTTTCTCATCCAGGTATAGGAAGGTGATCCTGCCCCTCTACAGATCTTTGGTCAGGCTGCACTGGAGTACCGTGTGCAGCACTGGTGGCCATATCTAAAGAGGGGTATTAATTTACTGGAGGGGGTGCAATGGAGGGCAACAAAACTGTTACAGGGGATGGAGGGCAAGGCCTATGAAGACAGACTGCAAGAGCTGAACATGTACACACTTGAGGAGAGAAGGGATGGGGGGATATGATTGAGACGTTCAAGTATGTGAGGGGGGGTAAACAAAAATAGCAATGAAGGGTTGTTTAAACTGAAGAATGGTAGGGACACAGGCTAAGACTGGAGGTTGGAAGATTTAGGAGGGAAATGAGGCACTACTTCACTGAGAGGGTGGTGTCCAAATGGAATGCTCCACCAGAGGGGGTGGTATCATGTAGGACAGTAGGTAGCTTTAAGAGGGAGTGGAACAAAGCAAGCAGGAGGGTCTGGGTGGTGGGTCTGGGGCCGTCAGAGGAGGGACAGATGGGAAGGGGGTTGGGGCAGCTGCAAACTAGGGCGCTAGCAGCACACTCAGGCAGACATCGATAGACCGGAAGGTCTGTTTCTGCTAGCAGACTGGTATATTCGTATGATAATCCCAAGGTCCCTTTCCTGATTAGTGACTGTAAGTACCTCCCCCATCCTATGCTCGGCACCTAGGATCCTATGTCCTGGAAACATACTGTAGAAATTGATGTCATGCAAGGACCGCTTGACCCGCCTAGTTTACCCATTTTCACTACCTACTGATAAACCGCAGACCCTACTTGATCTCCAGCTTTACTCTCTCTTTCCTATCGCTAGGGTTCACCCATGCCTATCCCATGCATTCCTTAATTCCCTTACCATTTTGGCTCCCACCACCTCTGCTAGGAGACTGTTTCATGCATCCACCACCCTTTCCATGAAAAAATACTTCCTCACGTTACCCCTGAGTCTGTCCCCCTCCAGCCTCATGTCATGCCCCCTTGTTCTTGAACACTTTTTTTTCTGAAAGATGCTACCCTCTTGTACCTCATTTATATCCTTGAGGTATTTGAAGGTCTCCATCATATCCCCCCTTCCAGGGTATTCATATTGAGGTCCTCTAGTCTCTCCTCATGTGATGTTTGGTGCAGATCCTGCACCATTTTTGTTGCCCTTCTCTGAACTGCCTCCATTCTATCTGTCTTTCCAGAGATACGGCCTCCAGAACTGGACACAGTACTCCAGATGAGGTCTCACCAATGATTTCTACGGTGGTATTACCACCTCTTTTTTTTTTTTCAGCTGGTGATACCTCTCCCTTTGCATCCCAGCATTCCACTGGCTCTCCCCACAGCCTTGCCACATTGTTTGGCCACCTTTAGGTTATCAGATATGATTATCCCAGGTCTCTTTCCTGTTTGGTGGCCGTCAGTATCTCCCCCAATCAAGTACTCCTCCCCTGGGTTTCTGTGTTCCAAATGCATGATTTTGCACTTCTTTGCATTGATTTTTAGCTGCCACACTCTCGACCACTCCACAAGTTTACTTAGGTCCCTCCTCATTTTTTCCACCTCTCCTGGAATGTCTACCCTGTTGCAGATCTTAGTGCCATCTTCAAAGAGGCACCCCTTCCCTTCCAGCCCCTCTGCAATGTCACTTATGAAGACATTAAAGAGGACTGGCCCCAGAACTGATCCTTGTGCTACTCCATTTGTCACCTTCCTCTCCTGAGACTGAACTCCATTTACCACCGCCCTCTGTGTTCTATCCCGCAAACAATTTCTACCTTGGGACCCACTTCTAGGCTACCCAGCTTGTTTACAAGCCTCCTCTGTGGAACGGTGTCGAAGACCTTGCTGAAATCCAGGTAGGCCACATCCACTGCTCCCCCCTGATCTAATTCCCTGATCACTCAGTCAAAGAAGTCTATCAGATTTGTTTGACATGACCTTCCTGTTGTGAATCCATGCTGCCTTGGATCCTGTGATCCACTGGATTCAAGATATTCCACAATCCTTTCTTTTAGCAGGGATGATCTTGCACTTTTCGGCACTGAACACCAACTGCTGTGCTTTAGACCACTCCTCGGGTTTCCCCAGATTACTACGTGTAACCCCCCTGCAAATGGGAGTTCCCAAAAGTCTTCCAGGAGCTTGCCTGAATGCTCCAAGTCTGGACGGTGTTCGTCGTCTAAGCTGTTTAAATGTGGTTCCAAGTGAGTGCTATTTGAGCCTCCACGTACTGTCTCTTTAAGAGCTGTCTGCTTGCAGACTTAATTAGTTTGTATGGGGGGACTGTGTGTTATAATGCCCGAATCCCACCCGGGCTGCTGTCAATTCGCTCCATTTCTGCCATTGCTACATGTGCAGAGGGAGCCTTGTTGAAAGATGTAACTGTTTGCCAGAAATAATTTAGAATGACTGAGAAAATGTAGTTTGTCTAACCTGTTTTCCTTTCAGCACAAACTGTTTCAGCGTAGCTTTTTCATTTTGGTTCTGAATAGCTGACTTGGACCAATCAGGATGATAGGGAGACCCTAAAATGGAGCCTGTGGACGAATCGGAACTTGGACTCTCAATTTTGAGCCAGCCACAAGGGGATTGTATGGGCAGTGGCTCTGGGAAATATAGTTTTAACCTTGGCGCCTTTTTCCACCAACAGAGGGAGTCTTATTGTGAGTGACAGCCTAACCAGCCAACAGAATGGTGTGGAGCTAAAGGAAATGCCCTGCTCTGTGACTGGAAAGATTAGATCAGTTGTGACTGTGAAGAGAGAAGGAGCTCTGTGCTTCTGCGGTGTATAGTTTCGCGTGTGAGGCCCTGAGTTTTGGTCTGCAGCCTTTGTGAGTGCCAGTTTGGACTGAATCCGAGTTGTGAGGAGAAAGAACCACTAGAAGTGTGGAAACCAGGCTCACCCTGTAGAAGACTGGAGAAATTGTTGAATCGCGCTCGGTCTGTCAGGAACTGAAGCTGCAGTGTGTGCTCCCGGGTGTTTTGCAGTAATTGCGATCGGGACCAAGGAGCAGCCTGCCTGGTATAGAACTTTCCTTTTACATATGAATGTGCGTAGTGCTTGTGGGGAATCGCTATTTCCAATCCCCTGTGCTGTGTGTTTAAGCTGGAAGCAAACCCCAGCATGTCTCAAACTAAATCCGTTTGCTATAAACTGCAGTGGGGTCCAGTCACAAGGACCTTGTCTCCATGCCCTGGTGTTTCTGACAATCCAGAAGAACATCCACCATCCGGTTCTCAGCTTGGGTATTGTGAGTACAAATCAGGGTATTCCCCTGCAGCCTGCTTTCAATCACAAGTGTGTCATCTAATTCTTGTTGTTTCTTTGCTTCATGGACTGAGCCATCAGGCTCCGGATTACAATTGGGTGTTGTGCATGTATTTTCTTCTACAGGGCCCTATCCATCTGCACCTGCCGGCCAACCCCAGGCAACGGACCTGGCTAGCCCCCCCAAACCTGGGTACCCACAGTGTGACTTTTCAAACCCTGTATGTGTGCACAGTACTGTAATTTAATGCCACTAATTAACCTGATTTCCCCCTCCCGTGCTTCTGTTCCCTAAATAAATCAAATTTGTTGTTGTTAAACTTTAAACTGTCTGAAGTGTCAGTACCTTCATGCCAAGCACTGTATTGGTTTGTGTATGCTGCTTAACCTTTTTTTTCAGGGGGTCCTCAGAGACGAACCCGCGAATCAGTCTCGAGAGTAAGTGGTACCTTATGAATGAACAGTGTGTACATGTGGGGTATTGGTACTGTAACTCCTGTGCATTGTGTGGGCCATTAGAGGGATTAGAAGGGGGTCTCAGTGTCCCAGAGGGCTGTGACCAAACTAGATCAACCATTACAAACCCTGACCTCTGGGTGGAGGCACCCGCCATAGGACCTAGGCCCCTCAACTTGTCAGTAGTCAAGCAGGCAGGGGTAGTAGCCCTTGGGATAGCGCCACCTGGGGGTTACACTACGCATTCTCTCCACTCCTTCCTGAGTGTCCACCCTATTGCACATTTTGGTATTATCTGCAAAAAAGCATGCATTTCCTTCCAGTTTTTCAGCAATGTCACTGAAGACATTGAAGAGGACAGGTCCCAGTTTTGAGCCCTGTGACACCTCGCTGGTCACTTCTCCATCATTTCAGTGAGTCCCATTTACCACCATGCTCTGTCTTTTATCTACGGGCAGACTAGATGGGCCTAGCGGTCCTTATCTGTCGTCAATTACTATGTTAACATGTTTCTAACCCAATTCATCACTTTGGATCTCACCCCAGGCTGCTCAGTTTCTTAATCAGCCTCCTGTGCAGCACAGTGTCAAAGGCCTCGCTAATGTCCAGACAGGCCATGTCCACTGCCTCCCCCTAATCACTCAAAGAATCCATCAGATTAGTTTGGTATGACCCCCATGAATCCATGCTGCCTATGGTCTTGCAACCCACTGGATTTGAGATACTCAACCAGTATTTCCTTCAGCAGGGTTTCCATTAATTTATACAAACAGTGGAGAGAAAGAAGTAAGTGCCTCAGCCGGGACTTGAACCCAGGCCACCTGGAATACTGTTCCAGTCGCGCTTACCAGCTGTGCCACCAAGGCACCGTAACCTGGGCCGCCCCAGAGCACACATACTCTTTCTCCAATGCACAAGCTGGTGCTGCACAAATAATTACTACATTTTCAATCACATCGGTGCAGTGTGTAAGTAATAATACCTGACAGGGTGGGCTTTGTTGAGAACTACCGGACCGCCTAGGGGCATAATGAGGCCTGACGCTGCAGGAGGAGGGCCTTATAGCCCCTGGAAGGTCCGGTATTTCTCAGTAAAGCGCACCCAGTCGGGTACTGCGCTTAGAAAATGGCCAACTGCATTTTATATGTTTGGGGGAAAAAAATATGTGTAAATGTTAAACCACTTTCTTGTGAGAGACAGTTTTTTAGTTATAAAATAGTTCTGCCTGCATTTCAGTGCTGTTTTTTTCCTTAAAGCCTGAGACTTTTGTGCCTCTGAAGCCTCCATAGTTTTAACATTTTCATGTGGTTGTCATGGTTACTTCTCCCCCTCTCCATACACACACACACAGACAGCAGGGATCAGCAATATCGAGGGGAACATTTCAAGATAAAGGAAAAGAGAGAGAGAGAGAGAGACATGCAGAACACATCATCTCTTGGACAGGTTAGCTGAGAGAGAGAGAGAGACAGAATGCGCAACCTCCGGTATCGCCAGTGTGTATGTCTGTATGAGAGAGATGCTCTGTGACACATAGCACAGTTTGAATTTTTTTTCTGTTCCGAGTGTCTCTTGTCCCACTATCCTGTGCGCTTCTCTACCTGCTGTCCCCTCTGCCACTGAGCTCATGCCATTCCTCCCACCCACCTACTCGCTGTCCCGCTGGTATGCCTCATAACTGCCGACCGATCAGCTGCTTGCCATCTCTCTCTCTCTCAATCCCCAAGTCCTTCCACTACTATCTCTGGACTGGCTGCCTCATCGCTTGCTCACTCGGCAAGGCAGCTCTGTTTCCAATGGCAAAGACTGGATTTTTTTTTATGATTAAATTTAAAGGTAAACAGCTCATTACAGCTTGCGTCTTTCCGAAGTGGAAAATGGCTATTTTATAACTCGCTTAGCGAGTGGGAAACATGGCGGCTCCTCAGTTTGAAAATTGTGCGTCTAGCCAATTAAAGAGTACGCTGGCCACCACTGTGGAATGCTGCGCAGTGAGGTGCCACTTGGATTGGTTTATTTTTAGCTGGGCATCTATTGAAAAATAAATGCCCAGCTAGGAGCCTGTCTCAGCCAATCAGGTGTGAGAATTGATTCTTGCCATTTTCTAAGCATATTTATGGAACACATACAAACAGAGGAGAGAAAGAAGTAAGTGCCTCAGCTGGGACTTGAACCCAGGCCACCCAGAATACCATTCTGGTTGCGCTAACCAGCTGCGCCACCAAGGCAACTGGAACTTATGCCATCCCAGAGCTCACATTACTCTTTCTCCAAATGGTATTCCGGGTGGCCTGGGTTCAGGTCCCAGCTGAGACACTTACTTCTTTCTGTTTTCTGTACTGTTCCATAAATATGTACACCGCACCCATGTGATTAAAAATGTAGTAATTATTTGTTCAGCACCAGGTTGTGCACTGGAGAAAGAGGAGTGTGTGCTCTGTGACGGCCCAGGTTCCAACTGCCTTGGTAGTGTGGTTGGTTAGTGCAACTGGAACGGTATTCCGGGTGGCCTGGGTTCAAGTCCCAGCTTAGGCACTTACTTCTTTCTCTCCACTGTTTGTATGTGTTCCATAAATATGCAGACCGCACCCATGTGATTAAAAATGTAGTAATTATTTGTGCAGCACCAGGTTGTGCATTGGAGAAAGAGTAATCTGTGCTTCAGGATGGCCTAGGTTCCAGTTGCCTTGGTGGGACAGCTGGTTAACACAACCGGAATGGTACTCTGGGTGGCCTGGGTCCAAGTCCCAGCTGAGACACTTACTTCTTTCTCTCCTGTGTTTGTATGTGTTCCATAAATATGTGCACCACACCCATGTGATTGAAAATGTAGTAATTATTTGTGCATCACCAGGCTGTGCATTGGAGAAAAAGTAGTGTGTGCTCTGGGATGGCCCAGGTTCCAGTTGTCTTGGTGGTGCTGCTGGTTAGAGCGATTGGAACAGTATTCCAGGGGTGGCCTGGGTTCAAGTCCCAGCTGAGACACTTACTTCTTTCTCTCCTCTGTTTGTACGTGTTCCATAAATATGCACACCGCACCCATATGATTGACAATGTTTCCATTAATTTCTCTACCACTAATGTAAGACTGACCGGCCTATAGTTGCTAGACTCCTCCCTGCTGCCATTCTTATGTAGCAGGACCATATCAGCCTCTTCTTCAGTCCTCCAGAACCATGCTCGTTTCCAGTGAGCTGTTGAACAAGGGTGTCAGCGAGGCAGCTAGCACCCCTCTGAGTTCCTTTAGAACCCTTGAATGTATCCCGTCCGGTCCTATAGCTCTTTTTGGACTCTTTCTTCTGAAAATGGACTTGTGTCCACCCCCCCACTGCTCCCTGGTAGTCTATGCCCCCTCCCCCAACACACAAACACACACACACACACACTCTGAAGACTGAGCAGAAGTATCTGTTATGGTACTTCTGCTTTTTTTGTTCTTTAAGACATAAAAACAGCATGGCAAAAGAAAATAAGTATTACAGAAATGAGCATGTTTCTAGATGAACAGGCAGCCCTTCTTCTGGTATGAGGAAAGGCAGAATGCAGTGAGACTTCCAGTTCTGGCATGGGCTGAAGAGGATAGCACTGCGTGGGCTCTCCGCACTTACCCTCCTAAAAATCAGGCTCCAAAGATCTAAAAAACCAAAATTAAAAGCATAAACTAGGTTTAAATAAAGAGCAAATCAACTGGAATGTCAAACGCAAACAGAAACCGTTTTCAGACCTTTGCAGACATGGCAGAAGGGGGCGATCTTGTATCTGATGACTTTGAAGCCTCTCAGAGTCCTAACATGGGCTCCTTGTGGAAGAAAGCTGCATCCTCAGCCAAAGGGGGTAGAAATACCTCCTCAGACAGCAATACGGATACTATATTAAAGGTGACTGCCGAGTTCAGAAGTAAAGTCTGAGAGAATATGTCAGACCTGTGCACAGAGATTAGTACATTGCAAAATAGAGTAACAGAGGCAGATAACCAAATTTCTAAGAATACGGATCGCATAGATAACCTGGAATGGTACCTGCAAACCTTGGTCACTGAACAACTCTTGATCGCAGCATGCCAGGAGGATAATGAAAATTGAGGTAGACGCTGCAACATCTGCGTCTTCGGAATTCCGGAGGGGGAAGAAGGCAATGATACCTTGGCATTTTCCGATTACCTCTTTTGACTAGTTCTGGACCTTGACCCCAGCTTTCAACTGGATATCGAGCGAGCCCATCGGGCACTGGGCCCCAAATCAGCACACCCAGATGCTAGGCCTCGCTCATTTGTAGTCAGACTACTCAGCTTTCAGACAAAAGAAATATTACTCCACAAGGCTTGGCAGAAGGGCCGAATAATGCTGGGCCGACACAGGCTTCTATTTGATAAAGATTATGCACCCCACACCCAGCGGCAAAGAAGGGACTACAGCCCTCTATTTTCTACACTGAGAGCACAGAAGATCCGTTTCAGAACTCCATATCCACCTAAGTTAGTGGTTAACTTGCCTACAGGTCAGAAAACGTATTCCACAGCCATGGAAGCAGCTGAAGATCTTTCCACCAGAGGGATAATCTCATACAAAATTTTAGATTTGGTCAAGTCTTGATCGGGTCAGAATACTTCAACAGCTCCAGAACCGGGAGAAACAGACAGTCTAACCCTGCCAGAAATTTTGCAACGGCTGAAACCCCACTGAAATCCTACCTTGGGCACTTGAGGTACTGTTAAGGCTATACCAAATCTTTTCTTAGATGCCCCCTTAGTGGTGGTGAGGGTTTCGTTGAGGGGAACATGTATAGAGGAAATAAGGGCGGGCCGTCTAGGGAAGGTGCCTAAAAAACAGGCTCTGGCAACCAACTATCTATTCTGAGCGGGGGTGGGACACACCTCCCTTCTCCTCTCTATATTTGATTCGGTACTGGCTTGCCATTAGGCCCTGAATTACTTCCCTGGATGGTGGGAGGGTCACACCCAGGCTTGGGGATATTTGCTAAGAGGCCATAGCCTTTCCTTTGGTGCAGGCCTGCTCATCATACTTCTCCATGGACCCTCTCCTTTACCCATTAACCACTCTCTTCCTAACTTGGAGGCACCCATCTGAAGGGGGGGGGGGTTCTGAGATTTTACCCTAAAAAACTTTGGGTCCAGAATTAAAAGGATCCCCCATTTATAATCAAGACTTGGCAAAACCTTGATACCGGAGGTTCTTTTCTACCTACACCATGCTGCGACAAACTAAACCATTCTACAAAACTGTCTCTTTTACTGCTTTTCCACGCAACAATTGAGCTCGGACCAGAAAATCTTTTAGACTACTAAAGGAGCTGGGGCCACACAAAATTTCATGGGATACCACGGACTAACATGCTATATTCGTTCAGAGAAGAAAGCAGACTAAATCCTATTAAATTAGCAAGAGACAACCTGCTAGTATATTTTGGACCCGGAAACCAGATTTTTTTATACCCGTATGAGATATTATTGAGGGATGTATTGTACTAGCCTCCTTCTCCCTTTTCATATAAAATATTGCTCTTTAAAAGTTTTGGAGAGCCTCTCCTATTATATTGATTGGTTATCATCTCAGTCTAAATTTTAGATATGACTGCTAGAATGAAGGAGACTCTAGATCAGCTATTTTGGGAGTTGGGGCATAGGATGGAACAACTTTCTTGTTACCAGGTGGATTTCCATTTAGGTTACTAACTATTTCTAGGTACTCATAAAGTATTGCCTATATTATGAGGCTCACTAAAGTTGAGTGAAAACAAATAAAAAAACATGATATAAATTTTGTACGATTTAGACTACTTTAATAGGGCGAGTGGGGAAGCCCACACAAGGAATAATCATCTACTGGTATGCTGAACCATTTGAGGGTGAGCAAAGACCATCGCTCTCTATTTTGGGGGTCTTTTTTGTACTCACATGGATAAAGCTCCATGAGCGGAATTCGATGCCCTCATATTCCCCTCCAATCCCACCGGGGATAGTGGACGGGATGAATTGAGGGGGCTTACAGGAAGCACCTCCTCAGGGAGTCAAGATGTATATAAGTTCTTTGGGAACAAATGGTGTATTTTGGTGAGAACACTCCCCCACTGTACACCTGAGTTCCTAGTTCACGTTTTATGTTATTTCTATAAAAGTTATGTAGTTAAGGTTAACTGGGGAACGGGGGGGGGGGCGAGAAAAGGATCGATAACCTAATTTCACTGTATAATAAAGGGGAGGGAATGGTATTACTAATCTGTATAAGTTCAAGGTTAAATGTTAAGGTAACGGTAGAAAAATAGACTACACACACCATAGAGTTGAGATTTGCTTTATGATGTTACAGCTAACAGCACACAAAGTTGATGCTCTTTCTCTCCCTATTTTTCTGACCCTTTCAGGGTGGAGAGTGATCAGGGTTCAGATGTCTTCTGTAATCCTGGAGGTAAAAAGAGGGGAAAAAACAAATCATAAAACAGATAATGGCTTCTAACCCTCTACAAATATATTCGCAAAATATAAACGGTCTACATGACCCAATAAAGAGATACCGAGTTATACAATATCTAAAAAAACAAAAAGCAAGTCTCTACCTTCTTCAAGAAACACATCTCACAGACTTAGAACATCAAAAGTTGACGTGGGGAAAACGATATAGAGTTTTCACCTCATCCTATCCGAGAGGTAGAAAAAGAGGTGTAGCTATATTAGTTCCCTCCGAAATTCCTTTGGAAATTACTGATTCCTATACTGATAATCAAGGCCAATATATTATATTACAGGGTCTTTTATATGGCCAACAGTTCACCATTGGTAATGTTTACTTCCCCCCACAAACTAAATTAAAGGTCCTACAAAATTTCATCTCTCGCCTCCTCACTTTTATGCAAGGACAACTTATCCTAGGTGGATGCTTTAACATGATACTAGTTCCACAACAGAACTGCTCTCAGCCACATAAACATAGATCGAATAAAACAACTAAACAATTCAGACATATTTTGGACCATTTAGGAATAAATAGTAGACGTTTAGCGTCGTACATTCCTATCCTCTCTGGGATACACATATTATTCTCCTAGATTTCACTCCTATTCCCGATTAGACTATTTTTTTTTTACTACGTGTGAACATTATTCTAAAATACAGGATATCTCTATTGGTCCTAAGTTGATCTCGGATCACCACCCTCTAATTTTAAAAATTGATATGGGAAGAACTCCAAGAACTACATTATGGAGATTAAATCCCATATTACTACAAGATAAAGAATTCCAAGAAATGATGAAAAAAAAAGAATCCCCCAATTTCTGCAAGAAAATGCAAGTTCCACTTCCTAAAAAGCTATTTTGTGGGACTCATTAAACGCTAGGAGAAATTATATCTTACACTGTACAGAAAAAAAAGGAAAGAGAGGCGAAAGCCCAATAACTCACAGAAAAACTATTAAACTACCAACTATTATATTGAGACGTAGACCAATAACTCCAAAGAAAAATTAGGGAAATCAAAAGTGAATTACAAAAAATTATAGATAATAAGATTAAACAACAATTGCTCTATCTGCGACACTCAACATATGAGGGAGGCCCTCAGGGGACTAGAAAATTAGCCTATAGATTACGAGCAAGGAAATCTTCCTCTACCATTTTAAAAATCAGGAATGTAACTACAGGACTGATAGACCATACAGAACCTCATATAAAACAAACTTTTTCGGAGCTTTTCTCTAGTTTATATACAGAGGATTTGGGGTCAACGAGGGAGGATAGGTCCTCTTTTTTTGACTCATCTTAAATTGCCCTCTTTAGATGAGGCACAAATGAAACCCTTGAGAGCTCAGATTTCCCACATCGAGATCCTGTATGCTGTTAAAAATCTTAAATCTGCTCACTGCCCAGGCCCGGATGAGTACATCACTGAATGGTATCGTAAATTTGTGACAACCCCCCTTCCATCTTAAAATTCTCTGTTTCAAGAGATAGCCAATGGAGACTGCCCTCCTCCCCCACCATCGTGGGATTATGCCACCCTAGTCCCAATTTTGAAACCAGGTAAAGATCCTACAAACCCTACTTCATACTGCCCGATCTCTATATTAAACCTGGTTTGTAAGATATTTACTTCTATTTGGGCTAAAAGAATAGAAAAACTACTTCCTTTTTTAATTAACTCTGACCAACCAGGATTCATAATTGGACGAACAACAACGGATAATATTCAAAAAATTTTAATCTTACAAGAACATGTTATCAAAAGAAATAGCTCTCCTGCCTTCTACTTCCGGTTCCGCCACGGATCTCTAGACAGCACCTCGTGAACACTCTCCACCTCGCTTGAATTAAATAAGTTTAAAACCCCTACCCAGGCGGCATTATAGGAGAGAAAAACCCTCAACTATGTCTAAAGATCCACGCAGAAGAGATAAGCAGGGTCCATCGAGGGTCGGACAGTCGAAGAAGCCGACCGAAGCAATGTCTAGTGCAGAAGGACATAGGCCGCGCAGCAGGAGCCGCTCGCCAAGCAGCACATGGTCTGATTACGACACGGACAGGGAGCAAGACAAACTGTCGCGGTCTCGCTTTGAAACAATATTAAAAGAAATAAGGGCCTCTCAATTAGAAACGAAGCAGGACCTTCAAGGATTATCCACACAGTTATCGAAGATAGGCCAGAGACTTGAGGAAGCAGAAACCAGAATAGCAGGGGTAGAGGAGATAAACGACAGTCTGGGCCAAGCGATTAATGCCTTACTACAACAATCTATGGCATTACAGGCCAAATCAATAGATTTGGAAAGCAGATCTCGAAGAAATAACTTGAGGCTTTATGGCTTAGCGGAGGGGGCCAAGATGTCACCGGTAGCAGCCTTTATCGAGAATCTACTTCGGGACATTTTAGAATTACCTCCGAATTATGACTTAAGAATTGAGAGGGCACACAGAGCGCTGGGTGCAAGGCCGCAGGATCCGAAAGCACGTCCACGCTCGATAATCTTTTTACTGGCAAGCTATCAAACTAAAGAAGATATTCTTCAGAGAGCATGGGCAAAAAAAGATCTTACTTACCTCACGTTGAAAATAACGCTGGACCACGACTATCCCGTGGAGATACAACAGGCCAGGCAGCAATATACCCCGTTGTTCCGAGCGCTGAGAGAGAAGGGAATACGTTTCCAGACCCCCTTCCCGGCTAAACTAAGGATCTTCTGGCAGGAAGGCACACAAACGTATGGCTCGCCGTATAAAGCCTTGGAAGCCATGAAACAGAGAGGAATGAAGCTGGCGGAGGAAGATGCGGATCGTATTGGCAGGAGGCAAGCATTCTTTTCGGACTGGTACCAAGCGGGGATACAGCAGAGGGGAACTTCATCAAAATTACTCCTGGAGTCGTTCGAGAAGATTAGGTCCATGATGAAGAAAGGCGTACTGCGCAGCAGACCGGAATTGGCAGAGAGCAGCAGATGAACACTATGGGACTGCTGAGGTTACCATTTGTAATGCCAAATGAGCCTGGGGATCTGTCAGGCTTAACGGAGGACTGTACAGTGGATGGACCTGTTTAAAAAACATATATTCCCTGGTTTGTCTTCCCCCGGTCCTTCGTGTTCCCTCCCTGGTGTAGTTGGGTCTTCTGTGCTATGTCTGCGTTCATCACCATATCCCTTTACCCATACGTGATATGTTTCTCTTGCAGGAAATAGTTCCCCTGACCCTCCTTGTTCCCTCCTTGCTGTAGTGGTGTCTTATGTGTTGCGTCAGCGTTTAACCCCACTCCCCATTGCCCACATGTCGCATGTCTTGTGTACAGGAAGTAATACCTTCAATTTTCGTCAGGGTTGTGGAGGGGGATTAAAGCGGTCCTGTGCCTCCTCCTTACTGACGAATGGGAAGATGAACGGAATGTGGAATCGACATATGAAGGGGGGGAGCCATGAGGAGAGGTTAGAGTCTGCGGGAAGGGAGTGGATGGTCGAACTGGGCAGGTTGGGGGGTGCGGGGAGGATAATAGGGATTTCAAGGTGGCAGAAGTACCACAAAGGGAATAAATATGGCCGGGATAGAGGCGGATCTTAAAAAGTCTTCAGAGAGAAAGAACCAGAGTGAATAAGAGGGAAAATGTATGAGGTTGTAGGAGAAGGGTTTTTTTTTCTTTTTTTTTCTTATAGTAATTAAAAGGGAAAAGCGAGGTGGGAGGTAGAATATGGGTATAATTTAGACTATTGAGTAACGAATACTTGTACATGGACGGAATACATAAAAAAGAAGCCACCGCAATAGGGGGCTTTCTTGCGAGGGGGATCTTGAAGTAGCGGAAACGAATACCCCTCGTAACTGCCCAAACATCGAGCTAGGAAAGGGCAGAATAAGGGCACCACAGTGTTGGGAGCCCCTACCTTGGAAGCAAAGAGTTAGTTTAAAAAGTTAAAACAAAGGTTAGTTCTTGAGTTATATCTAGTATTAGTTGTAGTACTAGATTGGAAATGCTTAAAGGCGTTTCCAGGTTAAGAGGTACCCCAGTTAATATTAACATTTATATGGGTTTTTGTTTATCATTAAGTAAACCTAAGAGGGATATGAATATTTTTGGAAAGAAAGGACTAGTTCTACTTTATTGGTCTAGAATGAGGCAGGAAAGGCCACGAAGAAAAATGTACAGAAAATGGGTTACGGACATCCTGTTTGTACTTAAAACTTGTGTCTGGTTAGCTCTGAAACTGAGTGAGCTTAATAGACATGGAAATGTTGTTAGAATGGGAATGACATGTTTAAATCGATGGCTCAGAATATTGTATGAGAGAGTACCATGGAATAAGGATAAAGGAGCTGTTGCCAGATTAAGGGGCAGGGAAAGATATAAAAATGGATAACACCACTGTAATATGTTTGATTAATGTTAACGGGTTGACAAACCCGGTCAAGAGGAGTAAAGTATTAGCGTGGTTCAGAAAAGAGAAACCTGATTTTATACTGATGCAGGAAACGAATCTCTCCCCTCTAGAGCATTCTAAACTGGGGAAAATGGGCTTTAATTATGAGGCTAGTGCATCTTATGGGCGGGGAAGAAGGAGAGGGGTCTTTATACTAATACCAAAGAGAACAACATTTGAAGTATTAGATAAGAGTGCGGATAAAGAGGGGAGATATGTGTTTTTAAAGGGCAGGTATCGGGAGAATTCTTACGCTGGCTTCAGTATATGCTCCGCCTAACACAGACTTTCAAACCTACAGAAATATTTTGTTGAAACTGCAGGACTGGGCAGAGGGGCAGGTCATTCTAGGGGGGGATTTAAACATAACGTTGGATCCGAAAATGGATAGTACGGCACTGAGTGGGCGGAGGGAGAGAGGGGTCGCAAAGAGGTTGGTGCAACTCCTAGGGGAAATAGGCTATGTAGATGCCTGGAGAGCGGGACACCCTAAGCAAAGAAATTACTCCTTTTTCTCACCCCCACACAAAAGCTTCTCGAGGACAGATTATTTTTTACTGCCAAGGGAAATGATGGCTAAAGTAAAAGCTGGATGGGGAACATGACGATCTCAGATCACGCCTCGTTATTCCTTCAGCTAGACTTGGGGGGGGGGGGTTCAGAAAAAACATTCTGGAGACTAAATGTCTCCCTGTTACAAGATGAAGGGGTTAAGCAACAGGTGAGGGACACCATCAAACAAGCCCTGGAGGAAAATGCATCCCCAGATATCACGTCGGCACTCCTGTGGGACACAATAAAAGCCATAATGAGGGGGAAATTAATATCTATTGCGGCGTATAAAAAGAAACAGAGGGAAAAAAGGGTAGAATCCCTGAGAACTGAAATAGACGCGTGCGAAACAAAATTAAAAGAGAAATATGACAAAGAGGTGTTTCAAAGATTAAACAAACTAAAGAAAGAATTAAATGGGGAATTAGAATACTTTATTGAACAGAAGCTACTCTATATAAAACAAAAATATTACAAAGGGGGCCCAAGGGCAACTAGAATCTTAGCAGCTAAGTTGCGTAAACAGAAAGCAAAGGCTCATATAGCTAAAGTAGAACACCCACAAAGTAAAGATATTAAGCAGACTATGCTGGATATAGCAGACGCCTTTAGATCCTACTACAGGGAACTGTACAAGGCCACCCCACCCACAGAGATGCTAGACGTGGATCAGTATCTGAAGAAGATCACCCTCCCACAATCGAGAATCAACCCAAACCCAACTTTTGACCCCGGTGACCACTGAAGAATTGAGACAGGAGATACACAGACTTAAAGCAAATAAATGTCCAGGGACAGATGGATACCCCGCTGAGATGTATAAACATTTCCAGGAGCAGCTGTCCCCTCTTTTGCTAAAAGTATACAATGAAACCCTAGCGTCAGACACTTGCCCCCCAGAATCCAGGTCACAGGCGGTCATATCGGTAATACCTAAGGAAGGTAAGGACCCTAAACTATGCCCCTCCTATAGACCTATCTCCCTGCTTAATACGGACTATAAGTTATTCATGGCAATAATAGCCCGTAGAATATAACAATTCTAACCAACGTTAATACAGGAAGATCAAACGGGGTTTATTCCGGGTAGGCAAGCCCAGGATAACTTAAGAAGGACAGCTGATGTTCTAGACCATCTTAACCGAACTAAGCAACCTGCCATCCTTCTCAGCTTAGATGCTGAGAAGGCATTTGATAAAGTCTCCTGGACCTTTCTCCAGGCGGTGCTCGAGCGGTTTAGCTTTCCAACACAGTTTGTGGACCTGATCATAAAGATATATGCTTCCCCCAAGGCATACGTAAGAGTGAATGGTCACCATTCTGACGTATTTGCACTGGAAAGAGGAACGAGACAAGGATGCCCCCTTTCCCCTCTTTTATTTGCACTATACCTGGAACCCTTGGCCCAGGGGCTTCAGGAAAATCAGGATATACAGGGCGTACAAATAGGGGAAACCCAACAAAAGTTAGCTTTGTATGCAGACGACATTCTGCTCTATCTAACCCAACCAGAACTGTCGTTGCCATGCTTATTCCAACACTTAAGGGGATTTTCAACCCTTTCCAGATATACTCTCAATGAAAATAAAACAGAGGTATTGAAGCTTTATTTCCAGCCAACCACAGAGTTTAGAGCAAGATATCCTATGAAATGGGAGCTGTCACATATGAAGTAGTTGGGTGTAAGATTGGCAACGACAACTGATCAGCTAGTTGGGCTAAACTACCCACCAATGGTGAAACAAATACAGGAGGATATGAGAAGGTGGAGACTCATACCAGTCTCCATTACGTCAAGGGTTCAGGCAATAAAAATAAACGTACTGCCGAATTTTTTATTTTTGTTTCAGTGTGTACCTGCCCCAATATCATTTAAGCAGATAGGAGGGTGGCAAAAGATTTTGGGGAATTACATCTGGTTAGCCAAAAAGCCCAGGATTAGAAAGCAAACCTTGTACCTAGCTAAAGATGTTGGAGGGCTGGCTGTCCCTCTTAGTGGGATATTGGATTGCAGCCCAGACGAGAGTAATCTTGTTATTACAACACCCGGGTTATCGGGCCAGGTGGAAGGAGTTGGACCTAACTGTGGACCTGTCCCCCTCTCTGTTGGCACAGTGCACGACATTAAATCCGGGGGCCAAGTGGGGGAAAACGCCTTATCTGGGGACGAAGACGGCTTTACAGGGCTATAGACAAGGACTTATGAGAGGACCTGTCAGGGCCTACTTGTGGAAATACACATGGTGGTCCATAAATGTGGAGAGGAATAAGGCAGCTACAGACCCGTGGTATAAAAAACAGGAGAGACTGGGCTATGTGGCACCGTGGCAGCTCCTCAGAGGGGACCAGGTTATTTCGTTTGGGGAAGCACAAACCAAATTTGGTTGGAGAGAGGGGGAGTTAATTTACTATTATCAGATGAGAAACTATATAGCAACAGAAATGAACACCTCAATTAAAAAAGGGTGGGGCCCCCCAATACCGAACACATTTGAAATAATATGGAGTTCGAGTAGGGGAGAAAAATCCGTTTCTGTCATATATAAAAATTATGTAACGGATCTCCACTACACAACAGAATACATTAAAGCGAAGTGGGAACAGGAATTGGGGACTACATTAAGTACCAAAGATTGGTTGGAAATGTGGAAAAATACTTGGAGAACAACTTCATCCCTGGGGTGGAGGGAATTTTTATGGAAAGTGAGGACACGTTTCTTTCGGGCCCCCTCTCAATCAGTTGGGTGGCACAAATCCTATTCCACCTGTTGTTGGAGAAACTGCAATGCGGAGGTGGCAGATCTGATGCATATTTTCTGGCAATGCCTGGAGCTAAAGGGATTTTGGACGAAAATACAAAAAAACTTGGGGGAGATGTTTGGTATAGAGTCTCCATTGGGCCCAGAACATATTAATTTAGGGTTAATCCCCGAAAATCTTAGAGGAAGGGAGGCAAAGTATCTCTGGAATATACTCATTTCTGCAGCGGGGAAGGCAATAACCAGAAGATGGCTTGCCCCAAACGCCACTACGTGGGAGGAGTGGAAAGAGATAGTTGAAGGGATAAAAACACTTGAGAGGGTCAGCTACTCACTCAGACAACATCGCCAACAGTATAGAAATAGATGGAATAGGTGGGAGGTGTCCTGGAACAACAGTGAAGGGGAGGGAGAACCCTGAGTGTGTGGAAAGGGATAAATAAAGCACGTAGTGGGAACGGAAAGGAAGCTATGGGTAGTTTGTGAATGTTTAGGATGCCTGTATAAAATGAAAGGAAAACAATATGAGGTTACCGAATGTTCGCTAATAGACCAACAAAAAATTAGATATAGTAATGTAAATGGAAAGGAATTAGTCCCTTAGTTACCTAATATTAAGTACGTTTGTTGATATTAAGCAAACTGAATCTAGGCTGAAGTTTAACTTTTGTATTTCTCAACTTGTATAAAGTAGAATGGTTGATTATAGTAATATGTATGAAGTGCTGAATGCATGTATTGATTATATACTGACTCAGGAAGGCTTGATGTATATGGAAGTGAATAGAATCAATAAAGCTGAAGTATAAAAAAAACAAAAAACATCCTGCCTTCATCAGCCTCAATGCAGAGAAGGCGTGCAACAGGGTATCATGGCCCTTCCTCTGGGGTGCCCTTCGAATTTTTCAGTTCCCGCCATCCTTTAGCTGTTGAATGCAAAACTTATACTTATCTCCCAGAGCTTACATTAGGGTCAATGGTACCATTTCGGCTCCAATCCATTTAAGTCGAGGCACCCAACAGGGTTGCCCCCTTTCTCCGTTCTTATTTGCACTCTACATGGAGCCCTGGGCACAGACATTGAGGGAGGCCAGGGAAATCGAAGGTATTCCAATAGCACAGCATGAGTACAAACTTAGTTTATTCGCTGATGATGTTATGTTGTCACTAACTTCACCGGAGACATAATCCCCTCATCCTGGAATATTATGAATAAATCTGAGGTACTAGCGGGCTTTAAATTGAATGATTCTAAAACAGAAATATTAATTTATAACTTTATCCTATCCCCTACTTTAAAATGAGCATACCCCTTTAAATGGTTAGCTACGAAATTAAAATACCTAGGAATTCACATACCTCACAACCCCGAGGTAACAGAATTGATAAACCATGAACCCTTAACTCTCAACATTCAATCTGATTTCACCAAATGGACCTCTACATTTTTTTCTTTTCACCACAGAATTACTGTAATAACAATGAACATTTTACCACGACTTCTCTATCTTATCCAGAATCTCCCTAGCTTCCCATTTCCTTTCTACCCTAAATCATGGGACAAATTGATGTCCACTTTTATATGGGGACAGGGTCGTTCTAGGAATAAGTTATCAGTTTTGAAACTTTCCTCGGCCCGGGGGGGGGGTGGTGGCGCTCCCTGACCTCATTTTACATGCAAAACCTGCATTTCTACGCACTATGTTAATGTGGGTGTCAAAAGACTATCAGACGCCCTGGAAAACCCTTGAGTTTCAAATTAATGACTTATTTGATATAAACAAAATACTTTTCTCCTTAGAAGGTCACTCACTCCCTCCCTCCCTTTGTTTTACTAAAGTTACTGCCCATACATATCAAACATGGAAAAAAATAAGAAGGACAAAAGCACTACCTATGGTATATGAGAATTGTAAACTGATCACTGAGGATGAGTCATTTTTACCAAATACAAGTGACCTCGCCTTTAAAATATGGTGGCGGCTATGTTTTCTACACTTTTATCAACTACTATCCCCTCAAGGTATCATTCCGTTTAATACTACAAAATCTCGATTTGAGCTCTACCAATCAGACCAATTTCACCATTTCCAGTTACGTAACCATATTCTAAGACATCCATATATCCAACCCACTGTACCAGTCCCCTTATTTGGATTACTAAAATTGTTTGTATGGGGTTAATAAGGGGGAGTCTAGAGAACCCTCTTATTGGAAACATCTATAAAGCTTTGAGAGACGAATCTGTAATAAATACAAACTCCATTTTGATGGAGTGGAATAAAGATCTTGATCTAGAGGTTCCCTGGGAAGCCTGGTCGGAGGGTACTATCCCTGCAACTGAAATAACCTCTTTTCCAACCTGGAGAGATTTTGCCTGGAAGTGTCAGGTAAGATAATTCCGCTCACCAGTAGTCCTTAGACATGATCTTCCAGAGAGATATGGACAGTGTTGGCAAAACTGTGGTTGCCGTCAAGCTTCATTAGGTCGTATCTCTTGGTTATGCCCATATATGATGCCATTTTGGGTCTCACTTCAAAGTGAAATCACCAGATGTTTAGATGAAAATATTGAACTTACAGGAGAACAGGTTTTGCTGTTGGTCTTCCCTGATCACTCTCCACCCTGGCGAAACACTCTTCTCCCAATCTTTTTATTAGCAGCCAAAAAGGCTATAACTAGAAAATAGATGACTGATAAAACCCCGACTATTTCAGACTGGAGAATCATCATGAAACAGATATAGTATTCTGAGGGTCTTAATGCCAAATTGCAACACAAAGGGCCAAACTACATGCGTAAATGGCAAAAATGACCCAGACTTTTCTCCTTAAGAGGAGGAGAGTGTAGAATAATAAAGGGGGAGGGAGGATTTTGGAGGAGGATGTGTAAGTAAACAAAATAAATAAAATAATCTAACTTCCTTAGTAGGGAATATTATTTTGGAATAGCAATTCTTAACTCAACAAATGACCCATAAGAGTTTGGCCTTATGACTGATGCATGGGGGTCCAGTCTAAGCAATGAAGTAATTACTACATAATAATGATATCGACTACAATATAAGGAGTACCCTAATGTGCTGTATTGGGAAAAAAAATATTTTTCCTTTCCTTTAGTTTGATCAATTTCGGTAATTGAAGCAATGTGATAAATTATATGCAATGTCATATACTGAATGTGTGTGTATAAAAATTAAATAAAAAAAGGCAGAATGCAGTGAGTTGATATGGAAATTTCAACGAGAGAGAGAGAGAGGAGAAAATAGAGAATACTTGATGGGCAACCTTGCTGAACCAGTGTGTTCTGCCACAGAGGGGGTCTGATTCCTTGCGACCTTGAGAGCAAATTTGGGAATCAGAGCCCTGAGGTGGCAAACACACTGATTGAGCATAGGGTTGCCCATCCAGCATTTTCTATAGTGTATGGTGGAGAGAGTGAGGGAAGTCCTCAGGTCCCTTCAGACAGAGAAAGCACCAGGGCCAGATTAAATGCATCCCAGGGTGCTGAGGGAACTGGCGGATGTCCTGGTGGAGCTTTTCAATATCTCTCTCTGAAGACTGGGTGGGTACCCCAAGACTGGAGGATGGCCCATATTGTGCCTATCCACAAGGGAGGACCAAGAGAGGAGGTGTGGAACTACAGGCCTGTTAGCCTGACGTCAGTGGTGGGCAAGGCGATGGAGGGTATTGTCAAGGAAAGGCTGGGGGGGTACTAGAGCAAATGGGGTACCTGGATGATAGACAGAATGGCTTCATCCCAGAAAGATCGTGTCAGACAAACCTTGTGGAGTTCTACGACTGGGTGACGAGTACCCTGGACCAGGGTAGGCCAGTGGACGTCCTCTTTCTAGACTTCAGCAAGGCATCTGATTCAGTACCTCACAGTGGTCTGCTGGCTAAGCTGGGGGAAAAGGGGGGTGAGGACGCAGATGATCAGATGAATAAGAAATTGGCTCTTGGAGCATACTCAGAGGGTAGTGGTTGGGGGACTAGTTTCATCTCCAAGGAGGGTCATTAGTGGGGTTCCCCAAGGATCGGTACTAGGGCCCCTCCTGTTTAACACCTATGTCTCTGACATAAGGAAGGGTATCAGGAGTGAAATGAGTCTCTTTGTGGATGACTCGAAGCTGGGAGAAGTAGTGGATGGGGAGGAGGGGAGAGTGGCCCTGCAGGAGGACCTGGAGGCTCTGGAAAGGTGGTCGAGAAAGTGGAAACTGAAGTTCAATGCAGGGAAATGTGGGGTTCTGCACCTGGGGACCAGAAATCTGGGCCAAGGGTATACCCTGGGGGGAGACACACTACAAGTCTCAAAGGGCGAGAGGGACCTGGGGGGGTGGTGGTGGATGTCAGAATGAACAACTCTGAGACCTGTAGGAGGGCAGCGGCAAAAGCCAATAGGATGCTGGGATGCATCGCTAGGGGGATTACCTCTAGAAGGGCAGAAGTGATCCTTCCTTTGTATAACTGCTTGGTTAGGCCGCACCTCGAGTACTGTGTGCAGTTTTGGAGACCGCACTTAAAGAGGGACATTGCACTCCTGGAGAAGGTACAAAGGAGGGCAATCAAAATGATCTGGGGCCGGGGGAAAGGACCTATGGGGAGAGGCTCAAGGAGCTCAACATATACACCCAGGAGGAGAGGAGGGACAGGGGGAACATGATAGAGGTCTTCAGGTACATAAAGGGGATTAAAAAGGGAGGCTCAGTCGAGGTGTTCCAAAGGAAAGGGGGGCAACTAGAGGACATGGGTGGAAGCTAGAGAGGGGGGGACTCAGGGGGGAGAGGAGGAGGTGTTACTTCATTGAGAGGATGATGGAACCATGAAATGCACTGCCCAAGGAACTGGTGTAGGCAGAGACTGTGGAGTGGTTTAAGAGGGGCTTGGACAGGAATAGGGAAGGGTGAAGTTGAGGAAGTCCAATACATGGGGAACATCTTGGACTGGGGACAGAGAAACTGAAGGAGGTTGGGGGGGGGGAGACAGCAAAGTCGGTACCCAGTATTTATTTATTTAGCTTTTGTTTACCAGGTAAGCACACTAGACAGTCACGTGCCTATTTTCAGGTGCAACCCGGGAGAGTTACAGAGATACAAGCAATAACAGTACAGAGGCTAGCATCAAGTTACACAAAGGTACAGTCAGAATACAAGCAAGAAGGACCAGCCGAAACAAAGTACAAAGGCTTGGGTCCAACTGTCAGGCAAGGTACAGACAGGTAAAAGCAATCAACTACAGTCAGGTAACAGGCAGAGAACAATTTTAGTGCAGTTCAGTATGAGGCAGAAAACCCAGGGAGGGCAGCCAGGAAAAATTAGAGCCAGTGTCAGCAGCAACAATAAGTATGGGTGCTGACTATAGAGCAGACATGAAAGACCAGTAGGCCTCCTCTGCTGGTATGTTAGTATGGTGCCCCTTTGAATAATTTGTACTTTTTATATATATAAAAACTTTCTAAGTCTAATTTCTTTAATTAATAACCTCTGACTTTTACGTTTGGTTCAGCTGAAAGCACACTTAAGTTATTCCAGCTCTCCAATGTCACTTTAATTATTTCTGAAGGCCTGTTTTAAACCAATGAGAATTATTTCTGTTTTTTTCTGCATGTTCTAAGTTTTAATAATATGGGATTTTCTAAATAACTGTCATTAAGCTTCCGAAGAAGGATATGTTGGTCTGAAAGTTAAAGCTATTGTGTTTGTTCTTTTTGTAACATCTTTGTTGGTCCAATAAAAGGTATCAAACCATTTGTTCTGGATTAAGTCTAATTTTGGGATTTAGGGCTAGTTTCTGTGGTGAGTTGTGTGGTTTATTTATTTTTTTTTAATTTATTTCAGTTTAGGATTAATACCTTTGAGTCAAGGACTCGTTTTCAAAGGTTCCAAGTCAGTTAAATGAACAGATACAGACAACATAACACATAGCACAGCAGTAGATTACAAAATAAGGTTACAGAGGGTTGCAGATACTTTTAAGTTTAACTAATACATAGGAGTCTACGTTTCACTAGTACATAGGAGTTAAACATTGTAAGTTTCACTAGTACATAGGAGTCTAACGTAAGTAACAGCACTAAGTGCGGACATAGTAGCGTTAGAAACAGGAAAGAGGGGGAGAGGCCAGGGATTGAGTCTCCGCTGCTGGGTACAGGGGCAGTGGGATGGGCAGGATCGTGCCAGGTGAGTAGGCTGAGCTCACCAGGGTGAGAATGGGGGTGGGTGGGAGCAGCCCAAGGTAGGCATTGTCAGATGTTCACGTATGTAGTTGATGGAGTGGGTGATCTGTGTGGTGGGGGGGTTGACAGGTTATTGTACTGTAGACTATCCAAGGTAGGTATTTTGTGGGTAGGGGGATTTGTTGAAGAGAGCAGGGAGGAAGAGTGCAGGGGCAGTGGTTGGGTGGTTAGAGCCAAGGGGTGGGTGGGATAGCCTAGGGGTCCTGAGCATGGGCTAAGTGCGGCAGACACAGATTTCTTTTAGTTCTAGCCGAGAACGCAGCCCAATTCTGAATTGTCTGAGCTTGGTGCATTCTAAGAGTGCGGTAGGCAGCTCATTGAACCACTTTGGGCCCAGGAAGGCGAGTGATCTCTGTGCCAGTTTAGTACACTTGAATGGCACCTGGAGTCCCCTTTTTGCAGTGCTCCTAGTCTGCTTAAGGGGTAACGCCTTTTCGAAAAGCCTGTTAGTGGACTCAGGCATAAGCCCTAGCAAGGCTTTTTTTGATACGCATGCAAGTTTGGAGTTGAGCTCAGAGGTGGTGTGGGAGCCACCCTGTCTCACTGAAGAGGGTGCAAGTGTGGGCAGACAGATCAGCACCCAAGGTTAAGTGACAGGCCTTGTTTAGGAGAGTGCTGACTCGCTTGAGGGCAGTGTCACAACCTGCTCCATAGATTGGGAGTCCATAGTCAATGGTGGCTAGTACTGAGCTACTTATGGCTAATTTCAGAGCTGCAGATGGTAGGGAGTGCTTGTGGCGATACAGAACACCCAGTTTCATGTTGGAGATCTTGACAACATGGTCAATATGACTGGAGAAATTGAGAGTGTCGTTGAGGTAAATTCCTAGGTATTTAAATATGGAGACTTGTTCAAGAGGGTCTCCCTTAGGGCTCAGGATTTGCAGTGGGCTGAACTTCTTTTGTTTTGGGGAATTGTGAACAATATGCTCTTGGTTTTTTTGTGGTTGAGCAGGAGCTTGTTCTTGCAGAACCAGGATTCAAGCTTATGGTAGCTGTCCTGCAGTTCAGTAGTGACGGTATGCAGGTCTCTGCCTGGGACGGATATGACAGTGTCATCAGCATAGAGTACAATGTGTGCAGGGAAGGGTATTTATGAACAGACCAAAGAGTAGAGGGCTGAGGATAGATCCTTGGGGGACTCCTAGGCTCACCTCCTTTGGCTCAGAGTATGTGTCTCCTATTCTGACTAGTTGAGTTCTATGGGATTACTAGGGATTAGATGTCCCTATGTTAGTAGCACACACTCCCACTGGTTAACTGTCGGGTTTGGGTAGGTTTTTCACAAAAAAAAAAAAAAAAAAAAGGCTGTATGGCTCCGTTAGCAAGTGGAGGATCAGCGTCTATTTTCGTGAGTTTTAAAAATATCTGGTTGATCGTGCATTTAGTTTTTTACCAGAAGGAGTATATCTGGTTGATCCTTCATATTTGTTAAGTTATGTAGTTGATCCTGCATTTGCGGGTCTGCTCGAGTTTCCGTGCCATCGCAGGGTCAGGTCCGTTTATTTGATTCAAAGCACAGCTTGAGATTTTTCTTAAGAATGAGTAGAACTCTGTTCTGTGTGCACAGGCTGAACAGTGTTCTATGATCTTTTTATCTGTGGCAAAACAACTCTTTAGCATGGATAAAAAATCACTAAGAACAACGTTCCACCATACACTATAAACAGTTGTTTAAAATGAAATCAACTAGGCGCAGCGGTTGGATTTCGCATCTGCGGCTCAACAACCGGGTTAGAATGAGCCGGGTCACTGGAAGGCGACGGGGAAAGGATTGGCGTCCTAGGACAGCTCTCCTTCTCTGGGGGAGGTAGGACTGGTCCGGTGCTCGCTAAGCCCCAGCGAGGCCGCGAGTATCACAGGACGACGCCTCAATACCAACTGGGAGGAGCGGACGTCGGGCGCACGACGCCACTATGCTGCCCCAACAGAAAACCAGGAAAATCGCCGCTGGCTCTCTCCGGATGACGGCTCTCTGTTCCCCAGGGGCCTCCAGCGCCTTCCGGGTGCCTCCTGTTCCCCAGCAGCATCCCCGGGCCCTAGAAGGATGTGCTGGGGCTACCCTCTCCCCCTGGTGCCTTCCTCCTCGAAGGAGAGGGACCCGCCCGTGAAGGGATACACCGGGATATCCCGGGTCGGCTGCGATCTGGGGACTAGAGGAGGGCCGGGCAGGGACGGGAGAGGCCGGGTGGGGAACTTGACAGAGCCTGAAGGAGTGGAGGGCCAGCGAGCACGGGGGTGGAAAAATAGATAATACAAAAAAAAAAAATGGAAATCAGCTGGCCCAATGGCGTAGAGGGTAGAGGTGCTGGCGCCTTACCTCGACCGACGCCGGTGACTTGGGTTTGGGAACGGACTCAGGTCGTTGGGGGTTGGCAGGGGGAGGACAGGATTGAGCATCCAATGGACTTCTCTCCTATCCTGGGGTGGGTTAGGGACTGTCTTCGCTCACATAGGGGCCCCCAATGGAGATTGGAGGCACTGCATGAAGTGACGTAAAGGGGGAACAAGAAAAACGGAAAAACCGCTGTGGAAGTTAGCCGGATGACGGCTGCCAGCCCCAGGCACTTCCGAAGACTCCCTGAGAGCCACAGAATACCTCAGCAGCTCCCGGGACCGAGAAAAATAGTGTGCTGGTTCCTCCTGCCAGTGCCTTCCCTTGGAGGAGTGGGGCTACCCTGGAAGGCTGCAGATGTGAGGTAGCTGGTCAGAAGGGGATAGTAGGGGATTGTCTGTGACCATAGCAGCCCAAAGGAGAGGCAGCTCTGGGGCATTGGGGGAAACAACAATGCAAAAAAAAAAACATGGAAATTCTACATGGTTCCAAAGAAAGCAGATTCACAAATAGGTGTGAATGAATAAGACAAAGGAGGTGAGGTAGTCAACAAGTCAGCAAGGAGAGAGACAGGGAGAACAAAAGAAGGAAGGAGATAAAAGGAGAACACCTAAATAGGGGAAGAATGGGAAAACACCCCTAAAAATTAAAGACAAAAAAAGTGTTGCAAGACTAAACACAAGCAAAATGAGTTGCTTTCAGTCCAGCTTGCTCATACCAAATGGCTCCAAAGTCTTAAGATGGGTGATCCAAAATGCCTCGTACTGAAAAATATATTTTTTTGAACTTTCTGAATAACAGTTATGCAGATGACAAAAAGCTGGGAACGGCCTAATTAACTGAAGTGCTCAAAGACTGGCAGCGTCCTGCTTTTGTGATACAGAATATTTTTGGCTGCTAAAGTGTTTCTTTAAAGAGTTCTTTCTTTAACCATTTATTGCAATCCACATCACTTGAGTTGATTAAGTAAATCACTTGTTTTGTCCCACTGTTGCTGTTTTCTTTGATCTTGTAGCAAGCTCCTTTGGAGTGGCTATAAAAGCTGTCATTTTCTCTCTGCTACTGACAAGTGGAGCACATATACCCGATAGTTGCACTTCAATCTGCACTGCTTACCAGCTACACCACTCACACTGCTGGCGAGTCCGGTTTACATGAAGAGAGTGGTGCACCATTGCAGGTTGGCAGATAGCACTTCCTGTGTTTTTTAATTGCAGTTTCACTGGGGCTGCGAAGCAAGTAATCCAGCAGGTAATCCAGAAACGGCACTTTAACTGTGCCCCAGCTGTAAAGATCTCCCTGGTTTCCTATTCACCTACTTTGTAAGCTTAACCTCTGCTCTGCCAGAAATAAGTGATACACTATGAGGAACGAGCATCTAACTTGGTAATTAAAACCCATTTCAGATAACTAATCTATTTATGGAACTAGCCACTTCCTCCCCAACCACGATAAAGCACTACAAAATTCATATGCAAACTGCTGCTGTGGGGAAATATGTATTTTTTTCATGATTTACCTTGCTGATAGCAGGCACAGCAGAGATGTATGCATCTCTGGTAGTGGAAGTGGTCTGGGTACTGAGAAGCTGGACAGGTACAGGTGGAGCAATGTATTTACATGCTTGTACCGGTACACAATCCCACCAAAACCAGGACTGTCATTTGCCACAATGGAGCAATCGACAATGCTCCGCAAGTCGTTTACACAACCTGATCTGCACCGCTAGCAATGGTGCAGATCAAGTCATGTAAACAGGCCTATGGATTTGCATTTGAAGCAAGTAGGAGTACAAGCTGGGGAGCTGAGAGGGTGAAGGATTGCTCAGACCACTATATATATTTTTTAAATTTTTGTACATACAGAATGCAAGACAAAAAAGAGAGTCAAAAACCATTCCAATTTGAGGGCACTGTTGTGGTGGGGAGTTGTTAATCAACTTGGTTAATGGGAAATTTCCCATTAGCTGAATGGTTAGAGCGGCTGCCTCTGAGACCAGCAATGCAAGTATCGATTCCAGGGTCTGGCACTTAAAGCCTGTTTACATGGTCAATGCGCTGCATCTTCTTCTGTATGCTACTGTTTCCCAAACCACCAGCGACAATCATTCAACACGTTTACATGGCCCCTCTCAGTGCTGATGCAAGCCGTACTGGTGAGGGGCCATCATTCTCGGGGGGGGGGGGCAAACTCATGGACGTCAGCATCCAGTGTGTGCCAAGAGTGAGCAAAACAGCCTGTCCATACAGCTGCTTAAGCTGCCCGCTCGGAAACACATTCCTGCTTCTGCACTGGCTCCGGGAGAGGATGAAAGGAGGACTTAACACACTACAGTAAGTGTCCACATAGCCACAGCAACCCACGTACTCAGGTTAATGTCCTGCAAAGGCAGCTGTGTAAGCATGCCTTTGGTTTTTTAGACCTGTAGTTATGGGTGCCAGAACATAGGGAAAAGTGTGTGTGGAGGGTCTGTAGTGATTACAAGAGACCATGATTCCTTCCCTTCTGATCTTGCATGCACTATGGGGGCACTTTGAATGCTCATGAGCAAAAGTGAGGGTGCAGCCTCCATCCTCGCCCATAGCTTCTAACACCTATGCCTGTAGCTCAGTTACACAGGAACAGAGACAAGGGCTGGCAGAAAAAAAGAGTTGTAGTCCATTGTGTTGATCCATTTTCTTTCCCAAACCATCAGAAAATGTCCCCTGATGAGCTAGCGAAAGGACATTACATTTTGGGACAAAGCTGGGAGCCGCACCTGTAGATAAACAATGAAGGGAAAAAAAAAAAAGAGAGGATATGACGATCAGCCACTAAGGCCATCAGATCTTTTTTTTTTTTCCATACAGCTTTTTTCCTCCTCCTGAGCCCAGGCAGGGACTGTGGTCCTCCGAAGGAGGAACTGTCTCTCGGGTCCTGCCACACCGCATTTTAGCCTGCCCTGGTATTTCCCCCATGGCTTGCCCCACGTGGGGCCAGGAAGGTGGGGCCCCCTCCCCGGAGACCCAATCCAGAACCCGGAGCCAGCTCACAGCGTGGTGGATCATCATGGAGCCCTGCCGAGCCCAGGCTCATTTTCCTCCTGTTTTCTACCGAACCCCTCCCTGCTGATGTGGTTATGTCAGAGTGCGTCTCCTGACTCATATTGCCCTCCAGTCATCACCAGCGGGCAATCAATGAGTGGGATGACGTGAGACCCTCCTCCCAAGAAAGGAGAGCAGTCCTCCGGATGCTCAATCCTCTCTCCCCCTGCCGACCCACGGCAACCCAGGCTTGTTCCTGAATCCAGGTCGGCAGTGTGGCATGAGGTGTAGCGACCTGCACCTCAACCTCCAGTGCCACTGGGTCGGCCCAGGCCATCAGATCTTTAAATCCTGTCTGGCATTAGGATGAGCATGGAGCTAGGCGGGGAAATGGGCAGGCTGGATGCACCTCTGGGTCGTCTTCTGCCAATACGATCTGTTTCTATGTTGGAGCTGCTTCCTCTGAGACCAGGGATGCAAGGATCGATCTCAGAGTCAATACTTACCCTTTCAGACCAGTAATTCAGTTTACAAAAGGTATTCTCTACTAGCTGGGGAGAAGACATTACTTATGTACAATAGCCAAACTGGCCAAAATGCAGCTTGGTCAGTCAGGGTGGCAGTTGGGAGGTACTATAGCGCAGTGGTTTAAGGCTCTGAGCTGCAAATCTGGAGACTTAGGTTTGAATCCCACAGCCCCCACTTGCATACTGTGTGACCCTGAGCAAGTCACTTAACTTCCTCCTCAGGTCAAACTTCCAGCTAAATGCACTGATTTTCAAAATGTGTGTCTGTTAAATACAGTCCGAGTTGTCATTTTTTTTCAGGCCACACCCATCCCCTTTTGGAGAGGTGTGACAGTTCACCTTGTCTTGCAGGTGCCACTGTAGTTCCATGTCTAACACCCCTAACATATGGTTTATGCATAACCTTTTACTGGCTTGAGTTCATGACTTTAGGCTGCCTTCCCCCTGGCCTTTTCCTGTTTTTGAAAAGCTAAGTGTCCATTTTGATATAAGGGATATGACCCTAACTGTCCATTCAATCCTAGGGATATGACCCTTGGGATACATAAACATATCTGGTCCTTGTCTAGATGAAGGCCAGGCCCAAACTGGTTTAACAGTAATTCCTTTTATTTGTTCAACTTTTTCTTGGCCTTTTAAAGGGGCAGTGTCTTAACTCTGGAGTGCCACACAACTCGGGAAACAGGAACATTAAATAAAGTGGTATAGGCCTAAATTGCCACAAAGCCATCAGCTGTAAGAGCCACTATTGCGATATCTGTCCTGTACTGCCTCATGCGATGAAGCTACTTTGTACAGGTGTCAGACCATTGTCAACACACCAGATTTTCTATCAGCTGCCACGTTACACTGACTCATCAGGGCCAGTGACATGTCAATCAGATGTGATTGGGTGAGAGAACTATGCTGTTCTGAATTATTTTGAAAAGAATCTCACCATTGTCTGTGTCAACAGGACCTAGTGTTAACAAGCCCTGTGGTAGACGGCAGCAACATACCCTGTCTCTTGGGCCTTCTTAGCCTTGCTCTCTGCTCAGGCTAGATAAATCTTATGCAGAATCTGTTGGTTTTGACACAATAGACACTCCAGTTGCTGGCACGATATCCTGATCAGTGATAAACAAGAAGTTTATTGTCGGGTCTAAAGCTCAGTTTTAGCATCTATTTAGATACCATGAGCAGGATTCTCAAAATGGTCTACCTAAGATGCAACTGCTGCAATTTCCAAAGCAAAAATGTGTCCAAACCTACTAGACTATCTATCAGAAGGGCTAACAGGGTCCAAAGTTTACATCCAAAAACAGATGTAATTGCATCCAAAATGGACACAGAAGTGAGTTGCGTGTGATTTGGACGCAATTGTGTCCGTTTTCTGCTATATATTGTGGCTTAGGTATATCTGGTTGCTACATTTGGCGGTGGCACTGATGTTACACCAGTCCCTTTGAAGAAAAGAGCCTTTGTTTGGCACTCTGAGGAGTTATCCTGGTAAAACACCCAAATCAAATCATGCCACCCCTGCCTCCAGTGTGTTAGCTCAGGCATGTATAGATGTACTGGGGCAATATACAGAGATACCGGCCAAAAAAAATGCTTTTCCTTATAGACAGACTACCTAGATGCATGGGGGATAGGAAATACTCCTCGGCAATATAATGTCTAAGGAAACCAAAGCAAAGCAAAACACAGTCTTACAGAATCTACAGGTCCTGGCTCAGAAACTAGAGGGGAAAATAGAGGAACATTACGAATCTGTACTACCACCATCACAATTGTTAGTCTAGTCGAGAGACATGAATCATTGGGCAGCTAGGAGACCCAGTTTACTGTTACACTGCAGGTGAATCTGATTAACCACATCACTAAATGATCCTACATGGTTTCCTGGTTTTGAACACAGAGTACAATCACCAAAAAAAGAATGTGTCGAATTGGCTGCAATAAAGCCATGTCCCAAAAGACAGGGTGAGCACTTATAGAACAATGAGAGTTTCCTCCTGTAACAGAGGTTGTGGGTAGCCAAGCAGAGAGTAATCTCCACAGAGGGAATAGATCATTACCTGACTCTATGGTATGACAAGTATCAGGATGCAGGATATAAGATCACCTACTCAGTTTCAGGTTTCACATAAAGGGTTTTGTTAGTTCCATCTCACTGAACTATCCATATGTTAGCGTACAGTACATAAGTGCAATTGGTGGCTTCATCCCAGGAGAGGCACACAAGAAGGCAAGAAGGATTGCACTCTGGTACAAAAAGTGAAGGTCCACCAAGGTGTCTGCAAAAATACGAAAGCTTATTACTCCAGCACCGAATCAAGAAGACAGCGGTAAGATACTCCGGTGCTTTGCATCCAAGAAGTAACACTTCACCGGGGGGAGCGCTCCCCTGATGAAGTGTCAAGTCCTGCACATGAAGCGCCGAGGTATCATGCCACTGTCTTCTTCATTCAATGCTGGAGTAATAAAATAGACACCTTGGTAGATCTTGGAATCCAAAGAGTTAACTTAGAAGAGGTAGTTTGTGAACTTTGTAAAATACAAGAAACTGTGGTATTAGCAGCTGTGGAGAACGAATCTTTTGAATTTTTCTCTAGAATGTACCGAGATAACTTCATTGATGATGATAACATTAGTAGGCAGAGGTGGAGTATGATGCCTTTGTATGGAACGTACAGAGGTTTTATTTATTTTTTATTTAAAGTTTCGTGACCAGGAGAGGCACACTGAGCCACGGCTCATTTCCAGGGGTGACCCAAGGGAAGGGTGACAAGGGAGGCAATTACAATAGTTAGGCAGGTTACAGTAGCCTGGATTGAAACAAAAGTACAAATCCAATAAAAGTAATACACCTAATACAAGAAATTAATTACAAAATCGAGGCATACATAGCGAACATGGGTGGTACAATGCACCGAAACACAGCAGTCAGCAAGAGCACATAGTTGGGCATTTGGCAGGTAAGAACTGGCATATTGGCAGCAGTGACAGAGACAGCAGGGGATTTAGCCTGGCTGACAGCAAGTACAGGAGGGAAGTTGGGAGTGGGAGAGGGCACGTTTAATGAGGTTTAGCGAGGGTAGTAGATGGAGTGAGGATGGAAAGGAGTTCCAATTGTGGGAAAGCAGCATGCCCAGAGCTTGAGTAGGGATGGGGAAGGGCAAAAGTTAGAGGGTCTCTGGAGTGTAGATGGTAGGAACAGTGGGAGGTGGGGGAAAGAAACAAGTATTTGACAATGATAGAGGAGGCACGGTGCTGGTGATAGGAGGACAGGGAGGGGAGGGAGGGAGGAGTAAAGGGTGAAATGATGAGTCCGGAGGGGAGCATTAATGGCAAAATGGCAAAAGGCATTGCAAAGAGTCCAGCCTGGAGAAGGAGGAGGAAGAGGCAGACTCATAGACGATGTCGGCATAGTCAAAGTTAGGTAAGATCGTTTTTGTGAGTAGTATGTGGTAGACTGGGAGGGAGAGGGCATCTTTATTTCTGTAAAGTGCACCGAGCTTTGGGTGGAGCTTAGAATGGATGTAGTTGATGTGAGTCATGTAGTTGAATCTGCTCTCAAGCCAGATGCCTAGGTACTTGTAGGCAGAGACTTTATCCAGGGTGGTGCCAGAGGGTGGAGAAAGAGGGAAGTGGAGAAAACGGGAGTTTTTGAGGGGTGCCAAAAGTCATGGATACTGTTTTCTTGGCATTTACTTTAAGCTGGTTAGCGTGGAACCATTGTAGAACCTGAGTGAAGTCGTTCTGCAGCTGTGTGGTAACCATGGAGACAGTGGGGCCTGAAGTATAAAGAATGGTGTCATTGGTGTAAAGGTGAATTTGGGAGGAGGAGCAGACAGAAGGGCGGTCATTAAGGAAGATAGAGAAGAGGATGGGACCTAGAATAGAGCCTTGGGGAATGCCAGCTAGAATTGGGAAGGGTGTCCCTGGCCAGGACACAGGTGCAACCAGACAGGTAGGACCTGAACCAGTCAACTGTGGGGGAGAAAGACCAGCAAGTCCAAGTTTAGTGAAGAGGAGGAGAGGAGAGATGGAGTCAAGTCTTAGCTAGGTCGATGAAAATGGCAGAGGTAAGGTGCCCTTGGTCCATGTCTGTCAGGATTGCATCAGTGACCCGGAGGAGAGAGTTGAGTAACTTTTCCAAAAACTGGACTGGTAGTGGGAGAGGAAGTTGGAGGAGGAGAGGAAGTGGGTAAGACTGGTTAGGACTAGGGACTCCTGGAGCTTGGCCAGTACAGGAAGGAGGGAGATGGGGCAGTAATTTCCTGGTGAGGAATGATCACTTTTGCGGACTTCTAGGCTGAAGGGACAGTGCTAAGAGCGAATGAGAGGTTTAGCAGATGGGATTGGGGAAGGACAATGGCAGGGGCTGAGATTTGAAGGAGGAGAGAGTCAAGCCCATCAGGGCTAGATTTGTGCGGATTCAGCAATTGAAGGGCACATAGAACCACATGGGCTGTGATGGGGGAGAACTGGAAGCCATTTGATGGAGGGGGGAGTGGGTAGAGGGTGGAGGGAAGGGCACAAGTTGTGAAGAATGTGTTTAGAGTGGAGGCAATGGTAAGGGGGTCAGAGGCTAGCTTGTTTTCAATGGGGGGGGGATTTAGAGGGGGGTTGAAAAGGGAAGAGAGGGTCTGCCAGAATTTGTGAGGTGAGTTTAAGTTACGCCATAGTGTAGTACTGAAGTACAAGGCTTTGGCTGCTGTAATCACTTTGGTGTAGGAGTTTCTTAAAGAGTGGTAGGTAGAGAGATCAGCGTGGGAGAGGGAAGCCTTATAGCGCATCCATGCACGGTCACGGGAGTTGCAGAGTTTGAAGATATCAGCTGATATCCATGGATGATGGAAATGTCTGACTGGTGCACCATGGAGAGGCATGAGTATTGCATGCTTTATTTAGGAAGTGGCAGAAGAGGAAGAGTGCAGAGTCAACATCAGCGGTGGAGCAGAAGAGGGACCAGTTGGAAGAAGCAAGATTGTGGAAGAGTGCGGCAGTGTTTAGGGAACATAATGATCGAACCCATTGGTAGGTAGGGGAGGCGCGGGGTAGCTGCAGTTCATGCACGTGATAAGTCATGAGGTGATCACTAAATATGTCAGGGAGTGTACCAACAGAAGTGATCTGATGGGGGTGTGAGGTAAGTATCCAGTCCAGAAGGGTGTGGCTATGACAGTGGTGGTTGGGCCTGGGGGGTTCGCTAATGAGCTGGTGGAGGTTTAGTGATTCAGTTTGTTGCACGGTAGACCTTAGTTCAGGGGAGGTCCAGTTCAGGTTGAAGTCTCCAAGTAAGATAAGGAGGCAAAGGATAATATGGAGGAGACAGTGTCAATACTGGGGAAGGGGGTGGTTCTGGGGGAGGTGTAGAGCACACCAGTGAAGATGGGGAAGGAGGAGAGGAGTAGTAATTTGATAAGAAAGAGCTCATGTGCCATTGGAACTGACTCGCGAGTTAAGAGTGAGCAGAGTAGGTTTTGCTGGGAGTAGATGGCTACACCACCACCACACTTGGAGCAGTCCTGTCGGTAGAGGTGGTAGCCTGCTATAGAGAGTTGGAAGTCAGAGATTTGGGGTGAGAGCCATGATTCAGTGATGCAGAGGATGTCAGAGGAGTGTTGGGACACCCAAACTCTGAGGAGGTAGATTTTTGGGGAGTAGGCTCCTGGCATTAAGATAACTTCATTACTGATAATAACATTAGTAGACAGCGGTGGAGTATGAAGCCTTTGTATGGAATATACCAAGATAACTTTATTACTGCTAATAACATCAGTAGACCATCTGGTGGCAAGCAGTTTTAGCCTTGGGGGGTAAAGAAAGAAAGAATGTTATCCTTGGGGGTAAACAAAGAAAGAATGTTATGTTTGTGGGAAAGGATGTTCTGTGCACACAAAGCACAGTATATAGGGAAGGGGTGTCTAGTAGTTTGTGCCATTCAGATTCCCAGCAAGATGACGCTGCCAACTCCCCACTGGATGGTCCAGTTGTAAGTATAACTTTCTTATAACTGTATTAGCTTAGGTGTTAGGCATTTATAGGATACTTGTGCAAATGTATCTGATCCTTTTTGTCTGTGCACTTACATCATTGTGGTCCCAATAAAGGGAAATACAATGGTGAATTCTCGTGTGTGTATCTGGTCTGTACCGAACGTATACTAGTTTCTAATTTCCTAATCTAACAATAGACCTTCACATTTTTGTATTAAGTGGCATTTACCTTCTGTAGTTGAGTGCAATCCTTTTTGTGTGATTGTCCTTGGTCGTAACCCCTGTTTTTGCACCTGCTGTTGTATTGTGTGCAAAAGCCGACTTCTTCAAGTCATGTTTATACCCCGCTAACTGTTCGCCATCCTCTTTTTGGCAAGATCTCTGCTTGCTCTTGCACCTCCACTCTGTCTCCCCCCCCCCAATCCGTGTGGGCAGCTCACTAATCTCTGATCCCTCTCGCATTGCCGAAACCCTAAACAAGTACTTTACTTGTTGTGCAGTTCTATCTGGTTCCCTGCCCTCCCCTCCCAGCACCTCCTTCTTTCCCCCACAAGCTTTCAGGCTTTCAACTGCCCCCAATCTTGCCTTCTGAAGTCCTGAGAGCTCTTACTGCACTAAACCCTTCTAAGTCCAGCCCGAATGGTCTTCACCCCAGGCTCCTTAAAATATCTGCCCCTTCAATAGTTACCCCTTTGACCTACATCCTAAATCTCTCTGTCTCCTCAGCCACTGTCCCAGTAGCCTGGAAATCCACCACAGTCATCCCTCTTTTCAAAAGTGGTGACCCTGGCGTCCCTGGGAACTATCGCCCCATCTCCCTGCCCTTGTAAAAGTCCAAGAATCCCTCATCCTCTCTTGACTAAACAACTTCCTCTCCACCTCAAATACTCTCTCCCCCTTCCAATCAGGGTTCAGGAAATCCTACTCAACCACCTCCTCCCTCCTTTGTTTCACAGATACCATCCACTCTGCCACAGATTGTGGCCACATTACCTCATTCATTTTCATAGACCTTGCAAAGGCCTTCAACTCGGTCTCCCACTCCCTCCTCCTACATAAACTCAACTCCATTGGTCTTTCTCCTGCCTCAGTGTCCTGGTTCAGCTCCTACCTTACTGGTCACTCTCAGTCAGGGTCAATATGCAACTACAAATCCTCCTCCCTCCCATCCTTGCTGGCGTGCCCCAGTGCTCTGTCCTTGGGCCCATTCTCTTTTCTATCTTTATTAATGACCTGCCCTCAGCCTGCTCACACACCAGTATACAGAAGTATGTGGACGACACCATCCTGTTCCTGTCAGGTCCTTCCACCCCTGCAGTCCAAACCCCCCTCCAAACTGACTTCACCGTGGTGACTGCCTGGTTTGACACAAACTTACTAAAACTAAACATTAAGAAAACGGTAGCGATGACGTTTGCCTCCAAACAAAAACTCGCTAAGCTTCCCTCCCAACTGGTCTTCTACTCAGCTGCCAGATCCCCTCTAGACAACGTCCCTTCTTATAAGTATCTCTGCATTTGGCTTGACCCCTCCCTCAATTTCTCTGCCCATTTTAATGAACTACACACCAAACTGTGTCCTAAACTTTGGGCTGGCAGTATAGCCTAGAGGTTAGAATAACGAGCTGTGAACGAGCTTAATACATCCAACAAACCAGACCTTTGTTTGATTCTCACAACCTCCACTTGCATACTGTGTGACTCTGAGCAGGTCACTTAACCGCCCAGTGCTCCCAGGTCACCCTTGAAAAGAGGCATTTGTGCCTAGTGGGCCTTACCCGGTTACCAAAGGCTAAAAAAAAAAAAACTAGGATTACTCTATCGTCATAAAGCTAGCCTCTTCCTCCCTGTTAGACGTGATCTCATCAAGTGGATACTCCCAGCCTTTGACTATGCCGACAGTCTACAGTGCTGCTCCAGCCACCTCCCTTGTCAAACTTGACGTCTTGTTCCATGCCTTCTATAGGTTTGCTTCTAACTCCCACCTCAAATCCACCACTGGGACCTTTATTCATCACTCTCCCTTCAGTCCCTATCATGTAGGTGTTCTGCTCACTGCACCATCTTCATAGCCAATTTCTGGTTTGACTCTCTTCCCTTGCCTATAACTTGAGATCTAACTGCGCATGCACCTTTTCATTCCCTTGCATTCATACTGCGGCTGGCAAACTCTCCTCCTACAGATTCCCTTCCCTTTGGAACAGCCTCCCCTCCCTGCCTCTCTTTCTCCTTTTCTGCTCTTAAACACTTGCTCAAACCCTCTCCCCTAACCTCCTGCATCTGCTCCCCTTCCTAGTCCTCGCTTTTTAAAGCATGTATATGCCCCTTACTGCTGTGTATAAATGTAAATTATACCCAACATTTTGTGATCTACTGTATAGAAGTGTAAATATCCATTATGTAACTTGTTTCAGTCTTATCTTGAAACACTGTAATTTGTTTTGGTTTTATTTGCACTTTCTCCGATTACTGTACTACCATTGTTATATTTGCTCACGTTGTTGCACTTCTCTGTGCACTGCATTACCATTGTTTGTAATTTTTTCTTTCTGTGCCCCCCTCCTCTGGGTTGCATCTGGAAATGAGCTTCGGTTCATTGATGCCTTTCCCGGTTATCAACTTTTAAATAAAATAAATAAATAAATAAAATTGTGTGCGCATGGTAACCGTGCCTGGTTCATTCCAGGAACCTTTTTTTTCGCCACCTCCCTTACCCACTGTTAACTCATGCTTTTGGGCCCCACATGTTGTGCCTCAAACCCCATCACACCAATCTTCAGTGTCATCATGCACCAAAATGACTCCTAGTACCTCCTGCATCCACGGGCCAGCTTGTCTCAGGCGGTGGTCTCCTCAGACCAAGCAGAGGTGTGCCTGCATACTACCAAGTTCTCCATTACCAGCATATTCCTGATGGGGGCTTTCCCCCAACTTAGAAAAGGGAATGACTTAGAAATCCATGGTGCCTGCTTAAGGGGTCTCAGTGGTGCACTGGTGTGAGGGGTAATAGTGGGTGCTGTCATCCGTCATGCTGCCAGTGCAGCATTTCCACCACTTTTCCCCCCACTCCCCCCTCCTCCCACGGTCATGTGCATGGTTGGCCTGTGGAGGGGGATGTTGTCTGATGACATATGGTCACCTACATCATCAACAGCACTACCACCATGCTACCACCAAGAGGTGCTGTAAGGGTGCTGCAACAGGTTCCTCCCCACCTAGAGAAAGCATCCATAGCATGCTCAGCAGCTCCCCCCCCCCCAC
Organism: Neoceratodus forsteri; assembly: GCA_016271365.2. Taxonomy (NCBI): domain Eukaryota; kingdom Metazoa; phylum Chordata; order Ceratodontiformes; family Ceratodontidae; genus Neoceratodus; species Neoceratodus forsteri. Next base: position 185,366,040 of record CM028133.1, on the reverse strand, counting down.
TGGCCTCCATTCCTGATGTCCTGGGCTTGGAGCCTGAACCCAGGTTGCCAGTATGCCAGAGCGATCCCCCATCGCTAGGCACCACAGAACCGGCCTTCCAGAGACTTTTTTTTTTCAATTTACATTTTCTCCCATTTTTCATGCCCCTGGCTACCCCCGCACTATACCACGGCCACACACATGCTGCAGTTCTGCAGCGCCCTCCCTCCATACTGCCTACGCTACCTTCAGGCCTCCAGCTGGGGGCAGTGCAACTATGGGGGGCAACAGGATCCCTCCCCAGGAGAGGAGAGCTTGCCTTGCGACTGCTCAGTCCCACTCCCTCCCTCCCCCCGCTGGCTCTCGACAACCCTGGCTCGTTCCCGAACCCAGGTCGCCGGCGTGGCGTGAGGTAAGGCGTCCAGTGCCTCAGCTCTCACCGCCACCGGGCCGGCAGTCTTCTGGAGACTTTTAATAGCCTTGCTGCAAATATCTGCAAGATCAGTGTCCTCCTTTGAGACGATAAGGATCATTTGGTCATAAATGTAGTGGCCCATTTTTTAAAAGGACAGGAAATTATTTCTAATTAGCAGCTGTTTAGAATGTTCTTATTTTCAGAAATACAGTAATATTTATACCGTAACATGATTTAACTGTACCTGAACAAGAAGTGATGTGGAAAAATTACATTTCTGCACAGTTTCCTTTTTATGGTGAGCAGGGTCCAATATTCAACACTGCGCAAGGCAGAGAGCAAACGTTTGCGCTGTGCCTTGCAACAGCCAAGGAGTCTGAGGATGCTATATTCAGTTAGACAGAACACTGGTGCTATTCAACTGAATATATGACCATGTCGCATACATGTGATATGTCCAACTTGCTTAAGAGGGAGATTTGGGTCAAATTAGGAGGGAGACTGGCCTGCCAACTTGCTTAAGAGGGAGACATGGATCAAATTAGGAGGGAGATTGGCCTGCTAGTAGGGAGATGCCATTACGTCATGATTTTGTCCTTAAATGGCATCAAAAAAATAAGAAAAAAGTCATTACAAAAATTTAATGTATTTCATTTTGTCAAGAATAAGCACTAAAAAGAATAAACAACTAGTTATATAAAGTTTTCAGATGCATCGTTCATCACTGATTTCATTTTTATGTGTCTTTATCTGCCTAAAAAACATGGATATTTTGGACAGAATTTTACTTAAGCAGGAGATTTTGTTTCGCAGGAGGGAGTTCAGTCAAAAAAAAAGAGGAGTCTCCTACATAAAGAGGGAGATATCACATGTATGTGTTGGTGCAGCACTAAGTCAAGTAGTGCTGCCCTTACATGGATCCCAAAGTACACCACCACAATGGACAGCACTGGAGCCTTATCTGCAATATTCAAAAGGACCCATTCAAATGAGCCCATTAGACATGCAAGGTGCTAAGGGGCCATTTACATGCCCATTATGGGCCCACTTGAATGGGTAGTGGGGCAGGTTAGCATGGTGCTGCTCCCTCAATTGCCCAGTCCCAGACATATATGTGTAGATATCCCTGGCGCTAGTGGTCCCCCTCCCTCTGATCACCAGCCCGTATTTAGATTAAAACCTCCCTGGTGCCTAGTAGTCCCCCCTCCCTCCGATCGCCAGCCCATAATAAATATAATACTTTCCCCGGTGCCTAGTGGCCACCCACCAATCACCGGCCCATAGGAAACCTGACAACACTCCCTGGCATCACCCCCACACCACTGTGCCAGAATCCTTGGTGCCACTGATGGGCATGTAGCGACTGGCGCATCCCTCCACACACCTCCTTGGCTGGTCACGTACGTTCAGACAGGGTGATACGCCCTGTCCTATAAATAAGACGCGTGCTCCCTGCCTGGACATACGGTGGCCAGTTGAGGAGGTATGTGGAGGGCTGTGCCAGTCTCCGTATGCACCTCCACAGCATCAAGAATTCTAGTGCTGAGGTGGGGGATGAGTGTTTGGTGCTGCGTTGGGGGGGTCGCTAGATGCCAGGAACCGTTGTCAGGTTTCCTGCAGGCTGGGGATAAGTTAGTTGGGGGGGGCCCACTAGGCACTGGGGAAGTATTACACTTATTATGGGGCTGGCAATAGGAGGGAGGGGGGACCACTAGGCACCAGGGAGGTTTTGTTCTAAGTATGGGCTGGAGATCAGAGGGAGGGATGAACCACTAGGCACCAGGGAGCTTTTACTTTCATTGGAGGCTGGCAATTGGAGGCGGGGGGTGTGCTGCTGCAGTAGATAACCAACTAGGTGGCAGCATTACCTTCGGCAGCTGCTAGAGTTGCCTGGAGTAAGTCGGGGTTGTGTTCGGCGATATTTGCGCTGCACAAAAGGACCACACAAAACCCCTTTGTGCAGCGAAAGCTACTAAATATGGGGTAGCATGGTTATTCATGGCCACACTTCACCTTGCCCACAAGATAATTATTAGCTGTAGGACTAATCTTCTTTGCCTGCACAAAAGCCCATTCTGAAGATGGGGAACTGGGGCAAACCCCAGTTTGTGCGGGCAAAGACCCGTTAGTGCCAGTGCAGCCTTTTTGAATATCAGGTCCCTGGAGTTTTAACTGTGTCATGGTTTGTGTACAGAACCCTAAGCATGCTTCTTATAGGTCAACAGCTCATGCTTAGCATTCTATACACAAACCATGACATAATAAAAACTCCAAATTACTGGTTCCTTGAAAAGAACCATGCAGAATTTTATCCATAAAAAGAAACCAGTTGAGAACAGTGTTTCACATCAGTGTGCATTCAGTTACAGTTAAATATGGTGGAAAAATGTGAAAGGAAAAGTTACAAAGCACGATCACTGACACAAGACTTTACAGTCAGATGACTGCACATAATTTAACTTTTGAAAAGGAGGGATAATGAAAGAAGGGGGGGAGGGCATTAGTAGGGAGGGGAGGGAGAGAGGATGCAAAGAGAAGACAGCAGAATGGAAATAATATTAAGAGAACCTGGAGCAACGGAGGATGGGGGAAGGGGTCAAAAGCTGAGAAAAGCAAAATGCATAAATGGAGAGAAAGGGAGGAATAATGAGGGATGACAGGAAGGACAAATAAAGAGTATAATACAGGAGGGAGACCAAAATAAAGTAAGCATGAGGGGAAAACATGCAAATGGTAAGGAAATGAGGAGAAAACATCTGGGGGGAGGGTAGAGACAAAGACGGTTGGGGGAAGGAAAGAAGACACTTGGAACGAAGGGCTTAAAGAAGGGGGGAGCAAAATATAAGAAAGGGGACAAGGGGTAGAAGGGAGGAGAGAGGAAGAAGGGGTGGAAAAACAGTGAGTCCAGTAAGAACATCCACAGGAAGGGGGGACCACTGTAGAAAGATAAGCTGCAAAGAAAATGAGTGCAAGATAAAGGGAGGGGGAACAGACATTGGTAAATGATGAACAGAAGGGAAAACAAGAGGCTTAAGAGAAAACAATGTGGAAAAGGGAAAAAACAAGATGGTGAGGAACTTAAAGGCAGACAACCCCAAAACAAATGAAAGAAGGAACTGGGGAAGGGGAAGTATAGTAAGAAGGAAAGCTGTGAACTCCAGATACTTTTCCGTACCTTTTATTTCCCCTACAGGAGACGTACATCAGAGGGAAGAAACCCCAGGGATACCTTGCAAATCTTGCCAGCATAGGGATGCACAGACACAATGAGATGAAAAGTTCCACAAGAGACCGAGGGGGTGACATATGCAGAGATAATGCAGTCATGAGATCTTCCCTCTGAAAAAGTGAAGAGGGATGGGGGGGGGAAACAAAGAAGTGCGACAATACAAAAACATAATAAAAAAAAAAAGAGGGGTAACACCACGTACAGAACAGGGAGGAGGTAAGGGGTGTGGCCCAGACCGCCAAATAGACTTGCATACTAAGCCCAACAGAGGGGAAGGAAAAGTGACTAGAGGGAGATCTGGAAAATAGTCATATAACAGAGATGACAAAGAGACTCCCCGGGGGGGGGGGGCAATACTGTTACTGAAAAGCTGATGTCCCAACCGAGAGGTCATTTCTGAAGACAATTGTCCACCTAAAGGAAGAGACCAGGGGAGGGGCCTCAACCGAAACAGGTGACCAAAGTAATGGCCCCTAAGAAAAGGGGGAGTGGCAACACTACTACTCTAGAGACTGCCACGCCACAGATTAGGAGGGGGGCAATGCCTGGAGATGGAAAGTATAATTTATTTTCCCTGCCTTGGAGGTAAACGAAGTTTAGCTAAACAGTTACGTTTTTTGTTGGCCATGTTAGCAAGTTAACAGCACAAGAGAAAGACAGATATACAGAGCAAAGGAAGAGGTTCAGAGGAGAGGAACGAATGCATCCAAGGGGCCACCTAAAGAAAGTAGGGGGCCGAGATGGTAGATATAAGCTCAAATGATGATGACTAAAACAACTAAGATACTTATAATGTAAACGGGTTATCCAAACCCATTAAAAGAAAAAAGGTGATGACATATGTTAAGCAGTCTAGGGTGGAGATAATTTTCCTCCAGGAAACCCATCTAATAGAGGAGAAACATCAAAAGCTAAAACAATTTGGTTATGGGGATGTTTATGCCTCATCACACAAAACAGGTCAACGAAGGGGGGTCACAATATTGATACCCTGAAACACACCCTTTGAATGTACATATAAAGATATAGACAAAGAAAGAAGATACGTAATCTTGAAAGGGACATTGAATGGTCAGGTACTGACACTGGTGGCAGTTTATGCCCCCCAAACTCAGCATATGGCTTTTACAGAGCACTATTACTGAAAATAATGGAAAAAGGGGAAGGAACACTGGTCTGAGAGGGGATTGGAATCTCAGATTTGACCCAAAATTGGACAGTACCTCCAGGATATCAAGGGCCACCCATAAAAAACTAAACAAGTAAAGGCGCTCATAGGAAAGTGAGGTCTATAGGATGTCTGGCGATATTTGGAAGGATCAGGTAAAGGGTATACCTAACTACTCCAAGGTACACCAGATGTACTCAAGGTTGGATCTGTTTCTGTTCTCCAGAGACACAATGCAGAAGATAGCCAAGGGAGGAATAGGGATAATAGGAATCACAGACCATGCCCCACTATTCATAGAAATTAACCTATAAGAGAGAGTAAAGCAGACATTTTGGAGGTTGAACTTAACTCTGCTTAAGTACCAATAAGTCCTCGAACAAGTCCCAAAATTAATAGAGCAAACAATAGAGGATCATAAAGGAACCAAGGTCAGTGGAGGGATGATGTGGGACACCCTAAAAGCAATATTCAGAGAGATATTAATAGCAATAGGAGCAGCAAGAAAAAGGGAAAGAAGACAAAAACAAACAGATACAGCAACAAATACAAGAAATGGAGGTACTGCAACAGGAAAAGATAGATAAAGAGAGGGGGGAAGTATTACTAAAACTAAAGAAGGAGCTAAACAACTTGCTGGAATATAAAACAGAACAGAATGTAGCCTTCATGAGGCAAAGGTACTATGAGGGGGACCCAGGGCAGTTAAACTCCTAGCATGTACTGTAGGTTGAGAGCCAGAAGAGCCAAAGCCAATATAATTAAGATACAGGACCGGGAAACAGACACAAATATTAGATGGAATAATGAGAGCTTTTACAAATTATTGTAAAAAGCTATATAGCCCCCAACTGGAAATACAGGCAGAAGAGACTACAGAATTTCTTCAGAATTTGCAACTATCAGACTTAAATAGGGTACACAATGAATATCTGACACGACCAATATCCACCATCGAAATTACGACAGTTATTGGGAACAGCAAGACAGGCAAATGCCCTGGGACAGATGGGTTACTGGCAGAATTCTATAAAAAATGTACAGACAAGGTAGTGCTGCTGTTACAAAGGGCATTCCAAGGGGCAATGGAAAGGAAAGGGGTGTGTCCACCCACATGGGCAATGGCAGTAATATCAGTGATCCCAAAGCCGGGCAAGGACCCCTCCAACTATAGTACATACAGACCAATCTCAATTCTAAATGTAGACTACAAATACATGACTTCAATCCTCTCCAAACAGTTGAAAGGAATAATACCCCTATAGTAAAGAATGACCAGACTGGATTCATAGCAGGAAGGCAAACATCCGACAATATCAGAAGAACAATACACATAACAGACCACCTGAACAAGACAGGGACTCCCGCAGTGATTATGAGCATGGACACCAACAATTCATTCGACAGAGTAGACTGGGAGTACTTCTATGGGGTCCTTGCCCGTATTGGTTTCAACACTAAATTCATAGAAATGATACCAAAAACTCTGTGCTAGGCCAGATGCTTACATAAGGACAAATAGTCACCTTTCTGAGAGGTTCAAGTTGGGGAGAGGAACAAGACAGTGGTGCCCAATGTCCCCACTGTTATTTGTCCTATATCTAGAACCCTTGGCCCAATGGATTAGACAAGACCCTGGAAACAAGGGGGTACAGATAGGAGGATAGGAACACAAAACAGCCTTATACGCGGATGACATATTAATGTACTTAACGAGCCCAGACACCTCAATACCAAACCTAATGAGATGAGTAGAATTGTCTAAAATGTTGGGGTATGCGTTGAACACTAGCAAACAGAGAAACTCAGATTTCGTGACGTACCGACCCTATTGACTGCTTCTAAATTCCCAATGAAATGGAATCTAAAGTACTTAGGAATCAGGCTACGCAACTCTAATAAACATCTCCTCCAGGATAACCTGGAACCATTAATAAAGCAGCTGCAGGAAGATTACAAACGATGGGGGCTGCTGCCTCTCCCTATACATACTCGCATACAGGCTATTAAAATGAATGCATTACCAAGGCTATTATATGTTTTTCAATGTGTGCCCCTGCCCCTAACCAAACAAAGATCGAAGGACATACAAAGAGAAATATACAAATGTACATGGTCAGGGAAAATACCAAGAATAAGAAACAGAATATTTAATACCCGGAAGAAATGGGAGGGATGGGAGCTGCCAGACATTGGGGACTACTGGATAGCAACCCAGCTAAGATGGGTGTTCCAATGGGGAAACCCAAAAGTAGATGCACAGTGGAGAGCCCTGGAGGAATGGGAGGGAAGGGGAGGGAAGAGAACCCAGTATATTCAACCTGAGACGTTTAAGCCCCTGCCAGGATTCAAATTAGATCTACTGGAATTTAAACCACTGATCTTTTCTTTCTTAAGCAACTGTACATACACTGAGCTGCAGGTAAGTGAGTTGCATTTTCTACAGAGGCTATGTCACAACCTACAAAATGGGCAACTAGGGATCTAATATCAGCAGGCAATTTACCTTCACAAATTTTTTATTCTTATCTAAATTTACTTCTCATTTAATTCACTATACCAACTCCACACCACCATGAACTGCCACTCAAGTAAAATATCCATCTTACAAAAAAATGTTTAAGTCCCCACCAGGATTTGAACCACTGGTCCTTTGCCTGTTAAGCAAACATATATTCAGTGTGCTAGCAAACTACAGGTAGGTGAGTTGAAGTTCCTATGATGGAGAGTTTATGTCACAACCTGCAAAACAGGTGACTTGAATTGTGTTCAAACTTAGACAAGTCTCAGTCAGGACTAACTTAAGTGACTACAACATACTGTAGAAATAAGTTAAATTATCTGAAAGTCTGCTATTTAGCTCTGCTGAAACCCTTCAAAACATCTGCAGTGACATCTAACAATTTCTGTCATACAAAAATATTTTGGTGAGAAAGAAACAGTTGTGCAATACAGGGTATCAAACCCAGGCTTGTATAGGTCTGAAACCCTACACAAAGGCTTAAAAGCCCTATCACTGACATCATCAATGACATCATGCAGCCAAATCACCCACACTGAATGTAACTAAATGCACAAAAGAGTGCACATGACCACAATAGGTCTGAACAGCTATGCTGCTGACACCAAAAAATGCTTCATGCAGGACCCTGATGGCCCAGCAGCAGTGCAACAATTACCTGTTTTCGACAGCGCACGTGGAAGCCACGTCAGGGTGAGGCCATGTGGCAAAAGCAGCTGCTGAGAGGCAGTGTACTATGTCTGGGGAGGGATGACTGTGGGTTCCAGTGCCATGACACTTGCAGGATGGTGTGCTGCCACAAAGCGCTGTGCATGCATGGTGTCAGACGGCAGCTTGCCCGCATCACAGGGAGGAGCAAGGAAAAGGAGATAACAGGGAAATAAAATCTCTAGCTGCCATTAACATAATGGTCAGCATGCTTATTATGGGCCTCCAATCTGAATTAGGACTATGCGGGTGGTTGGGGAATGGATGACAGCTGAAGGTCCGGACAGGATTAATCTCTAAAAACCTATAAGTATATAGCAAAACAAGTATAATATAGACACGATAGTTACAACTGACATTTTTTTTTTTTTTTTTTTAATTCTTTTTCTCTCTCCGGTCACGGCTCGTGGGAACTCTCTCTGACAACCATTTCCCTGTGCCTGCCTGAGGTTCTCTGTGGTCTGTACCCTCTCTCTCCCTCCCCTGCTGCCAGCCCCCCCGGTTTGACCCACCCGGGGAGGGTAGCCCGACTCCTTCCTTGGGCTCTCTTAGCAAGGCAGACTCTGGCATGGGGCGGGGACCAAGTGGAGGCCCGGTGGCCAGCTGAGTCGAACCGGTGCTAGGCATGGAGATAGAGTGCTGTCGCCTATCCCAGTGAGCCCAGGTTTTCCTTTGTTCTGTCCCAGTGTGCACTCCGATGCTTGGTGCACAGCAACCTGCCAGCGTCGGACACCCTATGTGCCACCCGTTAGCCTGCAGCACCCCAATCTCCACAGGGGCCGCCCGAGCGCCAGGCATCCAGATACCCTCCCCCCCGGGACAGAAGAGCAGCCCTCCGGGCACTCAATCCAGTCCCTTCTCTGCTGACCCACGGCACCCAAGCTCGCTCCCGAACTCGGGTCACTGGCGTGGTGTGAGGTGTGGCAACCAACACCTCAACCCTTGGCGCCACTGGGCCGGCTGTACAACTGACATGTTTGACTATCAGAGAAAAATATCTACAAGGTTCACCTATTCCTATACCCTGAGGATTTGAAAACATTGGTACAGACATTCATTCCCTAATGCCTAGACTACAGCAATACACTCTACAACTGACTCGCCTGGTATTCAGATCTTACACCTGCAGCTGGTGTAGAACGCAGCAGCGAGGCTTCCGACTTCAGATTATATTACACTGCTGCTGCACAGTCTGCACTAACAGCCTGTTGAGCTGCAGATCATCCCAAGGTCCAGTTGTTAACTTTCAAAAGCCCTGCATTCCTGGCCCCAACTACCTCTGTGATCTTCTGTCCCCTTATTCACAAGGGGAGTGTCACTTTTTTCCATCAGCCAGGTGTTGCTGTGGATTCCACCATACTGGTTAAAATCCAGTGGCAGTTAGAATTAGAGGGCACAGGCAACAGACCCATGGTGAAAACTTCTGCGGTGATCGTAGAAAATACTTTTTCATGTAGAAGGTGATGGTGAGGGTATGGACTGGGTTGCTAAAAGCTGGGGTGTATACAAAGAGCTTATATAAAAGTTTAAGATGGGCCAATAATAGGTACTTCAGGGAGGTAGATCTAAACCAAACTACTTCAAAAGTAGGGGACGGTCTCGATAAGCACAGGTGCCAACTTCCATCTTTTACGCTGAACAGCGCACATTCATTGTGGCTGCCACTGTCTTTTGGAAACTGATGGAAATGCACAGGAGCTTGATCACAGTATAGTGACCCTCAAATTTTCTGTCCAAAATAACATCCAAGCCATTACTAATTAACTTTCCTTTCTACCAGGGAAAAATAATTTGTATTGAAGTTATTCATAGAAAAATTATAGTAAACAAAAGAAAACTACATTTTCATATCACACCCATGGACTGTAATTTACCAAAACGCAGGCGTCCTGTAAGCGCAATCCTGTTGTCACAACATAACCCAGCATAACACACAAATAATTCCCTTGAATTCCTGCATACTCTTTTAAAATGTCACTCAACTGTTCAGCAGTTCATGGCGTACGCTGCACATACAGGTATTTACTGTTTGTATTACTGGTTTAACAAGGGATTGTAGTATGTATCCCTATGTCACCATGGTTTGTAAAATAAATATGCCAATACAAAGTTTTACTGCAGAAAAATAAAACACAAATAATTTTGATAAAATTGCAAACACCTGTTTATTTCATGAACCTGCTGCTTTCTTTACTCCTTTGCTACTATTTTTCTGAATGTCAGAGCAGAAACTCTACCATGAAGACCAAGGAGCTGTCTGTAGAACTCCGTGATAGAATTGTGAGGTGGCATAGATCTGGGAAGGGGTATAAAAACATTTCTAGGGTGTTGAAAGTTCCCAGGAGCACAGTCAAATCCATCATTAGGAAATGGAAAGATTATGGAACCACCCAGACTCTTCCTAGAGGATTCGCGCGCCGGTGAAAAAGTGGCCCGCAACAGCCGCTTCTATGGCCGCCACCGCCACTGACTCACTACAGCAGCCCTAGCTGACCTCAGGGCATCGGGGCACAGATCGCAGCTCAGAATTCGCGCCCATAGGTGCGCTGGTAAAAAAGCAGCCAGCAACAGCCACTCCTATGGCCGCTGCCACCACCGACTCACTACAGCAGCCCTATCCAACCTCAGGGCATCGGGGCACGGATCGCAGCTCAGGTAGATACTGATAAAATCCTCCGCGGAGAGCCAGCACGCCTGGGCGCTCTTGATTGGTGCGGGCGCTGCCCTAGGGGGATCGTGATTGGACCGCCCGCTCGCCTGCTTTGCTCCGATTGGAGCGCCTTCTCTATAGCCTTTTACAGTGTTCCCTTCTTAATCCTGACTTCTCAGCTCTTGCTCTGACTTGAAATTTGTTTAAAAAAAAATGAAAAAGTGTTAGTGAATGTAAAGTGGTTAAAATAAAACTGCAAGATATCTCTGTGTTCTGCCTTGCATAGACTGCAATCAAACTGTATTGTAACACGGCTCCCCGCAGACCAGCAGAATGGAGCCTCTGGATTCGCAGAAGTGGCACAGCTGACTGAAACCGAACGGGTATTAACCCACAGGTAACACCCGCTCGGTCAGTACCAGCTGTCGCCATGGAGGCACCAGAGGGTGGCCGCCCGCCGCGTCACCACCGTGAGCGCCCACCCACAGCGCTGGAGAGCCACCAACCACGGCCGGAATCCTTGAGCCTTTCAGTGTCCCGAGTCCCAGCACCGAGTCCACCGCTGCGATGTCAGCAACTGCCACCCGAGCACAGTGATCGTTGACGAGTGCTCCACCAACCGATGTTAGTAGTTGACCTGTGTCCTGTGACCGTAAGGTAAATAAACAGCCTGTGCTCCACGATCTGTCTCCCGTCTCCTCTGTCCTTAGGGCTCCGGCCCGACCATGGGGTCGCCGGTGGTGATGCGGTAGCATATGGCTCGCCGCCCGCGCAACAGCCTATGTTCAGCGCGTTAATCCCTTCAGCGTCGGGCTCTGCCGAGTTAATGCCGGCTGGCAGTTGGACTCGGGCTCGCCTCGGGCACCAACTCCCCCAGTGGGCATTAATCCACCGGCAGAGCCCTCCTCTGTCGGTGATTAATGCTTACATATTAGCCTGTATATGATTAGTGAGATAAGCTGCACTCTCCCCTTCTGCCTCCTAAAGTACAAGCTGCTGCTATTTCCTCTGTAACTTGATTTCTTGCATTTTGCTGTGTTGAACCCTCGCTCTGTGCACTGTTTCCTTTTTCTAATCTTTGCCCCAGTACCTAGCGTGACCTGCTGTATCCCCCCCCCCAAACTAATAGTAATTTGCGCAGTCAGTGGCTGCCTCTCTCTCTTTTCGAGACAGCATACCCTCCCCCCCAGCTTCCTTAGCTAACATCCAGCCATTTACTTGTCCTGTCTGCCCAGCCCTGTAATTATTTTTTCCTTTGTCCCCACTGTCACACCCACCCCCGCTGACAAACTGCTGCCAGCTTCCCTGCCTTCCTGCCCCTGAAACTTTGTCTGCCCTTGCATATAAATGACCCAGCTCTCTTTCTGTTTGTAGGATTCGCGCCCATAGGGGCGCCGTGAAAAAGCGTCCAGCAACAGCCGCTGACGCCACCGACTCACTACAGCAGCCCTAGCCGACCTCAGGGCATCGGGGCATGGATCGCAGCTCAGGTAGATACCGACAAAATCCTACGCAGAGAGCCAACATGCCTGGGCACCCTTGATTGGTGCGGCGCTGCCCTAGGGGGTTCGTGATTGGTCCGCCCGCTCGCCTGCTTTGCTCCAATTGGAGCGCCTTCTCTATAGCCTTTTACAGTGTTCCCTTCTTAATCCTGACTTCTCAGCTCTTGCTCTGACTTGAAATTTTCTCCCACCACCCCCTCCCAGGCCTCCTTTAAATACACTCATGCTCTGCCTTCTATAACTCATTGTTGTTTCATTGGCCTAGTATTGTCTGCTGCAAACCTATGATTGGTAGCTGAGTGTGGCCAATAAGCCTGCCCTGTGTGAATATCTCCAGAGCCCCAGCCACTAACTAAGCTGCTCCTGCTCTCCTTGTTCCCCTTTCTGCTGTATTTCTCACTTAGGTTTTTAAGTGAGTACCTACGTGGGTCAATTACTTGCCTAGAAAAATACTGCACTAATACCAATCGTAAGACCACCCAACCTGGGATTATGGCTTTCTTTACTTTGCTATTATTGCTCCTAATGTACAGAGTTCCCAACTATACAGGGCTACCCGCGAAGTACCTCAATGCAAACCAGTTCTCCAATGCACTTTATCAATACCTAATGTTATAACGGTCTGCTGTGCAGACACTATGTCATCCTCCTCCCCCCTTTTAGCCTATTCCCCCCCGGTTTGCCACCACCCCCTTGCTGCTGCCCTCGCCTATGTCTATTTGAGCACGTACATTTATCACGATAAACTGTCATTACAGTGGTGCTACCTCTTGTGCAGTACGATATGGGCAACCTCGAAGAAATAAAAAAGCAGTCTCCATCCTTATAAGCTCCTTAAAGAAAATTATTCTACTGCTTCTTCTCTGCTCAGGAAATGTGAAGCTCAACCCTGGCACCCCCTACAACTTACCTCGCCTATCGATTTTGCTGAGGCCACAGGTCTCAAAATGATGATGGTCAATATTCTAAGCCTGCCTAAAAAACTTGTACAACTGCAAGCCAGGGCCGCACGTATTAACCCTGACCTTATCATAATTACTGAGTTGTGGTTAAAAAAGACAAATACTGATCAACAAATATCACTGCAGGGCTACAAATTATTTAGAGTGGATAGAGAGTCTAGAAGCGGGGGTGTGGTTATCTACGCCAAATCTAAGTACTCGGTCACCAATATTAGCTGCAAATCTCTAGCCAAGGAATTTGAGCTTGTCTCTCTGAACTTTCATCTCCCCTCCTCGGAATGTATTACTATCATAGGTGGCTATAGACCTCCGTCTGGTGGTGATGAGGTCCTTAATCTTTTGAAATCCATGTTCGTAGATGCAAAAACTGAAACAATATTTCTAGGAGATCTAAATATGGATTGGCTATCACCTAAATCACACTGCCTCAAATCCCTTTGTGACGAGCTAGGTCTTGGGCAATTAGTCAGTGAACCTACTAGGAATAACATTCTAAATACTGCCAACAGTTCCATCCTAGATGTGGTACTAACCACCCACCCACATAAAATATCTCATTCAGCAGTGCTTCACAATGACACGAGTGATCATGGGATTGTTGCTTGCATAAGATCTCAAATCAAGGCCCGCTCGCAGCCCATCTTTATAACAAAATGGTCTTTTCGCAAGTTCAGTGCAGTAAACTTCCTATCTGACCTGGGCATGATCAGATGGCAAGACCTCTACCTAGCCAAAGATGTCAATGAGGCAGCTTACACCCTTAATGACATTCTTACTAAAATAAAAATAAGCATGCCCTTTCATCAAAGTAAGGGTTCGAACAACTCAACCCCTGGTTCACCTCGGATCTTAAGGCAGCCCTCATAGTCCGAGATAAGCTCTAGCTAAAGCTAGACATTCCAAAGAATCTTGGATTGGCAGGCCTTTAGAACAGCCAGAATACCAGTGTGAAAAGTACACGCCTACAAAAGCTACTATTATATCTCTACTCTAGAACAAGCTAAAGGTAACCTCATAAAATATGGAAGACTATCAAATCCATAGAAGGACAGCCCAGGCCCCTCTGTCCCAACAAAGATAGTTGCAAGTGGCGATTGAGGAAAACAAGTCCCTAATCCTGGAGGAACTTAACTCCCACTTTGCCACAGCTGGATTAGCTTTTGACTCATCACCTTATGCTGGTTCTGCGGTGAGCCAGCATACCCCTCCCCCTATATCTAGTCCTGCACCCAGCCCCTTCCAACTCGCAGATAACTACAAAGAAGTAGAAGATTCTCTTCTTAACTTAGACACCAAAAAGCGCGAGGGCAGTGGCTTGGAACCCCTTTCCTAAGGTTAGGATATGCCCATCTCGCTGCCCCAATTCTCCACATCTTCAGTTTTCCATTACATCTGCTACTGTGTCGTCTGCTGGAAATCAGCACATAGCCTCCCTCTATTTAAATTTGGTGACCCGTGCGATGTAAACAACTATAGGCCTATCTCCATATTGCCTATCCTTTCTAAAGTTCTTGAAAAACTGATCCACATCCAGTTAAAATCTCACTTGGCAACCTTCTCTCTCATCAATCCAGCTCAATCCGGCTTCCGGGCAAATCATAGCACAATCACTGTGCTAGCAAAAGTAACAAATGACTGGATCTCTGCTATAGATGCAAAGAAGGTAACTGGTGCAGTCTTTCTGGATCTAAGCAAAGCTTTTGATACTGTTGATCACAAACTATTAGACAATTGCCTTGCAAAGTTGGGTGCCACATACCACACCACCTAGTGGTTCTCTAGTTACTTAACTGGGAGATCCCAAAAAGTAAAGGCAGAAGGCTGTTTTTCTGCTGCCTTGCCAGTTGCAAGATGAGTCCCCCAAGGATCCATCTTAGGCCCTATTTTGTTTTCATTATACATTAATGACCTAGATTCTAACATATCTACGTCCAATCTGCACTTTTTTGCGGATGATACTGTGCTGTATACTTCTGGCTCATCCCTATCTGAAGTCAAGGGAGTGCTTCAAGCGGACTTTGCACAACTTGAGCATAATCTAATAAAGGCAAAGCTTCTGCTTAATGCCAAGAAGACTAAAGCGATGATATTCTCCCGTAGTGCTGTCACAGGCACTCCCAATACCCTTGCCCAAGATTTCATTGTTACCATGCTAAATGAGCCTCTGGAAGTTGTAACCAAATTTAAATACCTGGGTATCTGGATCGACAATAAACTATCTTTCAATGACCACGTCGAAGACGTCTCTAGAAGGCTAAAAGCCAGGTTAGGTTTCTTCTATAGAAATAGGCCCCTCTTCCCCCTTGAAACTCAAAATCAGCTTGCCCAGGCCACTTTTCTCCCCCTACTTGACTATGGCGATGTAATCTATTCCTCCACCACTCTTGCAAATCTAAGTAAACTGGACATCCTTTATCACAGTGCGTTACGGTTCATTACCAACTCCCCTTACCGTTCGCATCACTGTGACTTATATGCAGCTGTCGGTTGGACATCCCTTACTACTAGACGCCTGCTCCATGCTGGGCTATGGACTCCATGCTGGGCTATGGACTCAAACTGCTCCTGCAGAAATTGCCAAGCTATCTCTCATCCCTCATTAGTATCTCACATAGTGCATACTCGTTAAGAAAATCTGACTTTATTATGCTTAATATACCGAGGACGCGGACCTCCTTTGGTAAACGTGCTATTGCACATGCCCTTCCTTCCATTTGGAACCCACTACAAACCGTACTGAAACTAACTAGCACAGTTTCAATAAACTCTTACAAATTGCTAAGCTCAGCCAAAATAAAAGACACCTGTAACTGTCATTAAGCTTCTTCCTTCCCCATGTGTGCCATGTGCATCCATTGGTAAGACATAATTGCTTTGTTCATATTTAGTTATTGCTTGCACTTTCATTAAGATATTATCCCACTATCTGGCACTTGGCTCATTATCTGCTACCTTGCTGCA
The DNA here is from genome assembly GCA_016271365.2 of Neoceratodus forsteri. Taxonomy (NCBI): domain Eukaryota; kingdom Metazoa; phylum Chordata; order Ceratodontiformes; family Ceratodontidae; genus Neoceratodus; species Neoceratodus forsteri. Next base: position 185,349,945 of record CM028133.1, on the reverse strand, counting down.
GCTACCCAACTACTGCTTTCCCTTCCCCTTCTACTCCTGGCTTTATCTATGTATACGCCTCACCGTTCACACTATCAAATCACTCCGACCCTCCTTATCCGTTATATTCTGTTGTTTGTTCCATCTGCCAAAATGTATGTATTGCACACACCAGTCACCATGTTTCAGTTATCAGTATGTATTCTGTAAGTCGCTTCCCTGTGTTACATTAGTTGACTACCACCTGCGGTCACCCTATGTGGTGTCCTTGTATGTATATCTTGCCTGTATCATGTAATGCGTGCTTTATGTATATACTGTTTACTATCTATCTATGTATGTATGTACCTTGTGAAAGTCTATATGTCACAGGACCTCCTTGTGAATGAGCTTGCTCAATGGAGTTTTCCTGCAATAAACTTGAACTTGAACTCATATCAGTTTACTTAATCAAAATTCTCGACACTGCTGCACAGAAAATAATTAGTACTGGCTCAGATGTTATTTCGGACAGAAAATCTGTTACATTTTTTGGGTCACTATACTGTGATCAAGCCCATATCCATCTTGCTCCATTTCATAGGCATAGCCATCTGCTATTGCATGGCAGCTCCCTGGTAGGCCAGAGGAGTGGGGAACTGTGCAAATATATCCTGCTTTGGGGGTAAATTCCCAACACTAGCTTATGAGCCCACACATGGTCACATGTGATTGCCTTTACATGCCATACTACACCCACCTTTTGTGTTGTCCCTTCTGTTCATCCAGGGCCCAAATCAATGCTCTTCCCTCTAGATTCCTAGTGCCTAGGGGTCCCACTTTAGAGGAAGGTTTTTTTTTCTTCTCGGCCTTAAAGTGTTTATTCTCCTCGGCCGGGGCAGGCTGGCTCCCTTCAATTCAGTCTCAGCTGCCTCCCCAGTGGTGACCACCTCCCCAGAACTCACCTGTCGGCTGTGTTCCCCTACGGACTGCCCTTGTGGCGTGGCTGGGAGGGGGTGGACTGCCCCTCGGAGACTCTCATCCAGTAGCTGCCAACAGGGGTCCTGGCAGTGGTGCAGGTGAAAGGTCGGTGCACAGAGCATCATGTACACCCACCCCATAATCCATTTTTCCTCTGCTTACTCTCTTCCCCATAGATGGGGCACACACATTGGCACGTGCCTGTAGAAGCATGCACACACCACAGAGTTATGCAGATCCTTTCCCTTAATGCTGGTCCTGACTTTCACTACCACCAGACCTCCACCGGCTGTGCTTTTTTCTTTTTTACTGTACTTTTTACCCCTTCTCTCCTGACCTGCCTGCCATCGGCCCTGCCTCACACTAAGCCCCATCACCCGCCTTCTCCAGGACTTACCACTCTAGTGTTCCTCCCTGGCTTACCTCCCAGGGAGGGGTCACTGGAGGGGACCCATCCCCCAATGAAGTAATAACATGGTATTGGAATAGCACCTTGGTCAGCGTTGCAGGGCCTGCGATGTGAGGCGGGCATCATCCTGCTCAGGTCAGTGGTATTTCCCGTTTTCTTCCCCAAGTCCCCACACCACCCATGCAGCGCTCACCACATATGCACGTGCTGGTGCCTGCCAAGCTCTCAAGCACGCTGGTGTCCATGCTCTCTAAGCCTTGGCTCCTACCTGCATCACCATCTATGCTCAAGGTGGTGGCACTGCAGCGGAGACCTGAACCCTCCCTCCCAGAGGTGGACAGCATCCCTTTGGGATGCTCAATCAATCCCCCCCATCCAGCCCTTCAGACGATCCAGGCTCGTTCCTGAATCCAGGTCATCAGCATCACAAGCAGCAGCATTAATGCTCAGCCAGGAGGCCACCCATTTTTCCACAGTGCTTGTAAGGCTTCCCTCCCCAGGAGAGGAGAGCAGTCTGTCAGCCACTTAGTCTTCTCCTACTAGGTCGCTCCCCAGCAACCCGAGGCTGCATCTTGGGTTGCTGGCAAGGCAGACGGTAGCTCTACCATCATGCCACAGGGCTGGCTACTGCAATGGACTATTAACCACAGGGTGACCTTTGGCAGTGCAGAAGGAATGCCTCGAGGGGGCACTCAAGGGGGATGGTCATCATGGAATATGGTATGTGACAAAAACACCAGAAAAAATGAGACACGTAAAGAGAATTAAATAACAAGAACAACCTCTACGAACAATTAAGTCTGTTCATGCTCAGTGTTATCCCTCTCTGACAGTCTACCCTATGAAAGGGCTTGGATAAAGTAAGATGGAACTTATGCCTTCAAACACTTACTACATTGCAGGCCTGATCCACAAATGTTCACAGCAGTTAACAAAAAACTAACGAAACACTATTTTGGAAATGGGGGGGGGGGGTTGAGATGTTCATGGAACCTAAGAAATGGGAATGGGACTAACCTGCTGTAGACTGTGCTGATGTAGTTGTCTTGTATCTGCTTCCCTTTCTTGAATAAAAGAGAAAAACTGGCTGGACTCCATACTGGCATTACCATGCAAAACAGTGTTGGTTTACAGCCTGCTGGCATTAATCCACATTCTTGTACACTGGAATGAAGTTTTAAACTTATCCTCTATTTCTGAACTTTTAATCGATAATTAATAAACTGGGTATATCATTTAGGGTGTCAGACTAAGGATACCACTGTCATCTGACTATTAGTTTGGTGATGGTACAAATGCTGCTATCTGTTATTTTCTTAAGGTATTTATCTCGATACTCAGCCCCACTCTGCCCCAGCCGGCCCCCACCTCTCCCAAGACTTACTGGCCAGTAGTACCCCTATGGACTGCCCCCCCCCCGTTGTGCGACCCAGAAGAGGTCTGGCTGTTCTCTCACCTGGTGTCATCAAGGCCCTTGCCTGGGCGGTGGTGCAGGTCCGTATTGGGCTGGGCATCATCCTGCTGGCACCGTAGTTTTTGCATGCTTTCTCCCCTTGAGACTGGTGACTTGCTATGACACAGGCAAGATCAGCCACCTCCTGTCTAGTAGCAACCACTGCCCCACCACCACGCCTCCCACATGTTGGCAGTACAGGAGCGGTGCGGTGTAACGGTAGTCTGCGGATGGTCACTCCTCGCCCCCTGGCTGACCTCCAGTGGTCTGAGTTCACTCCTGTGAGTTGCCAGCATGACTGGAGGTGTGGTGTCCAGCATCTTAGCCCTTTATGTCACTGGCCTGGCTTAGATGCTCCTACCTTATTGTTCCTCTTAGCACTACCCCAGGTCATTTCCCCTTTAAAAAAACCCGGGTCAATGTTTCCTCTTCAAGTGCTAGTCATTCTTGCACTTAATTCCCTTTAGAAAATGAGCTTGAAAAAATACTGTATGCTGATTGCCTGAAAGCCCCATTCAGGAAAATATTTATTTTTCAACAATGCCCAGTGAAAAACAAGTGCCAGGTGGCAGTGCCCAGTTACTTAAAGATATCACCATGCTATGCTCCATTTGAAAACAAAGTAGCAGCCATTTGTTTCCCCTACATTAACAAGCAAGGCCCCCACAGTCACCAACCACTGTTAAAAACTATGCTACCCTCAGAAATCTATTTAATCAGGAAAAAGCACACACTGAATAAAGAATTTTTTTTTTTCTTTTCAGAAATCTGCCACCTTAGTCGCCATCCATGACTCTGGCAGTGTTGCCCTACTCCCCCGTTTGCCTGCCCTTTTCCCTGCTGAGAAACAGCCACTAAAGAAAGCAGATTCAATCTCTTAAAAAAAAAAAAAGTAACCTTCTGCTTTGGCGCTTCCACTCCCACCCACACACAGACATCCTTCTTGATCCCAGTACAGTCCGTCCCACCTGTTGAGAGGTATGCCCATCACCTACAAACTGAGCACCTGGGGAGGCAGGGGGAATAATGGAGCACTGTCAGCAAACAGGAACATTGAGCACAGCCTGTGTCTGACTGTGTGTGTGTGTGTGTGTGTGGGCAGGAGGAACATCTCTTCAGGGAACCAGCTGTGAAAGACTGCAGTGCCCTCTACCGGCAAATATCCCAGTGGATGGACTATTTTACCCCCAAAAAAATTACAATAATTTGTACAATTTTTTCTTGTATTTTCTTGCAGTTATTTCTTACATAAAAATGCCACATATAGTCAATTTTCTAAATGCAATAATACTCTCCAGGGTGGGTGGTACTGGGATACACAGGACTTTCCAGGGGCTATAATGTCCTCTTCCTACACCGTCGGGCCTCATTACACCTCTGGGCAGTCCGGAAGTCCCAATGTCACCCACCCTGTTGGGTATTATTGCTTACTTCATAGAGGTAACTATTATAACACTATGTTGTCATGGAAGAGCACTCAAGCAAATCAAAAGAAAGTGGAGGGTAAGCAAAACTTTGATGTTCTGGGCATCTAACCCTGATCTCCTGGCTCGCAGTGCAGCGTTCTAACCTTTAGGCTATGGCAACTGCAGAGTTGCAATCTTTGGACAGAAGCAATGCTGTGCCAGGAGCGGGCAAATATACAGACCTGTGGACAGTGCTAGGGTAAACAATCTGTTAAGACTGGTACAAACACTATGTAGTGAACATATGGGTCACAAAGAGCAGTCAGGTTTGTGTTTCAGGACATAAAGCTATGGCCAACATAAATCATGGTAACAGACTGACAGTGTAATTAATTAACACTACTTTTATGATTGTATGACATCCCAACTTTGAATATCTGTATTGTCAACTTCAAACACAAAATCAATCAATCTTTATTTGTATACTGGAAAGGTATGTGAGCAAAAATGCTCGTTTTCACAAACGTCCAGTGTAAGGTACAAAAAAACACAAAATTAACCAAGTACACAAACAGAGATAATAGAGTACAGCAAAAAATATATAAAATAGATATGCTGTGGTAGCAATGTGGTATGATATAATGGTAAATATGATGAACTCAGGATGTGCCATAATACAAAATTGAAAGGGTACCATAAACAAAAAACAGAGTGAGGCCAAAACAAGGGAAAGTACACTAGGGTACTGATAAAATACAATGCAGGATGGTACAGAGTTGAAAGGGTGATCTCAGGTTGTAAACAGAGTAGAGAGCAACAATCTATATTTGGGGGGGGGGGTGAGGACGTCTAGGGAGAATACAAAGTGCAGGAGTTGGGGATAGTGCAGTGAACCTGTTATAAGGGCGTTCCATAGATCTTAAGTGGACGCAGGTGCCAAGCTGGGTTCAGCGCTGGGACTGGGAAGGGCAGCTGCAGATGGGTGTATTGAGGAGGCAGGCCTTGAGGGAGGAGTTGAAGGAGTGGATGGCATTACATGCCTGAATTTCGGGGGGTAGCCTGTTGTACAACTTGGTCCCAGCATAAGAGATTGAGTTTTGGGCCTGCTTGGTCCGGGAAAATGGGGCGTTGAAGACCATAGTAGTGGAACCTCAGATCAACCATCTGGGGGCAGAGAGTGGGAAGAGGGAGTTGACACTGGGTGGCATCTGTTTAAGGTATATTTTGTGAAGGAAGGAGAGCAGAGTCCTCTGGAGAGAATAAGAATACAGAACATTCTAAGGGCAGCATTTAATGATTTAAACAATGTACCCATTTTGTGTACCTTGTGTTAATCATACATCACTTTATTCTTTTAATAAATCCATGCTTTCTGTTTCTTAATATAAAAGTCAGTACAGACAGTCCTCAACTTCTAGAGAGGACACTGAAAAGAGGTATCCACCACTTCGAAGAGCAGTGGTTGTCTACGAACAGTCTGAGACAGTGGTTAAATAGGAAATTTTTAGGTGGGGAACTCTCACCTCTGGATCTGTAGGTGGGGGAATTGTCATTGCTAAGTGATGGAACTCTTCTGTGGTATTCAATAGACAAAGGTGAATGAGGTGCAGGAACTCTCCTACAATTTTGTAAGAGGTGGGGAAGAGAGGAGTTCTTGGCCAATTTAACCCGATCTGAGGTACCAGAAAGGCAGCTAACTCCAGCTGTGCTAGGGAAAGGGCATAGGGCTGAAGCAGCAGCAACACATCTGTCACGAAGTTCTTATTCTACTGCTGCTGCCTCTTTCCTTTGTTTAATCTTGTCAGAGATCAAAAATATGCAGTGCCCACGTTGCCACTTCCAAGTGGCACAAAAAATGGAAATTACATACCTACCATAATTCTTGATCTTCTTGGACGAAGTCTCCACCACTCATTCACACTAATGGGAGTATGCCGGGGACTCTAGGATCCAGCAGGAGCAAACTTTTTCAGGAAGGTCGGCGCCTGAGATGGAGCCATGAGGAAGCGGCACCGCGAGCCTGGCGTGTGCGGTAATGACTATCTCGGCGTCAGCCCTCCAAACCCTCAGTACCCCCGAGGAGGTGCAGCGTAACTAACCTAGAAGGACTAATCTAAAAATCAGACCTAAGAGTGTCTGAGTGACCCGTGTAAGAAGGGTCAGCAATAAAGTCTTCACAGCTCAGCCATTGAGGGAGTGAAGACCATAAACAGAGAAGTGAGCTCGGGGGATGGTGGGTGGGCGTGTGAATGAGTGGTAGAGACTTTGTCCACGAAGATCAAGAATTATGGTAGGGACGTAACTTCCATATCTTCCTGGACATAAAGTCTCCACCACTCATTCACATTAATGGGAGAATACCGAGCTAAATAATCCCGAGATGGGCGGCAGGAGATAAAGAGCTCACATGCTTAGGACAGAGGCCCATTAAGAATGGTCCTGCCAAACGATAGATGTCATCTGGCATGGACATCCAAGGCGTAGTGTTTAACAAAAGTATGCATGGAGCTCCAAGTAGCCGCATTGCAAATATCTGTAATGGGCACGTTACGGATTTCTGCCAGAGATGCCGCGACTGCTCTGGTAGAGTGAGTGTACATTCTGCCTTCCAGCTTGACCTGTGCCACAGAACAGCAGTGGCGAAGGCATGCCACCAGCCACACTGAAATGCATCTGATAGCAACAGGTTACACCAGCTGGGTCTCGCTGAAGGAAACAAACAGTTGGGCCATGCAAATTTCTTTCGTTCTATCTAGATAGAACTGCAACGCTCTCTTAACATCCAGTGAATGAAGGGTACGCTCCCCTTCATTCTGGAAGTTTGCAAAGTAGGTAGGAAGGATTAAAGGTTGGTTTAGATGGAATTCTGAGACAACCTTAAGTAGAAACTTAGGATGAGTCCTAAGAACTACTTTGTCCTTGTGAAATACAGTGTACAGGGGGTCTGTGTCCAGTGTGTGTATTTCAGAAACCCTACAGGCTGAAGTAATGGCCACCAGGAAGGCCGTTTTCCAAGTGAGGAACTTCAACTTGCAAGTGGCTAGCGGCTCGAAAGGTTTACGAGTGAGCATGTCTAGCACAAGGTTAATGTCCCAGGTTGCAACTGGAGGTCTAATAGGAGGCCTAGTATGCAGAATACCCCTAAGAAATCTCTTAACCACGGGCAACTGAGCCAGCGACATGGAAAGTACCAGCACATGATATGCTGAAATGGCACAAAAATGAACTTTGACTGTGGAGTACTGCAGACCTATGTTTGAGAGGTCTAAGAGATACTCCAATACTTTATTCGGTAGGCAGGAAAAGGGGTTCCAAGAGGATTTTGCATACCAGATAGACAAACGCTTCCACTTAGCTGTGTAGGTTTTTCTAGTGGCTGGCTTACGCGCAGCCAAAAAAATATCTGAAACTCTATGAGAAACATTGAACCTATTTACCTCGATCTCTTCAGGAGCCGAGCATGAAGGTGAAGCGATCTCAGGTTGGGATGGACCACAGGACCATGGGTCAGAAGGTTCGTCTGAAGGAAAAGCGTTTTCGGGGGTCCGATAGTCTGAGTAGCGGAAACCATATCTGCTGAGGCCAGAAGGGGGCAATGAGAATCATTCTGCCCCCGAGACTCCAATTTGAGTAGTACCCTCTGAATTAGGGGAAGAGGAGGAAAAGCGTATAGAAAGCATTTTGTCCACCGCAGCCTGAATGCATCCGGACAAAAAATGCCAGGTCCTGGATTTCTGGAGCAGAAGAGTGGCAGTTTTGCGTTGAGTGGGGACACAAAACGGTCCAGGTCTGGAGTTCCACACTCTTTGAAGAGTGACTAAACGATGGTTAAGGCGAGAGACCACTCGTAAGGATCCGCCTCTGTTCTGCTGAAACGGTCTGCCAGCTTGTTTTGTACTCCTTGCAGGTAAACCGCCTGAATCAGAGCCTTGTGCTCCGGGCACCATTCCCACTCTCTCATTGCTTCCCTGCATAATGGGTAAGCGTGTGCACCGCCCTGTTTGTTGATGTAGTACATCACCGCCTTGTTGTCCGTTTGAAGAAGAATGTTCTTGTGACAGAGTATGTCCTCCAAAGCTCGGACTGCATAGAGGATGGCTCTCATTTCCAGGACGTTTATGTGAAGTTGAGACTCGTCCTGAGTCCGCATACCCTGGGTGTGGAGATTCTGGCAGTGAGCTCCCCAACCTGTTAAGAGACGCGCCCGTGGTAATGGCGATCTGATGATCCAGAGGGGCGAAGGGATATCCTTCCAGAAGGTTGTCCTCCTGAGACCACCAGATGAGCGACCTCTTCAGAGGTTCCGTCACCTTGATGAGAAAAGACTAAGGGTGAGTGGTTGGGGACCACTGAGCAATGAGCATCCACTGAGAGGTCCTCGTGTGAAGACGAGCCAAGGGTACAAGTGAACATCGAGGATGCCATGAGGCCCAGCATCCGTTGCATTGAGATAGCTCGAATCAAGCTGTGTTCTCTGATGTATCGGGCCATCTGTAAGATATCGTTCCTTCTGTCCTCTGGAAGAAAAGCCTTCACACAGGAGGTGTCCAGAAGAGTTCCTATGAAGAGGAGCTTCTGGGAGGGCTGCAACTGTGACTTGTTGAAGTTCAGCAGGACCTCCATGGACGTGAGGAAGTCTGAGGCCGTGGCCACGGCCTCCAGAATCTCTTGCCTTGAAGGACTTGCTAGGAGCCAGTCATCCAGAAATGGTAACACTTGTATTCCGATTTTCCTGAGGTGCGCTGTGAGTATTGCACAACACTTTTTAAAAACTCGAGGTGCCGAGTATAGCCCAAAGGGCAGGACTCTGACTTGATAGTACTGACCCAATGCCACGAACCTTAGGAATTTGTGGTGCTTTGGGTGTATGAGGATATGTTGGTAGGCATCCTTCGCATTCAGGGAGGCTAGCCAATCGTGTTGATGGATCAAAGGTAGTAGGGTACCAAGTGATATCATCTTGAACTTTTCCTTGTGTAGGAACTTGTTTAACTTTCTGAGATCCAGAATGGGGCGCATGCCGACGGTTTTCTTCAGGACCAGAAAGTAATGGGAGTAGAAACCTGTGTTTCGCTGATTCAGCAGAACTACTACTACCATGTTGTTCAGAAGGCCTTGTACCTCGGAAGCAAAAAGGTCTGACTGTACTGCCGACAGCCTGGGCTGTTGTTTGGGAGGATGATCTGGAATGGTTTCCAAAAGATTGAGGGAGTACCCCTCGCGGATTATTCTGAGAACCCATTTGTCTGATGTTATAGCTTTCCACTGGTTGTAGAACTGAGTCAGATATCCTCCCACTGTTGAGGAGGAGTCCCCCTCGGGCAGCTGAGGTGGGACCTGGTCCGGAAATTCAGAAGGTGGCACTGGGCGCTTTTGGTCCTTGTGCCTTCTGCTGCGCTTTATTTTGTGGCTGAGGGTTCTGGTTTCTGTTAAAACCTCCTCTGCCTTTGCCTCGAAAGGACTGACGGTTGTGAAACTGGCGCTTGTCTCCCCCCCCCCCGCACTGTGAGGGGTCGGGCGTAGGTCTGGCTGTCTTAATAGCAGACCTAGTCTTCAGTGTGGCCTCTAGTGCTTACTCCACCTGCAGTCCAAACAGATACATTCCGTCGAAAGGTAGGGCCATGACTTGCTGCTGGGAGTCATTTGTGAAGCCTTAAGCTTGCAGCCAAGAGTGGCGACAGGTGCAAATGCCAGCCGCTACCCGGGAAGCGGTATCGAAGGTGTCCATAGCAGCTTTAACCTGTTGATTAGTGGACTCGATACCCCTAGTTATGGTTTGAAGTAGCTCTCAGTTAACTTCCGATTCGGGTAGAGCTTCTACCATTGCTTTGAGTGAATGCCAAAGAACATACTTATATTGAGAAAAATAGCCCTGGTAGCTGGCAATGTGCATGCCCAGGATTGAGGCAGTAAAGACTCTCTTACCTAAGGTGTCTATATTACGAGATTCTTTGTTTATAGGCTGGGTTGTAGATTCCTGAGTTAGGACCACTATGGCACCAGCAAAGGCTTGTGAGGCCAAAATGGGGTGATCCTTGGGAGGGGCATACTTCCTATCTATGGACTTAGCCATGGAAGGAATAAGAGCCGGATTCTTCCACACCATCTGTGAAAGGGCCTCAAAAGAGGGCTGTACCAGAGGGGTTAAATCCATAGAGCTTTCTGGGACATGAAGATATTGGAGACGCAGAAGCTTCCCAGGATCGATTTCTGTGGTCTGGAGAGAAAGAGTAGAATTTAAATTCTTGAGCAGAAACTTAAAGGAAAGGTCCTCAACAACAGGGTCTGCAGGAGGACTGATCCCTGCCCCCAGGGAAGTGTCAGCATCAACATCATCACCCAGGCGAAGATCTGGATCAGACTCAAAATTATCCCCTGACAGTACAGGGGTGACTGTATAGACAGAAAAGGAGTGAAAATCAGAAAGAAGAGGAAAGAACTGGAGTCGAAAAGCTCTGAAGACCGGGCAGTGTCACACTAATCCTCGGCACCGAGGAAAACGGCGCCGAGAACAAAGAAGGAGCCGCCATCGGAAACGGTGCTGCACACGGCACTGACAAAGACTGCAGCGCTGATCGAGTACCCAGCAGAGCCCAGGGTGCCGCAGATGGCGCTGACAGAGCCCCTGGCACCAGAGAAGTCAGCACCGTAGACAACGGCACCGACACAGGAGTTTGCAAACTCCAACTGGAAGAAAAAGGAGGAAAAATGGCAGGAGATAGAGGCATCGGTGTAGGCCCCTGTGCCGTAGCTGTGAAAGGGGGATAAACACCAGAGCACGGAGTCGGCGGCACCGAAGAAGGCGCCGCATGACTAGGAAGGCCCAACCGGCCCACCTGCCCATCGGAAACTGAACGGCCTGAAGGCCCTCGTGTCGGACTGGCTGGCTCGGGCAGCCGGACCAACCTCCAAGCCCACTGCTCCATAAGAGCAGCCCACTGGTGAAACTGTTCTTTGGATGCTCCTCCAATAGGCGGAGAGGGGCTCTGGTGTCGAGGAGGTCGGCCACCAGAAACAGGAACCGGCGACTCCGACAGAGGTGGAGAACCGGTACCTGGCTCTAATAACTGACCGTCTACATGCACTTGTACCAGAGGGTGACCTTGAGTGATGCCGTTTCTTCTTCGACCTATGTGTCGAAGAAGAACTTGAGGCTGAATGGTGCCGAGAATGACTGTGTCCGTTTATGCTTCGGAGACTGCCCATCTCCTGAGTACTGAACCGCTTGTTGTTAGACCCCTCTGGGGAGGGCGGTGGACCGAACCCGGCCCGGCTGACTGAACAGCTTTCATCCGAAGTCTCCCTACTGTCACCTGACCCGCTCATGGTCATCTCCGTCAATGGAGGGCTGAAGACTTCTCTTGTACAAGTTAGAATAAATAAATATAATCTGTACTGATTTGAGAGAATATACAAAACAATAAACTGAACTAAGCTGCTAGTAAAGTTTAACTCCCGGCGGGCGAGCGACGTTACTGAAGCGCACTCGATGGCGGGGAAGAAAGGAACTGAGGCAGTTGGAGAGCTGATGCCGAGACAGTCATTACTGCACGTGCCAGGCTCGCGGCGTCACTTCCTCGCAGCTCCATCTCAATCGCCGGCCCTCCTGAAAAAGTTTGCTCCCGCTGGGTCCGGCATACTCCTATTAGTGTGAATGAGTGGTGGAGACTTTATGTCCAGGAAAATCAGATGTTTTCCCAGAGACTGGCGATTTAAAGAACATTTTTGTGGCACTGCTGGCCCATCAGCACAGAAGTACAACTACCACTCTTGATGCCAGTGACCCAGGTTCAGAAGGGAATCCAGTTTGTCAGGGGCTGGCTTGGGGAAGGATAGATTAAGCAGCTCATCGGACACTCTCCTCCAATATGGGTGGGCAACAGATGCTGCCATGTGAGCACTACCTGGGTGAACATAGGTGGAACTTCTAGGGGAAGGGGGGACACTGGCTGATGCTGTGTGCTAGCACTCTATAGTGCACATTCACATGCCTGTCGTACATAGGGACAGGGAAGAAACAAAACAGAAATGCCTCAATGCAGCAGAATGAGGCGGATGTACCCACATCATCGACCTTGGAGCCCCTTCCCCCACTCAGATTTGGTCTCCACGGGGACTCTGTGCACCCCAGGGGCTCCACCAGGGATGGCAACTCCTGTAAGACAGAGATATGGCTGGCAGAAAATGGTCGATGGTGCTGTTAAGACCTGCGGAAGAACACAGATTGGTGTGAAGAAGCATAAAAAAAAAAAAAAAAAAAAACTTTGGCACAATTGGCAAGTGACAAAAAAAAAAAAAATTATACATGACTTGATGGCTCATGGTTTTGTTTTATATATATTTTAATCCAGCAGAATGTATTAACACGTTAATGCATTTACTTGATCACAACACTGTGTATTACTCAATGCACATTATATTACATCTTGATGTTCTCTTCACTGCATCCTTCCTGAACACAATGAGCAGCACTATACAGTTTTGCCACATATGGTGCCAGAACAGCCTACAACATAATGAGCGGCTCGACTGTTTGGGGACATGCCTGAAGTGCTGGAAGGATGCAGTGTTTGGAAACCAAGGATGAGAAATAAAACATGGTTTGGTATGATTTGACACAAATAGCCTGTGTTTTTCACTTTCATTTATGAAAATAAAGCATATATATATATATATATATATATATATATATATATATATACACACGCATATACACACACAAAACAAGCTACAACAGTACATCCTTTATTGTTATACAAACAACTCGAGAAGGAACTTCTAACCAAAAGAGACACAGTAACTGTATATAGAAACAGCATTAAGTCTTAACTGGTCAATTTCAATAACATAAAAAAAATTCTTAATGCTTTGGAAGGGCCTACTTCTCCATTAAAAAAAAAAAGTCAAAACTCTTAACATCACAGTGGACTAGAAATTTTGTCATATAGGAGATAGCTTGTTATAGTCTCGAGGGCTTAGCAGATGATCTTGTCCTCCTGTTGTCAGTTAGGTCATGGGTTCAACACTGTGCTCAGGAAAGGCTGGATCTGCATATCTACAAATCCCAGGTCTATATCAGTGGCACAGAGTAGCTAGCGGTTGCTGGTGGTCAGTGGTGTAGAGCCAGTAGATTCAGTGGTAAAAACTTTGTTCGCTGGGCCAGAAGGGCATTGGATCAAATGCTGAGACAAGGGGAAAAACCTAGACGCATCCATCCAACATTGCGCATCCCAACACACTCCATCATGGCATATCTTTACAGAAATGACCCTCATAAAAAACAGAAAACGCAGGTTCTGGCTTTGCAGACCTTATAAGACAAGATGGAAGTGTCCTGTGACCAACAAGGATGGGGCATCTTTGTAAACTGGCAGCCTTGCACACAGTATAATCAAAAAACTACATAAAGATAATTTATTTATTTAATTTTGGTAACTGGGTAGGCCCACTGAGACCGGATGGTCTCTTTTTCAGGGGTGAATTACAGAGAGACAGAAGGCAGTGACATATACATTCAGAACACAGCAATAGAGACATTATACAGAGGAGGAGTACAGCATTATTAGTCAACATATTACATATTCAATACTTATTACGACAGAGAGACAGCACTTGTTGTTAACCTAGGAGAGCACTGGATGTGCAGGGGCAAATTAACAAAAGGGAGGAGGCATGTATCCCAGTACAGTAAGGGATTAGTACTCTCAGGGCCCGATATAATTTCCGGGTGACAAAGATCACTAAGCTTAATAGGTTGGTGCCTGGTGTGCTAATTTAGACCATTATCAGTTATGACAGAAGCAGTGATTCAATTTCAGTAGATGGGATCTAAGCTCTTTCTGGAAACCTCTTAGAGAAGCTGATGATTGGATGCCACAAGGGAGCCCATTCCACAGGGAAGGGGTAAAGGAAGAGTATGATTTCCCTCCACAAGAGGTGCTGACTCTCGGTACCTGGAGTAGTTGGGAGTTACGAGGATCTTAAGGTTCTTTTGTACTGTTTAGGTTGCAGCAGATTTTTTAGACTAAGGAAGGCATTGTCCTGCCTTAGTGTGTAGGCTAGGCATAGGGAGGGGTAGACCAGTTTGCCCTCAAGTGATAGCCAGTTTAGGGATTTCAGCACTATACAGTGATGGTCAAGTGGCCTCACCGAGTTGGCATACCTCGCTATCCTGTGGTAGAGAGTTCTTAGTATCTGGAGCTCAGTACCCCTGACAGAGTAGCAATGGGGCCCAATGGAAAGGGTAGGAAGGAGGGTACATTGGGCTATTCTACAGTGAGATTCAGGGGTAAGGAAGGGGCTTAATTGACGTAGAAGGCCCACCTTCTGGTTTACAATTTTGTTAGGTGGCTGAGATGGGTCTTGTATGTGCCGTCTTGGTCAAGGTAGACCCCATGTACTTGACAGGGTTAACCACCTCTGCTCTTGTCCTATCAGAGATAGAGTTAAAGTGTTTCAGTGCGGTTTCCCACTGAGAACAAGTCTGTTGGCAAGAAGCCAGTTTTCCATGCTCATTTAGTTGGGTTGCATTTGGGGCAGTTCTGTAAAGTACTGCATCATCTGCATATAGGGTAACTTTAGCTTCTCCAGTAGGCAGTGGGAGGTCGTTTATGAATAAAGAAAATAACAGTGGTCCAAGGGTAGAACCTTGTGGGACTCCCTCTATGACAGGCCGCTGGTCAGTAAGTGCTCCATGCCACTTCACAATTTGTGATCTTCCCTCCAGATAGTCTGAGAACCACGTTAGGGAATGATTATCCAGCCCCAGGGATTCTAGTGTTTCGATTAATGGCAGGTGGCTTACTAAATCAAAGGCTCTGGTGAGGTCTATAAAGACCCCAACTACTAGTAGGCCTTTATCTACAGTGTACAGGATGCTAGCGGTCAGGCTAACAAGGGCAGTATCAGTACCATATTGTTTTCTGAAGCTGTGTTGTTCAGGAGTCATCATGTTGTGTCGCTGCAAGTGATCTTGTATTTGGTTGTAAATTAGCCTCTCAAGGATCTTGTTTAGCGTAGGTAGGATCAATACGGGTCTGTAGTTTTCCACCATCTCTCAGGGACCCCCCTTTTATGTACTGGAGTAACCAAGGATGCTTTCCATAGGGAGGGTACCTTCCCTTCCAGGAGGGATCTGTTGAAAAGCCAGGTAATAGGGGATGTTAGGACCAGGGCAGCTAGCCTTAGTAGCTTGGACTCCAGCTGTTCAAACCCAGCAGATCCTGTAGTATTCACCTTCAGTAATAGCTCAAGAACATCAGCCCGAGAGATGGGTTTAAGGTGGAAATGTGGTCGTTGGGAGGGTGCCTCAACCTTACTAGAGGAAGGGGGAGGTGTTCCAGTTGCAGGAGTTCTGTATTTATCAAGATGAGTAAAGATGGCATTCATCTCTTTTGCAGATTCAGCTGGATCCAAATGCGGGTCCCAATGGATACTATGTCAGCATCTGTTGCGGTAGCTTTACTCTTTAGGAGGGAATTGATGTGTGCCCAGAATTTTTTTGGGTCAGACAGATTTGCAGTTTGCAGGTCTCTCAAATACCTTTTTTTTTTTTGCCGACTTTAGTTTGCTTTTACATTTATTCCTCAGGGCCCTGAATTTCACCCAATCCTTAGTTAAGTTGGAGATTTATATGTGCGCCATGCCTTAGCCCTTACTCTCATAAGCGTTCTTAGATCCCTGTTTAGCCATTTGGCATTCTGACCTTTTACTGTCAATTGTTTAATGGGAAGTGTTTATTGGTGGCAGATGTGAAGGGATTTATAAAGTTCTCAAGGGCAGCGTCGAGAGTAGGGGCTCGCTTGACCTGGGTCCAATTTATAAAAACCAGAGTCCTTAACAAGCATATGTCAATGCCGAAGGTTTGCTTGCTGGTATTAGCATTGGAAATGCAGGAGTGAGACAGATGCAGAATAAGAATGGCAGTGAAGTACTGAGCTTCACGCCAACCCCACCTCCATCCTGTAGAGAAGGACAGGCATTGGGGCAAGTGTTTGGGTCGTCGCCTATGACGGTCATGCCATGTCACTTCACCCTATTCTGCAGCCACTGACACATGCTGAGGTGTGCCTTGGGGTGTCTGGCTTTACAGTCACCCCATTCCATAAGGGCATATGCTGAAATGGGTGCAGCATAGGAGAATGGGGTGAAGTCTGGGGCTGAAGAGTCCAAGGTACACCTCGATGCCCGTCAGTGGCTGGGGGTGGGATGGCATGAGCAGTACAGTTGGCAATCCAAAGGCACACCCCAGCCTGCCAGTCTGTACAGAGTGGGACGTTATGGACCCTAGCGCCCCAGGCGTTCGTTGGTATTTGCACTACAAATTTTCAACATGGCCTTTTTGTGACCCCACCTCATTAAAGCATTTGGGACCTCTTCTCATGAAGAATGGCACTGTGAGTTTGTCAATGTGTCCCGAACTTTGAGTTCCAACAGCGACCGTGCCATTCTGCGCCACATGTACGAAAACACAGATTGGGCAGAATGTGAAGAATGACAGCTGTACCATCCATAGGGAGGTGTGAAGAGATGGCAATGTTGAAAATATGTAGTGGGAATATTAATAATGCTCGCACTTCCGAGCATACGTGGACACTGCGCAACGCATGCGTGCAACACAGTCATTTTACGGACGTTCGTCACCAAAGTTTCAACATATGCATTTTAGGACCTCTGCTCATGAATAGTGTCACTGTGATTTTCTTAATGTGTCCCAAACACTGATTTCCCACAGCGAGCACGCTATTCTGCACCTTAAGTGCAAAAACACATTTCGGCCAGGATGTGAAACATGACAGCTGTACTGTTCATAAGGAGGTGGGAAAAATGTAAATGTTGAAAATCTGGAGTGAAAATATTACAAATTTGTGACGTTACGAGCGTGTGTGCAAACTGCACAACACATGCTCATAACACAGTCATTTTATAGACTTTCATCACAAAAATTTCAACATAGGCATTTTAGGACCTCTGCTCATGAACAGTGTCACTGTGATTTTCTTAATGTGTCCTGAACACTTATTTCCCACAGCGATCACGCTATTCTGTGCCGGAAGTGCGAAAACACATTTCAGCCAGGATGTGAAAAATGACAGCTGTACTGTTCATAAGGAGTTGCGCAAAAATGGCAGTTAAAAATCTGGAGTGAAAATATTGCAAATTCGCGAAGTTACAAGCATGCGTAACAACTGTGCAATGCACGCTTGTAAAACAGTCATTTCTTGGATATTTTCCACCACATTTGCAACAAAGACTTTTTGAGAGCCCACCTCATGAACACTGGCACTGTTGTGACGTTAATTGGTCCCTAAAGGTGATTCCATACAGTGATCGCGAAATCACCTTTCTGGACCGAATAATGCCATGACAGTGGCTGAATTCATGAGGAGGGGTCTCAAAAACCCCATGCTGAAAATGTGGTGCCAAAATTCCCCAAAATGCCTGAGATATGTACCAAAGTTGAAAAAACCTTATTTATGCCATTATATAACTTACCGGCATTTCGGGCTGGGGAGGCAGGGTGCACAGAGGGTGGGTGCGGGTTGGGGGGGGCAGGGCCACCAGACTCGACGAGGGACCGTTTTCTGATTTACAGGGACATTTGGCATGCTGGGGTGGGCTCCCAGCGTGCCACCGAGTGTTTTTGTTTGGGGGGGCTGTGGCCGATGGGGGATTGGGCACCCTGTTATGCATATAGGGGGCAAGAGCCGAGGGGTTGGGCACCCCTCGGCACAAACCATTTTTGGGGGACATTATGCCGACGGGAGTGGTTTCCCCATTGGCAAATTAAACTGAGAAGAAGGGGGACTGAAGCCGGCGGGGACTTGGTCCCCGCTGGCAAACAAACACTGTTTGAGGGCGCATGATGCTGAGGGGAGTTGGGTACCCCTCGGCAGTGGGGGCTCTGTAACATTGTTTATGAACATGGCAGCGGCTTGCTGCAGTGTTCACAAACAATATTACAGTACGCAACGTTCCGCCCTGCAATGATGGGTCGCTCCCTCATTGCAGCAGAATGGCTGACGCTGCAGTGATGAGCCGGCCCCTGATTGCTGCTGCCATCAGCACACTGTGCCTCCACTGATCCACCAGTGCCAAGCCCCCAAATGCAGTGCCTCTGCTGGCTGCCACAGTGCCACGCCTCCACAACCCGCTTCTCTCCTAAGCTGCTGCACGTTTCTTGCGCATGCGCGCAAGCAAACAAAAAGGAGAGCTGGTCAAAATTGGAAAAATCTCTGGTCCAGAAAGTTCGGGGTTGGGGAAGTTATTTTTCCAAATTACGAATGTCGGGACATGGTCACTAAAGGAGCCACTAAACATGCCAGCTAGTTTAACTCTATCTGGCCTGGATACAAGGATCTAATCCAAAACAGAGTGATTACCAGTTTTCATACTGTCTGGTCAGTGTTTGCATTATCTGAGTCAGGCTCAGATCCATAAGGGTGGATTTGGTATTGGAGTCAGATGGGGTACCCCAGTGGATGTTGAAGTCCCCTAGGATAATCTTTTCCAGGGAGTAGGCCCTGAACAACCACTGCGAGTGACTGATAAGCAGTAGGGGCATCTTTTGGTGGGTTGTACACATCCAATGATCACTGATTTTGTGTTACCCAACACTAATTGCACAACTAGGGCCTATGGATTATAAAATAGCAAGAGAAATCAAGACCTGTGATTGGTCAGATGTAATCACATGACTGTGTGCTATTCCAGTTCGAAATGCTTAATTTTCTGAGCCTTTATTCAGTTTCTAAAATAACAGAGGAACCATTTTATAAGTGCAATAAAGCACTCCAGAATGTGCATAACTGTAGGATAACGGCACTTCTCGGGATGCATAAGGCAGTCAGCTTTGCCTCTTGCCTGACGTCCTGAGGCATGCTATTTTCCCCTCAATAACGCACACCGTTATGCCTTCTTGGTTAAACCTGCAACCTACCAAGCCTATTCAACCATCAGGTCAGTAAGCCACAGTCCAATCAATTCAATAGATCTGTCCCAATCTGCTGTTACAATAGATCAGTTGGGATGAATCAATAACCTGCTACAGAGCAACTCCTTTTAATCAAGCTTTTCAGTCTGCATCCTTAGTCCGCCACTCTATGATGACACCTCTCAGCCCCATCACCTACATATTCATGTACTTAAGCATATTCACTAGTTACCTAGTCCCAGCTCGTAGTTGGTGGAGAGCCATGTCGGTAGTGCACGGGGCTGCAGGGGTTGCCAGCATCACCCTCAGCAGACCGAGGTTTTTATCGTCCATTTTTTCTTCCCAGGGGCACCAGTTGTGCAATGATACACATGCAGAGGCATGCCATTTTGCCAGTGGGTGTCCCTCCCCTGCTGGTGGCCTTAACTGGTCACACCCATCCTCATTAGGTGGTGAGCACACTATGGGACACATGCCCCCCCCCCCCAGAAGGAAGAGAGCTGTCCCTGGGACACTCAATACTCCTTCCCCCAGCTGCCTCCCCCGATGACAAGAATTCACTCCCAAACTCGGGCTGCCAGTGTCGCAAATGGCAGCTTTAACTCTGCATCAACAGGCTGGCTCAAAACAGCCAGTTTTTAAAAAAGGAAGGTGATGTCCAGGTTGTTTGCAAATCTGTTCAAATGCCACTCTCTAACTGCCTTTTAAATACACACAATGGAACTGTTGCAGACTTTCAGGGAAGTGTTGAACTTTAGTGTGATCTAGCAGTTAGTGCACTGACTTTAGAAACAATCAATCTCAAGTTTAAATCCTACCTCCAGTCACTAGCTCACTGCATGATCTTAATCATGTCTTATAACCTCCCAGTGTTTCAGACTTCCCAAGTGTAAAACTTGGTAAAGGCAGGACCCTACTGAAAGTGACAGGCTGCTTCCCAGCTGGGCTATCCTGGGTAAAGAAATAATTATCAATGTCATGGAATGCCACCCTTGTAAAAGCAGCACTCTGCCTGGTAAGCAAATGGTCCGTACCTCACTAGTAAAGGACCTCAGACATAAACAACCATCTCAAAGCAACATAAGCAGGTAACAACAGTCACACTTAAAAGGGAGATGCAATATTATCAAAGCAAGACAAGATTTTTTTTTTCTGCTGACAGTCTCTCTCCATTTATGCAACAAAAATTCCAGTCCACATTTAAAAATCATTCTCAAAGGGGAACAGCCAGCACAAAGAGCCTCACATCCAAGTGTGGAATTTTCACTTTGTGTGCAAAAATGTTTTATTTTTTTTGTACTTACTATTTACTGCACTATAGTAGAGTTTATCAGGCTTATTTGAGTTCTAAGTTGACAATTAAATCCCAGAATCATCTGCTGCTGACATCAAAGGAGGGCTGTAAGCTGGCTCTGTGGCGCTGGGTGAAGGGGTTCGCATGGCACGCTGATGACCCGGGTTCGCTCCTGAGCCCAGGACAACAGGAGTGGAGGCCGGCAGGGAGGGCTCCAAAGTGTCCCTTGGACGCTCTCCTCCTCCTGGTAGGCAGGGCCAAGAATGCATCGCCCTTTGGTGGCTCCTGGCGGCCAGTATCAGCATCACTCTTTGCGGCGTGGGTGACCACACATTCCATGCGCGATCATGCCAGGATGCTGCAGCGTGCATTCTAGGGGGTGGGGTTACAGGAATAAGAAAAATGCCGCCCTGCTGCCCGGATGATGGTGGCCTGCTCTCTCGGCACTGCGAAGCCCGGGATTGTCCTGTGTTGCACCCTTGCCGTCCCTGGCGTAGATTGAGGAAGGTGCTGGTGGGTACTGGAAATTTCCGGATCAACTGGGGAGTGGCATGAAGAGAGGCAGCGGTTGGTGGACAGTAGGAAGCAGTGTGGTGGGGCTTGGCCGCCCGAAGGAGTGAGCGGCTGAGCTGGACGAAGGGGGTGTTAACAGAATATACAAAAAAAAAGAGGGCTGCAGCACTGGGAGATTCAATAGCCTGCAGTGTATGTTAGAGTTTTTACAAGCTCTGATCTGTTTTTCTGCTGGTCCCACTGCCCTTCCAGGGCTAAGTACAGTTATGGAGGACTGTTCCTATCCCTGAGAGAACAGAGGGAGCAGCAACCATCTGGTCTGAGCTTATAAAATCTCTAAAATGCAATGCAGGCTACTGAATCTCCCACTGCTACAGCCCTCCTCTGATGGCAGCAGCAGGGGATTCTGGGATTTGTAGTTATACAGAAAATGTCAGCTTAGAACCCACCAAATAAGCCTGATCAAAACTATATTGCAGCAAACAATATATTAAAAAAAAAAAAAAAGATGTTTTTGCACACAACATGCAAATTGGGAGCAGTCCTACTCTGGGATCCCAGGAGTGAGGCGGCTTGTACTGACTGTTCCCATTTAAAGCAGCACTGAATGTTACAGGGAAAACCATGAGCTATAATTCTGTATTTTAGATTGCCCTCATCTCCTGTCTTGTTATGATATCCTTGTTTATGTTACATTTTAAATAAAAGGACTGAAACAGCCCAGTGGCGAAGAGGGCTAAGGCCTTGGCTCCTTACCTCTTCTCACACTGGTGACCAGTGTTTGGGAATGAGCATGGGTCATCGGGGGTCAGCTGGGGGGGATGGCGAGGAGTTGGACTGAGCTGCCACTGGGCAGTTCTCCTCTCCTCTCCTGGGGAGGGACGTGGGGTTTCCCCAGCTCTTAGCTGCCACCAGGTGGAGGCTTGATGGCAGTGCCAAATCAAGGTGGGGACATGGTGCAAGGCCAGATGGGAGAAAGAGGCTGTTACCGAAGCCTCGGCGCACATGTGTGCCTCCAAGTGCATGCGCATCCGTGTACTGTAGCCTTGGGTTAATGGGGACAAACACAGAAAAAGGGAGCACCAGGCAGGGAGGATGATGCCCTGAGCATGGGGGCGGAATGAGTCCTCTCGAGGAGAGGACCGGAGCGGAACCTGCCCAGTGCAACCAAGAGGAGGAAAAAATCTATATGGAAAAAAATAAAAGGACTGATCCTTTTAACATGATTCAGTCCAGGTTTTCATTAGTATTCTGTTGTTTTTTTTAACACCCATTGTTTAATATCACTTTTCTGCTGACTTAAATGAACTAGCATGCAGCAGACACTGCTCCCTAACCTCATGAGTCAAAAAGGGTACAGAACAGCTGAGAATACCGATGGGAGCCATATTAAAAGGAGTGCTCCAGCCACCGTTGGCGCTGAGCAAAGGTTTCACTTGGCACGCTGGTGCTCGGGTTCATGCCTCGAGCCCGGGTGTCAGGAGGCGGAGACTCAGGAGGGAGTCTAGAGCATCCTTTGGATGGGGCCTCAGGCACCTGGAGGTGGCCTGGGTGATGTTCTGCGGTGTGATGCCTTGACACGCCGCTGAACATCCACACCCCAGGTTGCTGAGGGAGGAGGGGAGAAAAGCAGAAAAAATCTGCACCCCCCGCCCCGGATGACGGCCGCAGATACCTGTCACCACGAAGCCCCGGAAGTATCCAGACTGACCCCATCGCATCCGGGATACGTATCTTTGGGCACTTCTCCGGGGGACCCTCCCGATGAAGGGTTACTCGGGAGCTGGACTGAGGTGTGGTGAGTGGTGGCAGGGTGAGCCTAGGCAGCCCAAAGAGTTACCAGCTGGGGAGCCTGGGAAGGAAAAAAAAAAGAAAAAAAAAGGGAGTGCTCCTTTTATGATTTCAAATGCTAATAAAAATGGTAAAGCACAGCCACAATAGAGAAAGAAAGGTATCGTACAAGACAGGAGTTAAGGGCAATCTAAAATGGAACAAAAATAAGCACAGGTCAAACTTTTCACCATTAACATGCACTGCTACTTTAGAATGAAGAAGAGGGTGTGGCTCTCCTTTATGGAATGTCATTTATGACTTCTGAAGCTTCTCACACATGCTTCACACTTGGATTTGTTTTATTCTCTCATTTTGATATTTTATTCTGTACACAGGATGAAAATGATAGAAGCCACCAAGCCACTTGCATGCAACAGCAATAGAAATGTGTGATCAGCTTGAGTCGTACTTGGCATCCACCATTTAACCATTATTCGGTACTTGGAGCCAAAATGGGGGATCAATCCTTCTTCAGGTGACCAGGGTTAGTCCCTTAGCCAGCCCCTCTCCACTCAAGTAATTTCCTACCTCTCCCACCCCACTCCATTCTTCCACAGCCTTGTTTAAATCAGTGTAGACCACTGGCACTGTGCCAGGCACTGATGGCGGCTTTTCATACACACCCTCCTCCCTCACCGAACCTCCCCTGCACCCTCCTCCCTCACCCAATCTCCCTCCAAACCTTCTGACCCTCTATCCACTGGGCAATAGTCCAAAATACAGGCTAATTCAGTCTCCCCTGCACTTCTGCGAGAGACAGAGTGATTTTTATTTCGGTACTAATGCTATGAATAGGAGAAATAAATAGTCATTACTTATTGCATGCCCTAATTATAATAACATCTGCTATTCTGAGCACAATAACGGCACTGTCAATAGTCACCGTAAGAAATTATTATTGGTTAATTGTAAAGCAACAGATTTTTAGCGCACGTGTAATTGAGGCTCTCAGCAGTGTTTAAACTCTTAGGGTCCAGGATGCACTGTGGGGTGGAACTGGGGGTCCTGGTAAAAACTTTGACAGCCCAACAAATTTTGAGGGTCCCAATAAAATCTGTACTTACCTTAATCTTTCTCTGTCTTCTCCCAGCATTGTGAAAAATACAGGAACTTTATCTTCCTTCCTGTCTCTGAACTGTCAGTGTGTTCCACCAGCAATTCCAACACCTCTCATTGTAGCCATTTAATATATCCTCCCCCCCCCATCTGAGCCCCACCACCGGAGGACATTTTTAAGCTCTTATTAAAAACCTATCTTTTGGGCTGGCATGGTGGTGCAGAGGGCTGAGGTGCCGTGAGCACCTTACCTCGTCCCATGCCAGCTACCCAGGGTTCGGGAACAGACTCGGGTCGTTCAGGGATCAGCCAGGGGAGGGAGGAAGGGAGGATCCCATGCCTCACCACCTGACTGCCATCTGGAGAAATCCAGATGGTAGCGCGGCCGGGGTCCAGTAAATGGGAAGGGCGTGTGTTCAGAGCACCAGGGGATTCTCCACGGAGGTAGAGCTTGCACGCTGTGCTCAATGCATGTCTTCATAGCTCAGGGGAGAACAACGAGAAGGAAAACAGAGGATGGGCTTCATGATGCCCTGCCCACTAGCGCAGACGGCCCACTTGGTCTCTCTGGCTCCGGGGACATCTGGATTTGTGTCCTGTGTGGGGGAGGACTGCCCTCCCTTCCTGGCCCTACCACAGGGGGCAATCCGCTTGATATATATGTCCCCCCCAGGCCGGAGGAGATACGAGATGGCCACAGACAAGACAGGGCTGAGCCAGCCACCCATACCTTTTTTTTTTTTGAAATTTGCTCTTTATTTCACGCCCCACGTCCGTCCTCAGCCTGGTCACGGACTCCGGGATCCCCGGTCACCGGATATTGCCGACTCCCCAGTCATCCCTGGCTTCCCCCCCAGAGTGGGGCCGCGGTTCCGACCCCCGGTATCGGACCGCGGAACTAGTAACTGGTCGGGGAACGGCTCCGGTGACCAATCAGGGCGTCCCGGAGTAAAGTGTCATATAGACGCTGGGCGTGGTTTTTACCCCATTAGCCTCACTCCCTGAAGGGAGGCGGGATCGCAGAATGACGCTTGGAGCTCGCCCCTGCCTCACTCCCCTCCCCTGACGGGCATGTCAAGGCAGTGATCCCTAGCCTCTGCTAGGGGTCCCCTTCGCACCGACTGCTACCCCAGCCCTCCCCAGAAGGAGAGCAGTCCGTGGACCCATCCTCAGTGTCTCGGCCAGTTCGACGCACCCGAGTCCGCTTCGAACCTGGGGCTGCCGCGCCGCAGCGAAATCCAACCGCTGCGCCCGACGGGCCGGCCAGCCACCCATACCTGTCAGGAGAGAGAGAGAAAAACCTACATAGAAAAAAAAAAATACTTTTTTTTTTCCACTTAGGTTTTGGATCTGACTAAATTGCTACCCAATCAGCTAACAGTACTTTGTTTTGCTTGTTTTAAACACAGTCATGCCTACTGTCCATTATAGTTTGAAAGCCCATGAAAAGCTCTTTCAAACGAGGTACTGAGCTTATCTGTAGCTGGAAGCTCTTCAGGGGATATAGACGAAGTTTGTTCAACATTATAAATCACTTAAGTAATTTCAGCCAATCAGTGCACAGAGCAAATGCACCTGTTATCCTGTGTACAGTGTGCTCTCATGTGGGAGCATTTGGAGGGAGCGCTCTACTTCAGCACCAGAGGGGAGGACGGCTAAAAAGTTGCCGCAAAAAAAAACAGTGAAAACTGATTACAAATCGCTCGAGCTAAACTTGAGTGATTTATAATCTAGTAATATGTATATATAGTTGGGGGATGTGTCTTCTTGAATAAGAACGTGCTCTCATGCTGTTTGGGCTGGCAAAACCACTTAGCTTCACAGTCCTCTCGCCTAAACAACACAACACCACCTTCTTATTCAATAAGAAACACCCCCAACTATACATATTAAGATGCATTAATACTACACTGCAGCCATTTTTTTGAACAGAACGATGTCATCAAGGAACAAGCTGTGCCTAACTACACTGAGGCCAGCAGAGCTTGTTCCTTGACAACATCACAATGTCCTACAAATGGCTGCAGTGATTTATTTATTTAGCTTTTGTTGACCAGGTAGGTACACTAGACAAACTATATGCCTATTTTCAGGTACAACCTGGGAGTACAATGAAAATACAGGTTCAAACAAGGTACATAACAACAAGAGGGACAATGTACAGAGTAACAAAAGAGCCAGGTGAAGATAGATAGTCTTCAGTGAGCAGTAATAGATACAATATACATATACATACAGAATAAATAGGCTAAGACATTCAATGGCAATTACATTGTATGAGTGACCCTTTTACCAGACCCACATAATTCCTGAGCAGATAAGCAAATCACGTGCTTCCCAGAGTTAAAGGACAGTAGGCAGTGTCATTAGAGCCTGCAAGAGGGATCCCAGGGTTGGGTGTGTCCAATTTAGAGACCTGGTTGAGGTGGCTTGGGACACCCTGACGCAAAGGCCAGTTTCAAGTGCTCCCACAGGTGTAACCCCCTTGTTAGCCGGGGTTACTAGAATCCCAGTAAGACCTAGTGGTAGGCAGGGTCGGCAGCTTGTGAAACTCCAGTTAAATGGGTTTCACACTGTCTCACTCTGTTCTCAGTCTCAGCTGAGACTGAGGGATGACATCACCAATAGAACTATCGCAGCTGCATGAGCCACATTGGAATCTGCAGCAAGGGAGTTGGTTAGAACGTTGGGAGGTTTTGAAGTCAGTCTTCAGTGAGTGAGTGTGAAGCTGGGAGCTTGCTGAGAAAGCAGCTCAGTGAAGGCTCTAGGAGCATCAGCCCTGACAGAGGGCTACTTTTAAGTAAAAGGGTGTGTGTCTCCACCTTAAAGAGAGACACAGAAGATAACTGAAGTGGTGGAGAACGCTGTTTTTGGGTCTCAGTGCCCCTCCATTCGGGGGGCAGAAGGTTCCTGCAGATTCCTGGGGCAACCCCTAGTTCTGCTTGTGAAGGAAAAAGCTGCCTATGTGTTCCAGTGTTTATTTGGGAGAATAAGAAGATTTGTGAGTCACCTGTGGGACACCTGCAGCGTGAGGGTGAGTGTCTGCTCTTGCTAAAAGGGCCTATGTTTTTCACCCTGGGACTTGTGTGACAATGTGGGGATTGAACTACTAAATATTGGGAAGCCTAGAGTAATGGGCTAAGCAAATTAAAAGTAGGTTCAAGCCCAGAGCTTCTTGGGATGCAATTGATATGTAGAGGAGATGTGACAGACGCTTACCCAGAATCTACATTTGAAAGTTCAGTAAAGGAATAGTTCATTTTCCAGAGAAATGGCCGGGTATGGGCTGTGGGAGTTGGAGGTGGTGGCCCCCATCTTTTTTTGAAATCGTAATTTATCCTCCTCCCTCAGCCTGCCTCCTCGACACTCCGGCGATGACCATGAACATCCACTACCGCAACCCTACATGAACAGTCCACAGGCCCCATGGAGCAGCGGCTTACCCCCCGGCGGGACGAGTGAGGGACAACCCCGGTAACTTAGTGTTTCGGCCACTGGACTGTCGAGTGGGCACGGGCAAATCGCGGCACGCCCCGGGTCCTCGCTTCCTCCCGACGAGGCAGGCTCTTTTCCCGCTTTTTCCCTCCCGGGCAGACCGCGATCCCCCCGATGCGACGCGTGACGCCGACGGCCCGCTTGCTCAACGGCCACCCGCCAATCCTCGCAGACTTGTACTTCTCGAGCCTCCAGCCGGGTCGCACAGTGCCGGAATGCGGCCAAATCCTACTCCGAGTAGGCGAGCTGTCAGCCGGACGCTTAAGCCTAGCTCCCCGGCCGACCCACCGCTACCCGAGTCCGCCTCCCGAACCCGGCAGCCGGCGTGGAGGAGGTGTGGCGCCAACGCCTCAGCCCTTCAGTGCCACCGGGCCGCCCCCATCTTTAGTGACCAGGTCCACCTCTACGGATTTCTTCTGTGGATTTTACTTTACCTCAGGCACTTGGCCAGTGATGAGAGAAGTACCCAGGCGTGGGATTGTGAGGGAAAATTCTCTCTAGGGTCGAAGACTCTAGTGTGGTTGGGGAGCCACAACAGGATAATTGGTTCATTCCTCAAATGGGCCGTGGATCAAGTGGCCGGCGGGGGAGCCGGGCCAGTGGGGAAAACCCAAGTAGTGTACAAGTCGGGCTGTGTACCCAAAGCTGCGTGCAAGTCCAGGCTGTGTGCCTGGTGGGTTTAGAGCCTGAGGGCTGGAAATGGTGATAAAGTGTTCTGTTGTCTCTAATCTGCATTACCAGGAATGTAGCCCCATGGGGATCCGTCTATGCTTTGTTTGTTCAGCTTGGATGTGAATAAAGCCACAATGGAGAATCCCATTCCTGGTTCTGGACATTACAGTTATTGCTTCCTGTGTTCAGATTTATTTGGGTGCCCCTGTGCAGAGTAGCCAAACCTAGGTCCCCTGTGCCGAGTAACCTCATCCTCCCCGAACCCAGTCCCCACCAGGTACTGCTGTCAGCTTCAACAGCACACCACCTGTCATTTTGCTAAAAAGGCAGGGGTGAGGGGTTACACAGGGAATTCCGGAGACTCAGGTGGGAGGGGGAGGAACGAACGTGGTCAGGAAGGGCGTTACATAGCCTCAGAGCACACGTAGCAAAGTCCCTATCCCCCATTAGGGTACAAGTATAAGGAACTTTGAGCACCCCAGGACAATGAGACCTGAGGGAGTAGGAGGAGGATTCAGCAGACTTGAGAAGCTGTGCCAGCCCCGGAGGGGTGCCGGTTCTAAGCACCTTTCCTACGAAGCAGCCCAACCCATAGTTCAAGTGATTGGAGGCATGGGGCTGCCAGGGCAAAGCGACAGATGTTGTAGGTCATGTCCCACCGAGCGAGGTGGACCTTAGAGGTGCTAGCGAACAGGAGAAGGCCGTAGCTAAGTGAAGGGAGCAGCACACCTCTGGCCAATGCCAAGCGAGCGGCAGACGTCAGATTTTTCTTTGCCCTGTAGGCAAGACCCAGTTTACGGCTCTGCAAACATTTAGGATATGACACCCTAGGTTGAGTTGGGGATCAAGTGTCACCCCAAGGTATTTTATAGAAACCGTGGTTAGGAGGGGAGCACCGTCCACACCACTGACACACAGAGGGGCAGGGGAGGCCTTGATCTTGGCTACTGACCCAAAAAGCATGGCCTGAGTTTTTTTTAGGTTGAGGACTAGCTTGTGAGACGTTACCCAGGACTGAATTTTCCTAAAGTCCTCACTTAGCTGAAGGTTGAGAACCCCAATGTCCCGGGAATGTGCAAGGATGACTAGATCATCTGCATAAAGGGTGGCACTACAATTAGAAGCAGCAGCAGGGAGGTTGTTAACAAATGCCGAAAAGAGAAGAGGCCCCAGAACTGATCCCTGTGGGACACCAGAGGTCACCGGAGTGGGGTCAGAGAGGACCTTGTTGAATTTGGTCTGCTGTAGTCTGCCCTGGAGGTAGTTTCTAAGACAACTCAAGGCAGGAGGGGACAGGTCAAGGGACTGCATCTGTGAGCAAAGTAATGCATGGTCCACAAGGTCAAAGGCCTTGGATAGGTCAATGAATATGGCCCCAGAGAGTTCGCCCTGGTCCATGGCCACCCTGATGTTAGTTGAGACAGAGACAAGGGCCGTGGATCTGCCATACCCTCTTTGATAGCCGTGCTGTGCTGGGGACAGCAACTTATGAGCATGAATGTACTCTGTGAGCTGTTCGGCCACAACTTTCTCTAGGAATTTGCTAATGGCCGATAGGATGGCAATTAGACGGTAGTTGTCCAGGACTTTGGGGTTACATTGCTTCGGAACGGGGACAATGATGTACTATTAATACTGAAAGACTCTACTGAGATCTCTGGAGTGCTTGCAGCTACAGGTGAACCCAATACCTCATTTGAAAGAGCTCTGGATGTTTCTCTTTAAATTGTTGATATCCTGACATTCTTGACATTTTTGTGATTTGTTGTTTTACTGTAGTGCCCACAGACACCAGAGATGGACACCTCACGAACTTGCCTTGTCTTACACTCCCCACCCAGTCTTCAGGCACCTCTTTTAGCACTAAGCATCTTTTCAAATGAATTATTTCACAAGCCCAGCACAGCGCCATGATCCGCATACATGCCAAGCTCACTGTAGGGCCTGAAGGCTGGTATGTCCCCCAGTCTTGCAAAGCACAACTGGGACGAGATAATGGCACTGGGGCCCAGCGATGGGAGAGATGTGGATAACTGGCACACTGCGTCGAACATTAGTGAAATCATTTTTTAAAGTAGTGCTGAAAGGGGGTTCTAAGGTTTGGGTGGGGAAGGTGGTGGGGCTCATGATCAGGACGTGGGTTTTACAACATTAAATGGTGCAACTCTTTCAAGGGTCCTGGCTGTTGTATCGGCATATCTCAGACGTGCACATCAGGTACCTGTGCATGCCTTCATACACCTACTGTGTGTGAAGGACACTAGTACCAGTGTCCCTTCGTGCAGAAGAACATAACTTTTGCCTCTTATTACTACAAACAGCTTTGTGTGTTTTTTTTTTTGGTCAGAATTAAATAAAGTAAAACTGGGTGCATCCTGATCCCATTACAGTACCTATCAGCAGCCAAATGGTAACACATTTATGAATAGTGGTTCCGATTACATATCTGGAGCTCGGTCAGGCCCAAGTACATAAGAAAAGAACATGGGTAATATACTCTTAAAACAGAAGTTGTAGAATTACATTTCTCTTGCCACTTTCAATTGCTGCACTTATTAATTTTATACTGTGAAACAGTGCCAACATATTTTTGTAATGTCAACATGATAGAAATAACGTTGCTTAACATTAATAAAATGAGAAATAGTTAAGTTTTCATTTAAAATTACAAAATGGGTTAGAAATGTTCTGTTTCCTGATAGATACATATGTCAAATGTGTTAATCCCCTTACAGATTCACAGGCTAGAACAAATTCAGGCAGTGGGATTTGGAATTTGGGTAAAGCTCATACAGAATTCACTCACCCCTGACTGCTATCAGAAACATGTCTGCCACCTTTTCTCACTGAAATTGTTCAACTAGGCCCTAAAAAGTAAAACTCCCTTATATTTCAAAAAGTAATAATTAAATGTTCCTTCATGATCTCTTTCTGATACACAAATAAAAAAAAAAATGAAGTACTATTCACAGTTTAACTGTTGGTGTTTCTTCAGTGACCATAACAAATCCCCCTCCGATCCTGGCCAGGGAAATCTCTGCTGCTTCTTGGCCCTAGGTAAAAAGTGTAGGGTGTGTGTGTGTGTGTGTGTGTGTGTGTGTAAATTCTGCCAGTGGAACTGAGAATTCTGAATTCTTTTATTCTATGAAATCCATACATTCCAGGTAAGGTGTATTTGGTGAAATGTTAAGAAGGGCTAGTTTCTCTGTGGTGTATGGATGCATTTAAAAATTATGATAAAATACTACTTTTCAACCCCAAACTAGTCTTTTACATATTGGTAAAGTTCAGCACATTTTATATAGTAGACATTCCAGGGTGTGCCATGTTCTGACAAAACAACACTTGTCAGGTAACTGAGGGCACGCACACAAGGCGTGCTGCTATCGCAGAACAATGCACACCATTATGTCTTATTGCTTAAACAGAAGTTTAGAAAATTCACACTTGCGAGAATATGCTCTTCTATTTTCAAGTAAAGCTTGGAACAGTGTTGATATATTTTTTCGATGTAGACACAGAAATAATAGTGACATGATAAAAAATATGTCGGTTGTTGGATTTCGGTATAGCTCTACAAACCACACACACTCAGAAACCTCACACCTTCAAACAAATAAAAATAATTATGCCAATGTTATATTTATGTTTAATGTTGACGTATTTAAATATGTTGACACTGCTTACTGTGCCATTTTGAATATGATTTTATTTTTCAATATAATAGATTTGTTTAATGAATGGTGTTGGCACATGTTTGTGTAATGGTGACAAAAAAAAAAAAAAATCACATCAATTATGTATTGACTATGCCACCATCAAAAATGTTTTTTTGACATGGTGACGCTAGAAATAATGTGGACGTAATAAAAAATACTGTCAACAATGTATCTGTTATGTCAACATTAACAATATTGTATGTGGACGAAGGTAAATAATGTCAATGTATTTTAAACAAGTAGGCATTGCATATAGACACATTTTAAATACACTGACAACACATATCGACCTATTTGAAATACATCAACATCGCATATTAACCCAGTGTACATACATCAACATTTGTTCAAGACGGTTTACAATTTTATTTAAATACATTTTAAACTTTTTTTCAAATTTCTGGTTCACATTCAGGCCAAATAAATAACTTTCAATTAATATCCGTAATCATTATCTACTTGTAAAGTTCTACAACTTCATCACGAAAACAACAATATTCTTCATTTCATGTTTAGTGATTACAAAATCTAACTTGGTTTAGCAGGCTTACACTTGGGAACGATTTTGAAGATAAAATTACCTTCTGATCCCTAATGGTTCTAATATTACCCTTTTCAAAGGAATCAACTTTAGAAAGGGCTGACTTTGTAACCACTAGGGCTAGGAACTTCATCAAAGACGTCAACTTGCTTTGAACACATCGACATTATAGTCAAAATGTGTTAAACATGTCAACACAGTTTTTTAACGTTATTTAAAAAATCCAGATTATTAAAAACATTCAACTACATTTAAGTGTTTTCTTATTTTTGAATCACATTCACACCAAGTAAGAAAACTTCTATATTTATTAGCTACTCGCAAGTACTGCAATCCTGTCATGAAAGTTGCAAAAACTTTCATTTTATATTTTTGGATCACAAAATCGCCCTTGCTGTTGCAGATGTAATTTGGAATGATGATGAAACAGTAAAATACATGGATAATTCTATATGTAACAGCAATTAAGGTCCTTAGTTTTCAGTCTTTATCAGCAGAGAATGAGCCACAATGGAGTGTTAACAGCACTCAGCCTTGCCTGAAGCCCTTAACAACTAACTTCATCAAGCCATTACCTGCTTTTAAGGCCAGCCCTTGTAGCTTTAATAAAACCTTTACTGTTTGGTGTGGTCTAAGCTCTGCTTAAGAGGAACACGCTTTACAGGTGGTGCATTTCAATGTCCTGTCATGCACAGTCCATCAGACAGATACCTTCCCTAAAAACAGAATGTGTGTAACAGAGTGTATAGTGGGCTTTTCCATACGGCACCAGGACTGTAGAGTGAGAAATTACAGAACTGTGCAGCAGAGTCTCCAGACAAAACTATATTATCAGTGTGCAAAACAGCAGTCAGCCATACGACACAGGCTATATGTTTTTTTTATGAGAAAACTGCAGCTGTTTTAAAGGCGACCCCTCCCCCCTTGCTGCATGTCTCCAGCTGTACCAGGAGATATGGTCTGGCAGCAACCCGCAGACTGGGGGCACAGTTATGTAGTTCAGGGCCAAATTTTAAAAGACCCTTCAAACCCCAGCCTGCAAATCTCAGATTACAGAGTAGTTTTATACCCGGTTTTTCTGTGGCATGTGGTCAAGTTTTCACAGAATCTCCCCATTTGCAGCACTTCTGGCTATTTTATTACCACAGGTGGCAGGGCAAACCATGGTAAATTCCTGTAAAATAACAAAAAATCCAGCCCCTAGGATTTTGCTACTTCAAAGGAGTTTGTCACGTTAGGGAAAACTCTGAAAAACGTAACATTTAGACTCAATTCAGATGTTATTTTAATGGATTTTTTTTCTGTATAACTGTTCTTTTATTCAGCACTTCTAGGTTCATTCCTTGTCCCCTACCATTGAGCTAGTCCAGCTGTTTAATCCTTTGGTGATGTCACAATCCTCTCTGTGTGACATCAGTATGGGATTAAGCAGCAGGAGCAGAGGAACGCTAGGGACAAGGATCTTTTTTCCATGTAAATTAATCCAGTAATGAATTACTGGAAATGAAATACAGGCAGTATGTATGTATGTATGTACTGTACAATAGAGCTGCATTTGCCTAAATAATGTTTTTCAAACATTTCCCAAAAGTGACAAACTGACATTCGGTGTACAATCAAACAATAACATATAACAGGGTGTGGTGTATGCGAGCGTAAGATCCTTTAGGGTGTGGGGTGTTGAGGACACCCACCTGCTCCATGGGCATGACCACCCTGAAAGGTCTCATCACACTTAGAAAATGGGTCGTGTTGCGATGTGTGAGAAATGCCTGAACTGCACGATGTGAGCAGAGGCTGGCTGTGTTTGCAGAAGAAACGAGCAGAGGGATTGCAGTGCTGGTGACGAAAGCTGCAAGCAAGGAAGTGTGAGCCATATACTGTCTCTCTCTTTTTTTTTTCAACCTGGCAGTGTTGCCCAATAAATGTATGGGTTGAGAATGATGACAGCCAACTGCAAGTCAGCATTTCTCCTACCCATCTTCTAACATGGGATATACTCATACCTCAGGAGCATTGTGAGGCATGGGAGAAGTGAGTATATCAAAAAGGAGAAGATCCAGCCCAGCCAACCTCGGTACAAAAGAAACGCCTATAAGTGGGGAGGAGCCTGAACCAATTAAGTGCGATACTACAGAATACTACAAATTGGTTACAAGACGACACACTCACCCAAACAAGTATATCAAGGTTCACATCTTTACTTAACATGAACATAAGTAAAGATCTGAACCTTGATATACTAGTTTGGGTGAGTGGGTCTTACTGTAACCAATTTGTAGTATTCAGAAGTGAGTATATCCCATAATGTACCATCATCCCTGAAGTGTATTATTAAGCAATAAGGCATAACAGGGCATGGGTTATTGGGGGATTTACCTACCCTTTGTCTGGTGTGTCACAAGATGTAGCGGAGTGACTTAACCACACGAGAAGTGGGTAATCCCCCCAATCGCTGACACACACTGCGATTAAACAATCGACCCATAAAATATGTAAATTTTAAAAAGTGTTTCTATTTTGGTTTGTGTTTTATAAATGCCCTCCCTCAGTCATGAGTTACTGCAGGATTTACCCACAACTAAAGAACTTAGCTGACCAATCAGTTTACAGGATTTGTTATGTCCATTGTGTAACTGCTATAATAAAATGTGTTTGAACAAAGAAAAAACTGATAACAGACATGATGGCCAACCTGTCAGCACAGCAGCAGAACTGCTGCTTGTGGTGTTGGCCACCAGGGTCCATACCTGGAGTCCAGTGCGTGAGCGAGGAAAGGACTGCATGCCCAGAGGATGCTCAACTCCTCCAAGGAGAGAGAGAGAGGGGTTTGCAGGTACCTCTTCTGATACTTCCACCTGAGTGCACACAACTAGCGATGCAGTTAAAACGGGCTTGTGGGAGGGAAAATGCCCTCTGGCTCCATGCATCCCATTTTGCGCAAGTGCCATGGAGCACTCATATGCTGGTGTCTTGCGGGGAGGTTAATGGAAGGGGAAACACCAAGCCAGCAGGATGATGCCAAGCATTCCTGCACCCTGCGCTGCCACCTGAGGGAGTATCCAGCCTTGGATACAGAATCCAGAGGGGGTGCTATCCTTAAGGCCCTGCCAAGGGGTGTAAGCCACAGGGAAATGCCCCCCACCACTTGAGTAAAGGGGTATTGGGACTTGGAAGTCACCTATAAGGCAGAAAGTGGCTGGGCTGGCAGAGAAGTAAAGAAAATGGTAATTAAAAAAACAGAAAAGAAGTTTGGACTGTGGGTATAGCATAGGATATACTGCTGTCATGTGACCAGATTCAACCAATCACAATGCAGGATTTTCCCCAACTGTCCACACAAGAGCAGCACGTAGGAGATACAGAGGTGCTCGGTATAACAGAGATCTAAGAAGACAGAAAAAAAAAAAGGACTCATTCTGCCTGCTGACTGGACACAATCTACAGAAGGCCCACCTCCAGAACGGTAGGAAAGATTTCATTTGAGTGCAACGCAAAACACAAAATGTGGCTGGTAAGCAAATTATGCCTGTGGCTGAATGGAAGCGTGTGTTCTGTCAGCAGATGGGGTAACTGCTGTTTTTTCTGGCTTCTCGCGGTCTTCGTAACCCTTTTCTTAATCAAACTCATTCACTCTTTTTTTTATTATTACTATTATTATATTTTGTGCTGGCTCCCCAAGCCCCAGAACGCTCAACAGGTTCCAGCAGCTGCCCTCATACTGGCTTACTCCCACCCCCAAGTGGGTCTGCCGAGAGGCAAACTCTGGTGGCTAGAGGGGACGGCAATGGAGCCGGCTCATTAGTGGGGCTGGAATTTTTTTTTGTATGCTGTAAACCCCGGGGCAGGGATGTGCAATGACAACCCACCGCCCCCTGGCCTCCCAACGTGCAAGCGCCGACTGCAGTGGAACCTCGGCTTCCGCCAGGGGTCCGTCAGCGTCGGACACTCAACCCCACCTCACTCGGAGTAGGAGAGCAGTCCACTGGATGCTCAATCCCACTCCCCAGGCAACCCTCCAACTCCTGGGTTGGCTCTCCCAGCCGGTCGTTGGCACCGAGACGGCGATCATGCCTCTGCGCCAGTGGGCCGGCTCTCTCTCTCTCTCTTTGTTTACAATTTATTTACCAAGGATAGCCAACCTGAAAAACAACATTTTTTTCAGTGGGGTCCAGATTCTACCTAGTTCCTTGGCTTGGGTTGACTGGAGCACTGAGTGGTTAAGTGACTTTCCCAGGGTAAACAGTAACCAGCTGGCTGTAGCAGGGTTTGAACCTGCAATACTTAGGCTGCCAGATGTCATTACATCCATCAAATGGTCCACCTTTTTTTTTGCATTTTCTCTCCTAGGGCATCCTTACTTGCCCCATTTGCAATCCCCCCCAACCTCATCACGTACCTACACTGGACTCACCACTTGTCCTGGATCACTGTGTGTGTGTGTGGCTGCCAGGGTCGGTGGTGCAGGCCCTGCACGATGCCAGCATCACTGTACCTGACTGGGAGTTTTCCCTCGGTTTTTGGCCCTTAGGGAATCGGCACACAATAATGCACACTCCCACGCACAGCCAGATTGGTGCCGCCAACTGTACTACCTCCCTGCTACAGCTAGGTGGTAGATGTGTTGTGAAGCACAGTCTCTTCTCTCCCCCCCCCCCCCCAATAGCTGTCCTGGGACTCGATGCTCCTTCTCCCAGTCAATCTCTGAACTACCCAAGTTCATTCCGGAACCTGGGTCACTGGACTAGCGAACAGTTGTGCTGCTTCTGCATTACTGGGATGTCTGGCAACCTCAACGTTAACAAAAAATAAAAAAAAAAGGGGGGATGCTGGGCCACTGGTTGGCAAAGAGGTAGCTCATCACACTATCACAAAGGTGACCAGTGACCTCGGATTTCTATATGCTGGAGGCCATGGGATAAAGTGCTGTTTGAGGCAGCTGTCTTCATCCTCAAAGAGAGGATGCACAAGGTCCCATACTGGCAGCGACCCCTATGTATGGGCTGGAATGTACACAGTACATTATATGTACCACTGCCTCCAGCAACTGCAGAGGAGGGCATGTCGAATCAGGAAGGGAGACAAACAGGCATGTCACAGTGGCTGGACATATGGCTGTTTTGTGTAAGGGGTGTGGGGAAGGGAAAAATGACTCCTTCGGGCAGTTCCTGCTTCAATGCCACCATCAACCATTAATGTCTGACCCTACCTCACAAGGCTCCATGCATCTCCCAACCTATCCAGGGGAAAGGTACTGAATATAGGCCCAGTGTGGGCTACAGAGACAGGGAGGTGTACATGGTGGAGCAGCAGGGGGCGAGCCTCAGAAGGATTAAAAAAAAAAAGATAGAGTAAAATAAGGGAATACCAACCAAAACAATGTCAATCAAGACCAAGTTGCTTAACTGTTCGGTCATTCTGAAGAAGCTATGCTGAAATGGAATCTTAAACTTCCCTGTGATTCTTTGACTTTCTTTTTTAGTTGCATGGACTCTGTTTCCTAAAAGTATATGGCACTTACTCTGTTTATAGATGCACTTACATCTTGTAAAAGAATGAAGCATGCAATGGCTTCTTATGAGAAGCAGGGCTGCCAAGACTGAGCGACAGAACATGGACAGCCTACCGATGCCCGAATAAGTAAGGTCTGGGGCAAACAGTGGGACGCTACAAGAAAGACCGTCATGAAGAGGAGCGGCACCAGAAGTGTAAAATTCGATCAATAAGTAATCACTGACAAAACAACTGTTATCAAGGGGTCCGGGGACAGCTGCGGTTACCTGTCTGGCTGCTTATCCGTGCTGAGGTGGCCATTTTGTATTGAGGTTAAGCAATGGAATATTTGGACTTCTAAAACCGTTACTGGAGCGGGAGAGTTAAATGTTGCAGATACCACATCTGCTGTATTTTAAATTTAAAATGAGTTTTGAAAAGTCTTTTTAAAATACAACAGCACTACCTCTGCATTATGCGGAAGAAGTCTGCTGCTCACTGAAGCAGCCTAAAACTGGTGCGAGCTAAAACTTTACAGTTACAAATCGATGATTCTTTTTTTGTGTAAATTGCTATAGGTTTGTTACCATAGTATACATAATGATGCCATCATCACAAAATAAAAGTGAGAACCAACAGTGGCTGCACCCCTAGAAGTCCCTTGAAGTACCACTATCTTGTTCAGTGTTTCAACACAGTCGGGGGCCCACTAGCTTTGGTGTAGGATGTTTCGTGGACAAAGTTCCTCAAACAACAGTCATTGTACACAATTTGTCCAGGATAAGCATTCAAAACCTAGTATGGCCAATTAAGCACCTTTTTTAGTGGCCACTGATTTTTCAGTAGTTATTATGCACCTGACCACTCAGCCTGGGGCCTCTCTGGTAAAGGCAAGTAGCACGTTTCCTCATGAAATGCTGCCTTCTTACTTTTCCTTGCATACTGATGCACTTGGAGGGTAGATTTTTTTCACAGTAGCAGTCCTTTCCCACTCTGCTCTGGAAACGGAGTTAAACTTTTAATTTCACCCCCTGAACCGAGTTCCTGTGGGTTTCCTCCTGTTCCACCACTGCACACCGTGTGTGTTGTCATGTGCCTCTCCAGCAGGGTGCGATGAGAGAAATGCTTGTTGCAGATGCTACACTGGAAGCGCTCAGGGCGGTGGGTGCGCATGTGGACGTTGAGGGAGCTCTTCTGGGTGAATCGCTTGTTGCAGATGGAGCACTGAAAGGCACGCACCCCAGTGTGGGTCACCATGTGCTTGAGGAGGTAGTCTCGTAAGGAGAAGGAACGCCAACAGACACTACACTGGTGCGGCTTCTCTCCTGCAGAGAGGACAGACAGGCATAGGTGGGTAAGTCAATTTCTGAGTTTACTTGATATAGTTACAAACCTCAGCAGTCCAGTTAAGGAATTCTCTCTTAAAAGCAGTGCAATAAGTTGAACCCTCATAGAGATACTGGTCCCTTGCATTCACTGATGAATACTGTCAAAACACATCAAAGGCAGATGGAGACATCATGTGCAGATTGTTTGGGTTACCTTTTTTTTTCTTTCTCTCCCCTCTCTGCCTGACCAGCTCTCAGCACCTGCAGCCTCCCCAGCTCTATCTCCTGCAGTCTTGGGGAGGTGTAATCCTCGGGGTTCTTCGAGCCCCGAGGGAGGTTTTGCTCGGATGTTTTGACAGGAGGCCCAGTAGGCAGTGCGGGGTCAGCAAGAGGACGCTGCTACATCATACTGTGGCCAGGCAGTCTTTTCCTGTTTTATCCCAACCCTTAGGCATCCATGGGCAAGAACTGCGAAGGACATGAGCATGCCCTGGAGGCAACCCTCCCTCCTAATCGCGGTTCCGGCATGCACCGCCACTTGTTGTCACCGCCACTTGTTGTCACCCAGGTGATGGTAGCGCAGTCTAGCACACAGCCCTTCTTCCCAAGAGGAGGACAGCAACTTACGGGACGCGTAACCCTCCTTTCCCAGCTGGCCCGACAGCTCAGGCTCACTTCTGAACCTAGGTGGCTGGCATTGTGAGCAGTGGCACTACTGCTGCACCAAAAGTGCCAACTTTGCTTAGTTTATTTACAAAGCACAAACACAAATTCACAGAAATGTATGCATTTCACCTGACCTGAAGAAGCTAGTCTGGTGAAACATGTACAGTACTTCTGTGAAGATTTTTTAGCTCAAGACAGCCATTTTAAGTAAGGTTTATCACAGAACATTTCGACTCATGTATACGCTCTGGGAAGGAATGAGTTTTTTAATGTGCCATTATTGCATCCTACCAAGGGACTCTTCTCTTTACTCTGCAGCAGGGAAGGAGATATCTCAAGGGGACATCAGGGTGCTGGTGCATTTCAAATCATCTAATTAGCAGCCAGAAAGCAAACTCCCCATGACAGAGACACACACATAGATCTAGATATATCTAGAGGGAGAGATGGAGGTAGCATACCATAGCTAAAGAATAAATGGACTACTGATTCTCCAGACAAGCAAAATGAACAGGTTACTCACCTGTAACAGTAGTTCTAGGAGTGGTATATGTTGTTCATCCACACTCTTTGGCATGTCCCTTTCCACTTTTAGATCAGCCGTGGTGCCTATCCACAAAGGGGGGGTCTAGGGAGGAGATGGGAAATTACAGGCCTGTCAGCCTAACGTCGGTACCAGGCAAACTAATGGAGGGCTTCATCAAGGAGAAGCTCGGGAGGCAACTGGAAAGGCTGGGGCACATGGATGACAAACAGTATGGTTTTGTCACGGGGAGATCGTGCCAGACCAACCTCATAGATTTTTACGACTGGGTGACGGGGATCCTGGACCGACAAAGACCAGTGGACGTCCTATATCTGGATTTCAGTAAGGCGTTTGACTCTGTACCCCACATCGGGTTGTTGACAAAGTTGGGGGGAATGGGGGTGGGAAGACAGTTGCTTAGATGGGTAGAAAACTGGCTCACGGATAGAACACAGAGGGTAGTGGTTGGTGGGATAGTCTCCTCCCCTAGGAAGGTCTTCAGTGGGGTTCCCCAAGATACGGTACTGGGGCCACTCCTGTTCAATGCCTATGTCTCCGATATAGGGAGCGGTGTTAACAGTAGGATGAGCCTCTTCACGGATGACTCAAAACTGGGAGCACTGGCTGACGGGGAGGAAGCGAGAGAGACAGTCCAGAGGGATCTGGATACCCTGGAGGGTTGGTCAAGAAGGAGGGGACTGAGGTTTAATCCAGGGAAGTGTAGGGTGCTGCATCTGGGGGTCAGAAACCCATGTCATGTATACACCCTGCTACAAGCCACAACGAGTGAAAGGGACCTGGGGGTGGTGGTAGACACCAGAATGAACAACATTGAAAACTGCAGAAGATCTGCGGCAAAGGCAAACAGGATTCTGGACTGCAGAGCCCGGGGAATAACGTCCAGGAAGAGGAAGGTGATCCTTCCTCTGTATAATGCCTTGGTCAGGCCGCATCTTGAGTACTGTGTGCAGTTCTGGAGACCTCACCTTAGGAAGGACATAGCATTGTTGGAGGGTTCAGAGGAGGGCAACC
The DNA here is from genome assembly GCA_016271365.2 of Neoceratodus forsteri. NCBI lineage: Eukaryota > Metazoa > Chordata > Ceratodontiformes > Ceratodontidae > Neoceratodus > Neoceratodus forsteri. The sequence goes on along the minus strand of CM028133.1, from coordinate 185,308,638 downwards.
AGGATGATCCGGGCATAGCGAAAGAACCTGAAGAAGGCTGAAGTCCTTGGGCTGTACTCACTGGAGGAGAGGAGACAGGGGTGACATGATTGAGGTATTCAAATATGTGAAAAGTTAACAGGGCAGAGCCAAAGAAATGTTCAGGCTAAGGAAAGGGGCACAACCAGGGCATGAGTGGAAGTTGGAGGGGAGCCTACAGGGAGAGCGTGAAGGTATTACTTCACTGAGAGGTGGTGGAGCCATGGAATACATGCCGGGGAATCTAGTCGAACAGGGCACAGTGGAGGCTTTAAGAGGGGTGGAACAGATGCATGGGTATACTGAAGCCGAAGCTGACACTCTCAGGGGCCGGGGGGAGGAGGAGCTAGCGCCCAATAGGGGCTGGTTAATGAGCAGACACGAAAGACCGTTAGGCCTATTCTGCTGGCTTTTAGTATGTTAGTATGTAAGTCTTCAAGCTGGCTCCTCCCACTCACCCGGGTGGTATACACCTTGGCTCTGCCCCATGACGCCAGAGCTTAGCCCGCTGGAAGCCAAGTGTTGTGCATCCGCAGCTGGGGAGGTCGGGTGGGTCCGTGTGGATGAACAACATATACCACTCCTAGAACTACTGTTACAGGTGAGTAACCTGTTCTTCTAGGAGCGTGGATACATTGTTCATCCACACTCTTTGGCAGACTCCTAGCAGTTCTCCGGGAGGAGGGAGGCAAGACGCACACCCCTTACTTAGGGAACAGAGACTGGAGAACTGAGGCTCCCAAACCAGCATCCCGGTGTGACTCAAGATCTATGTGGTAGTGGGTGATGAAGGTGTTTGCTGACTTCCAGGTAGCAGCCCGGCAGATTTCCTGGATAGGGATGTCCCTGGAAGCAGCCACCGATACAGCAGTATGGTGGGTAGAATGAGCTCTTATCCCTCTGGGAGGCTCCTTGCCCACCAGCTCGTAGCACAGACGTATGCATGATGTGATCCATCTTGCAATAGTCAGTTTAGCTGCAGGTCTGCCAGAAGCGGCTTCAGCGTAGGTGACAAACAGCTGGCGAACCTCTCCCCGAATTTCCACCATCCTCTCCTTGTAATAGGAGAGGGCTCATCTCAGGTCCAAGGTATGCAGCCTGTACTCGGCCTCCGAGGTGTAATTAGGGTAGTAAACCGGCAGGGTTAACACCTGGTTAAGGTGAAACTCTGATACCACCTTTGGAAGGAATTTCGGGTGGGAGCATAGGACAACCTTGTACCTGTGGAAGACCAGATAAGGGGAGTCCACTGAAAGTGCCTGGAGCTCCCCTGTCCTTCTGGCCGATGTGACAGCCACCAGGAAGGCCATCTCCCACAAAAAGTGTAACAAGGCACACTTGTGCATTGGTTCGAATTGCTTGCCCATGAGCTTTGCCAGTACCAGCAGTAGATCTCACGGAGGTGGAGGTTCATGCATGGAGGGGATATGTGGTCCAGGTCTTTGAAAAAGCGCCCGACCACTGTCTCCTGCGCCAACATTGGCTGACTGGCCCGCGCCCGGTAAACACAGATGGATGCCAGGTGCACCCTAAGGGTCAATGACCGAAGACCCCCTTTGGAGAGAGACCAAAGGTAGTCAAGATGTTCGCCTGGATAAATAAAGATTTGATTGAATGTTAGCCACTGGACAGGACTGAGGGTCCAGGCCATTGTCCTGACACCAAATGGAAAACTGTTTCCATCTGAAAGCATAACATTTCCTGGTCGATTCCTTTCTGGATGCCTCCACCACAGTGTAGACATCTTTGGAAAGACCCAAATCCTGGAACTCTAGCCGCTCAGGTACCAGGCTGTGAGGTGCAGGGATTGAAGGTCCAGATGGAATACCTTCTCCTGATTGAGAGATACCAGGTCCGGGCATGCTGGAAGCCGCGCCGGGGGCCTGCAGCTGAGGCTAAGGAGATCTGGATACCAGAACTGGCACGCCAGTCTAAACTACCAGGTCACCTTCACCTGTCCCTCTCACCTTGAGGAGCACCTTGTGGATCAAAGGAAATGGAGGGAAGGCGTAGAGGAGGCCTGGGGTCCACAGCCTCAAGAAGGCATCCCCCTGCAGTGAGCCCTGCTGAGGGGGACGGGCATGAAACAGCCTCAGCTTGGTGTTTTCCCCTAAAGGCAAACAGGTCGACCATCGGTATGCCCCAATGGGAGAACAGGCTGTAAGCTACCTCTGGATGGAGAGACCACTTGTGGGATGTCTGGCCTAAGCGGTTCAGAGCATCCGCCAGATGGTTTGAGGCTCCTGCCACTTGGATGGCTAGGCGATCTGCCTTTAATTGGCTCACGAGGGTCCAGAGGTGGCATGCCTCCCTGCACAGCAGACGGGAGTGTGTGCTGCCCTGTTTGTTGAGGTAGTACATGCTCGTGGTATTGTCTGTCTGGACTTGAACCACTTGACCTCGGAGCTGAGGAGCGAAAGTTGATAATGCCGGTCTGACTGCTCTGAGCTCCAACAGGTTGATGTGGCATCGGGACTCCTCAGAGGGTCCAGAGCCTGTGGGCCCTTCTGTCCCCCCTGTGGGCTCCCTGGCCCATGAGTGAGGCATCAGTCGTGAGGACAACTGTTGGCTCGGAGCGGACAACGGGATCCCTTCCTGCAACTGGTCTAGGGTGGTCCATCATTGGAGAGCGTCCCACATCTTCTGGGTTACAATGATCAGCTGGAAGAAATGACCATGGTGCTGAGTCCACTGGGCAGCCAGCTCCCATTGGTGCATGTGCAGCCAGGCCTAACAGACCACTGAGGTGCACACCGCCATGTAACCCAGAAGGCACATTAAGTCCCGGGCAGGGCGCAACTGCCCAACCAGAAATGATTGGGCAAAGGAGGAAAGAAATTCCGCCCTGTCTGCTGGGAGTCGAGCTCTGCCCTGATGAAGCCCATCACCTGAGAAGGCATGAGTTCCAACTTGGCCTCGCTGATCAGGAGGCCGAGCTGGGAGCAGGTCTGGAGGGCCAGGTCCTTGGAACTCTCCACCTCCTGTTGGGTGGAACCTGCTAGGAGCCAATCGTCAGTGGATAATCCCACGGTGCCTGAGATGGCCGCCACCACTGCAATGTATTTGGTGAAGACCTGTGGGGCATGACAGGCAAACGGCATGGCTTAGCACTGCATAGGTCCTTCAACCCTGAAGCAGAGGAACCGCTGATGGGATGGACGGATTGGGACATGAAAGAATGCGTCCTGCAGATCCAGTGAACAGAACCACGTTTTGCTCCAAGGATGGTATGTTCTGGGACAGAGTGACCATCCGAAAGGTGCGTGACCTGAGATATTGATTCAGGTTGTGCAGATCTAGAATGGGGCGCCAGCCCCCCGTCCGCTTGGGCACCAGGAAGTACCTGGAGACAAAGCCTAGGTCTGCTGGAGGATCTGCCACTGGAGTTACTGCCTCCTTGAGGAGGAGCTGAGCGATGTCATCTCAGAGAGCCGACTGGGTCTGAGTGGATACTCTTTCCTCCCAAGGGGCGCGGGCTCGGCTTGGTGGGTACTGCTCAAATACCAGAGGCAGTCCCTGACCTACCACTTCGAGAACCCACCTGTCCGAAGTGACAACAGACCAGGCGGAAAGGAAGTGGTGGAGCCGGCCCCCCACGGGAGGACCCAGAGCTGAAGTGACAGGAGGGGGGTTGACAGCCCCCACCCTGTCACTGAGCAGGCCTGGAGAAGGAGGAGGCTCCAGGACCTGAACCTCGGCCTCCTTTATGGGCCTGTTGGGGTCCGGGCTTGGGCCACGGGCGCCAAGCTTAAGCCTGCTGCTGTTGCTGGTGCTGCTGTCCACCTTGAAAGGAGGACTGCTGAGCCACAGGGGAAGAATGCCAAAAAGGCTTCTTCTTTTTCTTCTGCTGGTTCTTGCCCGAAGAACCCTTGGCAGAAGTAGCGTCCAAGGTGGCACTGGACTTCTCAATGCGCTGAAGGTGACTGGCCACTCCTGGGCTGAACAGGTTGGTCCTGAGGAAGGGCACGTCATCTAGTTTGTGCTGGGTATCCACCAGGAAGGAGGAGAGCCTTAGCCAAGCCCTGCGATGAGAGGGAACAGCGGCTGCCATCAAACAGGCACAAGAATCGCCAATGTCCAGGGCCGTCTGAAGCTGCTGTTTGGCAACAGCTCAGCCCTGATCCCAGACCTACTTGACCGTGGTCTGCATGTTCGCAGGGAGATGTGGGAGGACTTCATCCAGCGACCCTAGGAGGGCGTGAGAGAAGTGTGCCATGATGACGGACTTACTTGCCTGATGAAGGCCCAAGGAGAAAGCAGCATAGACCTTCCTGGCTGAATGGTCCAAGAGCTTGGACTCTTTATCAGGAGGTCGGTCAGTGTCGGCAGAACTGCCAGTACGCCTGAACACAGAGGTGGACACCAGGCTCTCGGCCAAAGGGTGCTCTGTGAACCCCACAAGGGACCCCATGGGCACTGCATACTTGCGGGCCATGCGGGTAGATGGAGCTGGACAAGAGGCAGGGCTCTGCCAAAGTTCTAGGGCCGGGCCAACAATAGTTTCAGCCACAGGAAAGGCCTCCGTCGGGATATCCCCTCTCTTAAGGATATCCGTAAGAGGGTACTCCTCCTTTTTATGGATTGGCTCCAGGGGCATCCCTGTAGACTAAGAGATGAGGCGGCCAATGCCCTGAAAAGATGAGGGACCTTCCTCAGTCTCTAAGTCAATGGTTGATTCATCATCACCTGGATGAGAATGCAATCCGGTGATGTACGAATCCAAGGAATCCGGGTATAACGGCCGACCACCCATGTCACCTTCGACTTGCTGAGGGTGGTCCGGGGTGACCGTGACCGACAAACGCCGGGGAAACCCGGTGTCCGGTCTGTCTTCCTTGGAAGGAGCCCCTCCCACAGGCTGTTTGGGCAGTGGTTCCACCACAATCGGTACAGAGAACCCGTTTTAAGCTGAACTGGTGGTTTAACCAGCTCCGCAGGCCGGGGAGCCGACTTCATCGGCTCCGAAGGAGTCGGTTGCAGCCTAGGAGGCGAAAGCCAAGTAATGGCTGGTGTGGAAGCCGGAGTCTGCTTGTGCCCCATCAAAATCAGCTGTTGCCACATGAGGTCCTCGTAGCACCGACGGGGTTTCTGCCGGAGCCTCTCCTCATCCGAGGAGGATGAGGATGACCGATGGCGTCGCCTCTTTTTAGAGCGTTTATGGCCCTTTCTCGGCCTGTCAGTCGAGGGGTTCCGAGACCTCGATCGAGATCAGATGGGCCGAGTCAGTCGCTCGGGAGACACTGGCAGGACCGGTGATTTCCCAGGATCAGGGACCACTTCTTCGATGGGAGTCCCAGCAGGCTGGGTCTCGTCATCTGGGAAGACCAAGTTAGGGGTCTGATCAAGGGAATCGTAGACCGGAGTCAGCGATATTGGATCGATCACGATTTCAACATTGTCGACTTGACTGACCAGACGGCACAGCCAAAAAGCCAGCGGCCGAAGAAGCAATCTCAACCGAGGTCGAGATCACATGTTCCTGGGATCGAGATCTCTCCTGCTTCCAAGAACGTCTCCGTTGAGACGAAGACAATCCCGGATCCTTCTCCTGCTTACGGGATCAAGAGGAGTGCGAGCCTACAGGTGCCTCTCCCTTGGTCGGGAGAGACTGGCACAACTCTCAGAAGGAACCTGAAAAGGTGGAGCCCAGATTGAGTGGAACAAAGAAGCTCCGAGAGGTATCTGCAGCACGAGCCGCTTCCTTCTCAAACGCTTGCATGCGTTTCAATTGCTCGGCGGATCCCGCAGACGTGGAAACTGCCCACCAAGCCTCCTTGGATTTCACCGGAGGGTTCCGTTTCTCCGGCCTCCCCAGCTTCAGGCGTGTGAGATGGTCAATGAGAACATTGGGATGAAAGGCAAGACACACATTGCATTTCGAGGTGTCATGGTCGACACTGAGGCAATAGACACAAACGGTGTGGGGACTGGTGCGCGACATTTTCTGGCCGCAAGGGCACCGACAAAATTCGGGGCAAGACTTGTCTTCCTTAATCGAAGCAGTAAACTTGCAATTGCTAACTCGAACAATGCGAATTTTCGGAATAACCGAAGGTTTGAAAGCCAGGGCCTACAAATGCGTGAGCACGAAGGAGGCAACCTGAATCTTCCAGCGGAAAGGAAGATCTGGCGTCATGGGGTGGAGCCGAGGTATATACTACCCGGGTAGGTGGGAGAAGCCGGCTTGAAGACTTTCGGCTGATCTTAAAGTGGAAGGGGACATGTGAAAGAGTGTGGATGAGCAACATATCCACACTCCTAGAAAGGAATCTTCCAGTGGGAATGTAATAAATAGAAAGACACATGATTTGTCCCTTCCCCGATATCTAGGGTTGTATCAAAATCTCAACAAACTCAGTGTGAAGTGTAGAGTTCCTAATAGATATCAGTACACCATTGGTGGATAACTGCACTGCCCCTCTGGCCTCACTATGCACCTAACTGGTCTCATATTCAGAGATTCTGCTAACCCTTCAGCAGGGCTTCAGGACCTCATCAGTTTGAGACCCTTGATCACAAGAGCAGGAGGCCCGATGATACATCATTGTTTTTAGCATAACATTTTAACTTTACTTTCCCTAATTCATTATTTCACATGTGCAAGGTCTCTGTGCTAGAATGGGACTCTACAGTTTTTGTGGGACCCACTGAATATCTGCAGGGGGAGGGATCTTGGACTCTTTAAAATATCTGTCTACCCGAAGTTCTGAACTTCTCATGATAAAGTACAGTTACGTAAGAACTTACCATAACAGTAGATCTTCGAGAACAGCTCTTGCAGCAGGTTACACCATTAGGACTGAAGCCGGCAGGGGTTAGGACTCCACGGAAATGTTCTAGCTAGCAGTCTTGGCCGGGGCCACCTCCGGCCGTCCGGCCCCCAGGTCAGGCGTAGTACATAAGGAGGCAGTCCCCCCATAATCCTCAGTTCTCCCGCTGGAGACTCCCGGCCACTGGATGACATCAGAAGAGGAGACCAAGGATCCGCCACCAGATGGCCAAGACTTTAGAATAGGAATGTCCCATCCCATAAGATGGGTGTTTGGCTACGACCTACCTCCAAAAGAAGGGGGATGGTGGGCGGGAAGGTACCTGCTGCAAGAGCTGTTCTCGAAGATCTACTGTTACGGTAAGTTCTTATGTAAGTGTACTATCTTACTTCAAGATACAGCTCTTGCAGCAGGTTACACCATTAGGACTGATTTCCAAGCAATAGTGGCAATCATGCGCTACTAGGAGGAGGAAAGGTAGAGATCTCGATATTACTCAAGCCTAGGACAGAAGTCCCTGAAGGACGGCTAGACCGAACCCCGCTCTTCGCCTCGATGCAATGTCCAGACTGTAATGCCTGATAAAGGTATGCACAGAGCTTCAAGTAGCTGCAGTGCAAATAGCTGAGGTGGAGACGTTCTTTAACACAGCAAAAGAAGTAGCCACCCCTCTTGTGGAATGACCCTTGACTGCGCCCGGTAAGGGTTTATTGCGCTTGTCATAACAGAAAGTGATGCACTGGATGAGCCACCTCAAGAGTGACTGTTTGGAGACAGGAGCTCCTTTCATCCTGTGAGCAAAGGAGACGAAAAGTTGGTCCGACTTTCGGAGCTGTTTGGTTCTGGTCAGATAGTATCTGAGGCACCGATGCACATCGAGGGTGTGCAGAAGGGCTTCTCCTCAATTAGTGTACCTTGGGAAATACACTGGTAGATCAATATCCTGGTTAAGGGTGAGGGCTGAAATCACCTTAGGCAAAAACTTTGGGTTTGTCCTTAGGGATACCCTGTCCTGATGGAAAACCAAATAAGGCTCTTTGCACATAAGAGCATGCAATTCCGAAATCCTTTTAGCCGAAGTAACGGCAACTAAAAATAACGTTTTCCAAAAGAGAAAACGCAGCTCGCAATCCACGGCTGGTTCAAAGGTGGCAGCGTAAGCTGCTCCAGGACGAAAAGTAAGTCCCAAGGAGGAACTGGATCTTTGATGGGCGGCCTAAGGTGGAGGACTCCCCTTAAGAAGGCACGAGCAGTGTCCAGCTGGGCCACCGTCCGATGGCCTACTGGGGAATGGTAAGCAGAAATTGCACAAAGGTGCACTTTAATCGAGGAGTAAGCCAGTCCGGAGTGGAAGAGGGAAAGCAGGTAGTCCAGAACCAGCTTTTCAGGACAGTCTAATGGCGAAAAGCCACGCGCATGAGCCCACAAACAGAATCTACGCCATTTTCATGGCGTACGTTACGTGGGTTGCCGGTTTTCTGGCAGCAGAGAGTACGTCTGCCACGTCTTGCGAGACCCCGTATCGCATCATGGCTATGTCTCTAGGAGCCAAGCGTGCAGGTTCAGTGAACGAAGTCTGGGTGAACCAATGAACCCGCCTCCTGAGACAATAGATGGGAGCTGATTGGCAAAGGAACTGGAGGTTCCCGGGATAGCTGGTGCAGAAGAGGGAACCAAATCTGTCTGGGCCAGAAGAGGCGTGATCAAAATAGGTCGCTTGCTCCTAGAAGTTTAAGAGAACTCTCTGGATCAACGGGAAAGGAGGGAAGGCAGAGAGGAATCTGCCCGCGCAGGAGAGGGACAGTGCGTCTCGCCAGAAAACACCAGGCCCTGGATCTAGCAAGCAAAAATTGGGCAGTTTTGCGTTGAATGGGGACGTGAAAAGGTCTAACTCTGGAGTGCCCCATCTGTGAAACAGATCCTCTGCCACCTCCTGTAGAAGTTCCCACTCATGGACTCTGGCCTGAGAGCGGCTCAGACTGTCTGCGATGGTGTTGTCCACTCCCGGGACGTGTACTGCAATTAGGTTTGCGCCATGTTGCAATATCCACTCACACACTCTCATGGCCTCCCTGCAAAGCGGGTAGGAGTGAGTGCCTCCTTGTTTGTTGAGGTAATACATCACTGAGGTATTGTCTGTTTGTAACAGGAGTGTACCCGGTGGAATCTCTGACTGGAAGGCTTGCAGAGCGTAAAGGACTGTCCTCATTTCCAAAATGTTGATGTGGAGATGAGACTCCTGGGCTGTCCACAGGCCCTGAGACCGAACACCGTCCAGGTGTGCTCCCCACCCGAGGCCTGAGGCGTCTGTGGAGAGTGTCACAGTCGGAGACGGCGCTGTGAAGGGAACCCCCGCGGAGAGTTTCCCCGGATGTAGCCACCATTGCCAATCCCGAATTACGGCGTTTGTAATTCGGACTGGCTGCTGCAGATGGTCTTGCCTTTGATCCCACTGCACCCTTAGCATCCACTGGGTTACCCGCATGTGGAGACGTGCCAGCGGGACTGTTGCAATGGCCACAGCCATGTGTCCGAGCAGGCGAAGGACCGATCTGGCCGGGACGGTCTTCTTCACCGACAAGTCCCTGATGAGGGATCTGATGTGTTCCGTTCTGTCGAGGGAAAAGCTTTCCCTCTGGCGGTGTCCAGAACTGCTCCTATAAACTGCAGCTTCTGGGGCGGCACCAGGAGTGACTTCGTAGTTGATGAGGATACCCAGTGATTGAAAAGGGACTGGATGCAGTGAATGGCGTCATCATCAGTGCCTCCCTGGAGGCGCCATGAGAAGCCAGTGCGTCCAGGTATGGGAACAAGTGGTGGCCTTGTCTCCTCAGAGCGCCTCACGACCGCCATGCACTTCATGAATACGCGGTGCCGATGACAGCCCGAAGGAAGAGCTCAGAACTGATAATGGCGGCTCAAACTCGAAGCGCAGGAACCTCCGGTGTGCTTGAGCAATCGGAATATGCAGGTAGGCGTCCTGCATGTCCAAAGATGCCAGAAAGGCGTCTTGCTTCAGCTTGAGAATTAGGCCCGGAAGGGTCACCATACGGAAGCGTTTGTAAACGACCGACAGGTTGAGGTCGCTGAGGTCCAGTATTGGACAGAGGTCCCCTGTTTTCTTTGGAACCAGGAAGAAGTGAGAATAGTACCCTAGTCCTCTCTGGTTCTCTGGAACGTACTCTAAGGCTTCCTTTTGCAGAAGCGCGAGCACCTTCTGCTGTATGAGCAGGGCATGCTGACTCAAATATCGGAAAAGCAGGGGAGGTCTTGTGGGTGGACTGCCTACAAATTCTATATAGTGGCCTTTTTTGACCAGTTGCAGAACCCACCTGTCGGTGGTGATCGACTGCCACCCTGGCAGGTGGCGTGCGATGCGACCCTGACTTTCTTTTCCCGTTGATCCTGAGGAGGGGCGGGGGCCAGGAAGGAGTCATGCTGTGGCAGCATTTGATCCCGCAGGCTGTGCTAACTTTGCAATCGTTGACCTCTGCCTGGGGATGACTTGGCCTGGGCTGCGGGTGAAAGTGCCCCTCTGCTGTTGGCGGAGCGTGGCTGTTGCCTTTGTAACCCGGCCACGAAGGCGGCTCTGGTTCCTCACGAAAGGAACTGGGCGAGACCTGTACATGGCCTGTACAGATCGGACTGCCTTCCTGCATCCTGAAGTTTGGTGATTACTCTCTCGGAGGCTTCACCAAATAGGACCTCGCCGTTATAAAGGGCGTCTAAGATGTTCTTCTGGACGTCGAGGTACTTTCCAGAACGGGCAAAGTGTCTCCGGAGACTATGCCTGAGGCTGCAGCTCTGGCTGAAGAGTCCATGAGAATCATATGCTGCTCTGAGCACCTGGGTCCCCACATCCGAACCCGTGCGGAGGAGGTTCAAAAGCTCTCCCTTTTGGTCGCCATCGGGCATCTTCTCGACCAGGTCCTGTCCCTGTTCCCACAGTGCGTTCTGGAATTGAACCATGTGGGTGAGGTACTTCAGTGACCTGATGGCACAAGTCGCAGCCGCATACATGCGCCTACCCAGGACATCCAATTGCTTGGATTCCTGGTCCGGTGGCTGTGTGCTCAAATGCTGAGGTCTCTGAGACCGGTCATGCGAGGCAGTGATGACCAGGGAGTCAGCCAGAGGATGGTTCGCCAGATACTGGTCCTCTAGGGGCCTTGTATAGGCGGTCAGCCTTCTTCAGCACTGCTGGAGTGGAATGCGGACGTTTCCAGGCGGCCTTGGTGACGTCCGCAAAGGTATCCACCAAGGGCGGCACTACCACAGGCTTCGGGTCTTTCTGCCGAAGGTAGCGGGCAAGGCGTTGTCTCTTGGGGTCAAGCTCTTCAGCATCCCACCCCATATTCTCCTGGATGTGCCTCATGATCTCCGCAAAAGAGGGATCATCCGGAGGAGACCTAGGTAGGTCGTGTGGGTCCGGAGAGGGAATGCTGATGGGAGAAGGAGATCTGGAGCGCCCTGAGGTGTCAGATCTAGAATCCTCCCCAGACGGGGTGTACTGGCGTCGTCTGGGTCTCTTGGGACTGGGTGACCCTGAGGTGGATCTGGAGAGAGGTCTTCTCCTTTCTGAGGATCTGCCCCGAAGAGGTGGTGCTTGCTCCTTGGGGGTTGGTAACCGTCCTACAGGCCCCTTGGGTGGAGGAGGGGGCGTAGGTGGTGAAGGAGTAGGAGGAGGCGGAGTCGGAGTAGGAGGAGGACGTGTGGTGACCGCATCTTTTCTGATGGTGTCCCACCAGAAGGTAAAGAGCTCCTTTACCTCTGCCAAATTCATGCCCGATGACGGGCCCGGCGCCGGTGGCCTGTCGCCGGGGTCGGGTCCCTGGGGGAGCCCGGCATCTCCGGTGTCACCTGCCTGGTCCTCCGGCTGTGTGGTATCCTCCTCCGACGAGTCCTTCTGACCGGCATCCACCGGCGACGGTGGTGCGGTCCTCTTCTCCGGGGTAGCCAACCCGGTCCCCTGGCGGCCCCTCGGGCGTGAGCGCCTGGCGGTGGCGGTGTTTTGGTGTCGCCGGCTCCTGGGAGCACCGGTGATGCTTGGCCAACGTTGGGTCCGACGTCCGTTTGAGGGACATCAGGTCCTTGGTCTTGCGAGGAACCAGATCTGACCCACACGGAGGCTGGGAAACTGACCTGGCGTTGGAGTCTCGCCAGTGGGAAGAAGATTTATGGCACTCCCCGGACTTCAACGAGGCCTTAGATGGAGTGGAGGAGGCCGATGGCCTGGAAGTCTTGAGGGGCTGCAAAGAAGAGGAACCGCTGGAGGATCTGACCTGAACCGGGGGAGGTTGCAATTGAGCCCTGGAAGGAGAGGGTCCAATTGCGAGCCAGAGCTTCGGGAGTCCAAGGCCCTCGCAGGGCACATGGGCCTTTCCTTTTCCCGGTGTTTGTCTCTGTGCTTGTGGGTTTTACCCGATGACTCCCCCCTGGAGGAAGGTTCTTTATCCATGGTTTTCAGTTTCTCCTCTAAGAGAAACGCTTGAAGGGCCTTCTGGCGGCGGATCCTGGTGCGACTGTTGAAGCTCTGGCAGAAGGAGCAGGCCTTAGTGTCGTGTTCCGGGCCTAGGCAGCGCACGCGGGCGAATGTGGATCCCAGAAGGGGGATCTGTTTGCGTAGGCACACTCGATTGGTGACCCTCCAGAGAAGTAGTTGGAGAGGACATCAGTTGAATCCAAAGTCATGAAGAAAGACGAAATTATGCGTAGCTCTAAAAGTCGTGCCACGCTAAGGACCCGAGGCCGATACTAGCGATGTCGGCGGGAAAAGAACGAAGTTATGGTGGGACCGCCTCCTTATGTACTCGCCTGGCGTCGGGCGGGACCGATGTCAGGCGGTCCCTGCTGAAGACTGCTAGCTAGAAAATTTCCGTGGGGTCCTGACGCCTGCTGGCTTCAGTCCTAATGGTGTAACCTGCTGCAAGAGCAGTATCTCGAAGTAAGATCAGCATACACCCTAGAGTGTGTCATTATTAGAGTACAGTTTACCTAGGTTCTGTGTTTCACTTCAAGTCAACCCCGACAAACCATCTGTCCTTTAAAATTACCCTGTCATTTTTGTTGTGCTGACCTCAGTACCCTACCCTGTCAGAAACAGTCCATCAGTCTCCAGTCACGCATTACTAGTCCCAACCTCTGATCAAATAAAACCAGTCCGGCAGTCTAAGTAGTGACCGACATTCGGTCCCAGAGAGAGAAAAAAATAAAGGAATTATTCAGAAACACAAAAACCAGTCCTCTGCTTTCATTATTGCAGTGTGAAATAACTATGGCAACCGACTACTGCTGGCTGCCTGTCCTCCACGTTGCCACTCCTTGTTGCAAACCCCATAACAGTTAATGCTCTTAATCCTTGGTGCTCCCTAGACCAAGCCCCACTCAGGCGAGTAAAATATTCTTGTAAATGTTTCCAACTGACACAGTTTTTTCTAACTGCACTATTGTATGTACCTGACTAGGCCCTATATGGGCCCACACTGTATTTGTCCTTATCTCCAAAATGTACCGTTTGACCAAGCTCACCATGAGCCAGTTTATGTACCATAAATGTATTGTAACTGACGTGGAACCTTTGGAAAAGAGTACCTGTGCTCAAAGATGTTACTCCGAAAATCTAATAAATCAATAAAATAAATTTACAATAATACTTAAATGCTTTCTGACTGTGATTATGGTTCTGAAAGCAGAATGTGTGTGTAGGTAACGTGGCCCAAACTGCTTACTTTGTACCCCATTTACGAATCTGTTATAAGACGTCAGCTAATGCCTGCTGGAACACCCAAGAATCTTCCGTGCATCATTATTGCCACTGATGCTGCAGTTTTCTTATGTTTGCTTTAAAATTTCCTTAAATTCTTGGAAGTTGTATTACTTTATGATCTGATACAGATTTGGCTGTTTGTCTTCTTGCTTTGTTTACTGTCTTTTAATCTTTGTATGTATTCTTAACGGTACTGTCCTGTGCTCCAAGACCATGATCCGCAGTGCAAGGCTTGTGCAAACGTAATAGGGCTGCCTACCCCTGACAAACAAGAGAACCAACAGACACCATCACACTCCTGGAACCAGAGAGAGGCAGGACCACAGTGAGCTCCCAAAAATCCGTAATTTTATTAGGCATTAATACAAGTGCAGAGGTGTGTCAGTGCAAAAAAGCTTACAGTAGCAGAGGTCTGGTGCAACAGTAACTGCTTGTCACCAGCCCTGGTGCTTCGACTTAAGCAAGTCTTTGTCGGGGGCGTGGTTATGTATGTATGTATTCTTATAATGACTATTTAGTCAATTAAATGAACTGAACTCTACAGGAATGCCAACACAGTGGCATTTCAGTAGCTCTCTGTACTGTCACCAGAAAGACTCAGATTTAGAAATGAAGAGGACAATGGAGACCATGCCCAACACAGAGATGAAAGCATAAGTCAGTGACTGGGGTGGGGAGGATGCTCACATTTAAAAATATGGAAACTTTATTAATAAAAATAAAATCATTATTTTTTTTTGTTTCCCTCAAAATCTTGAAATGTTCTCAAGAATTTATTCACTTGTCTATTATTAGTGACATTTGCTAGGACGTGAAGTCTCTCTAACCCCACACCGTCACTATGATTTTGTACCACAGTCAACATTAAACAGCACCACCCCATACCTTCTCCCCCAATTAAGCTGGGTCTAATTGTTCTCCCCCCCTTTCCCCTGCCACCTTACTCATTCGGGCTTTCCTAAGCCCCTTTACCGATAGGAAGCACCAAGGGAGGTAGACAGTGAAAATGCCAACCTCTCCCACAGCGACGGCACAATACCAAAGCAGGTATTGTGCCGCCCAAGCAGCGAGTGTTTTCTGTGGGGGGCTGCTCCTCCTGCACCTCCCGGACTTTAGGATTATCAACTCCAGGTCAGAGTTGGTGAAGTGCAGGGCTGCAAGCGAGCGAGGCACCAAAAGGACCATTACAGTGACTGTCGCGTGGTCTTTTTTTTATGTTCATCCATCGTGTCGACCTACAGGGGTGTACCGTTACCGATGTGGGCTCTCTGCAGGCCCCCAAAGACTCCTTCTCCACCACCAGAGGCTTCCCATGTATCCCATCATGAGGGGCCCCTGCTGGTATCAGGAGGAAAGCATCTAATGCCCAGGGTGGTGGATGGCGGGAGCCTCAGGGTGTCAAAGACCTGGGGACATTAGGAGGTGTGGTGGCCATTAGGCTTTCCTTTTTTTCTCTGCTAGCCCTCCCATCTCCCAACAACAGACTTCTAGGCATGAACTTGTAGGTGACACTGCAGCTGACAGTGTATGTTCACCCATGCAGTGATGTCTACTGTCAGTCTTCTTAAGAGGCAGTGAAGCAGCTTGAGGTCTGTAACCTCCCCTCAAGGACCAATGAGCCCTGTCGCTGCTTTAAAAGGGAAGGGGGGGGAGAGAGAGCCCTTGACCTCTAATCCCAGAAAAGCACTGTAGGAACTCAAATAGCTCACTTCTTCTTAGTATCACAGATTCCAACTCGACATTCAAGGATTTTAGTTATTTTAAACCTCAGTTCTCCCAGGGGTGGGAATGGGGGAGGATTAGCAAGGGGATGATCACATAACTCTCCAACCACACAGCTCTGCCACACATGACATTCACAGGTTTAGAAAACTGTCTGCTGGATACCAATGACTCATTAGGTGTTCTACAGAAAAATCACCCTGGACAAAATAGGTTACATAATAAGATTAATGTGACTGCTCCATCCTTCCATACTGTACACACACACACTGCATTCCTGTCTGTGTGCACACACTGTGAAAGGGGACGCAAAGCACACATATGTGCCTGGCAGTCAGTACCCTCCACTGTCTATGCATGCTGTTTCCTGCAGGCCTTTAAACCTGTTTGTGCTACCCAGATTGAGGATCACTACATCCACTCCTGCACACCCTGGACTGCATTCGTCAACTCTGGAAGAAAAACTACCACTCTGGAGTACAACTGCTGCTCTCATCAATAACCCCAAGACTGTCCACAGACTGTGGAGCTGTACCACTGTCAAGACTACGAAGCAAAAACGCTGTATAATCCCAAAGTGCCACTCTAGGCTGAGGTGCTGGAACGTTAATATGTTTTCCATACGTAGATTAATTTCTGGTATCCAGCCAAAAAGAGTCACAGACGCCACTGGCACCAGCAGAACTCAGTGTGAGATAATCCCCCCACCCCCAAATTTTAATTTTTACGATATTCCATTTTTTATTATTGAAGACATTTTTTTTTATTAAAGGTGACATACAAATAAGCTGTCCAGCCCGCGTCCGTCCCCACATACCTTGCAATGCTGCTGCAGGAGTCCGGGGCTGCAATGATCTTTATTTTTAATGCCAGGGTTATATTTTAATAAAAAGCTGAAACCTGCGGCTGAATGCCATATTAGGACCCCCGTGGAAGCATTAAAATAAGTATAATAACTATGCCACTGCTGCTACAATAAGAGCAGTGGTGTTAGTGACTATACTAAATGGGTGTAATATCCATGAGCACTTGACCTGCTCAATCTGGACCCGCATGGCGCTTCCGCGTTCTGCTGTAATTTTTTTTTTTTTTTAAACTATAACCCTGCCATTAAAAATAAAGACCACTGCAGCCCCGGACTCCTGCAGCAGCACTGCAAGGTATGTGGGGACAGGAGCAGGCTGCACAGCTTATTTGCGCATCACCTTTAAAACTGGATCTTGTGAACACTCCAGTGACCCAGGAGCAGCACTGTGCGGGCTCCCCGAGTTTATGAGTCAGCTTAGGATGCCACGGCAGGAAGCGGGCCAGATCGCAGCAGCAGCTGCCGCTAAGCAGTGCACTGCAGTCAGGAAGGCAGGGGGTTGGGCACCTGTGCAGTAGCCATCCCTGCAGTGGACCAAGTGAGCTTGTGCTCCCCACAGGACATCGCTATGTACAGCTGAGGCGACACAGGCTACGCCCATGACAAAGGAGGGAGGGAGGAGCCAGTGAGGAAACTGGGGTGAAAAAAAAAGACCTTTTATATGATATCCTGGGCTCTAAGGCCTCCTTTGGTCCTAGTGCCAGTCGGCATGGGATGCTAGTCCACACAGTAGACTGCTGGGGAGAGAACGCCCCTGCCTCATAGTGCAGGATCGTGGGGGACTTCATGCTGGACATGGACCTAGGGGAGGACAGGGGCCAATTTGCCCTGCTGGGTTTATTCCTGTGAACAGGGTATATCCCTGACAAACACTGCCAGAATAAAAAAAAAAAAAAAAAAACTTTATTAAAAATAAAAAATAAAAACTGGATCTCTTCCACTGACACGTAATCTATACATGTTGCTTATTCCTATCATGAAGGCATCATCCTCTACTTATGACATCATAGCCCGTTGCCATAGAAATGATTCTGATGTCACACGCAAGGGAGTATGACTGTATGGCAGGACAAGCAGCTGAAACAGAAGCAGTCTATGAGGCAGAGATTACATAAGGGCAGAATTGGGAATTAACAACTTGATGGCCCTAGTACATTCTAAAAAGATTGGATTGTGGCTCAGGATATTGAGATTGCCAGATAATCATTTGATTGCAGAGTGTCTAAAAAAAAAAAAAAAAAAAAAAAAACCGCGAATAGGTACAGCTAGGGTACAATAGCAATATATGTTGGTACCCAGGGCTTATACATTTACTGAAAGACTATAAACTAACCTGCTTAAAAGCACTAGTGGAAAAGCAAATACTAATTAGTTTAAAATATAAAAATACATTAATAAATGGATAGCGAACTGGTGGAACCAAAAGAACATGGATGCCATCAGGTCCTCCAATTTTTCGAGATGTATGCAAAGAATGACATCTGTTTTGGTTATAAACCTTACTTAGACTCATTAACAGACCTCAATTTAAGGGGTCAAAATTAAGTTTTGCAGCCACTAGCCAGCAGGGCCAATGACTGGGAAAATCTACTAGCCCCACAGACTTTTCCACGGGCCCAGCTGTTTTACTTATTGAAATGTTACCTTCTCCAGTACAAGCCCACAGGGCTAGACAGAAGAAATTCTTACTAGCCCAATACAAAATCTACCAGTATTTGGCTAGTGGGACGCAACCAGTTTTGACTCCTGAAATTTAAGGTGAATGTTTATCATGTATAAGTCTGAGAGATTCCAAGGTAATATCATAGTATCATAGTAAAAGCCAGCAGAATAGGCCTCATGGTCTACCGTGTCTGCTTGTTAGCCAGCCCCCTACTGGGAGCTCGCTCCTCCACCCTCCCAACCCAGAGGGCTTCAGTATCCCCTTGTGCCTGTCCCAACCCCTCTTGAATCCCTCCACTGTGCTCTCTTCCGCCAGACTCCTGGGCAGTGCATTCCATAGTTCCACCACCCTCTCAGTGAAGTAGTGTCTCCTGTGATCCCCCTGTACTCCCCCCCCCTTCAGTTTCCACTCGTGCCCGCTGTTAGTTCCCCCCCCTTCTGAAACCTGAAGACCTCCTTGGCTCCACCCTTATTTATCCCTTTTACATACTTGAAGACCTCTATCATGTTCCCCCATCTCTCCTTTCCTCCAATGCATACAGCTGGAGTTCTTGCAGTCTCTCCTCATAGGGCCTACCCTCCATGCCCTGAATCATCCTTGTCCCCTCCTCTGGACCCTCTCCAGCAGTGCTATGTCTTTAAGTTGTGGTCTCCAGAACTGCACACAGTATTCAAGATGCGGCCTGACCAGGGCATTATAAAGAGGGAGGATCACCTCCCCCCTCCTGGAGGTAATCCCCCGGATATGCAGAAGAGTATCCTGTTTGCTTTTGCTGTGGCTCTTCGACAATTCTCAGTGTTATTCATTTTGATGTCCATCACTACCCCCCAGGTCCCTCTCGCCTGATGTGACTTGCAGTGTGAACCCCCCCCAGGGTGTATGCATGGCCCGGGTTTCTGACCCCCAGATGTAGCACCCTACATTTCCCTGTAATGAACTTCAATCCCCACTTACTTGACCACTGCCCCATGGTATCCAGATCTCCCTGGAGGGCATCTCTCCCCTCCTCCCCATCCGCCAGTGCTCCCCATTTTGAGTCGTCCTCAAAGAGACTCAGCCTACTCCTAATACCCCTCCCTATTGTCCGAGACATAGGCATTAAACAGGAGTGGCCCCAGGACCGAACCTTGGGGGACCCCACTGATGACCCTTCTGGGGAGGAGACTATCCCTCCAACCACCATGCTCTGTAATCGCCTCGTAAGCCAATTTTCCACCCACCTGAGCAACTGCCCCCCCATCCCCCCAACTTTGTTAGTAGGCCATTATGGGGTACCGAATCGAACGCCTTACTGAAATCCAGATAGAGGATGTCCACTGGCCTAAGTCAGTCCAGGGCACCTGTCACCCAGTCATAAAACTCCACCAGGTTGGTCTGTCACGACCTCCCCGGAACAAAACCATACTGCCTGTCATCCAGGTGCCACAACCTTTCCAGCTGCCCCCCAAGCCTCTCCATAACCTTGCCTACCACAGATGTCAGTGTTAGAATATTCTGTGGGCAAGACATAACAAGTTGTCAAAAGACAACGAAAATTGTACTTGTGAGGTTGGGGGAATCGAAGACTTTGCACGTGTATTATGGCACTGTTCCTGGTACTCCTTGGAGAGGACCTATTGTATAAAATGTCTTCTTGGATCCTAGATACATAGTCAGTTATGAGACCTTGACGATATTAATGCACACTGCGGATTCTTAGTCAGTAAATAGAATGTCTAAGTATTTTTCAGCAATCAATAAGGAAAAAGAAGAAACTCGTGGCATCACAAATTATGACATGAAACTTGCCCATAGTAATGAGTGGATATGTAAAGTGACGGATCTTAGCAGGGTTTATAACATTTTATCTATTTGGTTATGGCTTATATATGGAGATGGTAAATTACTGCTAATGTGAACCTGATCTCTTTTTTACATACGTGTAATGAGTTGTTTTTTAATTGTCTATATTTTTATGTATATTGTACCTGAATGTGTGTATTTGTGAATGGCTTTTTAAGCACAATAATAAAAGATGATTTTGATGATGAAGCAGAGATCTCGTTTTCATATAAAGGTCGTGAATTACAGGGCATTCCATTTTTTACGATTAAATGTTTTTTTTTTTAATGCCATGAGATTAAGTCCTGCCAATGCAAACTGTCATTGTTTTGCAGGAAATCGGAAACAAAAATCGCTTTAATAAAGTATCCAATTCCCTAATGTGTCCAGTGTCAGAGGGTTTTAAATAAGCTGAAAAAACTGATTAGCAGTTTGATGTGTGAAAGTGCTAATCAGTTGTGTAAATGCATAGCATTTGGCACAGATTAGCAAAATTGAAAAAAATTATAGTTTTATTAATGCTGTGTACTGTGTCATGGATTCACTCAAAAAATGGTTAGCAGTCTACTGCCAAGCATTTCTGAAACTGGTTAGCATCACCCTCTGTTTTGCTTAATGTTTTGCTATGCGTATACCAGCTATTTAAAACCCTGTAGTCCAACTCCATACACCAGGAAATATCCAGGTGGGCCACTCCCCACATGTCAGTCACTGAAATTCCTTTCATTTAGCAACAACTTTGAACTAAATTGAGCTTTCTGATCATTGCAAGCAAATATAAAATGCAAAAACAGACCCTGTGTACCAAACTGAAGTGTACTGCTGATATGAGCAGGTCACCAAACCCACCTCGCCCATTGCCTAGAAGGATGCTGCTCTCCTCAATTGGCTGCAGCTCCTTGGATGACCCACCGGATCTCTCCTCCTGGATGCCTCCTGAAATGGACCAATCAGGCCCTGTTCTACTGAGCTGCTCCTCCAACAGACTTAAGGACAGCCCCCACCACTTAGGAGGCTCTCCCTCTGGGGAACTGGATGGCTCAGTGTATTGGCAGTTGGTAGAGGAGCCTTTCACCTCCATGCCATGGATTCAAATCGAGCACAGGTCAGTAGTGGTCAAAAGCCATTATCACATGAGGGCTGTTCAGTGGCCTATGTGAAATGAGTTGTGGTGATTTCAGTCCAGTTCCCAGTGGACAGGTGTCCACATCACAAAACCACCAACACAACTGCCACTAACTGGCACCCTTGCTGGCAGTCTCATATGAGAGGCCAAGGACTGAATGGGCTTGGAGTATGAACTACTCTCTCACCTACTTGGTGGTCCCTCCATGGCAGGGTTGAGGCACAATGGTGGGGCACTGTGGGGAAACTTACACAGTGATCGCCCATACTGTACCTGTCGTGGATAAATAGAGGACTTCAGGTTCCAGAGTTGTCAATCCAGCACCTTTCACCGACACTAACAAAAAAAAATTCACACACTGGGGTGAAAAAAAGGAAGCACTCCCTCAGACTGCTGTGCACCAACTGGGTGTTTCCTAGGCGGAGACCAGATCACTGAAAAGGATGACCTGCCCGTGGAGATTCATCACTAGCACAGGACACTGCAGTTGCCTCAGGCAGCATGTCCACTGCCTAAGTAAGTAATTAAGTAAAAGTTTATTTTTTAAGCGCCTTTCAAAACCAAGGCACTGTACAGCATGTTAAAACCAACTATTTAATCAACATAAATACACACAATTAAAATTCTTAAGAAAAAGCATTTAAAAACAAATAGGTCTTAAGCTTCACTTTAAAAGATGAGATAGTCAGGCATTCTCTTATCCGACGAGGTAGAGAATTCCACAGGGTTGGGGCAGCATAAGAAAACGCACGCTCCCCAGATGTCTTTAAACGAACCCTGGGAATCTCTAGCAATCCCTCGTCAGTGGATTGGAGTGAGCGGGAGGGGCAGTAAGGAGTAAGAAGATCTTGCAGATACTGGGTTCCCTGTCCATGTAGGGCTTTGTAGGTCAGTAACCCAACCTTAAAGGTGATCCGCCACTTAACAGGCAGCCAGTGCAGTTCGCGGAGGACAGGCGTAATATGGCTAGTCCTAGAAGTACCCGTCAAAAGCCTGGCCACTGCGTTCTGCACTAGCTGCAAGCGGCGGATATCAACTCCCGGAAGCCCTAGGTAAAGGGCACTGCAGTAATCAAAGCGAGTGGTTACGAAGGCGTGGACCAGTGTAGGAAGGTCATCCCGAGGAACCAGGTGTTTCACCCGGGCGATATTCCTAAGATGGTAAAAGGATGATTTGACAATGGCTGACACCTGCAATTTTAGGGTCAGACCATCATCAACAATAACACCCAGGTTACGCACCTGGTCTGAGGTCAAGAGCGGGACACCATCAAGCCATAAGCCTGATGGATGCCCAGCCCTACGACCCGCCTCAGGGCGACCAGGGTCCACAACCAACACCTCGGTTTTATCCGGGTTCAACCTCAGCCAGCTAAGGCTCATCCAGTCTTTGATCTTAGCTAGACAGCTGTTAGGCACGGAAATCGCATCATCCTGACCGGGAATAAAAGACAGATACAGTTGGGCATCATCTGCATAGCAGTGAAAACCAAACTGTATTGCCTAATGATATCTCCTAATGGCAGCATATAGACTGCGAACAACATGGGCGCCAAAATGGAGCCCTGTGGCACCCCACAGGACAAAGGGGTGGCATCAGAGGAATAAATTCCGGAGATAACCCTCTGTGTCCTGCCTGTGAGGAAAGATCGAAACCAATGTAGAACTGTACCAGACAGCCCACAAAGAAGCCACAGGCACTCCAAAAGTACACCATGGTCCACAGTATCAAATGCTGCAGAGAGAGGTCAAGAAGGACTAAGATAGTGCGAGCCTTTCGATCTCTCGCAATTAGGAGGTCATTAAAACTCGGACCAGGGCGGTCTCGGTGCTATGTCTTTTACTAAACCCAGACTGGAGAACATCATAGACACTGTGAGTTGTCAGATGTTCATCCAGCTGCAACGCAACCACCTTCTCAATAACCTTTCCCACAAAGGGTAGGTTAGAGACGGGCCTGTAGTTGGCTAGGCAGTCTGGATCTAAGGAGGGTTTCTTAAGGAGTGGTCGAATGACTGCCTCCTTTAGGGGATCAGGAAAGACCCCCTGCTCCAAAGATTTCCAGACAATTTCAGCAATGATCGGGCAGATGACATCTACACAACCTAATAATAGTGGTGAAGAGCCTGGATCTAAACTACAGCTGGTTGGTCGTACAGTCTGGACAATCTTCACAATGTCCAAGAATTCCGGCCTGCTAAAGTCAGACCAAGTAAACCGGGCACTCGCCACCTCTCGCCGATCTCCACAATCCCTTTCAGAGAGAGATGGGACGATACCCGCCCTAATGCCAGCAACCTTATCTGCGAAGAATCGAGCAAGCTCATCACACTTTATTTGTGAAAAATCTCTTACAGACTGAAGACAGACTGGATTGCACAGTCTGTCCACAGTACGGAAGAGATGAGCTGGTTGATTCTGCGCAACAGCAATCTCCCTGGACAGGAATTCTGCCTTCTTACAGGTGATTGCTGACTGACAGAGCATGTAATGCTCCATCAATTTAAGCCTGTCGGCATCCAGGGTGGATTTCCGCCAAGCTTTCTCTAACCTTTGCCCCACTCTTTTCAGCTCCTTCAAGGACCCATTAAACCAAGGGGTCCTTGGGCACAAAGTGAGTGGGCGAACACGAACAGGAGCAATTGAGTCCAGGGCATCACCCACTGCCTTATTATAGGCAAGTACAAGATCCCCTGGACTCATGCATTCACTTGATAATCCCGACATGTCCAGCACAGCCGATAGGCCCTCTGGGGTAATCCCCCTCAAAGGGCGGTACTGAACCATCTCCGTAGGGGCAGGCCTAATTGGGGGTGCCCCGAGGCTGAACCTTATGGTGTGATGGTCTGACCAACTGTTTGGTTCCACCCCCAATCCAGCGGTCTCCATTCCCAGGAGAAACACCAGATCCAACGAGTGGCCCCCTATACAGGTAGCAGAGGTAACCACCTATGTAAGGCCCAACATAGTCATAAATTGGAGGAGATTATTTCTAAAGTGCGAGAGTTCATCGTCGATCCAGGCATTGAAGTCGCCCAGAATCAACCATCTGGGCGACTCCAAAGCCACGTCGACAATGAAGTCCGCAAACTCCTTCAGGAATTCTCCCTCATCCCTAGGTGGACGGTAGATAAGGAGAATCCTGAACCCTACACCTGCTCCCCGAATACACTCGAAAGATCGAGTGCATCCCAGTGGCACATCCACAAGGCCCAGCTCCGTTCTAAAAAAGATGGCTACACCCCCGCCCCTACGATCCAACCTCGGGCGATATATCACCGAGAACCCAACTGGAGCAGCAGATGCCAAGACAGGGCCCGCATTTTCGTCCAGCCAGGTCTCGGTGATGCATGCCAGATCAGACATTACAACAAGATCAGCAATAACAGCCATCTTGTTCCTAATTGATCTGGCATTACACAACACCGCCCGGGTTGGATGAGATTCCAAGGAAGATCCCAGAACCTGCCCACAATTTGTGGAGCCCTTGGGTATAGGAATCAAGCAGGGAGCACCCCTCTCCTGACCCCATTTCGTCCCAGGGCATCTCCTAGTCCTCACTACCTCTATCCGCCCACCCTTCTCCATTCCCCCACTGTGCCTGGTCCACGTACCCCTCCATCGTCTCCTCACTATATCCAAAGCTCGACAATTCTTATAAACTTCATGTGCCAGCGGGGGGCAGTCAAAGGGGCGTAGACCACGAAGCACAGTGGAAGAATAATGCCTGACCATCTTAGCACCCTCCCAACACATCTTTACCAAACTAAGTTTAATAAACAAACCCAAAATCCAAAAATACCACACGGCAATTTGTTATCACCACAACATGTATGCTCACCTCCAAAGAGATGTTATTCACACAGCCCCACAAAAATCCAGTCACTCACTCATTCACCCCAATCACCATTCAATCTATAAATAATACACAAATAATACAACACCAATAAAACAATAATATAACTCAAATTAACTAATAAATAAAATCTGATTTAAATCTTCGGGAGAATTCAGTCCATTTCTTATTTACAGTACAATATCGGCAATCCAGAACAACTCAGAATAAGTCTGGCTTTAGTGTTTTATGGAGGACCAAGGAACTCTCATTTTCCTTAGCCAAACCAAATTCTTATTCCAGGGCTCTGCTCTCACCAAGAGTCCAGGGAATAGAGCGAAGAAATCTGTAAATCCAAAACAGGAGTCTGAGTTGTTCATAAATAATTCCAGGACCAGAGACACTGATAGTTCAAATTAGCATAAGGGGAAATAGCCACCCCTAAAGGAGACCACTGCTGCCAGCCGGGTCCGAGGCACTGACCCCCGGTACAGTATCCACCCACCAGTAGACCCACCCGGTGAGCCTAGGAGACACCAGCCACTCGCACCCACTCTTCAACAGGCCCGAGGCCAGAGTCGCCTACCCCAAATCCAGCCGGTGACAACGGCCAACCCCTGACAGCTCGCCCCACAGTAAATACTATCAGCAATAGTCTAAAAGCAAATCCCAGAGCAGGACTTTATCAACGGCAGGCAAAGTACTAAAATAATTAATTAATAAATGCAAGCTCCTTCCTGGCTTTCTTGCTATCTCACCACTCCAGGAATCGAATGGTCCACACTTAATTCAGTTCCATCTCTTTATCTTTTCCCTTTCTTCACTCATATTTGCCAAATTCACAGTCTATTCCGGGCTCCATCAGAGCATACCCCTACAAAGCAGAACCCCCTGTTGCTGGTCCTCCTCAAGCACACCACACCAAGAGCAGTCCAGTCGCAAATAGGGAAAAATTTGAAACAGGATCACTGAGACATCTCTCCAAACCACCAAAAGTAAAACAGTCCCACTCCAGAACACCACGCTAAATCATCCCCACCATAAAGTTTCACGGTGGGATCACCAAACTGCTCACTGTTCACTCTTTCAAAGCAGCTGGGCCACTTTCTCTCCAGGACACCAAAAACAGTGCGGTCCAACAAGGATCACTAATCATTCACTCTACAGGCGCCAATATTAAAACGAAATGAAAATAAACTTGGGCTAACACAACTAACAACATTCGGAGGGCGGTAAATACTAAAATTCGAGAAATGAACTTAAGATCTCAAACGGACGGTAAAACAAATAGACACGATGCAACAGCTAGCCCAGCGCGGCCGCCATATTGCAAATTGTTCAGCCTAGAAGGATGACGTCTCCTCCTCCATCGGTCACAGCTCCTTGAGCGACCTGCCAGATCTCTCCTCCTGGACCCTGCCTGCCACCAGCACTCGGCTCCTGGAATGGACCAATCAGGCCATATTCCACTGAGTCGCTCCTCCAAAAGACTTGCCGAGAGCCACCACCAATCAGGAGGCTCTCCTCAGACTGCTGTGCACCAATCGGGTGCTTCCTAGTCAGAGCCTAGGCCACTTAAAAAACGGAAGTTTCTTCCATACAGGTCAGTGTGCACAAGCCCAGCGTGTGTGGAACAGTGGGAGTAAGGAGTCCTTGAGGGGAGTCACCAGAGGGAGACGCCAAGATGCCACTCTTTTGCTTTATTTAGGACAGCTTTACAATGAAGACTCACTATAAGCGACAGCTAGCCTACTGTATCTAACTTCATGTTCTGAAGCTGATCCTAAGCAAAACTATATTGTCTTGTTAGCTAGCATTGGGTTTGCAATTTGTTGCAATTTACTTGCACCTGACTACTGTCATGCTTAGTAATATTTATTTATTTGAAAACTGGTGACCAGGAAAGAAGACTGGGCTGAGGCCGTTTCCAGGTGCGACCGGGGGGGGGGGATATGACTACATGGCAAAAAAAGCATACACAGAGGTACAATGTAAAGTGCAGGCAATGATCAAGTTACAGGTAAAGTTGGAGAGGGTCTTTCAGGGAGAGATGGGAAGGAGAAAGGTGAAGAGTACAGGGCAGATTGTTCCAGATGGAGGAGAGAAAACAGCAGAAGACTGCCAAGCAAAAGTTAGAGTGAGAAAGGGAGAAGGTGTGTGAATCTGTAGAGTAAACAGGATGTGACGCAGAGGGAATAGGGAAGAGGAGAGGGAAGGAGTAAGACACACAAATCAATATTTGGAGATGAAAGAAGCACAATGAGACAGGCAGTGCCAGGGAAGAGGAGAGACTGGGGGAGAAGTGTAGAGGGAGCAGTGATGAGTACAAGAGAGCACACCAGCAGCAAGCAGCAGAAGGCACTACCGATGATGTCCAGCCTGGTAAATGACGAGGAAGGGGCTGTACCATACACCATATCATCACTGTCAAATACTGGAAGCACCATTTTGGTAACCAGTTTACAACAGCCTTGAGGGGAGAGGCTGTACTTACTGCAGTAAAGGGCACAGTTTTGAATGGATGGCATCGATATGGGTGGAGAAGTAGAGCCTACTATCCAGCCACACACCAAGGTTTCTGAAGCAAGGGACTACTTCAAAGGGAGAGTCATCCAGGGTGGTGAAGACAGGAGGAGATAACAGCCTGGCCAGTTTTTTCTGGTGCCAAAAGTCATGGATACAGTTTTCTTAGTGTTCATCCAAACTTGGTTTGAGTAGATCCAGTGTTGGACACTGCTGAAGTCACATGTAACGATTCTTTCAAGGCTGAAACCAAGGCACCTAAGACAGAGAGACCAGTGTGATCCGCCACAGCTTTATTTGGAGACACCTACTCACAAATAACAGTAATGTAATGGCATCAACTGTAATAACTCTTGTTACTGTTGCTAATGCCTTCAATCATCATTTCTCATTCTCGGACTTGTCCATATACACCGGTCCTACCTCAGTCCCACCCTGCTAAGATATCTTAAAGGGCTAAGCAAAGCCAGTTTCAGCAGCGATACCCTTCACCTCAAACTCCTCTCTCTCACCCTTGACATTGTCCTACAACCTCTCACTAAACTTCTGAATCTCTCACGCTCTCATAAACAATTCCCCCAGCTCTGGAAATCAGCAGTGGTCACACCCATTCATAAAAGTGGTGACAGGTCTCTTCTCTCTAACTACCGCCCTATCTCTATCCTCCCACCACTCTCCAAGGCGTTGAACGAACTGTAACTGACCATTTGTCTGAACACTTCAACAAATATAACTTACTCTACAAGCAAAAACATGGCTTTAGAAAAGCCCATAGTACTACCACCGCCCTGCTTGACTTCACCAGCCATATTCATAAGACGATTGACACTGGCCACCTACTGGGTGTGGTGTTCATTGATTTGACCAAGGCATTTGACACCGTGAACCACCAGCTCCTGCTTCACTCACTCTCCTCCCTTGGACTATCTAATGATGTAACCAAATGGTTTGAAAGCTACCTCTCGGCAAGGAGCCAAAAAGCCAAAACTGTTGACTCTCTCTCTCTCAAGTGCCCTTCCCGTCTGCTCTGATGTACCCCAGAGTTACATCCTTGGCCCTCTACTTTTCAGCCTTTTCATCAATACTCTTCCTGCAGCTTGCAATAATAACTTAATACTCTATGCCAATGATGCAGTCCTCTTTTCCTCCCATACTAACTAACCCTGTCTCACTCTCCAAGGTGCTACAGATAAAACTTCAGCCTAGCTGAAACCTGGCTTCTCCAACAAAAGCTGTTGATGAATTACAAAAAAACAAAGTCCATGCTGTTCCATAGCTCTCACAGCAAATATAAATTTCACCATACATAATGAACTTGAACAGCCACTTGAGCAAGTGCAGGAGTTTAAATACCTTGGTATTACCCTTGATTGCACAATGTCTTTCAGCTTGCATGTTCAACACATCTCAAAATCAGTCAACTCAAGAATTGGGGTCCTCTACCACCACTGTCGGAGTCACACCAAAGAAGCTATGCGCGCAGCCATAACTGCCTCAGTCTGTCTTACCCGTCATTGATTACGGGCTTGTCTTCTACGGGGCTACCACTGATACCACCCTAAAACGGGTCAAGACAGCCCTTGACAAATGCTGTAGTCTTCTCACTGGCGCAGGGAAGCATACGCATACCTGTAATCTCTACAAGCAATCCAACTGGCTCAATCTAAATAGTAGACTTGCCTACCAGACCTGTCTACTGGCCAAGAAAATTTGTCTTAACCTCCCACCCCCTGCAACTCATGCCTTAATGTTGCCTGCAGTCACTGCACATTTTACACACAGTTCCTTCAAAGAAAAAATTACTTACCATAGTAATCTTGTTTCTTCCCAGTGATGCTCAGATATTCATAACTTTATTCAGTAAGCCTGAGGGGTTGGACTGCCCTGAGAGCTAAAACACATGCAAATGATGGAACACTTTACACGTGAGCATCTTTCAAACACTGCCTCTGCTAACTGCCTGTGTTCTAACCTCTTCAGATTTTATAAAGGAGCCTGAAAAGGTAGGCCCAGAATAATGTAGTACTAAAAGTTTTTATCATTAAAATTGGGGTTACCCAACAATATGGATTTACCAAAAAATAAACCTCCGACTGGAGGAACAAACAACTACGTAAAGTTACAACAACATGCCAGAAAATACCAAAAGGATAAACACAATGAAACTCTGTTCACCTAACTAATACAGGTGCAGAAGAAAGAATTTTACTCCAAGGGTGTACTGTGACATGGTGGCACCAGCATGCGGAGTGCAGAGGCTGAAGTTCTGGAAGGGGAGGTAGAGAGGGAAGTTATGAATATCTGAGCAGCACTGGGGAGAAACAAGATTACTATGGTAAGTAATTTTTTCTTCTAACCCCAGTAATGCTCAGTATATTCATAACTTTATGCAGACTACAAAGCAGTACCCCTGGAGGTGGACACAGGACTCTATTTTGGAAACAGACTTTGCAGGACTGCTGTGCCAAACCTAGCATCACTCCTGGATAAAATATCCAGGTTGTAGTATTTTGCAAAGGTGTGTACTGTTTTCCAGGTAGCTGCTTTACATACTGTATATCCACCAATGGGACATCCCTGGCAGCTGCTAAAGTAGCAGCTGTCCCTCTTGTAGAATGAGCCCTCAATCCTGATGGGGGCTCCCTACCAGCATTAGTGTAACATAATTGGATACACTGGACTATCCATCGAGAAATGGATCTTTTTGAGGCTGGATTACCTTTTACTACATCCCCATAAGTCGGGAACAATTGCTTTCTATCCTGTCTAAGGTCTTTAGTGGGTATCATGTAATAACTGAGGGCCCTCTTCACATCCAACTGTGAAGCCTCCTTTCACCAGAAGTGGCATGATCGGTGAAAAAGACAGGGAGCGTGATGGACTGATTTAAGTGAAAATCAGAGACCACCTTGGGGAGAAATTTTCTGTTTGTTCTAAGGATTACTTTATCCCTATGAAAAGAGATATAGTCCTGATCTATGTAGAGAGCCTGAAGCTCACCGATTCTTCTTGCAGAAGTCACTGCCACTAGAAAAACTGTTTTCCAAGTAACATATTTCAGATGAGCTGTAGCCATGGGCTCAAAACGGAGAAAACATGAGCTTAGCTATACACACATTCAGGTCCCAAACTGGCACTGGTGGCCTGTGAGGGGGGATACAAATGATTCAGGCCCTTAAAGAACCTCTTAAAAATAGGGTCTGAAGCTAATGTTACCTTTTTCCCAGCAGAAAGATAAGCAGACACTGCTGCAAGGTGAACCTTCAAAGAACTGGGCTGCGAACCCAGAGAATGTAAATGGGTGAGATAATCCAATACCACTGGCAATCCAGCCTGGGCTGGTACCAGAGTCTTGCCCGAACACCAGACAGAAAATCTCTTCCATTTGGAAGAACAGATTTTTGTAGTAGAAGGTTTTCTGTAACCTCTTAGAATACTTAAGACAGGTTCAGAAAGTTTTAAATTAGCATATTCTAAGTCCTCAAGAGCCAAGCTTTGAGATTGAGGGACTTGAGACTCAGGTACAACAGAGTTCCCTGGTTGGAGGTCAGTAGGTTGTGCCTCCGAGGGAGATGTATTGGGTTTGCAACAGACATTGAGAGCAGAAGAGAATACCATGGCTGCCTCGGCCAGTCTGGAGCTATCAAGATCAGTGATGCTGCATGGGATCTGAGCTTGACCAGTACTCTGTAGATCAGAGGGAAAGCATAAAGGAACCTTCCTGACCAATCCAGACTCAAGAGCATCCAGAGTAAGCGTTCCCTGATCTGGTGGTCTGCAACAATACTGTGGCAGATGGTGGTTCTGGTGGGATGTGAATAAGTCTATCTCTGGAGTGCCCCACCTTCTGAAAATAACTTGTACCACCTGTCTGTTTAGGGTCCATTCATGATAGGCCTGATTTATTCGACTCAATGCATCTGCCAGGGTACTGTCCTTCCCTGGCAAAAGAATTGCCTGCAGAGATACTCCCAATGAGTAGGCCAGAGTCCAAGTCTTTATGGCTTCTGTACAGAGAAGGCCTGACTTTGTGCCTCCCTGCTTATTTATGTAATACATTGTGGTGGTATTGTCTGTTCTGACCTGTACCACCCTGCCTTGGACTAGGGAAGAAAAAGTTTTCAGAGCCAGCAAAACTGCTCTGAGTTCCAGTAGATTTATGTGCTGAATGGACTCTGTGGCTGACCGAGTGCCCTGGGTTGTGTGTTCCCCTATATGGGCGCCCCAGCTCAAAAGGGATGCATCTGTTGTGAGAACCACTGAAGGATTCTCTTTCTGAAAAGGAACTCTTTGCCTTAAATTGGATTCCTCCTTCCACCACAGGAGGGCCAGTAGCAGTGCCCTTGTTACTGGAACAAGCTTTGAAAAGGGATCTTTTCTCCGACACCAGTGAGACCTGAGGTGGAATTGGATGTCTCTCATGTGGAATCTGGACCCCAGTACTGTGCCTGAGGAAGCAGCCATGTGGCCCAGTAGCTGGAGAAACTGTCTTGCAGTTTTTAAGCTTTGCAGCCTGAAAAAGCTTGCTATTAGCTGAATGCTCTTTACCCTCTCCAGAGGCAGATATGCCCTGGTTTGTAAGGTATTGATCTCTGCTCCTATGAACTGCAATACCTGTGCAGGAGTGAAGACTGACTTTTTGTAATTGATCAGGAATCCTAGAGACTCTAGGAGGTCCTGTGTGACCTTCAAATCTTGCTGCACTTACAGGGGAGATTTTCCACGACCCAACCAGTTGTCCGGGTAAGGAAAAAGAAAAAAATTACTCACCTTAGTAATTGTGTTTCTTCTAATAGTCTTGCTGTATTCTGACATTATGCAGTTAGCCCCAGCACTTGAACTGCTTCGGAGAGGAAAGAGTTAACTCTACGCCAGAGCATAGAACGTTGAGCTCAAGCTCAGTACAAACCTTTGTCTGCTGCACTTTGAAGTGTAACTGTCAGATTCTTACGCGCTAATCCTAACTAACTACGCCTGCCAGGTGGAAATTGTAAAAACTACTAGCCAAAAAGGCAACCAAATGTTTTGGATCCCCCAAAAGACTCAAGTCGAGAACTCCAAAACAAAAACTAGGTAGTGAACAAACATAACTATAAAAAACAATATAACATAACCCACTCCCCCTCTCTATATAGGAGAGAGTACTAAGTGCTCCCCTGAGGTGCGACACTGCACCTGCCAGCCCACTTCCCAAAAACCAGGTTCGGGGTGTCAGAATACAGAAAGACTCCATTAGAAAAAACACAATTACTAAGGTGAATAATTTTTTCTTCAAACAACATGAAGTCTTGCTGTATTCTGACATTATGCAGACTACTAAGCAGTACCTCCATGGAGGAGGGACGAACCTATTTTGGGAATAGGCTCTGCAGTACTGCTGTACCAAACCTAGCATCACTCCTAGCCTGGATATCCAAAGAGTAATGTTTGGTGAATGTATGGACTGTTTTCCAGGTGGCTGCTTTGCATATTTCTAATAATGGTATATCTCTGGCAGTAGCCAGAGAAGCAGCTGTACCTCTAATCGAATTAGCCCTCAGGCCTGAGGGGGGGTACTTTGCCTAGCTTTCCACTGCAGAATTGTATACAAGAGACAATCCACCTGGCAATAGTTCTCTTAGTAGCAGGTTTACCCTTTCCCACTTCACCATAAGTGAGAAACAACTGAGGACAGTCAAACCTAAGTGCCTTAGTGTGCTCAATGTAGTAGCTAAGTTCCCTCTTAACAGCCAAGCTGTGTAACCTTCTCTCCCCTGAAGAAGAATGATCAGTGACGAAGACAGTAAGAGACATGGACTGGTTCAGATGAAAATCTGAAACCAGTTTGGGTAACAACCTTCTGTTGGACCACCTTATCTTTATGGAATGAGATAAAATCAGACTCCACTGACAGAGCTTGTAATTCACTGATACGCATGGCAGAGATTATAGCTACCAGCAACACAGCTTTCCAAGTCAAGTACTTAAGTTCTGCTGAGGCCAAAGGCTCAAAAGAGGGCTGCATAAGCTGAGCAATGCAAATATTAAGATCCCGAGTAGGATTCTTAAAAGGAAGATTGGTATGGAGCAATCCTTTAAAGAATTTACAGAAAACAGGATGAGGTGCCAGTGAGGAAGCCCTCCCCACTGACAGAAATGCAGAAACAGCTGCCAAGTGTACTTTCAGAGTAGCTGGTCTGAAGCCTAAACCATTAAGATGAACCATATAATCCAGAACTGTAGTCAAATCTGGAGATATCTGCTTATTGGAACACCAAATGCTGAATCTTTTCCATTTGGCATTATAAGTTTTTCTGGTGGCAGGTTTTCAAGAGGCTTTGACAATATCCAGAACCCCCTGAGACAGATGCAGGCTTAACTCTTCAAGAGCCATGCCTTGAGGTTGAGAGACCGAAGGTTGGGTTACCAAATCCTCCCCTGAGAGGAGGTTAACAGATTGTGATTCCTGGGAAGAGATAAGGGAAGATGGACTGCTCGGGACAGCAACAGAGGATACCAAGGCTGCCTGGCCCAGTCTGGAGCAATCAGGATCACTTTGCAAGATTGTGACCTTATCTTGACCAGAACTTTGAATAATAGAGGAAAGGCATACAGAAATTTCCCTCCCAATCCAGAAGTAGAGCATCCAGGGGACTGAGCCCAAGACTGGGGCCTGCAACAGAAGAGAGGAAGTTAGTGATTGTCTGGGGCTGCAAAGAGATCTATCTCTGGAGTGCCCCACCTTGAAAAAATCACTTTTAACACTAGGGGATCCAGGGACCATTCGTGATGGCCCTGAGATATGCTGCTCAGGGCATCTGCTAGCACATTGTCCTTCCCTGGGAGGTGGACTGCTACCAGAGATGTCTGTAGGGAATAAGCCAGGGACCATAATTTCATGGCTTCCGTGCACAAGGCCATAGACCGAGTGCCTCCCTGCTTGTTGATGTACCACATGGTGGTGGTGGTGTCTGTCCTGACCTGAACCACCTTGTTCTGTACCGAGTCCGAGAAAGCTTGTAGAGCCAGGTACACTGACCTAAGTTCCAGAAGACTGATATGAAGTAGACACTCCTGAGGGGACCACACTCCTTGTGCTGTGAGGGCTCTCAAGTGAGCTCCCCACCCCAGGAGAGAAGCATCTATGATCAGTACCACAGAACAAGTCTGTGTGATGAATGGGACTCCTTGTCTGAGGCTGCCCTGATCCAACCACCATTGGAGTGCCTGGATCAGAGTCTGAGTCACTGGAATCAGTTTGGTTAGAGGATCTTTTTTCTGAGACCAAAAAGCCCTCAAGTGGAACTGGATGTCCCTCATCTGAAATCTGGCCCCTTAAACCACTGCAGTGGAAGCTGCCATGTGGCCCAGGAGTTGAAGAAAATGCCTTGCTGGGCGAGACACCAGAAGGCGAAAAGAAGAAGCCAGATCTGTAAGGGCCTTTACCCTTGCCAAGGGAAGAAAAACCTTTGCTTGGACAGTGTCCAGCTCTACCCCTATAAAAGTCAGGAGTTGCACTGGTTCGAGAACTGACTTTGGCAGATTGAGGAGGAAACCCAGAGAAGTGAGCAATTGTTGGGTCATTTGCAGGTTTGACTTGACTTGGTCTGGAGATGGCCCCACGATGAGACAGTCGTCCAGGTATGGAACTATGGAAATGTTTTGTCTCCTTAGAAAGGCCACTACTACTGCTAGGCATTTTGTGAACATCCTTGGTGCTGATGTTAGTCCGAAGGGCATTGCTCTGAACTGATAATGGCCTGAAGACAATTCGAACCTAAGGTACCTTCTGTGGGAGCACCTGATGGGAATGTGAAAGTAGGCATCCTTGAGGTCCAGGGAGGCTAACCAATCTCCTGGCCTCAGAGAGGGAAGAATTACTCCCAGAGTCACCACTCTGAATTTTGGTTTGACTAGGTGCTTGTTTACAGTGCCTTCAGAAAGTATTCACCCCCCTTGGATTTTGTCACATTTTGTGATGTTGCAAACTCAAATTAAAATACGTTTATGTGGGATTTTTTTGTCACGTATCTACACAAATTACTCTATAATGTCAAAGTGGAATGAAACTTCTGGAATTTTTTTAAATGTAATTTAAAATAAAAACCTGAAATGTCTTGATTTGAGAAGTAGTCACCCCCTTTGCTATGACACTCCAAATTGAGCTCAGCTGCATCCAATTTCCTTGTGAGATCACTCTAAAACTTGAATGGAGTCCACCTGTGGTCAGTTCAAATGGTTGACATGATTTCAGAGGAAATACACCTGTCTATATAAGGTCCCACTGTTGACAGTGCATGTCAGAGCAGAAACTCTAACATGAAGACCAAGGAGCTGTCCGTAGAACTCCGTGATAGAATTGTGAGGAGGCATAGATCTGGGGAGGGGTATAAAAACATTTCTAGGGTGTTGAAAGTTCCCAGGAGCACAGTCAAGTCCATCATTAGGAAATGGAAAGATTACGGAACCACCCAGACTCTTTCTAGAGCAGGCCGTCCTCTCAAACTGAGCAACCGGGCAAGAAGGACCTTGGTCAGGGAAGTGACCAAGAACCCAATGACCACCCTGACAGAACTACAGAGTTCCATGGCTGAGATGGGAGAACCTGTCCAGAGGACAACAATCTCTGCAGCACTTCACAAATGTAGCCTCTACGGGAGAGTGGCTAGACGGAAGCCACTCCTGAGAAAAGGCCACATAATTGCATGCCTGGAGTTTGCAAAAAGGCACGTGGCAGACTCTGAGACCATGTGGCAAAAGATTCTCTGGTCTGATGAAACAAAATTGAACTCTTTGGCCTGAATGCAAAGCGCTATGCCTGGCTCGTCGAACACAGCTCATCACCCGTGGAACACCATCCCTACCATGAAGCATGGTGGTGGCAGCATCATGTTATGGGGATGCTTTTCAGTGGCAGGGACTGGGGCACTTGTCAGGACAGAGGGAACAATGAATGGAGCCAAACACAGGCACATCCTTGAGGAGAACCTGCATCAGTCTGCAATAGACCTTGGACTGGGGCGAAGATTTACGTTCCAACAGGACAACGACCCCAAGCATACAGCCAAATCAACACTGCAGTGGCTTCAGAACAAGAAGGTGAATGTCCTTGAGTGGCCCAGCCAAAGCCCAGACTTGAATCCCATTGAGAATCTGTGGAAAGACTTAAAAGATTGCGGTTCACTGACACTCCCCATCCAACTTGACAGAGCTTGAGCAAATCTGCAAGGAAGAATGGGCGAAAATCCCCAAATCCAGATGTGCAAAGCTGATACAGACATACCCAAGAAGACTCAAAGCTGTAATTGCTGCCAAAGGCGCTTCTACAAAGTATTGACTCAGGGGGGTGAATACTTAAGTAAACAAGATATTTCAGTTTTTAATGTTTCATAAATTTTTGTTACACAATAAAAATATTTTTGTCCCTTTAAATTGTTGAGTATGCTGTGTGAATCAAGGGGGAAAAAATCATTTCAATGCATTAAAAATTCTGGTAGTAACACAACAAAATGTGACAAAATCCAAGGGTGGGGGGCTCGAATATTTTCTGAAGGCACTGTAAGTATCTTAGGTCTAGGATGGGCCGCCACTCCCTTGTCTTTTTTGGGGTAAGGAAATACCTGGAGTACAGACAGTTGCCCTTGTGTATAACAGGAACTCTCTCTATGGCTCTGAGAGCCAGCAGAGAGGAAACCTCTGCCTCTAGGGCAATGGTTTCGGAGATGTCTGCAGATGGAAAAGACCTGACTCTCTGCTTTGGAAATTTTTTGAAGCTGAGAGCCAGTACCCTGGCTTACTACCTCCAGGACCCACTTGTCTGAGGTAACAGACTTCCAGGCCTGGAAGTAGTGAGCTGGCCTGCCTCCTACAGGAAAAGGGGAGTCGACCCGGGATGACACATCAGGGTGTCTGCTTGGCAGGAGCCTTGGACTGGGAGGAGGATGCAGCCCTGCTCATCCCCCTTCTGCCTCTCCCTCTGAAGAAACCTCTCTGGGGAAAAGGAGAGGAGGCCTGTGCCTGGTAGAAAGGCCTGTGAAAAGGCCTGCCCCTAGACTGCTGCTTTTGAGGAGCTGCCTGCCTTTCCTTGTCCTGTGCACTCCTATAGGTGGTCCTGTACTCATCCATTTTTTTCATATAATTTTCTGTCTGCTCCCCAAACAGAGAATTATCCACCACAGGGAAATCCATGGCCTTAGCCTGGGTGTCCCGTGAAAGGCTAGTACATCTGAGTCAAGCCAATCTTCGAAGAGACATAGATGTAGCCATGACTCGTGATGACATCATTAGAGTCTACAGCAGCATGAAACTGGATCTTAGATGCCTCTATCCCATCAACAGCCACCTCTTCCAGCTCCTTGGCTAGCTGGGGGGAAGCCTGTTTAGCCAGTTCCAGAACAGTATCCCATCTGGACTTCTGATATCTGGCTGTGTAGGCCATGTAGTTAGCCTGCCTGAGTCGCAAGGAGGATGCCAAGTACTGTTTTTTAGCCTTGGCATCCAACTTCCTAGAGTCTTTATCTGGGGGTGTGATGCCAAGGGTATGTTAGCCTTATCATAGGCTGTAGCCTGTACAACCCCAACATGGCTGAATTGCTAGTACAAGAACTCCGTACCTGAGCCTGACAGCATGTACCTCTTGTCCATTCGTCTGTCCACAGGAGGTAAAGAATTTGGTGTTTTATGAAGTTTTTGTGTCTGTTTCCCCAGGGATTTATGGAGGCGAATAGACAAACTTTTTGACTCTGGGATATCCATCATTTCCACAAAGTCAGGCTTCTCTTGTTCCTCAGCAGCTTCAACCAGAGGAAGCTGGAGGGTTTCTGCCACTTTTTTGTAAAACAAAAAGTGGGATGGGGGACTCAGAAAGCCTATGAGGTGAAGCACTAGAAGGCCTGTCTGGGGAGATGTCTGGTTCTATGGTCTCATCCAGACCTTCTATACCATCATCGTCATCGTAGTCTTCATCCCCCTCCAGATCCAGTTCATAATACCCTTCTGGACAATAATCCGGAACCGGAGGAACCGACCGAACTGAGTGCCTACTGAGAGGTGCCAGATCAATCGGAACCGGCCAGAGCGATTCAACAATACTAATTGCTCTGGCAATTTCTTTGGCGGTTGGACGATGTGGTTCTGGATCTGAACCGGCCGATTTCTCCTTTCTCTTTTTCTTAGCCAGAACCGACCCCTCAGATCGGCTCTCCTTTTGTCCGAGGGAGTATCACCCTGGTCAGAGGGCACTCCCTCAGGTTCGGTTGGAACCGAACCGGGCTGGCCATCTGGGTCAGCGGACTTCTCGGCCTCCTTTTCCCTAAGCCTGCCCAATCTCTTCTCTAGGGTGGCCTTGGGAAAATTTCTACATAATTGGCAGTCTGAATCGAGGTGGTCAAACCTCAGACAGTAAACACAGGTGGTGTGGGGATCAGCCTTAGCAAAGGCCTCCCAACACTCACTGCAGTGTTGAAACCCAGTGGGGCCATTTTTTCTTTTGGGTTTCTCAGACATAGCCATCCTAACACTTGCCCTTTATTTGGCTAAAGCCAGGCAAGACCCCCTTATCGGTTCCTAACCGTGTTGCGGGTGTTGGAAAAAACGTCTGAAACACGTTTTTTTTTAGAACTGATAAAGACTGGTACCTCACACTAAACTGTAAATAAAATCAAAACAAAACCAGACAGTTGGTTCCTACCGAACCGATTTAAACTTTTTTTTTTTTACAATTTCCACACACAGTCCACTACCTAAGCACTTACTGTACTGCCGACAGGGATCTGAACTGAAGTAAAATAAAGAAAATACAGTATAAAACCGACGTTTTACTGATACAGAACCGAAAGCGATGGAGAGATCTCCGGAGCGACTGTTCAGTTAGGTGGAGTAAAGAATCTGACGGTTATACTTGAAAGTGCAGCAGACAGAGGTTTGAACGGAGCTCGAGCGCAACGTTCTGTGCTCTGGCACAGAGTTAACGCTTTCCTCTCCAGAGCAGTTCAAGTGCTGGGGCTAACTGCATAATGTCAGAATACAGCAAGACTTCATGTTTGAACACATATTTCCTGTCTGCGAAGATGTGCCACTACAGCTGCCAGGCACTTTGCGAACTCACCTGGGGCCGAAGAAAGGCCAAAAGGCAGGGCTGAAAACAGGTAGTGACCTGAAGGGAGTCTGAATCTGAGGCTGGAAATCTGAAAATAACAAAAATATGCAGTTTAAACCGAACGCTTCATTTTTCTTTTACCGCACTGAGCAGAGGAAATCTCCGGAGCGATTTCACTGTTAGGCGGAGTAAAGAATCTGACGGTTACACTTGAAAGTGCAGCAGACAGAGGTTTGAACGGAGCTCGAGCGCAACGTTCTATGCTCTGGCACAGAGTTAACGCTTTCCTCTCCAGAGCAGTTCAAGTGCTGGGGCTAACTGCATAATGTCAGAATACAGCAAGACTTCATGTTGTTTGAACACATATTTCCTGTCTGCGAAGATGTGCCACTACAGCTGCCAAGCACTTTGCGAACACCCCTGGGGCCGAAGAAAGGCCAAAAGGCAGGGTTGAAAACAGGTAGTGACCTGAAGGGAGTCTGAATCTGAGGCTGGAAATCCGAAAATAACAAAAATATGCGGTTTAAACCGAACGCTTCATTTTTCTTTTACCGCACTGAGCAGAGGAAATCTCCGGAGCGATTTCACTGTTAGGCGGAGTAAAGAATCTGACGGTTACACTGGGAAGTACCACAGACAGAGGTTTGAAAACCGAGCTCGAGCTCAACATTCTATGCTT
This sequence comes from Neoceratodus forsteri, assembly GCA_016271365.2. NCBI lineage: Eukaryota > Metazoa > Chordata > Ceratodontiformes > Ceratodontidae > Neoceratodus > Neoceratodus forsteri. The sequence continues at coordinate 185,268,775 of CM028133.1, read as the reverse complement.
CTACATAGTGTTAACTCTTTCCTCTCCGGGGCAGTTCAAGAGCTGGGGCTAACTGCATTATGTCTGAATACAGCAAGACTTCATGTTGTTTGAAATAGGCGTCTTTCAAGATCTAGTGATGCCAACCAGTATCCTTTTTGAAGTGTTGGCTAGAATCAGAGCCAAAGTTACCACTTTGAACTTTGTTTTTTTCAGGAGCTTGTTTAGAGCTCTTAGATCCAATATAGGCCGCCACTCCCCACTTTTCTTTGTGGTTAGAAAGTATCTGGAATTGAAGTCCTTTCCCCTCAGAGATTTTGGAACTGGTTCCACTGCTCTCAACTGTAGCAGGTTTCGAACCTCTGCCTCCAAGAACATCCTTTCTGCTAGGGAGGGAGAACTGAAAACTCTGGACTTTTGACGAGAAAAGGACTTGAATTCCAGAGACAGACCCAGACCCACCACCTCCAGAACCCACTTGTCTGTGGTGATGTTCAGCCAAGCCTGGAGGAAGTGGGACAGTCTGCCTCAGACAGGTAGAGAGGAGGCGGCCTGTGGTTCAGGGGATCCATTTGGTCTGTGACTGAAGCTGAGTATGGGATCCTCGCCTCAAGCCCCTTCTGCCCCTGCCCCTGGAGTATCCCTGCTGTGGATACTGCTGGTACTGGGGTAAGACCATTGGTTGGAAGAAGGGCCTGGTGTAAAAGCACCTGCCCTGGCCTCCCCTTCCATAAGGTCTGGTGGATGGAGAAGCTCTCTCTTTGGCAGAGCTGCTTCTGTAAGTGGCCTTATATTCATCCACTTTCTTCATGTATGCCACAGTGAACTCCCAAAAGAGGGAATTTCCCTCTAGGGGAAAATCCAAAGCCTTTGATTGTGTATCCTGAGTGAGGTTTGTAGCTCTGAGCCAAGCAAACCTCCTCTGTGCCACCTTACCATCCATCTGGCTGCAGTGTCATTAGTGTCAGCAGCCAGCTGGAATGGTACTAGCTGCCTCTAACCAAACCTGGCAGTTTCTCAGCCAGGCTCATCTGACAAGGGCGAGGGGTGCTTGAGACATGGCCAGGACTGACTGCCACAGGGATTTTTGATACTGGGCAGCGTATGCCTGGAAGGTAGCCTGACGCATAGCCAGAGAAGCTGACAGGTACCCTTTTTTTGCCATACTTTCGATTTTCCTAGAGTCCTTGTCCGCAGGATGTGAGGACAGAGGGACCCTAGCCTTGTCACAGGCAGCCAGCTTGCTGTATGACCCCCTGGTGGTCGGGGTGGGAGAAGAGAAAATCAGCTCCCTCCCTTTCCAGCTGGTACTTTTAGTCCATTCTCCTGTCTATGGGAGGAGTGGAATTCGGTGCCTGTAAAATCTTTAATGCATCTTTTTTAAATAATTTATAGACATGGAGGAGGAGAGCCTCTGTGGGTGTTAACCCCATCATCTCTAGGTACTCTACCTCCTCCTCATCTTCAGTTTGTTCAGGGGTGATGTCCAGTGCATCTACCATCCTCCTGACAAAGGTAAAATGGGATGAAAAATCCTCAGACACCGTTGGAGGAGAACCAAAGTTCTGTTCAGGGGACAATTCTGGTTCTATTGGTTCATCATCATCATCATCATCATCAAAGGTATCCACTCCTTCTTGAGGGAGAGGATGTTCATTACTGCCAACCAGGGGACCGGGAAGAGGGGGGCAGGAGGCTGTTGAGGAGGAATTACTGCCTGTAGAGGCTGAATTATTTTAAAGGCCTGAGCAATCTCTTGGGCCGTAGGTACAGGCAAAGCAGTTACAGAAGTCCCCAGTTTAACAGGTGAGGGTTCTATGTGCTTCAGTTTTTTGCTTCTTTTAGCAGAAACCGGGGAGTCAGCCGGTTCGGTAACTCTTTTTGTTCCCTTTGTGCCCATCTCAAGGGCAGGAACAGACAAAGATGTGGATTCAGCCACAATATCTTGGGGTATCGGCTGGTCAGAGCCAGAGGGACCCCTTGGAATTTTCTTTTAACGCCTTTCACGGCGTTTCTCAATGGTCTTCTCAGGGAATGTTTTACGTACATCACTTTCCTCTTTTAAATTATCAAAGCCCAGACAAACTACACTAAGTATGTGTTTGTCTGCTTTTGCAAACACCTCTCCACATTGAGTACTGTTTCTGAAACCCAGTTCACTGGTTTTCTTTTTGGGTTTTTCCGACATAATTCAAAAACAAGCAACCGCTAAGGAACCCCCCCTTTTTTTAATCAGTTCCGGAACTGATGGAACGGACTATTTACAAAATACAGAACTGGTTAGTAGTTCAGTAACCGAGATTTATCGGTTACAAAATAAGTAAAATTAACTTTTTAAAGCATAAATAGTGTTCTTAGTCAGAGAACTTTATCAACTAAAACTATCTCGGTTCCCCAACGGTTATCCCGAACCAAAAGGAACTGAGAAAAACGATAAATTTAAATGTAAATAAGATTAATTATACAAAACAACTAGTAGAGGCAGTAAATGAAAACAAAATATACTTAAGGTCAGTATTTATCGTTTTCTTCATGCAGGAGAAAGTGGATGAACGGCACTCCGAGCGACCAGACTTTTCAGGTGGAGAGAAAAATCTGAAGAGGTTAAAACACAAGCAGTTAGTAGAGGCAGTGTTTGAAAGATGCTCCCGCGCAAAGTGTTCCATCATTTGCATGTGTTCCATCTCTCTGGGCAGTCCAACCCCTCAGGGTTACTGCATAAAGTTATGAATATACTGAGCATTACTGGGGTTAGAACCAACATTTATCGTTCCATTCTGCTGTGCCAACCAGGCTCAACATGCTTTCGACACCAGGCCCCCGCTAAACAACTTCCCCTGAAATTGCAGCTGAAAACAAGCTTGGCCCATTCAAACGTAAACTCCGCCAGCACCTCACTGACCTCAGCAGTTGTGACTGTTCTGCCTAGGCTTGCAGCTTTGTTTCACCTCTCCTTCTTCTCTCCTCCCTTGCTTCCCTCCTCACTTCTCTCCGCCGCTCCATCCCCTGCTACTCCCCATCTCTCTCCTACCCCCCACCTACCATTCTACCCCTTTCACCTCCCACCTATTCCACCCCCTCTCCTGCTCCTCTCCTCCTGTCTCCCCTTCCCTATCACCCTATCTCTTGTTGCTCCACCCCCAGACTACCTAGCACTTATCATTCTATTCTTGCACTTACGATAATGTCAAATCCTTGACTGCCTACCCCCTTTTCCCTACCCCTTCCACTCTTATCCCCCACCCCTTGCTCCACTTATGTCACCCCAGGATGGTTTTTCATTTGTATCTGTGTCTTGCTATATATACACCCGTATTGTTATTTGCCACTGTTTGCTACTGTGCTAGTCTATACACATGTACTGTCTTTTGCTACTATATTAACCTCCTGACCTGTATTGTATCTTACATCTGCTTGCTTCTACGTTAACCTCCTGACCTTGTATTGTATCTTAACCACTGTTCTGCTTGCACCCATTGCTGACGCAGAACCTTTGTAAAAGAACCCTTGGTTCAAAGGTATTTGTAATCCTAGTAATAAATAACTAAAAATAATATCCCCACACACATACCACTCTGGATGTTCCTGTGTCCTGTTCTCCACCTGTTTCTACCTACGTGCAGTAACTATCAGGGAGATACACTGACTACGTGACTATCTCTGCATGTAGTAGTACTGAATCCAATGGCCTTGAGCCTAGGTTGCTCAAGATCGCCTCCCCCTACTTAACTCCCCCACTGACTAGAATTTATAATCTCTCCTTGAGTTCTGGGCTTATAGCTGAGGTCTGGAAAGTTGCTACAATTGTTTCGGTTTTCAAGAAAGGTGATCCCAAATCTATTTTGAATTTTCATCCAATTGCCATTCTCTCTCTCCTGAGCAAAATCCTAGAGAAACTAGTCCCTGTTAAGACAACTGATCATCTCCGTGAGCATAATCTGTTCTCTGATGCCCAGCACGGTTTTAGAAAAGGCCATAGCACCACCACGTCACTTCTTCAATTCACAAATGATACCAATGCAGCCATGGATAAAGGCACACTGACAGGAGCTGTATGTTGAATTAACCAAGGCCTTTGATTTAGTGGACCATCATTTACTTTAAGTAAAGATGCAGTCTTTGGGCATCTCACCAAAGGAGGTTTCCTTGTTTGCCCGCTACCTCAAGGATTGTATGCGGTTGGTCAAATTCAATAAAGTCGAGTCTGACCTCACTTCTGTAAACTTTGCCGTTCCTCAAGGATCTATCTTGGGTTCCCTTCTCTTCACTATTTTCGTAAACTACCTTGCCCTTATCCCCGTATCCCGCTCCTCCCTGCTTTATGCGAATGATTTGGTGCTCTATACAAGCTCCAAAAACCTGGCTGACATTTACTCCAACCTAAATTCTGATTTCCAAATAATGCACTCCTGGCTCTTGCAAATAACATTATTGCTTAATTCTAGTAAATCTCACTGTTATTTGGCTCTGCTCCCAAGCTGAAAAAGTGTCCTGACTGCCTGTCAGTTCTCAGATGAGATGGTGTCCTTCTTGAGAATGTTAAATCTTTGAAGTACCTTTTCGTAACACTTGACCCCTGTCTGGATTTCTCATTGCACATCTCCAGTACCGACTGCCCTACAGAACCAAATATGCCCTCATCCCCTTCGCCAGAATTGCCACTGCTCAGGGTATTCTTCTTCCCAGTCTTAGCTATGGCTCCATCACCTACTCCTACAGCTCTAAAGGAAACCTCAGCAAATGGGATGTTACCTATAATAGCATCTGCCATTTTGTCCTGTCCTCAAACCAACTCACCCACCATTGTCAGCTTTACTTTGGGTTAAGCTGGTTATCACCCGAGGCATGGTGTTCTTTTTCTACTGGTGCCAACATGGACAAAATTCTTAGGACCATGACGGGTACATTCTTTAGTAGATGTATTGTTGAACACCCCCGATCCGGCTTACCCCCTCCTGTCTGGTGAACAGGTAAGCATTAATCACCGACGAAGGTGCCATCTAATGGGGAGTTAATGCATGGTTGAGACCGTTATGGCACGAGGACGGAGGCCGAGTGAGTACAACGATGCAACCATGCATTAACTCCCCATTAGATGCCACCTTCGGAGGGGATTAATGCGCTTGTAACATGGCAAGTGCAAGTGTACTATTTGTCAGATGCTCTTCTCTTTGCCATAGAACACTAATCACCAGAAACACTTATTTTACCTTTACAATTATGGTGCATGTCTGTTACTTTTCCTGCCTTTCTGTTGCTGGAACCATGCGCGTGCACGTTGATCACCCGACATCGACTAATATAGTGGTGACTACTTTTTCTCATCTTTCAACTCTGGTGTACGTATAACTATTCGCATAAAACTATCTTTGCACCTGCGACTTTGGTACTGGTCCTGGCTACTCTATTTCTCTACCCTCGTTTGTTTTTGAGATCGCTGCTCTGCTGCAATCTGGGCAACATGTCCTTGCATACCTTCACATTCTCCCACAAATGACAGTTCTGTCCTCCGCTCCCTGTACACCGCGCGCCTGACGATTACCACCAATAGGTGGCACTTCCACAGCACCACAGAACTTCTGCTCCATTTCCCTGTGCATCCATCTTCCACACGCATTCTGTTCCCCGTCACATCTGCTGCGACTATCATTATGTCCCTCCCCCGACTCGCACCACCCTGCACGCCATGGTTTGCCCTTCTACAGTGTCTTCTCCTATGCATTCCTCTCTCCACTATTTTCACATTCAAACACTTGCCCACACAGCACTTTTTCCCTCACCTCTCCCTCATCAGTCCGACCTATAGGTGGAGCTTTCTCGCCATAGGACAACTTGTCGCCTCCTCGCTGATTCTTTTATTCAGCTGTCCTTTCCAGTGCTCTTTCTATCCACCGACTTGTACAATATGAACTCACTTGCTCACCCTTCAAAATACCGCACTTTCCCATTCCTTCCTCTCTGTCCCTGCTTTCTAGGTGCCACTGCCACACACATTTCTGCTGCTCCTCTCTTCCCCTGCCGGGTTCGCTTTCCTGGTCTGTTCATCGCGCCACCTATTGGTGCAATATTTCTACCACATTCACTGCTTGGCTACTTTGCTGAGCTGCTCACGCTCTCAACAGGGGATTATTGCTCTGAATGCTTTAGGCAACACGGCATTATCATGCCATAATGCCGTGTTGCTCTTGTACCACCTGACCCTGTTACACCTATCACCTTTCTTCCCTGGAGTCCTCATATTTCTCCCATGTTACAATCCCTTTCAACTGGTCCTAGGCATACAACCAATATGGGGATTCAGGTTTCCTTCCACCTTGCACCAATGTACAGCTGCCCCCCCCCAAGCACTCCACCTCCTATGCCTGTTTCAAAAGGACATTTTGCCACTGTCTAAAAGCTTCTAACTCATGTACCTGTTTCTTGCCTCCATGATTTATATGCCTATGCCGGCATCTATTAAATTTAAATTATTTACTTGACCCGTTATTTTTTTTTCATTGGCTTACTGCCCTCCCGCACTTGGGTGGTCTATAATGCCTCTTGTGCAATGTACCTTTATGTGCTTGAGCTGTCTGCAGAATTTAATTGCTTATTTATCTGATGCACCTTATACTTACTCCTGACGAAGCTATGCACTTGTACTGTGTCTCCTCACTGCCTTATTCTTGTAATATGATACTATATATTTATGTAACTATTTTTTATTGTATTTGTCCTCCACTGTGCTTGTTACTGTACTCTCCCAGGTCGTGACTGAAAACAGGCATATTATTGTCCAGTGCAATTACCCGGTAATCAAAAACCAAATAAATACATAATAAATAAATAAATAAACCTCGAGTCCTCTCAATCCAGGTATCAACTTTCCAGGTTGGCACCCCCCATACCAATTTTCCAAGTGGGTCCCCGATGCCAGCTTTCCAGGTGGGCCTCTGATACCAACTTTCCGGGTGGGCTCCAGGTGCCTACTATCCAGTGGGCCACCTCAATCAATTTTCCTGGTGGGTCATCCCGATACTAATTTTCCAGGTGGGCCCCCAATACCAATATTCCAGGTGGGCCCTTGCAATCAATTTTCCAGGTCTGCCCCCCCCATACCAACTTTCCAGGTGGGCCCCAATGCCAACTTTCCAGGTGACCCCCCCCCCGATACCAACTTTCCAGGTGGGCCTCTGATGCCAACTTTCCAGATGGACTCCCTCAATCAATTTTCCAGGTGACTCGCAGATATCAACTTTCTAGGTGAACCCCCGATACCAACTTTTCAAGTGGGCCCCTTCAATCAATTTTCCAGGTGGGCCCCCCGATATCAACTTTCCAGGTGGGCAGCCTCAATCAATTTTCCAGGTGGGTCCCCCCAATACCAACTTTCCAGGTAGGCCCCCAGCATCGCAGTCCAGCCTTAAAAGCACCAGAATCATTTCTGCCTCTAAACTCTTTAGGGGAGGTATAGTTGTAGTATTTATAGGATCACAGAAGCAGAACTATGACAGCAAAATAAAGCCATGAGGTCTACTGAGTCTGCCCAATGTGGTGGCGCTTGTCCTTCATAGGTCCAAGTCGCTCCCCACCCAACCTATTAAGAAACGTTTTCTTACTAGTATGACAGAAAGGATTACTTTTAGCCTCATGTGTAATGAAACAATCTGTCAAGTGTCAATAAGCAGCTGACTGCATATGCATGCTATTTGCTGAATGGGAACACTTGCCCATAATTTTCATTTTTAATGAAGCTCTAAGATGGGAATGTAGAAACCATATTTGCTGGATTTAAAACAATGAAACCTGTATATATTAAGACAGAGAGCAACAGTTAGATACATAGTGGCTACAACCAGGTTCGTTTTTGAGGGGACACTTTTTGAAATGAAAGCATCAATCGGAATGCCGCACTTATTTTGCTCCAGGATTTGGCAATGATGGGAGCTGCGCTCATGGCTGGAAAAAGGATTGCTGTTCCCACTAGATTTGCAGAGACCTGTCTGACTGGGCTTAATGACAGCTGCTTGGCACTCCACCTGGCACACATTAAGGCAGCTCTTGCAGCAGGAAAGACAGCAAGTGAAACCCACTACCGTTTGATCCTAAAGAACATCATTCATCAGCTTTCCCTGTTCTACACTAGTGCAGCTGTGAGCTCTGCAGAAATGAAAAGCTACCGAGGAGAACTCTGAGGAACCTTTGCTAAACATGAACAGGTAGCAGATACCAGGTGGCTGTCGTTCTGTTGTGCTGTGGACACTCATATGAACATACGAAATTTGCCAACAGATAAAGGCCTAGTGGTCTATGAAGTCTCTACGAATGTGCAGCTAGCACCCTTATTCCTGCAGCTGCCCTCCTCCCACCCTCCCCTCTCTTGACCCTCCCTTGCCCTGTCCCAGCCCCTTTTGAAGCAGTCCACTGTTCTACTGGATATCACTTCCACAGGTAACATTTTCCACCCAGCTACCACCCTCTCCATAAAAAAGTGTCTCCTCATCTCCCTCCTGAACCTTTCTTCCTCCAGTCTCATACCATGGCCCCGGGTGTCCCTCCCTTCCCTTACTTTGAACAGCCCCTCCATACCTGTCTTGTTTATTCCTTTCATGTACTTGACGGTTTCAATCATATCCCCCCCGTCCCTCCTCTCCTCCAGCGAGTACATGTTCAACTCCCTCAGCCTCCAGTCCCTGAATCATCTTTGTTGCCCTGCTCTGCACCCCCTCCAGTAACCTAATGTCCCTCTTCAGATACGGGTGCCAGTAGTGCACGTAGTACACCAGGTGCGGTCTAACTAATGATCTCTGCAGTGGCAGAATCACCTCCCCCCTCCTCGAGGATACACCCCTTGCAATGCAACCCAGCATTTTGCTGGTCTTTACAGCTGCCTTCCTACATATTGTGCTGAGTTGATCATTGACCCTATAATGAGCACCACCAGATCCTTCTCCTCCTCTGTCCCGGCTAACTGCACTCCCCCCAGCTGGTAACTCCTCCTTGGGTTTTTCACCCCAAAATGCAGCACCTTGCACTTTTTGGCATTGCACCCCAGTTGCCAGGTGTCCAGCTTTGCCAAATCATCCTGCAACCCCTGGAAACCTGGTTGGACACCTGGCAACTGGGGTTCAATGCCTCAAAGTGCAAGGTACTGCATTTTGGGGCGAAAAAAACAAGGAGGAGTTACCAGCTGGGGGAGTGCAGCTAGCAGAGACAGAGGAGGAGAAGGACCTGGGGGTGCTCATTACAGGGTCAATGAACAACTTGGGTCATTACCAGGTATCGTACTAGGAGGTAGGTCAGCATAAGGCAAGGTCCATCAAAACTGCCTCCCACGACTCAGTGGTGGTAACTTGTGAGGTTACTATCCAACATAAATGTATCCAGTCATGTTTTAAATACTTCAGACTTTTCTAATGACACTAAGTTCTATGGTAATATATTCCATATAGCCAGCACATTACCTGTGTGATAGTATTTCCTAACATCTCTTTTAGCCATCCTAGTTCATAAATGAAGTCTGTGTCATCAAAGGTAGTGTTTTTTTTTTCTCAACTTTATTTGTGCATTCTGGCACAGGAGGGGGATGTATCCCTTATCAGTCCACTGGTTCTCATAAACCCCTCTTACACCCAGCATCCCCCAGGCAGTCCGAATGGGGAGGCCTGTAACTCACTCCTCACAGCGGGGCTCCCCTATGGGAGAAACCGAAATCTACCTTGGTTCCCCACCGAGACTTATGCCCGGCGTAATTCAGGTGTGAAATCCGTGGGTCCCTGACGTCTTCCTGCACTGCCTCCAAGGGGTATTTCCTTTGGTTTCCCCCACAGAGGTGCAGACGGCCAGTGATGTGCAGCCACAGCCATGCATGCTTCCACGCACGGCTTGCCAACATCCGCCAGCAGCTCCCTCCCAAATCTGGCAGGCCCTGGCCGCTGTACTCCTAGCCTCCCCCTTCCCGAGAACAGTCCAATGGACACTCAGCCTACCTCCCCACAGTCGGTTCTCTGATGCTCTGGGTTCGTTCCCAAACCAGGGCTGTAAGTGTCTCAAGTGGCAGTGCTACCGCTGTGCCAGATGGCCATGGCTTTGTTCTTATTGTGCTAATCCTAGCTCCATTTTATGTACAAACAGGTGACCCCTTGGAATTGAACTCTACGAAGTATAATCCACAGACCAGACTGTATTAGCTTTGGTTTTAGAAAGGCAGCGGATTTGTTTGACAGGGTCAGGGCTTGTCCAATTTTTGTTTAAGGAAAAATAAGGTAACTAAAAACCTATTCTGTTTCAACCTGTCTGGTCCTTTACTTGTCCTGTCTGTCTGTCTTTTTTTTTTTTTTTTTAATTTAGGTGTTTATCCTTCTTTTGGCCTGCCTCTGTCTTCCGCCAGCCCACGGTCGCAACCTTAGCCCCCCCCCCGGCAACCCTCAGGCCCTGTATCCCCCATGGATTACCCCCATGGCGGGGTGGAAGGGCTGTCCTCCGCCTCTCCCGAGCACATATCAGGAGCGGGTCTGAGAGCTCCGTTAGGCCGTGGCGTTGGAGTACTAGAGGGGCTTCCATGAAGCCGGCAGCCTATTTTTCCTGTTTTTCTGTGGTCCCTTCCCCCTTGCGGCCATGAACATGCGCACATCACGATGCCACGCTGTTTGTCTCCCTGGCTCTGGTGCTACACCCCATCCTCCACCAGGGGGCAGTCAAGGAGCGGGACGACATGCCCACCCTTCCCCGGGAGAGTAGAGCTGTCGCTGGACACTCGATCCTCTCCCTCTGCTGCCAACCCCCAGCGGCCTGTGCTCGTTCCCAAACACGATTCGCCGGTGTGGCGTCCAGCACCTCAACCCTCAGCACCACCGGGTCGGCCATCCTTTCTGTCTTTAACTCCTTGCTGTGCCGATGACATATCAGTCCAGAATTCCTATACGTTCTAATTCCGTTGGTAGTATAAGGGTTAAACAAATTTATTATGCAACTATATTCCCATGGGACCTAGAAGCTGGCCCCTCTAGTGGTCTGACAACCCTCCTACATACTTGCTCCTTTTCCTGTACTTCCACACCTTGCTTCTTATGCTGTCTTTTTCATTGTTTTTTCCTTCCCTTTTGTGCCACCATACACTGTGAACCGCAAATCAAATTAAACTTACAGGGTCTGGAATCTAACACTTCAGAGTTGTTAAGATAAATGTGAGCTGCTCCTCTGACTGTGAAAAGGAGACCTTTTTTTTTGTGTTCTAAAAATCTAGTAGGGTTGCCACCTGTCCTGATTTTCACAGGACAGTCCTGATTTGGGTGGCTGAGTCCTGCAAAAAAACATGAAAAATACCAAATGTCCTGATTTTATAGTAGAAAACATATTTTTTTAACTTTCCACTAAATGTTCTAGAAAACTACAATAACTTAACTACAATACCTTAAAATGATAAGAAACAATAGAAGCAACTAAGGAACTACAATACTTAGCCTTAATTCTGATTATATAGGGAAAACAAGACTGTTGTATTGGTCAAGGTTACGTACTGTCCTGCGAAAAATCAGGTTTCAGTAAGAAATGTCCCACTTTGGGCTTCTTAAAAGGTGGTAACCCTAAAATCTAGGAGTTTGTGAAAAGAATCAATTAACCCTGAAGGCAAGAAGGGGTTAATGTTTTCAAGCCTGAACTAGAGATTTCGGTTTGTTTATGTCGGTTTGTTTATGTCGGGATGCTCAGGAAGGGCAGCTAACTTGTGTGTGGTATTGTAAGAACAAAAGGTCAGGGACATCAGATCAGAAAACCAATAGCCATAAGAAGGCTGTGGGGGTCCTAACACACTCTGAAGTCTAAGAAAAAGTGGCCAACTGCACAAGAAGCAGAGCAAGAAAGACCTAACCTAGTCAAAAACAGGTTAACCAGAAGCTGCAAGGTATTATTTCCTACTGCTTAAAAAGGGGTCTAACAATTCTGATACAAGCAAGAACTTTTAGAGCAGATATGAAGTGCAAAATACTTTGCTGAACCATCTGGTTATAACTGGTAGGCAGTATAGCACAGTAGTTTAAAGCTCTGAGCTGCAAATCTGGAGACCTGGGTTTGAATCCCACAGCCCCCAACTTGCATACTGTGTGACCCTGAACAAGTCACTTAACTTCCCTGTGCTCCCAGGTCGCACCTGTAAACAAGCTTTCAGCTTATTGTGTCCCACCCGATTAAACAATTGGGGGGGGGAGAACAACAACAAAACAAAAACTGAAAACTGGCATAAAGCAGCTGCCAAATCAGTTTTCCAAATCTGTCTACTATTCTGAAACCAACCGACAAAATATAAATACATTTTTAATTTTTGTATTTCTATAAAGTGATGCTTTTTGTTCCTGGTATCTTTTTTCATGGTCTGTTTGCATTTCCTAACTCTCTTCTCTACCATAATTTGTGAGCAATACGTGGCAACAGAGTACACTTATAATAGATACTCATCTTCTCACTATAACCACAGAACTACAATAACCGATTTTACTTAGACCAAGGCTTTATTAACAGCAGACACACTTAACTGACAAAAAGACTCACTAAGAACAGGTGCACATCCTCTAATAAACCAGATTCAGGATGTTAAATTATTGAATTTTGATGACCGGGTAGGCCCACTGGGACCCGGAGGTCCCTTTTTCAGGTAGCAAGTACTGTATTGCGTAGCAAAATTCTAAACTAAACATGGGGTAATACCATTTGCAGAAATCCATTTTTGAGTGAACCCATGGCACAGGAGAGTACATGAATAAAACATATTAAAAACATATTTGGTAATCAATCTGTCCCAAGTGCTATGCATTTTCACAACAGATTAGCACATTCACACATGAAACTGCTAATCAATTTTTTGGGCTCATTCAATATTTTTATTTAGTTTTTGTTTACCGGGTAGGGTGCGCTAGCCATAGAAATGACTATTTTCAGGCACGACCCAGGAGGTTACAAGGTAGTGAAACAATACATCAGTGTTTTACAGCAAGGATATAAGACAGTGAAATAATCAGCTAGGTACAATAGCAGCAAGATAACAGGTAAATATAACAATTGCAAATACAATTAAAACATGGACCAGGGCTAATAAAATGGACAATAACAGGCACGTGCAGTAAGTGCTAGTACAGTTATCAAAGAACAATGTAGAGAGGTGGAGAATAACTATTAGGCTGGGGGTGGATTAACAAGGGAGCATAAACAATGGTGGGGGTAGACCGAGATAGAAATGTTTCAAGCGAAGCACATGAGTTGTCATAAGTCCATCTGAGCTAGAGGGCCGGCGGGGCGGAAGGATATAGCGTCCCACGGACTGCTCTCCTTCTCCGGGAAGTGCCGGTGCTAGACGGACCCCTGGCAGGCCGGAGCTATGCAGTCACCGACGCATGTACGAGGCAGGGCAGACGCTGGACGTCATTGCATGTCCCCGCCTCCCGGAGGAAAACTGAAAAGGGAGGGGTGGGTCCTCCGTCTAAATGAAGCCCTCCCCGGGCTTCAATTAGCCACCATTACCAGCAGTACTCCCAACTAGATACTGGTTCCACGACACTGGAATTAGGGGAACCAGTGCTGCGGCCCTGCCATCCGGGGGGCAAGCCGGGGGGGGACCAGGAGACAGGCTGGCAACTGACAGTTGGTGGAAGCCCGGGGGCCGTGACCAGGGCAGAACGCCGACGGAGGACCTGCCAGGAAAAAGAATAAAATAAAAATAAATAAATAAGTCCATTTGAAAGAGAATGAAGAGGAGTTATATCATAAGGAGACAGGGAGTAGAATATAAAATACGGAGGGGTGGGGCAGGGCAGAGAAAGGCAGCATAGGGTGAAGTAGGAGGGCAGGCGGGAATGGGGAGAGGGCAGGGGGTGCTAACCATGTACAGATAGGTGAGGAAGAGAGGCGACAAACAGGATAAGGGAGATGAGGCAGTCAGGGAGGTAGCAGGATGAAATGACACATGGCGGATGTGACTGGACTACGGGGTTTAAAGCATGAGCATTGACTCAAGGAGATAAGATAGCTACTTGTTCTACTTGGCAAAAAAAAAAAAGTTTTACTTTGATACATTGTTCCTTCTTTTGAACTGAGCCAGCAGGTGGCACTGCACTGATTGTTTTATTTGAAGAAAACTCTTCCATTTAAAGTACCCCCCGCCCCACAAAGGAGCCTTACCTTCATGGGAGGAATCTGCCATGTAAAGAACTGGTCAGGGATTTTCGGAAGGGATGGGACTGTATTTAGGCTCTGTGGAGTTCCATTTCCATTTCCCAATCTGCTGGCCCCGCACGCCAATGTTTTGTGATGTAATAAGAGCATGGGGCATTCTTTATAGGCTGCAGTAGGGATATTTTTTTTCATATCCATTTTTTTTTTTTTTACGAGTGGTGGTTTTATTTGTTCAAACAAGACCAGTAAAATGAAAAAAAAAAAGTCCTCACTAAAACCCATAGAGTCACCCCCAGTGCTCTCCAGACTATGTATCACAAAATGTTGTTGAACAGGAAAACGCTACGGAAGATAGTGAGATTAAAAAAGCTAAATGTTCCCAGGGGATGTCTTCGGGCCCACCTACTTTGGTCATGCCTTTGTCGTCAAATAATTTTAGGGCCCAATTTACAGTCACATGGGAGCGCCAAAAAAGTGACACACAGCACTATGGCAGTATTCCCTTGCAAGCAATATGCCTCCCTGAGCCATGCTTTGGGGGGGGGTCATAGATTGCAGATGTGCGTGGGATGTGGGGGAGTAACCATGCAAAATGGCTTGCATGGCCTCTCTCAAAGCATGGGGAGGGTGGGGCAGCTGCAAGTTGAGGGGCTAGCTGCACAATCGAGCAGACTCGATAAACTGTAAGGCCTGCTTCTGCTGGCATTTTCGTATGTTGACCCTTGCTTGTGTGGTCACAGAGTTGTGTGACATCCTATTCCTAAAGAAATGTTTCAGGCAAGCAGTATTCATGCCTCAACTCTGCTAGAACTAGCACAGAAATCTATACTGTTCAGCATGTGCAGGGGCAACAAGGCTTGGGAAGGTGGCATCCATGGGATGTCAGTAACTGTATTTGAGCAGGGGAAAGGGGCAACTGAACCATCAGTGACCATTGCACTACCAGCTGTTCTACAAGGACAACTAGAAACCTAAGAATCGCACAAGGAACTCATCTTTTCTTAGTGCACACTCTGGGGCCAATTTATTATTAATTTTTTTTTTTTTTTAAAGAATTTTTGGCCAGAAAAGCCATACTAAGCTAAGGCTCATTTCCAGATGCATCCTGGGACCACAGGAAAGTTAAGTGACATACTCATGGTCACACAGTATACAACTGATATCTGTAGGATTCAAACCCAGTCCTCAAATTTAACTTAGTTGAGTTTATTTATTTAATATAGCGCTCTATTTCAGTTGTAACTCAAGGCGCTGTACACGTGACCAAATCCATTAAAACAGAGTCATGTACATAAAACAGCATTTAAATTATTTATCTAGATCAGGTTTAACAGCTTCCCTAAATAAAAGTGTCTTCAGCTCCCTTTTGAAGGCATTAACTGATAAAATGCCCACGCACCAGATGATTTCAAGCAGACCCTGGGAATCACTAGAAGGCCCTCATCAGCTGACTGGAGGGGGCAGAGTGGGCAGTAGAGCTGTAGAAGGTCTTGCAGGTAGCCAGGCCCCTGTCCGTGTAAGGCCTTACAGGTCAGCAGGCCATCCTTGAAGGTGATCCGCCACCTAACAGGCAGCCAGTGCAGAGAGCGAAGCACAGGTGTAATGTGGCATGACCTCGAAAGCCAGTCAACAACCTGGCTTTCACATTCTGCACTAGCTGCAGGGGGTGGAGTTCAACCCCCAATAGCCCTAGGTAAAGAGCATTGTAGCAGTCAAGCCGTGACGTCATGAAGGCATGGACTAGTGATGGCAGATTGCTGGGGGGGGGGAATCAGGTGTTTAATCCTGGCAATGTTTCTCAGATGGTAAAATGCACTCTGCACCACAGCCGACACCTGAGATTTAAGCATCAAACCAGGTTTGCATCTCAGTGCTCACTATGCTATACGGCCTCTCTATTAGAGTTACATATTTACCACAAAGAACTTCTGTCAAACTCCTGGGGTGACAGCAGGAAATTCTGGGCGAACATAAAAGATATTATGGGCAAAGAACAGAAGGTCCCTCCGGCTACATTAAATCCTGAAGGCAATCCCATTACCGACCCTCTCTCAATTGCAAATACTTTTAATACTGCCATCACTAATCTATCAGCGGTCCTCCCAAAAGACTTCTTTGAAGATGCTCCCCCATCGGTTGCCCCATGCTCTGACGCAGAGAAGTCTGATCACCCCCCGTTCTACTTCAAGCCGGTCTCTGCTGCCCAGGTCAGGAAACTGCTATCCAAAGTATTGGGGAAAAAACAGACATAGTGGGGACTAGCTGGACCTCAAACTCATCGCATTTACCTTAGAAGAGGTTCTCCTGCCTGTAACTAAAATACTCAACCTATCCCTCACTCTGTCCAAGTTCCCAGAAGTCTGGAAATCAGCACTGATCACGCCAGTGCAAAAATCAGGTGATCGCACAGAACCTAGCAACTACAGACCAATATCCATCCTCCCTCCACTGTAAAAGGTTGTGGAATGCACAGTAACCAACCAGCTTGTGGCCCATCTTGATAAGTAGTCCCTGCAGTGCCCACAGCATCACGGCTTTAGGAAAAGGCATAGCATGACTACAGCTCTGCTAGAATTCACTTGCTTCATCCAACAGTCCGTCGACAACAGCAGTCTGGTATGAGCGGTGTTCATAGACCTTACAAAGGCCTTTGACACTGTGAATCACAAACTCCTCCTTGACCAACTCACAAAGACTGGTCTCTCACCTTGCACACTAAAATGGATCAGCAGCTACCTTGCTGACAGGTCACAGAGAGTGAAGATTTCAAATACCATCTCTGAACTGTGCTCTATCAGATCAGGCATGCCCCAAGGGTCCATCCACCAAAGGCCTGTCATTTAAGGACCCTCCTTTACGCAGATGATGCTGTCATCTTTGCAAGTCACCCTGATCCCACTGTGCTTGAAGACAACCTACAGCATGGGTTCCTTGAAGTTGAAAAATGGCTCCAATCCCACAAGCTAGTTTTAAACTACAAAAAAAAAAAAAAAAAACTTGAACTTGTGCTGCTCTCATCCTCCCGCCATACATGACTTCACAATTAAAAATAACCAAGGAGCTCCCATTGAACAAATCCAGCACTTCAAATACCTTGGAGTAACCCTGGACTGCCACCTTACCTATGAGCCGCACATTGATATTGTTGCCAAGAACGTAAATGCTAAACTAGGACTGCTCTACAGACGCAGAAGAAGTCTCATCCCGACGCACTTAAACTTGCAATCCACAGCTCGGTACTATCCATTATTGACTACGGCTTGGTTGCATATGGAGCTGCCACAGTCACATCTCTTAAAAGACTAAATACTGCCCTAAACAAAGCCGGTAGACTTATCACTGGTGCTGGCCACCTCATCCATACTTGTGATCTATTCGCCCTAACCAGGTGGCTCAAACTACAAGACTGCATCAAACACCACTCATGTATACTTGCCAAGCAAGTGTTGCTTGGTGCCCTGCCAATGGGCATCGCCAGTCTTCTATCAAAACCTCAAAAGTCACGTCACACCAGGTCCTCTGTCTCTGAACTCTTTCATGTTCCTAGGGTTCAGACCACTCAATGCCAGCGATCCTTCCCCTACTGAGCTCCTAACTGGAAGAACGGCCTGAGCTGTGAACTGACTAGCATACCTCAACTTACCCAGGTCAAGCGTCTCCTGCATCTGCACATCTCGAAGGAAAGTGAGTGCACCTGCTTTAACTAGTCATGTGACTTGCACCTCCTCGGGCAACCTGCTTTCCCCAGCGTCCTCGACAAGGCCCCTGGCTGCATCCTTCCTCCCCTGCTCAATCGCCTCTCTCACCCTCCCCCTACCTGTCACGTCCTGACCCTTCTTCTCTGGCCCACTAACTCACCCTCTATTACCCGACTGACTCTTTTCCACACCTTTCTTCCTCCCCCTCTCCCTCCCTCCACTCCCTCCTTTCACCTTTCTCCCCCTATGCCTGCCCCCGCCCCCACCTCCGTCACCCCTTCCTGCCTCTCTGCACATACTTGACAATGCCGCCCGGCTGCATCCCCCCCTCCCCCGCCATCCTCTGTCTTGCTGCTACTCTTCATCTCCTGACTCACCCTTCCCTTGCTATTTCCAAATAGGATTACCCGCCCATGTTTTTGCCTATAAGTCCTAGAATGCCTACTATTTATCTAGTTGTATTTTACCCATGTTTACTATGTATTGTGCTGTTACTACTGTTCACTGTATTTGATATTAACTGTACATAACAGTGTACTTTATACTCTGTTTTGTAACCCCCACCATTATTGAGGTGGAATCTTTGTAATTGAGCTGATCTGTGCTCAAAGGTATTTTCTAATCCTAGATTGAAATAAATAAATAAAAACATTTATTTACAAGAAGTGCACGTGTGAATATTTCGAATACAATTTAACAGTAAGAAAAAAATACAGGACCTGAATTCAGGCCTGCTCAGAAAACTGCTCTGGTGCACTACCAGCTGTGCAGCCACGACAACTGGATTACTGGGAATCCCAAAGGCACAAATATTTTCTCAGGGCACAACCTGGGGCACACATAAATTAGAACTACATATTTAATTCACAAGGGTGAAGCGTGCATATATTTCAAATAAAATTTAGAAGTGAGAGAAAGGGGTACTTGAACTGGTATTGCAGTGGGATCATATTCCAAGTGAGCCTGGGTTCAAATCCCAGCTAGGGTACTTATTTCTTTCTCACTTCTAAATTATATTTGGCAAGGAAGACAAGACTAAGACTCGATCCTGGGTGGTGATGTAATGCAACGCCAGCCTGCACCACCTATTTTTCTTTATAACAATACAAAATATCACTTAAGATTGCCACGCAAGCTTTCCTGTCATGTCAACTTTCTTACCTGTATGAATGAACAAATGCTTGGTGTAATTCTTCCTGGAACTGAATGTCTTCTGGCAGTGTGTGCACTCATAGGTTGGCTCTGTACTTCGAGCAGGCTGCCCAGCAGTCTCCGCCTTATGTGTGCTCGACCCCACATTTGGACTAATATGAACTGTATTCGAAGTGTTGTCATGCTGGACGCTATAGTATCCCTGAGTGATGATTGGCTGCGTCTGGGAGTGGTGGGCAACATGAAACTGGTATATACTGGATGCAGCAGTGGTAACTCCTGAAGCAACTGGTACTTTCTGCTCCCGCTGGGTGTTAGCAGACACAGTGAGGCCCATACTCCGGGGCTCAGAACCCCTTGAAGAGAAAGAAGCTGCTGTTTTGAACTCCTGGGCCGACAGAGCTATGTTTCTTATTCCCGAGGCTTCAAGGCTACAGTTGCTGGAAATTTTCTGGTCACTCTCCAAAGAAGACTCTCTTGCAACGCCCTGCATCACTTCCTCTCCTTGCCAAGGTGGAATAAAGGTTTCTGAGAACACTTCCCTATTGTTAAAAAAGTCCTGTCCTTCAGGGTTGAACTCCACTTGCCCTCCTGCCTCCTTTCTCTCACCCACTGAACTTTCACCAGCAGTCAAAGGGTCATCGTGGGTCCCAATTTTTGAGCTGTCATTACAATTTGGCAGGCCAGCTGCCTGATCACAAAAACTTGCCCCTCTGTCACCATAGCAGCTTATATCTTCATCTTCCTCGTCTTTAATTACTACTGGAATGGAGTCCAGGATTTGAAGCCGCACTGGTTGTCGCTGTTTGCGGCTATGGCAGCCTTGTGGTACCTCTGTCTGCAGACTGTATGATGGAGTCATCCTATCACTGCTGCTGGCAGTATCACTTGGAGCAGCAATATCACTGTCGGACACAGACCTCCCCCTGACCTCTATCTGCTGCCGCTGCTGAGAGGACAGTAGGTCCCTAAGTTTATATCGAATTTCAGGTGTGCATACTGCTTTGACCGTATCACCCAAAAAACCAAGTTGCGCCGACACACTTGCCTCAATCGCCCGTATGGTGGGCCCACAGCCTTGCTCTTTTGCCTGTCTGCCTGCCCCGTTCTCATTTTCTTTGGGCTGCTCGATGGGTTTGGAATCTGAGGCGATTCTGTTTGTTATTCCTTGTGCAGTTACAGGTTTGGATGTCCTGTTCTGCGATATGATCTGCGTGCACTCGTCAATAACGGTCTTAATCTGTAAAATGCTTGCTGCTGTGAGAATCTGAAGCGCTTCAGACTGAGCTACAACCAGGGAACCACTATACATGAACTCCACCAGCTGCTGAACAACCTGAGCAGGAACTACTGGAGGCACTTCGATTTCGGTGTACCCCAGGAGCAGCTTGTCGTGAAAGAAAGGGCTCCCTGCAGCCAGCACACAGCGGTGAGCTCGAAGTGTGGTGTCATGAATGTGTACCGTCACATCACAGAAATGGCCGCCCAGTCGCTGGCCATTTAATGTTTCCAAAAGAGATTTACTGAAGTTCTGAAGGTGAATGTAGTGCACTAGCTCGGCCATTTCACCAATTCAGTTTCACACAAATAGGGGAAATAGGACTCTCTTTATTGTGTGTTGCCACTAAGGGGTCATGAGGCCAGCTGCATTCTTCTCTTTTGGAGGTCTGTGAAAAAAAATAAATAAAGGGAATAATTAAGTCAGTACACATTTCCCAGAAAGTGTCCACTCTTAACAGCAACCACAAAATCCCTGGCTCACAGACAAAATATACAGGAGGGGAACATGTTCTGTAGAGGGAGGGATGTAGGGTATAAATATGAAAAGCAGGTAAGAGGGCATCTGACTTAGTGGACATGCTTATCACTAGGCTACCTTTCACTGAATATTTCAATAAAGATTACTTGGTCAGCTTTTTGTCATCATTTCTTTATTCCCCCTTCTTCTTCACTACCCCCATTTTCTCTCCTATCACCCATCTGCATTACCTACCATCCCTGAACTTACCCAGTTCTAAGTCCCCCATGGATTACCCAAGGGGAGGGGATGTTGTCCATCCTCCCTACCTCCCAGTGAGCTCATCAAAGTAAGCCAGGGCCCAGAAGGTGCGGAGCCTGCAGTGAACGGAGGAATCATTCTGCCGGAGAGGGCCAATCTTTTTCTTTGTCCCTACCGAACTTCCTGAGGTCGGGCCTGCTTTGTCAGACCTCACACACACACTAGTGCACACCTATGGAGGAACCAAACTACCCAGCCCACCCATAGGGGTTGTTAGTGCCTCAGATTCCAATGCTCTTCCTCCGTGGCTGGGAGGGCTGCCATGTGGCAGCACCATTCCAGCCCTCAGACCACATGACCGGCTTCTTCAGCTCGCTTCTGAACCCGGGTTGCCAGAATAAGAATTTTTATTTTTTTGTAGACTTTCTTTATTCCTTTTGCTGGCCCCATACCTCCGACCTGGCCCATCCTCCAGTTCCTCTTCCAGCTGACCGACTACCCGGCTCTGAGCCTCCCGGGTAAGAGCCGCCAACTCCTCAGGCGCTCTATCTAAGTGCCAAGTGGCCGTCAAAGGGAATGGAGAAGCCAGAGATTGGATGGGGCGGGCCCAACGTTGAGCGTGGGTGGGTCAGGTGGGGCAGGCCTTCGCCTACCCGGGTGCCAGAGATTTTCTCATTTCCTTGGTCCCTGGGGACTCCGACGTGCAATGATGTCCGGCACGAGACAGGCGTGCTCGTGCACCCGCCTGCAGCAGCCCTCATACCCCCATTGTTGTGGTCTCACAGGCCTGCACCCCATCCACCGCCAGGTCACCCAAGCTGGAAGACTGTACCACCCACCCCCAGGAGAGGAGCAGTCCTACGGATGCTCAGTCCTCTCCTGCCCCAGCCAACCCCTGACACCGTTCCCGAACCTGCGTCGCCGGCGTGGCACAAGGTGTGGCGTCCCTCAGCACCACCAGGCCAGTATGCCAGAATAAGAACTGGAGCATGCATTGCTACTCATTGGGCCATCAGGTGGCACCACTTATTTAGCTTTTTATACTGTACATGAAAAGCTGTATAGACAGTTTTAATAAGGATTTTCTGTCATAATATACACTCAAGTATGACATTACAGTCCTCTCCATAACAACAGGCTGCGAGATCACAGGACTTTGATCTCCTGAGCTAGACTTGTATCTTGAGAGTGCTAACAGCAGGGCTCAGACTGAATCTGTTCACCTTCAAAGACTGCTTCCTAAAGCAGCGCCTCCAACAGGGTACTAGGTATTGGGCCACTTTTGGCCTTGCTCTCAGCAGTAGGGATGGGGTCATCTGCAGTGTAAAGGTCAAAAGGTGGGAAGTAGTTACCACAACCAGGTAACATTCTTCTTGGTGACATGGAAAACAAGCTGAACTGCAGCCACCAGGACCAGAAACTTTAGGAAGGCAGATTTTGCCAAGATGGAAGACCTGGTATCCAAGGGTCTGGAGCAGCGGCATGAGGCTGGTAATTCTGAGCACATGTGGCTGTGTGTAGTTCTGTAAATGGAAGTACTCCCCCAGCTCAATACGGACCTCAGGTAACGTATTCTAAACAAAAAGAAGGTCTAGGACAGCTAGAAAAGAGACGGGTTGTCTGCGGGACAGCGAATAGTTCCTGGGAGCGTAAACCAGTACAGTATACTTGAGACATAGACTAACTGGATTGAGGGCAGAAGCGGATGGTGAACAGACTCTTCCCCACTGAAGAGGAGTACTCAGCCCTTTGCAATGCTCAGTCTTCCTCCAGGCCGGTCCCCAGCGCACAGGGCATGATTCCCAACCTGAGTTGCACTTGTGATGCTGGCAGCTCAATTTCAGAAACGTGCCCAGTGCGCTGGGGACCGATAGTTCAAAACTTCTACAGCAACACAGGAAGCATTTTCTTATGTATTGGGAGAAAGTGGTGGCAGAATGTACCAAAACGTGGAAGGTCAGAATGAAAAAATTACTCACCTTAGTAATTATGTTTCTTCTAGTGGAGTCTTGCTGTATTCTGACAAGTGCAGTTAGCCCCAGCCTTTAAACTGCCCCAGAGAACAATGGGTTAACTTTTCTATGCAGGGCATAGAATGTTGATCTCGAGCTCAGTTGATGTCTCTGCCTGTTGTATTTTGAACTGCAACCGTCAGATCTTTACGAGCAAAAACTCACTAGGTGTTCTGTGTGGAAACTGTAAAATTTCTACTAGCCAATTGGCAGAAAAATAATCTTTTGGGTTCCCAAGGGAAGACTCAAGTCAGGAAACCCAAAACACAAAAACCAATTAAAACTGAAATGACATATCACCCCATGAGTAACAGAGGGTTTAAGGGTGCACTCCTGGGGTGCCAACACTGCGCCTGCCCACCCACATCCCAAAAAATCCAGGTTCTGAGAGGGAAGGGGGGGGGGGTCAGAAGAAAAAATTACTCACCTTAGTAATGTTGTTTCTTCTAATGGAGTCTTGCTATATTATGACAGATGCAGTTTGTCCCACCATTAGAACTGCTCCGGAGGTGAAAGAGTTAACTTCCATGCAGAGCATGGAACTTAGAGCGCGAGCTCGGTTAAAGAAGCTCTGTTAGGGTGGTTTCAAACCGAAACCGTCAGATCTTTACGAGCAAAACTCACTAAGGCTCTGTGTGGAAGCTGTAACCTACACTAGCCAACTGGCTACTAAAATATTCACATATTTTCCTGGTCCCAACACCAAGACTCAAGTCAGGGACCAGAAAAAAAGATAAAATAACTAAATAAAACACAACACCCAAACATAAAAGGGGCATCAATAGAGTGCCAACAGTGGACTGCCCACCCCATCCCCAAGTAGAAGTTCTGAGAGGGGCAGGCTGGGGAGGATATAATATAGCAAGACTCCATTAGAAGAAACAACATTACTAAGGTGAGTAATTTTTTCTTCAAACAACATGAAGTCTTGCTATATTATGACAGATGCAGACTACACAGCAGCACCTCCATGGAGGAGGGACAGAACCTACTTAAGGAATAGCTCTAGTTAACGGTTGTGTTAAACCGAGCATCCCTCCTGGCCTGGATATCCAGGGAGTAATGCTTGGTGAAAGTGTGTACTGTTTTCCAAGTAGCTGCTTGGCATATCTCCAAGATAGGA
The DNA here is from genome assembly GCA_016271365.2 of Neoceratodus forsteri. NCBI lineage: Eukaryota > Metazoa > Chordata > Ceratodontiformes > Ceratodontidae > Neoceratodus > Neoceratodus forsteri. Next base: position 185,244,670 of record CM028133.1, on the reverse strand, counting down.
ATGTCTCTAGCAGCAGCTAGAGATGCAGCTGTACCTCTGGTAGAGTGAGCCCTCAGGCCTGAGGGGGAAACCTTACCCAGTTTTTGATAGCAAAATTGGATACAAGAGACAATCCACCTGGCAATGGATCTCTTAGTGGCAGGTCTCCCTTTCCCAACCTCACCATAAGTGAGAAATAGTTGGAGGAGTCAAACCTGTGACCCTTGGTACGCCTATGTAGTAACTTAGGCCCTTAACATCTGTTGTGCAGCCTCCTCTCACCAGAGGAGGAATGGTCAGTGAAGAACACTAAAAGTGAAATAGATTGTTAAGGTGGAACCGAAACCACCTTAGGCAAAACTTCCTGTTAGTCCTGAGGACTACCTTATCCCTGTGAAAGGAGATAAAGTCAGTCTCCACTGATAAAGCTCTGTAACTCACTTATGCGCTTGGCAGAAGTGATGGCTACTAGAAACACAGTTTTCCAAGTCAATACTTAAGCTCTGCCAAGACAGAGGCTCAAAGGGGTTGCATCAGCTGAGCAATGCAAACATTAAGATCCCAAGCAGGGGCAGGGTCCCTGAATGGAGGATTGGTATGAAGCAATCCCTTAAAAACTTGGAAAATACAGGGTGAGCAGAAAGAGAAGAGGGCTTCCTGTTGAAAGGAAGGCAGAGACAGCTGCCAAGTGTACTTTCAGGGTAGCTGGTCTCAGTCCCAAAGAATTAAGATGGACCATATAATCCAATACAGTGGTGCCAGCAGATTCCGGGAAATATAAGCTTCCTAGAACACCATATGGAAAACCTTTCCACTTGGAGTTATAGGTAGCCCTGGTGGAAGGCTTCCTAGCAGCTTTCAGGATTTCGAGAACACTTTGAGAAAGTTGCAGATCAGCAACTCTAACTGCTCAAGAGCCAGGCCTTGAGGTTGAGGATTTGAGATTCGGATACCAAACTCTCCCTGAGCACAGGTTAACAGATTGTGGTTCCTGGGGAGACACAGGGAAGATGGACTGCTAAGGACAGAAGGAGGGTACTAGGGCTGCCTGGTCCAGTCTGGAGCAATCAGGATCATCTTGCAGGGCTGAGACCTGATTTTGACTAGTACCTTGAACAGGAGAGGGAAGGGGGGAAAGGCATAGAGGAACTTCCCTTCCCAATCGAGGAGAAAGGCATCCAGGGGGACTGAGCCCAACACTGGGGGTCTGCAACAAAAAAGTGGAAGTTGATGATTGTCTGGGTCTGCAAAAAGATCTATCTAAGGAGTGCCCCATCTGGCAAAAACTATCCCCAGTACTAGGGGATCCAGTGACCATTCGTGATGGCCCTGGGAAATCCTGCTGAGAGCATCTGCCAGGACATTGTCCTTGCCTGGGAGGTGAACTGCTATGAGGGAAGTGTTCAGGGAATAAGCCAGAGACCACAACTTCATCGCCTCGGTGCACAAGGTCAAGACCGAGTGCCCCTTGTTTGCTGATGTACCACACTGTAGTGGTGTTGTCTGTTCTGACCTGTACCACCTTGTTCTGAACAGATGCAGAAAACCTGAAGTGCTAGAAAAACAGCTCTGAGTTCCAACAGACTGATGTGGAGCAGAGATTCCTGAGGGGACCATAACCCTGGGTGGAGAGGTCGCCCATGTGAGCTCCCCATCCCAAGAGGGACGATCTGTAGTAAGGGTCAAGGAGGGACAGAGGGATGAAAGGCACCCTTGTCTCAGATTGCCTGATCCTGCCACCACTGAAGGGCCTGGATCAGGGTTCAGTCACTGGGATTAATTTGATAGGGATCTCTTCTTTGAGACCAGAAAGCTCTCAAATGGAACTGAATGTCCCTCATCTGAAATCTTGCTCCTTGCACAACAGCTGTGGAAGCAGCCATGTGTCCTAGGAGCTGCAGGAAATGCCTTGCTGGTCGAGAAACCTGCAGAGTGAAGGACGAGGCCAGGGCCATCAAGGTCCTTACCCTTTCCAGGGGAAGGAAGGCTCTGGCCTGCTTTGTGTCCAGTTCTGCGCCTATTAAGGTGAGTACCTGGACAGGTTCCAAAACTGACTTTGGAAGATTGAGAAGAAAGCCCAGAGAGGTAAGCAGCTGCTGGGTAACTAGCAGGTGTGATTTGACCTGGTCTGGAGACTGACCCACAATGAGCCAGTCGTCCAGGTAGGGAAAAATGGCAATCTTTGCCTTCTTAGATGAGCAACTGCTACTGCCAGACATTTTGTGAACACCCTTGGGGCAGAGGTAAGGCCAGAGGGCATTGCTCTGAACTGATAATGGCCTGAGGGCAGTTCAATCTGAGGTACTTCTCGATGGGAGCTTCTGATAAGAACATGGAAGTAGGCATCCTTGAGGTCCAGGGAAGCTAGCCAGTCCCCTGGCCTTAGGGAGGGTAAAATCATTCCCAGAGTCACCATTTTGAATTTTGGTTTTAAAAGTTGCTTGTTCAGATATCTTAGATCCAGTATAGGCCGCCACTCTCCTGTCTTTTTTGGGGTAAGGAAGTACCTGGAGTACAGACCCTTGCCCTGGTGTGGGGGAGAAACCCTTTCTACAGCTCTGAGAGCCAGGAGGGTTGAGACTTCTGTTTCCAAAGCAAGAGTCTCTAAAGGGTTTGCAGATGGAAAAGATCTGTCTCTCATCTTTGGAAATTTTTTGAAGCTGAGAACCAGACCCTGGCTCACTACTTCCAGGACCCACCTGTCTGATGTTAAAGACTCCCAGTCCTGGACGAAGTAAGCCAGCCTGCCCCCTACAGGTAATGGAGAGCCGACCCTGGGCATCCCATCAGGGTGCCTGTTTGGCAGGGGCTTTAGGCTGAGGGGTGGGAGCAGGCCTGCTCGACTCCGCCTGCCTCCCTCTGAAGAACCCCTCTGAGCATAGGCTGAAGAAGAGGAGGCCTGGGTCTGGTAAAAGGCCTGTGAAAAGGCCTGCCCTACCCCTGGGGACTGCCTCTGAGGAGTGGCTTGCCGCTCCTTGGCTTGTGCACTCTATAAGTGGTTCTATATTCATCCATTTTCTTCATATAATTCTCTGTCTGCTCCCCAAACAGAGAATTTCCCACCACAGGAAAATCCATAGCCTTAGACTGGGTATCCTGTGACAAAGTAGTACACCTGAGCCAGGCCAATCTACGAAAGCCACAGATGTAGCCATGACTCTAGAGGATACATCATTAGAATCCACTGCAGCATGGAATTGCACCTTAGATGCCTCAATACCATCAAGAGCCACCTGCTCTAGCTCCTTTGCAAGCTGGCCAGGGACCTGTTTCGCTAAGGCCATGACAGTATCCCATCTAGATTTCTGGTATCTCGCAACATAAGCCTTATAGTTTGCTTGTCTGAGTCCCAAAGATGCTGCCATGTATTGTTTTTGGCCATGGCGCAATCTTCCTGAGTCCTTGTCAGGAGGATGTGAAGCCAGGGAATATTAGCTTTATCACAGGCTGCAGCCTGAACTACCCCAACATGACTGCATTGCTGTGAAAGAAAATCTGTATCAGGACCTGACAAAGTGTACCTCCTGTCCATCTGTTTATCTACAGGAGGCACAGAATTAGGAGCTTTTAAAATTTTTATTGTTTGTTTCCTAAAAGATTTATGTAAAGGGATGGACAATCTCCTGGACTCTGGGATATCCATCATCTCTACATAGTCAGGCTCCTCTTGCTCATCCAAAGCCTCCTCTAAAGGAAGCTGGAGGGTCTCAGCAACTTTTATAAAACAAAAATGAGAAGGGACTCAGAAAGCCTAGGGGAGATTCACCTAAAGGTCTGTCTGGGGAGATGTCCGGTTCAATGGGCACATCCAGACTTTCAAAGTCACATTCACACTGATCATAATCATCCTCCCCCTCCTCTGGTTCATAAAACTCTTCTAAATCATATTCTTGAACCAGTGGAACCAACCAACCGACCTTTGCCAGACAGTGGCGGTTCGAGGAACCGGGACAGTGACTGACAATCTGTATTGCCCTGGCTATCTCTGCAGCAGTTGGAAGGAATTTTGGACTCCACCTGCTGACTTTCTAGTTCTCTTTGCTGGAACTGGCTCCTCAGAGTCAGCTTACGCTTGCCGAGGAAGTCTGGCCCTGGTCAGAGGGACACTCTCTGGTTCTGCTGGCACCGAACTGGCTGGCCATCCGGTCAGCGGACTTTGGCTTCTCGCCCCTGAGCCTGCCAACTCTCTTATCTAGGGTGGCTGCAGGGAAATTCTTGCAAATCTGGCAGTCTGCATTGAGGTGGTCAAACCTCAGACAATAAACATTGGGTGTGGGTCAGCCTTGCAAAGGCTTCCCACAGACACTACAGTGTTGAAACCCAGTGGGCCCGGTTTTTCTTTTGGGTTTCTCAGACATAATGCCAGCCTAACCAAAATCTGCTCTTTGATGGCAGTGCTAGGCAAGACACCCTTATCGGTTCCCAACCGTGTCACAGGTCGGGGAAAAAAACGTAATGAAATCCGGTTTATTTAGAACCGATAAGAACCAGGAACCGCACTCTAACAAGCCTTAAAGGCTTCAAAACCAAGTTTAAATACAATTCGATTGGTTCAACCGAACCGATAAACATTTACAAGTTCCACATAGAAAACCTATTACTTACAATACCATAGACAGAGCTTGAACCGATCGGTTTGCGGTTAAAAATAAATAATATCACGGTTAAATTCAACCGGGAAAAGACGCTTTAAACCGAGGAAATGAACCGAGCAGCAGGAGGAATCTCCGGAGCGACTGTTCAGTGAGGCGGAGTAAAGAATCTGACGGTTTCGGTTTGAAACCACCCTAACAGAGCTTCTTTAACCGAGCTCGCGCTCTAAGTTCCACGCTCTGCATGGAAGTTAACTCTTTCACCTCCGGAGCAGTTCTAATGGTGGGACAAACTGCATCTGTCATAATATAGCAAGACTTCACGTTGTTTGAATACAGTAAGACTCCATTAGAAGAAACATAATTACTAAGACGAGTAATTTTTTCTTCAAACAACATGAAGCCTTGCTGTATTCCGACATATGCAGACTACCAAGCAGTACCTCCAAGGAGGAGGGACAGAACCTACTTTGGGACTAGGCTCTGAAGTACTGCTGTGCCAAACCGAGCATCACTCCTAGCCTGGATATCCAGAGAGTAATGCCTGGTAAAGATACGTACTGTTTTCCAGATGGCTGCTTGACAGATTTCTAAGAGAGGGATATCCCTGGCAGCAGCCAGAGAAGCAGCTGTACCTCTTGTACAGTGAGCCCTCAGGCCTGAGGGTGGAATCTTTCCCAGTTTCTCATAACAGAATTGTATACAAGAGACAATCCACCTAGCAATAGTTCGCTTGGTGGCAGGTTTGCCCTTTCCTACCTCTCCATAAGTGAGGAACAACTGGAGGGAATCAAACCTGTGATCCTTGGTACGCTCTATGTAGTAGCTAAGGGCTCTTTTAACATCCAAACTGTGTAGCCTCCTCTCCCCTGATGAAGAATGATCAGTGAAGCAAACAGGGAGAGACAGACTGATTCAGGTGGAAATCTGAAACCACTTTAGGCAAGAACTTTCTGTTAGTTCTAAGGACCACTTTATCTCTGTGAAAAGAGATGAAATCAGGTTCCATTGACAGGGCTTGCAATTCACTGATACGTCTAACAGAAGTAATGGCTACCAAAAACACAGTTTTCCAAGTCAAGTACTTCAGCTCTGCTGAGGACAAAGGCTCAAAAGGGGGTCGCATAAGCTGAGCAATGCAAACATTAAGATCCCAAGCAGGAGCAGGATCCCTAAAGGGGGGATTGGTATGAAGCAATCCCTTGAAAAACTTACAGAATACAGGGTGGGATGACAGTGAGGAAGACTTACCTACTGACAGGAAAGCAGAAACAGCAGACAAGTGTACCCTGAGAGTAGCTGTTCTGAGGCCCAGGCTATTAAGATGGACCATATAATCCAGAACCGTAGGCAATTCAGCAGTATCTGGTGAGATATGCCTCTTGGAACAACAAATGCTGAATCTCTTCCATTTGGAGTTATAAGTCTTTCTGGTGGAAGGCTTTCAAGAAGCTTTTGAGAATATCCAGAACTCCCTGAGACAGATGCAAATCTGCAAACTCTAACTCTTCAAGAGCCATGCCTTGAGATTGAGAGACTGAAGATTGGGGTACCAAATCCTCCCGAGAGGAGGTTAACAGGTTGTAATTTCTGGGAAGAGACAGGGGAAGATGGACTGCTAGGGACAGCAACAAGGGGTACCATGGCTGCCTGGCCCAGTCTGGAGCAATCAGAATCACTTTGCAAGGTTGTGACCTTATCTTGACTAGAACTTTGAACAGGAGAGGGAAGGGGGGGAAGCATACAGAAATTTCCGTTCCCAGTTCAGAATCAGAGCATCCAGGGGGACTGAGCCCAAGACTGGGGGTCTGCAACAAAAGAGAGGAAGTTGGTGATTGTCTGAGGCTGCAAAAAGATCTATCTCTGGAGTGCCCCATCTTGAAAAAATCACCTTCAATACCAGAGGATCCAGGGCATATTCGTGATGGCCCTGAGATATTCTGCTCAGTGCATCTGCTAGGACATTGTCCTTCCCCGGAAGGTGAACTGCTATCAGAGAGGTTTGCAAGGAATAAGCCAGGGACCACAACTTCACTGCTTCTGTGCACAAGGCCGTAGACCGAGTGCCTCCTTGCTTGTTGATGTACCACATGGTGGTGGTGGTGTTTGTTCTGACCTGAACCACCTTGTTCTGTATTGACTGGGGAAAAAGCTTACAGCACCAGAAACACTGCCCTGAGTTCCAGGAGATTGATGTGTAGAAGAGATTCCTGAGAGACCACAGTCCCTGGGTGGTGAGGTCCCCCAAATGGGCTCCCAGCCCAGCAGGAAAGCATCTGTGGTAAGGACCACTGAATGAGACTGAGAGGCAAATGGAACCCTTTGCCTCAAATTGTCCTGATCCTGCCACCATTGCAGGGCTTGGATCAGAGTTCGAGTCACTGGGATTAGTTTGGTTAGGGAATCCTTTCTTTGGGACTAAAAAGCTCTCAAGTGGAACTGAATGTCCCTCATCTGGAATCTTGCACCTTGGACCACTGCTGCAGAAGCTGCCATGTGGCCCAAGAGCCGAAGGAAATGCCCTGCTGGTCGAGACACCTGAAGGCTGAATGAAGAAGCCAGCTTCATGAGAGCTCTTGCCCTTTCCAGGGGAAGAAAGGCTCTTGCTTTTACCGTATCCAGCTCTGCCCCTATGGAGGTGAGGAGCTGCACTGGTTCGAGAACTGACTTTGGTAGGTTGAGAAGAAATCCTAAAGAAGTGAGCACTTGCTGGGTCACTTGCAGGTCTGACTTGACTTGGTCTGTAGACTGGCCCACTATGAGCCAGTCGTCCAAATATGGAAAAATGGAAATCTTTTGTCTTCTTAGGAAGGCAACAACTACTGCCAGGCACTTTGTGAAAACCCTTGGAGCTGAGGTTAGGCCAAAGGGCATTGCTATGAGCTGATAGTGGCCTGAGGGCAACTCGAACCTGAGGTACTTTCTGTGGGAGCACCTGATGGGAATGTGAAAGCAGGCATCTCTGAGGTCCAGGGAGGCTAGACAGTCCCCTGGCCTTAGAGAGGGAAGGATAATTCCCAGAATTATCATCTTGAACTTTGGCTTTAAAAGATGTTTGTTCAGATATCTTAAGTCCAGGATGGGTCGCCACTCTCCTGTCTTTCTGGGGGTCAGGAAGTACCTGGAGTACAGTCCTTTGCCCCAGTGTAGGGTAGGTACTCTCTCTATAGCTCTTAAAGCTAGGAGAGAAGAAACCTCTGCCTCTATGGCAAGGGTTTCCGAAAGATTTGCAGGTGGAAAAGATCTGGCTCTCATCTTTGGACATTTTTTGAAGCTGAGGACCAGTCCCTGGCTTACTACTTCCAGGACCCACTTGTCTGATGTAATAGACATCCAGTCCTGGACAAAGTAAGCCAGCCTGCCCCCTACTGGGATAGGAGAGTCGACCCGGGCAGACCCACCAGGGTGTCTGCTTGGCAGGGGCTTTAGGATGAGGGGTGGATGCAGGCCTGCTCATCCCCCTTCTGCCTCTCCCTCTGAAGAACCCCCTCTGCAAAAAGGAAGAAGAGGCATGTGCTTGGTAAAAAGGCCTTTGAAAATGCTTGCCCCTGCCCCTAGACTGCTGCCTTTAAGGAGTTGCCTGCCTTTCCTTGGCCTGAGCACTCCTGTAAGTGGTCCTGTACTGTCCCATTTTTCATGTAATTCTCTGTCTGCTCCCCAAACAGAGAATTACCCACTACAGGAAAATCCATGGCCTTAGCCTGGGTATCCTGTGAGAGGCTAGTATATCTGAGCCAAGCCATTCTCCGAAGAGCTACAGATGTAGCCATGACTCTTGATGACACATCATTGGAGTCCACAGCAGCATGAAACTGAACTTTTGATGCCTCAATCCCATCTGCATCTCCTCCAGCTCCTTGGCAAGCTGGACGGAAGCCTGTTTAGCCAGTGCCAGTACAGTGTCCCACCTGGACTTTGGGTATCTGGCTGTATAGGCCATATAATTTGCCTGCCTGAGTCCCAAGGAAGATGCCATGTACTGCTTTTTTGCCATGGCATCAATCTTCCTGGAGTCCTTGTCTGGGGGGTGTGATGCCAAGGGAATGTTTGCCTTATCGCAGGCAGCAGCCTGTACAACCCCAACATGGCTGCACTGCTGATTAAGGAACTCCGTATCTGAGCCTGAAAGCGTATACCTCTTGTCCATTCTTCTATCCACAGGAGGTATGGAATTGGGAGACTTCAGAATTTTTTGTGTCCGTTTCCCAGAAGATTTGTGGAGGGGAATAGACAGTCTCCTGGACTCTGAGATGTCCATCATCTCTACATAGTCAGGCTCCTCCTGATCCTCCACTGCCTCCTCCATAGGAAGCTGGAGGGTCTCAGCCACCTTTCTGTAAAACATAAAGTGGGAAGGAGACTCGGAAAGCCTAGGAGGAGAAACACCTGAAGGTCTGTCTGGGGAAGATGTCCGGATCAATAGGCATATCCAGACTTTCACCATCACCATATTCATCTTCCAACTCTCCTTCTTCCTCAAACTCCGGTTCATAAACTTCTTCCAGGGTATGATCGTGAACCGGGGGAACCGACTGAACCGAGCCCCTGCCAAAAGCTGCCGGATCAGTCAGAACCGGGCCAAGCGATTCCACAATACGAATCGCTTTGGCTATTTCTTCGGCGGTCGGAATATGAGATTCTGGATCCGAACCGGACGATTTTTCTTTGCGTTTCTTTTTTGCCGGAACCGACCCCTCGGGATCGGATCTCCTTTTGCCTGAAGAAATATCACCCTGGTCAGAGGGCACTCCTTCTGGTTCGCTCAGAACCGAACCAGGCTGGCCATCCGGTCAGTGGACTTCTCGTTCTCCCTTTCCCTCAGTCTACCTAATCTCTTTTCAAGGGTAGATTTGGGAAAATTTTTACAAATTTGGCAGTCTGAATTGAGGTGGTCAAACTCCAGACAATAAACACAGGTGGTGTGGGCATCGGCCTTAGCAAAGACCTACCCACACTCACTGCAGTGTTGAAACCCAGTGGGCCCGGTCTTTTTCTTGGGTTTCTCAGACATGGCCAACCTAACCAAACTTACCCTTTTTCCGGCAACCTCCAGGCAAGACTCCCCTATCGGTTCCTGACCGTGTCAAGGGTCTTGGAAAAAACTGTACTAAAACCCTTTTTCTTTTCAGAACCAATACGGACCGGTAACCACACACTAAAGTAAGATACAAAAATTACCTGAACGATCGGTTCAGCCGAACCGATCCACACTTTTTACAATTTTCACACAGAAAACAGAACAAAACCTATCTAGTACTCACAGTACCACAGACAGAGACATGAACCGACTATGCGGAAGCTAAATTTCGGTAGAAAACGGACCGAAAACTGACACTTCAACCGACTTCGAACTGAGCTGCAGGAGAAATCTCCGGAGCGACTGTTCAGTGAGGCGGAGCAAAGAATCTGACGGTTGCAGTTCAAAATACAACAGGTAGAGACATCAACCGAGCTCGAGATCAACATTCTATGCCCTGCATAGAAAAGTTAACCCATTGTTCTCCGAGGCAGTTTAAAGGCTGGGACTACCTGCGCTTGTCAGAATACAGCAAGACTTCAAGTTGTTTGAAAGCATAGGTCAGGAGGTGGAACAATGCAGCATCTCAGACCACAGCACTTAGAAAACAACTGCCCAGTCGCTCTGTTGGCCCAGCGGTAGGGCTACTGCTCACAAAGGCCTACAACCCAGATTCAGAAGCAAGCCAGAGTGGTCAGGAGCTGGGGGGAGGAGGATTACGTATCCCAAAGGATGCTCTCCTCCTCTGAAGGGAGAGAGAGCTCTATGCTCTGCTACCTGGGTGACCACAGGTGGCCATGAAGGCAGGAACCATGTTGGGGTGACGGGCACCTCATGACTGGAGCATGGGCATGCTCAGTCCTGGTAAATCAGGTGCACTGGGGGAGCGGGAAGAAAACCAAGAAACACCACTGGTTGGAAGCAGCAGACACCGACGCTGCACTGCCAAACCATGCCTCAACTCTATCAGTGGTATGGTGTCCCCCTCCAATAGCCTCGCCCTGGAAGGCAAGCCAGGGAGGACCAGGTGGTGGAGGTAAGTCCTGGTGAAGACGGGTGGTGGCGCTGGGGTCAGGCCGACTACAGCCATCTGGGTGACAAAGGCAGGACGTAGAGTAAATAATAAAAAAAAAAAAAGCTTTCTTTTTTGTTTTTCATCCCAATTGTTGCAGTCTGGCCCTTTCCAGCGACTACAACCCAGCCCCATGAACTCCTTCATCCCAACCCCTTACCCCTTGGGTTGCAACCTTCAGAAGGGTGGAGAACTCCTTGGAAGCAGAAATCCAGTATATGGGATATGTGGTGATGGGGCCAGAGTGTACGGAAGGACCAACACTGTGGTCAAGAGCAGAATTTTCCTCTATTACTCTCCCTTTTGTGGGACACTAGCAGCAAAGGCCCCACAGCAGTCACACAAATGTGTGCCAATGCGCCAGCCTGCCGGCACAGAGGCAGTGTGTCCATCGGCGACACAGACAACGCAGGTTTGGAAACAGAAGCGGGACATCAGAGGGCCAGTCGGGGAGAAGGACTGAGCATCTCAGGGACTGCTCTCCTTCTCGGGGAAAGTCCGGCACATCACGGACTCTGGCGGAGGCTGGGGGATCCACTGTGCCAGTGCTGTAACCTGTGGGGGTGGACATGGACATCTTTTTACTCTTACAGCACTTGCATACTACCTCAAGCCTGCTCCTGGAACACTTTTGCACTATAAATGGCTCTGTCGCATTATTATTGTTTTGTACGTTTATTGTACTTTTGGACGTGTATTATAATTTACCCAATGTTCCACTATTGTTTACTTAAGCAATAAGTCACAACAGGGTGTGGGTGATGCTGGGTTTACCCACACCTGTCGTGGTTTTGCCGAGTGACCAAACCATCCAGGCGTGGGTAAATCCCAGCATCACCCACACCCTGGAGTGGTTTCCTCGTGACCGAACCACGCCAGGTGTGGGTAAATCCCAGCATCACCCACACCCTGGAGTGGTGTATTGTGATTATATGTCTTTTTTTTTTTTTTGTGAGAAGAAAAAGAGAGAAAAAGTTGATTTTTCATGCATTTGAAATGATTTGTGCTGCATTTATTGCTCTGCTAAAAAAAAAATAATCCTAGGTTGCTAAGGAGGTTCTGTGTTGCTAGGGAGACCTTTATGTTTCATAACATGAATGGAGTATCCCCGAGACAGTAATATGCTGTGATTTTTTTTTAATAAAGTGAGTGATGTACTATTGATTTATTTACAGGTTATGAAGGCAGTTGATTGCTGGTTTGGTGAGAGTGGTAACGATCTGCTATGCCTGATTGAGCATATGCTTCCGGTTTTACGTTGTGGTCAGCAGGAAGTAGCAGTGGTACTCGGGGGAATATCATTTTTTTTATTTTATCAGGAAACTGATCTTTTGCTGGATACTATCGGTTCTTTTGTTACACAATGGAGGAATGCTGAGTGGCGCAGTTCTGAGATTATAAGAAGGGGGTTTGAGCGACGGAGTTGGGAGACAGAAACTGTAGTTGTGCTGCAGTGACTGCGATGGACTGAGGAGGGAGCGAGTGCTATAAAGGTTTGTTATCTTGGTTTTTAGGCTGTGGTTAGTTGTTTTTTTAAACGTTGTGGGTGTAGAATTTCTTTTGAACAATAATGGAGTGCTCGTTTATGCCAGGCAGTCTTGAGGATTTTGGTTGGTACAGCAACGTTTAGCGAGGAAAATAAGATGGCGGCTCAGAATGATTTTTAAATTTTTGGGGGTGGGAGTTATTGAGATGCGGCTGGCTGGCACTTTTTGCATTGGTAATGCTGAATTTTAGAACGCTGTAAAGGTGCCAGTCAACCAATCAGATCTCTTGATTTTTAAGCACCATTGTATAATGAACAATACCTTGCGTTCCCCTACTGTTGCATAATCTTACAATGTTGTATTGTTTGTACTGCCCACATATTATTGTAACTGATCATCCTTCACTATCTTCTCAACCCTATGTAACCCCCTGCCCCCAGGTTGCACCGTGAGACGAGCAACTTGTTGTTCAGTGTGCCCTCCTGGTGAAACATTTAAATAAATAAATGGGTCGTCATTGCATGTCCCCGCTCCCAGGTACAGCCGCACACAAAATCCTGGCCCAGAGCGTGAAGCCCCACTCTGTTGCCGCCCCCGCTGCCAATAGTGTCTGCTGGGTGGGGTCCTGCCTCGGCCTCACCCGGGGGTAAGCCAAGGCACTCACTATGGACCATGGGTGGGGGGAGCCCACCCGGCAGCCCACCCAGGGGGAAAAGCCTGGGCATGGGAGGGGGCAGGCAGGGGGTGAGCTCCCTCTGGGTGCTGGGAAAAAAAATGTGTGCCAGTGCACAAAGCCAGCCAGCACCGCCAGCACATATTGCTCCAACTGCTTGGCCACATGTAATCACTCAGGAGGTGGTATACCAGCAGATCCTGCGACCCTCCAAGGAGGAGGCCATTCTGGGGATGCTCAATCCTCCTCCTCCACCACTAACCCAGGCCAGCATTCTGACATCCCAAAGCTAGTTTCTGATCCCAGGTTGCCATCATCACAGAGGGCAACAGTGCTGCTGTACAGACAGGCTGACATACAACTGACCTCTACAGTATACTTTTGTCAACCAACCTGGCTTTTATAACCCTGAATAGGCCACGGATCTTCCTAAATAAGTCATGGTTCCGGACAGAAATGTATGGAATATTCAGCTGTGTCTCTCAAAGTGCAATGGGCTCATGTACAACTTCACATACTGTCAGAGGAGCAATGAAATCTAAATAACTTTACAGTGCAACACATTCAACATTAGAAACATAGAAACACAGACAATAACAGCAGAAGAAGACCAAAGGTCTATCTAGTCTGCCAGAGTTCCCCATCTGCCCTGGCACCTACTGTCCACATGGGGTGTTGTCCCGCACGGTCCACCCCCTTGCTCACTTCCCTGCTGCTACCAACCTGAGCAACCGCCAAACCCTTCACTCTGACTCAGCCATGCTTGAACCCATTTATGGTCTTGGCACCCAGTTACCACCTCTCCTGGCAGCCTGTTCCTCATCTCCACCACCCTTTTCATAAAACAGAACTTCCTCACACCCATCTTAAACCTTCTCCTCACCGATTTCCACTCATGATCTCGGGTTTCTGACTGTAATCTTGCTAAACAGTTCCCCACAGTACACCTTTTTTATTCCCTTCAGGAACTTGAAGGTTTGTATCATATCCCCCCTCTCTCGTTCGGTCTCTAGTAAGTACACGTTCAGTGCCTTGAGACACTCTTTGAAAGATCTGTCCTGTTGGCCCTGATTTATCTTGGTCACCAGCCACTGCACCATCTTCAGCCTGTCCCTGTCTTTTCTTGGGTGAGGACTCCAGAACTGAGTACAGTAATCCAGGTGTGGCCTTACCAGTGACCTATATAGAGGTCGTAGTATATTTATGTTTCATAATGAAAAAGTCAAAAATAAAATGTTCAAAAAAGAAAATGGTATCCTTAAAAACAGCGACCTGAGCACCTGAAGAAATCAGTAGTCAGCGGCCTGTATTGGTCTAGTAGGATTACCAGAGGGAATGAAAGGGTCCAACACACTAGCCACTGTGACCCAGTAAGCAGAACACATAATAGGAAAAGTCTCCTGTATTACCAATCAATGTACTCTTGCCAGAATCCACCACTTCGGACAGTTCTCATCATCACTGCCAGTGTTGCAGTGAGGGAATCCTCTCGGCAGCACGATGAATGAGCAGTTTACATGTCGGTAAAGCCCTGAGCTGCATGATCCCTACTGGTAATCTGGGTGTGGTGAGCACAGGGAATATGAATCACTCAGCACAGTGTAGAAAAGCAGAGGCAAAGGCCAACAGAACACTGGGTGCATTGCTAGGTGGATCACTTCTGGGAGGAAGAGGATGTTGTTCTGCCACTGTACAATTTGTTGGTGAGGCCGCACTTGGGAGTACTGTGTGCAGTTCTGGTGCCCATACTTAAAGAGGGACGTCAGGCTCCAGGAGGGAGTGCAGAGAAGGGTGGCCAAGATGATCCAGGGAATGGGGAAGAAACCCTATGGAGACAGACTAAAAGAGCTCAACATGTACTCCCTGTAGGACAGAAGGGACAGAGGCGATATGATCGAGACCTTTAAGTACTTGAAGGACATAAACAAAGTTAGTACTGAGGGTATGTTTCGATTCAAGGGGGAAGGGATCACGAGGGGACATAGCCTGAAGCTGGGGGGGGGTTCAGGAGGGAGCAGAGGAAGCATCACTTTACGGACAGGGTGGTGGTGGCCTGGAATGCACTTCCTGAGGAGATGATCTCGCTGGATTCAGTGGGGAATTTTAAGAAGTGAAGGGATAGGTTTATGGGCAAGATACTAGTAAGGAGAGAAATGACCAGGGTGGGGAACTCAGGGCACGAAAATTTGGCAGGCAGGAGGGAAAGGGGGTGGGGGGCAGCAGCAGTTGTCTGAACTGTGAGCTGCACTTTCAAGCAGACACGATAGACCTTGAGGCCTAAATCTACTGGCACTGTCGTATGTTCGTAATATAAGTTTTTCTACCAATCAAAGGAGAAAGACATTCCATGTGCTCCACTGACCGCTACCTCAGTCCCTCCGAGATGGTCATTTTGTATCAAGGTTAAGCAATGGAATGTTCGGTCTTCTGAAAGCGCTACTGGAAAAAATGGTTAACGTTTTCCTGATGGTCCAGGCTAAGCTGCAGGTGACATACTGGGGTTACACCTTCCTGCCACTCTTAGAAAAATCAACTGGCACAATGTAATTTTTATTTGGCTTGTTGCCAATCGTCAGCACTAAATATGAGCCCTGTACATGTTGTACCTCAATGGATCTCCAGCAAAAAAAGTACCGTTACACAAGAACTTACTGTAACAGCAGATCATCAAGAGAATCTTTTATTAGGCCATACCCATGGAACTATAGCAGTCAGGCACCAGGACCACATGGAAACTTTTTTGCTAGCAGTCTACTAGGGGCTGCCCACAATGACACTGGATATTGACGTCCCACACTATATAAACATGGGTAGTCCTGCGCCCTCATTTCCCCGCCGGAGATCATACTCAGAGAATCTCCTCTGACGGAACTGAGGAGGAGGAGAAGGTTTCCGCTACCAAACAAGGTAGAAAGGCAACAGGTATACCATCCTGGAAAGAGAGACAGGAGCAAAGAAAGTCTGAGTCCAAGGGGTAAGGAGGGTGGGAAGGCATGGCCTGCTGAAAGAGATTATCTCGAAGATCTACTGTTACAGTAAGTTCCTTCGTAACTCTACTATCTTCTTCAAGGATCTCTCTTTCATCAGGCCACACATATGGAATGAGTCTGAAAGAGATCTAACAGAGAGAGACAGTCTGGGTGGCTGGAGGCTATAGGCCTAAGAAAGCAGGCACTGAAGCACAGTCATGCCGAAGCCTGCCCTTCCTCTAGAGGCAATGTTCAGACTGTAGTGTTTAGCGAAAGTGTGGACGGTACTCCAGGTTGCAGCAGCACAAATTTATGTGGCTGACACATTCCTGAAACAGGCAATAGACGTGGCCATGCCCTTGGTTGAATGGCCATGAACCACATCAGGAAGTTCCTTACCATACTTCCTACAACAAAAAGTAATATAGTTGGCCACCCATTTGGACAGGCACTGTTCAGAAACTGGTACGTCTTCTTTCCCCAAGGGCGAAAGAAACAAACACCTGCAAGGACTTCTTGCAGTCCTTCATGCGATGAACATAAAATCTGAGTATTCTATGTATATCTAAGGTATAGAGCGATGCTTCCCCTGGATTGGCATGCTCCGGAAAATAAACCAGCAGGTGGATGGTTTGATTCAGGGTAAACTCAGACACCACCTTTGGCAGGAACAGAGTTGGTACGCAAATACACCCTGTCTTTGTGAAAAATCAAATAAGGAGGCTCAGACATGGCAGCCTGAAGCTGAGAAATCCTTTGAGCAGAAGTAATGGCAACTAAAAATAACTCTTTCCATGACAGAAAGCATAGCTCGCAAGTCGGGGTTGTCTCAAAAGAAGCCAAAGTAAGTTTCTCCAGAACGACATTCAAGTCCCAAGCTGGGAGTGCATTGCAGATGGGAGGCTTCAAGTGAAGAACGCCTCTCAGAAACATATAGGCCACCTCCAGCTGTGCTACCATACTGCCATCAATGGGCACATGAAAGGCTGAGATGGCAGCCATATACACTTTAATGGAGAAGTATTGTAGTCCAGCATCTGAGAAGGACAGCAAGTACTCCAGAAACTGGTTCACAGGACATGTAAAGGGATCCAAGTGATGGGGAAGCAGCCCACAGAGCAAAACGCTTCCACTTTATGGGATAAGAGGCCCTGGTGGAAGGTCTCCTTGCAGCCACCAGGATATTCGCCACATTTTGGAACACTCTGAATCTAGCCATGGCTATGTCATCAGGAGCCATGCATGCAGATGGAGTGACCTGAGGTCCGGCTGGACTAGGGTGCCCTGCTCCTGCGATAACAAGCCTTTGCACAGGAACAGGGGTACTGGGGGCTCTACCGCCAGGTGCTGCAGTAAGGGAAAACAGATCTGATGAGGTCAGAAGGGGAGAAAAGAGTATAAGAGTTACCCCTTCCACCTGGAGCTTGATCAGCATCCTCTGGATTAGAGGGATGGGAGGAAAGGCATAGAGGAACCTCCCTTTCCAAGAGAGGGACAACGCATCTCGCCAGAAAACTCCAAGCCCTAGAGCGAGCAGAAAAGCAGCAGTTTTGCATTGTGGGGATGCAAAAAGGTCCAACTCTGGGAGACTCTGCCTGCTGAACAGGTCTACTACCAAGGTCAGCAGCTTCCACTCATGCATTCTGGACTGTGATCTGCTTAGCCTGTCTGCCAGGACGTTTTTGACACCTTGGACATGGACCTGCTGACAGTTCTAGACTGTGTTCTAGAATCCAGTACCAAACCTTCATTGCTTCTCTGCACGGGGGGTAAGAATGAACCCCCCTTGCTTGTTTATGTAGTGTACTACACTGATGTTATTCATCTACACCAGCAAAGGCCCCAGGGACAAGTGATTCTGGAAGGCTAGCAGGCCGTATAGAACTGCCCTCATCTCTAGGACGTTTATGTGGAGGGAACTCTCCACTGCAGTCCAGGTGCACTGGATCTGGTGAGGATCCAGTTGCACCCCCAGTCCAGTCCCGAAGCATCCTTGGTGAGGATCTGATTAGAGGAGGGGATTTAGAAGGGAACCCTTTTGAACAAATTGCTGGGTTCCATCCACCACCGAAGCACCTTTTTACAGGTGATGTTACTGGAACCTCCTGTTCTAGATCGTCAGTGTGCTGATCCCACTGGACTCTTAAGGTCCAGTGGGGAATCTGAATGTGCAGCCTTGCCAGGGGCGTCATGACAATGGCTGATGCCATCAGACCCAACAGTCTCAGGAATGTCCTGGCTGTGACATACCTGCTGTTATAAAGTATCTGAGCTTGTGCCCTGAGGCATTCCGCCCTGTCCTAGGGCAGGAAGGCTAAGCCCTGAGTAGCGTCCAGTAACGCCCTTATTTACTGCAGACGCTGGCAATGAGTCAAGACTGACTTGGGCAGATGGACCGTGATCCCTAGGGCATGAAACGGCTGTTTGGTGCGTGCTATGGTACGGGATAGTTGCTTCTGAGATAGAGGTTCGAGCAACCAGTCGTCTAGCTAGGGAAAGACATATAGTAACTGTCTCGCGCCCCTGACCTCCTAACCTCGGACAGCCCGGCAGGTCCTCCTGTTTGCAGAGAGGATCCCCCTATTCAGGAACTCGTGAGCAGGAGTAAGGGTTCAGGAAGACTTCCCAACCTTCCTTTTTCCAGTGGGAGGATGGATTCTGTAGTTTTGCGTTCCCTTGACTCTGCACTACTTTCAGTGTTTGAATCCCACCACGACCACTGGCTACGTCTTGCCTAGATAGTTTTATATGACAGCCGATCAGATTCTATCTTTTTAGGCACACAGTCTTTTCAAAACCCTTCTATTTAAATGTTAAATCATACAACCACACCCCAGGCAGAGTTTATAAGAAAATCATAAAAGTTCACTTAAAATAAAAAGCAATACAGAAAAAGTCTACAGTTTAGAAGAACTTTGAAATTCAGACAATAACAAAAGTAAAACTGGATGGTTTACAGAACACACAAGATACTGTATTCTAAATGATACCTTGTTTGGATATTAAAGTTCAGAAAATATTTTAAATGTCCTGGTAGAGATGACAGTTCATTAGGCAATAGCATTTTGTAGCAAGTCCTTGATCCAAGTCTCTGAATGTCTTTTAAAAAGGCTTCAGATGTTGTCCTTGTTGAAATGTCTTTTTTTTTTGTTAATATCATTTTTATTGCAATTTTTCAGCTTACAGTCCATTGAGTACAGAAATGAAAAAAAAGTGAAATTAATTAAAAGGTTACTTACAGAAGTCTATCAGTTCTTATTACATTAGGATTTCAGTTATATGCAAGACCTTAATAACAGGGAGGTTAGAGTACATTGTCCTCGGATGGCTATATTCAATCAAAAAAATCCGCTTTGATTTACCTTCCTTCTTCTGGTTGGTGTTCCAGTAGTTCCTGAGTGTCAGACCAAATCATTAGGATATCCAAATATCTGACATAATCATCTGGCTTGTATTTAATGACCCTAGGCATACCAAATCAAGTGTATCTGGTCTAGAGTTGTGATGGGAGGCCCGTGAAATCCGCACCCAACTACCCTCCCAGGGGAACATCGGGGAGAAAAATTACTCACCTTAGTAATGTTGTTTCTTCTAATGGAGTCTTGCTATATTATGACAAGTGCAGTTTGTCCCACCACTAGAACTGCTCCTCAGAGAAGAGTTAACTTCCATGCAGAGCATGGAGCTTAGAAGCGTGAGCTGTTAGAAGCTCTGTTAGGGTGGTTTCAAACCAAAATCGCAGATCTTTACGAGCAAAAACTCACTAAGGTTCTGTGTGGAAGCTGTAAACCTACACTAAGCCAACTAGCTACTAACATATTCACACATTTTCCTGGTCCCAACACCAAGACTCAAGTCAGTGGACCAGAAAAATAAGATAAAATAACTAAATAAACACAACACCCAAACATGAAAGAGGCATCAATAAATGCCAACAGAGGACTGCCCACCCCATACCCAAAGTAGAAGTTCTGAGAGGGGCAGGCTGGGGGGAGAGGTCATAATATAGCAAGACTCCATTAGAAGAAACAACATTACTAAGGTGAGTAATTTTTTCTTCAAACAACATGAAGTCTTGCTATATTATGACAAATGCAGACTACACAGCAGTACCTCCATGGAGAAGGGACAGAACCTACTTAGGTAATAGACTCTGAAGCACGGCTGTGCCAAACCGAGCATCCCTCCTGGCCTGAATATCCAGGGAGTAATGCTTGGTGAAAGTGTATACTGTTTTCCATGTAGCTACTTGACATATCTCCAAGATAGAGATGTCTCTAGCAGCAGCCAGAGATGCAGCTGTACCTCTGGTAGAGTGAGCCCTCAGGCCTGAGGGGGGAACCTTACCCAGCTTTTGATAGCAAAATTGGATACAAGAAACGATCCACCTGGCAATGGATCTCTTAGTGGCAGGTCTCCCTTTCCCAACCTCACCATAAGTGAGAAACAGTTGGAGGGAGTCAAACCTGTGACCCTTGGTACACTCTATGTAGTAACTTAGGGCCCTCTTAACATCTAGGTTAGCAGCCTCCTCTCACCAGAGGAGGAATGGTCAGTGAAGAACACTGGAAGTGAAATAGATGGTTAAGGTGGAAATCTGAAACCACCCTAGGGCAAAAACTTCCCTGTTAGTCCTGAGGACTACTTTATCCCTGTGAAAGGAAATAAAGTCAGTCTCTACTGATAAAAGCCTGTAACTCACTTATGCGCCTGGCAGAAGTGATGGCTACCAAAATACAGTTTTCCAAGTCAATACTTAAGCTCTGCCGAAGACAGAGGCTCAAAGGTTGGGGGGGGGTTGCATCAGCTGAGGAATGCATACATTAAGATCCCAAGCCGGGGCAGGGTCCCTGAATGGAGGATTGGTATGAAGCAATCCTTTAAAAAACTTGGAAAATACAGGGTGAGAAGAAAAGAAGAGGGCTTCCTGCTGAAAGGAAGGCAGAGACAGCTGCCAAGTGCACTTTCAGGGTAGCTGGTCTCAGTCCCAAAGAATTAAGATGGACCATATAGTCCAATACAGTGAGTAGATCAGCAGATTCGGGAAACATGCTTCCCAGAACACCATATGGAAAACCTTTTCCACTTGGAGTTCTAGGTAGCCCTGGTGGAAGGCTTCCTAGCAGCCTTCAGGATTTCGAGAACACTTTGAGAAAGTTGTAGATCAGCAAACTCTTAACTGCTCAAGAGCCAAACCTTGAGGTTGAGGGATTTGAGATTCGGATACCAAACTCTCCCCTGAGCACAGGTTAACAGATTGTGGTTCCTGGGGAGACACAGGGGAAGATGGACTGCTAAGGACAGAAGGAGTGGGTACCAGGGCTGCCTGGCCCAGTCTGGCGCAATCAGGATCATTTTGCAGGGCTGAGACCTGATTTTGACTAGTACTTTGAACAGGAGAGGGAAGGGAAAGGCATAAAGAGACTTCCCTTCCCAATCGAGGAGAAAGGCATCCAGGGGACTGAGCCCAACACTGGGGGCCTGCAACAAAACAGTGGAAGCTGATGATTGTCTGGGGCTGCAAAAAGATCTATCTGAGGTGTGCCCCATCTGGCAAACACTATCCCCAGTACTAGGGATCCAGTGACCATCTCGTGATGGCCCTGGGAAATCCTGCTGAGAGCATCTGCCAGGACATTGTCCTTGCCTGGAGGTGAACTGCTATGAGGAAGTGTTCAGGGAATAAGCCAGAGACCACACTTCATCGCTCGGTGCACAGGCCAAGACCGAGTGCCCCTTGTTTGTTGATGTACCACATTGTAGTGGTGTTGTCTGTTCTGACCTGTACCACCTTGTTCTGAACAGAAGCAGAAAAACCTGAAGTGCTAGAAAACAGCTCTGAGTTCCAACAGATTGATGTGGAGCAGAGATTCCTGAGGGACCATAACCCCTGGGTGGAGGAAGTGCCATGTGAGCTCCCCATCCCAAGAGGGATGCATCTGTAGTAAGGGTCAAGGAGTGGGACAGAGGGATGAAAGGCACCCCTTGTCTCAGATTGCTCTGATCCTGCCACCACTGAAGGGCCTGGATCAGGGTTCGAGTCACTAGGATTAACTTGGATAGGGAATCTCTTCTTTGAGACCAAGCTCTCAAATGGAACTGAATGTCCCTCATCTGAAATCTTGCTCCTTGCACAACAGCTGTGGAGGCAGCCATGTGTCCTAGAGCTGCAGGAAATGCCTTGCTGGTCGAGAGACCTGCAGAGTGAAGGGCAGGCCAGAGGCCACTAAGGTCCTTACCCTTTCCAAGGGAAGGAAGGCTCTGGCCTGCTTTGTATCAGTTCTGCGCCTATAAAGGTGAGTACCTGGACAGGTTCTAAATTGACTTTGGAAGATTGAGAAGAAAGCCCAGAGAGGTAAGCAGCTGCTGGGTAACTAGCAGGTGTGATTTGACCTGGTCTGGAGACTGACCCACAATGAGCCAGTCGTCCAGGTAAGGAAAAATGGGAATATTTTGCCTTCTTAGATGAGCAACTGCTACTACCAGACATTTTGTGAACACCCTTGGGGCAGAAGTGAGGCCGAAGGGCATTGCTCTGAACTGATAATGGCCTGAGGGCAGTTCGAATCTGAGGTACTTTCGATGGGAGCTTCTGATAAGAACATGGAAATAGGCATCCTTGAGGTCCAGGGAGGCTAGCCAGTTCCCTGGCCTTAGGGAGGTAAAATCATTCCCAGTGTCACCATTTTGAACTTTGGTTTTAAAAGGTGCTTGTTTAGATATCTTAAATCCAGGATAGCCGCCACTCTCCTGTCTTTTGGGGTGAGGAAGTACCTGGTACAGACCCTTGCCCTGGTGTGGGGAGAAACCCTTTCTACAGCTCTGAGAGCCAGGAGGGTTGAGACTTCTGTTTCCAAAGCAAGAGTCTCTAAAGGGTTTGCAGGTGGAAAAGATCTGGTTCTCATCTTTGGAAATTTTTGAAGCTGAGAACCAGACCCTAGCTCACTACTTCCAGGACCCACCTGTCTAGAGTTAAAGACTCCCAGTCCTGGGCCAGTAAGCCAGCCTACCCCCTACAGGTAATGGAGGCCGACCCTGGGCATCCCATCAGGGTGCCTGTTTGGCAGAGGGCTTTAGGCTGAGGGGTGGGAGCAGGCCTGCTCATGCCCGTCTGCCTCTCCTCTGAAGAACCCCCTCTGTGCATAGGCTGAAGAGGAGGCCTGGGTCTGGTAAAAGGCCTGTGAAAGGCCTGCCCCTACCCCTGAGGAGCTGCCTCTGAGGTGGCTTGCTGTTCCTTGGCTTGTGCACTCCTATAAGTGGTTCTATATTCATCCATTTTCTTCATATAATTCTCTGTCTGCTCCCCAAACAGAGAATTTCCCCACAGGAAAATCCATAGCCTTAGACTGGGTATCCTGTGACAAGGTAGTACACCTGAGCCAGGCCAATCTCCAAAAGCCACAGATGTAGCCATGACTCTAGAGGATACATCGTTAGAATCCACTGCAGCATGGAATTGCACCTTAGATGCCTCCAATACCATCAAGGCCACCTGCTCCAGCTCCTTTGCAAGCTGGCCAGGGACCTGTTTGGCTAAGGCCATGACAGTATCCCATCTAGATTTCTGGTATCTACTAACATAAGCCATATAGTTTGCTTGTCTGAGTCCCAAGGATGCTGCCATGTATTGTTTTTGGCCATGGCATCAATCTTCCTGGAGTCCTTGTCAGGAGGATGTGAAGCCAGGGGAATATTAGCCTTATCACAGGCTGCAGCCTGAACTACTCCAACATGACTGCATTGTGTGAAGAAAATCTGTATCAGGACCTGACAAAGTGTACCTCCTGTCCATCTTTTTATCTACAGGAGGCACAGAATTAGGAGCTTTAAAATTTTTATTGTTTGTTTCCTAAAAGATTTATGCAAGGGATGGACAATCTCCTGGACTCTGGGATATCCATCATCTCTACATAGTCAGGCTCCTCTTGCTCATCCAAAGCCTCCTCTAAGGAAGCTGGAGGGTCTCAGCAACTTTTTATAAAACAAAAAATGAGAAGGGGACTCAGAAAGCCTAGGGGGAGATTCACCTGAAGGTCTGTCTGGGGAGATGTCCGGTTCAATGGGCACATTCAGACTGTCAAAGTCACATTCACACTGATCATAATCATCCTCCCCCTCCTCTGGTTCATAAAACTCTTCTAAATCATATTCCTGAACCATTGGAACCGACCGAACTGACCTTTTGCCAGACAGTGGCCGTTCGGAGCGAACCGGGGACAGAGACTGGACAATCTGTATTGCCCTGGCTATCTCTGCAGCAGTTGGAGAAGGAATTTTGGACTCTAAACCTGCAGATTTTTTAGTTTTCTTTGCTGGAACTGGCTCCTCAGAGCCAGCTTTTCGTTTGCCCGAGGAAGTCGCCCTGGTCAGAGGCACTCCCTCGGTCGGTTGGCACGAACCGGGCTGCTCATCGGGTCAGCGGACTTTTAGCCTCTCGTTCCCTGAGCCTGCCCACTCTCTTGTGCAGGGTGGCTGCAGGAAAATTTTTACAAATCTGGCAGTCTGAATTGAGGTGGTCAAACCCCAGACAATAGACACATGTAGTGTGTGGGTCAGCCTTGGCAAAGGCTTCCCCACAGACACTACAGTGCTGAAACCCAGTGGGCCCGGTTTTTCTTTTGGGTTTCTCAGACATGATGCCAGCCTAACCAACAAACTTGCCCTTTTTATGGCCGTGCCAGGCAAAACACCCTTATCGGTTCCAAACCGTGTCACAGGTCGTGGAAAAAAACGTAATGAAATCCGTTTTTTTTAGAACCGATAAGAACCGGGAACCGCACTCTAACAAGCCTTAAAAGGCTTTAAAACTAAGTTTTAGTACAATTCGATCGGTTCAAACCAAACCGATAACAATTTACAAGTTCCACACAGAAAAAACCTATCTATACTTACAATACCATAGACAGAGCTTGAACCGATCGGTTTTGCGGTTAAAATAATTAAATCGCGGTTAAATTCAACCGAAAAATAGCGTTTAAACCGGAAGAAATGAACTGAGCAACAGGAGGAATCTCGGGAGCGACTGTTCAGTGAGGCGGAGTAAAGAATCTGACAGTTTCGGTTTGAAACCACCCTAACAGAGCTTCTTAACCGAGCTCGCGCTCTAAGCTCCATGCTCTGCATGGAAGTTAACTCTTTCACCTCCGGAGCAGTTCTAGTGGTGGGACAAACTGCACTTGTCATAATATAGCAAGACTTCATGTTGTTTGAACAAAGTATTCTAAGGTACAAAGGTTTTGTCTTTCAGCATGTAGTACAGAAGCCACCTATTCCATCTAGAGCCAAACCTTTCCTCTTTACCATTCAAACTGTGTGTTATCTTTTCCATTTGGTAAGTTTGTTTTGTAATGGTCCACCAGTCCTGCAGTGTTGGGACCTTAGGGGTAAGCCATAACTTGGTAATGGCATTTTTACCTGCTGTAAGTAGGATGGCTAGGAGGTAATGGGTGTCTGGGTCTCTAAAGCCCCTAGGGAACAGTAGTAAAATGAATATCAGAAGTTGATTGCAAGGGTCTACCCAATAGCTCTTGGAGTTAAACATAGAATTTGATGGTAGATAAGGACCACTTGGCCCACCCAGTCTGCCCATTTCCCTACCTAATGAATAAGCTGCAGATCCTAGTTAACCAGCAGTCTACTTCTTCCTACCCCAAGAATTGCCTTATGACTGTCCCATGCATGCTTGAATTCCACCACTGTTTTTGACTCCACAACCTCCTCCGCGAAGGCTGTTCCATGCATCCACAACCCTCTGTGTGAAAAAGTACTTCCTTAAATTACCTCCGAGCCGCCCCATCTTCAAATTGTGCCCCTTGTTCTTGCACACCTCTTTTTGAAAGATGCTACCCTCTTGACTTTGTTGATTCCCTGAGGTACTTGAAAGTTTCTATCATGTCCCCCTCCTCCTTTCCTCGAGGCTATACATATTAAGCTCCTTAAGTCTTTCTTCATGTCTTCGGTGCAGACCCTGCACCATTTTAGTGCCCTCCTCTGGACAGCTTCCATCCTGTCTATGTCTTTCGAAGACTGGGCCTCAGATGGGGTCTCACCAGCTGTCTGTACAGAGGGATAATAACTTCCTGTTTTCTACTGGTGATGCCTCTCCCTATGCATCCCAGTATCCCCTGCTGCCCTCTCACATTTCTTGCCCACCTTTAGGTCATCTGATATGACTACCCCCAGGTCCCTTTCCATTTTTGTTGTTGTTAGTATCTCACCCCCCATTGTGTACTCTTCCCTTGGGTTTTTGTTTCCCAGGTGCATTACCTTGCACTTCTTAACATTGAATCTAAGCTGCCATACATTTGACCATTCCTCTAACCTTGCCAAGTCCCTTCTCATCCTTTCCACCCCACCTTGTGCATCAACTCTGTTGCAGTTCTTTGTGTCATCTGCAAAGAGACTCACTTTTTCTTCCAGTCCCTCTGCAATGTCGCTTATAATGAGTGAATAAATGGCTCCAGCCTAGGGCAAGTGAACATTACATGTGTGAGGTGAACCTTCTTTTCACCACAATTACGCCAGCATGAGGCTGAATGGCTAGGCGAGTACTGGCTCATAATCTCAGGTGTCTTAAAGAACTGAACTAGAATTTTCCATGCAAATTCCCGCCACTGATGTGAGCTAGAAGTGCTAGCCACTTGCCCGCATGCCTGTTCTCACAGTTCACCGTCTATGGGGGTGCCTAATTCATCTTGCCATCTCCGGCAGATGTCTGCACTATGCACAGTGGGGGCATGATATTAAGGCCTGGTATAGTGCAGACACCAGATGACCTTGATTTGGGGTAGCAGTTAAGAGATATCAATTTGTTAATCAGTAGTGGTAGCTGTTCTGGGTTCCGTGCTTCAACCAGCAGGGATTCATAATAGTATCTTAGCTGTAGGTATCTGTAGTGGTGTGTGTTTGGCAGATTACATTTTGTTTGGATCTCACGGAATGACCACAGCACACCCCTAGTGGTAATCTGAGTCAGATAATTCAGTCCATACCTGCCCCACTGTTGGAAGACGTAGTCAGTTTTACAGGGCTGAAAGTCAGGGAGAGTGGCTATTGGGCACAATAATGGCATAAAAGGGGAAATTGAAATTTGCCTCCTGATTTGTTTCCAGATTGTCACTCGATGCTGCAATTCTGAGGTTAGGTTGGGGTGTGATTCAGGGACCATGTGCCTATGGTAGAGTAGAGAGAAATAGTTTGAGTTGGAGACAATCGCCTGCTCAATCTCTGCCCAGTGTGCATCTTTTGGGGATAGTTATCTTGCAACTATATGCGTTAGGTGCGCAGCCTGATAGTACCGGTGGAGGTCCAGGAGGGCAAGCCCTCCCATTGCCCTCGGCAAGGCCAGGAGTTTTAGCCCGACTCTCGGTCTGCGACCAGACCATATAAAACGAGAAAATGCTTTTTCCCAATCTAAGAATATAGAACACGGTAAACTAATAGGAATATTATTATTATTATTATTATTAAATAGATCGTGTTGAAATGTCTTGGTTTCCAAAATTCTGACTTAAACATCAGAATTTTCTGTTCAGTATGTGGCAAGTCAAACTTTCCACACACACAGGACTGGATTTTGACATTTTTCCTGGCCTACACATATGCTTCTGGTCTACAAGTATATGCCAGTTGGAACCGGCGATCTGCCTTCCAACTAAACTGATTTTCAACTGCTCTGAATTCCAAATGTGTCTGATTATATACATGGTCACTGTTTTAGATACACCTACCCTTTTCCCCTCTGGGGTAGGGTTAAATGGTTCCAAGACAAAACAGATATTAGGGTGCAACAAGTTACCGTTCCCTGTAGGTGACACTGTGGTTCCATGTCAATCCCAGTGACATCTGGTCCGTGTATTTAGCTTAACCTCTGACCCCTAGGTCATTACATTACCCCTTCCCTGTCATGGAAAGTCACAGTGGGATGTTTTATGCATTCCTGTGGTCATATACCTGTCTTCCCTTATCTTGAAATATAACAGGTCCACGCTAGCCTTTATAGAAATACCAGTTATTTTGTAGTTACCTGTTAAAGGGACAGTGTCTTAATTCTAAAATACATCACATCATGTACAATATGAACCCACATAAATGGATATCGGCCTATCATGCAACAGTCCCTCCCTCCTAAGGGCTGCTGCCACAACTGCCAAGCATTTTATAAACACCCGTGGTGCAGATGACAAGCCAAAAGGCATTACCCTGAAATGGTAGTGTTCCCCCTGAAAGTAGTGTTTATCCCACTGAAAACAGGAACCTGAGGCACCACCCGGGGGAGGAGGAACAACTCTTGATATGCAGGTATGTATCCTGCATGTTCAGGGAGCATATTCAGTCCTCCTTTTGTAGGAGTAGCAGAAGGCCTTGCAGAGTGACCATCCTGAACTTCTTGCATTGAATATAGAAGTTCACATCCCTCAGATCCAAAATGGGCCTTGGGTCCCCTGTAGATTTAGGGACTAGGAAGAAATGAGAGTAGAACCTCCTGTTCCTGTGCTCTCAGGAAACTGGTTCTATGGCTCTCTTGTGCAGCAGAGTGCAGATTTCCTCCAGTAGCACTGGTATGTGATCTGGAGGGTAGGTTGAGGAACTGGTGGGAGTTCTGGAAGCAACTCCAGAAGTTCTAAAGTGTGGCCTTATTCTAGGAGTTGTAGGACCCAAGCATCTGTTGTTACCCCTCTTCACTGGTTAAGGTGGAGGGAGAGGTGGCCCCCTATCACCTCCGGTTGGATGCCGGAGGGTGGGGGTCTAAGGAGGAGTCGGGCTAAAGCAGGCCCTGTGACTGGGACCACACCTCCACCTCTGGAGCTTTTTCCAGTGGTGAAGGCAGGGGCAGGCAAAGCTGATGTTGCATGGCATTTGACTGCTGTCTGACACCTGACCTGGGTCTGTGTGTAGCTCAACAAAGGCACCTTCTGCCCACTTTTAGGTTGCATGTGATAGAGGGAGTGGACTGACCTCAAAGTCCTCCCAGAAACTTGTAGGCTTGACAGGATATCCTGCACATCCACCCCAAAGAGTCTGTAACCTCTAAAGGGGGCATTTAGGATGGACTGCTGGACATCACTAGCAAATCCTGACACCTCGAGTCAAGATGCATTCTGTGGAAGATGCCAGCAGCAGCTGCTCTAGCTGAGGCATTAGTATCATAGGTAGACCTCAAGAGGTGCTTACCCACATCCGCTGCAGTCTGCATGGCCTTGAGCATCTCCTGTTTCTGGGGACCATCTGGAAGAGCCTGGGCTGCTGCTTTAGCCTTTTCCTAGAGGGTATTCTGGTATTTGACCATATGGGCCTGGTAAACCTCTAAAGAGAAAAAGCTATCATTTGTTTTGCTCGGTTTTATTTACACCCTAGGTATTTTTTTTTTTTTTTTTTTTTTTTTTTTTACAGCCCTAACTGTTATAGCCCTCATTGGGATAGAAATATGAAATATCTGTTGATGATTGTCTGATCCCCCACTGGGTAGTGTCCTGATACTAATTAAATGTGGTCTGCTCTTAAGTACTGTTTTAAGCAAAATGTTATTACCTCAAGCTCTATGTAACTAATTCCGGGTCACCCCTGAAAAAGGGACCTTCAGGGCTCAGTGGGTCTACCCAGTTACCAAAATTGAATAAATAAATAAATAAATTAGTGATTCTGAGGCCCAATGTGGCAGAGGCAAAGGTTCTCTTGCCCATAAGGTCCAGTATTCTCAACTCCTTATCTGGAGGAATAGAACTGAGATGCTGAGGTCTCTTGGACCTATCATGAGCTATATTTATCACCACTGAATCAGCCTGGGGCTGCCCTGTGTAGAATGGCCTCCATGAAGGGGCCTGGTACAGCTTGTTTGCCTTCCTGGCATGACAGGGATCAAACATGATCTGTGCAAGGCAGCCACAGTGGCATCCTCTAGTGCAGCCAACAGAGGAGGAGGAGGAATAATAAGAGGGGGAGAATCTGGTAGTTCCAGGAATTTTACCAGGTTTCTTCTGGTGATGTCGTACTCCTCAGCATTAAACCCCATAGCTGTTTGGAGCTGTTTCTTCATAGAGATGAAGGAGAAGTCTTCAGGAGGGGACCTCGGGGATATACAGAGTCGAGTCCTCACTCCTGGAGGAAATGGTAGAGTCAGACCGGTCAGTAGGACTCCCCTCCATATCTTCCTCCTCATCTTCTTCTTGCAGGATGAGGTCAGGGTGGTATTGCTGAGCCTTGTTGATGGGCTCTGAAGGCTGCAAGGAAGGAAACGAGGATGTCGGTGCCCTGGAGTGGACAGGGTGTGTCCACATGGGTGCTGGTCTGAGGCGTGAGGCGCTGTAGTATCTCCAGGAAAGAGGAGTACACTGTCTGTATGTCGACAGTGGCCTGCATGGCAGGAGCACCTTGGGATGTTGACTGGGTAGGCTGGATCCTGGATGCTGATGGAGTGGACTGTTACATCAATGGCGCTGGCTAGAGCCTGGATGTTGACAGAGTGGCCTGTAGCATTGATGAGGTGCCTGAAGCCCAGACACAGATGAGCCAACACAGTCCATGGGAGGTCTGGCAGAGGCAACTGCCAACAGACCCAGAGTAAGAGGTCTGCACTGCAGAGTTTGCAACATCGATGGGGGAGGTTGTAACCCCGACGTCGATGAAGTGTCTTGCAACATCGACGGGGAAGTAAGCAGCCCCAACATCAATGAGCCACTGCCAGTCATTGGAGGTCTAACAAAACTCACTGCCAAAGTCAATCCTGTGGGAGTGAGGGTTTGAGTGGCAGGAGTTGTCGTTGCTCAGGCAGACGAACACGCTGCAGCGGCCGGCACCATGTGGAGCAGCGACCAAAAGCATATGGGGTGGGAGGGTGGTATCCTTTCTCCATTCCCTCTTCTAGTGCTTGTGTTTCCCTGAAGATTGATCCCAGGCCTTGGGAGGAGTGGGAGCCCGAGGACAGGGCCGGCAAGAAAGAGGAACTTCTCCCCTGGAGCTCTCTTTCCATTCTCTCTACCCTTTGCTCCAGGAGGAAATTCTGTAGGGCTTTCTAATGGCACGCTGAGTAGCTTGGTTGAACTGCAGACAGTGCTCGCAGGCCTTAACGTTATGGGCCTCTCGAAGACCGCAAATGCAGACATCGTAGTTGTCATTAAAGTAGTTTTTTCCTCCGCACTTGCAATAACAAAAGAGTTTAACAGGACCTTTCGTTGACACACACA
Organism: Neoceratodus forsteri; assembly: GCA_016271365.2. Classification (NCBI taxonomy): domain Eukaryota; kingdom Metazoa; phylum Chordata; order Ceratodontiformes; family Ceratodontidae; genus Neoceratodus; species Neoceratodus forsteri. The sequence goes on along the minus strand of CM028133.1, from coordinate 185,213,699 downwards.
ATGGCTATCACTTTAAAAATAAAGTGATAATGTACTAGGGTGAGACAATAACAAAACTGGAAAAAAACTGAGAAAATTTGAGAAATAACAGTCGACTGAAAGGATGGTGTCTCCGTGAAGTTTGGCAAGTATGGTCAATGGCAAGAAAAGAACTGAGGAGGACGCGGGGCTGCCCATGTTTATATAGCGTAGGACGTCGATGTCTGACATCGTCGTGGTGGCCACTAGCAGACTGCTAGCAATAAAGTTTCCTTGTGGTCCTGGTGCCTGATGGCTATAGTTCCATAGGTGTGGCCTGATGAAAGAGATATCCTAGAAGAAGATTCAATGTTTCCTTCTCAATCTAGCCAGTTAGTATACAAGGACATAATATCTGCTTCGTGCTCACAGACTATGAAGCAGTAGCTTAGATTTGTTTACAGCTCAGGATCTGAGATGCCTCTGCCAGCCCTATCAACTCTTTTCTCTGTTGATTACCTGGTCCTAAGGGTGGTCCATTGAGGCCATTTCTTCCACAGTGGGGCTCCTCAGATAGTGTTGTCAGCTATGACCTCCTTCGGGCACAGCTAGTGTGTGGGGGACCAGTGGGAAGTTGGGAGGGGTGGGGCTGGAGAATTCTCACTTGATGCTGCAGCAAGTCAGGGCTTTATCCTTCAGTTTATCCCTAGCCTTTAGGACTTTAGTGGCAAGGGCATCTAGTGACTCTGAAATGTGCCAAAGCACTGCAGTAGCCAGCATCCTCCCTCCTGCTCACTATGCCAACTGCACTGTCACCTGTAGTTACCAAGATGGCAGTTCAGAAGTGGAGCAGGGGTGTGCAAATTCCATTGATCCTGTCCAGGGGCAAGTAAATTTCTTTGAAGGGCAAGTACAAAAAGAGAGCTAATTTCATTGTAATCAATAGGGACAAGTGAAAATTCAGCTAAAGTCATGGCTGAGCAAGTCCTAGAAGATTTAATTTGAACACCCCTGCAGTGGAGCCTGCATCCCTCCCTGAAAGAGGGGTGTGTTCCTGAACTCGGATAGCCAATGTCACGGGCAGAAACTGTGATCGGCCAGTGCAAAATTGGAACTTTTTTAACTACCAGGCAAAGCAAACACCTGGAAAGTGGTGAACACTTCCTGGTTACGTTAACAAGCACTGCTGCTCTAAATAATAAGATGAACTGTTTTGCATCCAGTAACCACCAGTTCAGATGTGGGTTTGGTTAGCATATTACACAATGAAAAATGTCTTAACTAACAAGAAACAACCTTTGTCATATCTAGACCAATATAAAAAATACAGAGAGTTACCAATTTTAACACTGCAGACAGGAAACAAGTTCACTAAAAAAGGGTCCAAAAGGAAGCAAAGAACTCAACCCTTACCTTAGTTTTTACTGTTCTTCCATCTTTATTTTCTGCTACACACACACGTTCCTCTCCTTTTCAGACTCTGTCATCTCTGGATGTCTGTGACAAAATAATACAGAATTGATTAGCTTTTGCAACTGCAAGAGTGGATTTCAGTTTGTGTCCACTCTGTTGTAAAGGTTTCCATTACAGTATACTTCAAAGATGCTAACAACATTGTGGTCAATGAAACCCTGGGCCATCACACAACTAACAGAATAATGAACAGGAAACCATGCATAACAAGCTTCCGTTTCCATCGAGGGATTCAGAGGCCAGCAGACGAACACTGCATAACAAGAAAAAATTACTTACCACAGTAATCTTGTTTCTTCCCATTGATACTCAGGTATTCATAACTTTATGCGGTGTCCTTTTAAGACAGAACTGCCTGGAGAGATGGAACATATGCAAATCAAGGAATCTTTTGCATTAGCCACTTTTTCAAATGCTGCCTTCTACTAGCTGCCTTAGTTCTAAACCCCTCAGATTTCCCGGAAGCCTGGAAAGACAGGCCCACGAGGATTAAGGGTAACAATAATATCAATCATAATAATAATTATAGCGGGAACTCCCTTAACACCCAAAAAAAGGCCTCCAACTGGAGGGCATAACATAGAAAAGAATACCCCTGAACGTCCGAATCACCTGAAAAAGGGGAGTGGGGGCAACAACAGTGAACACAATCCCAACATATGTGTCAGAAGTGGCATTTATACCTATGAGAGCACAGTATTCACGTGTGTAGAGGCTAAAGGTTCCAGAAGGGGAGGCAGGGTGGGAAGTTATGAATGCCTGAGTATCACTGGGAAGAAACAAGATTACTGCGGTAAGTAATTTTTCTTCTAACCCCAGTAATACTCAGGTATTCCTAACTTTATGCAGACTACCAAGCAGTACCTTTGGAGGTAGACACAGAACCTTATTTTAAGAACAGACTTTGCAAGACTGCTGTGCCAAACCTGGCATCACCCCTGGACAGAATATCCAGACTGTAATGCTTTGTAAAGGTGCGTACTGTTTTCCAGGTAGCTGCTTTACAGATGTCTACCAGGGGAACATCCCCGACAGCTGCTATGGTAGCAGCAGTGCCCCTTGTGGAATGGGCCCTCAACCCTGGTTGGGGGCTCCTTTCCAGCCTTAGAGTAACAAAAACTGGATATGCTGTACTATCCAGCGAGAAATTGACCTTTTTGATGCTGGGTTACCCTTTCCCACATTCTCATAGGTCAGGAACAGCTGTTTTCTGTCCTGCCTATGGACTTTAGTAGCTGTCAAGTAGTAGCTAAGAGCTTTTTTTGATGTCCAGACTATGAAGACTCCTTTCACCAGAATTAAAGCGTTCAGTGAAAAAGACAGGTAAGGTAATGGTTTGGTTCAAATGGAAATCAGAAACTATTTTAGGAAGAAACTTCCTATTTGTTCTCAGGACCACTTTGTCTCTGTGGAATGAAATGTAGTCCTGTTCAATGCAGAGAGAGACTGGAGCTCACTGATTCTTCTGGCAGAAGTCATTACCACAAGGAAAACAATTTTTTATGTGACATATTTCAAATAAGCTGAAGACACAGACTCAAAAGGGGGACCCATGAGCTGAACTATATACACATTTAGCTCCCATGCTGGCACCGGTTCCCTGTGAGGGGGGTGCAAAATTGGCCAGGCCTTTAAAGAACCTTTTAAAGATAGGGTCTGAGGCCCGAGAAACATTCTGCCAGGTGGACCTTTAAGGTACTGGACAGCAAGTCCAGTGAATGCAAATAGGTAAGACAGTCCAGCACAGCTGGGACACCAGCCTGTGCTGATATGGGCCAGGCCCTTGAAGAGCCTTTTGAAGATATGATCTGGAGCCATTAAAACATTTTGTCCAGCTAATATGCAAGCAGATGCTGCAGCTAGGTGGACCTTGAGGGTGCTGGACTGCAAGTCCAATGAATGTAAATAGGTAAGATAGTCAAACACAGCTAGGACCCCAGCATGTGCTGGTACCAATTTCCTGGTTGAACACCAAATAGTAAACCTTTTCCATATTGACGCATAGATTTTCTTAGTGGAGGGCTTCCTGTAACCACTTAAAATGTCCAAGACACTTTCAGAAAGATGCAAGCCTGCATACTGTAGGCCCTCAAGAGCCATGCTTGAGCCTGAGAGACCTGAGGTTTGGGTACAGGGACCTCTCCTGGTTGGAGATTAGCAGACTGTGCCTCCGAGGAAGGTGTACTGGTTCAGACCCAGACATGGAGAGTAGCAGAGAGTACCATGGCTGCCTGGCCCAGTCTGGTGCTATCAAGACCATTGATGCTGACTGGGACCAGAGTTTGAGAAATGCTCTGTACACCAGAAGGAAGGAAGAAAAAGCATGCAGGTGCTTTCCTGGCCAACTCGGAGCCAGAACATCCAGGGGGATTGTTCCCGGATCTGGTGGTCTGCCATGGTACTGTGGCAGGTGGTGGTTCTAGTGGGATGCGAACAAGTCTACCTCTGGGGTGCCCCACCTCCCGAAGATGACTTGCACCACCTGACTGTTCAAGGCCCATTCGTGATGGGTCTGGTTGATTTGAGTCAGGGTATCTGCCAAGGTATTGTCCTTGCTTGGCAGATGAATATCCTGCAGGGGCCCATGGAGCATGCTAGACTCCATATTTTCATGAGTCCTGTGCAGGGAGGGCTTGACTTTGTCCCTCGCTGCTTGTTTATGTAGTACACTGTGGTGGTATTGTCTGTTTTGACCTGTACCACCTTTCCTGTACTAGCTGTGTGAAAGCCTTTAGTGCCAGTAACACTATTATCAACTCCAGCAGGTTTATGTGCAGGAGTGGCTCTGCATTTGACCATGTGCCTTGGGTGGTGTGAACCCCCAGATGGGAGCCCCACTCTAGTAGAGATGCATCTGTTGTCAGAACTGATGGGGACTCTTGCTGAAAAAGGAACCCCTTCCCTTAGGTTGGTTTCCTCTTTCTACCATCGGAGGGCCTGTAACAATGTTTTTTTGCTACTAGAATTAGTTTTGAAAGAGGGTTCTTTCTCTGCCATCAGTGAGCCCTGAGGTGAAACTGAATGTGCCTCATCTGAAACCTGGATTCCAGGACTGTGCCAATGGCAGGTGCCATGTGGCCAGTAGCTGAAGAAACTGTCTTGCAGTTTTTGGTTTGTTCAGGCTGAATGAGCCCGCTATCAGTGGAATACTTCTTGCCCTGCCTAGAGGCAGGTAGGCACTGCCTTGCAGGGTATTTAGCTCTGCTCCTATGAACTGCAGTGCCTTAGCAGGCCGAAGAGAAAATGACTCACCTTAGTAATCTTGTTTCTTCCAATGTATTCTTCTATATTCATAACTCTCTGCAGTCTGCCTCCTAAGCAGAACTGCCCGGAGTAAATGGAACTTTATGCAAATGACAGAACTATCATTGGCTCATGCCACTTATTCAAACTGCTGCCCTTATCTGCTGCAACGTTCCATCAATGTCTCAGATTTCTTACTCCGCCTGAGAAGTCAAGACGCCCAGGAGACTTCCCCTTAGGTTGTTTAGTGACTCACTGGGAAGTATAAGTGTTCTATACTTTATTATTCTTACTGCTGCCTTTGTTTATTGTTAAATTCTTTCAAATGTTTAGTTTAGTTTTTAGAGTCCATCGTATTATTTTCTCAGTTCCTCATGGTTCGGAATAACCACTGAGGAACCAGGGTAGTTCTTAGTTTTTGAGGAATTTTTTTCTGCTATTTAGACTATTATTTTGTTGTTAAAACTTGTTTAAAGTAAAGGTGTAAGATCTGGCACTTACAGTTATGGGCTTCATAGCCCATTACCACGTCGCTGCGGTAGTCCGTGGGTGGTAAAATATTAAAATTTAATGCAGTCCTTTTAGAAAGGAAAGTGATTGTAACCCTAGCTGCACTGCCTGCCAGCCAATCCTTTCCAAGTTTCCGGGCCGCCTACCACGCCCCCGCGCTCAGACGTTTTGTGACATCCTGCCATGGAGAGTGTGGGGGCGCGCCCCATTGAATCCTATGGAGACAATTTTAAAACCTTTACTATGCCTATTTAAGCTACCTTCCACACAAATGAAAGTCACCGCTCAACTAACAGGGGCCCTATTTGTTCCTCTGAACTCCTCTCCCAGGAGATGGAGTATGGGGGATTACGATGAACCAGAGGGTGATGATGGTGAGCCCACTGAACCGGAGATCTCACCAGAGCAAGAATTTGGCTCTCCTCCCAGACCAGAAGATTTTTCTCCTAATTTTTCTTTTGTAAGGAAAATAGTAGATGCTCTTGACCTAGCTACTACAGAGGTCACAGAAGATGAGGAGGAAGCTGAATATCTGGAGATGATGGGGCTAACACCCACAAAGAAAATTCTCCCGCCAATAAATAAATTCTTAAAAAAAAAAAGACTTACTTAAAATCTTGCAGAACCCAAATTCTGTCCCGCCTCTGGATAAAAAGGCGGATAAGAAATACCAGCTGGACAAAAAAGGGGCTGAATTTCTTTATTCTCACCTTGATCATCAGGGTATAGTCCAGCAGGCAGCCTGTGAGAAGGCGAGGGTTCCTCTATGCTCTCATCCACCTGAGAAGGATTCCAGGAAGACAGACAGCATGTCTGAAAAATACAGGTTACTCACCTGTAACAGGAGTTCTAGGAGTGGTATATGTTGTTCATCCACACTTATTGGCAGGTTCCTTGCCGCTTTAAATGTTGCCGGAAGGTCTTCAAGCTGGCTCCTCCCACCCAGCCGGGTGGTAAAACATAGAAACATAGAAGTTGACGGCAGATAAGGACCGCATGGCCCATCCAGTCTGCCCATTTCTTTTTCTACCTTATAAATGTGCCATCGGCCTTTGCTCTGCCAGTGGCCTATCTATTCATACTCATTTGTATTGCTCCCTTATGCCTATCCCATGCCTGTTTGAAGCCCTGCACTGTATTCATAGCCACCACTTCTTGAGGTAGGCCATTCCATGCATCCTCCACCCTTTCTGTGAAAAAGAATTTCCTCACATTCCCCCTTAATCGGCCCCCCTCTAATCTCATGCTGTGTCCTCTTGTCCTGCTATTTTTCTTATATTTAAACATGTCAGACTCTTTCACCTTGTTAATGCCCTTAAGGTGTTTGAATGCCTCGATCATATCGCCTCTCTCCCGCCTTTGCTCAAGGGTATACATATTGAGCTCTGTTAGTCTGTCCTCATATGTCTTCTGATGCAGTCCCTGCACCAAAACTCTCGACTCTGCCCCATGACGCCAGATCTAGCCCGCTAGAAGCCAGGTTGCACGTCAAACCCGGGGAGGTCGGGTGGGTCGTGTGGATGAACAACATATACCACCCCTAGAACTCCTGTTACAGGTGAGTAACCTGTATTTCTAGGGACGTGGATATGTTGTTCAATCCACACTTACGAACTCCTAGCAGTTCTCCTCGAGGAGGGAGGCAAGGCGCGCACCTCCTACTTAGGGAATAAGGACTGGAGAATCAAGGTCCCAAAACCAACATCCCGGCGTGACTCAAGGTCGATGGGTAGTGGGTAATGAAAGTGTGTGCTGACTTCCAAGTAGCAGCCCTGCAGATTTCCTGGACAGGGACGTCCCTGGAAGCAGCCACCGAAGCAGCGGTATGGCGGGTAGAATGAGCTCTTATCCCTTTGGGAGGCTCCATGCCTACCAACCTATAGCAGAGATCTATGCAGGAGGTGACCCACTTGCCTACTGTCCGCTTGGCTGCAAGTCTGCCAGGTGTGGCTTCAGCGTAGGTGACAAACAGCTGATGAACCTCTCCCCGAACTTAAGCCATCCGCTCCTTGTAATAAGAGAGCACTCTTCTAGGGTCCAAAGTATGGAGCCTATATTCGGCCTCCAAGGTGTGATTGGGGTAGAACACCGGCAGAGTCAACACCTGGTTAAGGTGAAACTCCGACACCACCTACGGAAGGAATTTCAGGTGGGGGCGCAGGACAACCTTGTCCCTGTTGAAGACCAGATAAGGAGACTCGATGGAAAGCGCCTGGTGCTCTCCCATCCTTCTGGCTGACGTTACAGCCACCAAGAAGGCAGTCTTCCATGACAGATGAGAGATGTCACACCTGTGCATCGGTTCGAATGGCTTGCATGAGCTTAGCCAATACCAGCAGTAGATCCCACGGAGGTGGAGGTTCTCGCACCGGAGGGGATATGTGATCAAGGCCTTTGAAAAAGCGCCTGACCACCTTCTCCTGTGCCAACGACTGCTTCCCGGCCCACGCCCAGTAAGCAGAGATGGCTGCCAGGTGCACCTTAAGGGTCATCAACCGAAGCCCTAGCTGAGAAAGGAACCATAGGTAGTCCAGAATGCTGGCCAAGGAACACGAGGAAGGGTCCAACCCCTTATCCTGACACCAAATGGAGAATCACTTCCATTTGAAGGCATAGCATTTTCTGGTCGACTCCTTACGGGATGCCTCAACAACGCTGAGGACCTCGTCGGAAAGACCCAAGGCTTGGAACTCTAGCCGCTCAGGAACCAGGCCGTCAGGTGCAGGGACTGAAGGTCCGGGTGGAATACCTTCCCCTGGTTGACTAAGATCAGGTCTGGGTGGGCTGGAAGCCGTCTCGGGAGCTGGGAGCCTGAGGCTGAGGAGATCTGGATACCAGAACTGACGGGGCCAGTCTGGGGCTACCAGAAGAAAAAATTACTCACCTTAGTAATGCTGTTTCTTCTAATGGAGTCTTGCTGTATTCTGACAATAGCAGTGAGTCCCAACCTTCGAACTGCCCCGGAGATGAAAGAGTTAACTTTCCATGCCAGGCATGGAACGCTAAGCTCGAGCTCGGTTGAGACTCTGTCTGTTGCTGTTTGAACTCAAACCGTCAGATCTTTATGAGCTAAACTCACTGAGGTCCTGTGTGGAAGCTGTAAACCTACACTAGCCAACTGGCTACTAAATATAATAACAAATTTTTTGGTCCCAAAACAAAGACTCAAGTCAGGAAACCCCAAAAATGAAATAAACACAACACCCACTCACCCAAAGAAAGAGGGTGGTGATAAAAAAGGTGGGGCACCTCCTGAGTGCCAACACTGCTACTGCCCACCCACATCCCAAAAACAAAGGTTCTGAGAGGGGAAGGCGGGGGGAGGTCAGAATACAGCAAGACTCCATTAGAAGAAACAACATTACTAAGGTGAGTAATTTTTTCTTCAAACAACATGAAGTCTTGCTGTATTCTGACAATAGCAAACTATCAAGCAGTACCTCCATGGAGGAGGGACAGAACCTACTTAGGAGATAGGCTCTGAAGCACAGCTGTGCCAAACCGAGCATCACTCCTAGCCTGGATATCCAGAGAGTAATGCTTGGTAAAAGTGTGAACTGTTTTCCAGGTAGCTGCTTGACATATCGCTAAGATAGGAATATCCCTGGCAGCAGCCAGGGAAGCAGCTGTACCTCTGGTAGAGTGAGCCCTCAGGCCTGAGGGTGGAATCTTACCTAGTTTCTCATAGCAAAACTGAATGCAAGAGACAATCCACCTGGCAATGGATCTTTTAGTGGCAGGTTTTCCTTTACCAACCTCACCATAAATGAGGAACAGTTGGAGGGAGTCAAACCTGTGACCCTTGATACATTCTATGTAGTAGCTAAGGGCTCTTTTCACATCCAAACTGTGCAACCTCCTCTCACCAGAGGAGGAATGGTCAGTGAAGTACACAGGAAGAGACAGAGATTGGTTAAGGTGGAAGTCTGAAATCACCTTAGGTAAAAACTTCCTGTTAGTCCTGAGGACCACCTTATCTCTATGGAAAGAGATAAAATCAGGCTCCACCTGACAGGGCTTGTAACTCACTTATCGCCTGGTAATATGACCACCAAGACACAGTTTTCCAAGTCAAGTACTTAAGCTCTGCTGAGACAAAGGCTCAAAAGGGGGTTGCATAAACTGAGCAATGCAAACGTTAAGGTCCCAGGCAGGGGCAGGGTCCCTGAATGGCAGATTGGTGTGAAGCAATCCCTTGAAAAACTTGGAGAATACAGGGTCAGCTGAAAGAGAAGAGGGCTTACCGGATGAAATAAAAGAGACAGCTGCCAGATGCACCCTTAGTGTAGCTGGTCTGAGTCCCAAGCTATTCAGCTGGACCATATAGTCAAGGACTGTGGGCAGGTCAGCAGACTCTGGGGAAATATGCTTCCCAGAGCACCATATGGAGAATCTTTTCCATTTGGAATTATAAGTAGTTCTGGTGGAAGGCTTCCTACAAGCCTTTAGAATATCCATAACACCTTGAGAGAGGTGTAAATCAGCAAACTCTAACTCTTCAAGAGCCAGGCCTTGAGATTGAGAGATTTGAGATTCGGGTACCAAATCCTCCCCTGAGCACAGGTTAACAGGTTGTAATTCCTGGGAAGAGACAAGGGAAGGTGGACTGCTAAGGACAACAGGAGAGGTACCAGGGCTGTCTGGCCCAGTCTGGAGCAATCAGAATCACCTTGCAGGGTTGAGACCTGATTTTGACTAGCACTTTGAGCAGGGGAGCATACAGGAACTTCCTTCCCAATTGAGAACCAAGGCATCCAGGGGACTGGGCCCAATACTGGGGGCCTGCAGCAAAACTAGGGAAGTTGGTGATTGTCTGGGGCTGTAAACGATCTATCTGTGGGGTGCCCCATCTGGAGAAGATCACCTCCAAAACCAGGGGATCCAGTGACCATTCGTGATGGCCCTGAGACATCCTGCTGAGAGCATCTGCCAGGACATTGTCCTTGCCTGGGAGGTGTACTGTTGTGAGGGAGGTGTTCAGGGAATAGGCCAGAGACCACAACTTCATTGCTTCTGTGCACAAGGCCGTAGACCGAGTGCCCCCTTGCTTGTTGATATACCACATTGTGGTGGTATTGTCTGTCCTGATCTGAACAACTTTGTTCTGAACAGACTTGGAAAAAGCTTCAAGTGCTAGAAACACTGCTCTGAGTTCCAACAGATTGATGTGAAGCAGAGATTCCTGAGGGGACCACAACCCTTGGGTGGTCAGGTCTCCCAAGTGGGCCCCCCACCCCAAGAGGGAGGCATCTAGTAAGGATTAAAGAGTGAGATTGAGTGACAAAAGGAACTCCCTGTCTTAGATTGTTCTGATCCTGCCACCACTGCAAGGCCTGGATCAGGGTTCGACTCACTGGTATCAGTTTGGTCAGAGGGTCCTTTTTCTGAGACCAAAAGGCTCTCAAGTGGAACTGAATGTCCCTCATCTGAAATCTTGCTCCCTGCACCACTGCTGTAGAAGCAGCCATGTGCCCCAGGAGCTGCAGAAAATGCCTTGCTGGTCGAGACACCTGTAGGGTGAATGAAGAGGCCAGTGTGATAAGGATCCTTGCCCTGGCCAGGGGAAGGAAGGCTCTGGCCTTTTCTGTATCTAGCTCTGCGCCTATGAAGGTGAGGAGCTGAACAGGCTCTAGAACTGACTTTGAAAGATTCAGAAGGAAACCTAGAGAGGTGAGCAGTTGCTGAGTTATCTGTAGGTCTAACTTGACTTGGTCTGGGGACTGGCCTACTATGAGCCAGTCGTCCAAGTATGGGAAGATGGCAATCCTTTGCCTTCTTAGAGAAGCAACTACTACTGCCAGGCATTTTGTGAACACCCTTGGAGCAGAGGTTAGGCCGAAGGGCATTGTTCTGAATTGGTAATGGCCTGAGGGCAGCTCGAACCCGAGGTACTTTCGATGGAAGCTTCGGATGAGAATATGGAAGTAGGCATCCTTGAGGTCCAGGGAGACTAGCCAGTCCCTGACCTTAGAGAGGGTAAATTATTCCCAGAGTCACCATTTTGAACTTTGGCTTTAAAAGGTGCTTGTTTAAATATCTGAGATCCAGGATGGGCCGCCATTCTCCTGTCTTTTTGGGGGTGAGGAAGTACCTGGAGTACAATCCTTTCCCTTGGTGTAGGGGTGGAACCCTTTCCACAGCTCTGAGAGCCAGGAGGGAAGAGACCTCTGCCTCTAGGGCAAGAGTCTCTGAGGGATTTGCAGGTGGAAAGGATCTGGTTCTCATCTTTGGAAATTTTTTGAAGCTGAGAACCAGTCCCTGGCTTACTACTTCCAGGACCCATTTGTCTGATGTTAAAGACTTCCAGTCCTGGACAAAGTAAGCCAGCCTGCCCCCTACAGGTGGTGGAGAATCGGCCCTGGCAAACCCATCAGGGTGCCTGTTTGGCAGGGGGTTTAGGCTGAGGGGTGGTAGCAGGCCTGCTTGTACCCCTTCTGCCTCTCCCTCTAAAGAACCCCCTCTGAGCATAGGCAGAAGAGGAGGCCTGGGGTTGGTAAAAAGGCCTATGAAAAGGCCTGCCCCTGCCATGCTGCCTCTGAGGAGTGGCTTGCCTTTCCTTGGCCTGAGCACTCCTATAGGTGGTCCTATATTCATCTATTTTCTTCATGTAGTTCTCTGCTTGCTCCCCAAACAGAGAATTACCCACAACAGGAAAATCCATGGCCTTAGTCTGGGTATCCTGAGACAGGTCAGTACATCTGAGCCAAGCCATCCTACGAAGTGCCACAGATGTAGCCATGACTCTAGATGAAACATCACTGGAGTCCACTGCAGCATGGAATTGCACCTTGGATGCCTCAATACCATCAGCAGCCACCTGCTCCAGCTCCTTGGCAAGCTGGCCAGGGACCTGTTTAGCTAAAGCCATGACAGTGTCCCATCTAGATTTCTGATATCTAGCTGTATAGGCCATATAGTTGGCCTGCCTGAGTCCCAAGGATGCTGCCATGTACTATTTCTTTGCCATGGCATCAATCCTCCTGGAGTCCTTATCTGGGGGGTGTGAAGCCAAGGGTATATTAGCCTTATCACAGGCTGCAGCCTGCACTATCCCAACATGGCTGCATTGCTGGGTAAGGAACTCCGTATCTGAGCCTGACAAAGTATACCTCTTGTCCATTCTTTTATCCACAGGAGGTATAGAATTAGGAGTCTTTAAAATCTTAAACGTCTGTTTCCCAAAAGACTTGTGTAAGGGAATAGATAGCCTCCTGGACTCTGGGATATCCATCATTTCCACATAGTCAGGCTCCTCCTGGTCATCCATGGCTTCTTCCATAGGAAGCTGAAGGGTTTCGGCCACTTTCTTGTAAAACATGAAATGGGAGGGGGACTCAGAAAGCCTAGGAGGACACACTCCTGAAAGTCTGTCTGGGGAGATGTCCGGGTCAATGGGCACATCCAGACTTTCAAAACCACATTCACTTTCCTCATACTCCTCTTCCTCCTCCTCCGGTTCATAATATTCTTCTAAATCATAATCCGGAACCGGCCTAACCGAGCTCCTTCCTGATGGTACGGGTTCGGTCGGAACCGGGGAAAGCGACTGCACAATTTTTATCGCTTTGGCTATTTCATCAGCGGTTGGAGAAGAAACTTTTGGATCCACACCAGCTGATTTTTCCCTTCTTGTTCTTTAACGGAACCGACTCCTCAGAATCGGTTCTCCTCTTGCCCAAAGAAGTTTCGCCCTGGTCAGAGGGCACTCCTTCTGGTTCAGTTTGAACCAAACCGGGCTGGCCATCCGGGTCAGCGGACTTTTTGGCCTCCCTTTCCCTGAGCCTACCAACTCTCTTTTCTAGGGTAGCTGCAGGAAAATTTTTACAAATCTGGCAGTCTGAATCGAGGTGGTCAAACCCCAGACAATAAACACAGGTGGTGTGGGGGTCAGCCTTAGCAAAGACTTCCACACACACTACAGTGTTGAAACCCAGTGGGCACGCGTTTTTCTTTTGGGTTTTCTCAGACATGGTGCCAGTCTAACAAAACTTACCCTTTTAATGGCAATCCATGCAGGCAAGACACTCTTATCGGTTCCTGACCGTGTTACGGGTCGTGGAAAAAGCGTAGTAAAATCTGTTTTTTTAGAACCGATAAGAACCTGTAACCACACTCTAAAAGTAGAAATGTAAGATTTTTTAACAACTTGATCGGTTCAAACCGAACCGATGAACCGTTTACAAGTTCCACACAGAATAGAAAACAATATAAACCTATCTAGTACTCACGAATACCACAGACAGAGACTGAACCGACAGGTTGCGGTTTAAATTTGGTCGAAAACCGAGAAAAGCGGTACTTTAACCGACAAACTGAACCGAGCAAAGGAGAAATCTCCGGAGCGAAAGTTCAGTGAGGCAAAGTAAAGAATCTGACGGTTTGAGTTCAAATAGCAACAGACAGAGTCTCAACCGAGCTTGAGCTCAGCGTTCCATGCCTGTCATGGAAAGTTAACTCTTTCATCCCTGGGGCAGTTCGAAGGTTGGGACTCTCTGCTATTGTCAGAATACGGCAAGACTTCATGTTGTTTGAATCACCTGCGCCTTGTCCCTCCTCACCTTGAGAAGCACCTTGTGGATCAAGGGAAAGGGGGGAAAGGCGTAGAAGAGGCCCGGGGTCCATGGCCTTGAGAAGGCATCCCCCTGCAGCGAGCCCTGCTGAGGGGGGCGGGCATGAAACAGCCTCAGCTTCTCATTCTCCCTGGAGGCAAACAGGTCCACCTGAGGTGTGCCCCAGTGGGAGAACAGATCGTGTACTACCTCCGGCAGGAGAGACCACTCGTGAGATGCAGCACCTATCCGGCTTAGGGCATTGGCCAGAGTGTTGGAGGCTCCCGCCACATGAATGGCTAGGAGATCTGCCTCCAGTCTGCCAACGAGAGACCAGGTGCGGAGAGCTTCCTTGCACAGAGGCAAGGAGCGCGTCCCGCCCTGGCGGTTTAGGTGGTACATGGTCGTGGTGTTGTCTGTCTGGACCTGAACTACTTGACCCCGTACAAACGGAGCAAAGGCGGCGAGGGCTAGTTGGACTGCTCAAACCTCCAGCAGGTTGATGTGGCATCCAGAATCCTGGGGGGACCAGAGACCGCTCTGAGCTCCCCCAGATGGGCATCCCAACCCATCAGAGAGGCGCCGGTCATTAGAGTGACCATCGGCTCTGGGCGGTCAAACGGGATATCCTCCTGCAGATGAGCGGGAATGATCCACCACTGGAGAGCATTCCCCATCTCCTGGGTCACCATCACTGGCTGGTCCAGAGGACTGGAGCGCTGTGACCATTGGCGGGCCAGTCCCCATTGTAGGGGACGCATATGCCAGTGGGCCCAACGGACCACGCTGGTGTAGGCCACCATGAGACCCAGGAGACGCAGGAAGTCCCGGGCAGGGCGCAACTGCCCAACCAGAAATGACTGGGCAAAGGAGGAAAGAACCTCGGCCCTGTCTGCTGGGAGCCGTGCTCTGGCTCGAAGAGAGTCGAGCTCTGCCTCGATGAACTGAATCACCTGCGTTGGCATGAGTTCCGATTTGGCATCGTTGATGAGGAGGCCAATCTGAGAGCAGACCTGGACGGCCAGATCCCTGGACCGCTCCACCTCCGACTTGGAGGAGGCTGCAATCAGCCAGTCGTTCAGGTAAGGGTACACCTGGACCCTTCAGTGCCGCAGGAATGCTGTCACCACTGCCATGCATTTGGTGAAGACCCTGGGAGCTGGAGAGAGACCGAAGGGCATGGCCCCGAACTCGTAAAGGGATCCTTCCGCTCTGAAGCGGAGGAATTGCTGGTGGGACGGACAGATTGGGACGTGAAAGAATGCATCCTGAAGGTCCAGAGAACAGAACCACACGCCTCGTTCCAAGGATGGGAAGATCTGGGCCAGAGTGACCATCCTGAAGGTGCGAGACCTTAGGAACTTGTTCAGGTCGTGGAGGTCTAGAATGGGGGCGCCAGCCCCCCATCCATTTTGGGACCAGGAAGTACCTGGACACAAACCCTGGGTCTGAAGGAGGGTCCACCACCTCCCTGATCACTTCCTTCTGGAGGAGCAGGGCAATGTTGGCTCGACGGGCCGACAGAGAGGCTGCGGACCCCGTAGCCCCCCGTGGGGCAATGGCTCGATAGAGTGGGGACTGCTCAAATTCCAGCGGCAGACCCTTTCCTACCACTTCCAACACCCAGCGGTCCGTGGTGATAATGGACCAGGCGGAAATGAAGTGGCGGAGCCGTCCCCCCAAGGGGGGGAACCCGGGGAGGAGTGACGAGGATGGGGGCGACACCCCTCAACCCGTCACTGGGCAGGCTTAGAGGAAGGACTGGCCAAGGAGCTTCCTGGACCTTCCCTTCCTGGCTTCCTGTTGGAAGAAGCAGCAGGCTTGGTTTTTGGGGTGCCAAGTGCAAACCTGCTGGCCCTGATGCTGGTGTTGCTGGGCCGGATGTGCCGCAGAGGCTGAAGGACGAAAGGGCTTACGCTGCTGCTGGCAGCCTTTGTCCTTCTGGGTAGACGTGACCGAGTCCAAGGTGGCGTTGGACTTCTCGATCTGTTGGAGAGGACCCTCCACCCCGGGTCCGAACAAGTCGATACCCAGGAAGGGGAATGTCTGCCAGCTTGTGCTGGGTATCCGCCGTAAAGGTGGAGATCTGCAGTCAAGCTCTGTGGCGCATGGCCACTGCAGCCGCTACTGACCGGGCACACGAATCAGTGATGTCCAGGGAGGTCTGGAGCTGCTGTTTGGCCACCGCCCTTCCCTGATCCCGCACCTGCTTGACCGTAGTTTGGAGGGCAACCGGGAGATAAGGAATCACCTCATCCAGGGAGCCCAAAAGGGCGTGTGAAAAGTGTGCCATCAGGATGGCCGAGCTGGCCTGACGAAGGCCTAGGGAGGAAGCAGCGTAAACTTTCCGCCCAGAGTAGTCCAGCTTCTTGGACTCCTTGTCCACGTCCCGAGCGTTCCCAGAATGTCGGAAAATGCTATCGGTCACGAGCCCCTCCACAGAGGGGTGCTCCGAGAAACCAGAGAGTGAACCGGTGGCGACAGCATACTTCCGAGCCATCCTGGCCGAAGGTGCTGGACAAGAAGCTGGCCATGCCATAGCTCCAGGGCCAGGCCAACAATGGCTTCGGCCACCGGGAAGGCCTCCATGGGGGAATCCCCTCGGTCCAGTATCTCCGTGAGGGGATATTTGGCCCGCTTTGAAATGGGTTCGAGCTTCATCCCAGTAGATTCTGAGATGAGCCGAAGCATTCCCAAAAACGAGGATGGGCTCTCGTCCACTGACTGACCACCGGTGGACTCCAAGTCAAGCGGCCTGGAGAACAAGAAGGAGTCATCATCAGACTCCGAGGAGTCTGCAAACAGCTGCCGAGTGCCTGAGCCACACTCCACCTGCCGAGGTCGATCGGGAGTGAGGGTGACCGACAACCAATTGGGCAAGCCCTGACCTGACTGAGAATCCTTGGTCGGGGCCCCAAATTTAGGTTGTGGAGGCGGGAGTTCCACCACGATGGGTGGCACAGCCGGTTTCGGCCGAACAACCGGTGCCGGCTTCGGCTCCTCGACCGCTGCGAGGGGTTGTTTCGGCCGCTCCGGTGACAGTCACTTAATGGCCAAGGAAGATGACGAAGTCAGCCTATTCACGGTCAAAAGGAGCTGCTGCCACATTAGCTCCTCGTAGCGCCGACACAATCTGCGCCGGAGCCTATCCTCTGAAGAGGACGAAGACAAGGATGAGTGGCGCCGTCACTTTCCATGGTGCCGAGATCGAGACCGCCGATGTCGGCGGGATCGGCTGGACCGAGAAGAGGTCCGAGACCTTCAGTGTTTCAGAGGGTGGGTCTGAGAGGGGGCGGGGGAAACCCGCTCCTCCCCCGGTTCAGGGACCTTAACCAGGGACTCCGGCACAGGAGGCACAGTCAAGTCCTCGGTTTCCACCGGGGGAACCAGTGAAGACGGGTTGTCGGCTTCTCCAGTCGACAGACCATCTGAGGGGTCGAGAAAAATCTCAACCACGTTGACAAGTGTCTCCGCCAGCTGACCCGACGGGGACACCGTGAAGCCAGCGGCCTTAGCCGCAACCTCGACCGAAGTCGAGTGCCGACTCTCCAGGGAAGGGGGACCTCTCCCGCTCCCATGAATGTTGACGGTGGGACTTACCCTTGGGGGTCCTTCTTTTTGGACCGAGAGGAATGTCCCGAAGGGCCTTCTCCCTCGGTGGAGAGGGATTAGCAAAGCTCTTTGAAAGAAGCTGTGTAGGAGAATTCCAAGGAGAGCGGGATAAATGCCGCGATCGAGGATGCAGATGATGCGGCCTGGGCCACCTCCTCCTCCTCGAGGTCGATTATCTGCTCTAGCTGTTCCGCCGAGCCCACAGCCGCAGACACCGCCCAATGGGCCTCCTTAGACTTAACCGGAGGAGAACGTTTCTCGGGTCGCCCCAACAGTAACCAGGCAGCGCGATCCTCCAAGACCAAAGCCGAAAAGGATCTGCACAACTCACGAGCCTGTGAGTCATGGCCGAGTCCAAGGCAATAAACGCACGTGGCGTGCGGATTGGTCCAGGACATCTTCTGCCCACAGGGGCACCGACGAAAGCCGGGAGTCGATCTGTCCATCGCAGCCACGAGGGAAGGTACAGACCGAAGTTTTGTAAACTGTAAAATAAGTTTCGGATAAACCGAAGAGTGTGAATCCAGCCTAAAATGCAGAGCGCTAAGGAGGGAACCTGAGCTTCCAAGCGGTAAGGAAGATCTGGAGTCATGGGGCGGAGCCGAGAGTTTTACCACCCGGGCGGGTGGGAGGAGCCAGCTTGAAGACCTTCCGGCAACATTTAAAGCAGCAAGGAACCTGCCAATAAGTGTGGATTGAACAACATATCCACATCCCTAGAAAAGGTATTTAGCCACCTCTCTGGGGGTGAGACAGGCTATTTACCAGGCCCATGCTGCACAGTACCAAAAACACTGTGGCAGTCAGTTTTGGCAATGTCAGAGAAGACCCCCTCCCCTCTCTCTGAAGACCTAGCAGAAACAGCAAGGTTTGGACTGGAAGCATCTAAGTACCAGTTCCAAATGGCAGCAGATGCCAGTGACAATGCTGCTAGGTGGATGGCTCTGACTGTAGCTCTGAGAAGGCTGGCATGGTTGAGGGCTACTAATTTGACACAGGATACCCAGGCTAGGGCAATGGATTTTCCTGTTGAGGATCACTCTCTCTTCGGTAAACATACTGAAGATTACATGAAAAAGGTGGACGCGTACAAGGCCACCTACAAAAGTAACTCCTCCAAGGAAAGGCCTTCTCCTTCATATAGGCCTTATGGGAGGGGAGGCAGAGGAAGGACACCCTATGGTAAGCCCTTCTATCAGGCACAAGCTGTCCCACAGCTGCAGCCTTACCCACAACAGGCTGGGTACTATAGGGCCAGAGGTAGGAGGGGCTCCAGAAGAGGCTCCCACATTGCCCAGGTTCAGTCACAATTAAAACAAAATCCATGACTCAGTTGTCAAGGTCACCTCCCTAGCCTCCGGGCAGTTCTGCTTAGGAGGCAGACTTCGGAGAGTTAGGAATATAGACTAAAACATGGGGCTAGAAGGACAGACTTTCTTTAGATTTAACAGGAACCCTAGAGACTCCAGGAGCCCCTGGGTGAGTTGCAGATGCTCCCACTTGCTGGGGTGATTTTACAACCACCAGCCAGTCGTCTAGGTATGAGAAAAATGTGACACATTGTCTTCGAAGGTGTGCTACAACCACTGCCAAGTACTTTGTGTACACTCTTGGAAAGTGACCTGATGGGAGTCTGAACCGGAGGTACTTTCTGTGAGACTCCCTTATGGGGATGTGGAAATAAGCGTCCTTTTTAAGTTCAGTGATGCCAACCCTTCCCCTTTTTGGAGTATTGGCAGAATCAGTGACAAAGTTATCATTTTGAACTTTGGCCTTAAGTGCCTGTTTAGTACCCTGAAGTCTAAGATAGGCCGCCACTCCCCATTTTCTTTGTGGTACCTTTTGATGTACTAGGACAGGCTCCACTGTCTTTGACAGTAACAGGTTTTGAACCACTTTTTGCAGAACTTTTCTCTCTCTACATCTGTAGATGGTTTGAAAACTTTTGTTTTTACTGCTGGAAGGAATCTGAACTCAGAGACAATCCCAGACTCACTACATCCAGGACCACTTGTCCGTGGTGCCTGAAGTATCCCTGCTGTGGGTACTGCTGATACTGAGGCACAGCCATGGCCTGATAAATAAGGCTTGCTGTGAAATGATCTGCCTCTGCCTCCCCTTCCCTATGCTTTAGTGGACAGGGAAACTTTCTTTTGCAGAATTGCTACTGTAGGTGGTTTTGTATTCATCCACCTTTTTCATGTAAGCCTTTATCTTTCCCCAAAGAGGGAATTACCCTTGACTGTGAAATCCATAGCCTTGGTTTGGGTGTCCTGAGTGAGGCTTGTGACTCGCAGTCAGGCAAACCTCTTCTGAACCACTGTATTTGCCATCCATCTGGCAGCAGCGTCATTAGAGTCATAAGCTATTTGAACTGCTCCCAAACCAAATTTAGCTGTTTCGTCTAGATCATCTGACAGGGGAGTCTGGGCCTTGACTGCCATAGCAAGGACAGACTGCCACAGTGACTTTTGGTATTGAGCAACATAGGCTTGAAAGTGTGCCTGCCTGATGGTCAAGGAAGCTAATAAATATCCCTGTTTTGCCATGCTGTCAGTTTTCCTGGAATCCTTGTTAGGAGGATAGGATAGCAGGGGTATCTTTACCTTGTCACATGCTGTCACTTGTACTACTCCTTGGTGGACAGGGTGGGAGAATAAAAATTCAGCTCCTTCCCTGTTCAGCTGAAATTTCTTATCCAACCTCTTATCAAGAGGGGGAACAGAGCTTGGAGTTTGTAAAATCTTTAACTCATTCAGGCCTAGATATGCCTGTCGGTGGCACCTGAAAGCATAGCCACTCAGGCCAATAACGACTGTAGATGTACTCAGCTGACTTTCACTCAGGCCTGGAAAACGTCTGAGTAAGTCAGCAGTTTTTACCTAATATTAAACAAACCGAATTGCTTAGAATTGATTGCATAACACCATTAGAAATTGCTTAGAATTGATTGCATAGCACCATTAGAAAGGTAATGTGCTGAACAAATTTACCACTGATACTTTGTGTCTACCACATATACTTTAGGAATTATTTGCATTTGTTTAAGGTGTGGTGTGCATGGTTGACACTTGTCTCTCAAGCCTCACCTAAGCACCTTGAAAAAATCTGAAAAAAACCCAGTTGTTTGGTATTTCAGCTAGTATAAAATAAAAACCAAATTGATTGCATAGCACCACTGGAAAGGTAATTTTCTGCTGAACAACTTTGCTGTTCACATTTGTTTGTGGCATGCTGATTATGGCTTGACTTTGCTAAGAAAGGCCCAGGATGCAGTGCTAAGAGTATACAGGACACAAGTGGTGGAAGCCTCAAAGAGCTCTTGTGGTGTGAATGAGTTAAAGTATCTTTCCTGAATTTATTCACAGGAAGGGGAAGCTTTTTAGTGGGTGTCAGCCCAATCATGTCTCACAAATGTGAAGAGTGAGGAATAATCCTCAGATGCTCTGTGGGGAGAGCCAAACTCCTATTTAGAGCAAACCTCATAATCCCATATTCTTCCTCTTAAATAATAGGAAGACTGAGCAGATGAGACAGACTGCTTTGCAGGGGTCTGCTGCTGAGAGGCAGACAGCCTTTGTAAGCCTGAATGACCTTAAAGGCCTGTGCAATTTCTGCAGGAGTTGGCAAGCTTTATAGCAGGCACAGAAGTCCCCAAATGCTGTCCAGCAGGGGGTTCTGTGTGCTTAGATTTCTTTGAGGGAACCGGGAAGTTAGCCGGTTCAGCAAGCCTCTTGGGAACTGCTTGTATACCCGTCTCAGGGGCAGCAGTTACAGTAATTGTTGTGGTTTCACCCACAGTAATTTAGAGGGTGTCAGCTGGTCAGAGCTCAAGGGACCCTTAGGTGGTGACAGTTTTTTTTTTCTTTAGCCTCATCCAGGCATTTTTCAACAGTTTTCTCAGGACATGTATTGCAGATTTCACTCTGCTTTTAAATGTTCATGTCCAGGTAGGCAAAACAAAGTGTGTCTGCCTTAGCAAAATTTCTCCACACTCAGGAGGAGGGAAGTGGTGGTGCTGCTGTATTGCTCCCTAGTTTGCCCCCACCTGAGTACTGTGTCCAGTTTTGGAGTACGCACCTCAGAAAGGACATAGACAGGGTGGAGGCAGTCCAGAGGAGTGCAACTAAAATGGTGCAGGGTTTGCAATGGAAGCCCTACGAAGACAAACAGGTATTTCAACATGCACACCCAGGACGAGAGGAACGAGAGAGAGAGAGAGGGAGAGATGTGACAAGATCGAGACCGACAAGTACCTCACAGGGGTGAACCGGGTGCAGGAGGGAAGCCTTTTCCAAATTAGGTTGAGCACCAGGACTGCGAGCATGTGATGAAGCTGGAGTTGGGGGGAGTTCAGGAGAGATGTGAGGAAATATCTTTTCATTGAAAGGGTGGTAGATGCATGGAACAGAATGCCAGTCAAAGTTGTGGAGGCCACAATGGTGGTGGTGGAGGGCTCCAAGCATGAATGGGATGTAAACGGGAATATTAGAACAGAGGCAGGGAGGCTGAGGGTTGCCGAAGACCATACAGGGTCTGTGGATCTGGAACAGGCAGGGAACACTTTGCCAGACTGGGTGGGTCATGTGGTCCTTTTCTTTTTTTTTTTTTCAAATATACTTTATTCTACCTTCAGTGCCACAGACTGAGACCTCCTTCTACAACCTCCAACTTTGAACTTCTGCCTGAAACCCTGCTGCATCCAATCTCGGTTGCCACACCCACCTGTGACATATCCCTGTGCTGCCCCTTCACTTTACCCCTCCCACCCCGGGGCCGGGTATGCCATCAGCCTCCTTGGCACTTCTTCCCCGCAGTCATCTCGTCCATCCGGGATGGAGGTGAAGATGTGGGTCTTCCAAGGAGTGGTGCAGCCAAGGTATGACATGAGGGTGAGATGCCACAGGAGTGTCATCTCCCCGATGTGCATGTTGTTTTTCATGTTTTCTCCCTGCCCTGCATCAGGAGCATGCATCAACACTGGCTGCAGGCGAGGCACTCCACTGGTCCCTCAGTGCTTTCATGCATCCCCTGCACCACTACCTGTGGTCACTCAGGTGGTGGTAAAGCAGCAGGACATGCCCCCGCGAAGGAGGGGCACGTCCTCTGGGATTCTCAATCTTCCAAACCCCCCCAGCCGGCCCTCTGATGACCCAGGTTCATTCCTGAAGCCGGGTCGCTGGTGTCATCAGCAGTAGCACTACTGCTGTGCCAATGGGTCAGTGATGTGGTCTTTTTCTGCCAACAAATTCTATGTTTCTACATACGTGTGGGCTCTTTCCCCCCACTGTGCATTGCTCCACTTTCTGACTGCACCTCAAGTGCCATATTTTGGAGTGTTTCTCCAGCCACTCTAAATCCCTCTTTAGCTCATCAGTTTCATGTCGTCCACAAAAAGACACTTCTTGCTCTGTGGATACCCTTCCTCATGTCACTAATGAACATACTGAATAGGGCCAGTCTGATGACCGACCCCTGTGGTACCCTGCTTGTGAGCCCTCTGTCCTCCTACGTGATACCTTTTAATACCACCCACCGTTTTCTTCCCCAAACCAGTTCCCTACCCATCCGAGCAATTCACTCCACACTCCCAGACTTTCAAGCTTCTTCAGTAGCCTCCTGTACAGTATGGAATCAAAGGCCTTGCTGAAATCAGAGTAGAGTAAATCGAATGCATGACCCCTATCTACTGCCCTTGTGACCTAGTTAAAAAAAAAAGAAGAAAAGTAAAAAAAAACTACTAACAGGTTGGTCTGGCATGATCTTCCTGCCACAAATCTGTGTCATTTGTAGTCCTACAACCCATTAGCCTCTAATCAGTCAACTATGTTTTCCCAGATCAGCTTACCTATAATGAAGGTAAGACATGCGAGCAGGACCATGAGAAAGAAGCTCCAATTAATGTACAGAATAATAGATGGGAAACCATGTATAACATCAGAACCATGACAGCAAAGATCGAGTGGTTCCAAGATGGTATCAAAACACAAGACAGAAACTGAAGCTTGTTACATATGAAGTTTCCTGTCATTTTTTGTAATGATTTTCTGTCCCCTACCATAGATTTACAAACACACGTACACTGTACTTTTTTTTTAGTTTATTGATCACATCTATCAATCCTGGTGACAAAGTATGGAAAGACGGCACCAGGGTGTGGACAGAACAGTAGTGTGGTGGGTAGGTAACTGGCTGGGTGGCAGGACACAGAGGGTGGTGGTAAATGGCTGTCACTCCACAGAGGAAGAGTGATCAGTGGGGTACCACAGGGATCAGTGCTGGGACCGGTCCTATTCAACATCTTCATCAGTGACATTGCGCAGGACCTAGAAGGCAGAATTTCACTGTTCACTGATGACACAAAGCTCTGTAACAGAGCAGACACACCAGAGGGTGTAGACAGAATGAGAAGGGGCCTGCAGAAACTTGAAGAATGGTCAGGGGTTTGGCAGTTGAAATTCAATGCAAAGAAGTGCAAGATAATGCATATGGGTACAAAACCTGGCACAATATATCAGTTAGGGGTGAGGATATAGCATGCACCAAGCAGGAAAGGGATCTTGGGGTTATCATCTCTGATGACCTCAAGGTAAGAAGCAGTGTGACAAGGCAGCAGGTAAAGCAAATAGGATGCTGGGATGCATAGGCAGGGGCATCACCAGCAGGAAAAGGAGGTCATGATTCACTATAAAAGACACTAGTGAGGCCCCACCTGGAGTACAGTGTACAGTTATGGAGACCTTACCTACATAAAGACATAGACAGGGTAGAGAAGGTTCCGAGGAAGACAACAAAGATGGTACATGGATTGCATCACAAGTCCTATGAGGACAGGTTGAAGGAACTGAATATGTACTCCCTGGAGGAGAGGAGGGAGAGAGGGGACATGATAGAGACATACAAGTATCTTACAGGGAGGAACAGGGTGCAAGAATACACTATTTTTAAGCGAAAAATAAGTTACAGGACTAGAGGGCATTTGATGAAGTTGGAGGGAGGACGATTCAGAGGAAATGTGAGGAAGAATTTCTTCACAGAACGGGTGGTGGACAAGTGGAACACCCTGCCTGAGGAAGTGGTGGGGGCTGAAACAATCACGGGATTTAAGAATGCATAGGATAGACATAAAGGAATTCTGGAAGTCAGGGGTAAGGGGTAAGGGGCAACAGACTTCTAGGAAAACATAAACTGAAGTTACAAACTCAAATGGGCAGACTAGGTGAGCCATAGGCCCCTATCTGCCGACACTGTCTATGTATCTATGTAATAATTACAGCAGTATACATTACTCCATTACAACATATGGGGAGATCCAACGGGTCTAGTAATAAGCCTAGAGATATGCTCATAGGGCTATTATGCAGTAAAGCCATGGAACTAGTCCGTAAAGAATGTTCGAAAAGTTTCTAAACGGTGCTTCTGCACCCTGTACATTATTCATGAGGACATCGTAGCCCATGCTGAAATAAAAAGATTTTATAACTGCCAAGGTCTATCTTAGTTCCCATTCGTATTATAAGTTATTTATGATCCAAAGTTACCTAACTATTGTGACTTTATGTCTACATGTTGGTGTTGCTAAAGCCTGTATCGCTCATTGACTTCCTGCTTCATTGTGGTATGTTTACATACATGTAATTAATTCCGGGTCACCCTTGAAAAGGGGACTTTTAGTGTCAGTGAGCCCACCTGGTCAAAAAAATTCGGTACTAAATAAATACAGAAAGCAGTAACTAGCCATTAGGGGCTGTACATTTAGAAAAGAAAAAGAAAAAATCACTTTTTTTTTTTTTTTTAAAGAGCTAGTGTACTGCCTAAAACTAATATTAGTTTTTAAAAGCAGTCAGCCTTTACCTTTTATATCTGAGGTACTTTTTCTTTTCCATTACGTTACTTTCGACTGTTTGCCTGATTATAGGTGTGATGTGTGGAACAGCACGCTGCCTGGCAGGGGACATACCTAGCTCAACTGCCCCCACTGCATCATCCGCATTGTGACCTCACTGCTGCACAGGAACAGACACTCAGTGGCTGCCAGGTCAGTCAACTGTAATGTCACTGTCAGTGAGATCCCAATGCTGATGAAGTGATGGGGGTGGGAACAGGGACAGATATGTCAGCAGCCATGCTGAGAACTGTTTCACACACCCAGTAAAATATTATGACACAGAAGACTAATGAGCAAATCAAAAAGGAAAAATATTTCAGAAATACAAAGTTACAACTGACTACTTAAAATTTGTATTATTTTCCTGTCTGTTTTGATCCACTAACTCTTTAATCCTTTGACAAAGTGAGGATAGCATCCATTATAAGAAAAACGAAAAAGAATATGCAAACAATCAGTCAATTTCCCCAAAATTTAGCAGCTGCAGAACAGACCTCTTAAAAGTGAGAAAGTTCTTTAAACATACAGCTAGAACAGCAGCAAACTGTCACATTGAGTAATCAGGTCAGTGGCAACCAGTGGTGGTAGGCCCAGTACAGGCAGAGTGGAAGAAGGGGTTCTGCACAGGGTGAGGCGGCATGTGAGCATGTAGCATGCTACAGTCAAATGTTCCACGAGGCAGCGGCCATCTTACCTCAGGTGTGCACACATGAGCTAAGGGCCGCTAACCCAGGGAAAAATTATTCTGGGCAAGATAAATTTGAGCCACACAGCCCTACAACTACCATGGTCAACGTTTCTTTCAAATCATCTACTTCTTAAAGGGGCACTGCCAGCTTTTTCCCTTAGTTTTTGGCCAAAAGTGAATAGTGTGCCTGTTGGCACACAGCTATCACATATATACTGCAGAACATCCCTATATATGCAAAACATAATGTATTTTTACCGTTTTTATGCATTTTGCCAAAGTAGCTTTCCACTCGGGTCCACGTTAAGTCCTCTGCATACCAGAAGCACATTCGGGCCGGGGCCACGCGTCTGCCACGAGTGCAGCCCCGAAGTACGATTTTTTCATACTCACCATGCAGCTACATATTGTGCGGGTTCCTTGCACTATTCTAAGATGCTCCATCTATGAGTGACTGCAAACCGAGCACTGGGAGTACTGTAATTCATTTTTGTACATCGCAGCCGAAATCCCTCAAATGCGCATGCATGGGATCTTTGGTCATGCCTCTGGCGTGCATGCGATTTCGCGATACATGTACAAATGAATTACAGTACTTTTAGTGCTTAGTTTGCAGTCGTCATCAGATGGAGCATTTTAGAATAGTGCAAGGGACCCGCACATGTAGCTGCATGTTGAGTATGAAAAATCGTGACTGGCTGCACTTGGCAGACACGCCCCGGCCTAGAAGTGCTTCCGGTTTGCAGAGGACTGAACGTGGAATAGAATAGAAAGCTACTTTGGCAAAATGCATAAAAACGGTAAAAAACACATTATGTTTTGTATATATAGGGACGTTCTGCAGTTTATATGTGATAGCTGTGTGCCAACATGCACACTATTCACTTTTGGCCAAAAACGAAGGGAAAAAGCTGACAGTGCCCCTTTAACCCAAACTGACTCATTAACCTGGAATATCCAAGTCATAAAGACTGCCACACACAGTTCAGTTGCAACAGGCTGTAAATGAACATGAACAAAAGTACAGTCCTTGGAGTTCAGTCATCACCCTCCTCTTGGTAAAGCAGTTGTCATGCTCCGAAATCTTTCCGGAGTGCCTTTAATTTCTTCCCCACTTCCAGTGTAACTGAGAATAGAAAGGTCATGCCAGTAAAAGTAAGCCGAAGCTTAGTGAGGAACTGAAGACTGTGAATGATCACAAGCACCAAGAAATCTGCTCATACTGCATCAAAGGCCTTTCTTCTTTTCCGGGTCTCACAGTTTAAGTCTGGGAAACAGTACAATTGCACATCAACCATACTGTGCAATGGTCCCTTAGTTTTTGCTGCAGCCAGAAATGTCTCTCTAAAGGGAGATCCCAGGATGACCACAAGCAGAGTTCAGGGCTGGCCAGGGTAGGCTCCAGGGGATTATGTAGTATGATTTCAAATAAGTCCTGAAAGGAAAGGTCTAATCCAAGCAGGGAGCCCAAAAGTTCTGTAAGGTACTGTGCCGTATTTTGCTCTCGGATTCCTCTAGCAAACCTAAAAGGCACATGTTGGCCATATGAGCACCCCTCTCTAAATGGTCAAGCCTTATCCGCAGGATCTTATTTTCTTTCGCAACTCCTGTCATACTGGTCGACGCAGTGTTTGCAGTTTCAGCGTCTCCCCGAACTTCAGGTGAACGGCTGTCCATGCTTGCCTCAAGGGCTGTGAATTTCTGGCTTATCCCCTCCACCTTTTGACTGAGGTCACAAATAGCCTGTAGCAGCGTGGCATTTTTTTTTTTTTTAGTTTTTGTTGACCGTGTAAGTGCACTAGACAAATTCTGCCTATTTTCAGGCACGACCCGGGAGGAGGATACAGATGAATGCCAACTGACTTTGAACCAGATTGAGCTGTTGGTGGTATTTTAGTGAATGGGGGGAAATTTTGGCCAGGGCACCGGGGATATACCAATACTGCATTGCTGTCAGTAGGGGAAGACGCTGTCCCACTTGGCAGCCAGCCAAGATGGCCGACGCAGGAGTGGAAGAGGCAGAGGTGGAAGAACTCATGGAGACAGAAACGTTGCAAAACCTTGGAAAACTGACTGCAGAAATGAAAGAAATCAACCCTGGAAAGGGAAACCCAATATTACCTGACCTGTCTTTACCTGGTATTTCAAATGAAAAAATTACAGAGAACACTGACAATATTCCAGACCTGCCTAATGATAGTGATTCAAACTGTGAGGAGGAAGTGCAAACCTTTAAAACTACTGATATGGCTATCTCAGAAAAAGAAATTCTTCTACAGAAAAACTTCGAGGCTGAGAAGACTCAGAAAAAAGCACAGCTGCAATCTAAACTGAGAGCCTTAAGATCGGATAAGGAACAGTAATCTGTCAGGGAGAAACAGCTGCAAAATGGTGATGTGGCAGCATCAAAGAGCAAGCCGACAGACTGGTCTGAACTCATGGAGAAAGCTGATGCGACTGAACAAAGGAACCACACGGCTACATCTAAAGCAGCTACAGGATTTGCGTCAGGAATTGCAAAAATGAGTTAGAATTTACTCAGCCTAAGAAGCACTGTGGAACTTTCGAATAAAAAGACTGAAGAGAGCTGGTCAGTTAAAAATGCACTGGAGTCAGCAGGATGGAAGCAGAACACCAAAACAGGTCAGTGGGTTTCCTGGGACTCCCCGATAACAATACCTAAACCATCAGACACTATCACCTCCAATAATGACTGTACCAATGTTTGTATACCTGATACAGAAATTCCATCTGGTCTGGAACGCACACAAAATCCAGAATTTCAACAGCTTAACATAATAGCACTGCAGCCTGATGGGTGACACCCCAAGGGTTCAGATTCTGTACCACAAAGGCCTCTAAATCCTATCAACAAAACAGTGCAAAAAAAGTACACCTCTTTATTTAAAACCCCAATATACCCCACAAAAAGACATAATGTGGTACGCCTAACCTACACTGGGGGTATGGAGAACTTGCCAGATAAGACTCTTTGTTGCTAGGACACTATTAAAGGAATCCATTAAGTTTTTCTCAACAGAAATCTACGCTCTAATCCATGTGTCACATGAAACCACTTTTGACATAAGTTTCAAATCAGCACAAGGATCAGAGCACTTTTGGACAAAATACAATGCACTGAAAAAATCCTCACTGTGGTCTCCCTTCATAGCAACCCCACTGTCTACATGCACACAGAATCATCACAGTCCTCTTCAGGAACGAAGGAGTCTGTGTGCAAGACTTAATTATATGGCTAAAACAATGCTGTACAGTCACTTAAGGACTCAGAGGCCAGTTTAGACTCAGAAAACATTTGGACTGGTGGATGGAAAGTGAAAGTCATGCTTCAATCTTCAGATACTGGAATAGTTCACTTGCCGAACTCTTTTTCTTGGACAGGGGAATCCTGTTCTGTGCAGGTCAACCTAAAATGTGTTATAAATGCAGATCACTACAACAATTGAGCAATGTATGTGATAAAAGAAAAAATTACTCAACATAGTAATCTTGTTTCTTCAAAGGGATCACTCGTTATAATTAAACCTTATGATTAAACTTAATGCAGTCAGCCTCCTGTGTTGAACTGCCCGGAGAGATGGAATTTTATGTAAATTATGGAACTCTCAGTTGGCTCATGCCACTTTCATACTGCTGCCCTAACAACTGCTGCACTCTGAGCGCTTCAGCTTCTTATGGAGCCGAACTGGGTGAAAGACCCACTAGCTAAAAATTAACAAACCTTAATATAATATTTTTTTGCCCTTTCAGGTCAAAACATCCTTAACCAACAAGAAAAAATTACTCACCTTAGTAATGTTGTTTCTTCTAATGGAGTCTTGCTGTATTCTGACTAGTGCAGTTAGGTCCTGCCTTTCAACTGCCCCGGAGAACAAAGAGTTAACTTTCTATGGCCAGCATGGAACGTTCAGCGCGAGCTCATTGAAGCCCGTCTGCTGCTGTTTAAACTCCAACTGTCAGATCTTTACAAGCAATACTCACTAGAAGTTCTGTGTGGAAACTGTAAAACTCACAGTAGCCAACTGGCAACTAAATTTATTAAAAAGGGTTTTTTTTGGTTTCAAAGCAAAGACTCAAGTCAGGAAACCCAAAAAACAAAACACAACACACACCCAAAGTAAAGGAGGGTGAAAAAGGGGCACATCTAGGGTGCCAACACTGCTCCTGCCCACCCACATCCCAAAAACCAGGTTCTGAGAGGGGAGGCGGGGAGGTCAGAATACAGCAAGACTCCATTAGAAGAAACAACATTACTAAGGCGAGTCATTTTTTTTTCAAACAACATGAAGTCTTGTTGTATTCTGACTATTGCAGACTACCAAGCAGTACCTCCATGGAGGAGGGACAGAACCTACTTTGGGAATAGGCTCTGAAGTACTGCTGTGTCAAACCAAGCATCACTCCTAGCCTGGATATCCAGAGAGTAATGCTTGGTGAATGTATGGACTGTTTTCCAGGTGGCTGCTTGACAAATTTCCAAGATAGGGATATCCCTGGCAGCAGCCAGGGAAGCAGCTGTACCTCTAGTAGAGTGAGACCTCAGGCCTGAGGGTGGGGTTCTACCCAGTTTTTCATAGCAGAATTGTATACAAGAGACAATCCACCTGGCAATAGATCTTTTGGTGGCAGGTTTGCCCTTACCAACATCTCCATATGTGAGGAACAACCGGAGGAACTCAAACCTGTGACCCTTGGTGCGCTCTATGTAGTAGCTGAGGGCCCTTTTAACATCCAAGCTGTGCAGCCTCCTCTCTCCAGAGAAGGAATGGTCAGTGAAGAAAACAGGGACAGACAGACTGATTAAGGTGGAAATCTGAAACCACCTTAGGCAAAAACTTCCTGTTAGTTCTTAGGACCACTTTATCTCTGTGGAAAGAGATGAAAGCAGGCTCCACTGACAGGGCTTGCAATTCACTGATACGCCTGGCAGAGGTAATGGCTACCAAAAACACAGTTTTCCAAGTCAAGTACTTAAGCTCTGCAGAGGACAAAGGCTCAAAGGGTGGTTGCATAAGCTGAGCAATGCAAACATTAAGGTCCCAAGCTGGAGCAGGGTCCCTAAAGGGGGGACTGGTGTGCAGCAATCCTTTGAAGAACTTGCAAAACACAGGATGGGCTGACAGAGGAGAGGGCTTGCCTAATGACAAGAAGGCAGAAACAGCTGCCAGATGCACTTAAGTGTAGCTGGCCTAAGTCCTAAGCCATTAAGATGAACCATATAGTCCAGGACTGTAGGCAACCCAGCAGATTCTGGAAAAATATGCTTATTAGAGCACCAAATAGTGAACCTTTTCCATTTGGAGTTGTAAGTCTTTCTGGTGGAAGGCTTTCGAGAAGCCTTAAGGATATCCAGAACCCCTTGAGAAAGCTGTAGATCAGCAAACTCTAGCTCTTCAAGAGCCATGCCTTGAGATTGAGAGATTGGAGGTTCGGATACCAAATCCTCCCCTGAGAGGATGTCAACAGGTTGTAATTCCTGGGAAGAGACGGGGAAGGTGGACTGCTAAGGACAGCAACAGTGGGTACCAGGGCTGTCTGGCCCAGTCTGGAGTAATCAGGATCACTTTGCATGGTTGAGACCTGATCTTGACTAAGACTTTGAACAGGAGAGGGAAGGGGGGAAAAGCATACAGGAATTTCCCCTTCCCAATTCAGAATCAGAGCATCCAGGGGGACTGAGCCCAAGACTGGGGTCTGCAACAAAAGAGAGGAAGTTGATGATTGTCTGGGGCTGCAAAAAGATCTATCTCTGCAGTGCCCCATCTCGAGAAAATCACTTTCAAAACTAGGGGATCTAGGGTCCATTCGTGATGACCCTGGGATATCCTGCTGATAGCATCTGCTAGGACATTGTCCTTCCCTGGGAGGTGAACTGCTATCAGAGAGGTTTGCAGGGAATAGGCCAGAGACCACAACTTCATTGCTTCTGTGCACAAGGCCGTAGACAGAGTGCCTCCTTGCTTGTTGATGTACCACATTGTGGTGGAATTGTCTGTTCTGATCTGGACCACCTTGTTTTGTACAGATTTGGAAAAGGCTTGCAGTGCCAGAAACACTGCTCTGAGTTCCAAGAGACTGATGTGAAGCAGAGATTCTTGAGGTGACCACAGCCCTTGGGTGGTAAGATCCCCCAAGTGGGCTCCCCAGCCCAGCAGGGAGGCATCTGTGGTGAGTATCACTGAATGAGACTGAGTGACAAAAGGAACTCCCTGTCTCAAATTGTCCTGATCCTGCCACCATTGCAAAGCCTGGATCAGGGTTCGAGTCACTGGGACTAGTTTGGTAAGGGAATCCTTTCTTTGGGACCAGAAGGCTCTTAAGTGGAACTGAATGTCCTCATCTGAAATTTTGCCCCTGGACACTGCTGTAGAGGCTGCTATGTGGCCCAGGAGCTGTAGAGAAATGCCTTGCTGGTCGAGACACCTGAAGGGTGAATGAAGAGGCCAGTTCCATAAGGGTCCTTGCCCTGTCCAGGGGAAGGAAGGCCTGCCCTTATTGTATCCAGCTCCGTCCCTATAAAGGTGAGGAGCTGCACTGGCTCGAGAACCGACTTTGGAAGGCTGAGGAAGAATCCTAAGGAAGTGAGCACTTGCTGAGTTATTTACAGATGTGACTTGACTTGATCTGGAGACTGACCCACTATGAGCCAGTCGTCCAAGTATGGAAAGATGGAGATCTTTTTTCTCTTTAGGAAAGCAACCACTACTGCCAGGCACTTTGTGAACACCCTTGGGGCTGATGTTAGGCCAAAGGGCATTGTTCTGAACTGATAGTGGCCTGAGGGCAACTCGAACCTGAGGTACTTTCTGTGGGAGCACCTGATGGAAATGTGAAAATAGGCATCTTTGAGGTCCAGGGAGGCTAGCCAGTCTCCTGGCCTTAGAGAGGGCAGAATTATTCCCAGAGTCACCATTTTGAACTTTGGTTTTAAAAGGTGCTTGTTCAGATACCTTAGATCCAGGATGGGCCGCCATTCTTCTGCTTTTTTGGGGGGGTTAGGAAGTACCTGGAGTACAATCCTTTGCCCTTGTGTAGGGTAGGAACCCTTTCTATGGGTCTGAGAGCCAGGAGGGAAGAATCCTCTGCCTCTAGGACAAGGGTCTCTGATGCATTTGCAGGTGGAAAGGATCTGGTTCTCATCTTGGGAAATTTTTTGAAGCTGAGAACCAGTCCCTGGCTTACTACTTCCAGGACCCACTTGTCTGATGTCAGAGACTTCCAGTCCTGGACAAAGTAAGCCAGCCTGCCCCCTACAGGTATTGGAGAATCAGCCCGGGCAGACCCATCAGGGTGTCTGCTTGGCAGGGGCTTTAGGCTGAGGGGTGGAAGCAGGTCTGCTCATTCCCTGTCTGCCTCTCCCTCTGAAGAACCCCCTCTGAGCATAAGCAGAAGAGGAGGCCTGGGCTTGGTAAAAAGGCCTTTGAAAGGGCCTACCCCTGCCCCTGGAATGCTGCCTCTGAGGAGTGGCTTGCCTTTCTTTGGCCTGAGCACTCCTGTAGGTGGTCCTGTACTCGTCCATCTTTTTCATGTAATTCTCTGTCTGCTCCCCAAACAGAGAATTACCAATGACGGGGAAATCCATGGCCTTAGCCTGGGTATCCTGTGATAGGCTAGTACATCTGAGCCAAGCCATCCTCCGAAGGGCCACAGATGTAGCCATGATTCTAGATGAAACATCACTGGAGTCTACAGCAGCATGAAATTGCACCTTGGATGCCTTAATCCCATCTGCAGCCACTTGCTCCAGCTCCTTGGCAAGCTGGTCAGGGGCCTGTTTAGCCAGAGCCAGCACAGTGTCCCACCTGGACTTCTGGTATCTAGCTGTGTAGGCCATATAGTTAGCCTGCCTGAGTCTCAAAGATGCTGCCATGTACTGCTTCTTTGCCATGGCATCAATCCTCCTGGAGTCCTTATCTGGGGGGTGTGATGCCAAGGGAATATTTGCCTTATTACAGGCAGCAGCCTGCACTACTCCAACATGGCTGCATTGCTGGGAAAGGAACTACATGTCTGAGCCTGAAAGGGTATACCTCTTGTCCATTCGTCTGTCCACAGGAGGTATGGAGTTAGGAGTCTTCAGAATTGTAAATGTCTGTTTCCCAAAAGATTTATGAAGGGGAACAGACAGTCTCCTGGACTCTGGGATGTCCATCATTTCAACAAAATCAGGCTCCTCCTGATCCTCTACTACTTCTTCCATTGGAAGCTGGAGGGTTTCAGCCACTTTCTTGTAAAACATAAAGTGGGAAGGGGACTCAGAAAGCCTAGGAGGAGAAACACCTGAAGGTCTGTCTGGAGAGATGTCCGGGTCAACAGGCACATCCAGACTTTCATAATCACCATCATCATCATTATCCTCATACTCTCCCTCCTCCTCCTCCTCCTCCTCCTCTTCATAAAATTCTTCTGAAGTATAATCCGGAACCGGGGGAAACGACTGAACCGAGCCCCTACCAGATGGTGCCGGTTCGGCCGGAAACAAAGTTAGCGACTAAACTATCCTTATTGTTTTGGCTATTTCATCAGCGGTCGGAGAAAGAACTTGTGGATCCAAACCGGATGATTTTTCTCTTCTCTTTCTTTTAACCGGAACCGACTCCTCAGAATCGGCTCTCCATTTGCCTGAAGAAGTTTCGCCCTGGTCAGAGGGCACTCCTTCTGGGTCGGTCAGAACCGAACCGGGCTGGCCATCCGGGTCAGCGGACTTCTCGGCCTCCCTTTCCCTCAGTCTACCTAATCTCTTATCCAGGGTAGCTTTGGGAAAACTTTTACAAATTTGGCAGTCTGAATCGAGGTGGTCAAACCCCAGACAATAAACACAGGTGGTGCGGGGATCAGCCTTAGCAAAGGCTTCCCCACACACACTGCAGTGTTGAAACCTAGTGTGCCCGTTTTTTTTCTTGGGTTTCTCAGACATGGCCAATCCTATCCAAAACGTACCCTTTTTTTGGCAATCCGCCAGGCAAGACACCCCTATCGGTTCCTGACCGTGTTATGGGTCTTGGAAAAAAATGTAATTAAATCCGTTTTTTTAGAACTGATACGGACCGGTTACCACCCTCTAATAAATTCAAAACTTTTTTTAAAGGCCAATCTGATCGGTTCAAACCGAACCGATCCCAAATTTCCAAGTTCCACACAGAAACTAAATGTAAAACCTACCTAGTACTCACGGTACCACAGACAGAGACTTAAACTGATAGATTCAGTAGCAGAAATTCGGTAGAAACCGAGCGAAAAATGACACTTTAACCGACTTTTTTTGAACCGAGTAGAGGAGAAATCTCCGGAGCGACTGTTCAGTGAGGCGGAGTAAAGAATCTGATGGTTGGAGTTTAAACAACAGCAGACAGGGGCTTCACCCGAGCTCGCGCTGAACGTTCCATGCTGGCCATGGAAAGTTAACTCTTTGTTCTCCGGGGCAGTTGAAAGGCAGGACCTAACTGCAATAGTCAGAATACAGCAAGACTTCATGTTGTTTGAAACCTAAGAAACTTGAGACCACCTGGACACCAACTGGCTAAACAAAGTGAGTCTCTATCTTAACCTATATAGGAGAAAGAAAAAACCCTAATGCAGGGATGCAGAGCAACTTCTATACAGTAGGTTCTAGTAGGGGAGGTAGGAAGGGTCTTTAATCATAATGAGTGATCCCTTTGAAGAAACAAGAGTACTATGGTGAGTAATTTTTTCTTCTAACCCCAGGAATCACTCATTATGATTACACTTAATGAAGACTATCAAGCAGTACCTCTGGAGGTTGGGCAGAGAACCTATTTGGAAACAGGCTCTGCAGTACTGCTGTGCCAAACCTAGCATCACCTCTGGATTGCAAGTCCAGGCTGTAATGCTTTGTGAAGGTGTGTACTGTTTTCCATGTAGCTGCTTTACAGAGTGCCAGTAGCGGAATTTCCCTTGAAGCTGCCAGTGAAGCAGCTGTGCCCCTGGTGGAGTGTGCGCTCAGGCCCAGAGGTACCTGTTTACCCACCTTACTATAACAAAACTGTATACATGCCACTATCCAGCGAGCAACTGTACGTTTTGTTGCAGCTCTACCCATACCAACTTCACCATATGTGAGAAAGAGCTGTGATTGACTTGTCCTGTAAGATCTGGTCCTGTCAATGTAGTGGCTGAGAGCCCTTTTGACATCAAGGTAGTGAAGTCTCCTTTCTGGAGAACTGGAGTTGTCTGTAAAGAAGACAGGTAGAGTGATAGACTGATTTAAGTGAAAATCAGATACCACCTTGGGAAGGAAGAAAAAATTACTCACCTTAGTAATTATGTTTCTTCTAATGGAGTCTTGCTGTATTCTGACAATTGCAGTGATTCCCAACCTTTGAACTGCCCCGGAGAACTAAGGGTTAACTTTCCATGCAGGGCATGGAACGCTGAGCTCGAGCTCGGTTGAAGTCTCTGTCTGGAGTGTTTTGAACTCAAACCGTCAGATACTTACGAGCCCAACTAAACTAAAAATTCTAAGTGGAAATTGTAAAAATCCTACTAGCCAACTGGCTGAAAAGATTTGGATCCCCAAGGAAGACTCAAGTCAGGAAACCCAAAAACTAAACCCAATGTACTTAAAAAAATAACAATAATAAAAAAGCACCCAAACAAAAGAGAGGAGGGTGCCAGCAAATACACTCCTGGGGTGCAACAATGCCCCTGCCCACGCACTTCCCAAAAACAGGTTCTGAGAGGGGAGGCAGGGAGGGAGGTCAGAATACAGCAAGACTCCATTAGAAGAAATATAATTACTAAGGTGAGTATTTTTTTCTTTAGACAACATTAAGTCTTGCTGTATTCTGACAATTGCAGACTACCAAGCAGTACCTCCAAGGAGGAGGGACAGAACCTACTTTGGGAATAGGCTCTGAAGTACTGCTGTGCCAAACCAAGCATCACTCCTAGCCTGGATATCCAGAGAGTAATGCTTGGTAAAGGTATGGACTGTTTTCCAGGTGGCTGCTTGACAAATTTCTAGGAGAGTAATATCCCTGGCCACGGCCAGGGAAGCAGCTGTACCTCTTGTGGAATGAGCCCTCAGGCCTGAGAATGGAGTTTTTCATAGCAGAATTGTATACAAGACACAATCCACCTGGCCATAGATCTTTTGGTGGCAGGTTTGCCCTTTCCCACTTCTCCATAAGTGAGGAACAACTGGAGGGAGTCAAACCTGTGACCCTTGGTACGCTCTATGTAGTAACTAAGGGCTCTTCTAACGTCTAAACTGTGTAGCCTCCTCTCACCTGAGGAAGAATGATCAGTGAAGAAAACGGAGAGACAGAGACTGGTTTAAATGGAAGTCTGAAACCACTTTGGGCAAGAACCTTCTATTGGTTCTAAGGACCACTTTATCCCTATGAAAGGAGATAAAATCAGGTTCCACTGACAGGGCTTGCAATTCACTGATATGCCTGGCTGAGGTAATGGCTACCAAGAATACAGTTTTCCAAGTCAAGTACTTAAGCTCTGCCGAAGACATAGGCTCAAAGAGGGGGTTGCATAAGCTGAGCAATACAAACATTCAAATCCCAGGCAGGGGCAGGGTCTCTAAAAGGACTGGTGTGAAACAATCCTTTAAAAAATTTACAGAACACAGGATGGGAAGATAGTGAGGAAGGCTTCCCCATAGACAAAAATGCAGAAACAGCTGACAAGTGTACCATGAGAGTAGCTGGTCTGAGGCCTAGGCCATTAAGATGGACCATATAATCCAGAACCGTAGACAATTCATCAGTGTCTGGAGAAATATTCTTCTTAGAACACCAAATGCTGAATTGTTTCCATTTGGAGTTGTAAGTCTTTCTGGCGGAGGGCTTTCGAGAAGCCTTGAGGATGTCCAGAACCCCTTGGGAAAGATGCAGATCTGCAAACTCTAACTCTTCAAGAGCCATGCCTTGAGATTGAGAGACTGAAGATTGGGGTACCAAATCCTCCCCTGAGAGGATGTTAATAGGTTGTAATTCCTGGGAAGAGATAGGGGAAGATGGACTGATAGGGACAGCAACAGGGGGTACCAGGGCTGTCTGGCCCAATCTGGAGCAACCAGAATCGCCTTGCAAGGTTGAGACCTTATTTTGACTAAAACTTTGAACAGGAGTGGGAAGGGGGGAAAGGCATACAGAAACTTCCCTTCCCAATTCAGAATCAGGGCATCCAGGGGGACTGAGCCCAAGACTGGAGGTCTGCAACAAAAGAGAGGGAGTTGGTGATTGTTTGGGGCTGCAAAGAGATCTATCTCTGGAGTGCCACACCTTGAAAAAAATCACTTTCAACACCTGAGGGTCCAGGGACCATTCGTGATGGCCCTGAGAAATCCTGCTCAGTGCATCTGCTAGCACATTGTCCTTGCCTGGAAGGTGAACTGCTACAAGAGAGGCTTGCAGGGAATAAACCAGGGACCATAGCTTCATGGCTTCTGTGCACAAGGCCGTGGACCGAGTGCCTCCCTGCTTGTTGATGTACCACATGGTGGTAGTGTTGTCTGTTCTGACTTGAACCACCTTGTTCTGAACTGACCGTGAGAATGCTTTTAGAGCTAGAAAAACTGCCCTGAGCTCTAGAAGACTGATGTGAAGAAGGGATTCTTGGGGGGACCACAGGCCCTGGGTAGTGAGGGACCCCAGGTGGGCTCCCCAGCCCAGAAGAGAAGCATCTGTGATAAGGACCACTGAACAAGGCTGAGCAACAAAAGGAACACCTTGCCTTAAATTGTCCTGATCCTGCCACCACTGGAGGGCCTGGATCAAGGTCGGAGTCACTGGAATCAGTTTGGTAAGGGAGTCCTTTCTCTGAGACCAGTAAGCTCTCAGGTGGAACTGAATATCCCTCATCTGGAATCTTGCCCCTTGGACCACTGCTGTTGAAGCTGCCATGTGGCCCAAGAGCTGGAGGAAATGCCTTGCTGGTAGAAATACCTGAAGGCTGAAGGAAAAAGCTAGTTCCATAAGAGCCCTTGCTCTTTCTAGAGGAAGAAAGGCTCTTGCTCTGAGTGTGTCCAGTTCTGCCCCTGTAAAGGTAAGGAGCTGGACTGGTTCGAGAAATGACTTGGGAAGGTTGAGAAGAAATCCTAGGGAAGTGAGCACTTGCTGGGTCACTTGCAGGTGAGATTCTGACTTGGTCTGGAGACTGACCCACTAATAGCCAATCATCCAGATAAGGAAATATGGAAATCTTTTGCCTTCTTAGAAAGGCAACTACTACTGCCAGGCACTTTGTGAAAACCCTTGGAGCTGAGGTTAGGCCAAAGGGCATTGCTCTGAACTGATAGTGGCCTGA
This sequence comes from Neoceratodus forsteri, assembly GCA_016271365.2. NCBI lineage: Eukaryota > Metazoa > Chordata > Ceratodontiformes > Ceratodontidae > Neoceratodus > Neoceratodus forsteri. The sequence goes on along the minus strand of CM028133.1, from coordinate 185,174,476 downwards.
GGGCAACTCGAACCTGAGGTACTTTCTGTGGGAGCACCTGATGGGAATGTGAAAGTAGGCATCTTTGAGGTCCAGAGAGGCTAGCCAGTCCCCTGGCCTTAGAGAGGGAAGCATTAGTCCCAGAGTTATCATCTTGAACTTTGGTTTTAAAAGATGTTTGTTCAGATATCCGAGGTATAGGATGGGCCGCCACTCTCCCCTGTCTTTTTCGGGGTCAGGAAGTACCTGGAGTACAGTCCTTTGCCCCAGTGTAGGGTAGGTACTCTCTCTATAGCTCTTAAAGCTAGGAGATAAGAAACTTCTGCCTCTAGGGCAAGGGTTTCCGAAAGATTTGCAGGTGGAAAAGATCTGGCTCTCATCTTTTGGAAATTTTTTTGAAGCTGAGAACCAGTCCCTGGCTTACTACTTCCAGGACCCACTTGTCTGTTGTAACAGACGTCCAGTCCTGGACAAAGTAAGCCAGCCTGCCCCCTATTGGAATAGGAGAGTCGACCCGGGCAGACCCATGAGGGTGTCTGCTTGGCAGGGGCTTTAGGCTGAGGGGTGGATGCAGGCCTCCTCATCCCCCTTCTGCCTCTCCCTCTGAAGAACCCCCTCAGCAAAAAGGAAGAAGAGGTCTGTGCTTGGTAAAAAGGCCTTTGAAAAGGCCTGCCCCTGCCCCTAGACTGCTGCCTTTGAGGAGTTGCCTGCCTTTCCTTGGCCTGAGCACTCCTGTAATTGGTTCTGTACTCGTCCATTTTCTTCATGTAATCCTCTGTCTGCTCCCCAAACAGAGAATTACCCACTACAGGAAAATCCATACCCTTAGCCTGGGTGTCCTGCGAGAGGCTAGTACATCTGAGTCAAGCCATCCTCCGAAGAGCTACAGATGTAGCCATGACTCTTGATTAAACATCATTAGAGTCCACAGCAGCATGAAATTGCACTTTAGATGCCTCAATCCCATCTGCAGCCACCACCTCCAGCTCCTTGGCTAGCTGGGGGGAGGCCTGTTTAGCCAGTGCCAGTACAGTGTCCCACCTGGACTTCTGGTATCTGGCTGTATAGGCCATGTAATTCGCCTGCCTGAGTCCCAAAGAAGATGCCATGTACTGCTTCTTTGCCATGGCATCAATCTTCCTGGAGTCCTTGTCTGGGGGGTGTGAAGCCAAGGGAATATTTGCCTTGTCACAGGCAGCAGCCTGCACTACCCCAACATGGCTGCATTGCTGATATAAGAACTCCGTGTCTGAGCCTGAGTGTGTATACCTCTTGTCCATTCTTTTATCCACAGGAGGTATAGTGTTAGGAGACTTTAAGATTTTTTGCGTCTGTTTCCCAAAAGATTTATGGAGGGGAACAGACAGTCTCCTGGACTCTGGGATATCCATCATCTCTACATAATCAGGCTCTTCTTGATCTTCCACAGCCTCTTATTTTTATTTATCAAGTCTAGGATTACAAATACCTTTGAGCCATGGCTCTTTTACAAAGGTTCCACGTCAGAGAAATACAAATTACGGAGAACATCAAGACAGGCATTACAATAATGTGGACATTGCAAACAGAGTACAGATTAATACAGTTCAAGGGTAGCATTGTAACAAGGCAGCCAGCGGCATTTGTCAGAGAAAACAGACAACAGATAAGAAGTGCCAGAGTCATAGGGAGAGGGAAGAGGGTGGGGGAGGAATGTAGAAGGGTGGCGAGAGGGTGAAAAGTGCAGCATTGGGTATACCAAGATGTGAGGGTAGAATCCAGTGGGGGAACACTAGAGCAGAAAGGGAAGTGGAGAAACAAGGTTAAGTTGGGCAGTCACAGGAGCTGTTGGTAGTGAGATAGTCCCGAGCCTAGTTTTAAACGCTACCAATAGTTGGGGCAGAGGAGATGGTTGGGCTGAGGCCACTGAACCAGAGTGGTGCTTGATAAGCAAAAGAGCGTTGTCCCTGTGAAGTGTGACAGTGGGGGACTTTCAGTAGCTGTAGCGTGGATCTCCTAAGGCACCATTTGTTAATTCGGTATTGTAACAGAGTTGAGACCCCAGAAGGTGCAAGGCCAAGGCAGATTTTTTTGACCATGGAGCAGGTGAGAAACTTTATGCGGTTTGATAGTTGTAGCCAGCCAGTTTGAGTGTATAGGTCACATGTGTGGGTGAGACAGTGAGCACCAGTGATGAGCCGACATGCTTTATTTAAGGCAGTTGAAAGACGTCTAAGGGTCGTGGTTGTGTCCGAGCCATAAATGATGAGACCATAGTCTATTACAGAGATCACAGAGCTCAGGACTGCAACCTTGAAAGCTTCTGGTGTGAGGTGTGGTCTGTGTTTGTAGAGGAGACCAAGCCGTGTATTAGCAGCTCTAGCTACATTATCTACATGAAGTCCATAGGAGGGAATAGGGTCAAGCTGAATCCCTAAGTATTTGAAGGACACCACCTGATCTAGAGTGTTCCCCTGGGTGGCGGAGGTAGCTTGTGTGGGTTATGAGAGTTGCAGAAGAGCACAGATTTGGTTTTCTTGTCATTGAGGATCAGTTTATGATTAAGAAACCATGTCTCTACAGAACTGAAACCAAGTTGAAGGTTATGTTGAAGAGTTGCAGGATCTTTGTGAGTGGAGAATACAACAGCATCATCGGCATGTAGTATGATCTGCTCAGAACAGTGGTAAGGGAGGGAGTTTAAGAAAAGGCTAAAAAGGAGGGGTCCCAGTATGGATCCCTGTGGGACACCCGAGCGAACAGGCAGGGTGTTAGAAAGAGCGTCCTCAATTTTTACTCTCTGTGACCGGTTTTCTAAGTAGCTTTTAAACCAGAGAGAAGAGTCAGGTGATAGCCCGGCATTCAGTAGTTGGTGTATTAGTAGTCCATGGTGTATTGTATTGAAGGCCTTGGAGAGGTCGACGAAAACGGCCCCTGTGAGAAGGCCGTTGTCAAGGGATTTGTGCAAAGCTCCAGTGAACTCAAGAAGGGCTGTGGTGGTGCTGTGACCTTTCCGGAAGTTGTGTTGTTGTGGACAAGGTATATTGTATTTATCCAAGTGGTCGGTAAGTTGATCAGCCACGATGTGCTCAAGTGCCTTAGAGAGTGGGGGCAGTATGGAGATAGGGCGATAATTTGAGTGAATCGTCTTGTCCCCACTTTTATGGACGGGTGTCACGGTGGCCGTTTTCCATAGGTCCGGGAATTTTCCACAGCTGAGAGAGAGGTTTAGATTTTTGTTAATGGATGAATTACCTCATCGAGGGTGAGCAACAGAAGCTTAAGGTCCAGGGTGTCGCTACTAGATCTAGATTTAGAGATAGCTGCAGTAATATAGCGAAGAGCTTCATTCAGCCTTACCTTCCTGAAGTAGAAGAGGGGATGATTAGACTGAGGGGCTGAGGTATTTGGGGAGTAGGCCCTGTTTTTGAAAAAGTCATGGGGTAGAACAGCAGTCTGAAAAAGCCGTGTTAAAGATGTTTGCGATCACCTTGGGGTCAAGGGTTGAGGATCCAGCAACCATTAACATGGCCGGAGAGGTTTTTGGCTGCTTCCCTGTGACATCCTTGATATTGTCCCAGAAAGCACGACCATTTCCCCATGTATTGGTGACAGCGTCTTTGTAATAGGTGGATTTCATTAGCCGTATGGCTTTCGTGCAGGCATTTCGTGCTTGTTTGTAATTTTGGATGTCCAGTTGTTTGCCAGTGGCCCTGGCAACTGCCCATAGGTGATCCCTTAGTTTCAGCTGTGAGAGAAGAGCCGCGGTGACCCATGGGTTAGAGAGAGAGATTTTGTTTTGCGCCTTTTAGCAGGGGAAAAGAGGTCGCAGGCTTTGTTGAAAATTGAGATGAAGTGATCAAGAGCCAAGTTAACACCTGTTGCTTCATATATGGGTAGCCAGTCTTGTAGAAGCAGGTGTTGTTTGAGATATGGAAGTTTTCCACGAGGAAGGACTCTGCTAGCGATAATTTTGGGAGGGGCCTTAAGGAATTTGTTAGACCATGCACACATGACTGGGGAGTGGTCACTGAGTGAGTCTGGGAGAATGGTCGTATAAGAAATCCTTGTGGGGTGAGTGGTGAGGACCCAATCCAAGAGGGTACTGGTGCCAGTCTTGTAGTTAATCCTAGTAGGGGAGTTTACCATTTAGCGTGAGGTTAGCAGCTGAGATGGAGTCTTTATAGGCACTGGCACTCGATGCTAACCAGTTTATGTTGAAATCTCCTAGTAGAATAAGTTCAGCTCGAAGGATGAGAGTTGATAAACTTTAGGACGTCGTTGAATCCATGTTTAGGGTCCCTGGCCGGGATGTATACGGAGACAATAGTCAGGGATTTATGGTTGGGACCTAGGACGATTTTTAGTGGCAGAATCTGGGCTGAGGCAGAAAGTGATGGAGTTGCTACAGGGTGCCAAGACAGGGAGTCTTTGATATAGACTGCGCAACCACCGCCTGTTTTGGATATCCGGTCCAGCCTGTGGACATTGTAGCCCTGTATTGTTACTGCTGAGTCAGGAACTTTAGGTGTCAGCCAAGTTTCCACCACTGCAAGGATGTCAGGGTTGTGTTGGCATATGAAGGCTTAGAGTGCATCCAGCTTTGGTAGTAGGCTGCAGATATTAATGGTTGCAAGGATAAGGGCACCTGGAGTTTGTGTGTGGCCTGAGCTTCTAGGGCCAGGATTGGGATGGACGCTGCCTGAGATGAGAAGGAGGAGGAGTAGGAGTTTTAAGGAGCAGAGTCGCAGCTCTTTGAGAGATAGTTTTGATTGTTGTTTCCTGGAGTAGAAGTTGCAAGGTTCCAGGCGGTGTCCTATATGGACTGCTAGGTGGTACAGTGTAGAGAGGTGGCCACACTTGTTGAGAGTAGTGGTCGGGTTAAGTAACCAGGAATATCCAATTGGTGCGCCAAGCACAAGACTCGAGTGGAAGTGGAGAGTTCCCTTGGAGTAGCAGTGGAAACCAGAGCAGAGGGTGGCGGGGTGGGGGTGGCTAGGACCAGGGAGAGAGAAGAGGGGTCCAGGGCAAGGAGGAGGAGGAGAGGCGAGAGAAAGGCAGAGAGAGCCCACATGGCTTACGTACTAGATAAAGAAATAGAGATATAGCCCTCTAGTGGTGAGAGGATATAATCTGCTAATGGAAAAGTCAACAGTTAAAAAAAAAAAGAAAAGAAAAAAAAGCTCTAAATTCACTTCTAATGTCAACTCAGAACTTAAAATGACTGTAAGGATTAAACAAATTATTAAACCCTAGCACATAAATTCAACTAGAGACACAGAGGGAGATACAGTAGTTAGAGATGTGTTCAGCAGGAGATAGAGTGAGCCACTGGAAATCAGCTTCCACTGGTACCAAATCCAAAAGTCAGGGCTAGTACCTTGCAGTACAGAGGATTTCTGAAAACTGTTTAGGTTCCAGAAATTGAGGGTCCATAGGAAGCTGGAGGGTTTCGCCACTTTCCTGTAAAACATAAAATGGGAAGGGGACTCAGAAAGCCTAGGAGGGGAAACACCTGATGGTCTGTCTGGGAGATGTCCGGTTCCACAGGCACATCCAGACCTTCACTTACATCATAATCCTCAAATTCCCCTTCCTCTTCAAACTTCGGTTCATACAATTCTTCAAGGGTGTACTCTTGAACCGGGGGAACCAACCGAACCGAACCCCTACCAGAAGGAGCCGGATCAGTCGAAACCGGACGGAGCGATTCCACAATCTGAATCGCCCTGGCTATCTCTTTGGTGGTCGGAACATGAACCTCTGCATCCGAACCGGTCGATTTATCTTTGCACTTTCTTTTTGTCAGAACCGATCCCTCAGAATCAGCTCTCCTTTTGCCCGAAGAAGTATCGCCCTGGTCAGAGGGCATCCTTCTGGTTCGGTCAAAACCGAACCGGACTGGCTATCTGCGTCAGCGGACTTCTCTGTCTCCTTTTCCCTCAGTCTACCTACTCTCTTCTCAAGGGTAGATTTGGGAAAATTTTTACATATTTGGCAGTCTGAATCGAGGTGGTCAAACCCCAGACAATAAACACAGGTGGTGTGGGGATCGGCCTTGGCAAAGACCTCCCCACACTCACTGCAGTGCTGAAACCCAGTGGGCCCGTTTTTTTTCTTGGGTTTCTCAGACATGGCCAACCTGACCAAACTTATCCTTTTTTCGGCAACCGCCAGGCAAGACTCCCTTATTGGTTCCTAACCGTGTCACAGGTATTGGAAAAAAACACTTAAAACACTTTTTTTTTTTATAGAACCGATAAGAACCGGTGACCACACACTAAATATAGCAAAATTCACAATCAAATGGTCGACGCACTTTTACAAGTTCCACACAGAAATAATAGAACAATTCCTATCTAGTACTCACGGCACCACAGACAGAGACTGAACCGACTATGCGGATTTTATTTTCGGTTTAAACCGACGAAAAACGGAAAACTTTAACTGACTTCGAACCGAGCTGAAGGAGAAATCTCCAGAGCGACCGTTCAGTGAGGCAGAGTAAAGAATCTGACGGTTTGAGTTCAAAACACTCCCGACAGAGACTTCAACCGAGCTCGAGCTCAGCGTTCCATGCCCTGTATGGAAAGTTAACCCTTAGTTCTCTGGGGTTGGGAATCACTGCAGTTGTCAGAATACAGCAAGACTTCATGTTGTTTGAATTTTCTATTAGTCCTGAGGACTACCTTGTCCCTGTGGAATGAGATGTAGTCCACATCTGTGCACAGGGCTTGTAATTCACTGATCCTTCTGGCTGAAGTAATGGCAACCAGGAACACAGTTTTCCAAGTAACAAACTTCAAATCTGTGGTTGCCATAGGTTCGAATGGTGCATCCATAACTTTAGCAATGTAAATATTTAGATTCCAGGGTGGAACCGGTTCCCTTAGGGAAGGGTGCAGAAGATTAAGGCCTTTAAAATATTTTCTAAATACCGGATGAGAAGCCATAGAACTCTCCTTACCAACTGACAGGTAAGCAGAGACTGAAGCTAAGTGAACCTTGAGGGTGGAAGGCCTCAGGCCTAAGGAATGTGAATGTGTAAGGTAATCTAGAAGAATAGCCAAATCAGCCCGGAAAGGGCTCAAGCCTTTACCTGTACATCATATTGTAAATCTTTTCCACTTAGAGGCATACGTCTTCTTAGCAGAAGGCTTCCTGGAACCCCTAAGCACTGTCAGCACCTGTTCTGATAGATTAAGGTTAGCAAACTCTAAGTCCTCAAGAGCCACTACTTGAGCCTCAGTGATTTGAGATTGGGGTACAGGATCCTTCCCTGAGAGGAGGTTAACAGGTTGTGCCTCCTGGGCAGATGGATTGGGGAAACCACTGACAGAGACAGCAGAAGAGAGTACCAGTGCTGTCCAGCCCAGTCCGGAGCCACCAATATCATTTTTGCTGGTTGGGATCTCAATTTCAGCAGGGTCCTGAATATCATAGGGAAAGGAGGGAATGCATACAGAAATTTCCCTGTCCAATCCAGGGCCAAGGCATCCAGGGGGATTGTGCCCCTTAGAGGAGGCCTGCAACAGTACACTGGAAGCTGGTGGTTTTCTGGGGAGGTGAAGAGATCCACCTCTGGAGTGCCCCATTTTCTGAAAATTATACTGAGTACCTGAGTATTCAGGCACCACTTGTGGTGGTCCTGACTTATCCTGCTTAAAGAGTCTGCCAGCACATTGTCCTTCCCTGGAAGGTGTATGGCTGACAGGGATATTCCCATGGAGTATACCAGGGACCACAGTCTCATTGCTTCTGTGCACAGTAGATGTGACCTGGTACCTCCTTGCTTGTTGATGTAATACAAGGTTGTGGTGTTGTCTGTTCTGACTTGCACCACCCTGTTTTGCAGGTAAGGAGCAAATGTTTTCAAAGCCAGGTAAACAGCCCTGAGCTCCAAGAGATTTATGTGCAACAGAGACTCCTGGGGGACCATGTGCCACTTGCTGTGTGCTCTAACATGTGTGCCCCAGCCTAGAAGAGAGGCATCTGTTGTGAGGATTACTGAAGGTTGTTCCCTTATAAAAGGCACACCCACCCTGAGGTTGTGCTCGTCCAGCCACCATTGTAAGGCCTGGACTAAACTTTCTGTGACTGGAACCAGTTTGAACACAGGATCCGTCCTTTGAGACCAATACTGTCCGAGATGGAACTGAATATCTCTCATTTGAAATCTGGAGCCCATTACCACTGCCGTGGCAGATGTCATGTGGCCTAGTAACCTGAGAAATTATCTGGCTGTTCTGGGTCTCCCAGAGACAAAGGATTTTGCAATCTGCAGATTTCTGTGGCAGGAGGGCTCTGCCCTGTCTGGTATTTAGTTCTGCTCCAATAAATTCCAGCACCTGGAGTGGTACCTGTTGAGATTTTTCTTTGTTTATCAGAAATCCCATGGACTCTAGTGTGGATTTTGTCAGTGCCACTGACTGTACTGCATGCTGCAGAGACTGTCCTACTATTAACCAGTCGTCCAGGTAGGGGAAGACTGTTATACCTTGTTTTCTCAAAAACACTACCACCACTGATAGGCACTTTGTAAAAACCCTTGGTGCCGAAGTTAGCCCAAAGGGGAGAGTTGCAAACTGATAATGACCTGAAGCCAGCCTGAATCTCAAGAATTTTCTGTGAGAAGGTCTGATGTGAATATGGAAATAAGCATCCCTTAGATCTAGGGAGGGTAGCCAGTCTCCCTTTTGCAAGGAAGGAATGATTATGGCAAGAGTGACCATTTTGAACTTTGGTTTCAAAATGTGCTTGTTCAGAAGTCTTAGATCCAAAACAGGCCGCCAATCCCTGTTTTTCTTCCTTATCAGAAAGTATTTGGAATAAAAACCTTTTACCCTGCTTATCAGAGGCACTACCTCCACTGCTTTGATTGATAGCAGATGTTTTACCTCTGCTTCCATCAAAATCCTGTGTGCAGCTGTTGCTGGAGCAAAGGTTCTTGTTCTCAGCTTTTGGAATGATTTGAAACTGAGTGCCAAGCCCTGGCTCACTACCTCCAGCACCCACTTGTCTGTGGTGATGGACTGCCAAGCGTGAAGGTAATGAGCCAGTCTGCCACCTACTGGTGGATCTGTAACAGGGATGCGACCTGCACTAGCCGATCAGGGATTCTGTGCAGGCTGTGCCTGAAACCTGTGGTGCAGGAGCTCCTTCTCATGGCTCTCCTGCCCCTTCCTCTAAAATAACCTCTAGCCTGCTGCTGAGGCTGGGAGGCTTGTGCCTGAAAGAAAGGTCTGGGGTAAAAACCCCTACCCCTACCTCCCCTACTCTGGGATCTATAAGAGGTGAAGGGCCTATCCTTGGAATTGCTCTGTTAGGTGGATTTATATTCCTCCACCTTTTTCATGTATGCCTCAGTTTTATTCCCAAACAAGGAGTTGTTCTCCAGGAGGAAATCCATTGCTTTGGCCTGGGTGTCTAAGGTTAGGTTGCTAAGCCATGCAAATCTTCTGAGTGAAACTGACAAAGCCATTAACCTGGATGCAGTATCATTGGCATCCACTGCCATATGAAATTGGTACCTGGTAGCATCAAGTGCAGCCCTTGCTGTATCTTGCAAGTCTATAGCCACTTCATCTGGGACCCTATCAGCCAAAGCTACAACAGTGTTCCATAGAGCTTTTTGGTACTGCACTGAATATGCCATGTAATTGGCCTGCCGAACTAATAAAGAGGCAGCCATGTACCCTTTCTTTCCCACAGCCTCCATTTTTCTTGAATCTTTGTCTGGTGGATGGGTAGCCAATGGGATCCTGGCCTTGTCACAGGCAGTAGCTTGGACTACTCCCTCGGGATCAGGATGTGTAAACAGAAAATCAGCTGTAGTTCTGTCCAGCTGGTATTTCTTGTCAGCTTTCTTATCCAAACCAGGAATAGAGGTTGGAGTTTTAAAAATCTGCACTGCGGCCTTCTTTAAAGATTTACGCATGGGCAGAAGTAAACATTTCATGGGGGTTAACCCCATAATTTCTAGAAAGTCTGCCTCCTCCATATCCTCCTCTGTTTCCTGAAGAGGACGGTTCAGGGTTTACACCATGTTCTTAACAAAAGCATAGTGGGAGGAGTATTCCGCAGGACCCCTGGGAGGAGATCCAAACTCCTGATCAGGAGAAACCTCTGGATCTATAGGTTCCCCTTCAAAGTCATCCTCCTCCTCCTCCTCCTCTCCATATACTTCCAGCACTTCTTGCCTTGCTGGGACTGTAGGAGGAACCGGGGCAGTCGGTGGAGGAACCGAGATTGCACCCTGTAGGGCTTGTAATACTTGCAATGCCTTAGCAATGTCCTCAGCCGAGGGCATAATATGCTTGTCTGTTGGGAGCTCCTTAGCCTTCTTGGCCGGAGGCGCAGCGACATGTTTTTCTTTACACTTTTTCTTTAATGGAACAGGTTCAGTGCCAGTTTCCACAGCCCTTTTTGTTTTACCTTGTTCAGATTCATCTGAACTCCTGTCAGGATCCTTGGCTTTACCTCCATCCTTTTTGTGGGAGGAGGAAGAAGCAGAATTATCCCCAGAAGCAGAAGCCATCTCTTCCAAAATTTTAGACCTTTTCTTTAATGTTTTTGGGCAAAAGGTCTTACAAATATCACAACTGGCAAATATGTGACTTATACCCAAACAAGAAATACAGAGAGAATGTCTGTCTGCTTTTGTTATAAGTTGCCCACAAGAGTCACATTTAAAACCTGTGGGTCCTGTGCGTTTTTTAGGTTTATCCAAATGGACCTCTGACATTTAAGCTAGGCAAAAAAGATTACTTCAAAACACCATTATTTAAAGTAACTCGGAACCAGAGATTACTTCAAAATAACTACCGCTAGCGGTTCCTGGAACCGAGCGCTATTCAGTTCCTGAAGAAAAAGGAACAGACAAAATTACTAAATTTGGACAAAACTAAAGCGGTTCAGGAAACCGATCGCTAAATCACTCTAAATAATAATTTGAGATAAGAAACCTCTAAAATAAACACAGAACCCTCGGTTCCAAGGAACCGTGAGGGAACCGCGAATATAAATAAAAAAGTACTAAAACAGTAATTTAGTATACTAAACAATGTTTCTAAGGCAGCAATTTAAAAATAAACTGAAAATGAGTACGTATCTACAGATAAACTTTAGTCAGAGACAGTTCAAGGAGAGCTCTCCGGGACGTCCTTACTAGGCAGGCAGCGTAAAGAATCTGAAGCACTCAGAATGCAGCAGTTGCTGGGGCAGCAGTTTGAAAGTGGCATGAGTCAACTGAGAGTTCCATAATTTACATAAAATTCCATCTCTCCGGGCAGTTCAACACAGGAGGCTGACTGCATTAAGTTTAGTCACAAGGTTTAATCATAATGAGTGATTCCTGGGGTTAGAAACAGATGCACTGTATGTGAGGATATTGGGCATGTGGGTACTGACTGTCTAAATGAAAGCAAATGCAATTTATGTGGGGAGCTTGGACACACGTTCCACGATTGCAGGAAAGCGGCACATAATACCCCAGATCAGACTGATGGCACTGAACGGAGGCTTATCATAGCTCTAGCTCAGAGAAACAAGGCAGGGAACGCAGACGCCTCTACTAATGATCACCAGGAAAGGCCGAACCCAGGCACAAGGCCCAGCAACTCTAACCCCTTCCTTACCTCACGGCCCATGGTAGTATCAGAACAACGCTCTAAAGAGGCTGAAAATAGTCTGACTGAGTGCAGAACTCCTGTAAGACACCCCCCCACACAAGAGGGGATATCAGGCGAGAGCATGGCCCCCCTCCCATCCCTAATAGATGAGCAGGAGGGAGAGTCACAAGGCAGCAGATGAGAGAATCCCCAGGCCAGGGGTACAAACACAAGGATCCATTTCTCTGAAAAACAAATTTGAGGTACTGCAGTCTGAGCAATCAGATGACGAAATCAGATACCTCCTCAATTAAGTCATCTTTGCCAGAGGGCACAACAGACACTGAGGGGAAACATACTCCTAGGGGACAGCAGAAAAGGAAAACCAAAGTCAAACTTAAAAATACTAAGAAACAAAGTAGGAAGGGCAGCCACAAATAACAGCCATGACAGAACCTTTTTCCTGTCACACGATAAATGTGAACAGCATAAAAAGGGTTAGCAAAAGACAGGCTGTCTTTTCTTATTTGTCCCATCTATATTTTTGAATATTTTTCCTGCAGGATACCAGGCTACACACGCTGACTAAAATCCAACAAGCTTCTAAAGCGTGGTACCTGGGTCCCTCCATCTGGTCCTTAGGATCAGAAACGTGCTCAGGTCTGGGCATTTTGTTTAAACAGCTGGAAGTGAAACGGTTAAAACTTTTTGACTTAGTTTCTGGAAGAGTCCTGACAGTAGATGTTTTAGTGCAGAACGTTCCATATCAACTGATAAATCTATATGCAACCCAGAACAAAGCTCAAAGATGCGATATGTTTAAAATCATTCAGCCATATTTACAGTCAACATTCACAATCATATTCTCTGGGGACTTCAACTGTTCAATCAAAACTAAGAAAGGGAAACAGTACTGTGACTCTAACCTCTTATCACAAATAGTTCAGAACTGCCGGCCCGGTGGCGCTGAGGGTTGAGGCGCTGGACGCCACACCTCACGCTACGCGGCCCAGGTTCGAGGGACGGACTCGGGCGGCGGGGTTGGTGGGGAGGAGGATCGGCGTCCCAGCGGATGCTCTCACTCCCTCGGGGCGTGGTTACCAAAGTAGCCTGCATCCCTTCCGAGCGCCAGTGGAAGTACCGCATTGGGAAGGGATAGAGGCGGCTTCACCGCCGGAGCCGGGAGGGGGACGCGGCGGGCGCATGAGGGTTGGTGTGCGCCAGCATCGCCGCCACTGGGACGCACGCCCCAAGCACAAGGCATCCCAGGAGGAGTGGGACCCGAGGGGAGAAAAACGGAAAAAAAAAACCGGCAGCCTAGATGAAGGCCGCTCCAGTACCTCCCAGGGGCCACCTACAGGACAGACCCCACTGTGCAAGGAGAGGAGGAGGCACTCTAGGGGCAGATCACTAAGGTAGGTGACCCTGGGGGACATAAGCGGACGGAAGGAAAGGGCTCTGGAGGTAGGAAGGAGGATAAAAAAGAAAATAAAAAAAAAAAATAAATAGTTCAGAACTCTAAGCTTATAGATGCAATATACCATCTTACAAAATCAGAAACACCAACATTTCATAAAGGTACCTTAGGTACACGGATAGATTATATCTTCACGTCTGAACACCTGAACATACAGTATATTCTGCTAATGTAACAGTGACTGAATTCTCGGAGCACTCTATTGTCTCTATACTAATAAAATCAGACACTTCAGAAAAAGGCCCAGGCTTCTGGAAGCTGAACATTTCCCTCCTCTCTGACACAGACATTTATAGAAGCACTCAAAATTTTCTCTTGGCAAGAAGATCTGTTTTTATTTGGTTTGAAGACCCCATCATATTGTGGGAAGGTACAAAACCGGACTTACAAACACTCAGTAAAAATTTCAGTAGATATAAAGCAAGAAAGCAGTATCTGACATATTTACAGCAAAGGAAAATTTTACAATTAATGACTACATCATATGAAACAGGACAAAATCTGGATCCACAAATAACTAAATTAAAACAGGACATGATGGCATTTCACAATAAAAAAGCTGACACACTAAATTATCAGCAGCAGTTTAGCACCACTGGCAAGAAGGATGGTGTCTGCCCCTACAAATCTTGGCAATCACATACACAAAAGAAAAACACGACCTCCTTGAGAAATGAAGTGGGTAAGGAATACACCGCTCAGAAAGACATACAAAAATTTGTAGCAGAATATACAAAAAACATATATGACAGTCTAGCATCGGATAACAGTGGACTAGATAATGTCTTAGAGAATCTTAATATACCAGAGTTACAGGACATAGCAACGCAGGAACTCATCTCACCCGTAACAGAAATTCAGCTGGCAGTCTCTTCCTTAGTAAGTAATAAATCCCCTGGGCCAGATGGCCTCCCGAACGAAATATTCAAGATCATTGGACAAAGCTGCCTGGAAGAGTTGGCTATAGTGTTTAACACTATCGTAAACTCTAAAACAATCCCCCTAAGAATGAATACAGGTACATTAATTTATCTATATAAGAAAGGAGATAAAAAAAGACTTAAAAAACTGGAGGCCGATAACTCTTCTGAATTCAGACTTTAAAATTTTGACCAAAATACTTGCAAAAAGATTATCCAAAATAGCCAGAAAACTGATATCTCCAGCCCAGACTTATGCTCTGCCTGGAACACAAATGCAAAACCACCTGCTACTATTAAGGGAGGTGGTGGAATAGGGGAAGCTAGGTGTATTGGCTGGGTACCTCAAATCATTAGATCAGGCTAAATCCTTTGACAGGGTCAATCATCATAATTTACGGAAAATATTAGCTCATTATCAATCAATCAAACTTTATTTAACCAGGCAGTTACATCATTGAGCGAGCTCATTTTCAAGATGGTCCTGGACACTCAGGACAACATTCAATAATGAGGGCTTAACAAATAATGTATGACAGACATTAAATACAGAGTAAGCCAGGGTGAAAGTCAGTTAACATTAAAGCTTAACACTGAAGGCAAATGGACACATACGCAACTTAGCATAAACTGGAATTTAACATAATACAGGGAGAGGAGAGGGAGGGAGGGAGACACGGCGGAGGTTAGGGGAGGTAGAACAAGACCACGAGGGAGAAGGAGGAGGCAACCTAGGAGGAAACCCCAAGGGAAACCAACAAAGGACCGGGGAGTGGAAGCAACAAGGGGTATAGTTACCCTAAAGGGATGCTGGCTGACGGGGGGATCGATGGCCTAGTCAAATGAGGAATATGGTACTGACTAGCCAGAAGGGAAGTGTTTATCTACAGCAATCACATACCGTATTCAGGCATCGGTTGAGCATCTGTCTGAACATGTAGGGGCTAGGCAGAATGGAGAGTGCTTTTTGCATATTATTCCAAAGCACAGGAAGATAAGAGCTAATGGCGGAGGAGCCAAGACGTGTCCTAGTCCGACGTATTTTAAAGTTGATAAAGGAGGAGTTCCTCATGACGTAGGTAGCCTTAGGGCGCTTGAACAGTTCGCTAATATAGGATGGCAGATTGTTTGACAGGGCCCGGCAGAACCACATAAGGGCGTTTTTTTGGTCTCCTCAGGGAAAGGGGTGGCCAGTTTGGTACAACAAGCAATGATGAGTCTTTAGGGGCAGGTCAAGAACAAATCTCAGAGCGCGGTGGTAGGGAGTATCAAGTTTTAGAAGCTCTCTTTGGGGGCAGTGGCTATATAGGAAATCACCGTAATCAAGCAGGGGAAGAAAGGTTGTTTGAACATTGGTTCCAGGGTGAGTAGGTGTCTTATGCGGTACAATAGGCCAAGACGTTGCATTAACGTTTTAGTCAGATCGTTTAGGTGTACACTGAAGTTCAGTATGTTATCCAACCAGACTCCCAAATATTTGAATTTGTCCACTATTTCTAATGGTTCACCAAAAGGTGACAATCTGGGTAGGACCGGGGGGAGATAACCATGGCTTTTGTTTTTTGGGTGTTTAATATTAGCTTCAGATTCAGCACGTTATGCTGGAGTATGATAAAGTCCTGTTGAAGCTCCTTGTAGGCAAGATCAAGAGAGGGGTTGGTTGAATAGATGACAAGTGTCATCTGCGAAGAGGTGAACGTTTCCTGCTAAAAGGCCAGAGTCAATACGGTCAATATAAATGGCGAAGAGGATAGGTCCCAGGATCGAGCCTTGCGGGACACTTTGCGGCAGAATCTTTAATGGGGAGAATTCAGCTTGGATTTTAATTTGCTGTCTCCTATTTGTGAGGTAGCAGCAGAACCATTTTACTGCAGCAGGGGTTAAACCAATATATCCCAGAGAGTCAAGTAGTATGGAATGGTCAACCGTGTCGAATGCTTTACTAAGGTCCAGGAAGAGTGCATAGATATGCTGCTTGTTATCCAGGGCTTGTAACCAATTGTTAGAAACTTTAGCAAGGGCCGACACGGTGCTATGTTTGGGTCTAAACCCTGATTGATCAGGGCTTAGGATGTTTTCACTATCCAAATTCTCCCTTAGTTGAGTGTTGACGATTTTTTCAAGGAGGTTGGATAGAACAGGAAACAGTGAAATGGGCCTATAGTTGTTCAAATCTGTAGGATCTCCTGATTTAAACAAAGGAATAATGTGCACAATTTTCCAACTGGATGGCAGTTCCCCTTGGATTAGTGAGCAATTAAAGAGGTGGGCAATTGGTGCTGTCAGATAGAAATAACCTGCTTTGAGGAAGAATGGTTCTAATAAATCAGCACCCACACTCTTTTTGGTGTCCAATGAGAGGAGGAGGTCCTCCACCTGTTCATATGATACTGTCCGGAACTTGAACGTGAGGCAGTCAGACCCAGGGGCAGAGGTCAGGCTAAGTAGAGAGCTGGCATAACAAGTGGTACTCATTTTACTAGCAGATCACACGTCGAAGGAGAGGCCTGCAGTTGCGAAGTGGTTATTAAGCTGATCAAGGATCTCAGCCCTGGATGTGTAGATGTTATTTGTCACAATTTTAGCTGGGAGGGGAGTGGCAGGAGAGTGACCTTCGACCTCTCTCAAAATCTGCCAGAATTTGGCTGAGCAGTTTTTGTTTACCTCAAGGGCGGACTGGAAAAAACATGCTTTTTCCAGCCTGACCAGTTTGGTGCAGGCATTCCTGGCAACTCGGAAGGACAGCCAATCAGAGTCGGACTGAGACCTCCTTGCCTTTTCCCATAGAGCATCTCTGTGACGCAGGGCCCTCTTAAGAGCTGGGCTGAACCAGTCAGGGTCACGTTTCCTTAACTTAATTTTCCTTAAGGGTGCATGCTTGTTGATGACCTTAAGTAATATGTCTTGGAATATGCAGAAGGCTTCTGACACAGTGGGTGTGAGGTGGAAGTCCTGCCAGAGAATGTTCCCAAGGTCTGCCAAGAAGGCAGGGAGCACATTTTTTATGCTGCATTTCACCTCAAATGAGGAAGTGGAAGGGAGGTGAGGGGTGTACCTGACACAGGTAATTGCGCAGTGGTCACTCAAATCATTATGAAAGACCCCGATATAGGAGATATTATATGCTTTACTGACCAGAATAAGGTCCAGTAAGGAACTATGGTCAGAATTTTTTTTTATTAGGTCGAGTAACCTCTTGGATCAGTTGAGATAGCCTGTGGTCATCACAAAAGACCTTAAGGCTGTTAAGCACATGCATCGGTCCAGTTGAGGTTAAAATCCCCCATTAAGACACACTCCGCACTTGCTTTTTCCAGGAGAGAATGTAGGTGGGTCAAAATGTCCAGATTGGCTGCAGGCGGCCTGTAGCATGCGGCTACCAGTAGGGCTACTCCAGGTGATAGAGTAATTTTAAGAGAGAGGCACTCAAATTCTTTGGGCATCAATGTGCGGTCAAGGTTGGAGGTTTGGAATTTATCTTTGATATAAATGGCAACACCACCACCTCTGGACCGTGTCACACCTGAATAGATTGTAGCCAGGGATATGGAGCAATTTATCAGGCACACTGCTCTTCAGCCAGGTTTCCGAGAACACTGCTACATCTGGGGAGACGTGTAACATCCAGGCTTGGGCCTGGTCAAGTTTGCTGGCAAGACTGCATATGGTCATGTGCAGGAAACTCACGCCCTTCAGCTGGGACAGTTCCCTGGGAGCAGCTATCAGCAAGGGGGGGCGCCCCGGATTTAAATCCACATTTCCTGTGCAGAGAAATTCCCCGGGATATGATTAAATGGTTTAGAAGTATTTATAACACGGCCACTGTAAGACCCCTTACACATGGTTGGAAAGGTCCTATAATTCACATAAAAAGAGGGGTTAGGCAAGGCTGTCCATTGAGCCCGGTCCTATATGACTTTTTTATTGATCCCCTACTGAGGAAAATCAACATCTTGACTGAGATACAGGCAATTTCTTTAGGCCCTCAGGTACTTCCTTACAAAATTTTAGCATACACTGTCGATGTGAATGTGCTGACACAGAATGCAGACTCTATCCTAAAACTTTTAGAAATATATAAACTATTTGGACATACATCAGGAGCGGCTCTCAATCTAGACAAATGTATCGGGCACAGACCAAACTACACCCTAAATTTCAAAAGACAGATAGGAGGTATTGAGATTAGAGACGCACCCATAAAAATCTTAGGCATCTTTCTAGGAAATTTTTAGTTGAACACATTTAACTGGGAGAAAAAAAATCTCTATAGGGAAGAGCAAGGTATTGAACTGGAACAGATGGAAATTTAGTAAAAAGAAAAGAATCTACTTAATTAAGACATGTCTAATCCCGGTGTTTTTGTATATCAGTTACATCTCCCCCCCCCACCCAAATTGCTGGAAACGACACTCTTAAGCATATTTTTTAAACTTTGCTGGGGAAGCAGATTAAACCCCTTAAAGAGAAACACATTGTACCTCACAATCAAAAGAGGGGGCCTTAACATGACCAACCCGATTCTATTCTTTAACAGTTTTTTTTATTCAGAATAAAATAAGACCCCTAGTCACAGCAGGGCATGATGGCTGGGAATGGATTCTTAGATCTAAATGTGCACATTGGTTAACAGCTGGGAAACACCTTCACTTAGAACCCTTAAGAAAACAATTACCATCCCAGAATATATCAGAAGTACTTTTTTGTGACTAAAACAGTGGGATGTCACAAGAATACAGATACTGAACCTATCCAGGAAGCAACTATATTTTTACTTACTAGAAGTAACTTGCGCTGTAGAAACAGTATTTGAAAAATGCCCATTACGACACAGAGACACCCCAGTGCTCTTCCTAAATAATAAAAGAACACCAGAACACCTCTGGGATTTTCACTGGCTGGTGTGCCATGAAAAAATAAACATGAAAGCAAATCAAAAGCATAAACCTCAACAGAAGAGGATTTGTGCATGACTAAAATGTATACAAATGGAAGAGACCACTGAGCACCTCTCATTCCATTGTTCCTTTATTTCTGGGTTTTGGGATTTGGTGGCACACAGGTGGGGCACAAATATTTTTAAAACCATAACGTATGAAAATCTCATGTATGGAGCATTCGATAACTCTTGGAGGGAATGGAATGGAAGCACCTTGCAGGTACTAATGGTGTTTTTTAAATGGAACATTTGGTCTCTTAGATGTAATTTCACTCTAGAACAGAAAGAAGGGAACTCAACCAAACTACTCAATAAAGCTATCCTAAACATGAAACGGTTATTTGAAAATGAACGGAAAAGATTTGAAAACAGCAAAATTTTGGAGCTCTGGAAATTGGATTACAGACAATGATTTTCCTGTAACTTGAAAAAAAAGAAAGGAGAGGAAACAGGTATATAAAGATGTGACCCCCCCCCCCCGGTATAGTTTGTTATTAACCTTCACATGATGAATTATGCCAGATTCTATTATGAAGAATAACTTGTAGATAGAAAAACCAGAAAAAGGCTTAATTTTCTTTAAAGTTTATTGATGCTTTCCTTTTAATATTCCATATGTTGTATACTTCTTGTTTGTTGTTAAATGCTTTATGTTGAATGTACTGGAAATTTGTTTGCTCTTAATAAAAACTTCCCCTACTCTTTTCGAGAAGTGCCATGGGATCTTTAACATCCACCTGAACTACCACCAGAACAGGCAGACAGGACCTCGGTTTAACGTCTCATCCGAAAGACGGCACCTCAGGAGTGCAGCACCCCCCTCATGCTGCACTGCTGTGTCAGTATTGGGATATTAACCCAAGTTATCCCGGCCTCAGAGGTGGGTGTGCTACCTGCTGAGCCACTGCCACTATTGGCTCTGCCACACTGCTCATTGTTCTCACCTGCCCGCTCTGAGTCATGGGTTCTTATGGCTTTCTTCGTTTCTCCCACCAGTCTCCTGCAACATGGTCTTGTCAGAGTTCCCCATCATGCAGGAAGACCAAATCTTCACAGGTAATCTTACTTGAAAAATCTAGCTGTTTATTAATCTATTTATTTATGTTACATAGAAACACAACGTGTTGGAAGAAAGGGACCAGTAGGCTCATCTAGTCTGCCCTATTTTCCCTACCCAACACTACACCCTAGACCCTATTTATTTTATTAATTTAGTTTTTGTTGACTGGGTAAGTGCACTAGACAAATTGGTCACAGCTGTCCCTCCTCCTTACCTATGTTTAGAATATCCATGTGCCTATCACACACATGCTTGTAGTTCCCCACTGTATGTCTTCATCCCTACCACCTCTTCTGACAAACTGTTTTAGGCATCTACCACTCTTCCTGTGACGTATATCCTCACATCCCTCAAACTCCCCCAGTCTTATATTATGCCCCGTTTACTGGTGTTCCTCCTCCTCCTTTGAAAGAGGCTCCCCCCTGCACTTTGTTCAACCCAGAGAGGTACTTATAGGTCTCAATCATGTCTCCTCTCACTCGCCCCTCTTCCAGGAAGTACAAGGCCAGCTCTCACAGTCTCTCCTTGTATGGTTTCTCGTGCAAACCCCACACCATTTTAGTAGCCCTCCTCTGGACTGCCTACACCCTGTCGATGTCCTTGCAGCGGTGCGGCCTCCAGAACTGGACACAGTACTTCAGGTGAGATCTCACCAGTGAGCAATACAGACGCAACACCACCTCCCTTATCCTACCAAAGATCCCCCTCCCTATGCATCCCAGTATCTGGCTTGCCTTGTCTACTGCCTGTGTCACTGCCCTGCCACTTGAGATCATTAGATATGATCATCCCAAGGTCCCTCTTTTGCTTGGTAACTGTAAGTACCCCCCACCGCCCATCTTATACACAGTCCCTGGGTTATCCCACCCCAAGTACATGACTTTGTACTTTTGGGAACTGAAACCAAGCTGCCACTCCCTAGACCACTCCTCTAGTTTCTCCAGATCCCTTTGCATTCTCTCAACCCCCTCCTGGGTGTCCACCCTGTTGCAGATGTTTATGTTATCTACAGAGAGACACATCTTCTCCTCCAGTTCCTCAAAAATGTCACTTATGAGGACAGGGCCCAGTACCGATCCCTGTGTTACTCCGCTAGTCACGCTCCCATCCTCTGAGTGACTGCCGTTTACCACCATCCTTTCTCTCCTATCTCTCAACCAGTCTGATATACCCAGTTTACCACGTTCTCCCCAACTCCCAGGCTGCTAAGTTTCTTTATCAACCTCATGTGTGGTACAGTGTCAAGGGCCTTACTGATGTCCACATAGGCCACATCCACTGCCCTCCCTGATCCACTTTCCTAGTTACACAGTCAAAGAAATCTATGAGATTTGTTTGACACTGACCCTGTGAAGCCATGCTGCTGTGGTCCTGCAGCCCATATACTTCCAGGTACTCCATCTGTCCCTCCTTTAGCAGGGACTCCACTGACTTCCCCACTACTGATATGAGACTGACAAGTCTGTAACTGCCGACCTCCTCCCTGCTGCAGCTCTTGTGCAGAGGGACCACACTGGCTCTCCTCCATTCCTCTGGAACCCCTGCCCCATCTCCAATGGGTGCTAAACAGTGTTGCCAGAGGGGCAGCCAGCACCGTGCTCAGCTCCTTAAGTACTCTTGGGTGGACAGGGTATTACATTACCAGTATCGGACTGCACTTTGCGATGTGAACTGGCTGCTCATGCGATACACTCTTTCTTCTAGATCGCAAAAAAAAAAAAAAAGTGATTCATTCTGTGACCCTCCCCCGTCTCCCCATCCCAAAGACACTCACCCACAAGTAGTTAACTGTTCCATAATGACCTGCACGGTGCTGCCAATAATATCTGAACGGTCTCACCACCTCATGCCTGAATACCGACAATTGCTCCCAGTAGTGCTTTGCAATATCGCATGTGGGAGTGATTGCTGGCATTCAAGCCAGTGACGGTGAGACTGTTTGCATACTATTGGTAGCACCCTGCAGGTCACAGAAGAACAATTAGCCACTTGTGGATGACTGTCTGTGGGGACAAGGGTGGGGGAAGAGTTTTGGCACACATGGGATCAGGGCTTTGGCAAGTGACTTCGTTTCTGGCAGAGGACATGAGTGTAGAGGGTGGTGGAGGTACTGAGATGGATGGGGGGAGGGTTTTGCCATACATGGGTTCGAGTCTGTTATCAGCTGGTGCCTCATTTGATGGTGTACCCGAAAGCAGTCTGCCTCTCCCTGAAAGAAAAGTGTGTGTGTTTGTGTTAGGGGGTATTGAAACAGATGAAGCAAAGACAGAGTTAATGTTAATAAAGGATTTTATTCATACGGACATGCGAAGAATGCCAGCAGATACAGGCCATACCGTCTATCGAGTTACTCGAGTAAGCAGCTATCAGACTAGTTATTCTGCAGCTGCCATATATTTTTTTTTAAATATATATGTCTATACATTTTTAGCATTATTAATTTTGTTGATCAAACTGAGGCAAGTGCTATGCAGTTCCACAACTCATTAGCACTTTAACGTGCAAAACTGCTAATCAATTTTCTCAGCTTTATACCCTGGTGGATCCCATCCGGTCATATCACCTTGTTTTCCTTTAGGGCTTCCAACCAACGGCAGACTCTCTCTTCTGTAAACAGTAAACAGACTTGTGTCCACCCTCTCCCCTGGTACCTGCTACAGAATGTCGGCCCATCCCCCCCCCACTTCCACTGTGAAATTGTTCCCCCCTCCTGATATCCTGATCTTCACTATACCACCCCTTGTCTTTGTCTTCTCGCTCCCCCTACCTCAAGAAAGTCTTAGCTCCATTCCTGACCTCCTGGGTGATCCTTTCCTCAGTTTGAGCTCTTGCTGTCCTTACCGTCCTTCCTGCCTCCCTTTGTTTCTCTAGATGTACCTCTCTGTGTTCACCTCCGTTAGGGTTCCCTTGTACTTTATGAAAGTTTTTTCTCCGTTTATCACCTTAGCCACCTCCTTTGAGAACCACAGTGGACTCTTTCTCCTCTTATCCTTGCTTATTACCTTTAAACAGCTTGCCATCACCTCAGTTTTCCTTTCTTTACTCTATTCCATTGTGCATCTATTTCCCCCTTTAAGGTAAGTGTATCCTAGGAGCACAGGGAAGTTAAGTGTCTTGCTCATAGTCACACAGTATGTATGTAAGTTGTGGCTGTGAGATTCAAACCCAGTTCTCCAGGTTTGCATCTCACTGCTCTTAATCACTACACTGCTGCTTCCCTAACTAACAAAGAGCCATCGAAAACAATCTCCAGAAAATAAATATGCACCAAAGAAAGTAGTAAAAGTGATTAATATGATACATATTACATATATAATTCTGGCGCAGTAGCGCCAGTATAGTTAGGGTCAGTGCAAACTTCTATATTAAACCCGAATTTTGGAACGTTTATAACTTTGGAACCGTTCACTCAATTTGCATTAGATTTGGCATGCATAATCTCTATAGGTAGGTATTTTCACATGCCACATTCCGTGTGAATCAGTTATGTGGTTTTTGAGATACAGATGGTCAGAACATCCTAAATTTACCATTTTTTTGAAGTTTCTTTGTCCACCTGTATCTCAGAAGAAAAAATTACTCACTGCAGTAATTTTCTTTCTTCCAAGGGGTCCTTTAGAATCAGTAACTTTCTGCACTTAGCTGGCTAGGTCCAACTGCCCCGGAGGTGTGCCTTTAAGAGATATTTAAATGAGCGTAGGGCCAAGCCAATCAAAAGACAGGAGGGGGTGTGAGCTGAGTGAGAGCTATTGAATGCTTCAGAATTTTTTCAAGGAAAAACGAGGGCAAATGCCCCGAAAAAGAATCAACAAGATTCATAAAACATGCAAATGTCCACAAAAGTGGAAACAGAAACAACAGCAACACGAGCTAAAAACTCAATAAGAAACTCCAAATTTGGTAAAAGGTGACATAAGAGCCCTTCTCCGACAGGTGAACCGGGGAGGAAGGGTAGCAGCTTACTGATGCTAAAGGACCCCTTGGAAGAAAGAAGATTACTGCAGTGAGCAATTTTTCTTCTTACCCCAGGAGTCCTTTAGCATCAGTAACTTTTCTGCAGACTACCCAGCAGTACCAAGTGGGAGGTGGGCAGAGAACCTACTTAGGAAAGAGGCTCTGCAGAACCGCCCTGTCAATTTGGCATCAGATCTGGTTTGCACATCCAAACTGCAATGTTTCACAAAGGTGTGCACAGATTTCCAGGTAGCTGCTTTGCAGACATCCAGTAGGGGAATGTCCCTTGCTGCTGCAAGCGAGGCTGCAGTGTCCCTGGTGGAATGGGCCCTGAGCCCCACTAGAGGTTGTTGACCAGCTTTCTCATAGCAGAATCTAATACAAGAGACCAACCAACGAGAAATAGTTCTCTTGGTAGATGGTCTTCCTCTGCCTACATCCCCGTAGGTGACGAACAACTGAGTGGAAGAGCCTCTGGGCTGTCTAGTATGCTCTAGGTAGTGAAAGATGGCTCTTTTGACATCCAAGCCGTGGAGCTTTTGCTCGCCAGGAGTGGATGTCTCAGCAAAGAAGACTGGCAGAGTAATGGACTGGTTCAAGTGAAACTCTGAAACCACCTTTGGCAGAAATTTCCTATTTGTCCTGAGTTCAACTTTATCGTTGTGAGGGATGATGTAATTCTCGGCTCAGTGCACAGGGCCTGAAGCTCTGAAATCCTCCTGGCAGACGTAATGGCTACCAGGAAGACGGTCTTCCAAGTTACAAACTTGATGTGGGCCATGGACATAGGCTCAAAAGGTGGATTCATGAGCCCATCTATTCAAAGGTTCAGGCTCCAAGAAGGAACAGGCTCCCCGGTTGGAGGCTGGAGGTGCAAGAGGCCTTTGAAAAACTGTTTAAAAATGTTGTGGGAAAAAACTGATTGCTTCTTTCCCATCGAAAGGTAGGCTGAAACTGCTGCCAGGTGTAGCTTGAGTGAAGATGGCTTCAAGCCTGACGTCTGTAGGTGTACCAGGTAGTCTAGCAGCTGAGGGTCTGAAGCTGATATGGGTTCAACCTTTTCGCTCTTGCACCATAGGGAAAACCTTTTCCATTTGGCTGCATAAGTCTTCTTAGTGTTTGTTTTTTTTAGCCATCCTCAGTATCATAAGGACCTGTTCAGAGTACTGTGAAGATGGAAACTCTAACTCCTGAAGAACCAGGCCTTGAGGTGAAGAGAGTGTATGTCTGGGTACTGCACTCCTGTCTGAGAAAGGGTCAGCAGAGAGCGAGTCGGAGGCAGGCGAATGGGCCTGTTGCAGGACACTGAGAGAAGAAGAGGGTACCAGGCTTGCCTGGGCCAGTCCGGAGCCACTAGGACCATCGATGTAGGCTGCTTAGTTTCAGCAAAACCTCGAATATAAGGGAAAAGGGAGGGAAATGCGTATAGGAACCTCCCTGACCAGTCCAGGATCAGGGCATCCAGAGGAAGTGTTCCTGGAACTGGGGGCCTGCAACAGTACTGAGGAAGCTGAAAATTGAGGAGAGGCAAACAGATCCATGTCTGGTGTGCCCCACCGCCTGAACACTGTGGCTAGTACTTGCTTGTTCAGTGTCCATTCGCTCTGACCATGACTGATGCAGCTTAGAGCATCCGCCAGAGTATTGAGTTTGCCTGGCAGATGAATAGCTGAGAGGCTGACTCCAGAGAGAATGCTAGAGACCACAGCTTCCAGAGTATTCCTGATCTGGTACTACCCTGCTTGTTTATGTAGAACATTGCAGTGGTGTTGTCTGTTAGAATTTGAACCGCCTGCCCTTCTATGCAGGGAGCAAAGGCGTTGAGAGCTAGGAAGACTGCTCTGAGTTCCAAAAGATTTATGTGCAACTGTGACTCTTCGGGAGTCCAGTTGCTGCTTACTGAGGCACTGTCTAAATAAGCTCTCCATCCCAAAAGGGAGGCATCTGTGGTGATCACTTTTGTGGGAAGAGGAGCCTGAAAGGGAACCCCTGCCTGCAAATTTGCAGGGTTCTTCCACTACAGCAAGTTTTGGAGGAACTGCTCCAACACAGGTATCAACTTTGAAAATTTGTTGCTTCTCTGAGACCAGCGAGCTCTGAGGTAGGCTTGCGGGAGTCTCGTCCTGTACCTGACCCCTGGTACTACTGCGGTCATAGAGGTCATATATCCCAGAAGTTTGAGGACATGTCTGGCTGGTCTTGGCTGTCCCTGTGCGAAAGAATCTGCCACTGAAAGGAAACTCTGAATTCTTTCCTGCGGGAGGAAAACATATCCCTTCCGAGTGTCCAGCTGGGTGGGTTCTGGGTGAGATTCCTTTAGATTTACCAGGAAACCCAGAGACTCCAGAGTGCATTCTGTGAGGGAAAGAAATTCCTTGACTTGGCAAGGAGACTTTGCTACTATGAGCCAGTCATCCAGATAGGGGTAGAGACAGCGACACCCAGTCTCCTGAGATGTGCTGCTACCACTGTGAGACACTTGGTAAAGACTCTTGGGGCCGAGGACAGACCGAAGGGTATTGCGATGAACTGATAGTGACCCGAAGGAAGTTTGAACCTGTGAAACTTCCTGTGAGATCTCCTTATGGGTATGTGGAAGTAGGCGTCCTTTAAGTCGAGGAAGGCTAGCCAGTCTCCCTGCTGTAAGGACTGTATGACCAGTGACAGAGTGACCATTCTGAATTTGGGTTTTTTCAGATGTTTCTTTAAATATCTGAGATCTAAGATAGGTTGCCACTCCCCTGTTTTCTTTCGTGTCAGAAAATACCTGGAGTAGAGGCCTTTGCCCTTCTCGTGGGTGGGGACCCTTTCCACTGCTCCTAAAGCGTTTTGTACCTCCATTTCCAACAGCGGTATCTGTGTTGAGGACAGAGGTCTTGACACCTGGGTATGCTTGAGGTCTGGCAGCTGCTTGAACTGTAATGACAGACCCTTCTCCACTATCTCCAGCACCCACTTGTCCAATGTAATGAGGGACCAGTGCTGAAGATAGTGGGAGAGTCTGCCTCCAACCAGAAACAGGGAGGCAACCTGGACACTCACATCAGGACTTAGACTGAGAGGCAGATGGCTGGGTAGAGGTGGCTCTTCTTTGGCCCCTTCTGCCCCTGCCTCTGAAAGACCCCCTGTACTGGCTAAAGTCAGACTGGGGATAGGGATTGTAAGGCCTGGGAACAAAACTACTGCCCCTACCGCCCCTGGGACGGGATCTCTGAGGGGTGGCGGGTTTAGGCTTGGATGAGTGGCTCTGCCAGGAGGCCTTGTACTCATCGACTTTTTTCATGTAGTCAGTGGAAAATTCATGGCCTTGTTCTGAGTTCAGACTGGCTGCGCTAAGCCAGGCGAAGCGTCTCAGAGAGATGGCATGGGCCATCACCCTAGAGGCTGCATCATTGTTGTCATCTGCCATGTGGAACTGGTACATAGCAGCTTCCAGGGCAGTTTTTGATGTATCCACCAACTCCTGCACCATAGAATCTGATCCGTTGTGGGCGATAGCCTGGACAGATTTCCAAAGGGCTTTCTGATATTTGGCTGTGAATGCCATGTAAGAAGAAAGCCTGAGAAGCAGGGAAGCTGTGGCATACATTTTCTTTGGTATAAAGTCAATTTTCTTGGAATCCTTGTTGGGGGAGAGGGCGACAAGGAGATTCCAGCTTTCTCACAAGCTGCCTGCTGCACTATACTTTTGTGGCTAGGGTGTGCAGACAGGAACTTGGTACCATTTTTAGACAATTTATATATTTTCTCTCAAGCCGCTCATCAACCCGATACTGAAGTGGGGTGCTGAAGCACCTTCATGGTATTTTTTCTACATGCATTATAGAGACGACCAGGATTTCTGAGGATGAAAGACCCTTCAACTCCCTATAATCTTAGTCTTCATCGATATCCTGGTTGGGCTCCTGCGTAGGGAGGTCCAGGGTATCCAGCATATTCTGTATAAATGTAAACATAAAGGAAGGATCCTCGTGGTCACTGGGGACTCCTGGGGCTCAAGGCCCTCAAAATCTATGTCAGGGGCATCATAAAATTGATCATCATCTGCATCACCCTCACAGTCTACAGAAGAGAGAACTGTGGAATAGTGCTTACCAGCCCCAGCAAATCGAGGACCCATCTTTTGAAGGGTCTGAAACAGTTGCCATGCTTTTTCCATATCTTGCAACGACGGAAGAACATGTGCAGTTTGTAAGTGCTTTTTTTTGTTTTTCTGTATGCTTTAAGCTGCCTGTTGTCTCACTATTGGCTTTCCCAGAGGCGATGGCAGCATATCTGTCATGACAGAGTTTCTTTTTAGCCACTTCATCAGAGGCTTGATCAAGCTTCCTTTTTTCGTCACTCTTATTATTCTTCAATTTGTGAGGAACTTCATCTTTGGAAGTTTTACTTTTTGGCTGGGATCTGGAGGGCTTCTCAGTACCTCTGATTCTGGTATTAGTACTTTTGAATGGCCCCTCATCAGAAGCCTTTGATTCATCCTCAGCCATAATAATCAAAGATTTGTCGCCTATGTTTGCCAATTTAAGCAAAACAAAGCAGTTCTGGACCTACAAACTGAGTGCAGGTTTCTGTGAAAATGCCACTGTCCAGTCCTGCCCAGTTAATAAACTCTGTTACTAGTGCCTTTCTTTTTTTCTGGTTGTAAAACTGGGATCTATACCAGTGTCAATCTTAATAGAAACCGAGTAATACTCAACTGCGCACAGGTGGCTGCAGGACCGCTATGGACAGTTCTAACACAGATGATACCAAGGTCCAGTAATATAACAAAAAAGGTTTCCTCGTAATTGCCAATCTAGAGAGAAAACCCCCAGGCACTGTTTAAATTTGAAATCTACTGCAGGTGCCTCGTGGTAAACCCCGCGAGGTCTGAGGTAAAAAACAAGGCAACTGTCCCTAATTCGCCGGTTCCCACAAGAATTTACCCCAAAAATGAAGGAAACCATTGAAAATAAGCACCCGCGATAAAATTAGGCTTTAAACTAAAATAGCACCGTCGTGCTAAAAATAAAAAATTTGCGCAGTGCTAATGAAAAATTAAAAATTCACTCAGCACACTAAAATAAATAATTTATGAGGAAAACTTTACCCAGATAAGCACTAGGAGGCTGTCAACAAGGAAAATTGGGAGACACCTCAGAGGCAATATTGCTCAGTCCAGCAGAGAAAAAATTCTGAAGCATTCAACAGCTCTCACTTAGCTCACACCCCCTCCTGTCTTTTGATTGGCTTGGCCCTACGCTCATTTAAATATCTCTTAAAGGCACACCTCTGGGGCAGTTGCACCTAGCCAACTAAGTGCAAAAAAGTTACTGATGCTAAAGGACTCCTGGGTTAAAAAAAGGCTTTAGGTTGTGGTCTGAAATTTTCAGGGTAGAAAGCCTTTGCCTCACAGATGTGTCCTTTGAAGGTTTGGTGAAAAAATATTATTCCATTCAAAAGTTATTAAATGTGTAATTTTTCCATTATTTCCTATGGGACAAAATAGATGCCAGGCACGAAAGCACTTTTAGTTTTGCAAATAACTACCCTTCAATGGATGTGCATAAAATTTTGCATGCATAGTTTTGTAGGGTATGTCTGTTGATGTGGCTAATTAACATTTGAATCGCTTGTGTGGTTTCTAGGATACAGTGTCTCAAACATCCTTAAATGTACATGGTTTCCCCATTTTCGCAAACAGTCTTCCTCTTTTGCATATTTGCACCTCAATAACTTTGCAATCCTTCAAAGGATGTGTATAAAATTTTGCGTGCATACTCTCCTGAGGTATGTCCATTGATGTAGCTAATTTCATGTGAATCACGTGAGTGGTTTCTGAGATACAGTGTCTCAAATATCCTTAAATGCACATATTTCATTCCATTTTCATAGACTTCCAGTTTTGCATACTTTGCACCTTCATAACTTTGCAATCGTTCATGCTGGCCGGCGCAGCAGCATGGTCTCTCTCTGTGACACCGACGTCCTGGGTTCAGGAACGGACCTGGGAAGTCTGAGGGCTGGCCAGGGGGAGATAGACTGAGCATCCTAGAGACGACTCTCCTTCTCCGGGGGGGAGGGGGGCTGAGTGTCCGCTGCAAGTCGGGCCCCTAGCGGAGGCTGAGGGTCTTGTAGCGACCGGTGCCTGGAATGCTTAGGAGGCATGTGGATGCTGGCGTCATTGTATGTCACACCTCCTCCTCCACGAACCCTCTGCAGCAGCCATCCATGCTTCTCACAAGACTGCCCCAGCCTCCCAATCGTCCGCTTCTGGCACTCCTGTTCAGACAACCAATCCCCATCATCTACTTAACCAGCTGTCTCAGTGCCCGCCTCGGGGCAAGTCAGGAGGCACGCCAGCTGGCACCCCTGCTGGCATCCTTCTCCGTCATTGCGGGGTTGTGCTGGTGAGGTGGCCCCACTAATCAGGGGGTATCGCCGGGGGGGTGGGGCGCGAGGACGAGGCCCAGGGGTTGGTGCAAGGCTCAGGTACTCAGGTGGTCCTGTAACAAAAAAACTATACTTTAAAAAAAAAACCAAAAAAAAAACTTTGCAACTGTTCAACAGATGTGCATGAATGTTTGCATGAATAATGTCGTGGGTATGTCTGTCAATGTGGCTAATATCATTTGAATCACTTGTGTGATTTCTGAGATACTGTGTCTCACATCCTTAAATGTACCTGTGTTTCCCCCATTTTTGCAAAATCTTCCAGTTTCGCATATTTGCACCTCAATAACTTCCCAGTCCTTCAAAGGATGTGTATAAAATTTTTCATGCATAATCTCTTGGCATAGGTCTCTTGATGTGGCTAATTTCATTTGAATCGCTTGTGTGGTTTCTGAGATAACAGTGTCTCACATATCCTTAAATGTACATATTTTTTGTATTTTTGCAGTTTTCCAGTTTTGCATACTTTGCACCTTAACTTTGCAACCGTTCAACAGATGTACATGAAAGTTTGCATGTATAATCTCGTGTGGGTATGTCTGTTGATGTGGTTAATGTCATTTGAATCGATTATGTGGTTTCTGACATACTGCGTCTCAACCATCCTTAAATGTACATGTTTTTTCCCCATTTTCACAAACAGTCTTCTAGTTTCATATATTGGCACCTTGGTAACTTTGCAATCCTTCAAAGGAAGTGTATGAAATTATCAGATGGGGTCATAAGAAGACTATGTTCACAATCTGGAGTGAAATTTTGAAAAAATGCCAAGGTTATGACCATTTCTAGTAATTTCAGTACGCCCACTCGTAACTTCGGAAATTTTAAATATTTGAACCCTGGATTTTTTCAACATAGCCTTCTTATTACCCGACATCATGTGTGTCCCAGGTGTCATTTTTCAAATCCTGTCCAAACTGTGTTTTCGTACTTGTTGTGTGGAATGGCATTGCAGCTGCGCAGAATTACGTTTTGGCGGGGATTTCAATATTTTCTCTACCGGGTACATTTGCTGGGGTAATAAGATGGCTGTGCTGATAACTCGGACCCTGCACTCCCACAGTAAAATTAAGAAAATCATGGAGCATGAGCATGCAGGGCCTCCACCATGACATAACGACAGTTATGGAGTGTGGGAGTGCAGGGCCTGGGCCCCGTGCTCCCACAAAAACATAAGGATATCAGTAAGTTATCTGAAAGAGAAAGGAAATTCATTGCAGAAAACTTCGTTAATATATCAGGGTTTTTACTAAAGTGACAAAAGCAGGGAAGTGAGGTGTTCAAACAACATGAAGTCTTGCTGTATTCTGACATATGCAGTGATGCCCTACCTTTGAACTGCCCCGGAGAACAAAGAGTTAACTTTCTATGCAGAGCATAGAATGCTGAGCTCGAGCTCGGTTGGAGTCTCTGTCTGGAGTGCTTCAAACTCAAACCGTCAGATTCTTTACTCCGCCTCACTGAACGGTCGCTCCGGAGATTTCTTCTTCAGCTCGGTTCGAAAGTCGGTTAAAGTCTCAGTTTTCGTCGGTTTTTAAACCGAAAAAGTTATCTGCATAGTCGGTTCAGTCTCTGTCTGTGGTACCGTGAGTACTAGATAGGAATTGTTCTGTCTTCTGTGTGGAACTTGTAAAAGTGCAGGTCGGTTCGGCTGAACCGACCAATTGATAGTGACATTTTGTGTTTTACTTAGTGCATGGTTACCGGTTCTTATTGGTTCTAAAAAAAAATGTGTTTTACTACAGTTTTTTCCAATAACCGTGACACGGTTAGGAACAGATAAGGGTGTCTTGCCTGGCGGTTGTCATAAAAAGGGTAAGTTGGTTAGGTTGGCCATGTCTGAGAAACCCAAGAAAAAAAATGGGCCCACTGGGTTTCAACACTGCAGTGAGTGTGGGGAGGTCTTTGCTAAGGCCGATCCCCACACAACCTGTGTTTATTGTCTGGGGTTTGACCACCTCGATTCAGACTGCCAAATATGTAAAAATTTTCCCAAATCTACCCTTGAGAAGAGATTAGGTAGACTGAGGGAAAAGGAGGCCGAGAAGTCCGCTGACCCGGATGGCCAGTCCGGTTCGGTTCCGACCGAACCAGAAGGAGTGCCCTCTGACCAGGGCGATACTTCTTCGGTCAAAAAGAGAGCAGATTCCAAGGGATCAGTTCCGACTAAAAGAAAGCGCAAAGAAAAATCGTCCGGTTCGGATCCAGAGGTTCATGTTCCGACCGCCGAAGAGATAGCCAGAGCAATTCGGATTGTGGAATCGCTTCGCCCGGTTCCTACCAATCTGGCACCTTCTGGCAAGGGTACAGTTCGGTTGGTTCCCCCGGTTCAAGATTATACCCTTGAAGATTTTTATGAACCGGAGTTTGAAGAAGAAGGGGAATTTGAGGATGATGATGGTGAAAGTGAGGGTCTGTATGTGCCTGTGGAACCGGACATCTCCCCAGACAGACCTTCAGGTGTTTCCCCTCCTAGGCTTTCTTGAGTCCCCTTCTCACTTTATGTTCTACAGAAAGGTGGCTGAAACCCTCCAGCTTCCTATGGAAGAGGCATTGGAGGATCAAAAGGAGCCTGATTATGTAGAAATGATGGACATCCCAGAGTCCAGGAGACTGTCTATTCCCCTCCACAAATCCTTTGGGAAGCAGACACAAAAAATTCTAAAGTCTCCTAACACTATACCTCCTGTGGATAGAAGGATGGACAAGAGGTATACACTTTCAGGCTCAGACACGGAGTTCTTATACCAGCAATACAGCCATGTTGGGGTAGTGCAGGCTGCTGCCTGTGACAAGGCAAATATTCCCTTGGCTTCACACCCCCCAGACAAGGACTCCAGGAGGATTGATGCCATGGCAAAGAAACAGTACATGGCATCTTCTTTGGGACTCAGGCAGGCGAATGATATTGCCTATACAGCTAGGTACCAGAAGTCCAGGGGGGACACTGTACTGGCATTGGCTAAACAGGCCTCCCCCCAGCTAGCCAAGGAGCTGGCGGAGGAGGCTGCAGATGGGATTGAGGCATCAAAAGTACAGTTTCATGCTGCTGTGGACTCCAATGATGTGTCATCAAGAGTCATGGCTACATCTGTGGTTCTTCAGAGAATGGCTTGTCTCAGATGTACTAGCCTCTCGGAGGATACTCAGGCTAAGGCCATGGATTTTCCTGTAGTGGGTAATTCTCTGTTTGGGGAGCAGACAGAGAATTACATGAAGAAAATGGACGAGTACAGGACCACTTATAGGAGTGCTCAGGCCAAGGAAAGGCAGGCAACTCCTCAGAGGCAGCAGTCTAGGGGCAGGGGCAGGCCTTTTCATAGGCCTTTTCACCAAGCACAGGCCTCTTCTTTTTCGCAGAGGGGGTTCTTCAGAGGGAGAGGCAAAAGGGGGATGAGCAGGGCTGCATCCAGTCCTCAGCCTAAGGTCCCTGCCAAGCAGACACCCTGATGTGTCTGCCGGGGTCGACTCTCCTGTTCCAGTAAGGGGCAGGCTGGCTTACTTTGTCCAGGACTGGAGATCTAATACATCAGACAAGTGGGTCCTGGAAGTAGTAAGCCAGGGACTGGTTCTCAGCTTCAAAAAAATTCCGAAGATGAGAGCCAGATCTTTTCCACCTGCAGGTCTCTCAGAAACCCTTGCCCTAGAGGCAGAAGTTTCATCTCTTCTGGTCTTAAGAGCCATAGAGAGAGTTCCTACCCTACACAGGGGCAAAGGCCTGTACTCAAGGTACTTCCTTACCCCAAAAAAGACAGGGGAGTGGCGACCCATCCTAGACCTAAGATACCTGAACAAACATCTTTTAAAACCAAAGTTCAAGATGGTAACTCTGGGAATAATTCTTCCTCTCTAAGGCCAGGGGACTGGCTAGCCTCCCTGGACCTCAAAGATGCCTATTTTCCCATTCCCATCAGGTGCTCCCACAGAAAGTACCTCAGGTTCGAGTTGCCCTCAGGCCATTATCAGTTCAAAGCAATGCCCTTTGGTCTAACATCAGCCCCAAGGGTTTTCACAAAGTGCCTGGCAGTAGTCGTTGCCTTTCTAAGAAGGCAAAATATTTCCATTTTTCCATATCTGGATGACTGGCTCATAGTGGGCCAGTCTCCAGACCAAGTCAAGTCAGACCTGCAAGTGACCCAGCAAGTGCTCACTTCTCTAGGATTTCTTCTCAACCTTCCCAAGTCAGTTCTCGAACCAGTGCAGCTCCTTATCTTTATAGGGCCAGTGCTGGATACTGTCAAAGCAAGAGCCTTTCTTCCCCTGGAAAGGGCAAGAGTTCTTATAGAACTGGCTTCTTCCTTCAGCCTTCAGGTGTCTCGACCAGCAAGGCATTTCCTCAAGCTCTTGGGCCACATGGCAGCTTCTACAGCAGTGGTCCAAGGGGCAAGATTCCAGATGAGGGATATTCAGTTCCATCTGAGGGCCTTTTGGTCCCAAAGGAAGGATTCTCTTACCAAACTGATTCCTGTGACTCTGACCCTGATCCAAGCCCTTCAATGGTGGCAAGATCAGGACAACTTAAGGCAAGGGGTCCCATTTGCCACTCAGTCTCATTCAGTGGTCCTTACCACGGATGCTTCTCTTCTGGGCTGGGGAGCCCATCTGGGGGCCCTCACTGCCCAGGGACTGTGGTCCCCTCAGGAATCCCTTCTCCATATCAATCTCCTAGAACTCAGGGCAGTTTTTCTGGCCCTGCAGACTTTCTCTCAGTCAGTGCAGAACAGGGTGGTTCAAATCAGAAGAGACAACACCACCACCATGTGGTACATCAACAAGCAGGGAGGCACTCTGTCTACGGCCTCGTGCACAGAAGTCTTGAAGTTGTGGTCCCTGTCTTATTCCCTGCAGGCCTCTCTGATAGCAGTTCACCGTCCAGGGAAGGACAATGTGCTAGCAGATGCACTGAGCAGGATCTCTCAGGGCTATCACGAATGGTCCCTGGACCCTCAGGTGTTGAAAGTGATTTTTTCAAGGTGGGGCACTCCAGAGATAGATCTCTTTGCATCCCTAGACAATCACCAACTTCCACTCTTTTGTTGCAGACCCCCAGTCTTGGGCTCAGTAACCCTGAATGCTCAGATTCTGAATTGGGAAGGGAAATTTCTGTATGCCTTCCCTCCCTTCCCACTCCTGTTCAAGGTTCTAGTCAAGATAAGGTCTCAACCTTGCAAAGTGATTCTAATTGCTCCAGATTGGGCCAGACAGCCTTGGTACCCCCTCTTGTTGTCCCTAGCATTCCATCTTCCCCTGTCTCTTCCCAGGAATTACAACCTGTTAACATCCTCTTGGGGAATATTTGGTACCCCAATCTTCAGTCTCTCAATCTCAAGGCATGGCTCTTGAAGAGTTAGAGTTTGCAGACTTGCATCTTTCTCAGGGGGTTCTGGATATTCTCAAAGCTGCTCGAAAGCCCTCCACCAGAAAGACTTATAACTCCAAATTGAAACGATTCAGCATTTGGTGTTCCAAGAAGCATATTTCTCCAGACACTGCTGAATTGCCTACGGTTCTGGATTATATGGTCCATCCTATTGGCCTAGACCTCAGACCAGCTACTCTTAAGGTACACTTGTCAGCTGTTTCTGCTTTTCTGTCAGTGGGAAAGTCTTCCTCACTATCATCTCATCCTGTGTTCTGTAAATTTTTTAAAGGATTGCTTCACACCAATCCTCCCTTTGGAGACCCTGCCCCTGCCTGGGATTTGAATGTTTGCATTGCTCAGCTTATGCAACCTCCTTTTGAGCCTATGTCCTCAGCAGAGCTTAAGTACTTGACTTGGAAAACTGTGTTCTTGTTAGCCATTACCTCTGCCAGGCGTATCAGTGAATTGCAGACCCTGTCAGTGGAACCTGATTTTATCTCCTTTCACAGGGATAAAGTGGTCCTTAGAACCAATAGAAGGTTCTTGCCCAAAGTGGTTTCAGACTTCCACTTTAATCAGTCTATGTCTTTCCCAGTTTTCTTCACTGATCATTCTTCCTCAGGTGAGAGGAGGCTACACAGTTTAGACGTTAGAAGAGCCCTTAGTTACTACATAGAGCGTACCAAGGGTCACGTTTGGCTCTCTCTCCAGTTGTTCCTCACTTATGGAGAAGTGGGAAAGGGCAAACCTGCCATTAAGAGAACTATTGCAGGGTGGACTGTATCTTGTATACAATTCTATGAAAAACTGGGAAAGATTCCTCCCTCAGGCCTCAGGGCTCACTCCACCAGAGGTACAGCTGCTTCACTGGCTGCTGCTGCCAGGGATATTCCTCTCTTAGAAATATGTCAAGCAGCCACCTGGAAAACAGTCCATACATTCACCAAGCATTACTCTCTGGATATCCAGGCTAGAAGTGATGCTTGGTTTGGCACAGCAGTACTTCAGAGCCTATTCCCAAAGTAGGTTCTGTCCCTCCTCCATGGAGGTACTGCTTGGTAGTCTGCATATGTCAGAATACAGCAAGACTTCATGTTGTTTGAAGAAAAAATTACTCACCTTAGTAACTGTGCTTCTTCTACTGGAGTCTTGCTGTATTCTGACCTACCTCCCTGCCTCCCCTCTCAGAACCTGTTTTTGGGAAGTGGGTGGGCAGATGCAGTGTTGCACCCCAGGGGTGCTCCTTGTTTACACCCTCTCCTTTTGTCTGGGTGTTGATTTGTTACTGTTATTTGTATTAGATTGGTTTTGGGTTTCTTGACTTGAGTCTTCCTTTGGGAATCTCAAACTTTTTACTGCCAGTTGGCTAGTAGGAATTTTACAATTTCCACATAGAATTTTTAGTTAGTAGGCTCGTAAGAATCTGACGGTTTGAGTTTGAAACACTCCAGACAGAGACTCCAACCGAGCTCGAGCTCTGCATAGAAAGTTAACTCTTTGTTCTCCAGGGCAGTTCAAAGGTAGGGGATCACTGCATATGTCAGAATACAGCAAGACTCCAATAGAAGAAACACAATTACTAAGGTGAGTAATTTTTTCTTAGGGTTGAACATCCCACCCCCACCCTTCAGACACTGACAGGCGTTTGGGGTGTGACTTGGGGTCATTGGTCCTAATGCTCAGCCCATTCCACCCCCACCCTGCAGACACTGACAAGCGTTGGGGATGTGCTTTGGGATCATCAGCCTTAACGCTCACCCCATTCTATAAGTAAATAAGCTGAGATGGGTACAGTACAGGAGAATGGGGTGAGAGTTAGGGCTGATGACTTCAAGGAACACCCCAACGCTTGTCAGTGTCTGCAGGGTGGGGGTGGAACGGGCTGAGCGTTAGGACCAATGACCCCAAGACACACCCCAAACGCCTGTCAGTGTAGGGATGGGGGTGGGTTGTTAGGGCTGGGAACCCTAATACCTCATCTCCCTGCTTTTGTCACTTTAGTAAAAACCCTAACTGATGCATTAACAATTTTTTTTTGCAATGAAAAAGAAAAAATATATATATACACACACACACACACACACACATATAGACGCACGCAGATTTATATATACCTACATGAAGACAGGCACATAAAGGAGCTTGTTGAGTTGCTGCCTTCTCTGCTGGCTGGTGATTACACCCTCCATACCCGATTTTCTGATTTTTTTTATTATTGAAATAATAAAACAAAGCTCATTTTTATTAAATATTATCTTTGGCTGTCAGGGGATAAAAAAAAGTGACAATTTCAACACATGCTTCATTATTCTTTCTCTGAAATGCTGCCATACCACTGACGTGATGACAGAACATTATAAAGCAGTGGAACTGCCTCCACCAATCAGAGGACAGCGCTACTGTACCTCTTATTACGCGTACAACTGCTACCTTGCGCTCCTCCACACAGCTGATTCCCAACATGGTAGCGCTGCCTTGTCATACCGTTCCTGTCAGAATCATCGCGAGCAGAATCAGTTGTGAGAGGAATCCCAGTTTAAAAAAGCAGTCTCTAGCCAGAAAACTTCACGGCAAATTGCAAGCGCAAATAAGCAGTCCTTTAGCCACAGAACTTCACAGAAAATTGTCAGCGCATTTTAACAAACGAGCAGTCCTTCAGCAATGTAACAACGTAATGTCCACTCATGGAATGTACCACTACCATATCTAAAGAGCAGGGGAGACCAGGAATAAGAGTACAAATAAATAGAACATTGTTAGCAAAATTTATATTCTTTTTTTTTTTTTTGGTCTGGTTCCCCCTATCCTTGGACACATTCCACCAACTGCTCCCCCCCATTCCCAGGCTTGCCCCCCTGGGTGGGGCCACCAGGGGGCTCCCCTCCCAATGGACACTGTTGGCAAGCCCGGTTTACCCCTGGGTGAGGGCCATGAAGTGGGTCTGTCATGCGGGGGCAGGTTTTTCTATGCTTGCTTCCTGGGGGCCGGGGACATGCAATGATGTCCAGCATCTGCCCCCTAATGTGACGGCGCAGGGGGTCTGTGAAGCATCGGACACTCTTCCCCTCCCTCCCACCGGAGAAGGAGAGCAGTCCCCAGGATGCTCGATCCTACTCCCCAGCTGGCCCTCCGACTTCTGGGTCTATTCCCTATCCCGGGTCGTCAGCATTGCAAGTGGAAATCCAACCACTGCGCCAGCGGGCTGGCTAGCAAAATTGATATTCTATGGTCAGGGCCAGATTAAGGTAACCTGGGGCCCTAGGCCCAAGAGAAATCTGGAGCTCCCTCTTGCCGTGACTATGCCCCTTTGCCACAAAGAGACCATGTCACAGATTGTAAGGCACCTTGGGAATCCATTTATATACAAACTGTATCTCATGTTAGGATACAGTTTGTAAGAGATATGAGCACCAGAATACAAATCAAAAATTCCTACCCTTCTGCTTCCGTCTCCTGGAAGTTGTTGGTGGACAAAGATCACCTGGCCCACCTAGTCTGCCCTGTTAATCCTGTCTATAGCCCCTCCTTAGCTCCTTTTAAGTCCTCAGATTTACCCCATGTTTGTCTTGGTGCTAGGATTCCTTTATGCCTATCCCACACGTTTTTGAAGCCTGTGATCATTTTAGCTTCCACCACATCCACCGGGAGTCAGTTTCAAGCTCCCATCACCCTGTTCGTAAAGAAAAACCTCCTGACGTTCCTCCCCCCCCCCCGTTTCACTGCGTGACACTGGTTCTTGTGCAAGTGTTCCTCTGGAAAATATTCCCTTCCTGTACCTTGCTCACAACCATGAGATATTTATATGTCTCTCCTCTCTTCCTGAAAGTACATGTTTAAATCCCCCAGTCTGTCCTCATAGGGCTTTGGGTGCAGGCTCTCCACCATCTTGGTTGCCTTACTTTGAACCCCTTAAACCCTGTCTATGTCCTTTTGTAGGTAGGGCCTCCAGAACTGTACACAGTACTCAAGGTGAGGTCTCACCAACTTTATGTCTTCCTTTCTTCTGCTGGTGATCCTTCTACCTATGCACCCCAGCATTCTACTAGCTATCTTTGCCACCTTGTCACACTTCTTAGACACCTTCAGGTCTTCAAAAATAATGAACCCAGGTCCTGTTCTAACTTGTGACCATCAGTTCTCTCCCACCGATGGTACTTAGCTGCAGGGTTCCTGTGACCCAGGTGCATGATCTTGCACTTCTTTGCATTAAAGCCCAGTTCCAAGGCTCTTAATCACTCTTCCAGTTTGCTAAGATCCTCCCCCATTTGCTCCACACACACCCCAAACGTCCACCCTACTGCAAATTTTGGTATCATCCACAGACAGACACACCTTCCCTCAACCGGCCCTTCAGCAATATTGCAGATAAATATACTGAAGAGCACTGAACTTAGCACTAACCCCATGGCACCCCACTAGTTACTTTGCCTTCCCCTGAGTGCAAACCATTTACCACAACCCTCTGACTTTTACCTTCCAGCCAGTTTCTCACCCATCTAGCTTCTGTACCTTTGGTCCTACTATTGATTTTTTACAGTAGCCTTCTGTGAAAATTCTTGGAAAAGTCAGCCCCATTTTTCCTTTTTCATGACTTTGATGATAATTTCCATGACACTCATTGCCCCAGCCCAAACTCAACCATGAACCCTCCTACTAATTTTCCCTGATAGGAAAATTGCATTTAACAATGATAATCCAATTCCAGTCAAGGAGTGTAAAAATTAATTAAAACTTTAGGCAGTATAGCCTAGTAGTTACAGCTCCAAGACAAGAACCTGGAAAACATGTACTCAGAATACTTGGATTTGTGAACCAAAACCTTTGTCTGCATACTATGGGACACAGGGCCATGGCATGTCACAGAACATCCATGTGCTAATGAGAGGCATGTGGAACTTGTAAGAGGCTCTCCGATCTTTTCAGTATAAATGATAGGGCCCCCAAAATGCACAACACATGAGACAAGTAGTGGACAAACTGAAGCGGGGTGGGGGTATTTGATTTTCACCAGTCACGCCCCTATCAGGAACATCAGCGGGGGATCTTTCTACCTACTTCTTCCCACTTGAGATACCAGGGGTTGGGAGGCAAAGGAAAAGGACCAGTTTTCACCTTAAAGGTCAGTCTGACTGGGGCCCCACAAAGCTATCACCTGTATTTAACAGCTAATTAGGGAGGCGAGCTTTATAGGCCCCGTCCACACTACACCGCTTAAATGCAGTCACGGTTCTACACCGTTACAGACAGTAACCAGTACAGTGTGTCCACATTGCCGGTGAACTGTCTCGGTAACGGTGTGGAACCGTGACAGCCCGTCCGCATTGTGGGTGCCGTGGGACCATTACGGATGGCACCCTATCCAACAATGCAGTGTGTCCTGCACTGGGGGACAGCTGGGGCAACACTACACCTGGTAACGTTACCGAGGCAGAACCTGTTTCATGACCTTTGCTGAAACCACCTCATATGTGGCTTCCACAACGATTACGAAAACGCCCTCTGTAACGTTACAGGTGCGAACGCAAACGTTGCAGTAACGGTTTGAACCCTCTGTAACGTTACAGAGGGGTTTTCGGGTTGTGGTATGGACAGGGCCATATTCAAGCAGGCAAAGCAATGGAAAGAGGCCTGTTTACACCTTAAATGTTAGTCTGCTTGCAGCCCCCTGAAGCTATCAGCTGTACTTAACACCTAATCAGGGAGGTGAGATTCCCATCACAGTTCAGCTTCTTCTGCCTTGTTCATCTTATTCAGCAGTCACGTCCATTACAAAAAAATTCAGCACAAAGAAATGGGTATGTAGTAAATATATCTGGGGGATTGTTGGGGGCCCCCTGGCAGGTGGGGGGCTTAAACTAGTGCCTATGTTGTCTATGTCTAAGGTGCTGTTTTGGGCTGGAGGCAGTTCCATTGCTTCATAATATAGTGATATGCATAGTGAGGGGAGTCTCTTATGGGATAGGTTATCGCGTGCTGTTCTAGGCTGACAGAACCGCTCAGCTTCTCTTCGCGGTCCTCTCACCCAAAACAGCATGAGATAACCTTCTCATCCCTTACGAGACACCCCTCTGTCATCTGTCGGATGAGACGTTAAACCGAGGTCCCATCTGCCTGGATTGGTGGTAGTTCATTCAGGTGGATGTTAAAGATCCCATGGCACTTATCAAAGAGAGTAGGGGAATTTCCCCGGTGTCCTGGCCAAATTTCCCTCATTCACTCAAAATACCACCAACAGCTTAATCTGGTTCAAGGTCAGTTGGCATTCATCTGTATCCCCTTCCCCCGGGTTGTGCCGGAAAACAGGCAGGATTTGTCTAGTGCACTTACCCGGTCAACAAAAACTAAATAAAATAAATAAAAATATCGAGGCACAGTTCAGGAAGCACAGGAAAACTAGGAGCGGTTATAAAATTTGCAGATAGTGTTTTATTATCATCAATTACAACAGAATAAAAATTAAAAAAATGTTCAGAATAGCCATATACAAAGGCAGTACAAACAGAGAAAACAAAAATCCTACACCCTGAGGGTTTCTTTTCAATTTCAAATCTCAGTCTCCCCTCCTCCCCCAAAAAGGACTGCTCACTTTTTATAATAAGTGTCTCTGCATGGTAATTTCTACATTCTCGGCTGGTCAAGAAGGTATCTCAGTTTTCACAAAATGTATCGGAGTTCTTGTCAGTTTCTTTGAAGAGCAGGCTTGCAAACAGAACAGTGCCCAAACTGGCCTCCTGCTGACAGTTCTAAAAACAAGCCTGAGGAGCTCAAATTGCATCTCGGAGTTAACCCCCCCTCCACCCCGAGTTCCAAATGAATAGGTTACTCACCTGTAACAGTAATTCTAGGAGTGGTATATGTTGTTCATCCACACTCTTTGGCCTGTCCCTTTCCCTTTAAATCTCACGGAAGAGTCTTCAAGCTGGCTCCTCCCACCCACCCGGGTGGTACATACCTCAACTCCGCCCGCAGTGCCAGATCTTAGCCGCTGGAAGCAGGTGATGTCGTGTGGATGAACAACATATACCACTCCTAGAACTACTGTTACCGGTGAGTAACCTGTTCTTCTAGGACCGTGGATATGTTGTTCATCCACACTCTTTGGCAGACTCCTAGCAGTTCTCCGGGAGGAGGGAGGCAAGGCGCACACACACCCTACTTAGGAAACAGAGATTGGAGAACCGAGGCCCCAAAACCAGCATCCCGGCATGACTCAAGGTCGATGCGGTAGTGGGAAATAAAGGTGTTTCCTGACTTCCAGGTAGCAGCCTGACAGATTTCCTGGATAGAGATGTCCCTGGAAGCAGTCATTAATGCAGCAGTATGGTGGGTAGAATGAGCTCTTAACCCTCTGGGAGGCTTCCTGCCCACCAACTCATAGCATAGACCTATGCATGATGTGATCCATCTTGCAATGGTCCATTTGGCTGCAGGTCTGCCATAAGTGGCTTCAGCGTAGGTGACAAACAGCTGGCGAACCTCTCCACGAATTTCCGCCGTTCTTTCCTTATAGTAGGAGACAGCACGTCTCATGTCCAGAGTATGGAGCCTGTACTCAGCATCCGAGGTGTAGTTAGGGTAGTATACCAGCAGAGTCAACACCTGATTAAGGTGAAACTCTGAGACCACCTTTGGAAGGAATTTTGGGTGGGGGCGCAGGACAACTTTGTCCCTGTGAATGACCAGATAAGGTGAGTCCACCGAAAGTGTCTGGAGCTCCCCTGTCCTTCTGGCTGACGTGAAAGCCACCAGGAAGGCAGTCTTCCACGACAAGTATGAGAGCTCATACTAGTGCTTGGGTTCGAATGGCTTGCCCATGAGCTTTGCCAAAACCAGCAATAGATCACACGGAGGCGGATGTTCATGCACCGGAGGGGATATGTGATCCAGACCTTTGAAGAAGCGCCCGACCACTGTCACCTGTGCCAATGTCGGCTGACCGACCAGCGCCCGGTAAGCAGAAATGGCTGCCAGGTGCACCCTAAGGGTCGAGGACCACAGACCCCCTTTGGAGAGAGACCAAATGTAGTCTAGATTGTTAGCCACAGAGCAGGATAAGGGGTCCAGACTCTTACCCTGACACCAAATGGAAAATCTCTTCCATTTGAAGGCATAACATTTCCTGGTCGATTCCTTGCGAGATGCCTCCACCACAGTGTAGACATCCTCGGAAAGACCCAGAGCCTGGAACTCTAGCTGCTCAGGTACCAGGCTGTGAGGTGCAGGGATCGAAGGTCCGGATGGAAGACCTTCCCCTGGTTTAATGATATCAGGTCCGGGCGTGTGCAAAGCCGCTCCAGAGGCCTGCAGCTGAGGCTGAGGAGATCTGGGTACCAGAATTGGTGCGGCCAATCCAGGGCTACTAGAATCACCTTTGCCTTGTCCCTCCTCACCTTGAGTAACACCTTGTGGATTGAGGGAAGGCATAGAGGAGGCCTGGGGTCCACGGCCTCGAAAAGGCATCCCCCTGCAGCGAGCCCTGCTGAGGGGGTGGGCATGATACAGACTCAGCTTGGCATTCTCCTTGGAGGCAAACAGGTCCACCAACGGTTTGCCCCAATGGGAGAACAGACTGTAAGCTACCTCTGGATGGAGGGACCACTCGTGGGATGTCTGGCCTAGGCGGCTGAGAGCATCTGCCAGTTGGTTCGAGACTCCCTGCCACATGGATGGCTAGATCATCTGCCGCCAACCGCGGGTCCAG
Source organism: Neoceratodus forsteri (assembly GCA_016271365.2). NCBI lineage: Eukaryota > Metazoa > Chordata > Ceratodontiformes > Ceratodontidae > Neoceratodus > Neoceratodus forsteri. Next base: position 185,130,061 of record CM028133.1, on the reverse strand, counting down.
ATGCGGAATGCCTCCTTGCACAGCAGACGGGAGTGCATGCCACCCTGTTTGTTGAGGTAATACATGGTCGTGGTATTGTCCATCTGGACTTGAACCACTTGACCCCGGAGCTGAAGAGCGAATGTTGACAGTGCCAGTCTGACTGCTCTGAGCTCCAACAGGTTGATATGGCATCGGGACTCCTCGGGGGTCCAGAACCTGAGGGCCCTGTTGTCCCCCATGTGGGCTCCCCAGCCCATGAGAGAGGAGTCGGTCGTGAGGACGACCGTCTGCTCGGGACGGACAAACGGGATCCCTTCCTGCAACCATTCTGGGACGGTCCACCACTGGAGAGCATCCCACATCTTTTGGGTTACCGTGATCAGCTGGTCGAATTGACCATGGCGCTGAGTCCACTGGGCGGCCAGCTCCCATTGGAGGGGGTGCATGTGCCACCTGGCCCAACAGAACACTGAGGTGCACGCTGCCATGTAACCTGGAAGGCGCAGAAAGTCCCAGGCAGGGCGCAAGAGCCCAACCAGAAATGATCAGGCAAAGGAGGAAAGAACCTCCGCCCTGTCCGCCGGGAGCCGGGCTCTGGCTTGACAAGAGTCTAGCTCTGCCCCGATGAAGCCCATCACCTGAGACGGCACGAGTTCCGACTTGGCCTCGTTGATCAAGAGGCCAAGCTGAGAGCAGGTTCTGAGAGCCAGATCCCTGGATCTCTCCACCTCCTGAAGGAAGGAACCCATCAGAAGCCAGTCGTTGAGATAAGGGTAGATTCGAACTCCTCGACGCCGAAGATGGGCTACCACCACTGCAATGCACTTGGCGAAGACCCGCAGGGCCGATGACAGGCCGAACGGCATGGCTCGGAACTCGTACAGGGTCCCCTCGATCCTGAAGCGGAGGAACCGTTGGTGGGACGGACGGATTGGGACGTGAAAAAACGCGTCCTGCAGATCCAGAGAACAAAACCACATGTTTCGCTCCAGGGATGGTATGATCTGGTTCACAGTTACCATCCAGAAGGTGCGAGATCTAAGATACTGATTCAGGTCATGGAGATCTAGGATGGGGCGCCAACCCCCTGTCCACTTGGACACGAGGAAGTACCTGGATACAAAGCCTGGGTTTACAGGCAGATCCGGCACTGGAGCTACCGCCTCCTTGCGGAGGAGCTGAGCTATGTCATCCCGAAGGGCCGACTGCGTGCGAGCTGAGAGCCTTTCCTCCTGAGGGGCGCGGGCTCGGCTGGGCGGGTACTGCTCAAATTCCAAAGGCAGTCCCTGCCCAACCACATCTAGAACCCACCTGTCCAAAGTGATATCGGACCAGGCAGAAAGAAAGTGGCAGAGCCGACCCCCCATGGGAGGACCCAGGGCAGGCGTGATGGGAGTAGGGATGGCAACCCCCAACCCGTCACTGAGCAGGCTTAGAGGAGGAGGAGGAAGCTCCTGGACAAGCGCCTCCACCTCCTTTATGGGGCTGTTGAGGGCTCTGCTTGGGCCTAGGGCACCAAGCCTGAGCCGCTGCTGCTGTTGGTGCTGCTGACCTCCTTGATAGAAGGGCTGCCTGACCGCAGGGGAGGACTGCCGAAAGGGTTTCCTCTTCCTCTTCTGCTGGTTCTTGCTTGAGGAACCCTTAGCAGAAGTGGCATCCAAGGTGGCAATGGACTGTTCAATATGCTGAAGGTGGACTGCCACTCCTGGGCCGAACGAGTCGGTACCAAGGAAAGGCACATCAGCTAACTTGTGCTGGGTATCCGCCGGAAAGGAGGATAACCACAGCCAAGCCCTGCGGCGGGTGGCCACTGTGGCTGCTAAAGAGCGGGCACAAGAATCCCCGATGTCCAGGGCCGTCTGGAGCTGCTGTCTGGCGACAGCATGGCCCTGATCACAGACTTGCTTGACCGTGGTCTGTATGTCCGTGGGGAGGTGAGGAAGTACTTCATCCAGTGACCCTAGGAGGACATGGGAGAAGTGTGCCATGATTACAGCCGAACTGGCCTGACAAAGGCCCAAGGAAGAGACCGCGTACACCTTACAGGCAGAGTGGTCCATGTTCCTGGACTCCTTGTCTGGAGGTCGGTCGGTGTCAGCCGAGCTACCAGTACGTCTAAAGACGGAAGCAGTCACCAGGCTCTCAGCCGAGGGATGTTCCGTGAATCCCGGTAGGGATCCCATAGGCACCACATACTTACGGGCCATATAGGCAGACGGTGCTGGACAGGAGGCTGGACGCTGCCAAAGCTCAAGGGCTAGACCAGTAATGGCTTCAGCCACTGGGAAGGCCTCCGTCGGTATCCCCTCTTAAGGATATCCATAAGGGGTACTCCTTTTTCTGGATAGACTCAGGGCATTCGGTGGAATCGGAAATGAGGTGAGGATGCCCTGAAAGGAGGAAGGACCTTCCTCCAGGCCTGCGAGTGACTCCTCATCACCGGATGGGAGTGCAAACCGGTGGCATCCAGAGTCGGGATACAGTGGTCTCGCCCTATATCCCCTCAATCGCCCGGCGGTCAGGGGTAACCGTGATGGATAAAGCGTCGGGCGGTCCTCTTCGAGGGGCCCCGAGATAGGCTGTTTGAGCAGTGATTCCACCCTAATTGGTGGTGAGACGGTATGGGCTTAGGAATAGAGCCGGCCCCAGGTGGAGGAACCGGAAGATTTGGTCCCCAAGGGGTCAGCGTCGGCCCGTGAGGTGCAGGCCAAGTAATGGCCGGGGTGGACAGCGTAGCCGGTTTCTGCCCCGCCAAAATCAGCTGTTGCCACATAAGCTCCTCATAGCATCGACAGAGTTTCCGTCGAAGCCTCTCCTCGTCCGAGGAGGATGAGGACCTGTGGCGGCACCTCTTTTTTGAATGTTGGTGGCCTTTCTTCGGTTCTCCCGCTGAAGAAGGAGACCAAGTCCTCGATCGAGACCGACGGGGTCGACCAGGATCGGGAGAAACCGGGCTCGGTAAAAATCGAGGCTCCGGATCAATTCCCTTGATGGGGATACCCGAAGGAAGTGTCTCGTCATCGGGGAAAGGACTGGGGTCCTCTCTAAAGAATCGTCGACCGGAGTTGGCGAAATCAGCTAGATCGGCTCAAGAACAATCTCGGCCAGATCAGTCGATTCCTTGGTCTTTGCCTGGCCAGACGGAAGATCCGTGAAGCCAGCGGCCGAGCGATCTCGACGAAAGTCAAGGTCGCAGTGTCCTGGGACTCGGACCTCTCGGTCCCAGGCGTCTCCTCTTTGAAGGCGTTGGATCCTTGTCCCTCTTCCGAGGGCGGGAGGAGTGTGAGCCCGAGGGCGCCTCACCCTGGTGGGGAGAGACTGGCACATCTCCCCGAAGGAACCTGTGAAGGAAGAACCGAGGTTGAGAGGCACAAAGAAACTTTGGCTGGCCGAAGCTTGGGCAGCTTCTTCTTCTAAGGCCTTCATCTGCTCTAGCCGTTCGGCGGATCCCGCGGCCGCAGAAACCGCCCACCTCGCTTCTTTCTATTTCACCGGCGGGTTCCTTTTCTCCGGTCTCCCCAGCTTAAGGCGTGTCATGCGGTCATCAAGAACATTGGGATGGAAAGCCAAGCAAAAGGTACAGGTGGTGGTGGTGTCATGACCGACACCTAGGTAGTACACGCAGGTAAGGTGGGGATCGGTGCATGACATTTTCTGGCCGCACGCACACCGGCGGAAACCGGGGGACGACTTGTCCTCCACATCCGATGTGCTACTATCGGAATCGAAAACTCTGACGAGTTTAAGAGATAAATTCGGTAAAAACCAACTATGCGAATCCAGGGCCTATGATGGCTAGAGTTAGCACCAGGGAACCTGATTCTTCCAGCGGAAAGGAAGATCTGGAGTCATGGGGCAGAGCAAAGGTATTTACCACCCGGGTGGGTGGGAGGAGCCAGCCTGAAGACTTTCCGGCGAGATTTAAAGGGAAAGGGACATGCCACAGAGTGTGGATGAACAACATATCCACACTCCTAGAAAGCCTTTTTTGCAATTATTTCAACAATATAACTATATACATTTTCAAACCAAGGGATCCCAGTTGCACATAAAGATTCATGTATATTTTATAACCTCAGATATGAAAGGGGGAAGAAACAGAAAGAAACAGCAAGTGAAGACAGGGAAGGGAGATGGCGAGAGGTGGAGAATCGCGAGACCATCAGAGTGATCAGTTCCTAGGTCTCACAAGAACATTTGGTTGCGCAACCAGACAGACAAGAGACAGAAAAGGAGAGGATAGCACAGATCCTTGTGTTTAACGCTTTCTGCATAACAAATGAAACAGGGTCTTTTTCAACCCTGGCACACCCTCACTATACATATTATACAGTACAACAACATGATGACATCAGAACAAGGTCAACAGAAACACAGAATTTGTCAGCAGATGACAGCCGCTTGTCCCACCATGTCTGCCTTTTTTTTTCCCCTACCTACAGTATCACTGTAAACCCTACTTGATCTCCGGCTCATTCTCCCTTGCCTATCCCACACATTCTCGAACCCAATCAGTGTTTTCTCCTCCACCACCTCGGGTGATAGGCTGTTCCAATCCACCATTTTCTTTGAAGAGGTACTTCCTCAGATTTCTCCTGACTCTACCCCCTCCAAGTTCATAGCATGTCCCCTTATTCTCATGCCCTTTTTTCTGAAAAAGTACCTTATTTACCCCTGTGAGGTATTTAAAGGTCTCTATCATATCTGCCCTCTCTTCCAGGGTGCATATACTGAGTTCCTTTAGTCTCTCCACATAAGACTTTTGATGCAGATCCCACATCATTAGCTGCCCTCCTCTGGACCACCTCTACTCTGTCTATGTCCTTCCAGAGATGTGGCTTCCAGAACTGTACACGCTTATTCTAGGTGAGGTCTTATCAGCGATCTATACAGAGGCAGCACCACCTCCCTCTCTCTGCTGGTGATACCCCTCCCTATGCACCCCAGAATCCCACTAGCCCTACCAACTGCCTTGTCACACTGCCTGGCCACCTTTAGGTCATCACAGATAATTACCCCCAGGTCTCTCTCCTGTTTGGTCATTAATAACACTCCCCCATATTGTACTCTACTCCTGGGTTTCTGTGCCCCAAGTGCATTATTTTGCACTGAAACCCAGCTACCATACCCTTGACCACTTCTTGCATTTCCTCAGGTCTCCGCTCTGCCTTTCCACCCCTTCCCCACAGAGTATCCACCCTATTGCAGATTTTGCATCTGTAAATACGCAGATCTTCCCCTCCAGCTCTTCTACTATCACCTATAAAGACGTTAGAGAGGACTGGTCCCAGCATTGCTCTCTGAGGCACACCGCTGGTCACCTTCCCCTCCTCGCAGTAAACTCCATTTATCACCACCCTCTGTCACCTATCTCTAACCAATTTCTTTACCCAGTTTACCATCTTTTGACCTACTCCTAGGCTACCAAGCTTGCTTAATAATCTCCTATGTGGAACAGTGTCAAATGCCTTACTGCAGGGTTTCCCAAATGGTGAGGCCAGACTCCCTGGGGAGGCCCCATCCTGTTCCAGTGGAGGCTCAAGCAAGTCTGTAAAACTACTATTTAAACTTTATGAATTTTACATAGTTTGTGTAAAGGGATGAGACAAACTGAAAGAGGATAACAGTAGGCCCGGTGGCGCTGAGGGTTGAGGCGCTGGTCGCTACACCTCGCGCCACGCCCGGTCCCGTGTTCGAGCGAGCCGCGGGTTGTCGAAGGTCGGCGAGGGAGGAGATGGATCGGCGTCCGGAGGACTGCTTTCCATCTCCGGGGTGAGAGATTGACGGCGGTGCCTTGCCTGACCCCTAGCAGAGGCTGGGGATCAGCAACCGCGCAGCCGCAGAGGCGGGGCGGGACGTGAGCGGCGCTTGACTAGTCGCGCGCTACGGGAGCATGCGCGCGCACTCAGACGCTGGTGTCATTGCACGCCATGCCCGCCGAGAAAACTCGAAAAAAATGGAGCCTGGCAGCACGACGTCGTTCCCTGTCGCCATTCCCAGAGGACACCTCCCTGGCATGGACCCGTTTGGGTGGGTTGAGTCGCTCCCACCACCACCATGCCGCTGGAGGGTAAGTCGCGGGTGCTGAAGGGAGGGGTCTCATGTCCGGGATGGCGCCGGAGGAACGGCGGAGGCGGGAAGGGGGGGGAGCTCCTGAGAAATAACATCATAAAAGAAAGAGGAAAACAGTAGGTGAATGTATGTATTTATTTATCTATTGGTAACCAGGAAAGGTACAGTCAGCCAAGACTCATATCAGGTGTACCCAGGGAAGGGACTGAATACAATTCAAAAGGTAACTGCAACAGTCAAGCAATACAAAATGAATAATACTGCAAACAAATACAACAATGATCAGATAGTGAGAGGTAACAACTGATCAATTAGACTTGTGGCAGGACATCCTAAATACAAAGGTTAAGTACAGAGGTGCTAGGAGCAAGAGGAGGAGGGAGCAAAAAGAATCCCTGAGAAGTTGTGTAAGAGCAGGGTAAGGGGGAGAGGCAGAAGTGGGTAGGAAGGTCATTCCAGACAAAGGGAAAACAGACGAAGAAATCAGTTGGATCCATGAAGGTACTGCGACAAGGCGCAACAATGGTTAGAGAGTCAAAATCGCAGAGGAAATAGGCTGGCCTTGTGAGGGGATTACAGGGAGGGAGGTTACAATAAGCTGAACAGAACGAGAGTTAACTACTCAAAGGAGTTTCATGTTATTACTTGTGTACTGTGCAAAGTATGCTAGTGCTCTATGGGAGGCTCAAGATTATTTCAGTATTTGGGGGAGGCTCACTGCAACAAAGTCCGAGAACTAATGCCTTACTGAAATCTAGGTAGGCTACATCCACCACTCCACCCTGATCTAATTCCAAATCGCTTGACATGACCTCCCTCCCATGAATCCATGCTGTCTGGGGTCCTGTAACCCATCAGATTCAAGATATTCCACTATCCTCTCCATCAGCAGTGATTCCCCACCACCGATGTCTGGCTGACTGGTCTATAATTGCCAGCCTCCTCCTGGCTAGCACTTTTGTTAAGCGGGACTACATCTGCCCTACTTAATTCCTCTGGAACAGCATGAAGACAACATTACAATGGTAAAACACCATTTTGCTGAGAGGAAATATCATATATTTAAGCAATAGGGCATGACCAGGGGTTAGATTAACACTCTGTTAATCACCCCCTGGAGCATAACGTGTCACGAGGTAAAGTCGAGTGTCATACTGCCCCTAGGGGTTAACTGACTGTTAATCTAACTCATGGAAGTGCCTCATTGCTATTATAAAAACTGATTTCAAAAGAAAAGTGTCAAGAGTGCATCATTTCAATGTTTTACTCATTGAGAATGACTTTTTTTTTTTTAATAAAATAGATCATCCACCAGCTATTTAAGAATACTGGTTCAGATTCAGACTGCATCATTATAGTCATTCAACAGTTCTAGAAAACTACAACCTTACCAAGGAGAAACTAGTGAAGATGCTTCAAGACAACCCAAACACTGACACCTCAGTGGAAATCCTGGCGCGTGTAGCATGACACCGGTGTTCTACGTACCCGCCAGAACCACCACCCGCCATCCTCCCCCTATATACCTTCTTACCAAGGAACACTGGCCCAGTGTGTTCCATCATGGGAAGAGGGAGCATTTTTTAACCCAAAATATTTAGTAACAGGCCATTTTATAACACACACTTCAGGATGCTGCACTGTTCTGGATTTAGCTAGGTACGCCTCCACTGTGCTTGGTGGAGCAGCCTCATGTATCTGCATACACTGGTGGCATGTCTGTATTTCCGACAAATGCACACCCTGTCTTGTGAAAAATGTAAGCAATAAGACATGACAGGGCACTGGCTTTCCTAGGTTATTGTATGCCCAGGTGCCTAATGAGGCACAAGGAATTTGCACCGAGTACATCTAGCTTCTGGAAGTGCATTATTAACCCTACACAAGCAAGACCCTGGAATGTCTTGTTGCGCTTATAAAATGGGTAACCTGAGAAACAATTTAAAATACAAATTACCTTTTTTTTAAATCTATGTTCGCCTCCTCCCCAGTTGGTGTAGGCTAATCTTTCTCACCCACCCATCCAGCCCAGCCACCTGGCATCTCAGGGACTTACCTTCATCCTGGTTCTTTCCCCATGGCTTACCCCCCCCTCCGTGGCGGGGGTCAGTGCCGTACCACTGATGAAACGGATCTGGTTGCCGGGAGAAGGCTCTGTAGCCCAGTGCAGAGCCTGCAAGGGGCCGGTGTCATCCTGTGCTGTGCCAGCCATTTTCCTCCACTTTCTCCCCGGAGGAACAGATGTGCAATGCCATCCAGATGTACCCACGCATGCTCCCGTGCGTGAGACATTGCCAGGTGCTGTTCCTCCATTCCCCAAGTGGTGGTTCCTAGCTGCCTTCTCCCCTAGCCTCTGCTAGAGGCCAGACGTGTGCCAGGATCTGCATCCTTCTTTCCCCAGAGGAGGAGAACAGTCTGCTGGATGCTCAATCCTCCTCTCTCTGGCCAACCTCCAGCGACCAGCCTGTTTCTGAACCCAGGTCGCCGGTGTAGTGGCAGGTGAGGCACAGTGCCTCAGCCCTCCATGCCACCGGGCCGGCTACCTTTTTTAAAATTAAAACCAGGTATTTCTTTTGTTAAAGGTAACTACAAGAAAGGGCTCCCTCCTCGCCTGTCAATCACTCTAGAAAAGTAGATAAGAGGGGGCCTACCTGGAAACCAATAGTAGAGGGCCCAGGGTGAAACACTTGTATCTGAATTCCACAAATCTGATATATTACAGCAGCTCTGTGTTTGCATCTTGCTATCTACCAAAACCTGTGCCCAGCATGGTCTCCAGCCGACTTATCTGACCAGGTAACCTCGCCAGGCTTAAGCAGTACCTCGCCCAGTGGGACTGGTCACCAATCAACCGGGCCCCTAGTATGGATGAAGCACTCGACTACTTTACCCACTCCTTCAATCAGGCCTGCAACATCTTTACCCCGCTGGTCAAAACCCGGACTAAGCAACATCGTGCACCATGGATCACAACATCACTGCTCAAACAGCTCCACCACAAAGACAGTCTCTGGCATAGAGTCAATTCCTCAGGCAAGCCTGGGGACAGGCAATCCTACAATGCTGAGCGCAACAGATGTACATGGGCCACTCGTAAGGCTAAAGCAGAGTACTACGGATCCACACTAGATTCCTCCTGGGGGTCTACCCGGAACTTCGGGGACAACATAAAGGAGCTAAATGGGAAGTCTCACTCCCGGCCCCCATCTCTACTCAACTTTAACGGAACCGCTATCACTGACCCCACTAATATTACAGACTGCCTAAACACGGCTTTTCAGATCTCAGCGCAGTTCTCCCTAGTAACTTCTTCGACCCTACCTCCCCCTCAGCCACAGCCCCTCCCTCGCCCACCTTTCTACCTGAGGACCATCTCACCACAAAACTCTTGGCACTATCTAACAAAAACCCTCAGTGTTACCAGCCTTTCCTCTGACCCCCTGGATACTAGGATCCTACGGCAGGTCCTTGACATAGTACTTAACCCCCTGACTGATTTACTCAACCACTCCCTCTGCCTGGGCCAGTTCCCTGTAGCTTGGAAAAAGGCTGTGATCACCCCTATCTTCAAAAGTGGTGACACCTCCTCTCCTGGAAACTATCGGCCGATCTCTATACTTCCTCCTCTCTCTAAAGCCCTGGAAAAAAATAGTGGCAGACCAATTATCTTAATATCTTGCCTCCCACAATCTCCTATGCAGACAGCAGCATGGCTTCTGTCCACGTCATAGTACGACCACTGCTCTCGTGGAGTTCTCAAACTTACTTCACGAAACCCTTGACAAAGGCCACCTTGCAGGGGCTGTCTACATTGACCTCTCCAAGGCCTCTGATACGGTCTGTCACCCACTCCTACTGGACACTCTCCTTCAACTAGGCTTTTCCCAAGGCCCGCTGGACTGGTTCTCTAGCTATCTCTCTTCAAGGTCCCAGTGTATCAAAATAAACAGCACCCTCTTCAGCACCCGCCCCGCCCGCTCCGGGGTCCCACAGGGCTCCATCCTGGGCCCTCTTCTTTTTAGTCTCTATGTAAATGCCCTACCCAACTCCTGCTCCAGCAAGGTCCTGCTATATGCAGATGATGTGGTTCTCCTCTCCTCCCACCCTGACCCCTCCTTTCTTCAAGCCTCCCTCCGGCACTCTCTCAGTCAAATTGGAAACTGGTTCAACTACCACAGGCTGGTCATTAACATTAAAAAAACAAAAGCCATGTTGTTTGCCCATCATCAAAATAAGGCAAAAAGCTGGCCCCTCCATATACTATCCAGTTCACTCCACCCACTAGAACAAGTTAGCAGCTACAAATACCTGGGCATTACCTTTGACTCTGCCCCCTCCTTTCACTCGCATCTCAACCTGCTCACCTCAGCAATATACATGCGCATAGGCCTTCTCTACTGTCATAAGGACTGCCTCCCACCGGATGCCCTCAGATTGGCTGTCTCCTGTAGACTACAGCCTCCCTGACTACGCTGCTGCTGTTGCCACCGTTCTCAACAGAATCCAACTATCCCTAAATAAGGCCTGTAGGATCCTCACTGGTACAGACAAATGGACTCATGTATGCACTCTATACTCGCTGGCCAACATACTCAATCTAGAAGAGCGGTTACACTATCAGACCTGCCTCCTGGTTAAAAAAAAAATAAAAAAATACTTCCTTGACTGACCTCTACCAGCAGCAGACTAGACTACCAAGGTAAGAGACTTCCAACCCAGCAAGGTAAAAGTAGTAAGGTTAATCTCCAGACCTCCGGTATATCGCTACAGGCGTCTCAGATAGTTGCCTCCTATGCTACCAACCTACGTAGTAATACCAATTTGAGAGTTACTTTAGGCTGCCACCCTGTAAGTTACAATGGTCGCAGGGGCTTGCTGCACAACAAGGTAGGACGCCCTAAGTTATCTGTTGCTAACACCACCACCTGTGCCACTGTGTGGTGTTACTTGTCAGGCAACTGCACAAAGGCATTGTAGGGTATCCTTGGTGGCCCATGGTGGTTCTGTCCCAGGGGGACATCTGTACTGGAGGAGACATGGGCCTCACTGAGCTCCCACTGAAGCGAGTCCGGTGCCGGCTATTCCTAGGTTCACTAACCACTATAGCCACTGTGTGCCTTACCGTCTTCTGGATCTCCTGGACCCATGGGACAGCTGATCCCATAAACACAGCACCATGGTGCACATGTGTTCAACCAGAAGAGTTGGATTTTACCTTCTCTAACACCATAGCAAATGGCTCTCCCCCGACCGTGGTCCTCGGTGGCCTCAAACTAAGGTGACTGCTGAGACCCTCTCATAAATGTAGGCGCATTGATCGTAGGTCAGTGCGCAAGGAGAGACCTCCCCCGTTAAGGCATCTACTCTGGCTCATGCTGGTGACACTTGTGCTGGCAGGAGACATCGAACTAAACCCTGGGCAGTTATCCCAAACCTCCCCCTCACAAGGGGGCTGGTCAGTGGTAAAAGGGCTGAAAGTGGCCCATCTAAATATTAGAAGCCTGCTCCCAAACCTAACGGAACTTAGGGTTTGGGTAACTCAATACAGTCCGGACATCCTTGGAATTACAGAAACCTGGCTGAAAGCGACCACCCCCAGCTCAGCATGTGCCCTCCCTGGTTATGACTTTATCCGGCATGATCGACCGGGAAGTAAGAGAGGTGGCGGTATTCTGGTCTACTACAGGAACCACCTTAACCTGTCCGAACTACCTGACCAACAACCCTTGCAGACCTCCTGTGAGGCCTTGCATACGGTACTGTTACTGGGTATGACAAAAAAGATTCACATTGTATACGCATACAATCCACCAAAGGGGGGACTAGAGGGACTGACTGGCCTCCTGAGAGCAATAGGCTCAGTAACAAGGCAAAATGAATTAATCATTCTGGGTGACCTCAACCTAAATTGGCTGGGTGGTAACACTAAGGCCTTTGAACCATCGCTTGCCAGTCTCTCGCTGACTCAACTTGTCAAGGAGCCTACCAGATGCCCAAGTGGGGGTGGCAAGGGCTCACTCCTGGACTGGATCCTGACAAATAGACCGGATAGGATAGGCTCGTCGGGCATCCTTCCGGACTCCATCTTGGATCACTCCCCAGTGTACTGTGTCTGGAGGGTGTCACATCAACAGATTCCTCATAAAATTATCCAGATCAGAGATTACTCAAAGTTTGATCTGACCGCCTATCAAAATGACATCAAGTACACAGACTGGGCGGCAGTTTGGAATACCAGTGACCCCGCAACCGCTGTCAGTCACTTCATAAGCACCCTAAAGGCCCTGCAGGAGAAACATGCCCCCCCATCAGGCGGAGGGTGAGGGGAATGGCCACTAAATGGCTACACGGTAGCCTTCTGGCACTCCTCAACACCAGAGATAAGTGCTGGGCCAAATTCAAGGCTACGGCTGACCACACTATCCTCCTGAGGTATAGGCAACTCCGAAATGAGTGCAAGAGGAACAATAGGATTGCCAAGAGTGAATTTTGCAAATCCGCCTTACTGAATTCGGCCAGGGATCCTAGACGGTTCTGGAGAAACATTAAACAAGTTGTTAGTGGTGCACAGAGAACTGAGTCCACTGACATGATAACTGATGGTGCCAGCTGTAATAACTTGGAAACCATTGCCAACTCCTTCAACCATTACTTTACGGATCTGTCGGAGTACACAACGCCGTTCCCAAATACTGGAGGGGGTAGTGGCAACCACCCCTCAACAGCCACCTCACCCCGCCTATCCTTTCGGTTCAGGGCAGTGACGGTTCAAGAGGTACAGAAACTGCTAGAGGGACTCTCCCCCTAATCTAGTGCCGGACAAGATGGCTTAGAACCTAAGCTCCTCAGTCTCGGTGCACCCTGGCTGGCGCCACTGGTGGTGCACACTGTCAATCTGTCCCTGGCAACAGGAGTGGTCCCGGACATATGGAAGGTTGCCAGGGTAGTCCCTATCTTAAAACAAGGGAACCCCAAGCTGATAGAGAACTATCGCCCTATATCCATCCTGTCGGCAGTTAGTAAAATTCTGGAGAAAGTTGTTGCAGGGCAACTCTCAGAATACTTACTGGAGTATAACCTAATGACTCAGTACAACATATGGGTTCAGGAAGGCACGTACTCTACAGCCCTAGTTACTGTTACATCATGGATTAGAGAGGCCATGGACCAGGGTAAACTCGGGGCACTCTTCATCGACCTCTCAAAGAGCGTTGACCTGGTCGACCATGCCATGCTGTCGACTCAACTTAGGCGATTGGTCTCTCCACTGCTGCTCTTGGCTGGTTCAACAACTACCTGTCTGGTAGAGCGCAGCGGGTCAAATTCGGCAAGGAGCTTTCGAGTCCCATCTCGGTAGCAATGGGGTTCCCCCAAGGATCTGTCCTTGGACCACTGCTCTTCTCCATCTTTATTAATAATCTCACGGAAGCCATTGTGCACTGTAAACCACTTCTCCACGCAGACGACCTGGTTATATTATCCCACTCCCGTGAGGTCGCGGTCATGAAATCTACACCTGAGTGCAGACCTAGCTAACATTCAGGCATGGATTCTGAACCACAAGCTTGTTCTTAACCTAAAAAAAAAAAACCCAGACCATGCTCATGGGGTCCCGGGCCAAGATTAAGGCCGCCCATACACCGTTCTGTGTGACAGGGAAGGGTAATGTCCCGATCCCCACAACGGACAATTTCAATTACCTCGGAGTAACGCTGGACCCACAGCTTGACCTCGGCCTGCATATCCAAAGGATATGTAAAACAGTCAACTGTAAACTGGGTCTGGCATACAGGGCTAAAAACAACCTCATACCAGCGGCGCGTGTTGCCCTTGCGAGAGGGATGCTTCTCCCCTCTTTATGTTATGGGTTCCTGCTGTTTGCCGGCACCACTAAGGCCCATCTCTCCAAATGGTTGCTGGCCTATAATAATATCTGCTGCTTCACCCTGTCAGCCCCGGCTCACTCATCACTGTGAGCTTTACAACAAGCTAAACTGGCTCTCGCCTGCAAAGCACATTGACTTCGTGCTTGGCTGCTTCACAGGCAAGGTCCTCAACACAGGAACCCCCCCCCCCCGGGGTGGCTAGCCTGCTGGCACATCCTGAATCCTCATCATATCACCTTAGGTCACAGGGGTCGTGGCACTCAAGGTGCCTGTGACCAGAACCCAAATGGGTGAAAGGGACTTTGTAGCATGTGCCCCTAAACTCTGGAACACCTTCCCAACACAGTGCGTTCTGCCCCCTGTCAGAGGGCAGCCTCACGCTCTTCACTATGGAGCCATCTTAAAATGGCATCGGCCTGTGGGTGTCAAAAACCCCTGTGACACATGATAGCACTTGCACCCATACATTACTTCCGGCTAACGATGTAGCATTCTGTACTTCTCCACAGTTTAAGTTCTGCCTCTCAGGTGTAAACTTACCTGTTAGTCTCAAGGTGGGTAACCGGAGCCTAACCAAGTGTGCAATCTTATGTTAATCTTATGATGTAAACCTGTTCCTAATCAGTGATTTGTAATCTTACCTTGTAGTCGCATGTTATGTAACCTGCACCTAATTATGTACCATGTTGTCCCAAGTGTCTAAGTATGTTATTTCCTGTACTCTCCCGGGTCGTACCTGAAAATAGGCAGTTTGTCTTGTCTAGTGTACTTACCTGGTTAACAAAAGCTAAATAAATAAATAAACTTCTAGGTCTCTCACCCCCAGGGGTGTCTGCCTCCCTCAACCCTGCTTCCCCCTCTGCCTCTACCCATGGCTCCACTAAGGCTACTCTCAGAGTCCCGAGGGTGCGGACATCACTCGCCCAGAGATCCTTTTGTTACAGGGAACCACACTGGTTCAACGCCCTCCCCTCATCGATCTCTTCACTCACTAAAATAGGTACTATTAAGGTAGCTCTCAAGAGCCTCATTTTCTCCACCCGCAGCTGCGAATGCGCTCCACAAGCGGGATCCTAGCCCATAGGTGTCCTGCTCCCTCCCCGGCCCCTTTTCTAGACTCTTGACGACAATTGCCTTACCTCAGGCTGCAAATCTGAATTTACTGTATTTGTCCTTGGAGCCTAGCTTTCGCACTGTATAGACCTCTGTACTGCTATTGTAAACTGTTATTATGTGTGGAAGGAGGGTATCAATCACTAGAGTAAGTTTTTTTTTTTTTTTTTTTAATTTAAGGGTGTTTTACTTTTTAGGGCCTTGTTGAAGGTGTTTAGTGAGGGATCGGGGAAAAAACGGCACATGGAAAACAATGGCACCAGAACTCTTAACTCTTATCTGGGCACTGGATGGATTGGGATTCTATGTTGTTTGTTCCGACACCTGCAAATATATGAATACTGTTTGCTATTCGCTGTTTGGTATGTAACAAAAAACGTCTGTAAACTCCTGTCTATCATACTGCATTTGTGTTGCTGTCAATGTGTTGAATCCACTAGAACTGATGTGGAGCCTTTGGAAACGAGTCCTTGACGCAAAGGGTTGTAATTTTGATATGTATAATAAATAAATACATTTACTTGTAGTAGTTTCCAAAATATGCCATTTAATTAGAAACCAAGATAACTGCAAAGATTTTCAGAGTTTTGAAGATGGCCTGGTACCCAACAGAAGGGGGGTCCAGCTGGAAATTTCCAAGTATCCTGGTGGTGCAGCTCTGCAACTGATAGAATGTTGATTATGGAATACAACTTCAAACTTCTGCAGAATTCCACCACCCCTCACACAAACCGGAAGACCTTATATGTCATGGTCCCAATTTTATATGTGGCAGTGCATGCTGCAGAGAAAGACTGCCCTGGCAAGCTGACCAGGCGAGGAGGGGGATTTCTCATGAACACCAGGAATTAAACTGTGAATAGTATATCATTTGTTTTTATTTGTTTATGTATGGAAGGAGGGTATCAATCACTAGAGTAAGTTTTTTTTTTTAAGGGTGTTTTACTTTTTAGGGCCTTGTTGAAGGTGTTCAGTGAGGGATCGAGGAAAAAAACGGCACATGGAAAACAATGGCACCAGAAAAAGGCACAAAATAAAAATTGAGAAAAAACAGCACTTGCAGATTTTGGCATGCGTAATTGCATCATCAAATCCCTAAATCCTAAATCTAACCCTAAACCTTTCAAATAAACGTCCGTCCGAGTTCTGCACCACATATACACGGAGCGTCATTTACCAGGTAACTTGTGCAGTAGCGTAAACATAGAAACTGTCGGCAGATAAGGACTGCTTGGCCCATCCAGTCTGCCTGTAGGCCCCATACACTGTATGTGGCCACTGACCCTATGTGATCAATGGCTTTTCATCACTTCGCTTCTTACCAGTAACCCAAGCCCCACGTATACACAGTGTCAGGATGTATCTGGGTAAAGAACTTTCCAGTAAAGATACCCAGATGATGGAGTAGTTATCTGGTAACTACACTGATGTAAACTAAACTCTGCAGTGCTCGAGAAGAATCCACCGCACCTCGGACGGACATGTATACAAGCATCACAGCGTTATCTGGTAAGTAGGGGGTTCCCCAACATCACGTTACTCAGTAACACCTAGCTCCATGTATACATAGTAATGCGTGTAATTCTGCCCTTAAAATAGATCTGACATCATGTTGTTAACACATGACATTCACTCAATGTCTGATTACATCAATTTAACTTGACAGGTTCACTTCACAGCAAGTTGGCGCCTTTTTTCCCTGTGCCATTTATTCTGTGTGCCTTTTTTCTGGGTACCTCAGTGAGTACAGGTGGCAGCCATGTTTGTGATATCAATCAGGGATGTGTGAAGTGGCTCATGAATTCTGTATGTGATCAGCCCAAGTCCCAAATCCCACTGCTTAAAGGAAAACTACACCCTCATATCTTCTAAATGTTATTTGTTTCCAAGTCAACAGACGACTCTTTTCATGTGGCTGTTAAGGATGTATGCAAATACTTTAGTCTATTTTCACAGTTCATACTAGGCCCTGTTACTGTCCTGGGAGTCTCCATTTCGTAGTTATCTCATTGTCCCCGAGAGCCACATTAGCATATGAGAACATGATGTGTAATCATCCTTTAAACTCACCAGCATGCCTGTCTGCTTAATTAGTCTTAAAAGAAACAAGCTGCAAGAAGGTGTGAAATACCACATTTATTTTCAGTGAGGTTTGCAAACTATCTGAGTTATAATGCAGCTTTTTTCCCTTTATACTTCATTCAGTTTACGAGTTTCCAGAGAGTTTTTTTTAAATTTTCATTCTTTATTTTATGATGATAAACAGACATGTAAACAAACTTTTTACAGTACACTTACAAAGGACAGAAGGGAAAATTAAATCTAAAATAAATACAGGAATTAGATAAAAAGTGCACTTCAGTTCAATAAACCTTCTGATTTCATCTGTTGCTTACGGCAGTACGGGAATAAATTCAAGATAATTCAATTGATTCTCTCATAGCATGTTTAAACTAGAATATCAGATTCAGCTTAAGACACAAAATCAGCCCGGATGGGCACAATGTACAATACCCATTTCCTCCACACAATCTCAAAGGCATTTTGAGACTTATTTAGTATGGCAGTAAGTCTCTCCATCTTATAAATATCTATCATTATCTGTTGCCATAAATCCAGAGTTGGAGGCAAGGGGGAATTCCATTTTTTTGTAATAGCTTTTTTGGCAGCAAGGAGAGCCAGACTGAGGAACTTCCTGGTCAGGGCATCAATATATTCCAGGGGAGACTCTCCAAAAAAAGAAAAAAAAAAAAAGAGGTGAGGGTCTAAAGCTAGATTTGGGGATGTCATTTGTTAGAGAGCCTCATGAAGACGAGTAAGGAACGGTTGAAGGACCTTACAGGACCAAAAAATGCGACCCAGGGTGGCTGGGGAGAATCCACATTGCCTCCAACACTATGCTCCCACATGAATATTGTACTTCTGAACTACCACAGGGGCCCTGAAGTACCTTACAGACAGTTTCCAGGCAAATTCCTTTCAGAGTCCAGAGCTGGTGCCCTTATGCATCGTCTTTATATGTCTCTCCCATTGAGGTAACGCTATCTCCGTCCCTAAGTCCTTTTCCCAAGCTAGCCTGATTTTATCTAGGGAATTACCCTGCAACGAATGCAGACCCTTATAGAGAACAGAAATTACATGAAGTGGGATTGGTCTCCTGTCTATGGCTCCTATTAAAATCACCAAAAATCCAGGAAGAGGAGAATCCCTCCACTTCATCCCCCTGAGGGAACTGAGATAATTCCTAGTCTGAAAATACCTAAACCTGTCCGAGTAGGGGATGTCATACTTTTGGGTTAAATCTGTTAATGACAAAATTGTCCCCTGAGGCATAAAATGATATACCAAATGTAACCCCCTCCTTTGCCACTTAAGATACCCTTTATCCATTTTGGCCAGGGAAAAAGCGTCCAGATGAGGCAGAGAGAACATAGTGGGCCTCCAGGATATAAATTCCCGCGATGCTAATACCTTCTGCCAGCACTTCAGTGTAGATTGGGTGTATGGGTTGGCTATACTCTCTACTTTAACTACCGGGGGAAAGGAGAGCAAAGTGCGACAGACATCCGCAAGTTCCTTTTCCTGGCCCTCCACTGACTTCCATCTGGCTACATAGCTCTTATCAAGCCAGTATAACGGTATTCTAATCTGGGAGGCTTGGTGATATGATCTAAAGTTAGGTAGGGACATACAATCAATCAATCAATCAATCAATCAAAATCTTTATTTAATCAGGCGAACATCATTGAGCATAGCTCATTTACAAGATGGACCTGAGTGGTCAAGAAGTGCAAGTGTTATTACATTGACAAGGGTATCATAAACAGTAATACAATGACAGGGGTAACAAAAAACAGTAATACAATGACATAAGTGCTAGTACATAACAATATACATATGTACAAAGCATTAACACTTTTAATCTGGGAGACAGTAGGCAGTTGGCACATCAGAGTTAATATGTAGATTATAGGACCTAGCAGGCATTTTGAGGGTGAATCTTGGGGCTGGAACTGGGTTTTCAGCATATAGAAACACGAGCAGAAAGGTGGGGGAATGGATAGGGCCGTGAATTAGGCCTTGTGGAAGCAGTTGCAGAGTTCTGGGAATAGGGTGGTGAATAATCTTTGAAGGATATTAAGGTGGGAGGTTATTTAGCTTCATGGTTTTTTGAGTGAGTTCCAAACAATTGCTAGTGAGTAGCTGATAGCAGCCTCCCAAGCTGGGTGCAGGCATTTGAGACCTTAAGAATGATAATTTTGCTGATCCTTAGGTTGTATGGCCTAGAAGTGATTTGAGTAAAACAGTCCGAGATGTAGGTAGGTAGCTTGCCTGATAAGGCTTTGAATATCCAAATTGCAGCATTCCTGTTTCTTCTGTGTTGTAATGATGACCAGTTAACTGCCTTATAAAGGGAACAATGGTGGGTGCTGAAGGGAAGGTCAGTAATGAATCTGATGGACCTGTGGTATAGGGTGTCCAGTTTATTTAAGAGGGGAGGAACAGTGTCCATACAGAAAGTCAGCATAGTCAATGAGGGATAGGAATGAAGCCTGGATTAATCTTTTTGGAGTCTCTGTTGAGGTAGTGTTTATTCTAAAAATAAACCAAGCCTTTGTCTCAGTTTCTTTAGTAGCTCCTCAATATGTACAGAAAAGTCAAGTTTGTTATCAATCCAGACACCAAGATATTTGAAGTTATCAACGTATTCCAGCTTCTCTCCAAGTAAGGTGGTTAGTTGTAGGTGGTAGATGATGGGGTAGTGGCAGAGCAACTTTGTGAGGAAAAGAGCATAGCTTTTGTTTTTATCCAGTAAGTTGTGTTGTAGGATGGAGAATTCAGATTGTAGCAGTTCACAGGCTTTAGACAATGAAGGATTGCTAACATATAGCACAGTATCATCAGCAAACAGATGGATGTTTGATTGAGTGAGGTTAGCATCAATATTATTAATATAGATGGCAAAGAGGATGGGGCCAAGAATAGAGCCTTGCGGTACACCTCTTAGCAGTGGTTTTAAAGTGGATAGGTAGTTTCCATTTTTTACCAGTTGTGATCTGTCTGATAGATAGCACTTGAACCAACTGAGTGAAGGGGAATCCAACCCTATTGAACCAAGGGAGGTGATCAGTGATTCATGATCCACTGTGTCAAATGCTTTGCTCAAATCCAGGAACACAGCACAGGTACTATTCTTCTTATCCATAGCAGTCTGCCAGTCGTTGGTTACTTTGGCTAGGGCTGAAATGGTGCTGTGCCTTGATCTAAATCCTGATTGTGCTGTGTTTAGGAGGTTATTGTTATCCAGGTAGACCCTTAATTGTGAGTTTACTAACTTTTCGAGCATCTTGGACAGAACTGATAGGATGGAAATGGGCCTGTAATTATTGAGATCCATGGGATCACCAGATTTGAGTAAAGGAACTACTTGAGCTGTTTTCCAAATGGAGGAATACCCCTCTGCTGTTTAGGAAGCTGCAAAACTGAGAGGTTAATCCTAGGCTTTTGGTTTGCCCAGATGTAAGTTGAAATTTTCTCTGCAGTGTCCTAAAAAATATGTCTGGAATCTGCGTTGGGAGGGTCTGGGCTAAGTAAAGAAAGCGGGGAAGGACCACCATCCTGATGGATTCTATTCGTTGGTGTAGGGACATAGGGAGAGTTCTCCATCTTTCCAATTCTGCGGAGATCTTAGTCATAAAGGGGGTATAATTCAAGGGGAATAGGTCATCATATGAAAGGCCAATCTGTACTCCCAGGTATTTAATACTTTTCAGATCCCATCGAAAACTATAAGTTTGCCTCAAATCCACAGGTGGGGTAAAATTCCAAGCCAAAACTTCGGTCTTGGCTTCATTAATTTTGTACCCTGATACTGCTCCGAATCTTTTTAATTTATCCCGGGGGGGAGAGAGGCCTCCGGATCAGTCATGTATATCAGGAGGTTGTCTGCATATAATGCCAACTTATGGGTCAATGAGGCAACCTCCACCCCAGCCAACCCCACCTCCTGTCTCAGGGCCTGGGCCAGGGGCTCCAAATATATTGCGAACAACAATGGGGACAGGGGGCATCCCTGCCTGGTGCCACAAGATAATGAGATGGGGCTAGAGAAGGAGCCATTTATCCGAACATAAGCTTTGGGGTCTGCATACATTGATTTTATTAACTTAATAACCAACTGTGGAATTCCAACTCTCCCCATCACCGCCCACAGAAAAGGCCATTCGATGCGGTCGAACGCCTTCTCTGCGTCCAGAGAAAGCAAGAGAAACGGAGACCCCCCACTCCTCACCCTCTGCAGAAGTTGCAGCGTTCTTTTTATATTGTCCTGTGTTTGGCGGCCAGGAACAAACCCAGTTTGATCTAAATCTATTATTTCCGGCAGAAAGGTTTCAAACCTTTTTGAGATTATAGATGCAAATATTTTATAATCAATGTTGAGAACCGAGATGGGTGTGTATGAAGAACAGGATATGATGTCCTTATCTGGCTTTAGTATGCTAGATATATAAGCATATCGCCAGGAGTCAGGGGGTGACTCACCTGCCTGAACACTTCTGCAAGCCTCTAATAGGGTGGGAGACAAATCTTCCCTAAACACCTTGTAGAAGTCACCCGTATAACCGTCTGGTCCAGGGCTTTTATATGTTTTAAGGGCCGACACTGCTTGATCTAACTCTGCTGGGGAAATTGGTTTTTCCAGCAATTGTTTTTGTTTTTTCTGAGATCCTCGGGAGCTTAAGGTCCTTCAGGAAAGCCTCTATTCCCTGGGGGTCCCCTCTTCTCTGTGCTGTATAGGGCACTGTAATACCTCTGGAAGGCATGTTCAATCTCCTTGGAGAGAGTAACTACCCTCCTGGAATCCGGGTCTCTTATTTGAGTAATGTTAGATCTGGTTTTATGTTGTCTGGGTCTATGAGCTAATAATCGAGTAGCTCTTGGGCCCCCATCATATTTTTGTTTAATAATTTGTAAAGCTTGCTCCGTACGGATATCTAAAATTGCCTGAATCTGTTCTTTAGTAGCTTGCAGGAGGGGATAAACCCCTTCATCCCCGGCAGCATGTAGGGTCTGTAGATTATGAAGTTGCTGCTGCAGTTTACCTAGGCGTAACTGTTGCTTCTTTTTGTAATGGGCTGCGTATTTTATTATGTCACCCCTAAGGAGTACTTTAAGGGTGTCCCATAATATTCCCTCCTTAATCCCCTGCCTTTTATTGTCTGCAAGGATCTGCTTAATTTTTTGCAGTATCACTTCCCTGAAATCCTTAAGGTTCAGCAAGAAATTGTTAACCCTCCATAAGGTATTGATTTTTTCTTTCTCCCAAGTCATATTTAGTGTAAGGATCGAATGGTCTGACAATACAGTCGGGGTCTGTGTACAACTTTGCATTTTATACAGGTGCTCTTTAGACACATGAACATAATCTATACGGGTGTACACTTTATGGGGGGCAGAGTAATGTATGTATTCTCTCTTGTTGGGATGAAGATTTCACCAGAGATCCACCCAGTGAGCTCCAGAAAGGTAGGCCTGCATTGCCCGGTGTGCTGAGGATTTTTTAAAAGATTTCTTGCTAGAGGTATCCAGGTATGAAGTAGCCACATTATGATCCCCACCCATTACTAATACTCCTCTACACCTTTCCATAACCTTTTGAAACATTTTCCTTACTTCTGGTCCCTCCCCCGGAGGAATATATAAAGAAACCAGGGTAATATCCTGCCCTTCCAGCTGACCCACTGCAATTGCAAGTCTTCCCTCTGGGTCCGTGTAAGAATTCACTAGATGGAAGGGAACACTTTTGGGGACCATGACCACCGTCCCTCTTCTTTTCCCCCTTCCATATACCGAGGCCACTATTATAGAAAACCCAAATTTAGAAAGTTTTTGATGCTCATGTTTGTCTAAATGCGTCTCCTGTAGCAGGAGGAATGAAGGCTTCAATTTTTTAAGAGAGGTAATCACCCTGTATCTCTTTATAGCAATAGTTCTCAGACTTTGTGACAGTGAGCCTCCCCAAATCCATGGAAAAGATTTTGAGCCTCCCCCAAAAACTGAAATAATCTTGGGCCTCCCCAAAGAAAAATAACATACTGTACTTTTCGCAGTACACCATGAATAAATTGAAACCCCTTTGAGTACCTGGCTCACATTCAGTTCTTTGTCTTATACTGATGTGGAATCTTTGAAAAAGCTCCTGTGCTCAAAGGCATTGTCTGAATAACAAATAGATAAAATAAATAAATGTTATTCAGCTTACTGTAACCCCTTCACAGGCCAGCCTACTTGCTCCGCTATTTTGTTCTTAAACCGTTGTTACCCTTGTTGCAGTGCCTTCATGGGTCAGACTACTTTCTTTTCCTCTCTATATGGAATAACCTTCCTAAATACTTTGCCTCTCCCTGTCCTTCCCTGCTCCCAAGCAACTTCTCAGGGATTACTTTGCTCCTTCCTGCTATTGCTCATAGCACTTCTATGTTCAACCCTTGTATATGGGCTCTTCTACCATCAGGCTACAAATTGATCAATTACCATCTCTCATTATTAGTTTATTGTTCATATTTGCACTATTGTTCATTGTGTATTTCCTGATTGTTTTGCAGTTACCTTTTGAAATGTATTGACTCCCTACCCTTCCCCGGAGTACACCTGAAATGAGCCTTGGCTCATTCACCTTCCCTTGCCACCTACTAGTAAATAAATACATAAGATTTACCTGCTATTATCCTCTTTCAGTTTGCTTCATCTCTTCACACAAAATATATAAAACTCAAAATTTAAATGCAGTACTTTTTCAGACTTGCTTGAGCCTCCCCTGGAACAGGCTGGGGCCTCCCCAGGGAGGCTGGCCTCCCCATTTGAGAACCCCTGCTTTATAGGGTTATTTAGACCGTTGACATTATGCGAGCATACCCTGACTGTGGAGATTTTATCCATTAAACAGTAGTTTAATACACTGGGCTGGCCAGGTCAAGCCGACTGAAAAAACTATAAGTAAGGACCAAACCCATTCTATAAATGCCTATCCTAAGGTCTATCCCTTTTCATCCCGTCAGGTTCCTGTGAAGCTATATGTAGAGAATCTATCCCAGGTTGTAGGTTTATCATCCATAGGCAACTACATAAAAAAAGTAAGAAACATCATGTGCACATTTACTAAGTTAATATATTGGGTCACTATAACATATTTAAACCTCTCGAACCTATTTACATTAGCACTTCCAAAACAGGAGGGCGTAAAAACTACCCCTCTGGAAAAGGGGGACCCAGACCTAAAGACAGGCTGGGGCCCTGTGGGAGGAATTGTGACCTCCAACTTGGTCAGGCCTCCCCGACCCCTCAAAGCCTCGGGGCCGAATAGAAGGAACATCACCCAGAATAGGGAAACCATCAGGCTAGTAGCACGACCGTTTTCCTTAAGAGATACCCTAAAAGGGTCACAGTTGGGAGAGCTGCAAGGGAATATAGATGTTAAGCATTTTACCAGCACAGCCCACCTCTGAGTATCAACCTGAATGTGCCACAGGGATTTTAAATTAGATACCACTTCAACATTGAACAGAGTCACAACTATTTAAATATGTTGCGACCAACAACGTGGTCTGCAGCTGAATAAGCATCCAAGGCCTTTAAACAGGAGAGAAAAAGGAAGGCAAAAGAAAAAAAAAAAAGGAAAAACAGTGCTTAGCTTCTATCTGCCCCTATTGGTACGTCAGTCCCTTTGGGATAGCGAGATCATCCAGGCGCCTATATGGTAGGCAGCCACTAATTCAGCTCAGGTATTTAGGTCCCAGGTGTCCAGAACTGCTTCTTTAGAGAGGGCATGATTCTTCCCGATGAACTCCTTGACTTCCTGTAGAGATCGAAATCTTCTCCGTCTTCCTGTGCCTCCTCGCATGTTCGTGGAGCTCTGCCACTGCGAACAGGAGGGACGCTTTTCCTGTTGCACCAGACCATTCAGTTGGAAACTCCATCCTCTCTTCTTTAATTCTGGAATAATCTCTTCAGGGCTTGTGTACACTTCATTTCCAGAATCCCAACAGACCCGTAGTTTTGCAGGATAGGGTGTTTGAAATCGGATGCCTTTCTCTTTCAGAAGTCTTAAAATTAGTGCGTACGCTACCCTTTTCTTCATGATTTCAGTAGGGTAATCGTTATCAAAAAGCAGCCTGGCAGAGTTATAGGAGATATTTTTTTTAGACCACGCTGTTCTCAGAATCATTTCTTTATCTCTAAAACTGGAGAGCTTTAAGAAAACTGAGCGAGGTCTAGCTGTTTGGTCTGTGGGTTTGCGAGTCAACGCTCTATGCGCTCTTTCAATTTTGAATTGGAATGTTGGGGGGAGGTCTAATATGTCCTTAAGTAGGTCCGTCAGGAAATCCTCCATTTTACCAGTTTCGGAATCCTCAGGAAGATCATATGTGTGGAGATTATCCCTAGGGACCTCGCCTCTAGGTCTACAATCTTGTCTTGTAGCATTTCATGCTGATCGACTAAAAAAAAAAATCGACGGCCTGATGAAGGCACTGGGTTTCCTCGGCCACCTCCCCCACTACCTCCTCTGAGCGATCCAGCCTCTCCTCTACCTCTGTTAGCGTGTTCTGCAGCACTGAAACTTCTCTTTTATTCTCTGCACGGAACGCACTTATTTCAGTCAGGAGCGTCTCATAACGAGATCGGGATAATCTTTCGCCCTCCCTGTCTGTATCAGGGTCCTGTTCCCCGGCCATGCTACTGCTGCGAGTAGGCCTCCTGTCAGATCCACTTACATCTGCTCTCTCTCTTGGTGTCTCCCCGGGTGCAATTTCGTCGCATTTTTACTCCCAGGCATTGTATTTAATGCTGACAAGAGTTTTTTGATTCTTCTATGCCAAATTAGGGAGATTTAACCGGTGGGACATGCTGGAGCTTCTCCCTTATGCAGCCATTCAGACTGGTGATGTCACCGGAAGTCTCCAGAGAGTTTTTGCAGGGTATTTGTTCTTTCAGCATACAGATACGTGATATCAATGGGTGATCTGACATCATGTTCTCATATGCTAATGTAGCTCTCATGGACAATGAGATTTCAACAACCATGAAATGGAGACTCCCAAGGCAGTCACAGGAGGCTACCATTAGTAGTGAAAACAAACTAAACCTGAACACATATAGCCCTAAAAGCTACAGGAAATTAGTTATCTGTTGACCTGGAAACAAATAAAATTTAAATTATATGAGGGTGTAGTTTTCGTTTCAAAAAAACATTCCAACTTGTGCGTTTCTGAGGAATTAAAATATGGATCTTGGTACTTATTTAGCCAATCACAAAGTAGGAAATGCCCTACCTATTTTATAATCATCAATATACTGTAAAAATTCAGTCATCAAACTAGCTGAGAATTGTCACGTCATTGTTTATTTCGGCATAAATGGACAGTTCAGCTCTTACAACACAAGAGGTGAAATTAGTACTCGTGGCCAACTACGCAAACTGCAGCAGAGTTGTATCGCGCTATAAAAATTTCCTTTCATTCTGACTTGTATTAGAGAAGTACACCACAGTGGAAAGGTCTACTGGGCTACTGAATTTCCCTAGCCATACTAGCCTTGCAGGCTAGGGACTGCAAAACTTAATGTTGACCCCTGCAACAGATAAAAAAAATAGTCCTAAATGATTACAAATAATGAATTAAGTGCAATAACACCTCCCAAGGTGTCCAGTTATGCAAAAAATGTATAGACTTAAGTGGTTAAAGGCAATTTCTAAGCTATTTGCTTTTGCGAGCCCCATACCTTATAGCTGGGATAGTCTTTTTAGCCTGAAAATGAAATTTTTAGTTTCAGCCACTTTGTAAAGGAAGGGATCGAAAAACTGAGCCGAGCTGCTGGCCAACTGATCCCTTACCCTTCCTGGTCCACCAGCCCTGTCCCCGCTCTCGAACATTTTGTGACGTCTAACTAGGGAGAGCGTGGTGGCGCACCATATAGAAGTCCATGAGGGACGTTTTCAGAGCACTTTTGTATATATTTAAGTAACCTTGAGTGGTGGCTTTCATTTATGTCATACCCATACTCCCCAGGGAATGGCACACCCCTACACTGGGAACACACACACCATCACCAACAGAGACACAACACAGTGAGAGTGCCCATACGGCTCATCACCAATATGCAACACACCACACATGTGTACATACACCCAGCACCATTGTGTGCACACCCAACCACCAGTGAACACACACCCAGCAGCAGTAGGCACATACTCCAACACCAGGGAACACACACTCAGCACCAGTGTGCACACACACCACAGCTGAATCAGGCACACTCCACTACTCCATGGTGCTCATATTCCAGCCCCCAAGGGCACACAGGCATCACCACACAGGGCACTGCTGTGGGCATGCACACAGATGGCCACTCACTAGGTGACGGGGGCACAGTAGTGTTGTCAACACCCCATCCGTGTCCTAGCCCTGGTCTCGTCATGTACCCATACCGCTGGACACCGACACTGACATATATGGCCTATGGGAGGTTGCACAGACAGTCACTCACACGGCTGGGCAGGTTCCACCCAGCTTCCATATCCACCATCCGGTACCCCAGTTGCCTTCACAGACCGTAGAGTGGATGTTATGGCTTCCTTCAGAGGATCCAGAGACTGTGCAGCCGCCACTGCCCGTGGACCCCTGCCTGTGGCATGCAGTTCCCTGTGCTCCATTGCCATGGCCTCTTTCATTCACCTCTTCATGTCCTGGAAGCATTTCCTCACTGCTTCTATATTCCTGTTCCATCTGCCGATGGCATTCACTTCCACCGTGATCTTGTCCCAGGCCCACTGGTCATGAGCCATCGGTGCTTTTGCAGCAGGACATGACATCTTCCCTGGCCTTGTAGGCCTGTGCCAACACATGCAACTCCTCTGAGTTGAAGCAGTGAGCCCACAGCCTGTGGGTATCAAGGGGGTGCAAGACGGCTGACTAGGGAGTACAGGCAGCGGCAGATAGCTGAACGGAACATTGCTTCCCCCTCCAACACCACAGATACGTTCCAGAAATGCATGCCCTCCTCAGCCCTAGGTCTACCGACACTGGGCCTGCCACGCACGCATCCAACTGGTCACAGACAAGCAGAAGTGGACAGGGGAATGGTCCCACATGCCCCTGGGCTGCATATATAGATGCATGTCTATGCTGGGGCGACCCCCACCAGCAGTGTGCAGCACGGAGAGGGGTCCCTCCTAAAATTAGCAACATCATTACTAGTGGATATTGGCCTTGCGTTAGGGTAAAAAATCAGGGGTAAGTCTGACCCCCTGCTTCAAAAGTAAGGGGTCAGAAGCCAAAAGTTGGGGGTCACTGCATAAAAAACTGGAATTTTCGAGAAAGAAAAAGAGGCGTAACCATTGTGATGATATGTCTTGTTTCCACCACCTATACATTTATCTGATAATACAGCCCATTTAAGCAGAGGTCACAGGCTGTTTCAAATCCAGAACTTGGATCTGTCACTTATTGCATCTAACTCCGGACCACACAGTACAATACTGTCCTGGCTGACACACAAAAGAAAAAGTAAGAAGGGTGTCACCAACTGTACTGATGTGCTTCCTGAGGGGCCGACGCGTGGATTATGAATACAGTTATTGTAAGAGGTGCTTCAGCCTAAGGGAAGCACATCAGTATGATCGGTGACATCCTTCTTTTTCTTTTGTGTGTCAGACACAGCACAGCACTTGGTCCGGAGTAAGAGGCAGTAAGACAGCTCCAGTACAGTGCATAGCAATTAAAAATATGGCAACAGCCCAGTGGCGTAGATGGTTGAGGCGCTGGCGCCTTACTTCAAACCACACCGGTGACCCAGGTTCAGGAACAGACTCGGGACGCCGGGGGCTGGCATGGGAAAAAGAGGATTGGGCATCCAAAGGACTGCTCTCCTCTCCTGGGGCGGGTAGTGGGCCGACGTTGCGCTGCAGTGGCCTTCTGGTGGAGAACAGGAGCTATGCAGACGCACGTAGGAGGGAACAGTAGAAAAGCGGAAAATCCGCCTCACGACCGACCGGATGACGGTTGCCGGTCCACCGCTGCCGCCGATGCCCTGAAGAAGACCCTCCAACTCAGCAGCACCCTGAAGCCAAGTATGTGTGCTAGTTGCCCCTCCTGTTGCCTTCCCCCTCTGAGGAGGGGGACCCGCCTGGTGAAGGGTTGTGTCCGGGTTACCCCAGGGACGGCTGCGATTTGAGGTTGGATGGCTCAGGAAGGGACAGGAAGAGCAGATGGGACCTAGGCGGCCCAAAGGAATGGTGGGTCGCGAAGCACGAGGGGAGAAAAAAAAAACAAAAAAAGATATGGCAAGTGCACCTTACCCCCCCAAATCATGTCTTTCTTAATCCCCTGCCCTGCTGTCACTTTGAATTGCAGCCTTGAGGATCTCATACAGGAGTGCAGGTGCTCACCCAATATCCACAGAGGAGTCAGTCCCCCAGAAAAAGATCTTCTGCATTGGCTGTGTCCTACTCTTCCCCCCGATTCAGTCTCGACACATTCCCCTGCCCACACAAAGTGAAAAATCAATAGTGTTGCTCCGTCTGACCCCATTATTCACTGTCAGAACTGGGCTTTATTCTGCTCCTTGCTTGCTTTTTTCCACTGCTGTCACTTCTCTACAGGCTGTATTTCATCTGAATCATCTTCCTGGCATCCTCACTGCTTTGAGGATGACCGGTGTCTTCCTTTGCCAGTCGCCATTCCCTTCTCTTCTGGAACACAGTACTGGCTGTGGAAAATGCTCGCCGCAAAGGGACCCTCACTGTAAACAATGAAATGCCAGCCATCAGAACTCTGCCCTCTGTTTCCTCAACAAATCGCAGCCTACCCATGCTGAGATTCTTCCGGCACTGATGGGTCCCTGCCCCCTTAACTGAGTTTACTCTTGTCTTTCCAATCACTGCTCCAATGTGCAAATAAAAATAAAATATGATCAATCCCAACCCCCTCTCATTCGCATCCCACACAGAATCTCGAAGTGCAGCCAATCACAATACTCCAAGCAGCAGCAATGCAAATTTAAAGTCACAGTGCACTATTTGTGGCTGGCAATGTATCGCACCAGCAAAGAAGTGCTGCGTCAGATGCAGTACATGAAGAACAGTGCATCAGAAATGCCCATTTTGCCCTAGGGGGACATCACTAGTGCGTTAATGCGAACCCATAAGGGTGCCAGTATACTACTTCGTTATATGCCCATGGTACAGCTGCACACAGGCATCGTGTATCCCCAGGTAGACCACTAGTAGATGGATGACACCCCACAGTACAGACAACACCTAGTCAGTGGGATGTGATGGGCCCTCACCACAGCACATTCTATGCAGCAGGGCCCCCCAACAGCACAATATGTCCTGTACTGTACAGGGCATGGATGCGTGCCCATGGACAATATGTCCGCAGTGGTACAGTGAATACACGGGGACATCGCCCACAATGTCCACCCCAGCACAGCATGGAAGGTTCCGGGACACTGCAGATGCTGTCCCACAGACACAGTGGCACCGCACGCATACCACTGTGCCATGCTCTTTTTATGCCCCCTTACTCACCACACTAGACCCCTTTCATCGGGAAGCCCTAGGCTGTGTGCACTCCTGTAGTTCCGCCCCATGTAACTCCGTCTGGGCACCAGTGGACCAGCCCCCATCCTGCCACGGTTTACCCCCCAGGCAGGGAGGAAGGGGACACCCTTAAGTCCATGAGTGCAGATCAGGTGGTCCCTCCCAGCCCACCGAGGACCCTGGTTATGGAGTTTCTCAGGACAGCCGGGTCCCATCTTCAGCCATCCGATGCAGGGTTTTCCGCTTTTCTGGTGCCGCCCCACTGGACGCCAGCATGCTAGGGGAGCCAAGGGGCGGAGCATGTTGCAACACACTGCAGCTCCAGCACCCGGACGATGTCCTTCCACCTGCTTCATGCCGTCCCACTGCAACTCCGCCCATGGTCACCCAGGTGGCAGTAGAGTGGCGGGACAGGCAACACACCTTCCCCGGAGGAGAAGAGCAGCCCAATGGGAACTCAATCCCCTTCCCCCCAGCCAGCCCTCCAGCAGCCCGAGTCCATTCCCAAACCCTGGTTGCTGGCGCCGCAAGCGGTAAACCGCTGCAATGGTGGGCCAGCCCCACTGCACCATGCTCTCCATAGCTCAATACCCTATGTTCTGTGTTTCCTTGATTTTTTTTTTCCTTTTCCCAGAGGACTCAGATCGGTTCGTAGGGATAAGCTTCTCACAAAGACTAAAAAGTCCTTAAGATATTTCTCATACAACCATCATCACCATCCTCCCCATTCTATTCAATCCAGGATTCCATATTCCGCACAACAGAAAAAAAAAAAAAAAAAAAAATTCAATATTACTTAATATCTTACTACTGGAAATGTACATATAAGGGACCCCAAATTTTCTCAAAAAAAGTTAGATTCTGCTCTTTTAAGTACTAAATTCTTTCTAATCTCATTGTATCCAACAAGAAATTCTGCCAAGTATTAAAAGATGGGGTGGAGAGAATCCTTCCATTTTAAAAGAATGCATTTTTTTTTTTGCCGAAATCATTGAAATAGCAAAATAAATTCCCTGATGAATGGTCATTACACTATTTTGATCTGAAAAAGCCAAAAGGCCAATCATAGGTTCAAATTTTATATTCAAGTTTAAGAGCCTATTAAGAAAATTAAACATTTTTGCCCAATAATTCGACAAAAGGGGACAATCATGTAACATATGTATTAAAGTGCCAGAGGTACCTGCACATCTTGGACAATTCGATGGCAGATTATTATTAATCTAATGTAACCTATAAGGAGTAAAATAGGTCCGGTGAAGCGCAGTGGCGGAGCCGGGGGGGGGGGCAGTCAGTCATTTTGGGGGTGCCAAGGTGGTAGCGAGCGAAAGTGATCATTTGAAATTGTGACCATTACGGCCATTAACTGTACATTGAAACATTCCTATCTATTGCATATTGAAACACCTTGCACATAGCAACAAGTAAGCAATAAGACACTCCAGGGTGTGTGTTAGACACTTTAACACACGGCTAGGAGGTGTAGTGAGGCACGAGGCCATTGGTCGAGTAGGCCCAGCCTCCTAGCCGTGTGTTAAAGTGTCTAACACACAGACCCTGGAGTGGCTTATTGCACTTATGAAATGGGCAGCTATATTATAGATGCATGTGAAAGGTAAAAAAGCTGCTTTAAGTAATTAAAAGGGTTTTTTTTTTCCTTTAAGTAAAATAGTTCCTCCGCCTTCAGTTTGCTGTGTTTTGTTGGGAGGAGGGGGGATGTGGACTTTTGACCTGGGACGGCTGCTGTAGTTATAGTTTTTATACTTGTCATAGCGAAACACACACACACACAAAATAGGAACAACAAAGACCAATATAAAGTTTCGGCATAAAAAATTGAGAAATGACAGGGCTAAGGGATGGAAGTATTGAGCGAGTGGCAGGTCATTCATTGAAAAGCACTGCGAGCGAGCGGGCAGAACCAGAAGAAATCTCGACTTTTTTTCCCGTTTTAAGCACTGCGAGTGAGCGAGCGAGCGGGCTGACCTGAAAGAAATCTTGACCTTTTTTCCTCCGATTATAATTGCGTTGCGATCAAGTGAAGGAGGTAATCTGTGAACGTGAGAGCAGTATGCGATTGTGATAAATGGGAGGAAGAGATGGAGGTAGGCAGCAGCAGGCAGGTTGGTCACTGCAGAGAACTGCGAGGGGAAAGGTGGTTGCGTTCAGATCAGACTGCAGCACTCGCAAGTTTTTTTTTTTTGTGTGTGTGTGTGTCTCGTAACATAGGCACTTGGCTGTGTTAAAGTTGGTACTGGTGCTTACAGTGTCCTTACCAGAGGACATTTTTAGTATTTTTTTGTATTGCTTTACCTAGTACAGTGCGTGGTTTTAGTGGGGAAAGCAAGATGGCTGATTTTAAATGTTGAACATTCCATTTGGGTAAACTACTAGAATCAGTACAGAGGTAATCATACCAGATCTTTTTCATGTGTGTTAGAAATATTAACACACTCTTATTGACCAATAAGATTGCCTTATTTGTGGTTCCCATTTCATAAAACATTGTAACACCTCTGCTACAAATGTAAACAACACACGTATTGCATATTGAAACAGCAGTGTTACAATGAAACATGCCTTTTGTCCATTGAAACAGACATGGACAGAAGTAATTTAACCTCAGGGATCAAAGTAATTTTTAGGACTGGGACATATTTACTAATAGCTGCTTTAATTTACCCTGGTAGTATTTTCGTCTACATGGAAGTAATACCATGCAGTGACCTGTCTTGGGGCTCCATTTGTAAAAAAGGTTGCAGTCCCCCTGGGTATATCTAACCACTGATGACTCCTTCTCCGATACTACCAGTGAGGAGACTTGAGATACTAGCTATATTAAGATCTATAAAATACAAATGACATTAGAATTTGCTGTCGTGTACTGGAGTGCTGCTGTAAGTCAGTGTCTGTTGCAAACATGACTTTCTCCTGTTTTTATGGGGCAGGAATTAAAATCAGGGTCTACAAAATATAAATGCATTAAGCTTTTAAACTCTGTTGAAAAAGTAGTACTGGCATATGGGTTTATCATGTCCTCATTTAATGAGAGTTTTGGCATAAAACTAAAGAAGAATGGATGGTTGTTCTACAAAAGTGCAGACCATGCTGGATGTTGAGTCGCCATTTGTATTTCTTTTATGCCACAACTGTCTTTAAATGATGACATAATTACACTGTATGGTATGGTATTACTTCTTTTCCAACAGAGTTTAAAGCCAATTAGCCAAATGCATTTTTATTTTGTAGATCCTGATTTTAATTCTTGCACCATAAAAAGAGGGGAAATCAAGTTTGCAACAGCCACTGACTTGCATCAGCACCCCAGTACATGACAGAATACTATACAGATACACGAGAAGAGATTTCAAATAAAAAATAGAAC
Organism: Neoceratodus forsteri; assembly: GCA_016271365.2. Lineage (NCBI taxonomy): Eukaryota > Metazoa > Chordata > Ceratodontiformes > Ceratodontidae > Neoceratodus > Neoceratodus forsteri. The sequence continues at coordinate 185,096,025 of CM028133.1, read as the reverse complement.
CACAAACGTGCCATCCAGCCTACCTCACACAGAGTGTGCTGCTCCTGACTGTAGTGGATCACTGTTCTATCCTGCCTGTCTGCTCTTGTCTTGCTTGTTCTGTTCTTGGGGGTTATTAAAAATAAAAACATCTGCCCATCTTCAGTTCATTTCACCTGTATACTATATGGGAGTCCAAATTCAATCAGAGGTACTAAACCAGAAGAAATAAAACAATTATTGGCAAAGCCACCAACAGCTGTGGATCACTCTTTTGGTTTCACTGCCCTTAGCCACCATGGCAACATGTAAATGACACAGTACCCCCGCCTCTCCATTTTGTCACACAAATGTTGGATTCAGACAGTGACACTCAAAATGTAGTGAAATGAAGGGAGTCACTCACATCACTGTCTGGTCCTAATAATATGGGACACATTTTCAGACAGAGAAACATTCAGAAAACTTAAAGCTAGCTAGTGACTTACCAACTTCTACCCTTGATCACACTCTGGACACTAGCTGAAAGACTGAACAGTGAAAATGAATCACATTGAGCCTTTTGTGAGATCCCCTCTTGAACTGCAACATAACTGCAGCTCTTAAAGAGGCTTTAATCACACCAGTCCATCTGGAACAGTGGAACACTGAGAGAGATTAGCACAAGAGAACTAAAACCTGCTATTGTAAAGCAGGGATATTTTTTACTTCATTAACAGCCAAGGAAAACCTGCACTAGTCAAGACAGACAAGCAGAGGGTTAGCTGCACTAGCCCAGGCCACTTCGCACTAGGTTTTGGGCTAGTAAAACAATGTTAAACAATTGAATCATTGTGTATGCTCACTGCTGTGCATTTATTTATTTATTTAACCTGGAGACACGCACTACGAAGCTGAAAGCATGTTTACAGGTGCGACCTGGGTGCTCAGGATCACACTGAATGCAAGTGGGGGCTGTGGGATTCAAACCCAGATTTGAAGCTCAGAGCCTTAAACCACTGTGCTATACTGCTTTGAACACCTGCCTTTAAACACAGAACTGCCAAGTCAACACTCTGAGGCAGTGTGATGTCACCTACTGGTTAAAGGTAAAGTGAGCACTCAGCACTGGTTTGGGGGAAAAAGAGATTGCAAGGTTCATACCCAGAAGAGGTATCCATGTGACTATGAATATCCACTGTGTGACTCGGAGCAAGTCACTTGTCCTCTCAGTGCTTTGCTTCAGTCCACCCAGCAGAAAAATATGCAGAAGCCAGAAGCTGGAGATGAAATGTAAACTGTTGCAACTGAACCTAGGCCAGCCTGGGCATCCAGGACAAATATAGGAACAGGAATGTGACGGCAGATGTGAACTGCCAGGCCTACCTCGTCTGCCCATGTTGCCTAAATATCTGCTAGGGCTGTCCTGCAGCCCGTCCCTCCCCCCTCTGAGGAATACTGCTCTGCTGAGTGGCACTACTGCTACTAGAAACAGAATGCCCCCCTGAAACAGATTCATTTATTTATTTAGTGAATTTTGTTGACATCTGTTCTCTATAGTCACACAAGCACCCCACTACACCCATTATATTTCCAGCTAAAATAAACCACTGTTATACTGAACACTGGATTTATAACCATCTAGTTCTGGATAAAAGGTGGCTGAAAATATTGCTATGCTTCTTTTTTTTGGGGCTCAGAGGATGTGTTGGCACTTAGCAAAAGTTCAGTATGCAATGTAACTACTTCCTTCCTTCCTTTCACAATAACTAAGAAAAAGCCAGCTAAGGAGAGCGTTCATCTAAAAGTTTCTGGAATTTAACACATTTTAACAATTTCTAAGAAAACTCCCAGCTCCACGTCCACTTCCCAACCAGTTTTGTAAAGAACTGGTAACCCTGCAGGCAGGGGCTTACCACTCAGGCATGGAACCTTTGCACGCTTTGTACAGCTTGACCACTGCTTGCCTTTACTAGGTAAAGTAAACTTCCTTAGGAGGGTTTTCTTTTTTTTTTTTTTTTAAACCCCGGTTGGAAGTGGGCAGGGAGCAGCACCCATACAGAAATAAAAGATACATTTCCCATATATAGCCTAAACTGTATTTTAAATATACACAAATTGGCACCTTTTTATATATTAAAAATATATGCACTAGTAGGAAAATATAAGCCATATGTATGCTATGTGAATGGACAGCATACTTTGGAAAGTGCATTTGTAATATAAAACTATATACCATATGGTCCATATATTGTCCATGCCCATGCATGTCATAGATACATACATACAGCAAAAACAGCTCCTCCGTGTACACAGGTGCTCGAGCAACAACGTGAAAATCCAACAAAAAGCAAAACTCAGCACTCTGGTTGGCGTCGATGTGAGCATAAGTTTAATGACATTCAGTTCAAAACGCCAAGCCTCACAAAAAGTCAGGTAGCACAACCAGGGAACTACCTAGTTGTGCTACCTGACTTTTGTGAGGCTTGGCGTTTTGAACTGAATGTCATTAAACTTATGCTCACATCGATGCCAACCACAGAGTGCTGAGTTTTGCTTTTTGTTGAATGTCATATATACACCATATAGATTCCCACTATTTCAGATATATAAAAAATAGCATTTTTACATATTTAACTTTATTTATATTTAACATATGCATGTTTTCCCTGTATGGGCACTGGTCAAACATTTATACAGCTACACTCCATCCAGGTGTGAGAACAAAGCAATCATGGTTAAGACAGTGCTGTGCAGTGATGGTAATAAACAAGATGCTGGGATGCATATCTAGTGAGGGGAGATCAGTAGTAGGAGAGAGGAGGGTATACTGCCCTTGTACAGATTACTGGTAAGGCCGCTACTACAGTATGGAGTTCAGTACTGGTGCCCACACCTCAAAAGAACATTCACTTGCTGGAGACGGCCCAGGAGGGCTACAAAGATGAACACCACTGCACAGCACTGTCTAATCCTGACTGGCTCTTTTCAAACTCTTGAATCTTGCCACCAAAAATTGTACCAAAGAAAGAAAAGCTGTCTAAATATATATTTTTTTTATTGCAAAAAACTTTTGTTAATGCATCAGTTAGGGTTAAAGTGACAAAAGTTGGAAGGGAAATGAAACGTTAGGGTAGAGCCCCTAACCCCCCCCAACACCCACCTACCCACCCCCAGCGTCTGTCGGTCTGTGGATGGTGGTGGGGGTTAGGGGCTCTACCCTAAAGTCTCATTTCCCAACATTTGTCACTTTAACTCTAAGTGATGCATTAACAGCAGCAACCCTTGTAACACTAATTTGCCAATATCTCAGCAACCGTAGCAGATATGATAAAAATTCAAGTGTCACTTTAATCATGACAGCAAGACCTCTGCGCAAGATAAAATCTTCGAAATCTGTATCACGCATTGTTTCCGACCAAAACGCAACATGGTAAATCAAGAACCATAACAGACCGTGCATTTCACATTTCGTGCAAAGTTATTAATGTACAAAAATGTGGGTTTAACATTAAATTACCTACTCAACCTTAACTATAATCTATATGCATACATATACACACACACATATATATATGTGTGTGTGTGTGTGTACACATATACATACATGCATACATATACACACATACATACATACACATATACAAAAACATTCACCACCACAGCCTGCCAGCCTCCAGGAGTGTTTCATTCATAAACAGCTGCTCAGCACTGTACATGACTGGCTCTATTCACACTCGAGCCACAACTTGTATCAAAGTACTGTATGAAAAAAATTCTGTATATACACACACACACACACACACACACACTTACATATACAGATATATAAAATATTCTACAAGATTCACCACCACAGCCTGCCTGCCGGCTTATCTCACAAAAACTGTAGATTAGTGAGTGTTGTTCTTCTCTGTAGGCTGTAGCCACCACCAGGTCCAGCGATCTCTGCCTCAAAAAGTACCCCAGCTCCCGGTTCTCTGTGCTGGATAGTCTGGTCCCAAATGTCCCTGCTGCCAGCTGGAATGTGAGGAATCCTCCCAATGATGACGTCAGGAAAACAAAAGATCAGCTGCTCTGCTTTGCTTTCACACCGACTCACAGTATGATTATATCCATACAAACAGAAGTTGAATGGATGCTAGATGTTGTAAAGTACCCTCTTTTATAGGGCAAATATGTCAGGAGAAATTATTGTTTGTTTTTCCCGCCATAGTAGTGTGGTTATTGCAGGTTTGTGATTGGTTCTCCTGAATGAAGCAATCACAAGCCTGAAATAACTCATCTGCTCTGACTGGGCTCCTTATTTTTTCTGTAAGGCGACTGGCTCCCTTCTGAATCCTGCTCTCTGCCTTTAAGCTCCTTTATGCTGCTGCTGCTCCCTGCACTTTTCCGTTTGTTTTTGCAAAGTGTCTTGTCTTTCAGGTAGCAGCAGGCACAGCTGAGCTGGACTCTGGAGCAGGGCAGACTGAGGGCACTCTGTCTAGAGCAGGCCAGGCAGGGCGCACTGTTGGGGGGGCAGTCCTCATTTTAACCCTTAAAATGGCTCTGTTCCACATCCCAGCCACAGGGAAAGGTGCTGCCCACACAAAGCGGATGCTACAGACTCAGACGTTAAAAGTAGAAATGCATCATACACTAAGATGCTATATCAAAACAAGACTTGGCACACAAAAAAGTACTAGTTTCCACAGCGGGTTCTGAGCTTGCATCCCTTGTCACCCCACAGTCTTGTGTTTGCATTCCATATTCAGTGAGAAAAGGTTGAGAGGTGAGACAGCACGAACCCTGCCTGTATTTATTTATGGCTCTCTATAGATCAGAGTGTTTACCTTACGTGATGACACCTGATGAGTCGAAAACGTACACAGGTTTACTTTCAGTATCTCTGTCCCTCCCCACTGAAGGACGGCTGCATCGAGGAAGGCTGGGTCGGGGTCCCCGTTCCTTGGAGCTGGCAGCAGCAGTGCCCAGGGAGGGTAACCCCTGCCTGAGTCCACAGCCCCCTCAGCATGCTACCCCGTTACTCTGTTGTCCAACAAGTCAGGACGGAGCTGAGCTGGTGGAGGGACATAGCAGGAGTGGACGGGACCAACCGATTCCGAATGCCGTTATTTATGACCGTCGAGTCTGTGGAAGAAACTGGGGTGGGATGACAACACAGGAGCGAAGCAAGCTGCAAGACACTCATCAACCAGTCAGTGTGTACAGTGAGTCCTTTTCTAATCATTCTGTACCATCGATCGGTAGCCAGGTCAAACAAAGAGGAAGTAAGGTGGGCAGCTGCCAATCCCGGAATGGTGGAAAGTACACCGGATTAATGTTTTTAAACTAACTACTGTTGTACTTAGTACTGTGTTTTTGTGCGGTCAGGTAGCAGGGCGGGCCAGAGACTGGAGTGGCGATTCGAACGACCAAATTAATTGATAGTGAGGATGCCATTGCTTTGGTGCACTTCAGTTTTTTTTTTTGTTTTGTTTTTTTGGTGCCCGCAGCCTGATCGGACCGACTACAGAGTGAGAGAGGGGAGGGAGCAGGGACTGGAGGGAGTCAGGGAGTGGGACACGGACAGACTACAGCCGAGGACCTCTGCTTCTGTGGGAGCACCTGGGGGCCTGACCTGCCCCGTAAAAAAAAAAAAAAGTTCTGTAACCCTTGGCTGGCGTTGGCGATTCCGCCACTTCATGGGGATGCCAGGCTTGCTCCGAGGCAGATTCCTCTGCTTCTGTGGGGGTGCTGGCCATAACCTATGGCCAATGATTGCTAATTCCTCCTGAATCTCCATGGGGGGCGCACCATGCACCAGGCCTGCTCAGTGGTGACCCGCGGCTGATTACTCCATTTACTCAGGCTCTAGGGGTGCCAGGCAGGCTGTTAGTTTACGGCTGAAGGGGGGCGCAAACTCAGAGAAGAAATGGTCCGGGGGGCACTGGCCCCCCAGCTCCGCCACTGTGAAGCGTATTAAGATGTATTTGCAATAATTTGCTAGATTTAACATAAGCAGTTGGAAAAGCTAAAATCTGATCCCACAAACTATTAGATATCTGAACTCCAAGATCATTTGCCCTTTTCTCTTTCAACAAATCCAAATCTTCCCTTATAAGACCATCATCAACAGTCAAATTAAATAGTTTAGATGCTAATTTTTTATTAGGGTTTTGTTCTAACAAGTCCAAAACCCTAGTAGTTCTCAAACAGCTAGAGCTATTTTTAGCTTTATTGAAATTCTTTATCTGGAGATATTGGAAATAATGAGCATAAGGAATATAAAATTTTTGTTGTAATTGTAAAAAAGATAACATAGTGTCATTCTCAAACAATAGAGAAAAATCAAAAATTCCATTCTTTAAACTGAGTCCCAGTAATTGATGGCAAAAAATAAATTTTTTTATAAACCGGAGAATATTTAGTAATTGGCAGATTGATCTGTAAGAGTTTATGAAACTCCTGCCAACATTTAATAGAAGTATATGTAAATGGGTTAATTATTTTCCAAGAGTTTTTTTTGTGACTATGATAGCCTGAAAACAGAAGCTGATTGAGAGGTTGTCTACCATGAATATCTTGTTCAGCTTTCATAGACAGTGAGCAGGTTTCCTTATCCCTTAACCAATTCCAAATTTCGGCTATTTGAGTCGCATAATAATAAAGCTTAAAATTCGGCAGAGCAAATCCTGATTTTTCTTTTGGAAGAGTGAGTTTTTGATAGGAAATCCTTGTTTTTTTCTTATTCCAAATAAAATTTGAAATAATCTTTCTTAAATTATCAAAAAAACACATTTGGTATTACAACAGGAATAGCATTAAATTTGTAGAGAATTTTAGGAAGAAATTTCATCTTTATCACATTTATTCTACCAATTAAATTTAATGGAAGATGAATCCTCTTATTTATATCACTTTTTAGTTCCGTAAGTAACTTATTATAATTAGCTTGCTAAAGTGTTTCGTATTTATTCGTCATTACTATACCCAAATATCTAAAGGAATTCAATTGATCTCCTATCCCAAGCCCAGACATATCTAGGGAGTAACTATCGTCTACTTTCATCAAGAGAGTTTTTTTGCCAGTTGATTTTATAGCCTGAAAAGTTACCATATTTACCAGCCAAACTAATAAATTCTGGGATAGATTTCAAAGGATCTGTTAAATATAAAAGAATAACGTCCGCATAAAGACTAATCTTATGAACCAAATTTTTAAGCTTTATTCCTTTAATATTTTCATTCTGGCGGATTACAATAGCCAAAGGTTCCAATGTCAAAACAAAAAGCAAAGAGGAGAGGGGACATCCCTGTCTCATCCCTCTATATAAAGAAATCGAATAAGATAGAACACCATTTATTCTAATAATAGCCGCAGGAGATGAATATAGTAATTTAACCCAACTCAAAAAAAGTTCTCCAAAATTCATTTTTCTAAGAAGGGTAAATAAAAAAGCCCATTCCACGAGATCAAAAGCCTTCTTGGCATCGACTGCAAGTAACACAGCATCATGATGTTCATTATTTGCAATAATATTTATAGTTCTGCGAATAATATCAGATATCTTTCTACCTTTGATGAAACCAGACTGGTCCATTTCAATAAGGTCCGGAAGTATCTTCTCTACCCTGAAAGCCAAAATCTTGGTGAAAATTTTATAATCTGCATTTAATAAAGATATGGGTCTATAAGACCCCCATAAAGCTGGATCTTTCTTTTGTTTGTAAAATAACAACAGAATTGCATTTTGAAATAAAGGGGACAAAGATAGAGTTTTTGAAAAATTCTTGTACAGTTTTAACAACAAAGGAATCAAAAAAGTTTTCAATTTTTTATAAAAATCAAATCACCGGAATCCCACTGGGCCCGAAGCCTTGCCTGATGGAAGGCTATCAATTGCTCTGGAAACTTCGTCCTGAGTTATTGGATTATCTAAGGCTAATCTCTTTTCATTATTAATTTTCTTGATCTGTAGTTTGGACAAAAATTATTCCATTCCCTCTTGATCACAGTTATATTCTGATGTATACAGCTTTTGATAATATCCTGCAAACAATTTAGATATAATAGGATCCCTCTCAAGATTTCCTGCCTCGTTTTTTATAGAATTTATACTATATTTTTCTTGATCTTTCTTTCACTGCCAGGACATTAAACTCATAGGTTTATCTGAAAACATAATAATTAGCCCTTGTTTTTAAAATTAAATTTTCAGCTTTGTCTATTAAAATATGATTTAAATCCATTATTTTTGACTCGGTACCCCACATCGGGTTGTTGGCAAAGTTGGGAGGGATGGGGGTGGGAAGACAGTTGCTTAGATGGGTAGAAAACTGGCTTACGGATAGAACACAGAGGGTAGTGGTTGGTGGGATAATCTCCTCCCATAGGAAGGTCTTCAGTGGTGTTCCCCAAGGTTCAGTACTGGGGCCACTCCTGTTCAGTGCCTATGTCTCCGATATAGGAAGGGGGGCTATGAGTAGGATGAGCCTCTTCGCTGGTGACTCAAAACTGGGAGCACTGGCTGACGGGGAGGAAGCGAGAGAGACAGTCCAGAGGGATCTGGATACCCTGGAGAGCTGGTCAAGGAGGTGGGGACTGAGGTTTAATCCAGGGAAGTGTAGGGTGTTGCATCTGGGGGTCAGAAACCCAGGACATGTACACACCCTGGGAGGGGTCTCACTACAAGCCACATCAAGTGAAAGGGACCTGGGGGTGGTGGCAGACACCAGAATGAACAGCATTGAAAACTGCAGAAGATCAGGGGCAAAGGCAAACAGGATTCTGGGCTGCATAGCCCGGGGAATAATGTCCAGGAGGAGGGAGGTGATTCTGCCTCTGTATAATGCCTTGGTAAGGCCGCATCTTGAGTATTGCATGCAGTTCTGGAGACCTCACCTTAGGAAGGACATAGCATTGTTGGAGAGGGTTCAGAGGAGGGCAACCAGGATGATCCGGGGCATGAGTGAAAGGACCTATGAGGAAAGGCTGGAAGTCCTTGGGCTGTACTCGCTGGAGGAGAGGAGAAACGGGGTGACATGATTGAGGTATTTAAATATGTGAAAGAGATTAACGGGGCAGAGCCAAAGAAATGTTCAGGCTAAAGAAAGGGGGCACAACCAGGGGGCATGAATGGAAGTTGGAGGAGGGAACCTACAGGGGAGAACGTAGAAGGCATTACTTCACCAAGAGGGTGGTGGAGCCATGGAATGCATTGCCTGGGAGTCTAGTCGACCAGGGCACAGTGGAGGGCTTCAAGAGGGGGTGGGACAGATGCATGGGTATACTGAAGCCAAAGTTGACCCTCACGGGGACGGGGGGGGGGAGGAGCTAGCGCCCAATAGGGGCTGGCAACCGAGCAGACACGAAAGACCGTTAGGCTTATTCTGCTGGCTTTTAGTATGTTAGTATTTTATTATAAACCTCCTGCTCATTATTTAGAATATAAATCTGTTTCAAATTCTGAATTTCATCTTGTAACAATCTCTCTCTCTTGTTCCTGCCACTTCTTTTTCCTATGATTCTTACACTGTTGAAAAATGGACTTAATCCATAATTTAAATACTTCCCATATCATATCAATAGTAGTTTCTGCCTCATTGTTAACAAAAAAATTCCATTTTAGAACGAAAGAACTGCAAGAATTTCCCTTTATTAAGAAAAGTTATATCCCTTTTCCAAATATAATCTGAATACTTAATAGACAGACAATGTAAATCAATTATGCAGGGAGAATGATCCGATATAATATTACCAGGGTAATCAACCCTTCCCCTCATATGTAATAATGTATCAGAAACTAAAAAAAAAAATCTATTCTAGAAAAGGAGTGTTGACTTCAGGAAAAAAAACAAGAAAAGCTTCTAACATTCTGATTTAATATCAGCCAGGGATCAGAAAGCCTAAGATCCCTCATAAAGTTCCTAATTATCTTAATTGATGAAGCAAAAAAAGAAGTGGAAACAGATGAGGAGAGACTGGAAGAGCTTAGGCTTTACTTACTGGAGCAGAGGACGGATAGGGGAGATATGATAGAGGTTTTCAAGTATGTAAAAGGAATAACCCGGAGTGGAACCAAGGAGCTTTTTAGGCTAAAGAAGGGGGGAACAACCAGGGGCCATGAGTGGAAGCTGGAGGTGGGGGGAACTACGGGGGGGAGCATAGGAGGCATTTTTTCACTGAGCCGTGGAATGCACTGCCTGGGAGGCTGGTGGAGGAGGGCACAGTGGAGGGATTAAAGAAGGGGTGGGACAGGTATAAGGGGAAAATGAACTAAAGAAGACCCTCTTGGGGGCTGGGGGAGGGGGTGGTAAGGTGAGCAACCACTAGGTTGCTGACTTTCGAGCTGACAAGACAGACCATTTGGCCTATTCTGCTGGCTTTTTAGTATGTTAGATGTGTGATCCTGCTTCCTCAAAACAAGATTAAAAGTCACCACCAACTATATAAGGGGTACTACAGGTGGTTAAATTAAAAAAAATTCAGTAAAAAAAGATGGACAGTTTATATCTGGACCGTATAAAGAGGCTAGGGTAAAAGATTTACCATGGATGGTAGTTTTAGTGATCACATATCTACCGTTTGGATCAGAAATAACTTTATTAATCAAAAGAGAAGAAAGCCTCTTATGACAAAAAAAATTGCTACTCCAACTGAAACTCGGCTGTTGCCTGAAAAGACACGTTTCCCCAGCGTTTCTGTATCCATAAACAAATCTGACTCCTGAAAATGTGTTTCTTGAAAACAGATACAACTAATACGCTTCCCTTCTAAATACCTTAAAACTTTGTTAATTTTTACTTTATTTCTTAGTCCATTAACATTCCATGTAGCTATTCTCAATTTATTAGCCATTGATTTTTATTTATTGTGCCAAGCATCACCGTTATAAAAAAACAACTTTGTAATATATAATTGTGCATCAATATGGAATCCTGGACTCATTCATAAAGATATAAATCAAAAAACCCTGAAACCCCCACCCCAATTTGGATAGAAACATTAACAAATACCAATTTAACCAATTAGACCAAACCGACCTTCCCCCCTCATTAGCAGAGACAACATGGACCATCATCTCTATAGCCAACGTGACTCAAAGCTCGAAGGCTTAATCCAATTAATCATTTGAAAAGCAGCAAAGACCAATTAATGCTAAAAGAAGCAGAGAATAAAAATGTTTTTTTTTCCACCATGATTGGTTAATAAGGGTGTATCCGTGAATTATGCCTTGAGGAAGTAGAAAGAAGATGGCTGTAGCAGTGCTCATAAGCCTCTAATGCTTCTTCAGCATCGTCAAAAGTTTGTAGTTTGCCCTCAACAAGAAATCGAATCTTAGCAGGGTACTGCATAGTAAACTGCACACCAACTTCAAACAACTTTTTTTACCTGGATTAAAACGTTTCCTTTTGTTCACCGTTTCTGACGAAAGGTCTGGGTAAACATGTAACGAGATATCCTGATATTTCAAACCCCTTTCCACCCTAACTTTAGTCAGAATAGCCTCTTTATCTTGATATTTGTGGGGTTTCAAAATAACGGTTCTGGGAAAGGAATGATTAGATGATGAACCAAACCTATTCCCGCTCCTGTGGGCCCTACCTAAAGCAATTTTATGCTCTGGGTAAGAATGGCCCAAAGCTGTTGTAATCATTTTCTCAAAAAAGACCAACGGGTTCTCCGTTCCCTCTGCCCCTTCAGGTAGCCCACAAATTCTCAAAGTCACCCGGCGAGATCGATCTTCCATCTCTGCAAGCGTTTGCTGTAAGTGCAAAATCTTTTTATCGTGAATTGCCAAAGATTTAGCTGAAACCGTAGAAATTTCTTGTACATTTGAAACTTTAGTTTCCAACTCATTTGTCCCGAGTGTAAGGGCCACTAATTGTTCAGAGACTGATCCAATGGAATCAGATACCCCTTTCATTGTTACTTTCATATCAGTAATAGCTTCCTTCATTTCAAGACGAAAGGCTGAAAGAACCGGTAATAAATCTTCCTGCTTTTGCCCCATAATGGGCGCAGAGCAGTTTTGTGAATCCAAAGCCATCACAAATTCGGCTGAGTCTCTTCTAACCTCTAAGGTACTCCCTGTACCTCCCGAATTATCCCAAACAGTGGCCTCCCTCATGATCTCTGTACTCGAATTGGAAAAATCTACAGCTTTCACAGCTTCAGTATCAACCGCTTTATCCATAACGGGTAAGTTTGTTTCGTAAAGCAAAGAGTCCTTTGGCATCAAAGTATTATTCACTGAGCTCAAATTCTGCTTGCTAAAATACGTGAACATTTGTTTACCTGAAGTTGACATTTTCAGAAGAGGGGAGATCAAATTGCCACTTACCACAGCCGAGCAGGCAATATCGGAGGGGGGGGGGGTACCTGAGGCAGGTTCTGTTCTGGTGCTTCTGCTTGAAAAGATAAATTCAATTCTGCGTCATGCTTCACTTTTTTCTGCTTTGAAAATTGCTGCTTACATTTTTCTTTGGTTCGCTGCACATTTTTGGACATTCCAAAAAGAAAAGAAAAAAAAAAAAAAAAGGAGGACTAGGAAAGAGGTTAGATATACATCTTAAACCATAAATTTAAAACAAATTAAGAAAGAACTTTAAAATTAAATAAAACCAGGCCAATTCATGTCTTTTCAAGCAGTGTTCAGACAGGCCTTCTCGCTGCTGCTGAGTCTGGCGTCTGCTCAGCTCCTCCTTCTGCTGGTAAACGGAATTGACATCATCTCCTCTCTCCGAACTGATGCCCTGTGTTTCCTTGATGCATATAGTATGGCATATGGCCACATGCAGGCTCTTTAGTCCCATCAAACTCCTGTATGACTACGGGGACAGTTGTCCATTCCATGCCTCCAAGACCCTGAGCATTACTCGACGCCCAGTAGATCTGCTACCCCCACCTAGTACATGCAGTGCTTCCACTGCTGATGGAAGTTCCCTAAGTTACAGGGCGTCAGAGGTGTCTACGTGGATGTATGTACCATACAGCTGCTTTGATTTCATGGAACAGTAGTGAATACTGGGTAGCACAGGTATGAATGTCCACTACATGAACAGCACCCCAGGGTACAGGAACACTGCCAGAATATTCTGTGAGCACTGGACATGCCACATGCATCCGGGGGACATGCTTAACCGATTGAAAGGCACAGCCCACTGCACATACCTTGAAGTCTAGTACATTCCACAGGACACGTACCTCTGTTCTCCTGCAATTCCACTGTACTGTCTAGGTGGTGCAGTGTGCTCCCTTAAATGCCCTAGGCGCAATCTAGCACGCTAATGTTGTTTACTCAGGGACTGCCCAATGACCTCATTTGCAAACCTTGGCCAAATACTGCAATTCCACCTGCCATGCTAACTGGTTTTGCGTCTGCGCATGGACATGCGTTGTGTGACGGACTGCACACCCTATGGCCATTGCGCAGATCTGATGACATGCTACCTATGACATCATCAGGCTGCAAGGCCATGCACACTGCAACATTGCGCAAGTGTGTAGCACTGTGCAATGTGGCACATGCACGTTTCAGTGCATGTGCCACCCCATGCTGGTCACATGCACCCGGTCCTGCCCCTGGACATGCATGTTGCACAGAACACTAACACACTGCACAGTGCTACCAACACAATGTACTGCATAAATGCTGCACAGGCCCTAAAAGAGAAAGCAGGGTGGCATCAGTTTCTGTAGCAGATACGAAACAGCAGCGATGAGTAGATGCTTACACCGAGCTGCAATGCAGCGCAACCACAGGTGGCAAACCTCATGGACTGTATGGTGGCCAGGGAGGAGGAATTCCTGGGAGAGGCATCGGGGCAGACAGGCCCCAGTGCGAGGTCTGGGCCTTAGTAAGCCATCATCATGTGACCCGCAGAACAGGAGCTGCCCGCACTGGGGACCAATGCCAACACCATTTCAGCGACCTGCAGCAGATGGAGGAATGTTGGCTGCATGAACCACAGGCCGTAGTCGCCAGTGGCACGCAGGCCACAATTGCCAGTGGTACCATGTCCAGGCCAGGCAGGTGTGCAGGCCTGTGGCACAGTACACTGTTTTAAGGCAACCCCCCCCCCGACACTGTACACGCCACCTGTATGCCCTTGGTGTAACCCTGTGTACACTAGGACATGCCACACCAGATATAATGCAGGTTGGCCACCCTGACCCACGGGACCACCGTTTGTCCTGTGCATGACTGGTTCACCATGGATATCTGAGAGTTGCACAGTCCAGCTCTGCACGGTGGGGGCCAACACATGGTCAAGGCAGCAGGGTCACGGGCATGATGGCAGTCTGTATAGGGGCAAGGCTTGGCTGACAGGAATGGAGGGCTGTCTATGGGGACCCTGGCATGTCACTGCCCATCACCATATACGGCCGGGACAACGCCCACATACATCGCAGATGTGGCTGTCCAGGATGCTGTACCCAGCAGTACGTGGCACTGTCCCCTGGCTATGTCATACACGGTGTATGCATTACACCACATGGCCGCATGAGCCAGGTACTGCATGGGGTGCAAGTCTGCGCAGGGGTTCAGCCATACACAGGACACTGTGCAGGCACACACCACAACCTCCTGGGCTAATAGTGGTTACACCAGTATGCACCATCACCCTTGTGGTGTGTTACCTAGAGCACCATGCATACCCATGCAATTGATGCCCACACAGAGTCTGAGGCTAGCATGTGGTATCAGTGGTACTAGGGCCGGTGGGCTGTGGCCAATACACAGGGTGGTGAGGACTGTGGTTGTCTCCGCCCACGGGGGGTGAGCCAACAATGTATGTGCGTGTGACAGGTTTGCCTGTGTGTGGTGTCACAGGTACGTTGCAGCCCGCCTGCCCTGTCCATCCATGCATGTGTGCGGGCGGATGCATGGTTATGTTGGGTAGTGTGCACTGGATGGGGCACTGTGTACCACTGTGGGTGACTGATCACTCCTCTGTTTTCATCCCCTACAGATCTCAATGCTCATACTTCTGCTCAGTATTCACAAAAGAAGAGGAGGGGGAGGTACCTAATCCAATCAAAAGAAGCACTCTAGATAGTGGGGTCGATACCAATCCTTTCACAGAAAAAAGGGTTCTGAAAAAGCTCCTAAAACTGAAGGCAGACAAAGCAATGGGGCCTGATGGAATTCACCCAAGAATTCTTAAAGAACTAAGGGGAGAACTAGTGACACCACTGACTACCCTTTTTAACAAATTATGGTAGGATGGTGTGGTACTTGAGGACTGGAGGAGGGCGGATGTGATTCCCCTTCACAAAAGTGGGAGCAAGACAGAGGCAGAAAACTACAGGCCTGTTAGTTTGACCTCAGTGGTAGGGAAAATGATAGAATCACTTCTTAAGGAAAGAACTGTTGAGTACCTAGAGGCCAGTGGGGCACAGGACCCAAGGCAGCATGGATTTGCAGCAGAAGGTCATGTCAGATGAATCTAATCGATTTCTTTGACTGGGTGACCAAACTAGTAGACCAGGGAGGTGCTGTGGGACATGGCCTACCCAGACTTTAGCAAGGCATCTGACACAGCCCCACACAAAAGATTAATAAACAAATTAGCCAGCCTGGGAGTGGATCCCAGGGTGGTAGCCTGGGTAAAACACTGGCTGGACAACGGGACACAGAAGGTAATAGTAAACGGAGTCCATTCTGAAGAAAGGAGGGTTATTAGTGGGGTTCAATACTGGGTCCGGCCCTTTTTAATGTCTTTATAAGTGACATTGCAGAGGTACTGGAAAGAAAAGTATGCCTCTTTGCAGATGACACAGATCTGCAACAGGGTTGATACACGGGGGTTGGAAAGGATGAGAAGGATTGGCAAGGTTGGTGGAATGGTCAGAAGTAAGGTAGCTTAGATTCAATGCAAAGACGTGCAAAGTAATGCACCTGGGAAACAAAACCCCAGGGGAAGAGTACACAATTGGGGGGGGGGGGGTAGTAACAACAACAAAAATGGAAAGAGACATGGAGGTAGTCATAACAGATGACCTAAAGGTTAGAAAGCAATGCGAGAGGGCAGTAGGAATGGTTGGGGAATACTGGGATGTATAGGGAGAGGCATCACCAGTAGAAAAAAGGAAGCCAATATCCCTCTGTACAGACAGCTGGTAAGACTCCATTTGGAGTACTGCGTGCAGTTCTGGAGACCCCATCTCTGCAAGGACATAGACAGGATGGAGGCAGTCCAGAGGAGGGCAACTAAAATGGTGCAGGGTCTGCAACAGAAGCCATACGAAAAGAGACTAAAGGAGCTTAATATGTATACCCTGGAAGAAAGGATGGAAAGGGGCATGATAGAAACTTTTAAGTACCTCAAAGGAATCAACAAAGTCAAGGGTAGCATCTTTCAGAAAAGAGATGTACAAGAACAAGGGACACAATCTGAAGATGGGGGCGGCTCAGGGGCAATGTGAGGAGTATTTTTTCACAGAGAGGTGGTGGACACATGGAACGGCCTTCCAGAGGACGCTGAGGGGTCAAAAACAGTGGAGGAATTCAAGAATGCATGAGACAGACATAAGGCAATTCTTGTGGGGGGTAGGAAGAAATAGGCTGTTGGTTAACTAGGATCTGCAACTTATCCAGTAGGTAGGGAACTGGGTAAACTAGGTAGGCCAAGCGGTGCTTATTTGCCGTCAAAGTCTTTGTTTCTACGTTTCAGCTTGCACAGGGACAGCACAAACAGGCGTGGAGCCAGCAGTGCAGGAGAGTGTCCAGGGAGAAGTCAGCAGGCTGTGATGGGATCCATGGCGATGCTACAGAGGGGAGGTGAACCAATGAGTAGGCTACTGTGTGTGCACCTAGGGTTACATGTGTACACACATAGGTGCCGGCACAGGCTGCATGGTGGTGACCATGGCCCTACTGCCGTCATGGGTGTTGGGCCTAACCCTCCATGGTGCACCCTTGTCTATACAGGACTGTGGTGGAGTGCACCTTGTCACCGCCACACAGGTTGTCCAAGGGGTTGAGACACTGCACCATGTGTGTGGTAGCACTGGAGCCAGTCACTCAGGGAACATCTGTGCTGCCTGCCAGGCAGCAGGAGGTGCCTGTGGTTATGTTTCGCTAGGACATGGCACAATGGGTGTCCATGGCATGCCACACCTTGGGGGCAGTTGACACAAGGAGCATCGGGGAGGGGGTAAGGATGCACACCGGCCACGTTCACCCACCCTGGCTGGTTCTATGGTTGCTGGCAAATCCCCGGGGGGGGGGGGGGCTGTGCCCCTAACATGCCCGATGTGGCGAAATGCGACCTGTCTGCCACATGTGAACACTATGTTGCCTGTGCCTGTGTCCGGAGATGTGAGTCTCTGAGGGGGTCGCCGTGCCAGGTGCAACCCTGTGGAGTATCACCTCAGGGATACGGGTGGTGGACACATACCATGCACTGGGGCACTGAGCAACCAGTGCCACTGCCTCGCGACATGGTGTGTGCACTGCACTGTAATGCATGTCTGTGCCACAAACATGTTGCCGTCTGTCACAACCTGTACCATGGCCCCCACCGTGCAGATGCCAGTGCCATTGGACGGGTGCCATGGAGGATGGTGACCGTGCACACCAGCCACAGTGGGCCGTCTCACAGGTGGTAGACCCCTACCTTCCTGCAGCCAGCACTGTGGACACAGGCTGCAGCGATGGCAGATATCTGTCTGTGTCTGGTTAGTACACTGCCATGGCCAGCCGCCATGGTCCCCAGTGCTGGACTATATGGTGCCACATGTACCATGTGGCATGCCCCAGTGGCACACTGGTGGCCTACAGTACTGGCATGGGGTGGAGGACAGTGGGGCCTTTGGTGGGCGGTGGGTGTCAGGGGCCATGCGTGCATGCATCAGGCCATGGAAGCGGTGGTGACCATGAGACACAGTGCCAACTCGGATATGGTGATCCTAATGAATATGAGACCAATGGCCGTATGACCAGTGTCCTCCTGCACATGCCCTGTAGTGGTGGATATACCCATGGTCAAAGCAGGGTATGGGGGTGGGGAAACACACCAAGACCATATCTGAAGGGACCCTCGAGGCCAACCAATGGGGCAGAGCACCAGGTAACTGTGCTACCATGGTGCTGTGCCAGCATCGCTGCAGTGGCTACGGTGGCCCATCAGCCTCTGTCAGGTAAAGTACAGCCGCTACATGCAGTGACTGTCAGGGCATTTAGGGTTGGCATGTACCCACCAGGAGGGCCAACAGGATATGTCCAAGTATCCAACTCTGGCCACACTCTATGAACAGTGCACAGATGACCGAGACGTTGGCCACATCCAGATACAGTGGATCTTATTTATTTATTCATTCAAGCGTTTAACCAGGAAGGCATACTGAGCAGGCTACTGCTCGATTCCAGATTCGTCCTGGGGGAGGGGTGGAACATACAATTGAGGGAGGTAATACAACATATAATTCATAGTACATAGTGCAAGTACCTAAATAAGAACAGACCCAATATGATAGATACTGAATATAGAGACAAGAATAGCAAGAGATAACAACTGATACTGACACAAACAGGCACAGTTTAAATACCAGTGTTGTACCAACAGGTGCATGGTGTGTCCTGTGTCCTCTCACATACACCACTGTGGCTGTATCGTGCACCTTGGGGTCTGCAAAAAGTGCTGCCTGCCGTTCCCAACCTTGTGCGGCTGTGCTGTGCCCCCTATGTGTGTGCGCCTCTGCCCTGTCCCAGCTGTGACCAGGGAGGACCCTGGATGTCTGTGTGCTGCATACCAGGGTTTGCCAGCATGCCAGATTCCTGGGCAGTGGCCGTGGGGTGTGTGGGCGCCCCTCCTTGCCTGGGACATGACACTACCCTGCAGACTTCAGTGTGTTGCTGCTGCTGCCTGTGCTGCAGGCCTCCCTCTGCCAAGCTTGCTGATTGTGTATGCCATGGCCAGGCTACAGCATGTGCTTCATGGCACGACCATGGCTGTGCATCCCTCCGGTGCAGCCGTCCACAATGCTGTTCATGGTGCACCACATTCAATCCATTACAACTGTCAGCCACCCGTCCTCCTTGCATGGCATCGTGATGCATGCTCTGGCTGGATTTACAGTGGCAGCATACGATGGGCAGGACTTGATCACCCCATCCTGTGCGCATAGCAGGCTAACTTCATTTTCCTTCTGTCCTCAGATTTACGGCAGAGTCCTGACCAGCGCAGGCAGCCTGAGACTTCCAAGGGTCGACACGACCCCCTAAGGGGGCTGGTGCAGCAACAGTGGCTAATATTACAGAGACTGGAGAACAGTGAGGTCATGCAGGTGGTGGCAATGGCAGCCTGGAGTTTGGACCAGACAGTACCTCCTGCAGCACCCCACCCCCACCAGCACCAAGAGGCTACATGGAGTGCAGCCTTCCCGTTACTGTTGCCCCCTGTTGGACTCACCCTACCCAGTGTTGCTACCCCCCCCACACACACACACTTTTTACGGTCCCCTTTTTCTGGCCTGTTGCCTTTTTGTATTATTAAAGTAGACTTTTTTTTTTTGTTTGTTACTTTCTGTTTACTGATTTCTCAATATTCCATACAGAAGTTATTCTGACAATGCATATTAGGATTACTGATTGCAAGTTGAGGTCGCCACTCCTCTTAATACACACGGGTTAAAACAAGCATGTAAAGTCTATAAGATACGTCATCTGGGGAGAAAAAAATGGAAATCTATATCACCGATTCCATACAGTTAAATGAATTGCTGTTCTTAGAGCCCAAGAGCTGCATGCAGTGTAAGTAAAACTGAGATATCAGATCAATAATGTCTCTCTTACCCATTACAGGGATCAGAGATTTAAGCATGCACTAGTCAAAATTGATTGCCCTAAGGGCAAAAGAATGGAGATGAAAAACAGTAAGGCTTACTATAGCACTACACTTATGTTAACATTCTACAAGACATTAAGTCATAAACAAAGACAGTTCTGTCAATAAGCATCTCAATATGGTCAGAGTACCTTTTAAACCTCTTGCCATTTAGTATTAGAACCACTTTAAGCTAGTCTTGAAAGTTTACAGAGGTTGGGCTTGGTAATAATCTCTTTAAATAACAAACTCAGGAGAACAGTTTAATTGTTTATTTCAATTGTTTACTGAGAGGACCATTGCCAACCTGCACTAATGTCCATAAGATCCTTCACGGGTCATCAATGTCCTCCATTTCAGAGTCGGATGCCTCTGTTCCTTGGGAACACGCTGGGGCATTTCTCTGCGCCCATTTCAAGATCTCAGCCGGATGTGAAAAAATAAAGATTTTTCCCTGATGGACGATGAGAATGCGGGCTGGGAACAGCATGCCGTGTGTAATGTCGGCCTCTCGGAAGATCGCTCTGATCCCATCGAACTTCTTTTTCTTCATCCTCGTCGAGTAGCTCAAATCCGGGTAGAGTCACACTTGCTGCCCATCACATAGAAGGATTCTCTTCTGTCTTGCCAAATTTAGAATAAGATCCCTTGAGCCCAGTCCATCGAGCACCATAACCACCGTTCGAGGCGCTTCCGGGTTCTCGGGTCTTCTGTGGGCCATCACTCGGTAGGCCTTCTGAATATAAAGCTCTCGTTTGGCAAGAGGTTCTCCCAGCTGCTGCATTAGCCATTCTTTAAGGAACAGGGCTAAGTGGTCACCTTCTGATCGTTCCGGTAAACCTATTACCCGAACATTGGAGGATCTAGCTTGATTCTCCAGTGACTCAAGGCGGTTCTTTAGATGGCTATTCTCTTTTATCAGAGTGGCTGTAGCCCCTAGCGCTGCTTCCGAATGCTTCTTGGAATCGACTGTCTCTGTTTTTACTACCTCCAGCTCTAATGTCTAGGCTGCTTACTCTTTGTGTGAGGGAATCAAATTTCCCATCTAGTCCCGAAACTGCCTGTATGAGCCTATTAATTTTTAGGCCTAGGCTTTGCAGGGTTTCCTCATTCCCTGTTGATGATGTGGAAGCAGCTTGGTTGAGAGTGGACCTCGTGGTCGGAGGATCCAAAGTTGTTTTGCTCCTGTTCCCGAGTTTGCTGCCTTTCTTTGCCAGGGTTTCCCATATTGAGATCCCAGTATTCTGCCTTCGATTCCTGTCTTTTTCTGAAATAACTCTGCCCAGAAATTAGAGTTTTATTTACTTTTTAGTAGTAAAGAGTCTTATAGGTCTGTTGCCATATTGCTTGGGCTCCACAGCGCCCCCATTAAAGTAGACTTCTGATACAGGCGCAGCTGTGTTGTGTGTCAGTCCTTGGTGCTCTCTGCTCACCCACAGCCACCCCATGTGCAGCTCCATACCTGTTGTCCTGGACAGAGGCTCGCCACTCGTGCCCCTTCGTGGACAGCGTTATCCTTAGTGCTATGTGCAGTGCAGTGCCACTGCTCTGTGCTACAGGCACTACACTTGTCTGCGCTGCATGCAATCCACCCTATATTCAGACAGCGTAGCGCCAGTGTGATGCCTCTAAATATAGCAGGCTATGGGATGGGCTAAATGCAATCCATGGCGCAGTGCAAAGACTGTGCCTGTGTGCACTTCTGAATATCTGACCCCAGTGTTTTCTCTTTTCTTACCTGTTTTATGGGTCCATACACCAGCACAATAAAGTTCAAATACCCAAATAAAACAAGCAGTTTTTTTTTTTTTTATACCTTTTTACTTGAACTTTTCCCAAGGTCTACAGCAAGTCATAAATAACACTAAGTCACACATTCACTGGTTGTACAATATCTGTACAGCTGATTGTTAACTTAGGGGCAGTCAGCCCATGCACCCCAGATAATACTACGTTGTCTCCCCCTCTTTGGCACAGTTCGAGAGGGAGCTTGTGAGCCAAGATGAGCATCAAATATGGGGGTGAACAGCTGGAACGCCTCTTGTATGAAATGAAAACTGCAGCTAAACTGAACGGGGGTGGGGGGTTAAGGTGATGAGCTGCTGGTTATTTTACTAATCACTCAATTAAAGAGGCAGTCAATAGGTACCTAGAGTTCAAGGGACCAGAGCTGGAGCCTTCCCTATAGCATGCAGGAGCCATGAGTTCCACCTGGAGGTGAAACATTTGGTGCAATTATTCAATGAGTATGTAATTTTTTCCATGGTGTTCAGGTGATCACCAGTACCTGCTAGAAGTGTAGGTATGGGAGGTGAGGAGTTAGCCACAGTCTATAAATGTGTCTTAATGATTGGTGGCCTAAAGAACCAGAGCAAGTGCTTCCAGCTATACTACCTCCAGATGTGCAAACTGGTTATCCTAGAGGAGGCTGAGCAAGCTTGCTACCAATCTGACTTGGAGATCTAAATGCCAAGTTCCTCCCCCCACTTGTAGGCCACCTTGACAGTCTCTTCTCCTTGCAGGGTTTTATTCAACTCCAAAAATTGATTAGCGTTTTGCTCATAAAAGTGCTGAAACATTGTGAAAATGAATAGCACTTGCCTCATTGTGTTTAACACACATAACATTTCTAGAAAACCTATATAAATACTTTCTGTTCAGTTAGCATTGTCCCAAGAAAAAAACTGCTAATCAATTATTTAAAACCCTGCTTTGGGTATCCTGCAGGGCCTTGTAAATGTGTGCTATCATAGGAGTGGATGATCCTGCTTTAAAAAAGGTCTGGAAACAGCTAATGATGGCTGGATGAGTGGTGAAAGTGTGCGCTGCCAGCAGGAGCAAGAGGAGATAATGTCGAAGCGGCAGGAAACAAACAACTGTATTATCACCAACTGACTTTTTTTTCTTCCTTTTTTTTTTTTCTTCCTCGGGGTTATTTCACCTCAAAACAAGTACTTTGAGGTCACATTCCCCCCTCAGCACATTTTAAATGTTAAAACCGACAGACTCATAAGAAAATGGTCTCTCAACAGTCTCAGTTCCCATCCCCCTAGAAGCAGATTTTTTTAAACAAAACTGATAAAAACGGCTTTACAAATAGTTTGGGATCACTTCCCACAAAAGCAATAGACATTCCTAAAATTTGACTTTCAAACAGTCTGGGTTCACTTCCCAAAAAGATTACTTTTCGAGCAACACATTTTCCTAACAATGGCTTTCCAAACAGTTTGGTTTCACTTCCCAAAAAGCACATTTGACAAGCAACAGATTTTCCTTAGAACTAGCTGTTCAAATGGTTTGGTTTCGCTTTACAACACATACATTTTAGAAGTAACATTCTAAAATAAACTAAACACATAAAAAAAAAGAAGATAAACATAAACTGTAAATATGTGCATGTGTGAGGTCTGCCTAGAAAATGGGCAAGTGAAAAGCTGCATTCTGATTGGCTAAGACACCCTGGCACCGGTGCTATTTCTTAATACCCGTTAAAAAAACAAGTGCCAATTCGGGTACCCCATTACTTAGGGGATCCTGGGGCCACCTGATTTGCAAAACTTGCCAACCGCCATGTTCCCCTGCTCGTTTAGCGACACTGACCTCACTAGACAGTATAAAATGAGCCAAACTGCACCACTAAAAAAGAACAAACAGACATTTTCCGGATATAAAAACGCAAGCACATCCCCAAAATCCAGCCTGGTGGCTTTTTCACGCCATTAAAAAAAAAAAAACACAACCTGTGGTTCCTTGCAGCGCTTCTTGCGACTAGCTATCCCCCGTTCAGCCACATTGTTTCCTTGGAAACAAACAAAAAATAAACATACAGAACCAACATAAAACTTATCTTTTAAAAATCATGTGGCTTTCCTTTACCACATAGAACACTCCCATTCGTGCGCCGTGTCAACTGACGGCATGCTTTGAACCTAGCGCTGGAAAATCGTGCCACATCTGAAAGCCCATCAAGAAGAAGAAGAAAAAAAAAAAAAACACAGGAACCTCCCTTCACATCCAGTCTCCAGATCAGCACAGCAGGCTATACATTCCCCTGTTCCCACTGGTGCTGATTAATCAAAATAAAGCCTTCTCCTCTGGTGTGTGCATGTGTGTGTGTGTGGGGGGTGCATAAGGAGACAAAACAGCAAGCAGGCTTAACCTGGAGAGCATGCTCAAAAAAAGAAAAAAGAACAGCAGCGCCCTCCAGTGCTGATTCCACCAATACAGGGACGACTTTACTAGAACAGTTATTTTTAATATTTTTTTTATTTTTCACATATACATATTTTCATTCTTCTATATTCTTGGGGGAAAAAAAACTCACCTATAGCCCATTTCCTAAGCACAATAAAATCCTCCAGGGTGGGCATTATGAGGTATAAAAGACCTTCCGGGGCTATCCACCTGTGGCATTGGGCCTCATTATGCCCCGGGCATATATATCCCAGTAACGCCCACCCTGTCAGGTATTATTGCTTACTTAATCACACCAGTGTATTGTTTTGTGCTTTTCTTTTGAAATAGTCCTATTTTTTTTCCTTATTTAAGGCCCCATATTAAGGCAGCCTTCTTCCTGCCCAGTATTCATGTTTTGAAATGATTTAGCTGTTCCAGAACCCAGTGACATCAGCTGAGCTGAAGCCTACAATGAAGTGGAATACTGTGTTCTGGAACCACAAAGTAATAAAAAAATGAATACTGGGCGGGAAAAAAGCTTGCAATAATATGAGGCCCTAAATAATGAAAAAAATGACTATTTCAGAACAAAAATACAAAACAATACGCTGGAGTGATAAAACAGACTTCACACATGCCCAAATTTACTGTAAAAAATGATTATGTTCACTTTAAATGCAGTTTTAAAATGTACAACTGCTTGGTGTCGTCAGACTGATTCCAAACACAGAAAAAAATGAGCCCTTCCAGAGCACTGAAGCCGATGAAGCCATGTTGGACTGCTTCAGTCACATGATCTGCAAATCAGATGACTCATTTATCCTGGCTCCACAGTCTGATGAAAAAGATTAAGGGAGGCTTTTGATGCTGCTCCCACAACCACAAGGTTTGTTAATTCATAAAGAAGGAAAAAAAAAAAACATTTTCAACTAACAAAATGGGTTATACACAAATCATAGAAAAGTGCTGTATATTCAAAACTAATGCTACTGTCACGGTGGGGCTGAAGAGCTCATAAAGCGTATGAGCTCCTTAGCCTGTCAATATACTCGCCAGCCACTACCTTCCATACAGAAACACCGACAATGTCATCAGAAAAAAAACACATTTGTCAGGGGGTCGAAATTGACACCGGACCACTAACCAAACACTGGCAGATTTTGCATTGGGCTGATAAGATTTTCCTTATACTAGCCCTGCAGGCTTGTACTGGAAAAAGTAACATTTCAATGAGAAAAACACTATTGCACGTATGCCAATAATGCAAAGCATCATGGAAAGCATATACAAATCCCCATGAAGTAATTTGGACTGGCTCAACTTTAAAAAGAATTGCACGGTGCCGAAAGGCCTTGTTCCCTCCCTTTGGGCTGAGAAACAGATATGGCACACGGAAGAGTCCTAACAAGGATGAAACACGTGTTTGTCTGCTGTTCTCAGCCTTTGCTGGTTACACTGTGATGCCTTTTGGCACTATGCAATTCTGCCTAAAGTTGAGCCAGTCTAAATTTTTTCATGGGGATCTGTGTACGTGTCCTATGATGTTTTGCATTACTGGGGTATGTGCAACTGTGTTTTCTTGGAAATTTGGCTGTTATGGTCAACATCCTTCCAGGGTAACCCTTGCCTCAGGGCATTTGCTGTGGGGTTCTTGTCTTTTGAATTTCACTAAATTCACCACCGGGGCCAATGAAAAATCTGTGGGGCTAGTGGATTTTCCCAGTCACTAGTCCTGCTAGCTAGTGGCTGCAAAACTTAACTTCAACCCGTATGTCCATCCAGTTTGGCCGGTTATTGACAGTTCCCCTTACCACTACCCCCCACCCAGAGTAATTATTAAACCCAACTCTGTTGTCAGTCGTGCTGGAAACCGTTAATGGTTTTTGTGCCTACCACCTCGGCCAGCAGGCTGTTCCACGGTTCAACCACTCTCTGCATAATGTGAAACTTGAATGTATCCCTTCTCAGTCTACCCCCTACCAGCCTGCACCCCTTGTTTTCGACCCACCATTCCTACTAAATTCATTAACTCATTGAGTCCTGGTGGCCATTTTGGGTCAGGTTCTGTAATGAATGGTTCCAACGCCATATGGCGTCTACTGGACTCAATGAGTTTTTAAAAATACCCCCAATAGCATAATCTAGTTCAGTTGTCAGCTGGTTTCCATCCGTAGCCCCCTTCCCCCGGAACAATGTTGAAAATAGGCAATGTATGCTTAATTATGTTGTTCTGTTATTTATATCACCTGTAGCTTTAGACCATGTATACCATGTACTGAATTTTGTATTCGAACTGCTTGCCTGCTAATCTCATACAAACTGTACTTCTATTCTTTGTATACTGACGTGGAACCTTTGTAAAAGAGCCATTGGCTCAAAGGTATTTATCCGAAATTCTAATAAATAAATTTATCCCAAATTCCAATAAATAAATAGTCAGAACTACCTAGTCCTACTTTCTCAGTCAACAAAAACAAAATGAATATTTGTTTGGGTATGCTGGGGGAGAAAACAACAGAAGCCGGGCAGTTTGGGCACTACAAAAAAACTACACGACACTCCTGCCACAAGGGCACTGTGCCTTACGGTGACACACACATAATGTTTTTTTTTATGTTTCTAGGTTTTATTTAGCAAATAAATGAAAACAACTTTGGTTGGAAACACTAAATATCCCAGAAGAACTTAAAACTTCTGAATCTCAAGCTGTCTTCTGTGGGGGTGGGGTGAGATGTAGTACAGTACCAAGAACTACATAATCCTAAATATTGAAAAATGTTAAGTTTCCCACTCTTGCAGTGTACTGGTGCTTTGCTTGCATCTGTGACAACCAAAATATTAATAAAATAGTCAAGACCATTAAACAGAAGTGGTTCCCAGTCAACTGGATTAAGCCCATACAACTCTGAATGTGCCGTTAACCAGTTCTCTACAGGTCCTTCATGTGGGTCACATTTCTCATCAGCTCTCCCCTGCCAAATGCAGATAGCTCCATACTTGGCCCCTTGCTTTTCTCAATTTTCATTAATGACCTCCCTCTGCTTGCACCAACCTGCTCATCTCTGCTCTACGTGGACGACCTTGTCGTTGACCACAGTGCAAGAAATATCTCAGAAATAAACCACTCTCTTGCCTTGGATTTCTTATGTATTCCAGGGTTTTAAATAATTGATTAGCAGTTTTGTTCTTGGGACTATACTAACTGTACAGAAAGTATTTATATAGATTTTCTAGAAGTGCTGTGTTTGTTAAACACAGTGGGGAAAGTGCTAAGCATTTTCACAAAGATTTAGCACTTTTATGAACAAAACGCTAATCAATTTTTAGAGTTAAATAAATCCCTGTATTCAGTCCTGGCTAACAGAGAGCAACCTCGTTCTCAATACAAGCAATACACCATTCATGCTCTTTGGCTCACCTACCAGACATAAAGCAAACCAAAGCTCCCTCAAAATATCATGTGCTGATGGTTCCCCACTGGTTAGCACTAGGCTCCTTTAAATAGCTGGGCGTTCTTCTTGATGAAGCTCTAGATTTTGATCTGAACATCACCACCACCTGTAAATCTGTCAATGCTAAGATAGGAGGTGCCTATCACACTAGCTATGCCCTCACCCCATCGGCTAAACTAACTGTGGCACAAGGCTTTCTGCTCCCAGCCCTGACCTATGTCTCAGCCACAAAGACCTCCCTCCATAAATGGGACACTACCTATAATTCTATCTGCCACTATGCCTCTACATCTCCTTGACACAAGCACCATTGCCAGTTCTATGCTGACCTAAATTGGCCCAGCCCCTCTGCCCATCGACTCCAGTCCTATGGCTCTCTAATTGACGGTATTGCTAGATTAGGCCTCCCCCAATCTCTCGCCTCTCTGCTTCACTCACAACCCCTCTCCTATGGGCTTCGATCTACTGACCAAGCCCCTCTCCATATCCCCAGATGCAAAACCAATACCGGGTGCATGTGCTTTCTCATACACAGCTCCAAAGTACTGGAACTCCATACCCCAAACTATTCGTCAAGCTCCCACTAATGCTAGCTTCAAGAAACTTCACCATGATCATCTGCGTGCTACCAGTCCCTGCACTTGCTTTCACCCACCGTAGTTCATCCTTCCCCCTGCCCTCTGCGCCTCTAGGCAACTACTCCTCTGACACCTTTCTCCTCCTTCTCATAACCGTCCTTTAAATCCTATCATCCCTTACCTGCTTTCCCTCCCTTCTCAGATTCTACTCTCCCTACGCCTATTGGCCCTTACTTAACATAGAAACATAGAATTTGACGGCAGATAAGGACCACTTGGCCCACCCAGTCTGCCCATTTCCCTGCCTACTGGATAAGCTGCAGATCCTAGTTAACCAGCAGCCTACTTTTTCCTACCCCACCCCTAGAATTGCCTTATGACTTTCCCATGCATGTGAATTCCACCACTGTTTGACTCCACGACCTCCGGAAGGCCTGCTCCATGCATCCACAACCTCTCTGTGAAAAAATACTTCCTTAAATTACCTCTGAGCCTCCCCCATCTTCAAATTGTGCCCCTTGTTCTTGCACACCTTTTTTTTTGAAAGATGCTACCCTCTTGGACTTTGTTGACTTCCTTTGGGTACTTGAAAGTTTCTATCATGTCCCCTCTCCTCCTTTCCTCGAGGCTATATGTATTAAGCTCCTTAAGTCTCTCTTCATATGTCTTCCGGTGCAGACCCTGCACCATTTTGATGCCCTCTCTGGACAGCATCCATCCTGTCTATGTCTTTGCGAAGACTGGGTCTCCAGAACTGCGCAGTACTCCAGATGGGGTCTGACCAGCTGTCTGTACAGAGGGATAATAACTGCCTGTTTTCTACTGGTGATGCCTCTTCCTATGCATCCCAGTATCCCCCAGCCTCCTTGCTGCCCTCTCACATTGCTTGCCCACCTTTAGGTCATCTGATATTACCCCAGGTCCCTTTCCATTTTGTTGTTGTTAGTATCTCACCCCATTGTGTACTCTTCCCTGGGTTTTGTTTCCCAGGTGCATTACCTGCACTTCTTAGCACTGAATCTAAGCTGCCATACATTTGACCATTCCTCTAACCTTGCCAAGTCCCTTTCATCCTTTCCACCCCACCTTGTGCATCAACTGTTGCAGATCTTTGTGTCATCTGCAAAGAGACATACTTTTCCTTCCAGTCCCTCTGCAATGTCGCTATAAAGACGTTGAAGAGGACCGTCCAATACTGAAATCTGCGGACCCCACTAGTAACCCCTCTTCAGAGTGGACTCCATTTACTATTACCTCTGTGTCATATTCTCCAGCCAATTTTTACCCACGCTGTCATCTTGGGACCCACTCCCAGGCTAGCTAACTTGTATATACTGTATTTGTACATGCTTTTGAAATGTCAGTTTTCTCACATTTTTTGCAGCTCTTGCTTTCTTTTGACTGTCAAAACTGTACTGACTGTATCATGCTGAAGAATGTTTTTCCAGACCTACAGTTGATTGTATGTGATCCTCTTCCTCCTCAGTGTGTTACATCTCATGCGCTGCGTCACATGTATACTCATGTATTTCCTATTGTATCCTCCCGGTCATGCCTGAATATAGGCATTCTTATGCCTAGTACACCCACCCAGTTACCAAACGCAAATACATATTGTTTAACAGCCATTCAAATATCAAGCAGCTGTCCATGCTTGACAAAAGTCTGTAAAAGAAAATTAAGAAGCTATCAATTTTGCCCAACAAAATATTAGCAACACAAGTGTGGGTAAATCCAGACCACGGTGTACTACACCATTTGTGTATTTATTATCTGGAAAATAAACAACACCCTCAAGAGGCGCGTGATTATTGACCCCATAATCACACACCCTGTGGTGCGTTATTACTTACTTGAAGGTTTTGGTGGGTGAAACGTGCAATTTATTCTGCAGTCACATAACTGAAGGGATTTTCAGAATGAACTTATAAATAAAAACGAAATACTCTTTTATGATTGTGTGCGGGGGGGGTTGTATTAAGTTTTGATATGTCAGACAGTTTTCCCATTTGTCACAAATTTGGCATTGAGGGGCGTGTACCTCAGGTATGGCAATGTCACTCACTCGCTGCCCATCTGTCACACATTTGGCAATGAATGGTAGCGAGCCTATGTGTGAGTGCGTGCGATTACTTTCTGTCGCCTTTGCGGGTGTTCTTGCACCCAACCTTCTGCTAACAAGTACTTTTCCGAATGAATAAAGAATACCCCAAGGCCGGCCCAGTGGCTGGAAGACTGGGGTTCGCAGTGCATCCCGGAATCCCAGGCTGACTCCTGCTGGGGACCGGGCGTGTGGCTTAACTGATGTGCTCGGTTACCAAGGAGGGAGACTACGGGTCACCTAACCTTCGGTTCTCCCCTGTGAGCGAGCCGAACAAGGGGCAGTACCGATGCTGACTAGCAAAGCAGTGGCTCGTCTGCCCTCCGTCCCACTGATCGCATTAAGGGTGCAGCAAACAGGGTAAAAGTAATTATGAAATAAATAAAAATACTATAGCTTCCAACAGTAGCACGTAGTATAAAGGGATTCAACAAAACCTTACTGTACTAGCCCGGAGCATAGTCTAGAGTACCGCGAACTAGCGCGACTCACCCTCCAGTCTCTCGATATGGCCTGTAGGTTTTGTTGCTGTGTCGGGACCGGAAGTAGCTGTTGGGACCGGAAGTGCATGGCTGTAAATTGTCCGGCAGCCTCCAATGGTAATGATCCCTGGTACCTAAATAAATAATTCCTGCCATTTTAAAAAAATGTATATATATTCACCCTCAGAGCGCAGGCAGTTGGAAGAATGTGACATGCAGCACCGGGGGAGGGGAGAAAGGTGGGCTTAAGTATAAAGATCCCAACATGGGAGATAGCGAGCCACTATCACCCCAATATGAGCACTGTATTCTATGTAGCCCATTGTTCCTTAACACCCCCGCACCGGGAGAAGAGCAACTTGTTGCTCAGCGTGTCTTCCTGGTGAAGCATTTCAATAAATAAATACGTAGTTCTGTGAGTAGAGGGGTGTACAGCTGTGTATACATACAGTCAGTTTATCAGAGAAGATCTCTGTCGGCTACCACGCTGACGACTAGTTGAGGATAGGGCCTTGCCGGCGCCATTTTGTAATTGGAACAAACTATATCACAAATAGCTCAGGCTCTGCACTGCATCGTTTGATGCGGGCAGGGTTTTGTTTTGATTTTTAAAAATCATTGCTAGATGTTGGACTGCT
Source organism: Neoceratodus forsteri (assembly GCA_016271365.2). NCBI lineage: Eukaryota > Metazoa > Chordata > Ceratodontiformes > Ceratodontidae > Neoceratodus > Neoceratodus forsteri. The sequence goes on along the minus strand of CM028133.1, from coordinate 185,064,825 downwards.
CGGCCTCGGTGTGAGACCGAGCTGAACTGTTGGAAGTGTCAAGAGATCGGTCATGAATATTTGCTAACTTAACATGTACTGCCTGTAGCGGATACCGGATTTTACAATGAAGGGGGGAGTGCATACCTTCCAAGGGAGCTCTGAAGTTTTGCTGGATTATTTTAGAAATTTTGCTGGAGATTTTCTGAGTTTGCTGGAGCAAATAGTTTATACGAAAGGCGGGGGTAACGGCCCCTCATAAGTTCTGGGGTGCATTTTAGAGCTTATTTTGAACTTGTTGAATATACTATTTGGAAGCAATATAGCGCAGTGGTTTAAGGCTCTGAGCTGCAAACCTGGAGAATTGGGTTTGAATCCCATAGCCCCCACTTGCATACTTTGTGACCCTGAGCAAGTCACTAAACTTCCTTGTGCTCCCCAGACTGCACCTGTAAACAAGCTTTCAGCTTAGTGTGTCTCACCTGGTAAAACAAAAAGTAAAAAAAAAGGCACTACACATTTCTGCTAAGAACCACATTTTATTTTATTTATTAGAGTATCAGTTTACAGACCTTCGAGACATAGACTCATTTACAAAGGCACCTTATCGTGGGAAAACAACACAAACAGCAATACAATGGTACAGTACATACAAAATGGCTTAAAGAGCGACCAATGTTACAGACATTCACTGGTGGTCTAAGTGTAACAAACGTTAAGATGCATTAAACATATTTTAGATACGCATCACACCTGGCTCGATGGAAATAATCTGTCTGTTCTTTATGCAATATTTTTTTTGATCTCTGAAGACCCACTTTATTATCAAGTTTACATATGTTACTATTTATTTCTTTATAACAAATCCTACGTTATGAGGTATTCTATCGTACGCTGATTTCCCTGAGCAGGGCCAATCATTCCATCTTTACACACACTCCATAACAGCTCTTAAACTAACTAGCAAACCATCCCCCATTCTCTTTGTTGACAAAATTAATAGACAGTATAGATGTTTTTCCTGCTCTGCACTGATACTTTGACAAGGGAAAGTGTGTGTGGGGGGCACTGACTCTGTCACTCTGTACCCTGAACCCCTTTCACCATCACACATCCATGATTGCCAAGGAGAGGGCAATCATTTTGTGACCACACTATGTAACAACTCAGCTGCTCTTGAGTCCCCCAAGACCCTCTTGAGCGGAGATGCACCAAAAAGAAGCAAGCATGGTGAGCAAAAACCTCAAAGGAAATGTGTGACATACCTTGCTAGGCTTCAGAGCCCATTTCCCTGTAGGGGTGATAGTCAAGCTGTGCCAGAATTACAAAAGTTACTAGTAGTTACTGCAGCCACACCCAAGAGCAGGGTCATTCTCGGTGCCCTGCAGGGGGCATGCTTCAGACAGCTAGTGTTAGAACCCACTCAGGAGAGAGCAATCTTAGACCTGGTACTCTCAAATGGGATGGAGAGAGGATCTCAGATTTTGAAGTGGGTAGCCATCTGGGAACAAGAGACCACCAAACAGTGTGGGTCACAGTAAACACAACTGTATAGTCAAGCCTTACAAAAGCAAGGGTGTTGGACTTTAGGAGGGCTGACTTTGGCAAAATGGGAGAGTGCCTTAGATAAGTACTAGCAAACAGGCAAGAAGGAGGGTGGAGAAACAATGGGGAAAAATCAAAACTGCCATCACAGGGGCAACAAACCTTTGTGTAAAGCAAATCAACAAAACAAAATGAAAGAAAAAGCCACTACGGTTCTCAAAAGAGGTGGAAGGGAAGGTTAAGGAGAAGAGGATAGCATTCAGGAAATATAAGGAAACACAGAAGGAACAGGACAGGACAGAGAACTGTATCAGTTAAAGCAGAAGGAGGCAGGGAAGGCACTCAAAATAGTAAAGGCCCAAACTGAGAAAAAGATTGCCAACTCTGTTAAGAAGGGGGGGATAAAACCATTTTTAGGTACAGTAGGGAGTGAAGAAAGACCACAGGAGGAATACTGAGGCTTATTAAAGGGAAGGGAACGTGGGCAGAGAGTGACAGTGAAAAAAGCAGGGATACTGAATGAATATTTTTGCTCAGTATTCACAAAAAAAGAGGAGGGGAAGGTACCTAAACCAAACAAGATAAACACTCTGGATAGGGGGGTCGATACCAGTCCATTAGCAGAAGAAAGGGTTCTGAAAGAACTCTTAAAACTGAAGATGAACAAAGCAATGGGGCCTGATGGATTCAACCCAGAATTTTAAAAGAACTAAGGGTAGAATCAGTGACACCACTGACTACTCTTTAACAAATCATGGGAGGATGGGGTGGTGCCTGAGGACTGGAGGAGTGCAGATATGATTCCACTTCACAAACGTGGGAGCAGGACAGAGGCAGGAAACTACAGACCAGTTAGTTTGACCTCAGTGGTAGTGAAAATTATGGAATCACTTCTGAAGGAAAGAACTGTTCTATACCTAGAGGCCAGCGGGACACAGGACCCAAGGCAGCATGGATTCACAGCGGGAAGGTCATGTCAGATGTATCTAGTAGTGTTCTTTGACTGGGTAACCAAAGAAGAAGACCAAGGATGGGCTGTGGACATGGCCTACCTAGATTTTAGCAAGGCATTTGACACAGTCCCACACACACGATTAATGTACAAGTTAGCCAGCCTTGGAGTGGGTCTCAAGGTAGTTGCCTGGGTAAAATATTGGCTAGAAAACAGGAAGCAGAGGGTAATAGTAAACGGAGTCCACAATAAAGTAAGTTAAGTTACTACTGGGTACAGCAGGGTGCAGTACTGGGACCAGTCCTCTTTATTGTCTTCATAAGTGGCATTGCGGAGGATCTGGAAGGAAAAGTAAGTCTCTTTGCAGATGATACAAAGGTCTGCAACAGGGTTGATACACAAGGTGGGGTGGAAAGGATGAGAAGGGACTTGGCATGGTTGGAGGAATGGTCAAATGTATGATCTTAGATTCAATGCAAGGGGGAAGAGTACATAATGGGGATGAGATACTAACAACAACAAAAATGGAAAGGGACCTGGGTGTAGTTATAACAGATGGCCTAAAGGTGGGCAAGCAATGTGAAAAGGCATTAAGCAGGGCTGGGGGGATACTTGGATGCATAGGGAGAGGCATCACCATTAGAAAACAGGAAGTTGTTATCCCTCTGTACAGACAGTTAGTGAGAACCCATCTAGAGTACTGTGTGCAGTTCTGGAGATACCATCTCTGCAAAGAAATAGACAGGGTGGAGACTGTCCAGAGGAAGGCAACCAAAATGATGCAGAGTCTGCATCAGAAGACATACAAAGAAAGACTAAAGGAGCTTAATATGTATACCCTCGAAGAAAGGAGGAAGAGGGGGGGACATGATACAAACTTTCAAGTACCTCAAGGGAATCAACAAAGTCCAGGAGGGTAGCATCTTTCAGAAAAAGATGTGTAAGAACAAGGGGGCACAATTTAAAGTTAGAGGGGGGATGGCTCAGGGGTAATGTGAGGAAATTCTTTTTCACGGAGAGAGTGGTGGACGCATGGAACCGCCTTCCTGGAGAGGTTGTGGGGTCTAAAACAATGGAGGAATTCAAACAAGCATGGGACAGACATAGGGCAATTATAGTGGGGGGTTGCAGGAAGTAGGCTGTTGGTTAACTGCAATCTGCAGCTTATCCAATAGGTAGGGAAATGGGCAGACTGGGTGGGCCAAGTGGTCCTTATCTGCTGTCAAAGTCTATATTTCTATGTAAGTGACTTACTCAGGTTCTTACAGTATGCAAATGGGGGCTGTGGGATTCAAACCCAGGCCTCCAGGTTTGTAGCTCAGAGCCTTAAACCACTGCACTATACTGCCTCCTCTGGTATTCTCTACTATGGCTGGGTTTCTTTTTAATCAATAATCAGCAGTAGTGTAGAATATCGGGTACACCTAGGAAGCTTGCCGTAAAAGCTTTCTGAATACAGCACTGCTTTTGGTGACCTTCCTTACTTGGTTGTCAGTTTCAGTTGGGGAGGGGCTGCTCCCACCAGCCTTTTTTAACAGGTTAGTGTGGGAAGAACTCAACCCAAATAAGCTAATATAAAGTAAAGCCGACTGCACCAAATAGTGTAACTTGAGCTCTAAGCTAATAGCGTACGTCCTAGGCAGGGGTGCTAATAGAAATTCCTGGACCCAGGACACACCTTTAGGACTGCCCCCCCCCCCGACCTCACATCTGCTGTTACAGGTCCTCCTATGGGCCCCCCCAAGCCATTGGGCCCGGGACAGTTGTCCCCCCGTCTGCTCCCCTGGTCCTGGGCGAACCCAATATTCAACACTATCACCCAATAATCTTTATTTGGAAGCTATCAGCTATCACTAATGACACAGAAACATAGACTTTGACGGCAGATAAGGATCGCTTGGCCAACCTGGTCTGCCATTTCCATACCTATAGGATAAGCTGCAGATCCTAGTTAACCAGCAGCCTACTTTTTCCTACTCTCCGCAAAATTTGCCTTATGTCTGTCCCATGCATTCTTGAATTCTCCCACAGTGTTAGACCCCACAACTTCCTCAGGAAGGCTGTTTCATGTGTAACCCCAAGGTGGCACTACCCCAAGGGCTACTCCAAGGGCTACTACCCCTGCCTGCTGGGAAACCGGTAGGTTGAGGGGCCTGAGTTCTGAAATGGGTTCTTCCACCCAGAGGTGAGGGTTATCAGTAGTCGCACTAGTTTGGGCACAGCCCTCTGGGACACTGTAACCCCCCTCAGTTCCTGCAAGTGGCCCACACGGAATACAACAGTGACCTTCACAGTACCCCTGATATGCTTTACCAGTATCCAAACCCTTGGCACTTACCACCAGGATTGGTTTCTCCAGCTCGACCTTGGTGACCCCCTGTAAAACAAGGTAAAATAGAGCAAATATCAGTAACACAATACTTCAGGCATAAACAATACCCACAGACAGTTTAAAAGGCAGATAAACGTAGATCTGATTTATTCAGGGGGGTTTGAACAAGGATGGGGCAATCAGGTTAATTAGCTTACTTTCCCTAACAATCACACAGTTATGCAAGCAGTTAAGAGTCCCTAGTACAGTCACACTTCTGGGTACCCAGGTGAATGGGGGGGTGGGCTAGCCAGGACCGTTTCCTGGGGTAGGCCGGCATTGCAGCTGGAAGGGACCCTGTGATGAAAAAAAAAAACACCTTGCACAACACAATACTTGTAATCTGGAGCTGGAGGGCTCAGTTTGTGAAGAAAAAAAATAACAAGACAATCAGGTAACACACTTTTGATTTAGCTATCTGTTGCAGGGAGCTGCCCTGGATATTATTCACAATACCCAAGACTGGACACAGGAAGGACGAAATTGAGACAGCAGATGAACTCTCTGGGATGCCAGGAGAAGCAGGGCTCACACAATCCGCAGAAGCGTCGCTTCTGTTCAAGCGTGGAGAAGGGGGGATGCTCCCCAGGCAGGTCTCTCGTCAATGGCTCTTCTCTGTGCAGCAGGATGATCTGGCAGGACCCTCGTGGCAAGGCCCAGCCACATGGGGCTAACAGCAGATTTAGTCCGTTTTGCGCTGGATACAGCTTCCAGCATTCAGCACACAGTTCACACAAAAGGGGACATAAACTGCGACCCCCATTCAGTACGCAGTACATTTATATGCAGAGAAATATTACTGTACCAGGCACACTGCTGCCTGGTCACGGTCACTAAGTCACTGCACAAACAGGGAGCTCAAAAGTAGCTGGAGTTCCTGACAGGCCAATCGCGTTCAGCAAAAATCTTCGGTCTTCTACAGGTTAAGCGTGGTCTCAATTCAGCAGCTTGCTCAAAAGCACACAGCTTGGATTTAGTCCGAAACAATTCTGTCACTGTCTCTCTCTTCTCCTTAGGGTAATAGCAGACTTGACGGTCTCAACTCAGACCTCTCTACAATTCTCCTGCTCGAAATATGCAATTTAATGCTCGGCTATCATGAGCTGCTTCTCTGTCGACTCCCAACTCAAATCTGGCTTGCCAGAAGACAGCTCATTGTATTTCCCCCAGATCCAAAACGGTTCAGTTGGCCGACACAACTGTCAATCACACAAGAACTCCCCTTTTAGTAGCAAAAGGCGCCAAGAGTCCAGAACAACAAATCCCATTGGTTTGGATCCATACAGTCCCTATGAGCAGGCTCCATTTTAGAGTCCTCTATCACTGATTGGTCCAGTTCGGCAGTTTGGGACCAAAATGGTGGAGCCCAGCAGAACAGTCCATGCTGCAGAGAAGGCAGGTTAGAACAAACTACATTACCATTACGACGCTAAGCGATTTCCAGCAAATAGTTACATCTTTCAGCAGGACTCCCTCTGCACACCTAGCGATGGCAGAAACGGCGCAATTAACAGGCAGCCCGGGTGGGACCCGAGCATGAAAACACTCAGTCCCCCCATCCAGATTAATTATATCTGCAATTGGGCAGCACTTAAAGAGATAGTACATGGAGGCTTTAAAGGCGCTCACTGGTAATACATTTAATGGCTATGGCGCTGAACACCAGCCAGGCAGCGCGCACTTAGGCAAGCTCGTAGAAGACTTTTCGAGAACCCCATTGATAGGGGGTTACATATGCGTCCACCTCTCTATGTGAAAAATACTTCCTCATTGCCCCTGAACTGCCCCCATCTTCAAATTGTATCCCTTGTTCTTACACATCTCTTTTCTGAAAGATGCTACCCTCTTGGACTTTGTTGATTCCACTGAGGTACTTAAAATTTTCTTTCATGTCCCCCCCTCTCCTCAAAGGTATACATATTAAGCTCCTTTAGTCTCTCCTTGTATGGCTTCTCTTGCAGACCCTGCACCATTTTAGTTGCCCTCCTCTGGACTACCTCTATCCTATGTCCTTGCGGAGATGGGATCTCCAGAACTGGATGCAGTACTCCAGGTGGGGTCTCACCAACTGTCTGTACAGAGGGATAACAAGTTCCTGTTTTCTGCTGGTGATGCCTCTCCTATACATCTCAGTACCCCCGCCCTCCCTACTGCCTTCTCACATTGCATACTAACCTTAAGGTCATCTAATATGATTACCCCAGGTTCCTTTCCATTTTGTTGTTGTTACTACCCCCGTGTAATCTTCATGAGCACTTTACAAGTGCCTTAGCTTCACTCAGATTTCCACTTCCCGACCATCAAATAGTAAAAGCTGGCAGAAGGTAGCTGAGCTCCAGCTCAGTATGCTGAGGTTATTATTACTTGCTGGAGGTCTGAATGATGCAGTAAATTGCTGTGGACTCCAGCAGAATGCTGGAGACTTGGAGGCCATGGGAGTGCTGTGGTGGTGCGTGAACCTGATATGCAACGTTTTGACTTTTATTTAATCTTTTATATTTTCCATTACATTTTTGACTAAAAATAATAATGTAATCTATTGTTTTGAATGTAGATTTTCTTACAATCAATATATTAGACTTCTCCAGCAAAGTGAAATGCACCACCAGTAGCAAGCAAGTTACAATGGGGGCACACCCACACCTACTAAAACCCCCTAGATTCGCTACTGTTACTGTGCAGTAAATGGCTGGTGTTAGAGCTGTAATGCGTGGGAGGGGCAGGCTGTGCGGTGGCGGGGTGCTTTGTGGCAGTTGCTAATTGTTGGTTGGGTTGACAGCAGGCAAGCTGTGGGAGTCTTGTCTGGGGTGGGGCACTGTGTGCAAGCTTCCCTTTAGGCTGAAAAGCAACTGACCTTCATCAGTGCCCTAGACAGGGGAGGGTGCATAGCCCAGGGAACTCTCGTGTCTGTAAGTATACAGTGGCGTAAGAGCTCACCTGGAGCTCCCAGTGGTGCTATCTGCACATATGGCCCAGGGCTTATTACTTTCTGAACAAGCTGTGCCTTGGTTTGCAGGGGCTTGTTTTTAGCCATTGGTAGTGCAATGGCTAGATCTAAAGTCTCAGCTGTTTAGGATGCAGGTATTTCCTTACCCATTTTATATTGTTTAAACACTGCACACTGACAAGGCAACCATTACTGTCGGTGTGAACACGCAGCTTGACATTGCAGCTTATCTTGGCTCACTGGGCATTGCCCACACCATCTTCTCAGTGCGTGCCCAGGAGCATCCGGTGACCTTCCCCACTGGAAGTGTTCCGGGAGCTTGGCTGTGGGAGTCCATACTATTGTTTGGGGACATCCCCCTCCCCACACACTTCCTGGAGATGAGTCTCTTACCTTAGTTTTGCTGTTTCTGCTCAGTACCTGCTTCACCTGCTACTTGGTGCTCGTTGGTTCAAGGATGTAAGTATCCGAGGTTGCCCCTCCACCAGGATGCCCACAGTAACTTATGGGGGAACCTGCTTCAGGCCTGAAGTTATTAGGAGATATCCCTTGAATGGACATCCTCTGGGGTCTCGCCAAACTATGGGCAAGTTTTGGTAGCATGGGACAGATTCTGGGTGACCAAGATCTCATCCTGGCAGCCTTCAAGGTCTCCTCAGATGGCATCTCAACACCCTTACCACAGTGAGATGTCTAGAACATTGCATCTGTCTCTCGAGGTTCAGAAAGTGACTGGCACCTGCACTTCCAGGTGTGAGCATCCCGGGGGGGTTATGCTGTCAGCCACTTGATGGACATGGCATGTGCTCACCCCTGTTGAACATGCTCGAGTCCCCTGACACCCCAGCACTGTGTTGATGGGACCAGCTGCTTTTCTGACCAGCACCCATGCCTTTGGTCTTCCAGCCAGCCTGTTGCCGGCACCCTAAAGAGTGCCTTCCCAGCATGGGCACCTGGAGTGTTGACGCTTCTTGCCAGCTTACTAGTACATAACTCCTTTTCACTCTGAGCTACTTTTGACCTCCAGAGCCTGGTATATTAAGGGATCCCTATCTAGATGCCTGAAGCTCCTCCCACACAGCATTACATATAGAGATAGGTGACAGGGCACCATTCCTCTGCTGGCCACGGATGTTAACAACCACCTCCCCCCACTGTAAAAAGAGGTTTGTTACACATGTGTTTTTAATTTAGGATTTTCACACTCCAGAAAGGCTCATTAAAGTGATACTCCTAGTTTCCAAGAGGGTCTTGGGGGAATATTACAGCAGTAGAGTCGATTAGTTACAATGTGTACAAAATCAAGAGAATCTAGGTGCAAAATTGCATTTATACAGTACATAGCTAAATATCTACAATAATTGCTTTGAATTAGATTTTATAGGTATCGTTTAGAAGTTGTATTAAAATCATTGTGTTTGCTGACATTGAAAGAGGTGGGTGGAGCCTTTGAGTCTGGTGGGGTAGTAGCTGACAGTTTGCTGGGGAGTTAAGGTTGTTACCTGGAATTGGAAGGGTTAAAGGCAGAGGAAGGGGAGTTGCTGTATTGGTTATGTTTAGGGATGTAAGTTTGTCATGGCAGTCATACACGTCATTGATTCCATGACGTTTGATCTTTATTCAGGACTTCCATGACTTTCACTAGTGTCATCAGAATGTAGCAATGATGACAGTGCCACAACATTTACTACTGTTTACTAATGATTTCATGAACAAACAATGAGTCATTAAAACCTCATCCATGACAAACTTACATCCCTAGTTATGTTACAGAGGGCCAGTGTTGTGAATGGGTTACTATTACAGGTCAGGAGGGTTAGTGATGGGAGGCTTGCCTTTTGTTTTTGTGCATGCATGCATGCATGTGTGTGTGGTGTGTACAGCTGTCCCCCAGCCCGAAGAGAGGTGCATTCAAATTGTGAGTCAACTTGAGAAGGAGAGGTTAATGCAGTAAAGGTTATTAACGTACATGTCGCTGGATTGCTAAAGGTGTGGGTGGTTGGTACTAAGTGGGTGGGAGAGGGTACAGAGGATGTACTGATTGCTGGTCAGGGGAGGGGGCCACTGGGCTACCAGGGACATTAGTAGGTAGTATTGTACACATTAGTTAGGCATTGGGTGGTGGTGTCAGGAAGATCACAACACAGCTGAGGACAATGCCAAGTAATTTATTATACATCAGATGGGCATCTGGGGGGCAGGGAAACCACTAGACAGCCAGAGAAATACCAGATAATTTATTATATATCATATGGCTTGGGATGACTGCTAGACAGCCAGGGAAACAAAAAAAAAGATGTTGTTATACATTAGATGGACATGGGGTGGGGTGGGAAGGGGACCAAAATAATTTATCATACATCACATGGACATTAGGGGAGCAGAGGGACCACTAGACAGCCAGGGAAATACCAAAACAATATTATACATCATATGGGTACTAGGTATGGGATTGGGGGTACTAGACAACCAGAGAAATACTAGATAATTTATTATACAACAGACGAACATGGGGGAGCAGAAGGACCACAAGACAGCCATGGATAATACTAAATAATTTATAATCAGATGGGCATTGGGGCAGGGGACTGCTATGCAGCCAAGGACAAAGCCAAATTATTTATTGTACAAAAAAAAAGACACGTCCGAAATGCGTCAGGCGTATCATGCTGCTACTTTGTACCTTTGAATAAAGGACATTTTAGATAATTCATTGGAGTCACGTGTTCATTTTTAAGTTTTGAGGTGGTGAGTGCCCGACTGTTCGTGTTTGTGAAATATAACATTCATGCAGCGGTGCACATACAGAATTACTAGCAAGATATGGCTTGTGCCAACAAAGATGGTCTTGTTATAGCAATGTTGTTATATGCTCAGCTAGGAGCAACAGAACATGAGATATCTCAGCTGTGGCACCAGTTCAGCTAGGGTCCATCCCTCACTCCCCCAGAGGCCCACTGGCCCAGGGAGCTGGAGGGTGGTGGGGAATGGCAGGGGGAAAGGTGGTGGGGACAGCCACAAAGGGTTTGACCAGTCTCACACCATTCAGACAGCAAATTGCTTTGCACCCCTGGAGGAGGCTCAGGTGCCTGACTCTGTTGGGTTGGGGGGTCTCCAAGTCTTTTGGGAGAGATGGGTAGGATGACTTGGTGGCCTCTGTTGGGGTGAGCGGGAGGAATTCAGGAAGGAGAGTCTTAGTGCTTGGGGACTCAATGATTAGTGGAGTAGAGAGGGTGGAGGGAAGGAGTGTGAAGTGGTCAGCTTCCTTCCTGGTGCATCAGCCATCAGGGAAATAGATAAGATAGGGAGGATGGTGGAGAAGGGGGTGGATCTGAGGGTGCTGGTACACTTGGGTACCAACAGTCTGGTGAACTAGCCTGTGGAGGCAGTGAAGCAGGACTTTTAAGAGGCAGGGAGACAGATTGAAGGCGCACTCTGTTATGCTGCAACCAAAATTTATTGTCTGTTTTGTCCTCAATGTGACATGGTACCTTTGGAAATGAGCTTCTGGCGCAAAGGTTGTAAACTGATGTACAAATAAATAAATAAATAATCAGCTTCCCTGGCATTTTCCGAGGTCCTCCCTTTTTGCAGTGAGGGCAGTGGGTATGATAGAGTAAGGAAGGAAGAGATTGAGGAGTTTAATGAGCTTGGAGGGGTTGTGGGATAACAGATGGACCAGACACCGAACTTCAAGTTCAACACACCATCGCTGTTTGATGTTCATTCAAAATGCAGTAGATAACCTTCAGCAATGGCATGTCCCTTCTTCGGTACATCAGTTTGCAGCAACAGACTATGCAAGTCTTTCCTCTACACTTAGCCAGCACCTACCGACTCACTGATCTCCCTTATCTGTTGAGATTTAGCCTCCCCTACATGGGCCTTGTTTGCTTGGGTGGTGGGGGCTCAAATAAAAAAAAAAGCTAAAGACAAAGAACATCAGTGCAGAAGCACTGAAGCAAGGGTTACCCCATTGGGCATTGGCAATTAGCCAAGTTTCAAAGAAACACAACATCACACATGCTTCCAGGGGTTGAAATTAAATTTTGCAACCACTAGCCAGTAGGGCTAGTGACTGGAAAAATCCACTGGCCCCACAGACATTTCCACTGGCCCAATTGGTGTACATATTGAAGTGTTGCCTTCTCCAGCACAAGCTCACAGGGCTAGGTAAATGAAAATCTTATTAGCCCGATACAACATCTGCCAGCATTTGGCTAGCAGGCCGGTGCCAGTTTCAACCCCTGTGCTTCCATAATGCAAAGCATGATGAGATATATGCAAATCACCGTGAAATGTCAGACTTGTTCAATTTACAGCAATTTACGTGCATTTTAAATAGCACAACTAACTTCATTTTTGTCATACGGCCCCCTAGTAACTTTTTACCTTTATCAAAAACACCTAGTGCCATGGTATTTTCAACATTTATAGGTTTTATACACATTCAGTATATACTATTTTATGACATAGTGCCAGTGCATACTAAATCTAACAACGAGGAACACAGCCTGTTTTATATCTGCTCAGAGGTCACAACAATAACCTCCCTGTACAAGGACCTGAGAGGGAAAGGGAAAATTAAAGAGGACACTATAGCATAGTCAAGAAAGGGATGGGGGTTCCCCATAGGTGGCCAACCTTATGGACTAGAAATTGTAAAGAATAGATTAGGCTAAGAAATAGAAGGACTGTTGCGACAGATGTAAGAAAAGGTCGGTCCTCAAGAGTGGCAGGAGTTACCTGTCACATATCCCCCACCTTAAGAGGGAAGCAGTTATTGCAGACTGCTTAACCACCTTCCTGTCCCAGGAAGGGATGGAGCTTCCACCCATCCATCTTCAGAAGCTACGTCTCAGGGTCTCTACTAACAATAAACATTCTATCATAAACATAGTGGATGTCATCATGCTTTACCCTGAGATGTTAACACATTTCTCAATGGAGACTAACGGTACCTTCCCATCTCCTTTTAGGGAAAGTCATCATATTTCTTAACCGAAAATTTGAACAACTGTAAAGTCCAGTACCTTAGAAAGACTTTCTCTGGGGTGAGTAATTACCTGCTCCAACCCCACAAGACATGTCAGTTTTAAGCAGGGGTGCCCAGTCCTAGGTTCAACCCCTCTACATAAACCCACTATGTCTCTTGATTCATTTATTTTATAGAAACATAGACTTTGACGGCAGATAAGGACCACTTGGCCCACCCAGTCTGCCCATTTCCCTACCTACTGGATAAGCTGCAGATTCTAGTTAACCAACAGCCTACTTTCTGCCACCCCCCCACTACAGTTGCCTTGTGTCTGTCCCATGCATGTTTGAATTCCCCCACTGTTTTAGCCCCAACAACCTCCCCAGGAAGGCAGTTCCACGCATCCACCACTCTCTCCGTGAAAAAGATTTCCTCACATTACTCCTGAGCCGTCCCCCTCTATCTTTAAATTGTGTCCCCTTGTTCTTACACATCTCTTTTTCTGAAAGATGCTACCCTCCTGGACTTTGTTGATTCCCTTGAGGTACTTGAATGTTTCTATCATGTCCCCCCGTCCCTCCTTTCATCAAGAGTATACATATTAAGCTCTCTCAGTCTCTCTTCATATGATTTCTGATGCAGACCATGCACCATTTTAGTTGCCCTACTCTGGACTGCTTCCATCCTGTCTATGTCCTTGCATAGATGAGGTCTCCAAAACTGCACATAGTACTCCAGATGGGTCTCACCAACTGTCTGTACAGAGGGATAACCACTTCCCTTTTTCTACTTGTGATGCCCCTTCCTATGCATCCCAGTATCCCCTGGCTCTCCTTACTGACTTCTCACATTGCTTACCAACCTTTAGATCATCTGATATGACTACCCCCAAGTCCCGTTCCATTTTTGTTGTTAGTACCTCCTCTGCTATTGTGTACTCTTTTCCTGGGTTTTTGTTTCCCAGGTGCATTACTTTGCACTTCTTTGCATTGAATCTAAGTTGCCATATGTCTGACAATTCCTCCAACCTTGCCAAGCGTTTCACTTGCTACTGATACAGATACCTGAGGGTAGACACTCTAGGTGTTATCCCAACAAAGGTTCCTATCCATTTTCCACCCACCTCCTCCTTTGTAGGTTTTTCATCAAAAAAAAAAAAATACATGTAACACCTTCTTGATCTTAACATATTGTAACATTTTGACAATATTAGCATCTTTAGCCTGCAGTGCATGCCAGTCAATACTGTTAATAGATTTAGCTGCATCAATACAAGAAAATGTCTCTTCAGCCTCATAGGCTTCTTCTTGCTTGCTTGGAGTCTTTAACCCCAGCACAGTATCACTAGGCGCAGTCTTGCCTGGGGTCTCACATTCAAGTTCCATACTTGCATCTGTAACCTTCAACAGGTAACATCCTGGGAACACAGGAAAGAAAGGAATATCCTGCTCAGTCAGGGGGTTCTCCTCCAGCTGAGCACACAAAAAATCTTCCTCTGATTCTTTATCCAAACTCTTTGACAGGGACCTCTCGAGCACCTGGCACTAGTGTTCTGCCTCTCTGCGTAGTCGGTCTGCCTCGACCCCACGGTAGTTTCTCATCCCTTTGCATCTCTTCATCTTCAGGCTTGGCCTTCCTCTGAGCTCTCAGGTCCAGGCCAGGCAGCAGCTTTTCTGCATCTGTCAGCCATGATTCTGGTTAGAACTCCACGGACTTTCTTCTCCGGGTTCTCCTCTGGCAACTCCTGGTGCATCGGTCCACCTGGGATATCTGGGCAATATCCACTGGAAAATGTCCCTCATCAGCCAGTCCAGATGCTTCCAGCAAGTTATACCACTTCTGACACCAAGTCTGTGGAGGGGTTTTGGGATGACAGATGGACAAGACACTGAATTTCAAGTTCAACGCACAATTTCTGTATGAAGTTTATTCAAAATACAGTAGATAACCTTCAGCAATGGCATATCCCTTCTTCAGTGTATCAGTTTGTAGCAACAGACTATGCAAGTCTTTCCTCTGCACTTAGCCAGCACCTACGGACTCAGTGATCTCTGATCTCCCTTATCAGTTGAGATTTAGCCTCCCCAATCTGTTTAGATTTAGCCTCCCCTATGTTGGCCTTGTTTGCTTGGGTGGTGGGGGCTCAAAAAAAAAAGCTAAAGACAAAGAACCTCAGTGCAGAAGCACTGGAACAAGGGTTACCCAAAAGGGCACTGACAATAAGCCAAGTTTCAAAGAAACACAACATCATACATACTTCCATAATGCAAAGCATCATAGGATATATGCAAATCGTCATACCATTTCAGACTTGTTCAGTTTACAGCCATTTACATGCATTTTAAATATCACAACTAACTTAATTTTTATCATACAGTCCCTTAGTAATTTTTTACATTTATCAAAAACACCTAGTGCCATGGTATTTTCAACATTTACAGGTTTTATACACATAAGGTATATACATTGAAGTATTTTATGACATAGTGCCCTTGCATACCAAATCCAACAACGAGGAACACAGCCTGTTGTTTTATATTTGCTCAGAGGTCACAACAATAACCTCCCTGTACAAGGACCTGCGAGGGAAAGGAAAATTAAAGAGGACACTATAGCACAGTCAAGAAAGGGAAGGGGGTGCCCATCGGTGGCCAACCTTATGGACTAAAAATTGTAAAGCATAGATTAGGCTAAGAAATAGAAGAACTGTTGCAACAGATTTAAGAAAAGGTTGATCCTCAAGAGTGACTGGAGCTCCTTGTCACAATGAGTGGTTGAAGGGATGGTGTCAGGAGGAGGGGTACCACTTTATGGGGAACTGGGGGGGGCTTCTAGAACAGGAGACTCTTCAGGGGTGATGGCCTTTACCTGACGAGAGATGGGGTCAGTGCTCTGGGGCAGAAGTGTAACATTTACATTGGACAGTTAAATGGACTGCAGGGGAGACGAAGGCTAGGGTACCACTGAGAAGGGAGAGCAGGTGGGAAACCAAGCTGGGGTTCTCCCTAAATAGAGGACTAGTAGCAGTAAGGTGAGTAACAGTAGGGTTGAAGTTTGGATTAGGTTTGGGGAAGAGGCCAATGTTGAAGAGCTGAAAAGCCTACATTTATGCATGAAGACTAAAAAAAATTAAGGAAACTATGGAAGAATAAGGGAGGGAGAAGGAACATGAAAAAGCAAAAGGGGATCAGGAGAAAGAAGGAAGGGGTCTGCCTTAATGCCAGAAATCTGGGAAATAAGTGAAATTCAGGAAGTGGTGGCAGACACTGAGATGGATCTAGTAGCCATCAAAGAAACTTGGGTCACAGAGAATAATGATTGGGACCTGAGAGTTCCAGGTTGCACCATGTTTGGACAGGACAGAGGAAAAGGTAAAGGAAAAGGCATAGCCCTATATGGCAGTGGAAGATGGAAACATCAGGGGCCTGATATTCGAACCTTTACACGGGCACTAAGGGATCTTTGCCTTTGCAGACAGAGGTTTGCCCCAGATTCCGATTTTCAAAAGGAACCTTTGCTTGTGCAAAGAGGGGTTTGAGCCCATGCAAAACATAATGTAGCGAATTGGGCAGGGGAGGGTGTGGCCATGAATATCCGTACTACCCCATATTCAGCGGATTTGCGCAGGGCAAAAGGGGATAGCATGGTCCTCTTGCACAGTGCAAATACCGCTAACCCCGACTGACTTCTGACAACCCTAGTGACTGCCGGAGGTAATGCTGCCACCTAGCCAGTTATCTGCTGGGGGAGCACATCCTCCCCCTGTGGTCCATGCCCCCCCCCCCAGTAGCCAGCATGTACTAATAGTAAAACATCCCTGGTGCTAATGATCCTCCCTTCCTTCGATCGCCAGCCCATACTCCATTTAAAACTTCCCAGATAGTAGTAGACCTCCCACACCCTTTTGATCATCAGCTCGTAATGTGTAAAAGAAATCCCTGATGCTAGTGGTCCCCTTCCCCTCAATTGCCAGCCCGTAGTACCACTGACAGCCCTCCATGGCAGCTGCTGATCCCTCCCTGGCATCAATCCATGGTACCACTGCTCACAATTACCAAATCACTGATGCCTAAAGACACCCTCTCCATGGCACCAAGCACCCCCCTCCATCACCATACCAGTATCCTTGGTGCCACGGGCGCATACGGCGACCGACACATCCCTCCTCACACCTCTTCGGCTGGCCACTGTATGTCCAGGCAGGGAGCGTGTCCCTTATTTATAGGACAGGTGATGTGCCATGTCTTATAAATAAGGTGCGCGCTCCCTTCCTGGACATATGGCCAGCCAAAGAGGTATGAGGAAGGATGCTCCAGTCACCATATGCATCCATGGCACCAAGGATGCCATTAAGGTGACTGGGGAGGGTGGTTGCTCTGTGCTGCTGTGGGGGGGGTGCTAGACACCAGTGATTTGGTTATTGTGAATGGAGGTACCATGGATTGGTGCCAGGAGGGAATCAGTGGCTGCTCAGGACGGTTATCAGTGGTACTACAGGCTGGCAATGGGGGGGGGTGGAACCACTAGCACCAGGGATTTATTTAACACATTACAGGCTGGCAATCGGAGAGGAGGGACCACTACCACCAGGGAAGTTTTAAATGTAGTATGGGCTGGCGATCAGGGCGGGGTGACCACTAAGCACCAGGGAAGTTTTACTATTAGTACAGGCTGGCGATTGGGGGGGGGGACCATTAGCACCAGGGATTTATTTTACACATTACAGGCTGGCAATGGGGGGGGTACAGTACCACCAGGGAAGTTTTAAATGTAGTACGGGCTGGCGATCAGAGGGAAGGGGGACCACTAGGCACCAGGGAAGTTTTGCTATTGGTACGGGCTGGCAATCAGAGGAAGGGGGGCCACTAGCGCCAGGGATTTATTTTATACATTACAGGCTGGCAATCAGAGGAAGGGAGAACCACCGGGGAAGTTTTACTATTAGTACAGTCTGGCAATCAGAGGGGGGACCACTACCACCAAGGAAGTTTTAATTGTAGTATGGGCTGGCGATCAGAGGGAGGGGGGACCACTTGGCACCAGGGAAGTTTTACTGTTGGTATGAGCTGGCCATCGGGGGGGACCACTAGCACCAGGGTAGTTTTAAATGTAGTACAGGCTGGTGATCAGAGGGAAGGGGGGACCACTAGGCACCAGGGAAGTTTTACTGTTGGTACTGGCTGGCGATCAGAGGGAGGGGGACCATTAGGCAACAGGGAAGTTTTACTATTAGTACAGGCTGGCAATCAGGGGGACCACTAGCACCAGGGATTTATTTTACACATTACAGGCTGGCAATTGGGGGGGGGGCACTACCACCAGGGAAGTTTTAAATGTAGTACAGGCTGGTGGTGATCGGAAGGAAGGGGGACCACTAGGCACCAGGGAATTTTTACTGTTGGTACGGGCTGGTGATCGGAGGGAGGGGGGACCACTAGCACCAGGGATTTATTTTACACATTACAGGCTGATGATCGGAGGGAGGTGCGGACCACTAGCACCAGGGATTTATTTTACACATTATAGGTTGTCGATCAGAGGGAGGGGGGACCACTAGCACCAGGGATTTATTTTACACATTACAGGCTGATGATCGGAGGGAGGTGTAGACCACTAGCACCAGGAATTTATTTTACACATTATAGGTTGGCAATCAGAGGCAGGGGGGACCACTAGATACCAGGGAAGTTTTACTGTTAATACGGTCTGGCAATCAGAGAGGGGACCACTACCATCAGGGATTTATTTTATACATTACAGGCTGGTGATCAGAGGGAAAACATTCCTCTAAGGGCATCCTCTGATAAAAAAAGCACTGATAAACAAAAAGTTTGAAATATTACTTGAATCACTACAACTTATCATGCCTAATGGGAGACCTCCTTTGGACCCAGTGGGAAAGTCAACATATGTTGGCTCCAGGGGTTCAACTATAATTGATTATTCACTTGTATCTATTCATGCCTTTAATAATTATTCAGATCTCAAAGTTATAGAAAGGCTGGAGAGTGATCATTGTCCGCTGGTAACTTATAGAAAATTGGAAACTGATCATGTGCTTTTATTAAATGAACAAATGGATATAATAAATGGTAGAATAAAACGGGCTTAGTTAACTAAATGAGAAGCTTATT
This sequence comes from Neoceratodus forsteri, assembly GCA_016271365.2. Lineage (NCBI taxonomy): Eukaryota > Metazoa > Chordata > Ceratodontiformes > Ceratodontidae > Neoceratodus > Neoceratodus forsteri. The sequence goes on along the minus strand of CM028133.1, from coordinate 185,045,919 downwards.
CTTTAAGTGAGAAATTCATAAATGCAGTTTCAGAAAAAGTTATGCAGGAATTGGATCCTGGTTTAATCCATGAAACCTTAATTAATCAGTATAAATTTTATGAGAGTCAACACAATAAAAAAAAAAAAATCAAACCCAATACCAAAGTATATGATAACTGGTTCTATAAACATTGTAGGGAGGAAAAGAGGAAGTTAACTAACTTAACCAGACAGGTTAAAAAAAATCCCACGGAACTAAATCTTAAGAATTTAAATAGCTGTAGAAAAGTATATAAAAAACATGTTGATGATGAATGTATGTTACATCAGGAGGAGTTATGGAACTTCATGCTGCAGACTATTGAAGAAAAAAATGATAAAAAGTGTTGGTTATTAGTCGCTATGGGTAAAAATAACTATAAAAGGCACTGTGATATTTATAGAGCCCCAGATGTTTGGATAAAATAGTACTCATCAGTTTTTTACGATGATTCAATTCCAGTGGATATAGATAATTTGGAAATAAGTAATTTTTTTAAGTGGTTTACATTTATGGAAGTGAAGGAATCTATAGACAGCTTCAAAAGTAATAAAGGCCCAGGTCCTGATAAGATACCTATTGATTTTATAACTACTAATGTAGATTGGTGGGCTGCTGTCTTACTGTCTTTTTTCAATAAATCAGTAATGTATGCATATATTCCTAATTCTTGGTTGGGTAGTCACATCATTCTCATTCATAAAAAAGGCTCCCACAAAGATCCATCAAATTACAGACCAATTAATTTATTGGATACAATTTCCAAAATATTTGCGAAAATGTTGCTTAATAGATTAACATGCTGGCCTGAACATACAAAAATATTATCTGAACTACTGGCAGGGTTTAAAAAAGATCAATCAATCTTTATTTAGTCAGGTGAAACTCCATTGAGCAAGCTCATTTTCAAGGAGGGCCTGGTAGGTACAAAATAAATAATACAGTAGCGCAATAGAACATACAGCACAAATGGGCATAGTAATACAATACATAGTAATAAAAACAAGGTACAAGGATAATCTATGAGGCCCGGTCGTAAGGTGAAACCTCATCCCAGTAAACAGTACAGCAGAGAGGTGGAAGCAAGTCAGCACCAATGTGCCAAACCAGTGATTTTAGACACTGATAGCTCTAGTAGAACAGAGTTAATGCTAGTGACAGTGCAAGCTGGGGGTTCAGCAGCAAGTAGAAAACAAGGATGAATCCAGGAACATGGCTTAGGGTAATTCTAACGAGAGGATAGAAAGTGTAGAGGGTTGACTGTAAGAATAGCAATGTATGGCTACAGTTTAGCAAGAGGGAGGGCATTGACAAGGCTCCAAGAAGTATCTCGAATAGAGTGACTTGAATTCTGCAAAACCAATAGGATGCACCAATTTTATGGATTTCTGGATGTTGTTCCACAGCTGGGGCAGCACATAGCTGAAGGAGGCTCTGCCAAAATGGGAAAAGACTTTAGGCCCAGCTAGTGAGATGTACGAACGGCTTCTCAAGGCGTAGTTTCGTAAGGTGCAGGAGGGCAGACAGTCAGAAATGTAGGAGAGTGGCATCTTGGATATAGATCTATAGGTCCATAGTATACAAGTGTATACAAGTATATATAGTATATAAGATTCCAGTACCTTATCTCAAATTTTTTTTATTAAATCTTATAACTGAAAAATACACTAAAATTAAGAAACAGACCATTTTTGTGGCGTTGTTGACTTTACGTCAGCTTTCGATATAGTATTGCGCTCTTTGTTATGGGAAAAAATGTCCAATCTGGTAATTGACCAGGACCTTATAATACTTATTAAAAGGATGTACACTAATACCTGGGCTCAAGTCAAACATACTAAATCTGGTTTGCTCGCGGATAAAATTATTACCAACGTTGGAATTAGGCTGGGATGTGTTCTTGCTCCTACCCTATTTAATATTTATTTAAAAAGAGATACTTATTGCGCTACATAATACCTCATTTCATCTTGTCAAAATTAATAATAAAGATATTCCAGTCCTAGCATACGCCGATGACCTGGCGATTATTTAAACCAGTAGGTTGGGGCTTCAGAGATCATTGAACAAACTAGAAGGGCTGTGTAGTAACCATAATTTGAGACCTAATACAAGCAAAACTAAAATTATGGTATTTGGAAATAAGATCAAGTATAGATCACGTACGTTGTTGGGAAACAAATTAGAATTTGTAACGGAATTCTCATATTTAGGTGTATTATTTTTGAGCAATGTCAAATGGAATAAACATATTATTTGGACAAGTAAAAAGGTACAGAATTCAGTCAAACTATTCAAAAGGTTTAACATATTATATGGCAGCAAAACAGTTGCTCCTATGATCAAAGCAACCAATGCAAAAAGTATTGCACAAGTAGCATATGCTGTTGAAGTATGGGGTATGGATAATCTGAATAAAATTGAGACAGTCCTTAATAAAACTTACAAGCAACTAATAAGTTCAAGTTTATTACAGGAAAACTCCACTGAGCAAGCTCGTTCACAAGGAGGTCCTGGAGCATGTATACAGACAAGGACATCAGTACATAGGGTACAAAAAGATCATCACAGTAGATTGGAAAATATAAAATACAATTTTACGTTCATATAGAAACATAGAAACATAGACTTTGACGGCAGATAAGGACCGCTTGGCCCATCTAGTCTGCCCATTTCCCTACCTACAGGATAGGCCGCAGATCCTAGTTAACCAACAGCCTATTTCTTCCTACCCCCCACAAGAATTGCCTTATGTCTGTCCCATGTATTCTTGAATTTTCCTATAGTTTTAGACCCCACAACCTCCTCAGGAAGGCTGTTCCATGTATCCACTACCCTCTGTGAAATAATACTTCCTCACATTGCCCCTGAACCGCCCCTCTCTATCTTTAAATTGTGTCCCCTTGTTCTTGCACGTCTCTTTTTCTGAAAGATGCTACCCTCTTGGACTTTGTTGATTCCACTGAGGTACTTAAACATTTCTATCATGTCCCCCCTCTCCCTCCTTTCCTCAAGGGTATACATATTAAGCTCCTTTAGTCTCTCCTCATACGGCTTCTCTTGCAGACCCTGCACCATTTTAGTTGCCCTCCTCTGGACTGCCTCTATCCTGTGTATGTCCTTGCGGAGATGGGGTCTCCAGAACTGGATGCAGTACTCTAGATGGGGTCTCACCAACTGTCTGTACAGAGGGATAACAACTTCCTGTTTTCTGCTGCTGATGCCTCTCCCTATACATCCCAGTATACCCCAGCCCTCCCTACTTCCTTCTCACATTGCTTGCTAACCTTAAGGTAATCTGATATGATTACCCCCAGGTCCCTTTCCTTTTTTGTTGTTGTTACTACCTCCCACCCATTGTGTATTCTTCCCCTGGGTTCTTGTTTCCCAGGTGCATTATTTTGCACTTCTTTGCATTGAGTCCTAGCTGCCATACTTCTGACCATTCCTCCAACCTTGCCAAGTCCCTTTTCATCCTTTCCACGCCTCCTCGTATATCAACCCTGTTGCAGATCTTTGTGTCATCTGCAAAAAGGCATACTTTTCCTTCCAGTCTCTCTGCAATGTCACTGATGAAGACATTAAAAAGGACTGGACCCAATACTGAACCCTGCGGTACCCCACTAGTAACCCCTCTTTCTTCAGAGTGGACTCCATTTACAATTACTTTCTGTGTCCTGTTGTGCAGCCAATGTTTTACCCAGGCTACCACCCTGGGACCCACTCCCAGGTTGGTTAATTTGACTATTAATCTTTTGTGTGGGACTGTGTCAAATGCCTTGCTAAAGTCTAGGTAGGCCATGTCCACAGCCCTCCTGGTCTACTACTTTGGTCACCCAGTCAAAGAAATCTATTAGATTCGTCTGACATGACCTTCCCACTGAACCCATGCTGCCTTGGGTCCTGTGCTCCACTGGCCTCTAGATACTCAACTATTCTTTCCTTCAGAAGTGACTCCATCACTTTCCTACCACAGAGGTCAGACTGACAGGTCTGTAGTTTTCTGCCTCTGTCTTGGTCCCACTTTGTGAAGGGAATCACATCGCTTCCTCCAGTCCTCGGGTACCACACCATCCTCCCAGGATTTATTAAAAGAGTAGCCAGTGGTTTCACTAGTTCCTCCCTTAATTCTTTTAGAATTCTGGGGTGAATTCCATCAGGATCCATTGCTTTGTCCACCTTCAGTTTTAGGAGTTCTTGCAGAACCCTTTCTTCTGTGAAAGGACTGGGATCCCCCTATCAAGAGTGCTTCTGTTAATTGGATTAGGCACGTCCCCTCCTCTTTTGTGAATACTGAGCAAAATATTCATTCAGTATCCCTGCTTTTCACTGTCCCCTCTGGCCACCCACGTTCATTCTATTCAGCCTCACTATCCCTCCTTTGTCTTCCTACGCCGCTGATGTACCTATAAAGGTTTTATCCCCTTCTTAACTGAGTTGGCTATCTTTTCCTCAGTTTGGGCCTTTGCTATTCTGACTTCCTCCTGCTTCCTTCTGCCTTAACTGGTACAGCTCTCTGTCCTGCTCCTTCTGTGTTTCCTTATACTTCCGAATGCTATCTTTTCTTCCTGACTTTCACAGCCACCTCTTTTGAGAACCATAGTGGCTTTTTCTTTCATTTTGATTTGTTTATTTGCTTCACACAAAGGCTTGTTGCCTCTGTGATGGCAGTTTTGATTATTTCACATTGTTGCTCCACACCTCCTTCTAGCCTGTTTGCTAGTGCTTTTCTGAGTCACTCTCCCATCTTGCCAAAGTCAGCCCTCCTAAACTCCAGTACCCTCACTTTTGTATGGCTTGACTCTGTAGCTGAGTTTAACATGAACCACACTGTTTGATGGTCACTTGTCCCCAGATGGCAACCCACTTCTAGATCTGAGATCCTCTCACTGCCCCCGTTTGAGAGTATGAGGTCTAAGATTGCTTCCTCACGAGTGGGTTCCAAAACTAGCTGTCTGAGGCTTGCCACCTGTAGGGCATCAAGAATGGCCCTGCTCTTGGATGTGGCTGCAGCAAATGTGCTCCAGTTAACATCTGGCATATTCAGGTCTCCCATCAACAGTATCTCCCCTTTCTCTGCCATTCTAAGAATGCCTTCTATCATATCCTTGTCCATTCCCTCCCCCTGACATGGGGGTCTGTACACAACCCCTGTGCGGATTGTGGTGCCCTTTCCAGTCTCCAACTATGTTTCTGTGACTGCTATGATATCCAGGCATCCCTCTTCCATTAAGGCCACCGGCTCAGCGAGTTTGTTGCCCAGACTACGGGCATTGGTACTCATTACCCTCCATTTCCTGATGGCCTTACTCCCTTTTGTCCCATCCCTGTCCTTCTTGCCTTTGTCACTTTCTCCATTTACCCCTGCCCTTCTCCCTATCAACACCTCTATGTTGGTGTTTGCCGCACTTACTACCATGATTTTTTTTTGGAGGGGCTAGGATTTCCCTGCTCCTTTCCAGTGCCTCCCCCCTTGGCTAGTTTAAATGCTTGCCAATGAAGCATTTAAACCTATCACCTAGGATCCTGGTTCCCCTCCCGGACAGAAGCAGACCATCATGCCAGTATAGGCTTGCATCACTCCAGGTGGACCCCCAGTCCCAATTGAAGCCAAATCCCTGAGCTCCACACCAGTTTTTCAACCACTGATTGAATCCTATGGTGCAGAACACCCTGGCCTCTCCTATGCCATAGATGAGCAGCACCTCCGAGAAGGTTACCGTGCATGCTACTTGACTAAGGCCCTTCCCCAATTCCACAAACTCTTCCTGCACTTCTTTAATTCCTTTCTTAGCCAGGTCATTTGTCCCTAGGTGGACAATGACATCCAGCTCCCTTCCCTGTGCAGCTGCTCTGGCAATCCTGAGGATTCGCTCCCTGTCCCTCCAAGCCATGGCGCCAGGCAGGCACCTTACCTCCCTCTCCCTTCCTCCCCAGTTCTACCTTCCTAACAATGGAGTCCCCACAGGAGTTGTTTCCTTCCCTGCAGGGTCCCCTGCCACCTCCTGTGGGTCTCCTTTGTGGAGGTTCTAGCGTCCTCCTTGGTCTCCACTGCGGTGCCTCCATAGAGGAACCACACTTTGCCAGAATGGCATAGGAATTGTGGAGAGGTACAACTGAGGGATGCACTTCTGTTCCACCACACCACCCTCCCTGAGCCCACTGTGGTCCAACCGCTTCTTTCTTGGCAACCTCTGAAGTAACGGCAGTGGCACTGGTGGTCCCTGGATGGAAGAGGAGGTCCCACAAATCCTGGCCAACTCAGCCTGGAGATGAGCAACCTCCTCCCTCAGCCCAGAGAGGTGCCTGCAGATGGGACAACACCGCATCCTCCAGAATGTCTCCCGGAAGACTGCTGCTCCACAACCACTGCACTGCACCACTCCAATCATGTCTTATTTCTGGCCCCTTAACTGTTTGCAATCCTTACTCTTTCCTCTGTTTTTTTTCTCTCTCTCTCCTTACTTTCTGCCTGTGTGCCCTTTAAGCTCCTGATTGTCCTGTTCTGAGACAAGAATATCCTATATTTCTCAGTAGACCCCTTATTTGCTCAGAGGCATACCTCCAGCAGCTAGAGGAGGCCAGAGAGCTACTCTTGCCCTTCTAGGATGGTGGGTCTTTGGTGGCTCTGTGATCACTCACTTCCTGCTCCCAAACAGGAAGTTCCTGTTGTCAGTCAAATCCTGTGCCTATAAAAATAGAACTAGCTTTGGGTGGGGGGGGGCAGAGGGAAGGGAAAGAGGGCAATATAGTTCCAGTAGAGAAGTCCAGTCACACAGCAGTCCTTTCTCCTGGTGTCTTCTGCCAAGCTATTAGAATCTTTCTAAGGCAGTCTTTAAATGTAGCTTCCTTCTAGCTAAGCCACTTCCCCTACTTACTAGATCTTTCTACAAGTAATTTAAACCTCACAGCTATTAAGTCCTTTCAATCACCTGAGATTTACACCTAGATAACTGTTCAGATAACCATTCAGTTCAGTTAACTCAGACAAACACACTTTTTTTTTGTTTTGTTTGTTAGTTTTTTTTTACCCTGAATTAAAGGTCCAAGTACAAAAGTTCTTCTTTAGTCCCAGCAGAGAAGTCCAGTCACACAGTAGTCCTTTCTCCTGGTATCTTCTGCCAAGCTATTCTTGGTACAACCTGCTCAACTTAGGGCATAGCATGGTAGATGTAAACTACATTTTCTTGTGAACATTAGTACTCAAGGGTTAGGTTCAAATGGGGGAGAGTAATAAAGCAGCCAAGTGAATAGAAAAGGGAAAGAACATACAATAAGAATTCCTCTTAGTACACCTAATATGTTGGTGAGAACCCAGTTAGGCCAAATTAGTTTTGGCTTTCTTGTGCAAGAACGTATAATATCTAATTGGATTAAATTGTTGACAAAAGATAAGTATTCTCTATTGACTGGCTCTTTAAAGGAAAAAAAATGCTCTACTTGAATACAGGCTAGGTGGATGGCTGAATACAGTGTATAGCTTACTAAAAACTTTTGATCTTTTTTACTTAAAATTATGGAGTGATCAAAACATTATGTTATCCCTGGCTTATATTAAATATGTGAAAAAAATAAAACACAATAAAGCTAAGGTAGATGACCTGAATAAAATAAAGCATTTGAAAGTCTGTAGCTGGTTGGTAAAGAACACCATGGAACACTCTCTAAAATATTTTTTAGTGACTGTGCAAGTACCCAAATATACATACATACTAGCACAAGTAAGCATTAAACCATGACAGAGCATGGTTCTACTATGGCATTAATCCATGGTTGGGCTGGTTGGGGCATGAAGCTGAAGGCTGAGTGCATCCAACCTGCCAACCATGGATTAAAGCCACAAGTAGAACCATGATCTGGAGTGGTTTAATGTGCTTGTAACATGGCAAGCGCTGGTAGGAGTAAGATATTACATAGAAAATAAAGAGGAAAAATCACAGTGCCATTGCTTTGTAACACATGAAAAGTGTCTTGTTTAATAACAGTATATGGGTTGAACAGCTCTGTCTGTTTTACATTGTGATTGCTGAAAATATTCAGGATATTTTATAACTCTGTTTAGATTTAGTAATGCTTTCTAACTATAACTACACTTTTTTACTGTTCGAAACTGCTCCACACATTCTAAATATGCTCCGCTTCTAAACGTGTGTTAACGCTGCTGGTTGCTACGCTGTTTTTTTTTTTTAAAAAAATACTTTTTATTAAGTTTTTCAGTGAATACAGTGTACATATTTCATATAATGCAATGAAATGAGCATTTAAATACAGCCACAAACGGATAACAATATATAATAAGGCATCTTCTTCTGTCTTTACATATATTAAAATACTTTCTTAATCTAAGACTTAACATATTCCCAATATCTAAGCAAACCTGTATTCAGAAAATATTTATAGTCTATCTGTATATCTATCTGTCTCAGCCTAATGAATCTAAGGGGAATCTAACCAAGATAAGAAAGGGGTCCATATTTCATTGTATTTATGACCAGTTCTAGCTTGACAATGGCTGATATATTCATTAACAGCTATTTTAGTGAGCGCCTTGGCCCATTCATTCAATGTAGGGGCTTGATTATCTTTCCAATGACTAAGAATCAATCGTCTGAAACACAAACAGGCTATAGCCAACCATTTTTTCCCAGGTGTGGGCATATCAAAAAAGCAAGTTATAGTCACCTATTATAAATATACCAGGGTCAAAGGGAAAATTATGTCGTGGAATTTGTTGAGTTACTTTCCAAATAATGATCCAGGCCGGCCTTATTGATGAACAGTCCCATATCATGTGGAATAAATTAGCATCTGTAGCATCACATCTCCAACAATTACTGTACATAGACAGCCCATGATTGTACATTTTTTCTGGAGTGTAGTACCAGTTATGTAATAACTTGAACTGGATCAACTTACCCTGCAAATCCATACTAGATTTATAGGCATTGTTCCAAACTGAGTCCCATGTCTGGGCAGAGATAGAGTACCCTAGGTAAGTTTCCCATAATTTTTTTGATGGCACAGTAAGATCCGGCCCAGATTTGATAGAAAACTTAAATAATTTGCCAGCTCCTCCTTTGATATTAGCCATTACTAATAGGCTATCAAAGTCTTTAGAAATGGGAAAAGCTAAATTTTTGTATAAAATGCTTCTTAGTGAATCTCGAATTTGTAGATATGAGTGAAACTGGGTATAAGGCAATCCATAAATCTGTTTTAACTCAGTAAAAGATCTAAGGATACCTGTGTGAGGATCAGTTATATCTTTTAATAAAAAGATACCTTTTTTCTCCCAGATGCTGTTAGTAAGTACCTTATCTCCAAATCTAATATGCGGGTTCCTCCATAATGGAGTGTATTTCAGCATTGCTGAGGGAGCCGAAAGTAGGTTAATATAAGAATTTATGGAATTGGCTGAAGCTTTTAGGTAAGGATGGGATTTAATAGAATTTGGGTAAATGCCCATAACTATATGATAAAGAAAATGAGGGTATAAACAGGACTGTTCATATTGGACCCACAAAGGACTATTGACAAACAGTGTGAACCAATAGCTAGCCTGTCTAAATAAAAAGGCTTGTTGGTATTGTTTGAAGTCTGGTAACCCCATGCCCCCTTGCTGCCAATGTTTTTTTAGTTTTGGCAAACTAATCCTAGCTTGCTTACCCTCCCACAGAAAATTTCTAATAAGATAATCCATTTTCTTAAACCAAAATGAATGGATATGCATTGGCATTACATTTAAGAGGTAAATAATCTTTGGTGCCAGCATCATTTTCAAGGCATTAACTTTACCCCATAATGACAAGTTTAGTTTGACCCATTTCTCTAGTTGTAACTTCATGTCTTCTACAATGAATTTCATATTAATATGAACTAATAAGTCTAGCCTGTTAGAAACTTTTACTCCTAAATAGGTAATGTATTCCTCCTGCCATAACAATGCACTCACCAAACATTATTTATTGAGATTTTGTTTATTACCCTTCAAAGGGAGCATTTCAGATTTAGACCAATTAATTGAGAGGCTAGACAGTAGTCAGAATTCTTCCAGGAGCTCCTTTATGAATGAAAGAGATCTATATGGATTGGATAGAGATAACAATAAGTCATCAGCGTATGCTACAACCTTATGTTCCATCTTGTCTATTCTAATCCCAGATATGTTTCTATTTTCCCTAATAATACATAATAAGGGCTCTAATGCTAAAATAAAAAGTAATTTGAAACTGACGTTGCGCAGCGCCTGCTAGTGTGAATTTGTGCTGTAAGGCAAAATGACTCACTGTGAGGAAAGTAGTCTTTTTAGCCAAGCGATCCACCTGAAATTTCACAGGAATGCTCTTCTATCCTTCCGATGTTGTTTTAATTATATTTCAACTGCTGATGTCCGGGTTTGAAAGTGTCAAGAGTAGGATTTAAAGCCGCGACTCGTATCTCCCGTAAATTAAGCAGCCATTACAGTTGGCGGCTAGCGCGCGACCCGTTGCTACGCTGTCTGAGTAACACATGAATACATATGTTTGTCTAGCTATACTGTTCTAATACAAACACACAGAGACAGTTACTTATGTTAACGTTTGTATTTATCAAAAAACTGTTTGGTGAAGTGAGCGCTAGTTACATACATTATGGGTATTTAGGTTAAGAACAATTGTAATTTAAACAGCTTCTACTTCTATTCTTGAAATGTTGTTTATTGATAACGCAATCCACAATGTTTGTATACAGATCTGAAGTATTCCCTAGTAATATTCTCACAGCTAAATATAGTAAGTTTCTTCAGTCGACAGCATGTTATTGCTCATTAAATGAAGTCGAGGACTTGGAACATGTTATTCTTAGATGTCCCTGGTATTACAAGACGAGACAAAAATACTTAAATGAGATAATTGGATCTATTTTTATTTCATCAAGTTTTCCTTTGGATCTCATTTTCAATTCTGAAAATCTTACTACTTTAAACAAACTTGCACTTTTTCTGCCTGAAGTAACTAAGATAAGATATATAATAAATTATAATGATGTTGAAGTCTTATAGTATATAATGTAACATGGACAGTGCAAAGAAGTTTGGTAAAGAGTGTATGCCATGTTTACATGTATTTGCTGATATTTTAGTGTTATATCCTAATTAAGTTATGTATACCTCTATAATGGATTCAGATGTGATGATGAACAATGTGGAGACAGACTACTGAACATGCAATATGAACACTTATGGACATAATCCTATATTTAGAAACATAGAAAGTGATGGCAGAAGGAGACCATATGGTCTATCTAGTCTGCCCATAGGCCTACCCCCTCCCTTAACTGCTAGTCAGTGTGGTGGTGCCTTTGTACCTGTCCCACGCGTTCTTGAGACCTACCTCTGTTTTTGCCCCCACCACTACCTATTTGTATGTGCAATTTGAATACTTATGAATATAATATTGCATTTGTGATTATGGCTTCAATTATATGTTTTTATGTCATAATTTTATCATTTTGTAATAGCTTTTAGCTGATCAATAAACGTAAACCTTGGAAACTTTGGCGGGGGGGGGGCACTAAGCACCAGGGAAGTTTTACTGTTAGTACAGCCTGTTAGTACGGGCTGGCAGTTGGGGGGGTCCATTGACACCAGGGATTTATTTTACACATTATGGGCTGGTAATCAGAGGGAGGGAGACCACTAGGCACCAGGGAAGTTATACTAGTACAGGCTGACGATCGGGGGGGGGCACTATCACCAGGGAAGTTTTAAATGTAGTACGGTCTGGAAATTGGAGGGAAGGGGATGACCACTAGACACCGGGGATACCTATGCAGGTCTGGGATGGGGCAGTTGGGGTGGCACCATGCTAACCTGCCTCGCTACCCATGCAAAGGAGGCCACCACACTAACCTGCCTTACTGCTTATGCAAAGGAGCCCATAATCAGCATGCAAATGGCCCCTTAGTGCCTTACATGCCCAATGAGCTCATACTCCGGCAGCGTACTTCGGGATCCATGTCAGGGCAGCACTACTTAGTGCTGCGCTGACATGGCCCTATAGTCAGTTGAATAGTGCCGGTGCACTATTTGACTAAATATATCATCCTTGGGTTCCCAGGCAATCGCAAGGCACAACGCAAAGTTTTGCATTCCGCTTTGCGCTATTTTGAATATTGGGCCCCAGGGGAGGTAATGGGAAAAACAAATTCATTGTAAGTTCAGCTCATGGCATCCTCAGGCAAGAAACTTAAGAATGGGGTTGATCTATAGACCTCCAGGAGAGGGGGAAGAGAGTGATAAGGAGCAAGGGGCAGAAGTGAGGGGCAAAATGGTGAGGTGGTGGTAGGAGATCTAAACCTGCCAAATATTAATTGGGTCATTCCAGTGGCCAGAAGCCCCAGAAGTCAGGCCCTGCTGGATACATTGCAGGACTGCCTGCTGGTGCAGCTGGTTAAGGAACCCACTAGGCAGGCTGCCATCCTTGATGTACTTGTCACCAGCTCAGAAGCATTAGGAGGAGTGAGGGTGGGGAGCCACTAGGGTTCAGTCACCATAACTCTATATGGTTCGACCTGGCTCTTGGGACAAATAAGCTGAACAAACCACAAGTGAGTGGCTGAAGCTATGAGGCTGCAATGGGTGGGGAACCCTCCAGCATGGCATTACTTTGCACCATAAAGGACTTGGATAAGAAGGTGGTGACTCTAAATAATAAATTCACCTTACAAGACACTACACTAAATCAAGTGGCTGATGAAGCAGAGGCAGTGACCGAAACTGCACAGAAATTGTCCACATCTGTAACAGCTCTGATCTCAGAGAACAAACTCCTAGGGCTGAGGCTTGACCACTTGGGAAATGGGGCCAGGCAAACTAATGTGTGTTTTTTGGGAATCCCAGATAGGTCTGAGGACTCCCAACATATTGGAATACATGAAATGTTCGGTCAGTTCACTTTTAGGATTACAACTTGCCCCATATAGTCTACAAGCTTACCAGATCACACCACACTGTAAGCCCACTAATAGCACCTCAGAGCAGGATGGTTTTGGGGATCACTGCCTGCCTGCACATCAAGGAAGCCATTCTGAATGTGGCAGAGTAGAAGGGACAGCTATATTATGCCAAGGGACCTCCAGTTTATTTCTTCCCTGACCTTTCGCCACCAGACAACGGCAAAAGACTTTTGAAGCAGTTCACTCCAACCTGCGCACATTATGAGTAGCCCATGCTCTACAGTTCCGCACCAACACAGAAACACAGACTTTGATGGCAGATAAGGACCGCTTGGCCCACCTAGTCTGCCCATTTCCTTACCTATTGGATAAGCTGCAGATCCTAGTTAACCAACAGCCTACTTCTTCCTACCCCCCACCAGAATTGCGTTATGTCTGTCCCATGCATTCTTGAATTCCTCCACTGTTTTTGACCCCATGACCTCCTCAGGAAGGCCATTCCATGCGTCCACCACTCTCTCTGTGAAAAAATACTTCCTGACATTGCCCCTGTGCCGTCCCCCCTCTATTTTCAAATTGTGTCCCCTTGTTCTTGCACATCTCTTTTTCTGAAAGATGCTACCCTCTTGGACTTTGTTGATTCCCTTGAGGTACTTGAAAATTTCTATCATCCCCCCCCTTCTTCAAGAGTATACATATTAAGCTCCTTTAGTCTCTCTTTGTATGACTTCTGTTGCAGACCCTGCACCATTTTAGATGCTCTCCTCTGGACTGCCTCCATCCTGTCTATGTCCCTGCGGAGATGGGGTCTCCAGAACTGCATGCAGTACTCCAGATGGGGTCTCACCAACTGTCTGTACGGAGGGATAAAATCTTCTTGTTTTCTACTGGTGATGCCTCTCCCTGTACATCCCAGTATCCCTCCAGCCATCCTTACTGCCTTCTCACATTGCTTACCTACCTTTCAATCATCTGATATGACTACCCCAGGTCCCTTTCCATTTTTGTTGTTATTAATACCTTCCCCCAATTGTGTACTCTTCCCCTGGGTTTTTGTTTCCCAGGTGCATTACTTTGCACTTCTTTGCATTGAATCTAAGCTGCTATACTTCTGACCATTCCTCCAACCTTGCCAAGTCCCTTCTCATCCTTTCCAATCCCCCTTGTGTCTCAACCCTGTTGCAGATCGTTGTGTCGTCTGCAAAGAAGCATACTCTTCCTTCCAGTCCCACCGCAGTGTCACTTATAAAGACATTAAAAAGGACCGGACCTAGTACTGAACCCTGCGGTACCACGCTAGTAACCCCCCTTTCTTCGGAATGGACTCAGTTTACTATTACCCTTTGTATCCTGTTGTCCAGCCAATTTTTCACCCAGGCTACCACCCTGAGACCCACTCCCAGGCTGGCTGATTTGTTTATTAATCTTTGTGTGGGGCTGTGCTACATTCTTGCTAAAGTCTAGGTAGGCCATGTCCACAGCCCCTCCCTGGTCTACTACTTTGGTCACCCAGTCAAAGAAATCTATTAGATCCGTGTGACATGACCTTCCCAGTGTGAATCCATGCTGTCTTGGGTCCTGTGCCCCACTGGCCTCTAGGTACTCAACAGTACTTTCTTTCAGAAGTGATGCCATACCGCCCCAGTGACGCTGAGGGTTGAGGCACTGGGCGCCACACCTTGCGCCACGCCGGCAACCCGGGTTTGAGAACGAGCCTGGGTTGTCGGGGGTCAGTCAGGGAGGGAGAGGACTGAGCGTCTGACTGAGTGCTCTCCTCTCCCATTGGAGAGCTCAGGGCTTGCACCACTTTGCAGTGGCCCCCAATGGGAATCGGGGGCACTACAGGTGCGGTGCATCTAGGGGGTGGAGTATGGTGAATGTTGGCACATAGTGCTCAGACGTTATTGCACAGTCGTACTCCAGAGGGGAGAAAAAATGGAGGAAAATGGCAGTTGGTCATGGCGGCTTGATGGCGTGCCTCTGCATACGGATGTGGAGGAACCCCTTGGGTATTAGATCCAGACCGGCGGAAGGTAGGGCCCCCATGGGTACTGCTAACCTGAGGAGTCTTGAGCCTGACGGTTTCTCAGAGGGGCGCAGGAGGCCGGTTGCCGGATGATTGCAGACCCAGTTGGGAGTAAAATAAAAAATAAAAGAAGTGATTCCATCATTTTCCCTACCACTGAGGTCAAGCTAACAGGTCAGTAGTTTCCTGCCTCTGCTTTGCTCCCACTTTTGTGAAAGGGAATCACATCCACCCTCCTCCAGTCCTTAGGTACCACACCATTCTCCCATGATTTGTTAAAAAGGGTAGTCAGTGGTGTCACTAGTTCTCCCCTTAGTTCTTTTAGAATTCTGGGGTGAATCCCATCAGACCCCATCACTTTGTCCACCTTCAGTTTTAGGAGTTCTTTCAGAACCATTTCTTCTGTGAAAGGGCTGGTATCGACCCCCCTATCCAGAGTGCTTCTATTGATTGGATTAGGTACCTCTCCCTCCTCTTCTTTTGTGAATACTGCCACCAATTGGTTCCACTCGTCACTGGTAGATCGCTCCCAATCTGTGAGAATCAGATGCTCCACCTCCTCCGCCCTTCCAGTTAACTCTGGTGTCCCCCAAGGCTCTGTCCTTGGCCCGCTCCTTTTCTTCATCTTCCTAAATGACCTGCCGACCACCTGCCCCCACTCTTCCATCCACATGTATGCAGATGATACGGTTCTGTATACCTCAGGCCCCTCGACAGCTGCTGTAGCAACCAGGTTACAGCAGGACTTCAGTGATGTTCAGTTCTGGTTTTGCACCAACCAGCTTTCCCTGAACACCAAGAAGACTGTCTCTATGACCTTCGGTATGAGGCAGAGACTCTCTTGGCTCCCCTAAACCCCTCCTTCCACACCCTGGATGGGACCACACTGGAGGTTTGTTCCTCCTTTAGATATCTTGTAGTCTGGCTTGACCAGCACCTGGATGTTTCTGTACACATCGATGCCATCCACAAAAAGCTCCTTCCGAAGCTGGGCGCGATGCTCCCTATATTTGACTATGGTAATGTAGTCAATAGTGCTGCTTCCAAGTCTACCCTAGCCAGATTGGACTCTCTTTTCCACTCTTTCTGCAGATTCGCCCTTGATCACCCACCTACCACCCACCACTGTGAGCTATACCAGTCACTCAATCTTCCCTCACTGCATGACTGCCACCAGTCCCACTGCGCTAAGTTCATGGCCAAATACTGGTCTCAGATCCTACCCCCGTATCTCACCTCTGTTCTAGCTACCCCTGCCCCCACGATTTACTCCCTCAGAAATTCAGATGCTTGGCTGGCCCAGTGGCGCTGAGGGCTGAGGCGCTGGTCACCTTACCTCACGCTACGCTGGCAACCTGTGTTCAGGAACGAGCATGGGTCATCAGGGGTTGGCAGAGTTGGAGAGGGACTGAGTGTCCGAGGGACTGCTGTCCCTCTCCGGGGTGGGTGGTGGGGTTTGCCAGTGATCAATGGCTAGCTCTAGCGGCGACTGGAGGTCAGTGCGCCCGATGCTGTAAATGCTGCGGGGCGAGGATGGGCGCCCGATGTCTGGAGGGCGATGCGTGCGGATGCATGCGCGCTCTCTCTACTGACATCCTGCACGCCTCTCTCTGCAGGGGAGAAAAAAAGAGAAAATGGAGCCCTCGCCATGGATGACGATGGTACCCCCTCACAGCGCAGCCGGGAAGGCACCTCCCCCAAACTGGATCTGGACTGGTGGGTGAGTACCTCCCAACCCCCCACCATGAGGGGCAAGTCATGGGGGCTGAACTGGAGGGGGTCTGATACCCAGTTGGTGCGGAGGGGAGACGTCAGAGGGTTAAGGCGAGGGGCTCCCAGAAACAGCACCAACAAAAAAAAGAAATTCAGACGCTCACCTCCTGGCTGTTCCACGCATGTCCTCCTTGATTGGCCAAGCAGCTTTCCGTCATCGTATGCCTAAAGTATGGAACTCCCTCCTTGCTGGCATCCGGCACACGTCCTCCTCCCAACTCCTTAGCTCCCTCATCAATGCCCACTTCTCCTCAACCTGTGTCTGAGGCTAGGACATGATCACCTCCCCCAACTGGCCTTTCCCCCTTGGTCCAGGAAACCTTCTCCCATATTGCCACAGTACCTCATGTTTATATTTCAATATGTTTTCCTAATCCACTATTTGTCTGAATCATCTTGCCTCCATTTTCACTTCGAATTGCACTAGTTGAACTCTGTGCAAATTGTATTTATGCCTTTGTATTATCTTAATTGTATTGTATGTATGGCTATTTGCTCCTCCTTGTTCGCTTACCCCAGGATGCACCTGGAATCGAGCAGTACTCTGTTCAGTGTGCTTTCCTTGTAAAACTTTAAAATAAATAAATAAAATAAATATTAATTCAGTATCCCTGCTTTTTCACTGCCCCTCTCTGCCCATCCACCTTCCCCTTTATTAAGCCTCACTATCCCTCCCTTGGCCTTTCTTCGCTCCCTAATGTATGTATAAAAGGTTTTATCCCCTTCTTAACCGAGTTGGCTATTTTTCCTCGGTTTGGGCCTTTGCTATTCTGACTGCCTTCCCCGCTTCTTTCTGCTTTAACTGGTACAGTTCTCTATCCTGATCCTTCTGTGTTTCCTAATATTTCCTGAATGCTATCTTTTTCTCCCTAACCTTCCCTGCCACCTCTTTTGAGAACCATAGTGTTTTTTTCTTTCATTTTGATTTGTTTATTTGCTTCACACAAAAGCTTGTTGCCTCCGTGATGGCAGTTTTGATGCTTCCCCATTGTTCCTCCACACCTCCTTCTTGCCTGTTTGCTAGTGCTTTTCTGAGGCACTCTCCCATTTTGACAAAGTCAGCCCTCCTAAAGTCCGCTACCCTCACTTTTGTATGGCTTGACTCTGTGGCTGTGTTTATCGTGAATCACACTGTTTGGTGGTCACTTGTTCCCAGATGGCTATCCACTTCTAGATCTGAGATCCTCTCTCTGTCCCTGTTTGAGAGTACCAGGTCTAAGATTGCTCCCTCCCAAGTGGATTCCAACACTAGCTATGTGAGGCATGCCCCCTGTAGGGCATCAAGAGTGACCCTGCTCTTGGATGTGGCTGCAGCAAAAGGTGCTTCAGTTAACATCTGGCATATTCAGGTCCCCCATCAACAGTATCTCCCCTTTTTCTGCCATCCTAAGGATGCTTTCATTTCCTTGTCCATTTCCTCCCCTGAGATTGCGGTCTAATACAATCCCCATGTGGATTGTGGTGCCATTTCCAGTCTCCGGGGTGACCCACAGTGCCTCCTCTCCTCCCTGTTTACCCTTTAGTTCTATTGCTTTGATCCCTTCCCTTACATAGAGAGCTACTCCTCCTCCTCTTCTACCCTCCCTGTCCCTCCTATAGATTGTGTACCCTGGTATGCTTGACATCCGAGTCATGGTTCTCTGTGTACTATGTTTCTGTGAGTGCAACGATATCCAGGCGTCCCTCTTCCATCAAGGCCACCAGTTCAAGGAGCTTGTTACCCAGACTATGGGCGTTGGTACTCATTGCCCTACATTTTTTGATGTCCTTACCCCTTTTAGCCCCATCTCTGTCCTTACTGCCTTTACCTTTTTCTCCATTTATCCCTGCCCTTCTCCCTATCAACTTCTCTATCTTCGTGTTTACCTCAGTAACTACCCTAATTTTTTTTTGGGGGGGGGGCTAGGATTTCCCTGCTCCTTTTCAGTGCCTTCCCCCTTGGCTGGTTTAAATGCTTGCCAATGTAGCATTTAAACCTATCACCTAGGATCCTGGTTCCCCTCCTGGACAGATGCAGACCATCATGCCAGTATAGGCCTGTATCCCTCCAGGTGGACCCCCAGTCCCCAGTGAAGCCAAAACCCTGAGCTCTGCACATGTTTTTCAACCATTGATTGAATCCCATGGTGCAGAGCATCCTAGCCTCACCCATGCCATAGACAGGCAGCACCTCTGAGAAGGTTACTGTGCGTGCTACTTGTCTAAGGCCCCTTCCCAACTCCACAAACTCCTCCTACACTGCTGTGATCCCTTTCTTAGTCAGGTCATTTGTCCCTAGGTGGACAATAACGTCCAGCTTCCTCCCCCTTGCAGCTGCTCTCGTGATCCTGAGGATTTGCTTCCTGTCCCTCCAAGCCATGGCGCCATGCAGGCACCTTACCTCCCTCTCCCCCCTGCCCCAGTTCTATCCCCCTAACAATTGAGTTCCCCATCAGGAGTTGTTTCCTCCCCCTGTGGAGTCCCATGCCACCCTTTTGTAGATCTCCTTTGTGGAGGTTCCCAGCATCCTCCTTGGTCTCCACTGTGGGTGTGTCCAATGAAGAACCACACTCTGCCAGAACGGCGTACAAATTGTGGAGAGGTACAACTGGAGGGATGCACCTCTGTTCCACCATCTTCACCCTCCTTGAGCCCACTGTGGTCCAACTGCTCCTCTTTCTTGCTAATCTCTGAGGCAGCAGCCCCGGTGGTCCCTGGGTAGGAGAGGAGGTCCCCTGAATCCTGGCCAACTCAGCCTGAAGATAAGCAACCTCGTCCCTCAGCCCAGAGAGGTGCCTGCAGATGGGACAACACCATATCCTCCAGAACATCTCCCGGAAGACTGCCGCTCCACAGCCACTGCAGTGCACCACTCCCATCATTACTTATTTGTGGCCCCATCACTATTGTTTGGAATCCTTACTCTTTCCTCTTTTTTTTCTTCTCTCTCTACTTACTTACTTACTGCCTCTGTGCCCATTAAGCTCCTGACTGTCCTGTTCTGAGACAAGAAGATCTTATATTTCCCAGTAGACCCCTTACTTGCTTAGAGGCAGACCTCCAGCAGCTAGAGGGGGCCAGAGAGCTACTCTTGCCCTTCTAGGATGGTGCGTCTTTGGTGGCTCTGTGATCACTCACTTCCTGCTCCCAAACAGGAAGTTCCTGTTGTCAGTCAAATTCTGTGCCTATAAAAGTAGAACTAGCTTTGGGTGGGAGGGTGGAGGGGAAGGAAGGTGGACAATATAGATTTTTTTAGAAGAGTTCTACTTCTTTAGTCCTAGTAGAGAAATCCAGTCACACAGCACTCCTTCCTTCTGGTGTCCTCTGCCAAGCCTCTGACAGAATATTTCTAAGGCACTGTTTAAATCTAGTTTCCTTCTAGCTAAGCCACTCCCCCTACTTACTAGATCTTTCTACAAGTAATTTCAACTGCACAGGAAGTTCCTGTTGTCAGGCAAATCCTGTGCCTATAAAAGTGGAACTAGCTAAGGGAGGAAGGGCTATATAGTCCCAATAGAGTAGTAAATTTCTAACAGCACCTCCTTCCTCTTGCTGTTCTCTGCCAAAAGCTATCTAGGACAGTTTTAAATCCAAACATCTGGCTCCCTGCTGCCTAAGCCACTCCCCATAATTCACAGTTCCCTTCTTCACCTAGCTAACTGCATAGATAACAGTTCTCTTCACCCAACTCAGACAAACTAACTCTTGTTTTGTTTTTGTTTGTTTTTGCCCTAAATTGAATGTCCCAGTAGTAGAGCTCTAGTCCTTAAGTCTCAGTAGAGTAGCAAAGTTCTAGCAGCACCTCCTTCCTCTTGCTGATTAAGAATCAGTTATGCTGGTAAAACATTTATTTATTTGGACTTTGTAGAGGTGGGGAAAAGACTGGAATTAATAAAGCAGGTCGTTCTACAGAGGGAGTGGGAGGCTATAGTGAAGGAGGAGGACGAGTGAAATGTTTATTGATTAAATCTCAGTTAAATGGGTGAGATCTGACTCAGTTTATAATGAAATCTGTTTCATCAACAGTGGTTGTAGTCTGTGGGTAAGTGGTGGCATGTATTTATTATTGTGTTGATGTCTGATCCCTTCCTGATGCTGAAAAGAAAACCTAGTTTTACTCCATGCAGCCCAGGTGAGACTCAGGGGGAACCAAGGGTCTCAACATTGCTGCATTGTGATGCTGGAGTAATGGCACCAAAGTGCAACCATGAGGGACTTAGGCATGCAGCAGTTATGCCAGCTCTAGACCACAGCACCAGACTGGCATCATACTCCAATTAGCTGAAATCATAGGAGTAAGTCTCCATGGTGCTGTAAAATGTTACAAAACTGTTCAAGGTTCTTTCAAAGTTACATTCAATTTGCTTGTGCTTTAAAGTACTTTCTGATGCATTTCACAACCGGAGGTTGGTTGTAGTAGATCAGTGTTCTAACGTGAACTATGCTTAGCACCAAATATGTAAGCAGTCTTAAAGTTCTACATCCTGCAAGTTCATTATGTGTTCTAATGTGTGGTTGAATGCTCATTTTGCATAATGCACAAGTTCAGCAGACCTCATAAGAGCAATTGCAAAAGTGATTTCATACATTGTGGGACTTAACAGTATTACATCGACACTGACATTAATGCTGCCAAGAGCAGCGTGCAAATGCAAGATGGCATAATTGAAATCTTCAGATGTTTTAATGGAAACCGTCCATAGTCATTGCTGCAATGGTTTGTTGCCGGACTTCTGTTGGACTTGCCTTTTGGGCACTGTGAAATGTACTGCATAACCCTCACACACTAACAATGGAAGAAAAGCTCATCTTAATGAGCCACTGACGTCATGAGAAGAACTTTGAAAAACCTAGTATTTAGACACAAAGCAGTTTCTTTTTCTCATTAGCTTTGTATTTCTTATCCTTATTATTTACTGCTGAGGTCACATGCATGAAAACAGGATTGTTGTTCCTTGAGGGTTCTTCACCTACCATTGCTTCTTCTCAACCTGATATCTTTAATATTCTGCTTGTGACAGCACAGTTATTACCATAGCAACAGACTATAATGGCACAGCAGAGCATTATGATTTCAAGTACGGAATAAGCTATTGAGTGAGATGAAGTCTAAAGCATAAAAATCTTGTTTCCATGGTAATTTCTTCAGTAATAACTAATAGAGAGGAGAACTCTAAAGAAGATATGTGAAATGTATGCTGAATTGTGTCTAAATATTAGGTTTTCCAATGCTTTGCAAAAGGCATCAACTGCTCTTTAATGCCTGTTTATAAGATGTTGTGGACATATGTATCCTAATACTTGGAACCAAGTGTTCATTTGCATGTAGCTGGTACAAATGAAATTAATAAAAAGAAATTAAAAAAAGAAACAGCTATTCACCAAATATATATTGACTGTTAATTTCATAGAAACGTAGAATATGATGGCAGATAAGGGCCAACTGGTCCACCTAGTCTGCCCTTTTCCCCTACTTGGTTTGGCAGTCCCTGCTTTAAGCTAAGTCCATAAATTACCACACAACACAAACTTGGCAGTTGCTGTCTGAACAAGATAACACCAACACTGACCCTCCCACTATCACATTCCATCCTCTTTTACATGATTCTGTTGACAAAAATTTAAAGCAGCAGTGCAATGAAAAATGTTTCCCAAAAAAGCTAGTTTCAGCACAATTAATAAAAATATCAGCACACCTGTCAGATGTACAGTACTTGTCTAGGTACCTCCTATGCTGTGCACCTTGACTCTTTTTTTTATTTTCTTGATCCTAACCCTCGCCACATCTACAATGCTATTTCTATGCAAAATGTGGCAGCCATTTTTTCTTTAAAAAAATGCATTAAAACATGATATAAAATAGTAAAATGCTGTTGCAGTTTGCAGATTGTAGCACCAAATAAATCTGGACGATGCCTGGAATCCTTTATAGTGAAACATACAGGTGTCACACAGCCATGGCTCAGTGTTCCTTTGCTCACCGGGCCCCTCTCTGGACAAATGGTCTACCCCCTGACATCTCCAGTGCCACTACACTTGGATCCTTTAAACGCAGGCTGCGCCATCACCTCTTCGATAGTAGTTTCTGTGTGTGCCCCCGCTAAATCCCAGCACGTAGCAACAGCCTATCGCTAGCACTTCCCATTACTGTCCTACCAGAATAGTCTTTTTGCAGAACTTCGCTACCCAACCCCAACCCCCTGGGTTGCCTCTTTACCTTTGCCCTATCCTAACTCCATTGCCCACTTCTAGCCTTCCATGTACCTCCCCTCCCGCAAACTTTCTCCCTCCTCTGTCTGTTTCTTTTCTCAGGACGCAGGCATACATTGTGCAGTGCCTTAGCACACCTAGTTATTTGTTGTCTTTGCTATCTATTGCTATATATATCTAACACGTTCTATCCCAGAGAAAGGTGGATTTGCAGAGGTCTTGCTGGTCAGAGCGCATGGTGAGTCTGGCAATTTAAATATCTTACAACCCTAACTTTTGTTATGAGGGTCCGGTGACCCCTTGCGATCTACTTCCGGTGCAGTTTGCACTTAAAGCTCGGCCCTGCTGCGAGCAGGCGAGCAGTGAACTGAAGTCTGGCAAGGGTGCATGATATAGCTGGACTAGCTGGGACATATTAGCCTGCGTTTGGATGCATAAGTAGCACCGTACATTTTAAACCTTGAGCAGCACTGTATTTTGTGGAGCCTCAGTCACATGACCGGGAAGAGAGCATTGTAGTCACTAAAGCACTGGGTGGACTACAATACTGCTAGCATTTTAAACAGAAACCTTGTATGTGAGCTGTTTTTAGCACTCTTGTGCCTTTCCCACGTATGAGTGGGTAATGCATGGTGAGTCTGGCAATTTAAATATCTTGGAATCGTAACTTTTGGTACGAGAGTCCAGTGACCTCTTGTGATCTACTTCCGGTGCAGTTTGCACTTAAAACTTGGCCCTGCTGGGCCGGCCCGGTGGCGCTGAGGGTTGAGGCGCTGGACGCCATACCTCGCACCATGCCAGTGACCCAGGTTCGGGCACGGACTCGGGTCATTGAGGGTCAGCAGGGTTAAAAGGAGGATTAAGCATCCCAATGGGTGCTCTCCTCCTTCGGGGTGGGTTACCAGGGGTGCTGTATGCACCCGGTGTCCCTGGGGGCCGGTGGGAGCACCGACTCTCAGGGGGCATTGGTGGCTCCAGAGGGCTGGAGTCGGGAAGGGGAGGACATTGTTAGGCACTTGGCAGGCATGCGTCAGCACACACTGTGCAAGCCGACATCCTCGGGGGAGAAAAGAGGAAAAAATCCTCAGCGGGCCTAGATGGTGGCCACTCCACGCCATCCAGTCCAGGAACCGTGGGCAGACCCTCGCTATGCAGGTGCCCCACAGAGGTAGGAGGAGAGAAAAAGGAATTACCAAGGCACTCTAGGGGGCAGACTCAAGGTCAAGGAGGCATGGATGGCTTGAGCAAGGCCTGAAGGAGTGGAACACTGAGCGCGAGAAGGAGGGATAAAAAAAAAAGTAAAAAAAAAAAACCCCGGCCCTGCTGCAAACAGGGTGAGTGCGGGCGGGACATGCGCATCGGCGCCTCTCAGCTGTGTCTGCTGTATACGTGGGATGCCAGGGTACTGGTCTTGTAACACTGTAGGAAGGATATTGCAGTACAAATCAGTAAGTTTAAGCTGTAGTTTTAATAATGATATTATTAAAACTATTATTATGTCTCAGACTAAGGGGAAAAGAGGTAGTAAATCTAAAAGGGTTTGCATAACATTTAAAATGTTTACCGATGAACCAGCATGTAAGGGGTATGTCTGTGAAAATTGCACATTGATCAGTGTTTTAAAAACTGAGATTGAAACACTAACGCAGAGGCTAGAAACACAAAAATAAATTGCTATTTTGGAGAAATTTATAGATGGGGCAGCCCAGGATATAATCATAACTAAAACCCCTCTTGCAATCAACACTGATAACAAACTGTTGGGGCATGAACAGGAACAGTTTGCTTTTACATTGGGAGGAGAGGAGGAAACAAAGGTTGCTGATAAAATGAGTTGGGAGCAACCTAAGTGTTATATAAACACAAAATGTACCAGTTCAAATGGAAAAACACCTATTCTACTACAAAATAAA
The DNA here is from genome assembly GCA_016271365.2 of Neoceratodus forsteri. Classification (NCBI taxonomy): domain Eukaryota; kingdom Metazoa; phylum Chordata; order Ceratodontiformes; family Ceratodontidae; genus Neoceratodus; species Neoceratodus forsteri. The sequence continues at coordinate 185,021,061 of CM028133.1, read as the reverse complement.
TTTGAGTGTTTTACAAATCACACTGACTCTAAGGATAATTCCCTTTACAACCCCTGTAATAATTATGCTATACTGAAACCTGTATCTAACCAAGATGTATTAACAATGACCCCAACCAAGGACATATTAGTTATAGGGGACTCCATAATTAGGGGAGTGGATTCAGTTGTATGTGCTGGCAGGAAAGCTAATACCACTGTAAGCACCTTGCCTGGAGTCAGGGTGGGTGATGTTTCTGACTTATTAGAGGGGCTAATGGAAAATACGTTTAAACCCTTAGTTGTTTTGCACATAGGTACTAACGACATTAACAAAACCAGTTTGAATGTATTACAGTCAAAAATTGTGGATATAACACAAATAATCAAACAAAAAGGAGGAAAAATCATTATCTCAGGTGTTGTACCTACACATGGTTACCATGAAACCAAGAATGTAGCAATCAAAGCAATTAATAATTGCTTAAGAACCTATTGTATACTTAACAATATAGGGTTTATGGATAATTCTGCTACATTTAATAATAGGTATCTCTTTAAATCAGATGGACTTCATCTCAACATAGCAGGTTCTAGGATACTGGGCAGAAAGCTGAACAAAGTGATCAACTTCCATTTAAATTGGCACAAGGGGGAAGCCCATGTTAAACATTACCCCAACAATAAACATGGTCAAAGATAACAATAAGAAATCAGATTGGAGAGTTGTGCTTATTAACGCCAGAAGCCTTGTTAATAAATTTAGTGATTTAAAAAAATTTGTGGTAACACATAATATTGTTATAGCATGTGTTACTGAAACCTGGTGGGTTAACAATGATACATGGGAGAAAACTATTCCAGGGTACAATCTTTACCAAAAGTCACGAATCTATGGGGGGGGGGGGGTATAGCAATGTACGTATATGATTCTATAAAAAGTATTCAAATACCCCAGGAGGATTCTGATGTGGAATCTATGTGGATTAAGTTGCTACCACCAACTGGTTCAAAAATTATAACTGGGCTTTTTTTACAGACCTCCCTCTATCACCTTGGATAATGATTCCACTTTCCTTAAATTACCTAGTAATCTAAACCCTGCAGACAAGATATTAATTTTGGAAGATTTTAACCTCCCTAACATTGATTGGTAAACATCAAAAGGGGTTAATTATATTGAGGAAAAGTATTTGGAAGTATTCAACCAGATTGGACTGGAACAATTAGTACAGGACAATACCAGGGGTGATAATATTCTCAACATTGTATTAACCAATATGGGGGACTTAATAAGCGGGGTAGTGACCTCCCCTCCCTTGGGAAATAGTGATCACTCTATGGTTTTATTCAATCTAAAAGGGTCAAAATTACTAACAAATCCTAAGGATGTTACTAAACTTAATTTAGCAAAAGCTAATTTTGCTCAGTTAAGGAAGGATTTGGCACAATGGGATTGGCTTAATGACCTAAAGGGCAACAGTACTGAGGTCATGTGGAATATATTCCTTGACAAACTCAATCAACTAATTAATGAGCATGTCCCCAAGGATTCACAAGCTTAAGAATAGTAAAAGAATATCACAATGCTGGCTAAACAAAAATATTAAACATTTAATAAACAGGAAAAATAAATTATTCCAAAAATATAAAAAGGACAAATCACAAAAAAACTACCAGGACTATAAGAACTCCACCAAACAAGTTAAAGCTATTATAGGAAAGGCAAAAGCTCAACAGGAAACCAATTTGGCAATTAAAGTTAAAGATAACAAAAAATCCTTTTTCTGTTATATTAACTATCTGAAAAGTAATACTTCAACATTAGGGCCTTTCGAAAACTCTCTGGGTGAACTAGCATCAGAAAAAGAGACTGTTAATATTCAGAATAATTATTTCTGTTCAGTCTTTAATTCTGGAGATATCCTCCCCCCCCCCAATAAACTATGATTTGGACCCTATCCCAGGAAATATAATTATAAACCCAGAAGAGGTTAGATCCAGATTAAAAAAACTGGATATTAATAAATCCCCCGGCCCTGACAACACACACCCTAGGACTTTACACGAGCTAGCAGATCCTTTGACATTTCCCCTTACCTACTTATTTCAAACATCCTTGGACTTTGGTGAGGTTCCGCAGGACTGGAAAACTGCCATAGTGGTTCCAATCCACTAAAAGGGTTCTAGGTCAGAACCATCTAATTTTAGACCCAATAACCTTACGTCACTTATAGGAAAAATTATGGAAGGAATTAAAAAAAATATTATTATGGACTATCTAGAAGAGAATAAGTTAATCAATCCTGTACAACATGGATTTACTAAGTCTAGATCATGCCAGACAAACTTACTCACTTTTTACGAAAAAGTTAATTATGAACTGGGTGCTGGTAATGCAGTGGACGTGGTTTACATGGACTACGCCAAGGTGTTCGATAAATTACCCCACATGGAATTAATCAAATTGTTACTAAAAGTGGGAATAGATAAAAATATCTTAAGGGGGATAACCTTATGATTGTCAGGGAGAAGGCAGAGAGTTGTGGTTAGGGGTGAGATGTCTGACTGGGCAGCCGTGGCGAGTGGGGTGCCACAGGAAACTTATGCATGATGTTTAAAATTATTAAGGACACAGTACTAAGGGAAGATCTAGGTATAACTTTTAGATCTGGATGGACCAGTGATAGAAGACATAAATTACAACTTAATTTACCTAAATGGAATACAAATTTAAGGAAGCATTGATTTACGATCAGGGTGGTCACTGCATGGAGCGGACTTCTGGTATCGGTGGTAGAAAGTACTAGTATGGATATGTTCAAGACAAAACTTGATATTTTTTATTCTGCTAAAACTGTATTATTTTGATTAATCTGGAAAGCATTCTGGACGTAAGTCCCTTAGCTTGGAACTACTTATGATACTTATGATTATGATATTGCATTTCTGTACTCTGTATTTTGTATATATAATTTCTGTATTTTGTCCCCCATTATTGTGACTTTTTGCTAATGTATTGATGTGGAGCCTCTCAACGAGCATCCGCCCATAGGTGTCATCCAAGATTTCAAATAAATAAAAATTAAACAAAGATAGGGTAAAATTTGTTGCCCAGTTTCTTTGCACTGTTGCTTTAAAAAAGGAAACAGTATCTTATACTACATATTTAAACATGTTGTTCATATAAAATCTATCATTGCATTTTTATTAAAAAAGACTTTAAATCAGAAAAAAAAATCTAACTGGGTTTGTTGTGATTCCATCTAACCGGTCACAGAAAAATATATGGGCAACCGCACACAACATGACTGTGTTTCCATTAAGGGGTGAGATGACATCATAGACCTTGAGAACGAAGCTTGAGAGGTGTCTGTGATTTCATCCTATCCTAAGATGGAAACAGCCTTGTTACGTATGGTTGCCCATGCATTATTTTATATAGTACGCTTGTTTTAATTTAAGAACCTTCTTTCTAACTGTGTTGAAATGTGGTCAGATAAATAGCAATCAGCAGGATAAGATTCAAAACATTTATTGTGATTCAAGTAATTGGCACACGATCTGACAACATTTCTAGTAGTTTCATCCTTTTTTTTCTATAGAGTCCCCCCCCCCCCGGGTACAGGCAGGGCTCTTCAGCCCCTGCTCACTCCCTGACCGACTGTCATCTCCTTCAGGACTTACCTGTCACTTCGTTGTCCCCCATGACTTGACATCCCCTTCCCCCAACATGCCTGGGGGGGAGCCATCTTCACCCCTTCCCCAAGTGCGAATCCGGTTCCTCTTGTGACAGAGGTCCTAGGGCAATGGAGTGTGTTGAAGTGTTGAGTGAGGCTTCATGCGTCAGTCCCTGATTTTCCCATTTCCTCATTTGGCTGGCGGAGTGGTGATGCATTTGTGCATGTGTGTAGAAGTGCGCATACACTACACGCTGACTACCAGCCTACCCCCGAGTGTACAGCACTTCTGCTAATCTACCATCATGCCTCCATGTGGTGCAGTATTTGAGCAGTGCAGCAAATCCCCCCCCACCACCAGAGATGAGAGCAGTCTGCAGACGCTCAATCTTCTCCTGCCCAGGCCGACCCCCAGAAGCCTAAGGCCATCACCGAACTCAGTAGGTGGCAGGTGAGGCACTACTGGGCTGGCTGGTACATCATCTTTTAATGAAACAGTTCACTTGGGGTGTTTGCAGTCCTGCTGATATCTTCCTTGTGAGGAATCTGCAGTATGCAGACACATGATTCTTTGCTGTTGTGCCGCTGTAGTTACATAGCTACTGTGTTACAAATCAGTATTCTGACATCACTACTGTGGTACAGCGCCATCTAGCAGTGTATGGATTTCCATACAATGTAACACTGACTATGGCCTTCGGGCCGTAGATGACAGCAAACCCACAGGTGTGGCATTCACTGATTTAACCAAGGCCTTTGACCTGGTCAATCACAAACTATTTCTGTTTAAATTAATGAACCTGGGTCTTGACCACATCTCATGCAGTTGGTTCAAAAGCTACCTTATGGGCCTCAGTCAGTCAAGTGGTGAGCCTGTCTTTCCCCCAGTGTGAGATCTCTAATGGGGTACTGCAGGGCTCAATCCTGGGGCCCATTCATTTTTCATTATTTATCACTGAATTCCACCTCAGCTGTGGTGAAGCTAAAGTGTTGCTTTATGCAGAAGATGCAGTACTTTACGGAACTGGCCCTGACACCATCAACATCAGTTCTGGGCTCAACAAGGACCGTAGGGTACTTGAAACATGGTTCACCTCTAACCACCTTGTCCTTAATGCAAAAAAAACAAAAAAAAAGCAAAGGCCATGTTATTTGGGTCCAGGAAATCTGGCCTGCTCAACAGTGAGTTTCTGCAGATCTCAACCTCTAAGGGAATTTGGTTAGAGGTCGTGGATGTCATAAAATACCTTGGTGTTTGGCTAAGTCAGGAATGTTCCTTTAAAACACTTGCTGACCAAGTACCAAGGCTTCTCACACAAAAACTAGGATTGCTTTACAGACATAAGGCCTATTTCTCAATTGAAGCCCATCTGTCTGTAACTAACAGTATCCTGATCCCTGCACTCCTGTATGGGGCCCCATCCTCTCCACTCTGAAGGGTGCAGAACTCAATAAGATTGTATTGCTGTACCACAGGATAGGTAGATTTGTGTTGGGCACAGGCAATAGAGAGCATCATTGTAATGTCCTTGTCTCCCTCAGCTGGTCCCCTCTGGAACTGAGACCCAAATACCCTATCCTATGATTGGCTTACATGGTACAGAAGGTCTACTTCCCCAGTCTCAGGGATGTGCTGGTCCTAAAGTCCCAGAGGAGGCATCCCCACTCCTCCTCTACTGGAGGTATCTAGAGCCCTGACTGCTACAGGCCAGCGCTCTTTCTCTTACAGAGCCCCCCAGTTCCAGAATGAGCTTCCTGTCCACATCCAGGAGAGCACACCATTTCAGATCTTCAAAAGGCAGCTTAAAGGGTGTGTGCCCCCTTAAACCATTTGTAACTGCCTCCGTTAAGACCTACTGCCAGACGTTTTTTGCTACTGCATGTTATTCTGTGAGCCCTGCCTCATCTTGTCTAATGAGATGTGTTGTACATTATGAACTTGCTTTATATTTGTTGCCTATCTGACCTGAATGTAAGAATCTTTTCTTACCATTGTTGTTATCATTGTTGTCTCATTTTATGATTCTCTGTACCTTGTAACTACACCTCTTTTTTCTTGTCCTGCATGTAATTAATCCTGGGTCACTCCTGAAAAAATGGAAGCTAATCTCAGTGAGCCTACCCAATTAACAAAATCCAATAAATAAAATTATGAAAAAAATTCAACGTTACCATGTCTGTACCCAGACCTGATGGGGAACTGCGTATCAGTATTGCCACGTATCACTTACTATATGGTGGACCTGGTTGAGACCCTAAAAATATGAATATTCATGACTGGAAGTCATCTCATGAACTTGTTCCACCAATCAGTATGCTGTTTGAAATACATGCTCTTCTTTGTAAAATAAAAAGGTTTTGCTTCGTGTTTGATTAATAAAATATTGAAATACTGTACATTCTTGTGTAGGAATCAAAATGTCATTTCTATATTTAATGTTGAAATGCTGAATGGAAAAGTGTGACATATGCAAATACAATGTTATAATGTCCCAGATACCTGTAACAGTGTTTTATATTAATCAGTCCTTTTTTTAGTGGCTATATGAAATCCATCAAGGCTCTTCAGAAAATAAGGAGAAGCAGAAGGAATGTCAGCTACAGCTGTATATGTCTGTTTTCAATAAAAAAAATATATATATATTTTCAGACAGAACAAAGTGCATGAAATGTGGGTGATGGTACTGCTGTATAAGTCCTTGATCAGACCACATTTGGAGTGTGGAGTGCAGCTTTGGAACGCAGTCACCAGGAAGGAATGTTACAGCTGCTGATTATTAATGTTTATTTTATATGACGTTATAATTATTTTTATGTATGTTTATCAGTCTTAAATGTATTTATTTCAAAAATTTAACCAGGAAAAACATACTGAGCTGAAAAACAGCTTGTTTCCAGATGCATCCTGGGAGGGGAAGGGGGAAGAGGGGTGTAAGAACAAAACAGGATAATAAATTATACAATGAAACATAATAGAGATACAGATTAAACAGTACACAACAAGGTTCATCAGACAGTTAAAATTATAGGCTAAAATATTTAGAAGGACAGGGCGGGGGATCTGTCCAATAGGTTCAATGAAAAATACATTACAATGGTGAGGACACCAGGGAATAGAGCGCTGTAGGAAGAAGTGCAAATGGGGGGAGGAAGGGAAAGTGCAGAGTTAGTAGTGGAAGAAGAGGAGATGGAGGAGGGTTGGTAAGGGGAGGGGCAAGGAAGAGGAGGAAAAAGAGGGTACATTGAGGAGCAGAGAAGGGCTATGACTCAAGGATAGGCACAGGATGGAGCGGTTTGGTCATAGAGCAGAGAGGAGAGAGCATTTGGAGGAGAGAGCACCCAGACTTATCCAACTCCACAGTCTTCCACAGCTTGACCCCCATGGTGGGTGCATAGGGAAGTTCACGCGACCCACCACCATCTAGGATCCAGTTGTGGGCAGTGACCAGGTCACCAGTGCTGGGCCTATGGAAGGCCAGCAGTCATCCTTACAGTATGGGCCTTTTCTCCTGTTCTATATTCCCTGCCTTCAGGACACAGGCATCAAGGGAGCATGAGCGTGCACTGCGTGGTTCCCTACAACACCCCCCCAACCCACTAAAAAGCTGACAGCACTGCCACCTGTGGTCACCCAGATGGAAATATTGCAGCGGAGCCTCCCAGCTGGACATCAGGGTCCCTCACTCGTTCCCAAACATGGGTTGTCAGCATCGGGAACAGTAGCACTACTGCTACACTGACATGTCGGCAGAAATAATGCGCCTTATGAAGCCAGGTTTTCTTTTCTGGTTCATGGCATGACTGAGCAGTAATTCAGAGATGCAGGGTGCAGAATGAGTCAAAGGAAAAAGGCAGATAGAGTTGAAAACTCCTGCAAAATAGACAGAAACTGCAAAAGTCCAACTTCACATACAGGGGCTATGAAGAAGAGGAAACTCTTCCAGCAGACAGAACTGAGAATAGTGGGTGCGGAGACTACAGAATATGTGATTGGGTCTGTCACTCAAGAAAGGACCATGCTCCATGCCAACAGTCCATGGTGCAACTGATTAGGGGATGTGATGTTCCCCTTACAAAGCCAGACAGAACTGTAGCAACAGTGCACCCAGCAAGGCAAACACCGACTCCAAGCATCAAGCTGCAAAAAAATCTTTCATTGAGCCAAATGGCACATGTGACAGACAACACCAGGGCCAGACATCCCCTCCCTCCTTCATGATGTTCGAGCAATAAACTGGTCGGCCTTCTACACCCTCTCTGACATGTCCGAGACTGAGAGTTTCTTCACAACCACACTTCATCATCTCCAAAATCAACATTCCCCCCCACCCCGACTACTCGCCGGGTTAGGGGTGGCTGTACATGCTGGATCACCAAAGATTTCCTGGCCATGCTGAGGGAAAGGGATAAGCTATGGTCAGTCTACAAAAAGGCCCCCTCCCCTGCCCTATGGAATGAATACCAGAAGCTATGAAACCTTTGTAAACAGTCAGCCCTTGACAAAAAGCATGCCTTCTTTCAGGGCAAACAAAGGGACAGTCTTGGTGACCTCATCGCTTCTAGGGTTAGGTCGGCTCATTACCCAGCCTATGCACTCCTAACCCCATTATTCACCTTGACACTCCCTCTGGATGTCTGGCCGACCCCGTTGCTGTGGCCAAGGCCTTCGATAAAAAATTCACAGACCTGCCTGCCCTCTTTAGCAAACTGCCACCCCTAGTGACCACTGGTCTCTCTGATCATCCCCCCACCCATACCCCTCAAACTCTTCCCTTCCCCTCTTTCTACTTCCAGACCATCGCCCCCAGGGACACTGCCAAACTGCTGAAGAGCCTGCCTAGCCAGGGCAGCCTGGGCAGTGATGGTCTTTTCCCTGCTATGCTTAAACTTATATCACCTGCCATCTTAAAACCACTCACCTACCTCTTTTTTTTTGTCAATAACATTTTTATTAAGTATACAGATAAATTACAAATTGTAACATCAGTGCTCAAACATGAAAAACAATCCACTCTGAACTATTACTTATAGAAAGAAGACACATATTAGTGAAAAACATCTATACTTATGTTACCATAACTCATTGTAAGTGTAACATAGATATCTAAGTATTCATATATTGTTTATTTCCACAGAAAACAGAAGGAGAAAAAGACAAAGGCCCAGATATTCAAAAGAGTTGAGCCACGCGCAATAGGGTTGCGCCTTCGTAAGTCCAGAAATGTGCCATTCTGCGATATTCAGCAGGAGGCAGTTGCGCCCCCCAAATCACGCTGAGCAACAGTGCAATGATAATGAAGGCATGTGCAACTGAAGGGGGAGGAACCATGCATAAATGGCGCAGTGCGATATTCAACAACTTGCGCCATGCGCAATAGGGAAGCAAGCGGAAGTTACGCCATAGCGGAAATGAGCCAGAATAAAAGGGAGCAAGGGAGAGGTGCAAGAACGCTACAGGGAAGCCACATATGAGAGCAACACACAGCAGGACACACTGGGCAGCAGGGACACACAGGGCCAGGCAGGAAAGGGCACCTGGAAGCAATAGCCACAGGGGAAGGTGTGGGGAGACATTTCACAAGGGGGAGGTACACCACACAGCAGTGAGGCAAGCACAGGCAGGTGTTCCCGGTGCAGGGGAAGTAGCAGTGAGGACAGCGGGGAATACAGTAACAGCTGCCGGGGTGAACACAAGCCAGGGACATGGCCAGTGCCACCTTCCAGATGGAGGCCGTTATGAGGGGGGTGAGAAGGTGGGCAGCAGGGGGGCGTGGTCGTGGAAGGGCTCATTGGCGGTATGCCCCCCAACAGGCAGTACTGAGCCCGCACCAGCTTCGAGCTGTACAGTGATACCAAGATTGTGGGCTGGTACTGCCTGAATCGAGCAATTCTGAGGTGGCTTTGTGAGCTGTGCAGTGATGTGATGCAAGCACCCACACAACAGAGCCATGCCCCGTCAGTGGAGACCAAAGTGACAGCTTGCATGATCTTGCTCACCACGGGTACCTTCCAGAGACCAACTGGGGACACCACAGGCATAACCCAGTTGGCCATGTCACGCCACCTCACCCAATTCCTCAGCACACTGCTGCCACATGCTGTGGAGTACATCCATTTCCCAGCACACCAGCAGAGCGCACAGCAAACATACAAGAGTGCCACAGGGTAGCACGTATGCCTGGCATGCTAGGGGCAATAGACTGCACCCATGTCGCCATCCGCACACCACCTGGCCCCGAGGGGGCCACATACATCAATTGCAAGGGCTATGCCAGCATCAACTGTCAGGTGGTGTGCGATGCCAGGGGGCGCATAATCAATATCTGTGCCACGCACCCTGGGGGAGCACATGATGCCTTCATCTGGCACCAGTCAGCACTGTGTCACAGATTTGAGAGTGGGGATATCCCCACTGGACACCTAGTGGGTGAGTATGCAAACCACATGGACAATCATAGGGCCTGAGGGGGCATGGTCAGAGGTGACATGGGTAGTGGCCTACATGGCCCGGGGCAGGCTGATGCTGATCACCAAACTAACCTCCACCCTCTACACACTGGTGACAGTGGATTCCCACTCCGTCCTGGCTGCTCACACCCTACCAGCGTCCATGCCCATCGCACCATAGCGCTACAATGAGGCACACGCCACCACATAATGTCATCGAGCAGGTGTTCAGGATGCTGAAGGCACATTTCTGTTGCCTGGACACCTTCGGGGTGCTCCTGTACAGCCCTCAAAGGCCCGCAGGCTATTCCTGGCCTGTTGCATCCTGCACAACATGGCCAACGAATGTGGGATAGCTGTACAGGTTGAAGAGGGGACAGCGATGGGGACGGCGAGGACGCCGTGACAATGGTGATGGGCAGCCCCCTGGCCGACGGGACCCCGACTGCTCTGCTGGCACAGTTGCACTGGGACACCATCATGGAGGAGCACTTCAGCCAACCCAGGTAAGTCATGGGGCCATGTGCAACCAACAGTGGCTAAGGCACAACCCACAAACATGCATGGACACACACACCAGGGGTGCATGCCGTCAAGGGAAGTGGCCAGGCATGGAACCACACACACAACCAGGGATGGGTGAGGTCTAACATGCCATGTGGATGGACACACACACACACACAATGCACCAAACTTGCACAAAGGGTAGGAGGCACACCGACCCAGAACGCCACCCTTAGCCACACACATGTCCACAGACCACCACACCCACTGCCTGTCCATGTGCGTGTGTCAGATGCTGAGCACCATTGCACACTGGTGTACAGTGCAATGCAGGCATCATCATGCACACGCAACTGTGGACAGCAGCTGGGAGGGTGTGCAGATGGACTGTGTGTCCGTGTGCAGGGCCGGGTAGCCACCCATGCACTGCCCACTGAAAGACACAATGCACACAGGGTAGCACCAGACAGTAGCCGCATTGGGAGACAGGTCAGTCACACAACACAGTGCCCCAGCCACCACGGATGTGTGGGCGGCCCCGCTGAGACCCGCCAGCACTGATAGGCTGACCACTGGCCTCATGGGGTGGCACCAATGGTCCCCCAGGGGTTCCACTGCGTGAACATAACCATGCTTGAGCAGGGGTCTGCAACACACCGAACATGCCTGCACCAGGTGTGCTCGGGATGCCCAAAGCGGAACCCAGTGTCAACAGGGAGGGTGTCGCACAACGCCGGGAATGGGGGGTGGACAGTACACTGCATGGTGTCCGCGACGCATGGGCACATGACTGTGTGCCCATTGTGGCCATGACAGCACTGAATGCCAGTCAATGGCAGTGGTCACATCCTCCTGCAACCGGTCCACCCCTGCCAGGATCAGAGCGGTGTCTCTGCTGCGATGCTCCTCTGTCCACTCCAGAGCCACATGCAGTGCATCCACCAACGTCGCAAGCCACATCTGCTGCTGGACTGATGCTTGCAGTAGGCGGGTGTGCTCGTCCAAGAGGCCATCTGCCTCCTCAGCATCCTGTCCCTCAGGGTGTGCACGGCCCTGATGCTCAGCACCCCTTGAGGGTGGGTGCTGCGCACCAGGACCAGGTCTGGGCATGTCCACAGGCGGTGCACAGACACCGCCACTGGACCCTGTACCCCCAAGCCCATTGGCTGACCGCTGATGCTGCCCCTCCGGCTGCTGCTCCCCAGGGCTCAGTGGTGCCGCTGCAGTGGCCATAACAGTCCCACTGTCCTGAACAAACACCAGTGCTGCCCCGCTGGTGCTGACAGGCGTAGGCTGGGACTCTGCTGACACGCAGGCCTCCATGGCAGCACCACCCACAGCCATGGCCACGATGTTACCTGATGTGTGGCCATCCTGTGGGACACACGTGTCACTGCCCATGCCGTTGGCGACATCATCATCAGTGACGGACTCGGCACCGGCCCGCGTCACAGCATGCTGGCATCCATGGGCACTGTCATGCTGGGACACGGGCAGGGCTTCCTCCCGCACCTGTTACAACAACATCAGTGTGGACAGCCAGGCGGACCCACTGTTGCACTGAGCCACGTATACCTGTGGAGGTGGATGGGCCCTCCTCCATCTCCAGCTGACTGTGGCCCACCACCGCTGACCCATGCAGATGCTCAGGATCTGTAAGGGAAAACAAAGTCGCGTTACTGCATGTGACCTACCCTGCCCCCCCCATAGACAGACCATGACTTACCATGCAGTGATGGGCCACCACCCGTCTGGAAGCCACCACCCGGAACACCCTCAATGGCACTACGCTGCATGCTTCCAACAATCCTCTCCTCCTGTGGGGTCAGGTGTACCACCTCCGGCTGTCCCTCACCTGTCGCAGCTCATGCTGCCCTGATGGCAGCCACCTTCTCCTCCTTTATCCTCCTCCTGTCTGTGCCCATCTTCTTCTTGCACTCCTGCACAGAGCGCTGGTGGCTGCCATGCAGGTTCACAGCACGTGCCACCTCCTCTCATGCAGCAGCACGGGCTTGAGGTGTTCCCTGCTGTCCGCTGAGAAGCGGCTCCTGATCCAGGTAGGCCTCAAACAGGGCTTCATTCTCGGCCTTGGTGAAATTAGGCCTCCTCCTCCTCCTCCCATCACTGTGTTCCTCCTCTCTCACAACTTGCTCGGTCATTATTTAGTCTGTAAGAATGGCAGTTGTTACCTGTGACTGTGCAGTCCCATGCATGTCCCTAAATCCACAGTCCACACTCCCAAACAGCATGCAACTCACCAATAGACTGCAGTAACTGACTATGGCCACTGCAGCCCAATGTCGCACTTTTATAGCGCAACCTATGCAAATGAGGTGAGGCGCAACTTTAAGTGGATGCAAATTGCAGTGCTGCGCCATTGCATGGCTGATTAGCTGTTTTGCATATGACGACTGAATATCGTGCTGTTGTGCTTTGCACAATTGTGTTGAACATGCTGAGCCAATGGCGCAGTTCTGTGACATGCGTAGTACACACCTCACTGCCCATGCCCGGGTTGCTGACGCAGGCATCTGCCGTGCTGCTGATGTGTTGTGCACGGGAAGCAATGCAGGGCACGGCCACCATTGTGCCAGTGGCGCTATAGCGATGTTCACCTACATGGCGCTGTGGCAGTGGGCCATCATAGGCGCACTGGGGCAACAGCGCGGTAGGCCGCTACTGGCGGTAGCACACAGGCAGCCAATCGCGCTACACACAATGGGTTCCAATGGCACTGTGCATGTCTGTGCGCCAGAGACCCTTGACCCTGTGCCCAACCTTTGCCTCCTAGGCGCCATGTGTCAGGCATGGGTGCACCACTATCGCTCTGTTCAGTGACAGCGCGATAGGGAATGGCAGCGCTGTACCGCACAGCATTTGCACGTGGGGAGCTGCGCTGCAGAGCGCCATATTTGCAGACCGAGCAGAGAGAATGGTGCGCAGGAGGGCTGCTCAGTGGACGCAGTTAAAACTGGCCAACCTAGTGGCCATAGTAGAGCCACACCATGGACCACTGTTTGGGGGAGGCACTCCTGGACAGGTCCAGGAGCCAGGTATGGGATGAGGTGGCCACTGCACTGGAGGAGGCCACTGGACAGGGGAGAAGTGCAGAGCAGTGCCGCCATAGGTATGGGGACCTGCGGCGGAGGGAGCCGGAGCTGCTAGCCCACCTGCGGGGACATGCCAGGAGGGGCACGGTGCCATGGCCAGGTAGGTGTTCCGTCAACACACTTTTATCTTCCATATGGGTATCATGGTTGTATTTGCCCAGCACATGGGGGAGGGACCGTCCGGGGTTGGCTGTGGTGGTGTTATCAGGGTGTGGGGTGGGTGAGTCTGGCTGGGTGGGAGGGCGCACACCTGGGGGCAGGAGGGCTTTGCTATGGGATTGTACTGATGTTCCTCTCTCCATGTTTGCACCACAGGCCCAGAGGAACGGTGCTTGGCCCGTGAGCTGCGGCACAATGAGGAGGACAGGGAGGCCAGGCAGGGCGAGGGTCCACAGCGCCCAAGGGACCGGCCCCATGATGGTGAGTGCCATAACTCCATGATTAGTATTGCATGCTGTGTAACAGGGTAGGCAGCGGGGCATGGCCACCATCCATCGACACCACTGCCATGCACGCAACTTGTTACAGTCAGCACTGTCTAGTGGCAATGCATGTCTGGGAGTGTGTTGATGGTGGTCCATGCGTGCACCGGGTAAAAGGCTGTGCCACTGCCTTTGCACCACATAGCCATGTCACTAAACGGCCACGGTGGTGCTGTGCGTGACTTGGCCGGTGGGTGTGTGCAGCGCTCCGCATGGCTGTATGCACCTGGGAGGGCAGGTCATGTGGACGTGATCAATGTGGGTGGTCACACACCATCACAGAGGTATGTCCCATGGCCGTATGCCATGCACAGTGGGTGGTCTGTATGGGGCTGTGCATTCACATCTATTGACTGTGCTCCCTTGTCCTAGGTACACGCCAGCTCCAAGACATCTGGGAGGCACTGCAGGAGATCCTGCAGGTGACGAGGGCATCACTAGCCATGCTTCGCAGGATAGATGAGACCGGGGTCCAGAGGAGACACAGGCAGAGAAGGAGCCAGAGCGGGGAGCGGCGCTCACGTTAAAAGTCCCTCTGCCCCGATATCCCCAACCCCCCTGGACCCACGCTCACACCCCTCCTTTCCTGTCCCATTTGTCCACCCCTGCCCCTTACCCACCCCCACCTTGTTTGTGGCCCTCCCCCCCACCTTGTATATATTGTTCTAAATAGTTACCTTTTATATGTTGTTTAATACAGTTATTTTGATATGAATACTGTGGTGGTCTCTGATTTGCAGCGGGCTATAGGTGCTCAGCTGCAGTGGTGTGCATGGCGTCAGGGGTGGAGCAGTCATGGGTATGTGTGTGTGTCCGTGTGGAGGTGACTGTGGTGTGGGGGTAGCTATCGGTCAGTGTCTGTGGTGTGTGTGTTGTGCCCTGTGCACTGGATGTCTGTGTGCAGTGGTCCATGGTGCGTGCTCTGTGTCCATGGCTCCCCTATCAGCCCGTCCATGGCCTGTGCAGCCGACACCCATGCATGTCTGTGACCTGCACGGTCTGCTGGCATGTCAGTGGTGGCAGTCCATGCAGGGCAGCCACTGTACCCGTCACACTGCTGGGTTGCCTCCTATCACTGGTGTGGTGCATGTCTGCCTTGGGTGACACTGTGGCCTCCACAGTTGTTGACCCACCTCCATGCTGTGGCTTGTGTGTGTTGCAGGGGATGTGCACCACTGTCTGTGACTTGTGCTCCGGGAAAATGCTGGTGGCATACAGGTCCATAGTGCCTGCGCAGGGTGGCTGGCCCTCCAGTGCCATGGAGGACTGCGGGTTGTGTGTACACAGTTTACATGGGCCCATGCTGGGGGCTTGGTTGCCCCGTCACTGCGTCCCTGTGTTGTTGTGCCCTTGGGTATGGGTGGGTGTCTGTCCATGCACTGTGTGGCATCAGGTGTGGTGCATGCTTCCACGCACCACTGTGGGTGTCTGTGCTGGCTGTTGTAGCCAGTGCTGGGTTGGGGTGTGTCATTGGGAGACTGTGCAGGGTGCTGTACCACTGGTGGTGGTGTCCGGGGCATGCCCTGTCCCGTGTGGGGTACCTTGTGTGCCGACGCATGGTTGGTCTCTCAGCAGTACCTCGGGGGGCTGTGTGTGGTGGCACTGTGTATGCCGTTGTTACATCGCTGTGTGCTGCCACCCGCTGATGGGTGCTCGTGGTGGGGCTGCCTTGCATAGTTCTGTGGTGCACAGGGTTGCAGTGTCACAGTGGGCGTGGTGGCATGCATGGGGTTTCCTGCAGTGGTGGACGCTGCTCCTGGGCAGGGTGTCTAGGGGTCACGGTGCAGGGTGTGCTCTGCATTGGGGGGATGGTGTGGCACGGGGTGGTCAGCCCTCCCTGTATGCCAGTCACAGCTTGCCAGGGGATGTGATGGGGCAACATGGTCCAGCTGTGGGTTGGTTGCTGGTCTCCATGGGCAGGTGGTTATTCCAGCCCTCCCCCAGTTGTGCAGTGCATGGGGTGTGGGGGGACGATGTCTGTTCTGCTGTGTGTTCCTGTGCCCATCTGTGGCATGGGTGGTGGGCCTCTACCTCCCTGGTTGTGCAGTTGCATTGCCCTGCTGTTGGGGGGCATCCCTGGTTGCACTATGGCGCCTCTGGACTGCTCAGCTGCACATCTCTTGTTGCGCTATGGCGCATCAGATCTGCTCAGCTTCCCCTCCCTAGTTGCGCTATGGCGCAGGTGATGCAATATTCAGTCGTCGGCTGTAGGCGCAGTTTGGCCGGCTCACTTTTTGAATATTGCGCCTCTTGCACATGGGTACAATGGACTTGTGCTTGCTCCTGCTATTGCGCACTTTTTGGGCACAGTTTGAATATCTGGGCCCAAGAATACAGGGATCAGAGAGAGAAAGCAAGACAGAAAAAAGAATAAAGATATAAATATAGGAGTGCTACTATTGCTCCAGCTTTACCTAGGTGTGAATTCAATAGTCAGGATAATGGAATTCCATGTAAACTATTTAATAAAACTGTATAAAATAACAACCTTAATGTTCATTGTGCTGTGAAAATATTTGTCTGACATCATTTTCTTCTGAGAAAAATGTATGTAACGTACCCCATCTAGAATTAAACTTGTCCCCTGAGTCTCTAACTCCCAGAGCTAACTTCTCAACTTTAATATTTTCAATTATCTGAGCCTTAATTTCTTGAAAAGAAGGTCGGTTTTCCTCCACCCAATATTTAAGTAATACATTTCTGACTGAAACTCCAATTAGTAATAGAGAATACTTCTGTTCTCTCGTCCAGTTCATTTTTTCATCAAAATGTCCTAATATACAAGTTTCTATATTTATGTTATCAGAAATCATATTAGAGCTGTTAAAGAAATTCTTAGTCTGTTCCATAAGGGTTTAACTATATTCTGACCCTGATGTGAATACTAATAGCTTTTTGGGGTTCATGCATGCCTCTCCATCAATCTCAGATATGTATGACCTTCTTATAGATTGTACCAGAGGTTGAGCAACTGAACAACTAAGATGGTGGAATCGGGACTTAGGAGTAAACACAGATAACTGGGATTGAGGGAAAATATGGAAACTTTCTGTTAAGGCATTTAATGCAGTTAATCTCAGATTGACTCATTATAAAACTCTTCTCACCTACCTCTTTAACCTGGCATTGACTACCTCCTCAGTGCCCAGCACTTGGAAGCATGCCAGGGTGGTCCCGATTTTTAAGACTGGTGACTCGTTATCCCCAGATAACTATTGGCCTATATCCTTGCTCCCCCACCTTAGTAAACTCCTGGAAAGGATTGTCCACCGACAACTGTCTGACTATACTGACACACACAACCTACTGTCCAGACAGCAACACAGCTTCTGTAAACATCACTCCACCACATCTGTCCTTGCCCTATTTATCAGTCATATTCTTAGAAACATGGACCTTGGAAGGGCAACGGGTGCCGTCTTTGTTGACCTGTCTAAAGCTTTCGACCTGGTCGACCACACCCTGTTATTCTCCTCCCTCCGCACCCTTGGCTGCTCTACTGAGACCACACGGTGGTTACAAAGTTACCTTTCAGATAGATCTCAGTTGGTATGTGTAGGACCATCCACCTCCCCCACCCTCCCAGTCACTGACTGGTGTACCGCACGGCTCCATCCTGGGCCCACTCTTATTCTCCCTGTTTATAAACTGTCTCCCCTCTGACTGTCTCACTTGTAATGCCCTATTTTATGCAAATGACCTTGTCATCTTCACTAGTGACAAGGCTCTTGAGACTATATCCAGGGCTTTATCCGATAACTACTCTGGTTCCACTCACATCACCTAATTTTTTTTTTTTTTTGTAAACTTTATTTAAAATTCAGCATTACAATCATCTTAGTCAATTCAATTCCAACAATGCTGCATTCAGAACACATATATCTCTCATCTTAAAGGGGACAGGAAATCTGTGCTAATTAGCAGCTGTTAGTAATGTTACTACTTACAGAAATGAAACACTTGCCTCAAAATGAGCCATACTGAACTGTATCTGAATAACCACTGATGTGAAAAATTGTGTTATCAGTTGTTCCCTTTTTATGGACAACATTCTGCACAGTTCCCTTCACGGAACCAGTAATTTGGAGTTTTTACTATGTCATGGTTTGGGTACAAAATGCTAAACATGAGCTATTGTCCTATCAGAACCATGTTTAGAGTTCTGTGCTCAAACCATGACATAGTTAAAATTCCAGATCACTGGTTCTGTGAAGAGAACTGTAACAGAATGCTGCCCATAAAAAGAAAACAATGCAAAATGCAGTTTTTCACATCACTTTTTATGCCAGTACAGTTACATATGAATCATTTAGCCTTATGGATATAATTTCTACAAATGGGAACGTCGTTAACAGCTGCAGATTAGAAATAATTTCCTGTCCTCTTTAGATCTCGAACTTTCAAAATAAAGAGAGAAAGGAGAATATAGGACTAGAGTTTAAAAAAGGTTTATGCCATTTATCTAAAAACATAGAACGTCAAGGGTAGTCCTTTATTTCCCAGCCCGCTCCTCAGGTGAACAAGCTACTAAAATGTTGGAGACCATGCTTGGTGGATGGCCTCCTCCAGGGGACCCCAAATCTTTTCAAACTTGACAGCCTCATTTTGTACCTGATACTGAATATGCTCTAATTTCATGCTTTATAGGAGGGATCTGGTTCAGTGGGCTATTGTAGGTGCCATATCTGATAACCAGTTTTGGGCCAGGACCTGCATTCCCACCGCTATCCCTAAGTGCCGCAGTAGGTGTTGTAATACTGTCCTTTCCTGACCACCTCTGGGTAGTCCCAATAGAACATTCACCGAGTCTACACTCATTTTGCACCCCAGAACTTTTGAGAGTAAGCTTAGCAGTTCCATCCAAAAGGCTTTTACTCTGGGGCAGGTCCACACTAGGTGGAAGAAGGTTCCCACCTCAGCATTGCACTTCGGGCAGGTGTTCGAGGAACTGGGATCCAATCTATGTGCCATGACCGGTGTAAAGTATGTTCTGTGCAAGATATTATATTGGATAGCCCTCAACTTATTATTTACAGAACAGATCCTGCCCTTTTTGGATCCACATCTGCTCCTGCACTTTGCCAGCACCCCCCCCTCCTATCTTCACCTCCCCTGCTGGCCCATGACAAATGCCACCCGGCTGCACTACCTCTATTCTTATCCACCTTCCACCCCTCCTCTCTCTCCCCCAACCTACCTCACCTTTTCTCCCATCTACTTAGTCTCCCTGATTTCACCCTTCTTTCCCATTCCCCTCCCCAAAGTTTCACCTTATTGTTCTTTTTTCATCTACAAGACTCTGTGTTTTTTTTAATTTTATAAACTGTTATCTTTGCTTATGATTGTCTCAATTGCACCAATGACGTGGAACCTTTATAAAAGAGCCTCGGCTCAAAGGTATTTGTAATCCTAGAACAAATAAATAAAAATAAAATAAATAAACAAGGTCAGCCCCTTCCTCCAAATCTGCTCTCAGTCTCCCCTTGTCAATGAGTCCGGCGATAGGTCTGCGGCCCATCTCCATTTCACCCTTTCAAAAGGATCTTGGAAGGCGCCCAACAATGTTCTATAAAACTGTCTAAGTGGTCTCGCATGCTCCCTACCTTTTAAGTGGAGAATTTCCTCTGGGGGGAGAATTCGACCTTTTTAGGGGATTGCTGATCCTCTTAATTTCTTCAATTGCAATTTAATTTTTAAGTATACAAAATAGTGCGTAACGTCAAGGCCAAAATCTGCAGCTAGTGCTTTGAAGTCACTGATTATCCTGTCTCTGTAAATATGTGTGACACTGTCTATCCCCCTTCTGGTCCAAGCCTTCAGCAGGTGGTCAGCCCTGTCTGGGGGCATCCCTCCATACCGTAGGAAATCACCAGTGATAGGGACGGTGAAACTGATTTTGGGTGGCCAATTATGTCATGAGCCCATGTCCATGCCCTAAGAGTTGCTCATGTAAAGGGGGTTCTTGTTTTGCCCATCTCTTTATCTAGCAGTGAGGCTGCAAAGAGTTGATTATAGAAGGGGTCCCAAAACACTCAGATTCCATATTTACCCGCTCCTTTTTGGGCCTATCTAATTCTGTCAAGTCTGTGAGGTGAGCCATTTGAGCTACCAGGTAGTACATCACCTAATTGTTAATGCTAAAAAATCTAAACCTATGCTGTTTGGATCTAAACCCTTCCTATCTAAGGTTGCCAATGCTGGGTCCACCCACTCAGTAGTCTCACCGGATGACACTGTACTTGAAAATGTACTGACTTTCAAATATCTGGGAGTTATCCTGGATCTGTCCCTCTCCTTTTCCAATCATATCTCCTCTGTTATCCGCCATATTAAACAGAAACTTGGTGCAGCTTATCAGATAGTCACTCCTGACCAGAGAAGCCTGTTTAGCCATTGCCCAAGGCAACCTGCTACCCTTGATTGACTACTGCTCCCCTATTTACTCACACACATCCTCAGCCTTGCATGCGCGCCTCTGCTCCACGTACAACATATGTAGTTTCACTATCCTGGCACCGTATTCCACTCACCACTGCCACCTCTGACAGACTCTTGGCTGGCTTGCACTACACTGCAGATTTGATTATGGGCTTAGCTGCCTCCTGGACCATGCCATCAGGCATGGTGAAGCCTCCCCTTATACGTCTCTCTTCAAGACCAGAACTCCCTCGAGGTGTCTGCGTGCATCCTCATCCCCCCCCATGGACATCCTGAAAGTTTCCTCGGCTATGGGTAGCAGAGCGTTATCTGTAGCTGCTCCCACTCTGTGGAACAGAATCCCCATGCCCATTCGCTCTCTGGACTCCCATGCCACTTTCAAGAGACACATCAAGTCCTGGCTGCTTGATGAGGCCACATGCCATTGTTAGCCTGGATAACTCTCCCCCCTTCCTGTCTGACTTTTCCCTCTTGGGCTGCTTTGGCCTCCCCTGCCCTCTTTCATTTCTTTGGATTCCTACCTTACATCCCTCACTGCCTGCTTCTTTGGCTTTCCCACTTGGCTATTGTCTTGTATTTTCTTTTGTTTGTTTGTTTTGTTTTACATCATGCATTTGTAAGCCCCCAACCCCTTCATTTTGTAAACGACAGGTGGTATGCTGTTTGAATCTGACAGCACTACCAGGTGGGGACTGGGTTCGGGGAGGAATAGGTTACTCGGCACAAGGGCTAGGTTTGGCTATTCTGCACAGGGGCACCCAAGTAACTCCGAACACAGGAAACAATAACTGTAATGTCCAATACCAGAAATGGGATTCTAAAGTGTGGCTTCTATTCACATCCAAACAGAACAAACAAAGCATAGACGGACCCCCACGGGGCTACACTTCTGGTAATGCAGATTAAAAGAATCAAGAACACTCCTTCAACACTTCAGCCCTCAGGCTCTGAACCCACCAGGCACATAGCCCGGACTTGCACGCTGTTTTGGGTACACAGCCAGAACTTGTACACTATTCTGGGTTTTCCCTGGATCAGCTCCCCTGCCGGCCACTCGGACACCTTCCATATGTCATGGAAACCTTTTCTGGTGGCTCTCTAAACCACCTAAGCGCACCTTCCATTTGTCATGGATACATTTTCTGGTGGCTCCCTAAACCACCTAAGAGCACCTCAGCTCTATCAGGGAATTCTCCTTTTAATTCCATGTCTGGGTACTTTCCTCCGGCACTGGCCAAGTACCTGAGAGAAAGTAAAGGCGCCACAGAGCAAATCCGTAGAGGTGAATTTGGTTACTACTGATGGGGGGTCTCCCACCTCTCGCTCCCACAGTTCATATCCGGCCATTTCTCTGGACAGTAAACACCTCATACTGTAAAACATGGCAATGTGGATTATGGCTAAATGAGTGTCACATTTCCTCTACTTGTCTTGCTTTCCCATTGTGCTGGACATGAACATGCTTTTACTTGGCTTAGCCCATTTGCTTTAGGCCCCCCACTGATTAAGCAGTCCAATCCCCACTTTACTTCACTCTTTGTGCTGGACTTGAACCTACTTGAATTAACCGGCAATGTCTATTACACTAGACCTCCTACAGATTAAGTAGTCCAATCCCCACGTTCCAACAGTTCAGGTGAAAACACATTGGCCCTCTGTCAGAGCGAACTCACCCTTTGGTTGCAGGTGCCCCACAGGCGATTCCTCACAGGAATTTCTCTCCCACAGCTTCTGGTGCCACAGCACAACTTGAAATAGGTAGCTTCTTCCTTAGCTGGAACTAGAGGGTTGCCCCTGGAAAACAGGCAAACCTTTCCCCCCCCATCCCCTCAGAGATGGGGCACTTGGACCAGTAACACCGGTCTCCACCACTTCAACAATCAGTTTCTGTGTTCCTCTTACGGTGGAAACACACACCTCCCTTACAGTAGCTCTAAAACAGAGCTTAAGGCTCTGAGAGCCTGCACACAGACTGCTGTGCTACTTCCTCCAGGGCCGGTTTTAGAACTTTGGGGGCCTCCAGCGAACTATGACTGGGGGCCCACAGACAGGGCTGGGGCCCCCCTCCCCAGTAATCTTTCTACATAGTATTTTTAATTTCATACAATGTGCCAATGCATACTTACATGCTATCACATTTGGAAGACTAGAAACAAGCCCACCATATTTCTAAAACTGACAAATTGTTCTCAAACTTGAAACAAAATGAACTTAATATGCTTACTTGTTGTAAGTTGTTGGGGTTCTTAGTCTCATCATCCAGCTGAATTATGATTAAGCCTGACCACTACGGCAAAGTGACCACCTCCATCGGTCAGGAAAAACATTTTTTTTGTTTTATATCTTGCCCTTCAGAGGTGATGTTCTCCTGCTTTTAGTATTCTGGGTAAACCACTCAGACTTTACTATATAGGTAGTGTGCTCCAGCCAAAAAGAGGCTCACAGGGTTTTAGTTGGGAGCTCACCAATTTGAAGAAGGCTACAATTCTCCTGCATTCCAAACTGTACAAGGGATTTGACAAGCTCAACCCCTATATTTGTAATGAAATTGTGCATACGACTTTTAAAGCTTCAGAGGGACTTTCCGGACTTTTTTGTTGACGAATTCATCGATAAGGTGACTATAAGGGAGACTTTTGCCAACTTCATGCTCAATAGACAGCACTGCTAGCCCAGACAGTCTTTCTTGGCTCATTGATGACCTCAGATAGGTTTTTATCAACTTAAGTTTTGAAAAACTGCGTTCTGCTGTTGCAACAGTTACAGGTACTGTCAAAAAAATGCGCAACACCGCAAAGACATTCACATACATGTCATGTAGCCGGCTTTGAAGGAGAAAATTTAATACTTGTATTGGTGCCGTATCAGTCTTAAGCATTCCTGCCAGGTTCCTGAGTTCATGTGCAAGTTCATGAGCATCAAAGTCAGAGTGGTTAGTGGTTCTGTCTGTTAATTTTCTTTGAGGACCTCACATTGCTGCATCAGGTCTTCTATGGAAACACCATTTAGCACTTTTATGTTACACAGAAATCCAAATGTTTTAGCAAACTCGGACATTTGCTGAAAGCGCTCGCTAAAGGACATGAGTGTGGTGTCCAGCAATGTGTTGAAAAACTCAACTTGAATACTGTGTTCTGGGTCCTGCACTGTCTCATCCTGTCCTTCGTAATCAAATAGTCGCTTGACCTTTCTGTGCCTTGCCTGACGGAATCCAGCTGGGGCATCCAGTTCTGCAGCAATCTTAGAGCCCTGTACCAATGCCTGTTCAAACCCACTCTCTGTACTTTTTAAGTATGTCAGTGGTTGAAGCAAGCACCTTCACACTGGTCGATATGTCAACTGATGCACTCTGTAATATCTTGCTTGCACGGTTGACTTCAAGCAGGACATCATACCAGATGACAAGACATACAATGAATTTGTATGGACAGGAGTTCGGCACAAAGTGACGCTGCTTCTGCATATGCTACAGCATCCTTGGTCCTTACAGACTCTGCAATCTCCTGCAAAGCACTCCTAATTTCCTTGAGCTGATAGCGTAGTGCTTTTACAGACTCTATTCGACACTCCCACCGAGTCTCAGAAAGTGGCTTTGGAGTGATGTGAACATGTTTTTTCAGTATTTGCCAGCGGCCTGTTGATGCTGAGCAAAGATTGTAGACCTTCTGCAGGCAGCCAAAGAAAGAGACAGCATGCCTTGATGAATGGGCTCCATCGCTGATGATGAGATTCAGGCAGTGGCAGGCATATGGCACATAAAACGCCTTGCGTTTAATTCTTTTATGCAGCCTGCACACCAGCTCGTTTCCCTTCATGTTGCTCCCATTATCATATCCTTGCCCCCACAGTTGCTGATGTCCAGATTATGTTGCTGTAAAGTCTGAAGAAAGGAGTCAGTTAGTCCTTCTCCAGTTGTGTCATTTACAGGTATGAACCCCAAAAAATGTTCCTCGATGGTGGCGACATTCTTCGAAACATCCACATGTCTAACAACAAGTGTCATCTGCTCTTGGTGGCTAATGTCAGGAGTACAGTCCAGGATAACTGCAAAATATCTTGATTGTTGTATCTTTGATACAATGACCCTTACAATTGCACCTGAAATTAGTTTAATTATTTCATTTTGAATGTCCTTGCCCAACTAGTGGTCCATTATTTCTTTATTCTGAATCCGGCGTATATGTTCAGCCATGAGTGGGTCAAACTTTGACAGAAATTCAACCTGACCCAAGAAATTTCCATTGCCTTGGGTATGAAGCACATCACTTGTGCCACGGAAAGCCATGTTCCTCTCAGCCAAGAACTGAATAGTTGCTATGATCCGTTCCAAGACTCCACGCCAGTGTTTTATCTCTTTCTCTATCAGCAGCTGTCTCTTTTCATCCAGTGTCTGGCCACTCTTCAACCTGGTCTCCAGTTCCTTCCACTGTAACATGCTTGCTACATGTTCTGGTGCACGGTCATGGGCACTCAAAGCCTTGGACATTTCGCCATGCTCGATAACCTCCAGTCCCAAGAAGATTGTTTGAGTGTCCAAATAATTTGCAGGCAAAGCAGAACAGTGCATCCTTAGACACAGAGTATGTCAACTAAGTGCGCTTTGACTCTCTCACCATGGGGCAGAGTGCGTAAAATAATTTTCTGCAGTAAATCTTCTTCTTCTCATTTACTGGGAATTGTGGCAGTATGACTTGCACAGGTCCATGTTTCACAGACGACACTCTTACTTCATCCCTTAGTGTGTGTGTGGCCAGGTTCCAAGATCCTCAAATGAAATTTCAGAAGATCCCGCTAAATCACAAGTGAGGTCGTCTATGCAGGTGGGCACAGTGTGGACAGTGGCAGGTGTGTTACTGGTCTCTCTGAAGGCAGTACTCCTGGGACTCTATTTTCATGAGGTGGTGGATACTGTATAGACAGTGGCCAGTGCATTCCTGGTCTCCTCTAATGTTAGAACTCCGGGGTGATAGTTTCACAGGTGGACACCATGTCTTCCATTACAGCAGTTGCAGGAATATGTGCTTCAGGTTCAGGTGGTCTTTCAAGATCAGCTCCGCTCCTAGGCTTTGACTTGAGTGTGATGGGGTAGTAACAAAAATTTCTCAATAGCACCTCTTTGCCGCTTTGTGTCTTCATTTCTCTGCTGCTGTAACTTTCTCTTTGCAGCTCCCACAAATATATGTGATTCATTTCTTAAAACTGAATGAGGAAAAATTAAATTTCTGCGGCAGAATTTGCAGATTTGCTCAAGAGCATTTTTCACTTTTCCTTCCATTTCAGTGAAAGGTGACTACATCGGGCATTTTAATATTTCAGCTTTGTGATTCAGCAACACTTGCATTGACCTGCTCTGTGTAAAGGTTGCCATATATATAGATACTCAGGCCCTATGCCATACACCAAGATGGCCGCAGGCACAAAACAACTCACTGTGATAGAACCCCTTCCCCCCCCACACACACACACTATAAGGATCATGACCCCAAAACACAGCGCGTGGGTCACAGACCAGACCGCCAGACAGAGACAGACAGGACAGACCAGACCAACCGACCAGACCAACCGACCGACCAGACCAACCAACCAGACCAACACTGGGAGTCCCTGGCCCCACACTGGGATGGCCATGAACCCCTTACTGGTATACTACACTGAGAGAGTACAGGTCCCTCGCACCCCAGGCTAGGATAATCAGCCTCCCATCTCCCCCCAAAGGAGCCATGAGGCTTTGCTGGATATTTTAATTTTGGTGGAAATGTGTTGATTGTGCTGGATACTACAGGTAATAGAAGGCATGTATACCAGTGTGAGTGCAGGGGTCTGTGTGAGAGACATCAATCAAAGCTTTATTTTTAAAGAGCATCTTTCCAAAACCAAAGTGCTTTTACAATAAATATATACAGTAAAATTAAAACATCCTAAAATCATGATACGTACTGTGTATTCATGTAAATAAAAACAATTCTGAAAACCAATATGTGTGCTGTTCTTTACCAACTACACACACACCACAACTCAAAATAACCACAGAACACATCAGTAATCTTTGAAGGAAGCAGCAAGTCAGGCCTTAGAATGCCTGCAGTCCTTAGATTATGCTTAAACACTCAGGAAAGTGGTGCGCTCAGGTTTGGTGGTGCCATCTCAACGCTGCCAGCCCAGCTGCAAAAAGACAGCACTCACTGTGGATTTTTCCAAGATGCTCAGTGCATGTTTTAATCAGAACAGGTCCCTCACAAAATCAGCCGTGTGCTTCAACCTTTCAGCAGTCCTTCTAGAGGCAGATGATGTCTCTGGAAGGCCCAGCTGAAAGGTTGAGGCACACAGGGCTGATTTTGTGAGGCACCTGCTCTGATTAAAACATGCACTGAGCAGCTAAAAAAAAAAAAAAAAGAATGTGAAAATATATTGAAAACAGCTTCTAACATAGTAAAAGCCAGCACATTACAACTGCATGCAATACTCAAGGTGGTAAACTGAGAAACATTACTTTAGATTCAGTGCAGTTCTCCTTTAACCCATTTAATGTTCACCTGGTGTGTGTGATGTCTGTACCTAGTGTATACCCAAGCAGCTGCAAATGAGTTCTAATAGAACCTTAAACTATCTGCATTTTGTACATTGTCCTACAGATTATACCAGGTGCACATAGTAAAGAGCTGCAAATGAGCCCACAGCCACATGCAGTATTTTCACATTGTCCTAGTAAGGCCATCAGGATCACATAAAGAGCTGCTAACGAGTGATTAGTTGACTGCTCTCACATTTCATTGTAAAAGTACACTAGGTCTGAAAACTCTAGAAACAAAGTAGCCCCCCCCCCCCGGACCATGCAACAATACATTTTCAGCTTGGATTGGCATTGCAATTTACTAATTTGTTTTTAGAAGGAGGGTGTTAGGGCTCTGCTGTGATGTCCCATCAGCTTGGTCCCCATGGCAAACTATATCTGCCTCAAATGCCTTACCTTCATATAGGCAACAGCAGTCCAAAATAGACCCAAGGTGGCAAGGTGTAGTCAACCACCAGTGTGTAGGTAATGGAAACCATACATCTCGCTTTACAGACCTTATCCAATGTTAACTGCTCTGAGTCATACTTGCTCAGTCACAAAACCATAAACTGTGTGCACC
Organism: Neoceratodus forsteri; assembly: GCA_016271365.2. Lineage (NCBI taxonomy): Eukaryota > Metazoa > Chordata > Ceratodontiformes > Ceratodontidae > Neoceratodus > Neoceratodus forsteri. Next base: position 184,993,289 of record CM028133.1, on the reverse strand, counting down.
CCCCCCCCAAAGAGTGGTAAGCCTTTAGCCCTAGTCATTGAAACACAGCATGAGATAGCCAGACAAATAAAACCCTCATGCATATATTTGTAAAAACAGTGCCCACAGGGGAGGGCTTTGACGTAGCGGCACTGTTTTTCACCAACGCTCCCCTACCCATCTGCAAGACCTGACCGAGGAGTTACCTCTCATCGGCCATGACACTTACATGCAACATACCCTCTTTTTAGATATAATATGGTGCAGTATTTAACATGAATACACACACACACACACACGCCCACCCACAAGCACAGCAGACCATACTAAACAATCATATACTGCCTCTGCTTCAATGTAGGACCATTGATGGTGTAGTGGGCACAGTGTCCAACTTGATATACTCAAGCAACGATCAAATACAGTATATATCAGAATAAAAAAATCACTTCCTTAACTGCTGGAGTGCGCCAACAAGTTGTTACACAATCTGTCATTTTCCCCAGACTGAGTCAAAATTACTGGAAGAGCAAGAAACAAACTACTCATTCATTATTGATAAATGTATTACAGCAAAAATGTTTTACTGATCCATTATTGTTCTATTTCTGTTGCTTATTATGTTGTTGTCTCCTTTCTATGTGTCTCTATATATTGTATTAAGCAGAGCCTAAATTAATTCACCTGAATTAATTTAGCCTGTGGATACAGATAAGATCGGGCGTACATAGAGAGGAGACAGCAGCATAATAGAGCAGAAGAGACAGAACAATAATGGATCAGATTCAGTACGAACTTTCTTTGTAATTCCAGATAGACAGACTGCAAGACAGTAGGATAGACACCACCTTATCTGGCTAGCACAGTGACCCCTCACTATAACGAACCGCGTTATAATGAACAACTGATTGTTCCCGAAGGATGTTTTATTTGCCAGTCTACAGTGAGCCACGAAATACAATAAAACTAAAAAAGTTAATTACACATATTCCTTTGCTTTTCCCAACAAGGCGCTCACACTTGACTGTCAATAAAACAACAAAGTAAACTTCCTTTGCTTTCCCAACCATGCACCTGCACATTTGATTCTCAATAAAAGAAAAAAGTGAACTTAGTAAGTTGCCTTTAGTGACACCACTTACCTTGCCTAGCATGCCGCTGACCAATCTATCCAAAATGAAGCTTTCTTCCAGCACCTAGGCAAGGCAAGGTAAGCGGTGGCACTAATGGCAGCTTGTCACTATAACAACCCACCTCTGAAGTCTGTCCCAGTCAATGCCTCGAGAACAGCTTCTGCACTGCAGGATACCCAATGTATGTCTGCAGCAAGGCTGCATTGCTCTGGCAACCCACCCAGTCTGTTCAATTCACACTTGTATTTCTTCAGCACCTACATGTTTCCAGGAGACCTACTACATTAATGCCTTCGCTGCTAGTACTAGTAAAGGGTAGTAAACAATAAACATGCAAAGCAAATACTGTCAGAAGCACTGAAAAACTAAGATCAACAACCAGAAAAATATTTAAGTCCAGTACAAAGTAGTGATTTTGTACAGAATGAGTTCGTTAATTACTGATTAATTTTATTTCCATTGATTTGATAGCCTTCAGTTTGTTCATTTAATTTAATATCTAAACAAATATAAATATAACATTATAAATTACAATTTTTCCAAGAACAGTTTGTAAAAATGTTATTTTTATATTTGTTTAGATATTAAGAGGCCCCGTGAACAAGCTGGAGACAGCGAAACGTAGGGGTGTTGGAGGCAATAAAGATTAATCCAATAATTGAAGCAGACTCCATTTGATTTTCTGTTGCAAAGTCTACAAGGCACCTGCGGAGTTTGAGAAACAGTATATGTATTGTTCATTTCCCCGATTAGTTATGTCATACAAAGTAGTAAGTACCACCATTGTACATATGATATACAGCCTCCCCATGCGGAGCTTCACTCACCACACAAATTCACTGACTGTATTACCTACCAAAAAGGAAGAGAAGGCACTAGGCAAGGCAAGGTACTGCTGGTCTCCTGGAATTCTTGCTGTTCTCACCGGCGTCACGTCACCACTGTCTGCAGGCAGGGGTCACCTAGTCGGCAGGCACGATGGTTGTGTAGCAGTCCAGTCTCTCAGGCTAAACTACTGTCTGCGCTGCTGCTTTTTTTCTTAAAAAAGAAAAAAAGTGAATTTAATTTACAGCTCAAATTAGCAGCACTGGCAGAAGTACAGGGGACCCTGTATCAGTGGTGGTGGGTGGGTGCGGGTGCTGGCTGGGTGGGCCTGGATGAACTGCTGTTGTCCTCTCCGCTCTCCTCTTCTCTTCTCCTCTCCTCTCTGCTCCTCAGAATAGTGACTGGCTGCAGCAACAATTAGGGTTGCCACCTTTGGATAAGGCAAAAAACGGATCCTAAGCTCAGCCCCCAGCCCCACCCCTTTTCATGACTCATCATGCATTGTTCCTCCTAGAAGTCCATTTGTTACATCAATAAAAAAGAACAATGCAGCAGTTAAATAAAAATGTTAAGATGCTGTACTGTGCTTGTTAAAGTTACTTTCCTAGGTTCTTTCTAATTATTTATTTACTTAAATTTATTGACATTGGTTAACCAAATAAACATACAGAGATAAAATAAATCTCATTTACAGATATGATCTGGGGGGAGACAAAGGAAATACTGTAAATAGCATAAAATAGTACCCATACTTTATATCTTTTTATCAATCAATCAATCAATCAATCAAAATCTTTATTTATTCAGGCGAACATCATTGAGCATAGCTCATTTACAAGATGGACCTGAGTGGTCATAACAAAAAAAAGGTTACAGAGTGTATACAAAAACATGATATTGAATAAGCACAAATACAATCATTTATGAGTGAGATAGATGTACAAATATTTACATATATACAAGGCAAAGGACAATAAACCAAAACCTAATAAAGGAGAGAAACAAACAGTCTAGTGGGGATAAGGCTTGGATAATGGTACATGGGTGGGCATATATGTTTGAGGTTTGATGTGGAAAGGACCAGAGGAATGATAGAAGAATAGGGAGGAGCTTTAAAAGAGGGGGTGGGGAGAGAGGGGTGTGGGAGGGGGGGGTGTGGGAGGACTAGGCCTTGTGGAAGCAATTGCACGAATCTGGGATTAGGCTGGTGTACTGCTTTTTGAAGGATGTAAGGGAATCAGTGTTTCCATTTTCAATGTCTTTTGGATAGAATTCCAGATAAGTGCTAGGAATAACTGATTGCAGCTCTTCCATACCGTGCAGGTGATAGGAATCTTCAGCAGGATCAGTTTGTTGATCCTCAAGGTGTAGGGCCTGGATGTGATCTGGTTGAAGCAGTCTGAGATGTAGGAAGGGAGTTTGTTTGTCAGAGCTTTGTAGATCCAGGTAGCAGCATTTTTTCTTCTTCTATGTTGCAGGGATGTCCAGCTGACTGCATCGTAGAGAGAGCAATGATGGGTGCTAGAGGGAAGGTCAGTAATGAATCTAATAGCTCTATGATACAGGGTGTCTAGTTTGTTTAGATGGGAGAGGGAACAATGACCATAGAGGAAGTCAGCATAATCAATGAGGGACATGAATGATGCAAGGATTAATCTTTGTTTGGAATCTTTGGTCAGGTAGTGTTTGATCCTATAGAATAGACCAAGTCTTTGTCTTAGCTTTTCAGGAGCTCTTCAACGTGGGTAGTATAGTCTAGTTTATTGTCTATCCATACTCCTAGGTATTTGAATTTGTCAACATATTCCAGATTTTCACCAAGGATGGTAGAGAGTTGTGGAGGGTGAATGATGGGATAGTGGAAGAACAGTACTTGGTGGCAAAGAACATAGCTTTGGTTTTCTTAGCATTTAGTAATAATTTCTTTCTTAATAGGTTATGCTGGAGGAGGGAGAATTGAGACTGTAGGAGCTCACAGGCTTTTGATGGTGAGGATCGCTCACATAAGTACAGTGTCATCAGCAAAGCGGTGGATATTAGAAAGAGAGATTGGAGTCAATATTGTTGATGTAAATGGCGAAAAGGATGGGACCCAGGATGGAGCCTTGCCTTTTTCTGGCTCCATTTCCTGTTCTTGTCCAAAGTACTGTTTCAAAGCCAAAGAAGTGACCATACTTTTTTCTTAAGGAAAATAATAATTTAAAACATTTAAAAATGGCTAAATTCTGTTAGAGATGAAAATGTTTACCAGCAAATGAAAATGGTGAACAACTGGCTCTGTTACTGTTACAAAAGGTGGGGGCAGCTGTGCTGCTTTACTACTTTAAGATGCAGTGGAAAGATTAGGCTAAGTAGGTGCTAATGGTGTTAATGGCCATACTTTACACCTGCCAGGGTGACTGCATTCACAAACAAAAGGCTACATTGACAACAGAACTTGTCTGTAACCTGGACATGTAGCTGAAACAATGAATGAATTTGTTTCAAAAGTATGTGAACACTCAAAATGGCTCAAAAACCTGACCAGCACAGAGCAAAACCGGATTACCTGATAGGGACCCTGAAAACCTGATCACCAGGTAAAAAACCTGACAGGTGGCAACCCTAGCAACAATATGCTCTTCCACAGAATCTTCCACAGAATCCACAGGTCTGAGGTCTCCTTGACGTTCTGGAACCGGTCCTGACTCCTCCTGATCCTTGACTCACTTGCTGTGAGTGATAGTGAACACTGTGAATTTAATCCATTTTTATGCTGCAGCTACGGACCTGAGTGGGAACCGAAATGTTCAGGTCCCAGTGGGCGGAGGTGTGATTTCAGGATGGACAGAGTCGACCCTCTACATTGGCTCACCACACCACGCCCCGGCCCCACGCCATGTGCAGCACAATAAGGGGATGTAGGCAAACAAGGCAGGCAGGGAACAGTCCATGGATGTCTCGGTGGGTATGAGATGAGAGCAGAGCACAGTCAGATCGAAATGGTCGGACGATGGCAGACGAGTCGACAGGAGCACAGGACAAACAGGAGTCACAGCCAGCCTCCAGCCAGGGCACAGCCGCCACCGCGGGATTTGGGATCGGGAATCCAGTCTGCCAGCCAGGTGGGAAATTGGGTTCGGGCCGCTGGGTACCTACTCATGCCTGCCTGTGCTTGTTGTAGGTTATAGCCTGCCCTGCAGCTGCTGTTTCGCTTGCTCCGGTTCCGGCTTGGTGGTGACTGCACTGCAGACAGTGCTTCTTGACTCTCTGGCTGCTCGCTCAGCGCTGGTTCGTGAATCCTCCTTGCTGACTGACTGACACAGGGGCTCAGAGTGAGTGACAGTGTGACACACTGATTTAATTTATTATATTTAAATAATTGTTGCCTTTTGTATTATACATGTACCGTCTTGTTTTTGAGCACCGTCCAGAGACTGTCCCGACTCCCAAAGACCCGCCGCCGCCCCGCACTGCTCCATTTTGGGCCTCATGTCAGCTGGGTTGGCAGGTGCTAACCGCCCTGACTTCCTCCTCTCCAAAGCTGCACCAGACCCTGTTTAAATTCCCCAACATTCTAACCTAACTTCCAACTGCAGCATTCCAGTGTGGCTTATGCAGCTGCGAGTTCTATGGTGATGTCATCCCTCAGTCTCAGCTGAGACTGAGAACAGAGTGAGACAGTGTGAAATCCATTTAACTGGAGTTTCACAAGCTGCCTTCCCTGCCTACCACTAGGTCTTACTGGGATTCTAGTAACCCTGGGTAACAGGAGGGTTACACATTAATTTGCACTGGCCACTTATCCATAGTAAATAATTGTATAATAATTGTTGCTTATCATGATGTACTGATTGTTTTTTCTGCCTCTCATTAATTTTATTTTCCTATGGCACTTTCTTTGTTCACCAATGATGTCTGTATATCCACTTTGTTCACCAATGATGTCTGTATATCCACTTCGTTCACCAACGATGTCTGTATATCCACATGGCTTGTATTCATTGCATAACTTGTCACTACCTCTGTAACTGCCGCCTGTGTGGCATGGGTCGTGCCTGAAAATGGTCCACTGGATCAGTGCACTTAATCGGTTATCGAAGACTTAAATAAATAAAATAAAAATAAATAAAAGATTTTAATATGTTTTCTTTGGAAAGGAGAAGGCAAAGAATTGACACAATAACAGTTTTGAAAGCAGCAAAGAACGGCCTAAAAATTAGAATAGTTGAAGAAGGGATGAGATTGCACTCACATCAAATTTCAAGGGATCAGTTCAAATCTGACCATAGGAGGTACTGGTTTACCCAGAGCATGGTGGTGAGATGGAACAGCCAAGATAGTTGGCAGTACTATGGCTGTTTTGAAACATCAGTGTTATACTGTACTTTATTATGGGAATTCCCCTCAGTGGTGTAACAGGGATAGGGGCGTAATGTATTTTTTTTTTTTACTGTTTTGGTGTTGGTCTGCCACTAAGGACCCATACGTTCTTTTCAGATCTGCCAGGTTCATCTCTTGCTGCTGTATTGGTGGTCTTGCTGCTGGACCATTCGATATACTGAGATGGCCGCATAAAATAATGAATAAGGTTGTTTATTCAGGGACATCAGCAGGACATGATCTTACTTCGAGAAACAGCTCTTGCAGCAGGTTACACCATTAGGACCGAAGCCGGCAGGCACCAGGACTCTACGGAAATTTTCTAGTTAGCAATATCCAGCGGGAACCACCCCCGACATCGGCCCCGCCTCCGACATCAGTCTTCATACTAAAGGGGGCGATCCCCCAGAATCCCCAGTTCTTTTCCCTCTGTCCACTCGCCAGCATCGGGCCTCACGTGTTCCGCCTCCAGCGAACGATATCTAGAACTTCCAGCATTTCTGATAAATGTCGGCATCTCCAACTCCTTCCTCAGAAGGACACCCTTCTAAGTGTGCCTGGCAAACAGATACCTTTAAGGATCTGCATTCATCTTGCCTGCAGTGCCTAGGCCCGAACACGACACCAAGGCCTGCCCTTTGCCAGCGGTTCAATAGTCGCACTGGATCCACCCGCCAGAAGGCACTTCAGGGGTTCCTCTTGGAAGAAAGACTTAAGATTATGGATAAAGACCCTGCCTCCAGAAGTGAGTCTACCTCTAAGTCCCATAAACACCGGGACAAGCACCGGGAGAAGGTCAGGTCCAAATCCCAGAACCGGGCCTCAGACTCGCACACCAGTTCTGGCTCCACACGCTCAGACCGTTCTCCCACCAGGGCTCAGTCTCAGCCCCCTCTTGTTAAGGTTAGGACTTCAGGCAGCTCTTCGGCTTCTCTGCATCCCATCAAGACTTCCAGGACCTCAGACCCTTCTCCAGCATCCTTCTGGGCTTCTGTGAAGTCTTCTGACCGTCACCAGTCTAAGTCCTCTTCAAAAATATCTCAGACTTCCTCGGACAGACGCCGGGACCCCGACGCCAGATCAGCCTCCCAGCCTCCTAGGGGACCGGACCCCCCTCCCAGGAAGACCAAGGACCTGACGTCCCTTACGCGGATGATGGACACTAAACAGGCTGCCAACCCTTCTCCAGTCAAGTGCCTGTTGAACCAGATGTCGGCCAAACACCCGATGTCGGCCAAACATTCTCAGGAGCCGACGACTGCCTCTGGATACCAGTCATGGGGCTCTATGGAGGAGGAGGAGGATCTGATGTTGCCTGATGACCAGGCAGGCAACAACGAGGACGCCGGGCTTCCACAGAAGCCTTCGCCTGATCCGGCAACGCTCTTGGACCAGACACCCGATACCGGCGACAGACCAACCCCGACGCCAGGTCCGTCATCCGGTATGAACATTCAGGAGGTTAAAGACCTCTTTACCTTTTGGTGGGACACAATCAAGAAAGTCATGGTTCCAGTGAAGCCTACTCCTCCTACTCCCCCGCTCCTACTCCTCCTCCTCCACCACAGGGGCCAGTAGGAAGACCTCCGACCCCCAAAGGAGCCTACTCCACCTCCTAGGGGCAGATCCAAAGAAAGGAGAAGGCCCCCTTCAAGATCTCCCTCAGGGTCCCCCAGTCCTAAGCGACCCAGACGTAGACGGTCCACTCCACAAGGGGATGACTCTAGACCATACACCTCTGATACCTCCAGGTCTCCTTCTCCAATCAGCATCCCATTGCCTGACCCACGAGACCTCCCCAGGTCACTTCCAGATGATCCCTCCTTTTCTGAAATCATGAGGCACATCCAGGAGAACATGGGATGGGAAATGGAAGACCTAGACCTCGAACAACAGCGCCTAGCTCATTATCTTCAGCAGAAGGACCCTAAGCCTGTGGTGGTGCCACCCTTGGTGGACACCTTCGCGGATGTCACCAAGGAGCATGGAAACGTCTGCACTCCACCCACACAGTGCCAAAGAAGGCTGACCACCTGTACAGGGCCCCAGCAGAGGACCTGTACTTGGTGCAACAACCCCTAGCTGATTCCCTGGTCATTACGGCCTCCCATGACAGGTCTCAATGACCGCAACATTTGAGTACACAGCCTCCGGACCAGGAGTCCAAGCACTTGGACTCACTGGGTAGGCGCATGTACACAGCTGCTACATGCTCCATGCTCCATTAGGTCACTGAACTATCTGACACATATGGTTCAGTTTCAGAATGCCCTATGGGAACAGGGTCAAGACCTAGTCAAAGCACTTCCAGATGGCGAGCAGAAGGAGGAACTTCTGAACCTCCTTCACACTGGATCAGACATGGGGACCCAAGTTTTGAGAGCCGCCTACGATTCAGCGGACTCCACAGCAAGGAGAGCAGCCTCAGGCGTCTGTCTCTGGAGACACTCATGGCTTCACATCTCCAGATTTACCCCGGATGTCCAGAAAAACATCCCGGACGTTCCCAACAATGGCGAAGTCTTATTTGGTGAAGATTCCGAAAAGGTGATCACCAAATTACAGGTCGCCGGGAAGGCAGTAAGGACTGTACAGGCCATAAACAGGCCCAAATCTGGTTCCTTTTGTAGGAACCAGAATCATTTTCGTGGCCGGCAACAATGGCAGCAGCCACGTTCCAGCCAGCAGCAAAGGGGCAACTCCAACCATAAGGCCCAGCCTAAGTCTTCCCCAGGCCATGGTCAGAGATACACCAAACCGACCCAGCCTGCGGGGAGTAATGACGCCACAGTATGACTCCTTCCCGGCCCCCACCCCTCCTCTGGATCAACGGGAAGAAAAGGTCGGGGTCGCATCGCTCGCCACCTCTTAGGATGGCAGATGATAACCGCCAACCGGTGGGTCCTCCAACTGGTCGAGAGAGGACATTTTATAGAATTCCTCGACCACCCACCTTCAAGACCTCCCCTGCTTTCCCGTTATTCGGGTCAGCATGCACTGCTCATACAGCAGGAAGTGCTCGCGCTTCTGGGAAAGGAGGCTATAGAGCATGTACCACGGAACCAGAGAGGTGCAGGTTATTATTCCCACTTCTTTCTGGTTCCCAAAAAGACAGGGTACCTTCATCCGATTCTGGATCTCAGCGACCTCAACTCTTCGGTCCTTTACAAATGCTTCTGCATGGTGACCCTTCTGGGTTTAATTCCCATGCTCAAGCAGGGTGCCTTCTTAGTGTCTCTGGATATGCAGGATGCTTACCTGCACATACCTATAGCTTGAGCGCACAAGAAATTCTTACGCTTCGAGTTTCTGGGTCGCCATTATCAGTTCCAAGCCCTCCCCTTCAGACTGTCCTCAGCACCGCGGGTATTTACGAAGTGCATGGCAGTCATAGCACTCTCAGGAGACAAGGCCACTACGTGTCCCCATAGCTGAATGATAGGCTCCTCATGGCCCCCTCTCGGAAGGCTCTGATGTCCGCGATCCTCTGTACTCGTTCCCTCTTTGGGTCATTGGGCATCATAATCAATCAGGAGAAGTCACACCTGTTTCTGTCACAGAGACTGCAGTTCATAGATGCAGTCCTGGACACTGTCCAAGGGGAAGCTTTTTTGCCCCAGGACAGAGCGGAACACATCAGATCCCTCATAAGGGACATCTTGACAAAGAAGACGGTCCCAGCAAGACTGATCCTTTGCCTGCTCGGACACATGGCTGCAGCCATTGCAACAGTCCCTTTAGCCCATCTCCACATGTGGGTGACCCAGTGGATGTTACTGGTACAATGGGATCAGAAGTAAGTCCATCTGCAGCTCCCAATTCGGATCACGAATGTTGTTATCCAGGATTGGCAATGGTGGCTCAAACCAAAGCACCTATCAGTGGGAGTCCCCTTTATGGCACCGTCTCTGATTATGATACTCTCCACGGATGCTTCCGGGTCTGGTTGGGGCACACTTCGACAGGGTCAGGTCTCAGGGCTCATGGATGCCCTAGGAAGCTCATCTCCACATAAATATTTTGGGGATGAGAGCAATCCTTTACGCCTTGCAGGCCTTCCAGTCAGAGATTCCACCGGGTACTCTACTATTGCAAACAGACAATACCGTGGTGATGTATTACCTCAACAAACAAGGAGGCACCCATTCCTACCCTCTTTGCAGGGAGGCCATGAGGGTGTGGGATTTGGTTCTGCAACACGGTGCAAACCTTATCGCTGTACATGTCCCAGGAGTGGACAACATCATTGCAGACAGTCTGAGTCGGTCTCAGGCCAGAGTCCATGAATGGGAACTACTCCAGGAGGTGGTAGAGGATCTGTTTCACAGATGGGGCACACCAGAGTTAGATCTTTTCGCGTCCCCATCCAATGCAAAACTGCCCAATTTCTGCTCGCTAGATCCAGGGCCTGGTGTTTTCTGGCGAGATGCGTTGTCCCTCTCCTGGATGGGCAGATTCCTCTATGCATTTCCTCCCTTCCCATTGATCCAGAGGGTCCTTTTGAAACTCCGCAGAGAGCAGGCTGCACCAGCTGTCTCAGGAATCTCCGGTGCCTCTGCCAAATCAGCTCTCACTTATTGTCCCAGGAGGCAGGATCCTTGGTCCATCCGGACCTTCGCTCTCTGAACCTGCACACCAGGCTCCTAGGGACATAGTGATCATGCGCTACGGGGTCTCGCAAGGGGTAGCAGAGGTTCTAGCAGCTGCTAGAAAACCGGCCACTCATGCCACATACGCTATGAAATGGCACAGATTTTGCCTCTGGTCTCAAGCACGAGGACTCAATGGATTGTCCGGAGGGTTCGGTTCTAGACTACCTTCTGTCTCTTTTTCAGGCAAGCTTGGCCTACTCCTCAATAAAAGTACACCTTTGTGCTATCTCGGCCTATCATACTCCTATAGGCCTATGGTCTATAGCTTGGCTGGATACCGCACGAGCATTCCTGAGGGGCGTCCTACACCTTAGGCCTCCGATTAAGGATCCCTTTCCTCCATGGGATTTACCCTTCATCTTGGAGCAGCTTATGCTGCCACCTTTTGAACCAGCCACGGATTGTGAGCTACGTCTCCTGACATGGAAGACGTTATTTTTAGTTGCTGTTACTTCAGCCAGAAGGATTTCTGAGCTTCACGCACTCATGTGCAAAGATCCTTATTTGATTTTTCACCAGGACAGGGTGTCCCTGAGGACAAATCCAAAGTTTCTGCCTAAGGTGGTCTCAGCCCTCACCCTCAATCAGGACATCAACCTGCCAGTGTATTTTCCTAAATAGTTTAATAGAGGAGAGGCCCTGCTGCACCCTCTAGATGTGTATAGGTGTTTAAGATACTACCTGACCAGAACCAGGCACCACCGTAATTCTGATCAGCTTTTCGTCTCCTTCACCCATAGGATGCTGGGGGCTCCGGTTTCTAAACAGTCACTGTCCCAGTGGCTCATCCATTGTATCACGTTCTGTCACCAGAAACGTAACAAACCCCTACCGGGCTCAGTTAAGGGACATTCCACAAGGGAGGTAGCTACTTCCTTTGCGGCTATGAAGAACGTGTCCACTTCAGCCATCTGCGCAGCAGCTACTTGGAGCACCGTGCACACCTTTATCAGGCATTATAGCCTGGACGTTCCATCACGGCGAAGAGCTGGTTTTGGTCTAGCAGTCCTTCAGGGACTCCTGTCCTAGGCTTTGGTCCAACTCGTGATCTCTACCTAGCCTCCTACCACCTGCGAGGGATTTCCAGTATTGCTTGGGAATCAGTCCTAATGGTGTAACCTGCTGCAGGAGCTGTTTCTCGAAGTAAGACAGTACAGTTACGTAAGAACTTACCGTAACAGTAGATCTTTGAGAACAGCTCTTGTAGCAGGTAGTTTCCTTCCCACCATCCCCTCTGGAGGTAGAGTTGTTCCGTTATCTCACTACCTAGGATTAGGTGTTTGTAACACCGCTCTGAATACCTTCTTGAAGGCGGATCCTCAGTCTTCACTTCTGATGTCATTTAGCGGCCGGGAGTCTCTGGCGGGAGAACTGGGGATTCTGGGGGACCGCCCCCTTTTGTATGATGCCTGACGTCGGGGGCGGTCCCCGCTGGATACTGCTAGCTAGAAAATTTCCATGGGGTCCTGGTGCCTGCCGGCTTCAGTCCTAATGGTGTAACCTGCTGCAAGAGCTGTTCTCGAAGATCTACTGTTACGGTAAGTTCTTACGTAACTGTACTTTCTCTTCATGAGTTCTAGCCCCATACTGACTGGATTCTCTCTCTGACTGACAGGAATTACATGAAACTGCCAGGCAGTGCAACAAATGGTAACATGTGAATTCTAAGTGCTCTTAAAGGGGCCACAGCTAACATTAAGCCCCATGTTTAATGTGTATTTCACATCACTCCCGGGGTCATGAAAGTGAGTATAATTTGAACAAGCAATAGCACTATAAACAGTTTAAATAATTTTTTTTTTTTTGCATTCCAAAGCATGACACACTTATAACACACTGTACTCCACTGCAGGGGAAGGGGAAGGAAAGGAGCTGGACTGCAATGGTGACCAGTCAGAGTAGTATCAGGGGAAGGGGACACACCATAGCAATCTGAAGCTTGGTCAGGGCAACAAGTGCCACAGTGCAGGGAAGGGGGAGGGTAGTGTAAAAGTCGGGGAGGGAGGAGCAGAGCTGAACCACATTGTGGAGTGCTGGAGGCTGTGAGTGTTTTTCATTTTTTTTCTCTCCAGAGCACCTTACTTTACGGCAGGGAGCTGCAGTGTGCTGAACAGAATTGGGCCATGGTTGTAGGCGGCAGGACGGCCAACTTGATGCAGATGCAGCAGTGAGTGTAGCCGTGGCCTGGAGGGAGCAGGCCAGTTTGGATCCCCAGTGGATTGGCTGCAGGCTGCACGGCAGTGTAGCAGAGGTGCAGAGGAATGGAGCGGGGCTGTATAGCCACAGTCGGGACGCAGCATAAGTAGTGACTTGTAATTTGTAAATCTTTTTTCTCTCTCTGCATTCCCCACTGGTAGAGGCACTGTAGTTGCAGCTGTGAGGGCTACAGGGAGACTGCTAAGCAACTGGAGCAGTTTTTAACTGGCAGAGGGACACTTCAGACCGGTCCTGCCCCGATATAAGAGCTGCTGGAGAGGGGTTGCAGATTGAAGCTCTGTGGTGAAAGGGTTGGAGAATTTGATTTTCTTGCACAATTGCTGGATTAGCAGTGTCCCACAGAGGTTATTTATATGAAAGTCCAGTACAGCAGGAGGGCAGCTTCTAAGGCAGGATACAGTCATTTTTCTGCAGGCAGGACTGTTGTGCAGTAACATTCAAGCTGTTCAGGCATACTGAGACAGGTGACTTGGGGTACCCGGCAATGCAGGCAAGCGAGATGGGGTCTGGGCAGAAGAAGGGCCGCATTCTCCACCATGTGTGGTATTTTGGTGTTGGTCTGCCACCAAGGACCCTTGCCTTCTTTTCGGATCTGCCAGGCCCATCTCTTGCTGCCGTATTGGTGGTCTTTTAGTAACATGCAAGTTCTAAGTGCTCTTTAAGGGGTGGAAGCTAACATTAAGCTCCATGCTTAATGTGTACTTCACTGTGATAATGAAGTATGACCAGTAATTCATTACAGGTTTGTTATACATTTGATATGTCTGCCTATAGAAATGTGTGCTATACTGTGTACAAGTCATAAGTAAAGTTTGAAAAAAAAGCTGTCAATCTGAATGGAGTTTTACCTCTATTCTTTTTATGCCACCTTCAGCTCTGGCACCTGGACCCCCCCCATTGCTCCTTACCAGACACATGTCCTGAGGTCGCCCTGTAGCCATGGTTGTACCCCCTTGGAGCGGTGGGAGGACCCCCTTCCAATAGCATGTGCAGTTTAGACTTAGTAGGATGTCTCAGTCAAGGTCTCAGTCAAGGTTGGGGGGCTGGAAATGCAGGTGCTGCTTAGCTCCCTGTGCCAGGGTCCCATTTTCTCCCCTCTCCATGTCCCAAGGCAGTGCGGGTGGCGACATCATCATACGTGCATGCCACGGCATGCCTCATGTCAGCATCTACAGCTGCCCCTTCTGTTGAGTGCTCCTCCACCACACTACCACCTGTGGTCACCCAGGTGGCAGTGTACTGGCGGAGGAGGCAGCCCACCCTCCCCAGAGGAGGGAGAACGTCCTCTGAGACAGTAGATCCCCCCCCAACAAGCAGGCCCCCAATGACCAGTACTCGCTTCCAAACCCCAGTTGCCTGCATCACGAGTGGTAGTGCTACTTCTGGTCAGTAGGTCTGCCCCCATCTGAATGTTTTTAAAAACAGACTGTGGGGGTGCTAATGAGCAGCTGAAGGAACAGCAATGTCTTTTCACTGGCTCCATCTCCACGGGTCTTTTAAGTGCAAAAGTGAGGTTTTAAAGTTAAAATTTACAGGAAAACTCCACAGCCTCTAATAGAGGAAGGCACAATGGATGAATATCTCATCTTAAATGCGGGGAAGCCATCATGCAATGCAAATAAATCAGCAAAGAAGGTGACAGCTCACGGTGGACCAGAAGGCACGAATGTCATCACACACTCGCTGCACCAGAGATGGAGATCATAGGTTGGACCCTAACAGCAGAGGTTATGGCCACGATGTCTCCAAAGCTAGATAATATTACCACCAAAATATCAAAGCTGTCAGAACAATTGTCTGGGCAAGAGGCAAAAATAGCTGAAGCAGAAGTCCGGTTATCCAATTTGGAGGACCGAATGGAGTGAATGCCTGACACAGTACAGGGGCTCAGAAAAGAACTGGAGGAGCTTCGTGAACAGATGGACTACCAGGAAAATTATCAGTGGAGGAACAATCTCTGCATACATAACCTGCCAGAGGGCAGTGAAGGGAACTCACTGGAGGAATTCTGTGGTACAATACTGCCACAGATCCTAGGACTGGAACTGAAGTGCGGAAGATATAAAATTGAAAGGGCGCATAGGGCCTTGGCACTGAAACTCCCTGTGGGGGAGCCACCACGCCAATTAATTTTTCACCTGCATAACTTCGGAGATCACCAGGCCATATGGTTCACCTTCAAGAAACAGAAGGAGGTGACTTACCAGGGGACACGTCTGTATTTGCACCAGGATTTCTCTCAACTGTTGCAATGGAGAAGAATGTTTAATCCGATCCTGGACACTTTGAGGGCTAGTAAAATGGACTTCCAGTTCCTTTACCCAGCCACAGTAAAGATATGCAGGGAAGGAACGGCTTTCACGTTCCATGAAGTGGAGAGAGTTCAGCAATTCTTGAAAGAAATGAAGGGGAATCGTTGACAAGGACCAACACTAGGGACTTCTACGGGTTCAGATAAGTGAATTCAAAGACTGTAGTGAGCTGTGCTAATTACGAACTTTGAGGTTTTCTTTCAAAAACTATAGGTGACTGAGGGTGCTGCGCACAAAGGCCTATCTTGACGATGAGGTGGTTGTAGTGTGGGGGATGGTGTGGGACTTTTTAATACGCAGCCTATGAAAGGGATAGACATGACACCACAGCACCTTCAGATGGGACTGATAAAGATCCCTAGGGACACTTTGGCTTATCTGATGGCTGGGGGGGGGGGTAGTTTGGAAGGCCTACGGCAAATGGTGTCCTTAACCTCTGGAGAAGGGGGAGGGTGATGGGGGTGGAGGGAGGTATCTAAACAAATACAATAGGCACTGGAATATGTTGTTTGGGGTCATTAAAGATGGGTGGGGAATTGAGAACAAGTACGGAATCACAAGGGGGGAGATGCGGGGATGAAGGATCTGGAAGGGGAAAAGTGCTTTAATGCGGATGTCTGGGGCAGGGAAAAAAAGGTTCAAAGAGAGGGCATGGTGTAAGAGAGCTTAATGGGGACTTAACTGAGCGAGTGGGAAGGCCAGGAATAGGGGTCCAGCTAAAACAGTTTGAATAGTAAAGAATCTTTTAACCAGCTCATCACAAGTAGCAGCAATTGTAGCACTGAATATGAAGATGCTGACATGAGGTATGCGCAAAGAAAATGACAATTGGTCACCATAGGGGCGAGGTAACCAAAATCAACCATGTATATAAGGGCTGGTAAGCATGCCAGAGACAGAATAGCTGGAAGGGAACAAGATGGTGACCAAAGGTAAAGTGGAGATAACCATTTTGGGGAGTATACTGAAATAAATAGTGGGGGCGGTGTTGGGGGTGCAGAAATTGTGACTGAATCTGCTTACAATGCTGGATGGGGTGTGGGAAGGGGGTAAAGTTGAGAGTTACTCTATCCTCCAAACCCAAAATGGAGATTTCGGATATAAGAGGATACTGTTGAGAAAGGAGGCAGCTTGGAGAGGAGATAATTTTAAGACAAGTGATGATTTTACTATTTATGACTATGTTAATGTTGGTTTTGATGTTGGGGTTAATTACCTGCCTGTTGCAGGAAATGGTGGGGTGGTGGAGGGAGGGGGGGATCAAAGAGACATGTATGCAAATGTAATAATGTACCTATGTCATATTGCTGTGATGTGTGGAGAGGTAATAATAAGTTGGGGAGGGTGGAAATCCAAGAGAATCTATAGATACAGAAATAGATAAAGATACTGTGATTATATTTTGGAATATCAGTGGTTTTAACAACCCCATACATACGAACATACATACATCCATACGAAGAAACCAGCAGAAGAAGGCCATTTGGTCTATCTAGTCTGCTCGTACTGTAGGGTCCACAGCTTGAGCTAATGTCTCTGCCCTCCCTCCCCACTCCTCCTATCCTCCCTACCCATGATCCTTACCTTCCCCTATGCCTATCCCAGCTTCTCTTAAAGATGCCCACTGTCTTCGATGAGATGACCTCTTCCAGAAGCACATTCCAAGTGTCCACCACCCTCTCTGTGAAGAAGTGCTTCCTGACCACCCTCCTAAACCTCCCACCCTCCAGCTTAAGACTGTGCCCCCTCGTGTTATGGTTGCCACTCAGCTTAAAGAGACTCTCCTTGTCAACCTTATTTATCCCTTTCAAGTACTTGAAAGTCCCAATCATGTCCCTTCTCTCGCTCTCCTGTCTTCCAGGGAGTACATGTTCAGTGCCCTCAGCCTCTCCTCATATGCCTTACCCTGCTGACTGACTGTCATCTTTGTAGCCATCCTCTGGATCTTCTCCAGCAGGTTAATGTCCTTTTTGAGATGTGGGCACCAGTACTGAACTCATACTCATAAAACGTAAGAAAGTGCTTTGGGATCTAAAACATCAGCAAACTAGGGTAGCACTGTTGCAAGAGACCCACCTTAGTGTGGAGGAGCATAAAAAACTGGTGGGGGAATGGGTTGAGTCATGTCATGCTGCTGCATACAGCTCCCACAAACAGGGAGTGGTGATACTCTTTCATACAAATTATCCAATAGCGGTGGAAAGAGTGGTGGCCGACCCAGACGGGGATTGATATGTATTTGTGCAAGGGACGGTGGACCAGAAGTCAATAACGTATGCCAGCATATATGCCCCAACGGTGTTTGATGCAGACTTTTATAAGAAATTACTGGATTTGATTATGTGTGAACAGTTCCCTAATCTGTGCTTGGGAGGGGATTTAAATTGTGTAATGGAGTCCAGCCTGTACCACTCGGAAGGGACGGGCAAACATGAGAGGGCAATCAATTATTGGAACCGGGGTGGTAGATCTGGATTTGATAGATATCTGGAGAGCCAATCCTGGAGCAAGGGAATATACATTCTACTCCAACCCACATGGGACGTGGTCCAGGCTGGGCTACATATATGTCACTGGAGAGAGTCATGGCGGGGTGTGAGATGTCATGCTTGGACCTGTACATGTTTCAGACCATGCTATGGTGGTGCTGAGAAGATATATGGAAGAAAAGACACCCCCCATGCCCGGAATAGTGCTTCCCCATATACCTCCTGCCATCTCAGAAGTTCAGGGACTTTTTGAAACAGCACTGGGAACAGTACAAAAAGGCTAACGAAGCCACGGCTCTGACAAAAGTGATATATTTGGAGGAAGACAAGGCATATATGTGGGGGGTCATTATAGGTTATGTAAATAGGTATAAGAAACAAAGGAAGCTTAGAAGACAAACGGAACCCCAACTAAAAGACATCGAAAAGAAGGTGATCGCCAGCCCTCATACCAGCTTAGGGGGGAGATGATGGCACTAAGAGGGGTTCTCAATTTGTTGCTAACAGGAGAAGCCAGCACCTCCCTATTTTATTATAGACAACACATATATGAGTGGTGGAACAAACCTGGGTCTATACTAGCAAGGCTGGCACGGGGTAGAAGGGGAACAGTGGCAATAACTAGTGTAAAAGATGGTGTGGGCAGCTTCATACACAACATGAGAAAATATGGGGGGCTTCTGCAGCTTTCTAGGAAAGATTGTATCAGGCATAATGAGGAAATGCAGCCCCACAGACGGCACAATTTTTAGGAAAGGTGGGACTTCCAGAGCTCTCAAGAGAGCAGAGAGAAAAGCTAGGAGAGAAGATTACAAAGGGGGAGCTGGGTCAGACTCTAGTGTCAATGAAAAATGGGAAGGCAGGAGGTCTTGATGGATTCGTTATGGAATATTACAAGGAATTAAGTGGGAAATTGATGGGAGCCATGGCCGATATGTTGGAGGAGGCAGGGAAGGGAGATGGGTTGCAACCTTCTTGCTTGCAAGCGATGATATGCGTACTCCCTAAACCTGGCAAGGACCTGCAGGAATGTGGATCATACCGCCCCATATCATTATTAAATTGTGATGTCAAAATTTTTGCGAAAGTATTGGCCCGCAGACTGGAGGCAATTCTTCCCCAACTAGTGCATACAGACCAAATGGGGTTCATACAGGGCTGACAGTCTTATCACAATGTGAAGAAACTCTTAAATATTATTCAGTGGGGCACTAGGCACCCGGGACAAGTAGTGGTGTTATCCATGGATGCTGAAAAAGCATTTGACTGCATAGAGGGGCCCTACCTCTTTCAGGTGCTTAAAGGTGACCTGCAGAGTAATCGTAGCAGCCCGCTCCCATCCCACATACCTTTCTACGGCACTGCGGGAGTCCGGGGCTGCTATGATGATGATCTTTCATAGAAAATTAATATTTAAAAAAAGCGCCGAAACTTTTCGGGGAACGCGGAAGTGCCTTGGGGATCCCAATCAAGCGGGTGCAAATTACTATGGGTATTCCACACAGTTTGTGACATGGTAAACACCACTGTTATGAATGAATAGCAGTGGCTCCAGTTTACTATTATTTATTTTATTGCTTCTAGGTGGGTCTTTATTCCTTAAATCATACCTACAGCAACACCTGGACAGGTCCTTGCTGTACATATGATTTTAGGCATCAAGACCCACCTAGAAGCAATAAAATAAATAATAGTAAACTGGAGCCACTGCTATTCTTTCATAGCAGTGGTGTTTGCCATGTCACAAACTGTGTGGAATACCCATAGTAATTTGCGCCCGCTCGATCGGGATCCTCAAGGCACTTCCGCGTTCCCCGAAATGTTTTGGCGCTTTTTTTAAATATTAATTTTCTATGAAAGACCATAATCGTAGCAGCCCCGGACTCCCACAGTGCCGTAGAAAGGTATGTGGGATGGGAGCGGGCTGCTACAATTACTCTGCAGGTCACCTTTAAGAGATTTGGGTTAGAGGAAAGCTACATAGATATGGTCAAGATGCTTTATAAGGAACCAAGGGCCCAGGTATTGGACAACGGGGGATGCTGTGCCATGTTTGGATTGCATAGGGGAACACGGCAGGGGTGCCCTTTGTCCCCCCTGCTTTTTGCCCTGGCTATTGAGTGATTGACGGTTTATATCGGGGCTGATGCTGGGATTCGGGGGGTACAGGGGGAATTGGGAAGACAGCACAAACTGACGCTTTATGCAGATGACTTGTTGTTCACCACACTTCAAGACACTACCATATCAGCAATATTAAAGGTAGTACAAGAATTTGCAGTAGTCTCTGGATACAGACTTAATCTATCCAAGTCAGAAATGTTTAGAGTCGCGAGTCAAAAAGGGTGTGCAGGAGCAGAATATATGGGGATTTAGAGTTGTTGAGAATAACTTTACATACCTGGGGATTAAGGTGAGTGGGAATCTGGCAGGATTATATGGGATTAACTATGGACCCTCTTGCAGGCACTTAAAGTGGACATGGAGAGGTGGAGAGCCCTTCTGATTTTAATCAGTATAAGGCATCACAGAAGGAGCACAACAGGGAACTGTATCAATTAAAGCAGAAAGAAGTGGGGAAGGCAGTCAGAATAGCAAAAGCCCAAACTGAGGAAAAAATAGCCAATTCAGTTAAGAAGGGGGATAAAACCTTTTATAGCTACAGTACATTAGGGAGCACAGAAAGGTTAAGGGAGGAATAGTGAAGATCAATAAGGGAGAGGGGGGAGGTGGGCAGAGGGAGACAGTGAAAAGGTAGAGTTACTGAATGAATACTTTTGCTCAGTATTCACAAAAGAAGATGAGGAGGAGTTACCTAAACCAGACAATAGAAGCACTCTGGGTAGGGGGGTTGACACCAGTCCATTTACAGAAGAAAGAGTCCTGAAAGAACTCCTAAAACTCAAGGTGGACAAAGCAATGGGGCCTGATGGGATTCACCCCAGAATCCTAAAAGAACTAAGGGAGGACCTAGTGACACCACTGACCACACTTTTTAACAAATCACAGGAGGATGGGGTGGTACCTGAGGACTGGAGGAGGGCAGATGTGATTCCCCTTCACAAAAGTGGGAGCAAGGCAGAAGAAGGAAACTACAGACCTGTAAGTTTGACCTCAGTGGTAGGGAAAATGATGGAATCACTTCTGAAAGAAAGAATTGTTGAGTACCTAGAGGCCAGCAGGGCACAGGACCCAAAGCATCATGGATTTACAGCAGGAATGTCATGTCAGATGAATCTAATAGATTTCTTTGACTGGGTGACCAAAGTAATAGACCAGGGAGGGGCTGTGGATATGGCCTACCTAGACTTTAGCAAGGCATTTGACACAGTCCCACACAAAGATTAATAATCAAGTTAGCCAGCCTGGAGTGGGTCCCAGGGTGGTAACTGGTTGCAAACTGGCTGCACAACAGGACACAGAAGGTAATAGTGGTGGAACACATTCCAAAGAAAGGGGGTCACTAGTGGAGTACCTCAGGCTCAGTACTGGGTCCAGTCCTCTTTAACATCTCTATAGGTGACATTGCAGAGGGTCTGGAGGGAAAGGTATGCCTCTTTGCAGATGATACAAAGATCTGTAACAGAGTTGATACACAAGGGGGGGTAGAAAGGATGAGAAGGAACTTGACAAGGTTGGAGGAATGGTCAGACATATGGCAACTTAGATTCAATGCAAAGAAGTGTAAAGTAATGCACCTGGCAAACAAAAACCCAGGAGAAGAGTACACAATAGCAGGGGAGGTACTAACAACAACAAAAATGGAATGGGACTTGGGGGTAGTCATATCAGATGATCTAAAGGTTGGTAAGCAATGTGAGAAGTCAGTAAGGAGAGCCAGGGGGATACTGGGATACATAGGAAGGGGCATCACAAGTAGAAAAAGGGAAATGGTTATCCGTCTGTACAGACAGTTGGTGAGACCCCATCTGGAGTACTGTGTGCAGTTTTGGAGACCTCATCTACGCAAGGACATAGACAGGATGGAAGCAGTCCAGAGGAGGGCAACTAAAATGGTGCAGGGTCTGCATCAGAAACCATGTGAAGAGAGACTGAGAGAGCTTAATATGTATACCCTTGATGAAAGAAGGGACAGGTGGGACATGATAGAAACGTTAAAGTACCTCAAGGGAATCAACAAAGTCCTGGAGGGTAGCATCTTTCAGAAAAAAGAGATGTGTAAGAACAAGGGGACACAATTTAAAGATAGAGGGGGACGGCTCTGGGGTAATGTGAGGAAATTTTTTTTTCACAGAGAGAGTGGTGGATACGTGGTACTGCCTTCCTAGGGAGGTTGTTGGGGCTAAAAGAGTGGGGGAATTCAAACATGCATGGGACAGACACAAGGCAATTGTAGTGGGGGGGTGGCAGGAAGTAGGCTGTTGGTTAACTAGAATCTGCAGCTTATCCAGTAGGTAGGGGAAATGGGCAGACTGGGTGGGCCAAGTGGTCCTTATCTGCCATCAAAGTCTATGTTTCTGTGTTAATGGCTGGGCTGTATCAACCTCCTTAAAATGAATGTCTTGCCTAGAATCTTGTATCTGATACAAATGCTCCCGATGGGTTTAACAGTCAGGGATTATAAGGAGATGGACAAGGAATTTGCAAGGTTTATCTGGCAAAACAAGAGACCCAGAATGAGTCTTTTAAGACTGAAGGGTAAAACTGAGACAGAGGGTCTCAACTTCTGAGATTTAAAAGTATATGCATTAGCTATGCAGACTAGGTATATTCAAGACTGGTTACACCAAAGGGCAGAAGCAGAATGGGTAGACTTAGAGGGAGGGGGTACTGGGGTTCAGTTGGCAGTGTACCTAGATCCAGGAGGCAAAAGATCTTATGGCAGGATGCAGAGCAAAAATCCACTAGTGGAATGGACATTAGAGGTGTGGGAGCAAGCCAGGAAAAGGAGGAAAGTGGAGAGAGAAGTTACTGGATTGGTACCAGTGGTAGGGAACCCAGACTTTATGCCAGGCCTGGAGGGGGCTGGGTTTGAGTTATAGGAATAGGGTGGGGTGTGATGCCTCCAAGATATCCTGAAGGGAGGACGGGTAAGACAGTTTGATGAATTAAGGGAGAGGTTTGGCATTCCAATTATGTACAGGTACAGATACTTTCAGATTAGGGCCTTTGGTATGGATAGGAATGGGCAGAATGACCAGCCCAAGAGACTGGAGCCACTGGAGGATCTGATATGGTCAGGACGGTCTAACCCTAAGGGTCTCATAGCCTGAGCTGTTCACCAGGATAGAGACCTACTACCAGATAGATCCCTGAAGGTTAAAGGTTTATGAGAAAGAGACTTGGACATCCAGATTACGGAGGAAAATTGGGCTCTGATTCTCCAGACCCATATGGGGCTATTGATGTGTAACAAATTCAAGGAGTCCTAGTTTAAATTTCTGCGTAGACTGTACTGCCTCCCGGTGGTGGTTAATAAGTTTTACCCAGCAGTCTCCCCAATGTATGGGAGATGCAATGCTGTGAGAGGTACATATATACACTACTTCTGGGAGTGCAGGGAGCTACAGCCCTTTTGGTCAGAGATAGCACAGGTGGTAACCAGACACATGTGGATAGGGGTGGCGGACTCTGCGGTCTCCCTTCTGTTTGGGATGGAGACTATAGGGGAAGAAGAATGGGAAGTATACCCCAGGACGGTGAGGGTGCTCTTGACAATGGCAAGACAGTGTATACAGAACACATGGGTGTCCCATATCCAGCCAACTATAGGACAACGGAAAACCCTGGTGATTAGAAAGGTTGACATATCAAAGGTATGGGAAGGAGAAATTATTTATAAACAAGCGGGGAACATATATAAACTCACTGCCGGTGGGAGAGGCAATGGCTCTGAGGCAAGGACTAATATAAACCTCATGGGGATGGGCTTTGCTTTAGACACAAGAGAAAAGAAGAATAATAGAGAATTATAAGGTGAGGAGAAAAGAGGCCTGACTGGGGAGGGGCATATGGAGAATGCTGCACACACATCACAAATGTTAATATGGACATGGTTGATGATAAGAGGTTTGACAGGTATATGAGAATAGATATTAGGGATGTACATAGTTGGAGGGGTGTTATAGCAAAAACATGTTGTTTTATGAATAAAAACAGGTATAAACAATGTATGTGTTGATTTTAAATGTACTACACTAAAGTATATGAGCAGGCACCTTAAAAGCTGTAAAGGAACTGCTGCGTGCCTGTAATTAAGAAGTAAAATATGTCATTGACCTGAATAAAAATATTGAAACCAAAAAAAAAAAAACAAAAGAAACCAGACTGGACATACACATAAAGAGTACTACATTAACTGGGTACTACCTTTAAGAACAATCAAGCAGTTCAAAAGGGCTTTAGCCTGATGTTACCTGGACAATTAGTATGTTGCAATGTAACAATAAGGAAATTTAAAGTAAAGTGTTGACCTATTATGGCCACACTTTATTTTAAGTGTGAGATAAAATGTAATTGCAGGGTAAATAATAATTACATGCAACAGGTGTAATTACACTGTAGTTACATGTTTGTTGCATGTAACTGCATTACAGTTGCAATGCAGTTACAGTGTAGTTACACTATAACTACAGTTTAGTTAAGGAAACAAAGTGTTACCAACATTACAAATCCAGAGGATAGTGTTTCACATATATACATCTTTATATTTTGTATAGTAAGAAACTGACTTAGTATCGCAATACTGTTATTTTGACAGCCTGTTATTTTAACTGGCTTTCTTGTATAAACTATCCCATACGTCATTGACATTTGTGAAGTTTTGTATTAATTCATTAGGCTTTCTCCTTCATGATTGGGCATCTTTTTAAAATTTCTTCATTTGCACAAGATGAAATATGCAGTGACAATGATAATGCTGCTTTAAAGGACCAAACTCAGGCAGGAATCGGCATGGAGAGCCAGAAAGCAGCTGTTTTTTTTTTTTTATCTTGTGTTTATGCTCCCTTTCTCCTTCAGCCTCCTTCAGCTTCCTGCTGGCCGAGCCCCATCACCCACTATCTGTGAGACTTATCATGGATGCCCCCCCCCCCAGTAGTGCTAGGGAAGGGAAATGTCCTCCCCACCTCAAGCGGCTGTATCCCGATGGGAAGCCAGGGCTCAGTCGGTGGCACGGGGCCTATGACATGCAGGAGCTTCATCCTGCCAATGGGGTCATAGGTTTCTCATTTTTCTAGCCCTGTACACCTCCTGACATCTGGCCTGCCCCATCAAACCTCAGGCAAGCTCCCTGGCCCACCACATGTGTCACTAGAATGGCAGAACCCAATGCCATCCCTCCGCAGCTGTTAATGCTGCTGTGTGGCAGCACCTCCCCATCCTTCGGGGTTACCCAACAGGCTTCTCAGGCTTGCTTCCAAACATGGGTCACTGACATGGGAGTGCACAGAACTACCCACTGGGCCATCAGATGACCCCCAGCTGGTATTTTTTATCAAAGGCCCAAACTGGAGCAGTAGTCAGTGGCTCAGTCTGGCTGAGGGTGGGGAATTGAGAAAAGTCTTATATTAAAAAAACGTCATTTATTTATTTGTTTACTGGATAGGCGCGCTGATCCGAGGACCATTTTCAGGCATGACCCTGGTCATGAAGATGGCACAAAGGACATAAATACAATACCAGACAAGACAAATACAACAAGATTCAAGGCATTTGGTATCATACAGGGCAAAGAATGGAGACATTTTACAATCTGAACAAAAGGCAAGCAAGTAGTACAGGGCATAACAGCCAGATGAGTAACAGAAAATTACAGGCCACACAGAACTTCAGTTTGGTAATTTATAAACTGCAGATATAAACAGGATCTTTTTTTGTTCTATCTGTTTATGCCCCTCATAGGCTCGTAGTGTGGTTTACAAGTTCAAACAGGCAATATGCCCTTGGAGAACTGGCCACCCTAACTATGGGTGGAATTCACATTTAATATTATCCATAAAAATATAAATTTTCTTCTTAAAGGTATCAATTGTGTCACTCTCAACAATAGTTTGTGGAAATGTATTCCAATAAGATATTCTTTGAGTAAACCATTTTGTTCTTTTCACAGTATTATTTCTTTCACCAACCATCTGCATGTTGTGAGATCTGGTATTTTTTTTTTTCTTTAGTAATAATACCAACTGTCTCCTTTAAGTAAGGGTCTCTCGCAGTTTTAAAGGGTAGACGTAAGTCACCTCTAAGTCATTTATATTTCATAGAATATAGTCCAAGTTTTTGTAATCTTTCAGAATAACTTAAATTATTCATTCCTTTAATTCTTTTTGTAGTTTTCCTTTGTATTTTCTCTATCATTTTAACATCTTTAATTGTTTGAGGAGCACTTACTTGTATACAATATTTTATATGAGGTCTTACAAGACTTTTATATAAGGGAATAATTACGTCAGCTTCTCTACTCTTTATGTTCCTAAAAATGCAGCCTATTATTTTATGACAACATTTAACCTTATGTTTACTATGCAAATCAAAAGATAAGTCATTACTAAACAAAACACCTACATCTTTCTCAGAAGTTGTTATTTCCAATATTTGATTATTCAAAGTATATGTATATTCTAGGTTATTATGTCCAATATGCATGATTTTACATTTTTTTAAACATTAAATGTCATTAGAGATTGTTCTGCCCAGTTGCTCAATCGATTAATGTTTTCCTGAAATTGGACACAGGAGGTATGATCTGAAATAATTGTACCAATTTTGCAGTCATCTGCGTATTTGCACATCCATGCGGAATTGTCTATCCACATGGATGATACAAATATATTAAATAAAATAGGGCCCCAAACTGAACCCTGAGGAACCCCACTAGTCACACTACCATAACTGGATTCGAACCCTCGAATGACAACTCTCTGTTTTCTGTTGTGGAGCCAGGATGTAATCCAAATTAATTATGTATGGATCAAGTTGGATTTTAATAAGGCAATCAACCAGGATCTTATGAGATACTGAGTCGAAAGCCTTACCATACTCAAGAAATAATATATCCACCGATAACCCTTTATCAATAGCAAAACTAGTGGGCTCAAAAAACTGAAGCAAATTAGTTTGACATGATCTATTCTTGCAGAAACCGTGTTGTGTAATATCCATTAATCCAATGCCTTGAATATGATTAGTTATTCGATGCTGTAACAGTCTCTGCATTAGTTTTCCAATTGCAGACGTTAGACTTATAGGCCTGTAATTGTCAACCTTAGTCTTATCACCACCTTTGAGTATAGCTGTTATATTAGCTTCTTTCCAAATGGGGAGGACATTACCCTCCAAGAGTGATTTATTAAATAAATTGGTTAATGGAGCTAACAATACAGAGGCAACTTCTTTAATAAATTTAGGTGGAATCACATCTGGTCCAGCCGAACTATTTAATTTAGTAGCCTTTGTAGCTGACAGTGCTTCTTCTGGACTAAATTCTATATAGTCATTTTCTATTAATGAAGGTAAATTAATTATTCGATGTTTAGGTTGAAAAACACTTAGGAAGAAAGTATTAAGTTTACCAGCAATGTCAGTCTCATTACTAATAGTATTATTATTTATGGTTACTATAGGGCCCAGCACTCTCTGGTTTCCCCTCAGGGATCCAATATAATTGAAAAACTGCTTTTTATTATTCTTTGTATCTAAAGCCAAGTTAGATTCAAACGTTTTCTTAGCTTTCCTAATGCAAGATTTCAATTTTTTGGTTATTTTTTTATATCTATCCCATATTTTCTCAGAAGGGGCTTTATTATGTTTTTTTGTACAGTCTTTTCTTTTTATTAATAAGTTTCTTAATTTTTATGTTCCACTGTAGGGGTAATCTTTTATTATTATAATATTTTTTTCTATTTGGAACCCATCTTGATATACAGTAATTTTATTATTTATAATTTCCCAAGTGTTTTCCACATTTTGGTTCAAAAGATCAGTTTGCCAGTCCCAAGTAGGTAACCGTTCATTTATTTTTGTATATTCAGCAGCATAGCAATTTTTTACAGAGGTAATACCTTTAGTTATATAATTTTCCAATAAAATACTGTATTTAACAATTGAGAGGTCGCTATCTCCTAAAGGGGGTAATATTTCAGGTTCTGTTAAGTCTGTATAAATATTAGTAAGTATAAGATCAAGAGTCCCATTCCCTCTTGTTGGATGTTTAACTATTTGTTCTAAATTATTAGTAATAGCAATTTCAATGAATATATTTTCATTGGTACCCTGATCCTTTAGAAGGTCCCAATTAATAGTAGGAAAATTAAAGTCACCTATTAAAATATAATTAACATCAATATCAATATTTTCTAAATCATTGAGGAACCTATTAGTGTGTGCTACATTTAAGTTTGGAGGTCTATAACCTATCCCTATGGTTGAAGTTTGATTGGATAATTGAATTTTGGCCCAAAGTAATTTAGAAGTAGTACTAGCCAGAGTTTTCAATTCAATAGCTTTATAAGTGTCTTCTATGTGTAAAGCTCTCCCCCCACCAGTTTTATCCTTCCTATTTTTATTGATCGTAATGTACCCAGGAATATCTGTATTCCAGTCACCATCTTGGAACCACATCTCCGTTACTCCACAAATTGTAATATGATTTGTTATTAAGAAGTATCTTAGTTCATTAATTTTGTTTCTTAAACGTCTGGCATTAATTAGAATGATAGGAACACGTTCTTTAGGTGTATTATGTGCTAGTATAGATTCTTTCTCTTTAATTATTATTGAGTTAACATTAGTTTTAGGTGAAACTATAGGATCACAGATTCCACCCTCAGCAACTAGTTTAAAGCTATATTAATATTTGTGAGACATTTATTTCCCAACACGTGACATCCCTTCCTACTAAGATGGAGTCCATCAGCACAATAGTAAACATTTTTGTTCTGGAATTCCTCCCAGCAGGGGTGTAGACAGAAATTTCCATTTTGTACACAATCTCCAACAGTTACACCCCCCATTTTTAAAAAAATGTACACATCCTTTCCAAATGGCACCTCCTTCTAAACACATCAGATTGTTCTCAGATGATTCCTCTCATCTCTAAAGAGGTTATACATGTATCTGTCTCCTAAACAACAGAAGTTTAAACAGAGACACTCCTCAGTGGCCTAAACTAACCCAAATACTACAGATCAGAATGAAAATGTTAACAGAAAGGTATGGTTTGTGACAGGCGCTCTACAAAACTGTACACAAATGTGTACAGTGAGTATGCTTGTCTACACCATTGCTTCCCAGTGCGTAATGCACTTGATATCTTGTCTAAGATACCAATGCCTTAACCAATTGTTTATAGTTTTGATTTAATTCTTGTAAAAATTCTGTTGTCTTTGGCACTGGTAGAATCTCTGATATTATGATAGAACAGTTTTTATCAACAAGTTTATTAGTTATAGACACAAAGGCCAGGATATTCAGAGCAGTTGCGCTATGTGCAATAGGGATGCACCTGCGCAATCACCAAAATGTGCCAAAATGCGATATTCAGTGGCAGCAGATGTGCAGCACAAAATCCAATGCACAAGAGCGCAATGGAAATGAATGCATGCGCAACTGCAGGGGGCATAACCATGAATATGTGGTGCAGTGCGATATTCAACAACAGGCAACATGTGCAACAGAGGAGCAACCGGAAGTTGTGCAATAACGGACTTGAGCCAAAATAAAAGGGAGCAACCGAGGGGAGGAAGCTTGCGCATGAGAGCAGCCATAGCAGCAGGGAGATGGGACAAAGCAGCAGGGAGTGAGGGCAACAGAAAGCAGCACAGGAGTGGCCCAGAGGTGGATGGGGTCACAGGGAGTGTGTGTGTGTGTCTCTGTGTGTGTGTGTGTGTGTGTGTGTTTATCAGAGGGACTGTGCGTGGGTGCCACAGAGGAGGGACAGCAGAGGGGGCCCAGGCAGGCCACACTGTGAGTGGCACAGGTGGCGCAGTGCCAGAGGTGCACCTGGTGCAGGGGCAGGGCCAGCAACACACAGAGGGGTGTGAGGAGGCAGGGTACAGGGAGGCACGGCTGTGGAAGGGCCCATCAGCGGTATGCCCAGAACAGGCTGTACCGCGCCCGCATCAGCTTCGAGCTGTACAGTGACACTGAGATCGTGGGCCGGTACCACCTGAACTGGACCATTCTGAGGCGGCTCTATGAGCTGTGCAGTGAGGAGATGCAGGCACCCACAAGACGGAGCCATGCCCTGTTGGTGGAGACAAAGGTCACGGCCACCATGTGCCTGCTCACCACAGGCACCTTCCAGAGACCAACAGGGGACACAACAGGCACATTCCAGTCGGCCGCGTCACGCATCCTCACACAGTTCCTCAGCGCACTGCTGCCACATGCTGCAGAGTACATCCGTTTCCCCAGCACACAGGCAGAGCATACAGCAAACATGCAGGAGTTCCACAGGGTAGCACGGTTGCCTGGCGTGCTCGGGGCCATCGACTGCACCCATGTTGGCATCCACACACCACCCACCCCAGAGGGGGCGGCATACATCAACCGCAAGGGATACCCGAGCATCAACTGCCAGGTGGCGTGCGATGCCAGGGGGCGCATAATCAATGTCTGTGCCACGCACCTTGGGGGAGCACACGATGCCTTCATCTGGCACCAGTCTGCACTGTGCCACAGGTTCAAGAGTGGGGACATCCCCACTGGCCATCTAGTAGGTGAGTATGCAGTGGATGATGGGGGCAACAGGGTGTGTGTGTGGTACAAGAGCAGGGGTGCCATGGGATGTGGCCTGGATGGCCAGGGGCACAGTGACACAGATCCCCATACTAACGATACCTTTCAACACACAGGCAACAGTGGGTACCCACTCCAGCCCTGGCTGCTCACACCATACCGGCAGCCCTCGACCCCAGTGCAGCAACAGTACAATGAGGCACATGCCATGACACGGAACATCATCGAGCGGTTGTTCGGGCAGCTGAAGGCTCAGTTCCATTGCCTGGACAGGTCTGGTGGTGCCCAACAGTACAGCCCCTCAAAGGCCTGCAGGCTATTCCCGGCCTGCTGTATCCTGCACAACATGGCCACCGACAGTGGGATAGCCATTGAGGTTGAAGAGGGGGACAGCAGTGGGGACAATGGGGATGCCAGTCCAGCTCGAGGTAGGCAGCCACCCCCTGGGTGAAGGGATCAACGGCTGGCCCAGATGGTGCAGCAGTGCCAGGACACCATTGCAGAGGAGTATTATGGACCACACATGTAGGTGAATATGCCCACGAGCATGCCCCGGGTTTCAAAGCACAGCTGACAGACAGGTGGAGGCAGACACCCAGCCGGGGTCAGCGGCAGAGGTGTGCGAATGGGTGGGGGCTCAGACACCATGGCAGAAAACAGCAGGGCAGCACACAGCACGCAAACACATGCACACATCCCCATCCCCTGCCCACACAGCCACATGCACACCCACCCCATACGCCCCCCACCCACCAGACCCAACAGAGCCACACCCAGAGGCAGGCACTGGGTCTGTCTCAGATGCTGAGCACTGTTGTACAGTGGCAGACAGTGCTATGCTGGCATCATCATGTACACGCCACAGTGGCCAGCTGTCGGGCGGGTGTGCACAGGGCCCCTGTGTGTGTAGGACTGGGTACCACACCTATGCATCACACACGGAACACCACAGCACACACAGGGTGGCGGCGGACAGCGGTCATAGAGGAGGTAGGGTCAGTCACGCTGCACAGTAGCACTGCCACCATGGATGCGTGGGCAGCCCCTCTGAGGCCTGCCAGCCAGCACAGGCTGCTCAGTGGCCTCATGGGGATGCACAGATGGTCCCCCAAGGGTGACGCTGTGTGAACACGACCAGGTTCACGCAGGTGTCTGCAGGCCACCAAACATACCCGCACCAGGCGTGCTTGGTATGCCCACAGCCGAACCCGGCGTCGACATAGCTGGGGTCACCAGATGCCGGGCCCGAGGGGTGGTCACTGCTCTCTGAGGGGTATGCGGTGGCTGGGCACACAACCGGTCAGCCAGTGTTGCCAAGACAGTCATCACTGCAATGATGTGTCTATCCATGGCTGTGGTCATGTCCACCCGCTGCTGAGCTAACTCTGCCAGGAGCAGGGCATGGTCCCTGCTGTGCCGCTCCTCCACCTGGCACAGCTCCGCACGGAGTGCATCCACCGCTACCACAAGCCGGACCTGCTGATCCACAGAGGCCTGGAGCAGACAGCTGTGGTCGTCCAAGGGGTTGTCTGCATGGGCACCATGCCGACCCATGGGTGAGACCTGGCCCTGCCGTGCAGCGACCCGCGATGGTGGGCGCTGCACGGCGGTGCCATCCTGGGGTATTACCTCAAGTGGTGCACCATTTCCACCCGCCACCACCAGCCCCCTTCAACACTGTCCAGCTGCTGCCACTGCCCCTCTGGCTTCTGAGCACTGGGCATCACCAGCACGGCTGCATCGGCACCACCTACATCATTGCTGCATCCGCATGTCAGTGCTGCCCCACTGGACGCCACAGACATGATGGGCACAGTGGCCGGTGGCAGGCAGTTGTGCCAATGCTGCCTGCAAAGCCACCCTAGCAGTCGCCTGTCGAGGGTATCCCCTGTGACACACCAGCATCACTGTCCGGGATGTACGTCACGTCATCATTGGTGCTGGAGTTGGCCCCGATCTGTGTCTCGGCACAAAGGACACTGTCCCTGGCATCATGCTGGAACACAGCCAGGGCCTCATTTGCACCCGTGCCACAGGCATCAGCCTGGACTGCCATGCAGGGCTGTAGGATGTCAGACCCTCGGACAACGGTGGAGGTGGATGGGCGTGCCACCTGTTCCAGGGCCGCACCCTCGGTGGACACACCCACCCCCGCTGCTCCATGCAGACACTCGGGAGCTGAAAGAGAACACAGTACCATTAGCAGTGCTGACCGACCCCTAGCTCCAACCCCCTGCTACCCTCACACCGCCACCACCGTTCCTACTATGCAGTGATGGGCTGCCGCCCATCTGGAAGCCTCCACCAGGCACACCCTCAATGGCACAGCGCTGCATGCTGCCGGCCACCTGCTCCTCCCATGGCGTCAGGCGTGGCACAACCTGCTGTCCCCCGCCTGTGGCAGAACGCGCCGCCCGGATGGTGGCCACCTTCTCCTTGATCCTCCTCCTGTCAGTGCCAACCTTCTTCTTGCATTCCTGCACAGAACGTTGGTGGCTGCCCTGCTGGTTGACTGTACATGCCACCTCCTCCCATGCTGTCACCTGGGCCTGTGGTGTGCCCCTCTGTCCACTCAGGAGTGGCTCCCTGTCCAGGTAGGCCTTGAATAGGGCATCTGACTCCGCCCTGGTGAAGTTCGGCCTTCGCTTATGCACCCTCCCCTGCTCCTCATTCTCCTCACGTTCAGACATGCCTGTACCTGTGGAGATGGACAGGTGTTAACATGGACTGTTCAGTGCCACACCACCCTCGCAGCCCACTGTCCCTATGGCCCCACAGCATGATGCTTACCTTCAAAGGCTGCAATACCGATCCATGGCCTGTGCAGTTTCATGGTGCCCTTATAGTGCAACACATGCAAATGAGGTCATGCGCAACTGTAATGGGATGCAAATGCAGCGGATGCGCCGTGGAATGGCTCATGAGCTGATTTGCATATCATGGCTGAATATCGCACGGCTGTGCCTTGCCCAATTGGGTTATGCATGCGCAAGTCGGGGCGCAACACTATGATGTGCAAAGTCGGCCCCACAGCATGCATGCACGTGCTGCCGACACGTACGCCAGTGGTGCAGCATACGCACATTGCACAGGAAGCAGCACAGCGCCTGGCCACTATCGTGCCTGTGGCGCTCGTGCGCTGTATGACCTATGGGGCACACACGCTATAGTGCAGCTGGCACAGTGCCATCATGCCCTTACTGCGCCACTGCACCATGGTTCCCATTACGCCTCTGCGCAATAGGCCACTGCACAGTGTTGGTGACATGCCCCTACCGCGCACCATATGAGAGGCCCTCAATAGCTCAGTGGTGCTCTGTGTGCAGCCTGACCCTTGACCCCGCAGATGACCTCTTCCCTTTAGGCACAGTACAGCCACATGGCTGCTACCATATTGCACTGCTCGGTGGCTGTGCGATTGCGAATGGCAGCACAGCACCATGTTAGCTCCGCACATGGTCCATGTGGGCTACTGGCCACCATTTTGATGTCTGGTTAGCAAGGGACATGCCGCACACCAGGGAACGTCATGCCCCAATATGGGGTGACCTGGAGTTCACCAACCTCGTGGCCCTTGTGCAGCCACACACTGGGGCCCTGTTTGGCCAGGTGCCCTTCCAGAGGCCACGGACTGACATGTGGCAGGAGGTTGCGGATGGCTTGGAGGAGGCACCCGGCAGCCAGTGCACAGTGGAGCAGTGTTGCCACTGCTATGGTGACCTGCAGCAGTGGGACCCGGACCGGCTGAGGCGCCTGCAGGCACGGGTACGGAGAGGTGCAGTGCCGTGGCCAGGTAGGTGCACAATGACCTTCACCAGTCTCATCCAACAGTCCTTGGGGCACAATGGTCACCATGCCCCATGTCTGGGGGGTGGGGGTGGGTCAGCGCGTGTGTAGGCGGCTGTGGGGGTGCACCATGACTGCCCTGCACCACCGCAACCCAGACACACTGTGCATCACGTCACACAGGTCGGGGGTTGGGGGGCCTATGGTTCAGACAGGTACTGATGTGTGTCTCTCCATGTTTCCCTCCTAGGCCCTGAAGACAGGTGGAGAGCACAACCAGCAGTGGCTGGCCAGGGGCAGGACCACACAGGGGGAGAGGGGCATCAGCCAGCCAACACGGGTGGTGCTGCGGGGCAGAAGTGCCAAGGTGACCAGGATGCAGGTGAGTACCATTTTCCCCTATACATATGTGCATGGTGGCTTGCAGAGGTGGGGGTGTGTCAAGGCCCCTCTGCGCATGGCCCCTCTGGCTGTGCACCACCCGTGGTGTCCTCTGTACCGTCCTGTGGCCTTGCACATGTGGACGGGTGTCACGGGTGGGCTGTGGGTGCACTCGGTGCCTGGCTGTGCCACTGCCATCACACTGCATTGCCATGATGCTGGACGGCCAGGGCGGTGGTGTGTAGTGCATGGGCGGTGATGATGTGCAGTGGCTTGCATGGCTGTGGTTACGTAGGTTGGCGGCTCATGTGGGCGCACCCACTGTGGGTGGTTGCATGCTATCCCAGGGGCGCCGGTCACTGCTGCACGCCGTGCACGTTGGGTGGACTGCGTTATCCTGGCCAGGCACTCATACTGTTTCCGCTCCCTTGTCCTAGGTGGGCATCATTGGGAGGTGGTGGAGAGGACCCTCCAGGAGTTCCTGCAGGTGATGAGGGCCACCCTTGAACTGCTGCAGCGACATGACCAGAGGTCCGGGAGGAGGCACCACAGGCACTGGAGGGTGATGGTGGAGGACCGGGGCCACCATTAGGGCCTGATAGCCCACATCATTGTCCCTCCCCACCTGGACTGTTCCCCACATACCCTTGACCCCTACCATTGTCTTTCCCCATGTCCCCGCCCCCTTCCCCTACACCCCTTGTAGCATCCTACCCATATCCCTCCCCTGATGTACATATCTGTAAATAGTTTTTGTTCCCTTGTTGCTGTACTATTACATACATTTCTATTTACATCTGTGTCTGTCTCTGATTTGCAGCTGGCGCATGGGGCCTTGCTGCAGTGGTTCATGGCTGCTGTGTGGTGGGGCTGGGGTGGATGTGGGTGTGTCTGGTGGTGCTCCTCCACAGGTGTGGGTGGGGGCCATGGGCTATCTATACAAGGCATGTGTGGTGTGCCCTGTGCATGGTTCACCTGTGTGATGCAGGCTGTGGTGTGTGTGGCGTTTCCTGGGCCCTCCTGTCAGTGTGGCCATTGCCTGTGCAGCTGTTGCCATTGCCACTGCCCTGCCTGCATGTGCCACTAGGGTCCGCGCAGTCGTGTGGCTACCACCACCACATGCTCACCTGCCAGCGCTCGGGGCAGGCCGCATTCTGTCACCTTGCTGACACGGCGCCTTGCAGCTGGCACTCAAACCCATGCTATCGGCCTGTCATCCCTGTTGCCACTGTAGGCAGTGCCACTGGATGCCCCCTTCATTCTGTCCATGTGGACTGGGGTGGTGCCTGTGGGCCGGTGGCTGTCACCTGGGGACCCGCTGCATGCTGATTGTGGACAGGTAGCTGTGGGTTGACCCAGGCCCATGCGCCTGCTGTCAGTGTGTGCGGGCTCATGGGGTGCCTGCTACATGGCAGGCTCAACGGCTGCCTGGTGGCGGGCGGCCTGCGGGTTACACAGCACCATGGGATTCACACCAACAGTGCCTATCGCACAGCTTTGATGGGATGCCTGCTGGGGTGCCTGCAGCCGGGTGGCATGTGGGCGGGGTGCTGCTGCCCACTGATGATGGGGGGAGGGGTGCTGGGTGGCGGGGGACCTCTGTGGGTGGTTGGGGGGGTACCTCTGGACCACCAGGGATAGGTCATTTCATTGTGCCCTCGATCGGGCGAGAGGGGCGTACCACTGGACCACCAGGGATGTGAGTTTACAACTGCTCACGATTGGGTGAGAGGGGCATACCACTGGACCACCAGGGCTATGTATTTAAACCTGCCTGTGATCGTGTGCTGGGGGGTCACCACTGGACCGCCAGGGTTATATTCTACAAATGCCCGTGATCGAGCAGTAGGGACTTCCCACTTGACCACCAGGGATAATATCTGTACCTTTGCCCATGATCAGGTGGACAGGAGTGGGGGAACTTCCATGGCACCGCAGGGTGCGCTCCCCAACGGCTGCAGTCTGGCAGGACGCCAGGCGCAAGTTGCCGGGGATCAGCGTATCGCATACAAATGGGGCCATAATGACATGCAAATGGCCTCATTTGTGCCTTGCATGCATAATGGACTCATTTGCATGCCCCGTGCTGAATATTGTGGGTGATGGGCCTAGCGCAACTGCACTTGCACTGGCACATCCCCCTGCTCCTGTTCCCTGTCTTGTGGTGGCACAGTGCCACTGCACCATGCGCAGTGTTTGCACCCTCTGTGCCATTTTAAATGGTGCTGAGCCATGACACAGCACCGTTGAATATCACCTGGTCCATGCCCTGATGCAGCCCAGTTGCACTGCGCCCAGCCTTGCACCACTGCCCGGCGCAGTCTGAATATCTAGCCCTTTGATTACATTAGCTTTATGTTAGATTTAAGTAATATAAACTGGGATCATTTACAAATAATTCCAACAATTGATGACACCTGGGAGTATTTCTAAATGAATTCATGGCTGTTTGTAAAAGGCATGCTCCTCTTAAATCCAAAGTACTGAAAATTAAAAATGCTTTATGGTATTCACTAGATCTAAAGAAATTAAAACAGTGTAGGGACAAGAAGTGGCGGAGAGCTAAAAAGAGTGGGAATATGTTAGATTGGGCCCAGTACATAGATATTCGTAATAAGTATGTTAAGCAAATCAGGATAGCAAAACAGAGACATTACACACAGGTTTTAGATAGTAATTGACATCTAATCCTAGGGAATTTTGGAAGAAAGTAAATACCTTACTTAAAGAGCACGGTAAAGACTCATCAAATCTATTTAAAGTAGAAGATGAGATGGTCCCAGCTTCATACAGGGTGGCAGAAGAATTTAATAAGGGTTTCATATACTTAGGACAGGGAAAATCTAAAATAGACCTAACAAGTGCAATTCAGGAAATAATGGGAGATACATCCTTAGTTAAACAATTTTTATTTAAAGAGGTAAAGGTACAGTCTGTAAGTAGGGAATTGCTAAGATTAGATATATCCAAATCAGTCGGCTTGGATAACCTGCCATCTAGGTTGCTAAAATATGCTCCCCCTGTTATAGCATACCCTTTGTCATACATTTACAATTTATCCTTGAGCACAGGTGTTTTTCCTACAGCTTGGAAACAAGCAAAGGTTATTCCAATATTTAAAGGGGACAATAAAACGGAATTGGTCAACTATCGCCCCATTTTGCTGTTGCCTCAGCTCTCAAAAATTTTCAAGAGATTAATTGCAGAACAAATAAAGGATCATCTTGATTCTCAGTGTCTTTTAAATGACATGCAATCATGTTTTCGATGCCATCATGGAACAACCACGGCCTTGGTGAAGGTGGTGGGAGATGTTCAAGAGGCCCTGGACAGGAGGATGTTAGTAGGAGCACTATTTGTCGATTTGTCCAAGCTTTTTGTTCTTTGGTCCATAACATCCTCCTGCCCAGGGCAGCATCTATTGGATTTTGGGGGCTGGAACAAAAGTGATTGTCCTCTTATTTGAAGGGTAGATCCCAGCTGGTGTCTTTAGGGCCATGGGTCTCAGGATTACGCCCTGCTGGATCAGGGGTCCCCCAGGGTTCAATTTTGGGTCCTTTATTATTTAATATTTATATTAATGGAGTTCAGTTTTGTAACTCATTAGTTAATTATCATTTATATGCAGGTGACATGGTGATTTATATTGCTGACAGAGACAAGACTGCTGTACAGGACGGCCTGCAGATAGCATTTGATGAACTGCAGACCTTTCTTGACAGTAGTAAATTGGTGCAAAATGTGAAGAAAACTCAGTCTATATTATTTAATAGAATAGGATTAGATTTTGGGGATGTAGGGTTGGACCTGGTTGCACGTGGGGGCCTCCCGATCCAGCAGGTCCAGGGGTATAAATACCTAGGAGTATGGCTGGATGCTTTCCTGAGTTGGACCATTCATATGAACAATTTGGCTGCAAATATAGGGGAAAAGGTTTGGTCCCTTTATAGTTTAGTTTAGTTTAGTTTATTAGTCTAGGAATTAATACCTTTGAGCCAGGGCTCTTTTACAAAGGTTCCACATCACAAAGAACATTTAACAAAGCATGATACACATTACAGGTAAAACCAGACAGGAAAGTTACATAATTACATAATAAATTTGCTATTAACAGTTTAAGGCAGTAACGTTTTTAAGTTTCATAGAAAAACAAGCTATAACAGGTTCAAGCGAGTAGACAATTTGGAGGTTAAAGAATCTTCCAGGGAGAGGGTGATCATTAGGAGCCAAAAGGAGGCAAGAGAGGAGGGAAAGGTGGTGAGCGGGAGAGTAAGTGAGAGGGGACAGAAAAAGGGAGAGTGAGTTTGGGTGGGAGACAGGAAGTAGTAGAGGTACCAGAGGGTTCATTAGTCAGGGTGGAAGAGGCCTCAGATGTGAGGATGGACACGAGGAGTAGTAGTCTTTATCTAGCGCAATCACAGTTGCTAGTGGTGGTGAGGTGGGCATAGAGCATGGATTTGAAAGCTTCGAGCAAGGTTGAGGATAGAGTAGGTGGACTAGCGCATTGAACCATGTCGGGAACCCCTGTATGTGAAAGATCTTTGTCCCTGTGCAGTCCGGCATCTGGGAACCAGGAAAGGCTGGCGTTCAGATCTGGTGGAGGGTCGTGAGCCAGGATTGATCGGAGTAGGTTTTGGATATATAATGGAGTCAGTCCCATGATAGATTTTTTTTGCCATTGTGCAGGTGAGATAAATAAGGCGATCTGATAGGTTCAACCAGCCTGATTCATAGTACAGATCACACGTGTGAGTCAGTCTTTGAGCCCCCGTGAGGAGCCGGCAGGCCTTATTTACAGTGATTGAGATACGCCTTAGAGCAGTGGAGGTAGCTGAGCCATAAATAATAAGGCCATAGTCAATGACTGAGATTATGGAACTCTGTATAGCTATTCTCAGTGCCGCTTGATTTAGAAATTGACGGTTATGGAATAGTATTCCAAGACGTTGGTTCACTGTTTTCGCAGTGTTGTCAATGTGGGTTGCAAAGGTGAGCCCTTGGTCAAAAGTGATGCCAAGGTATTTGAAAGTATTTACTTGGTCCAGTGTATTTCCCGCAGAGGTTTGTATGGTGAGTGGAGTATGCCTATTTTTGTTTTGGTGATTGGAGAAGAGCATGGCTTTTGTTTTATTGTGGTTTAGCACAAGTTTACTATCCAGGAACCACCTTTCAACACTAGAGAAAGCAAGTTGCAGGCTTTTTCGTAGGGAGTTTGGGTCCTTGTGGGAAGAGAAATTACAGCATCATCAGCGTATAAGATAATTTTCTCCTGGCAGATATCTGGGAGGAGTTAAGGAACAGGCTAAAGAGGCGGGCCAAGAATTGATCCTACGGTACACCGAGAGAACTGGTTTGAAGTCGGAGAGTTTGTTAGAGATTTTTACAGCCTGTGACCAATTGGACAGGTAACTTTTTACCCAAGCACAAGGACCTTCGGCCAGGCCTAGGCTGGTAAGCAGGGAGGTAAGTAGGCCATGATGGACTGTGTCGAAAGCTTTTGTAAGATCGATAAAGACTGCACCTGTTTGGCACCCTTTGTCCGGGGCTGAGTGGACTTCTCCAGAGAAATCAAATAAGGCTGTTGTTGTACTATGTCCTTTCCTAAAGCCATGCTGTTGATTACAGAGTAGATTGTATTTGTCCAGGGTAAAAGGGTAATAGGGTAAAAGAGTGCATAAGTTTAGAGGTAAGGAAGCAGGTAGTGGATTACATTATCCTTCCCCTGTTTAATTACAGGGATATTTTATACTCTACAGGATCCAAAAAAGATCTACATGAGCTGGATGTTTGCCTTGGTAGGTTGGCCCATTTTAAATAGGGACCCCCCCCCCGCTTAACACATAAATATCTGTTATATAGACAACTTGAGTGGAAGCATCTACACGATAGTCATAGTGAACATCTTTTGGTTTTTGTTCAAAAAGGGCTGTTGGAGAGAATCTAGAAGACAAGGAGGTGGGGAAGGGACCCCTCCTCAGGAGGGGGGCCCGTCCCAAGGATGGGGACCTAGGAGAACGGGTCCCGCATGGGGCTTCTGTAGGTAGGGGTACCATTATTAGGGGCAAGGATAACAGTGTGGGGGAAGGGGATATGATCAAGGCCAGGATAAATGGCCTAGAAATGAGTGGGATTAAGAGGGCACCTATACGGAGGCTGAGCCAAGTGGGCAAAATGTTAAGGGAGACAAAAAGGGAGGGTGGCAAGGGGAACTCTCATAATAAGGCAGGAAGACTCTCATGACATTGGGATCTTGGATAAAGGGGGGGAGGGGAGGAGAGGTTGACAGTGCAGAGAGGTAGTGAAAGTAACCACAAGGATGATGGAGGTGTTAAGGTTCTGTTACTGGGTGACTCAATGATAAAGGGTATCCAATGGGAGGGACAGGGGGTGGGATGCCAGAACCGGGTGAAGGTAGTGGGTATCTCTGGGCTGATGGTGCATAGAAACATAGACTTTGTCGGCAGATAAGGACCGCTAGGCCCATCTAGTCTGCCCATTTCCCTACCTATAGGATAGGCCGCAGATCCTATTTAACCAACAGCCTATATCTTCCTGCCCCCCATAAGAATTGCCTTATGTCTGTCCCATGCATTCTTGAATTCTCCACAGTTTTAGACTCCACAACTTCCTCAGGAAGGCTGTTCCATGCATCCACTACCCTCTCTGTGAAATAATACTTCCTCACATTGCCCCTGAACCGCCCTCCTTCTATCTTTAAATTGTGTCCCCTTGTTCTTGCAAGTCTCTTTTCTGAAAGATGCTACCCTCTTGGACTTTGTTGATTCTCTTGAGGTACTTGAAAGTTTCTATCATGTCCCCCTCTCCCTTCTTTCCTCAAGGGTATACATATTAAGCTCCTTTAGTCTCTCCTCATACGGCTTCTCTTGCAGACCCTGCACCATTTTAGTTGCCCTCCTCTGGACTGCCTCTATCCTGTCTATGTCCTTGTGGAGATGGGGTCTCCAGAACTGGACACAGTATTCCAGATGAGGTCTCACCAACTGTCTGTACAGAGGGATAACAACTTCCTGTTTTCTGCTGCTGATGCCTCTCCCTATATATCCCAGTATACCCCCGCCCTCCCTACTGCCTTCTCACATTGCTTGCTAACCTTAAGGTCATCTGATATGATTACCCCCAGGTCCCTTTCCTGTTTTGTTGTTGTTACTACCTCCCCACCCATTGTGTATTCTTCCCCTGGGTTCTTGTTTCCCAGGTGCATTATTTTGCACTTTTTTACATTGAATCCTAGCTGCCATATGTCAGACCATTCCTCCAACCTTGCCAAGTCCCTTTTCATCCTTTCCATGCCTCCTTGTGTATCAACCCTGTTGCAGATCTTTGTGTCATCTGCAAAAAGGCATACTTTTCCTTCTAGTCCCTCTGCTATGCCACTGATGAAGACATTAAAAAGGACTGGACCCAATACTGAACCCTCATGTTCCCACTAGTAACAACCCCTTTTCTTCAGTGGACTCCATTTACAATTACCTTCTGTGTCCTGTTGTCCAGCCAATGTTTTACCAGGCTACCACCCTGGGACCCACTCCCAGCTGGTTAATTTGACTAATAATCTTTTGTGGGACTGTGTCAAATGCCTTGCTAAAGTCTAGGTAGGCCATGTCCACAGCCCCTCCCTGGTCTACTACTTTGGTCACCCAGTCAAAGAAATCTATTAGATTCGTCTGACATGACCTTCCGCTGTGAACCCATGCTGCCTTGGATCCTGTGCTCCACTGACCTCTAGGTACTCAACTATTCTTTCCTTCAAGTGACTCCATCACTTTCCCTACCACAGAGGTCAGACTGACAGGTCTGTAGTTTCCTGCCTCTGTCTTGGTCCCACTTTTTGTGAAGGGAGTCACATCCGCCTTCCTCCAGTCCTCGGGTACCACCATCCTCCCATGATTTATTAAAAAGAGTAGCCAGTGGTTTCACTAGTTCCTTCCTTAATTCTTTTAGAATTCTGGGGTGAATTCCATCAGGACCCATTGCTTTGTCCACCTTCAGTTTTAGGAGTTCTTGCAGAACCCTTTCTTCTGTGAAAGGACTGGGATCGCCCCCCTATCCAAGAGTGCTTCTGTTAATTGGATTAGGCACTTCCCCTCCTCTTTTGTGAATACTGAGCAGAAATATTCGTTCAGTATTCCTGCTTTTTCACTGTCCCCCTCTGCCCACCCACCGTTTATTCTATTCAGCCTCACTATCCCTCCCTTTGTCTTTCTACGCTCGCTGATGTACCTATAAAAGGTTTTATCCCCCTTCTTAACTGAGTTGGCTATCTTTTCCTCAGTTTGGGCCTTTGCTATTCTGACTTCCCTCCCTGCTTCTTTCTGCCTTAACTGGTACAGCTCTCTGTCCTGCTCCTTCTGTGTTTCCTTATACTTCTGGAATGCTATCTTTTTCTTCCTGACTTTCACAGCCACCTCTCTTGAGAACCATAGTGGCTTTTCTTTCGTTTTGATTTGTTTTTTGCTTCACACAAAGGCTTGTTGCCTCTGTGATGGCAGTTTTGATAATTCCCATTGTTGCTCCACACCTCCTTCCAGCCTGTTTGCTAGTGCTTTCTGAGGCACTCTCCCATCTTGCCAAAGTCAGCCTCCTAAAGTCCAGTACCCTCACTTTTGCATGGCTTGACTCTGTAGCTGAGTTTAACGTGAACCACACTGTTTGATGGTCACTTGTCCCCAGATGGCAACCCACTTCTAGATCTGAGATCCTCTCACTGCCCCGTTTGAGAGTACGAGGTCTAAGATTGCTCCCTCACGAGTGGGTTCCAAACTAGCTGTCTAATGCCTGCCACCTGTGGGCATCAAGAATGGCCCTGCTCTTGGATGTCGCTGCAGCAAATGTGCTCTAGTTAACATCTGGCATATTCAGGTCTCCCATCAACAGTATCTCCCCTTTCTCTGCCATTCTAAGAATGCCTTCCATCATATCCTTTCCATTCCTTCCCCCTGACATGGGGGTCTGTACACAAACCCTGTGCGGATTGTGGTGCCCTTTCCAGTCTCCAAGGTGACCCACAGTGCCTCCTCTCCTCCCTGTTTACTCTTTTGTTCAGTTGCTTTTATCCCTTCCTTTACATAGAGAACTACTCCTCCCCTCTTCTCCCTGCCTGTCTCTCCTGTAGGGTATGTATCCTGGTATGTAACATCCCAGTCATGGTTCTCTGTGTACCATGTTTCTGTGACTACTCTGATATCAGGCATCCCTCTTCCATTAAGGCCACCAGCTCAGGGAGCTTGTTGCCCAGACTACAGGCATTGGTACCATTACCCTCCATTTCCTGATGGCCTTACCCCCTTTGCCCCATCCCTGTCCTTCTTGCCTTTGTCACTTTCTCCATTTACCCCTGCCCTTCTCCCTATCGACACCTCCATGCTGGTGTTTGCCACACTTACTACCGTGATTGTTTGGGGGGGGCTAGGATTTTCCTGCTCCTTTCCAGTGCCTCCCCCCTTGGCTAGTTTAAAAGCTTGCCAATGAAGCATTTAAACCTATCACCTAGGATCCTGGTTCCCCTCCCGGACAGATGCAGCCCATCATGCCAGTATAGGCTTGCATCACTCCAGGTGGATCCCCAGTCCCCAATGAAGCCAAATCCTGAGCTCCACACCAGTTTTCTCAACCACTGATTGAATCCCATGATGCAGAACACCTAGCCTCTCCTATGCCATAGATGGGTAGCACCTCCGAGAAGGTTACCGTGCGTGCTACTTGACTAAGGCCCCCCAATTCCACAAACTCTTCCTGCACTTCTCTAATCCCTTTCTTAGCCAGGTCATTTGTCCCTAAGTGGACAATGACATCCAGCTCCCTCCCCTGTGCAGCTGCTCAGCAATCCTGAGGATTCG
Organism: Neoceratodus forsteri; assembly: GCA_016271365.2. Classification (NCBI taxonomy): domain Eukaryota; kingdom Metazoa; phylum Chordata; order Ceratodontiformes; family Ceratodontidae; genus Neoceratodus; species Neoceratodus forsteri. The sequence continues at coordinate 184,948,600 of CM028133.1, read as the reverse complement.
CTCCCTGTCCCTCAAGCCATGGCGCCAGGCAGGCACCTTACCTCCCTCTCCCCTTCCTTGCCCAGTTCTACCTTCCTAACAATGGAGTCTCCCACCAGGAGTTGTTTCCTTCCCCTGCAGGGTCCCCTGCCACCCTCCTGTGGGTCTCCTTTGTGGAGGTTCCCAGCATCCTCCTTGGTCTCCACTGTAGGTGCCTCCATAGAGGAACCACACTTTGCCAGAATGGCATAGGAATTGTGGAGAGGTACAACTGGAGGATGCACCTCTGTTCCACCACCCTCACCCTCCCTGAGCCCACTGTGGTCCAACCACTCCTCTTTCTTGGCAACCTCTGAGGCAGCGGCAGTGGCACTGGTGGTCCCTGGATGGAAGAGGAGGTCCCAAATCCTGGCCAACTCAGTCTGGAGATGAGCAACCTCCTCCCTCAGCCCAGAGAGGTGCCTGCAGATGGGACAACACCGCATCCTCAGAACATCTCCGGAAGACTGCTGCTCCACAGCCACTGCACTGCACCACTCCAATCATGTCTTATTTCTGGCCCTTACTGTTTGCAATCCTTACTCTTTCCTCTATTTTTTTTTCTCTCTCTCACTTTCTGCCTGTGTGCCCTTTAAGCTCCTGATTGTCCTGTTCTGAGACAAGAATATCCTATATTTCTCAGTAGACCGCTTACTTGTTCAGAGGCAGACCTCCAGCAGCTAGAGGGGGCCGGAGCTCTCTTACCCTTCTAGGATGGTGGGTCCTTGGTGGTTCTGTGATCACTCACTTCCTGCCCCTAAACAGGAAGTTCCTGTTGTCAGTCAAATCCTGTGCCTATAAAAATAGAACTAGCTTTGGGTGGAGGGGAGGGAAGGAGGGCAATATAGTCCCAGTAGAGAAGTTCAGTCACACAGCAGTCCTTTCTCCTGGAGTGTTCTGCCAAGCTATTAGCAGAATCTTTCTAAGGCAGTCTTTAAATGTAGCTTCCTTCTAGCTAAGCCACTCCCCCTACTTACCAGATCTTTCTACAAGTAATTTAAACCTCACAACAGTTAAGTCCTTTCAGTCACCTGAGATTTACACCTAGATGACTTTTCAGTTACCCATTCAGTTCAGTTAACCCAAACACACTTTTTTTGTTTTGTTTTGTATGTTAGTTTTTTTATCCTAAATTAAAGGTCTAAATACAAAAGTTCTTCTATTTTAGTCCCAGCAGAGAAGTTCAGTCACACATACCTCTCAACTGTCCCTGATTTTCAGGGACGTCCCTGATTTTGCTTCAAAATTTTACTCTGTCCCTCTTAAAAATTGTGTTTCCGTGACCAAACAGTGGGGGTTGTTACCATAAAATAATGACAAACATCAAAGTTACAGACTTGTTCTTTCTTAGAAACTGTGTTTTACACTAAGTCCCTTATTCTGCCAGCTTCCTAAGTGGATATAATCAATTTTGAAGATGTGTCCCTGATTTTGGACCTTTGTCCCTGATTTTATTAAGCCTTGTCCCTGATTTATGAGGCAGGAGGTTGAGAGGTATGCACACAGCAGTCCTTTCTCCTGGAGTCTTCTGCCAAGCTATTAGCAGAATCTTTCTAAGGCAGTCTTTAAATGTAGCTTCCTTCTAGCTAAGCCACTCCCCATACTTACCAGATCTTTCTATAAGTAATTTAAACCTCACAACAGTTAAGTCCTTTCAGTCACCTGAGATTTACACCTAGATGACTTTTCAATTACCCATTCAGTTCAGTTAACCCAAACACACACTTTTTTTTTGTTTTGTTTTGTATGTTAGTTTTTTTACCCTAAATTAAAGGTCTAAATACAAAAGTTCTTCTACTTTAGTCCCAGCAGAGAAGTTCAGTCACACAGCAGTCCTTTCTCCTGGAGTGTTCTGCCAAGCACAGAGCTAAGTTCATGGTGTACGAGCTGGTAAGGGATTGTGGAGGAAAACCAGATTTCCTGGTGCATTTGAGGACTAACGATATAGAAGGGAACAGTGTCTTGGAAATCCAAGCAAGGTTTCGAGAACTTGCTAGAGTCTGTCGGGATAATGGATGCAACATTTCCTTTTCAGAAATATTGCCAGTACCTAGGGCCTCAGTGAAGAACAAAAGGAAGCTCACAGAGGTAAATGACTGGCTCAGAAAGTGGGGGGAAGAAAGGGGGGGGGTGTTAGGTAACTGGGAGGGGGTTTGGGAGGATAAGAGACTGTATCCCAAGGACAGGCTTCACCATACCCCATTAGGGAAGGAAATCCTTAAATAGGGGTTGGCGTACTAAATTCAAAAAATGTGGGGTTTAAACTTGTGAGGGGGGGAGGGACATGGGAGGGGCTGGCCTGAAGCCCCCTCCTCCAGATGAGGGGAGTAGCCTTCAAACCCAAGGGGAGGAGGGGGAAAATAGTCAGGGGGAGGAGGGTCCAGGAGGAGCAGATGGTGGCAGGAGGCACAAGGAACCCGGGTGTGGTTTGACAAAGGGGATCAGAGACAAGGGGTGGGGGAGGTGTTAGTAAATGCCAGGAGCTTGGATAACAAGTTACCAGAGTTCCAGGCCATGCTGTTCAAAGGAGGGGTGGACGTGGCAGCAGTCATGGAAACATGGGCCAACAACAACCATGACTGGGACCTAAACGTGAAGGGATACTTTTTGCTTAGGAAGGATAGAAAGGAGGGCAGTGGCTATGTACATTAGAGAAGGCATAGAAATTGCTAGGGTAGAAGAGGCAGAGGGAAACATGGAGGCCTTATGGGCCACCTTACAAACCCCAACAGGAGGTAAGGTCATGTTGGGTGTAGTATATAGGCCCCCCGGGATGGGTGATGTTCTGGAGGATGGTTTGCTGGACAACATTATTGCCCAGTGTGGACCAAAAGGGGAAAGAGTAGTGTTGATGGGGGAGCTTAATATGCCAGGGACAAACTGGGGAACCATGTCCTCTAAGGTGGCCAAGGAGCAGAGGCTGCTAGATGGTTTCCAGGATGTGTTCTTAACACAGCATGTGAGGAAGCCCACGAGGGAGGGTCATGTTCTGGATGTGGTTTTGGTGGATGGGGAACTGGTAAGGGACCTGGTTGTAGAGGATCCCCTTACTGGGAGTGACCACGACACTGTCTGGTTTCAAATTAACATGGGGGAGGAGGGGAGAGATCTAGAACACTGGCAGTGGATTTCAGGGGAGCAGACTTTATGGGCATGGGAAATATTCTAAAGGATCACATGAAAGGGATTACAACAATGGCGGACGTGGAAAAGAGATGGGAGGTCATAAAATGGGGACTTCAAGAGGCAGTCAGGACCAGTGCTAAGGTGAAGCGCAAGGGAGCAAGGTCACATAAACCATGCTGGTGGACCAGTGAAGTTCAGGGAGTGGTCCAGGAGAAGAAGGCTGCCTACAAAAAATACAAAACATTGAGAGGGGAAAGGGAAAGGGAAAAGTACCATCTTGCATCTAGAAAAGTAAACCAGATGGTGCAGGGGGCAAAGGCCAGTAAAGAGCAAAGGCTGGCACAGGGGGATTCGTGGAGGGGAAAAGTTTTTTTCTGGTACATCGGGGAGTGAAGAAAAACTAAGGGCAAGCTTGGCAGACAGAACAGATGATGGGTGGGTGAAAGAGGTGAGGTGGAGGTTTTAAACGAGCACTTCACGTCAGTGTTCACTAGGAAGGGGATGGGATATTTGCTAAGCAAGGCACGAAGGGGATAGAAGCAAAATTGAGTGGGATAGGGGGAGTAACAGAAAGGGAGCATAAGGGAGGGAGAGGCACCCCTGGAGTTCCACATCAGGATAAGGATAGAAGGGCCAGCAAGGAGGGGGGGACGGACTAAGCTATCTCCACCAAACGGGTGTGGCAAGCCCTGAAGGCCCTGAAGAAAGATAAATCTCCTGGGCCACATGGCATTCATCCAAGGGTACTATGGGAGTTGGTGGACGTACTGGCCACACCCCTGGCAGGGCTCTTCAACAGGTCGCTTGAGATAGGGATGGTACATAGGGATTGGCGGGAGGCGCATGTGGTGCCAATCCATAAAGAGGGGTTGAGAGAAGTACCAGGTAACTACAGACCAATCAGTTTGACCTCGGTAGTGGGAAAAATAATGGAGAGTATACTAAAGGAATGACTAGGGGTGTTCCTGGAGGAGGGAGGGCTGTACAGTAGACAACATGGGTTTGTGCCAGGTAGATCACGTCAAACCAACCTTGTGGAGTTCTACGAATGGGTAACATCAGAACTGGACAGGGGGAAGCATGTGGATGTAATATTCTTGAACTTCAGCAAGGTGTTTGACTTGGTCCCCCACAATGGGCTGGTGGAGAAACTGATGGGGTTGGGAGTGTGCCCTTTGATGGTCAGATGGATAGGAAACTGGCTAGCTGGATGCACACACAGAGAGTGGTGATCGGTGGGGAGCTCTCAAACCCTAGAGAGGTTGGTAGTGGAGTTCCGCAGGACTCAGTCATGGGGCTGATCCTGTTTAATGCATACATATCTGACATCAGGGTGGATATAGGGTGTGAGATGAGTCTCTTTGCTGATGATTCCAAGGTGGGAGCAGTAGTTGAGGGGGAAGAGGGGAGGTTGGCCCTGCAAGGGGACCTGGACACCCTGGAAAGTTGGGCTCTCACAGGGAAGTTAAATTTCAATACAACCAAGTGCAAGGTGTTACAACTTAGGTGGGGAAACCCCAAACACAGGTACACCCTGGGGGTGGTGGTTCAGGAGACCTCGTCTGGGGAAAAAGACCTAGGGGTCATGGTGGATGCATGTATGAATAACTCTGAGGAGTGCAGGACAGCGGCTAGCAAAGCAAACAAGATGTTGGGATGCATTGTAAGGGGGATCACCTCTGGGAGCAGGGAAGTGATTCTGCCGCTGTACAATGGGCTGGTGAGGCCACACCTCGAGTACTGTGTACAGTACTGGAGACCGCACTTAAAGAGGGACATACAGCTCCTGGAGAGGGTACAGAGGAGTGCTACCAGGATGATTCGAGGACTGGGGAAGTTGACGTACAAGGACAGACTTGAGGAGCTCGGCCTGTATACTTTGGAGGAGAGGAGAGACAGGGGGACATGATCGAGGTCTTCAACTACCTCAAGGGAATAAATAGGGTAAACACGGAGGGGATCTTTAGACTAAAGGAGGGAGGTATCACCAGAGGGCATGGTTTGAAGCTGGAAGGAGGAAGGATCAAGGTTGAAAAGAGGAGGAGTTTTTTCACGGAGAGAGTGGTGGATCCTTGGAATGCACTGCCTGGTGAGGTGGTCCAAATTTCCAATGTGGAAGGCTTCAAGAGAGGGCGGGACAGATACAGAAAGGGGCATCGGAACACAAGGGGGGGAAGGCCTTGGTTCCCAACAGGGGATCTGAGGTTCGAGCAGACTCGATAGACCATAAGGCCTAATCTGCTGGCAATTAGTATGTTAGTATATCATGGAAAAATGGTTCCTAGGGTCAAAATTGATTCTTTAAAGATCATGTGCAACGGTGCTTTGCATATTTTTAATAAAAGCTTTAAAAGCTGAAATTCAAGTCCTTGTGTCATGATTAGTGTTTCCTGAAAATTTCATGCTGTTTGGTTTTGTGGTTTATTTTAAATCAGCATTTCTTAACTTGCTGTACAGTGGCTGAAAACTGTAGAGTTATTTCTGTCCTCTCAGTCAAACTTAGAGAGCGATGACATCATTTTGGAGTCGCTTGCTGTTTCAGATTCCCAATCAGAGCAGCACTCTGTAGAGTTTATGGTTTGCTGAGCTCTCCAGGTTCCTTACAAACCCAGTCTCTGGTTTGGGTTTAGATAGATCAGCTTAAATTATATAATTATTTTCCTTTACAAAGCTGATCATTTCAGTTCCAATGCTGAATTGAAGTAGTGGAAATCTTTTTCTGTGAGAAATCAGATTGTCTGTATCACAGCTCTGTTCTTTCTAATCAAACCTCAATTCTTTTCTGACTATATAACACAGGGCTGTTTAACAAATATAAAATAAATCTAAATTTTGTTCATTCACAGAAACAGTTTGTCTTTCATATAGCCTTCATAGATACAATCACGTAAGAACATTTTCTTTTCATGTCAGATTGACAAACAGGTGCTTGTCACACTCTGCTACAGTATTTCAAGCACATGCACTGTCAGAATTCACAAATGTAAGTTCTTTGTTGGTTTCTGTGTGAAAATACATCATATACGTTTACAACTAGAGCCACTATGTGACATCCTGATGCACCGTGTCTCTGTCCCACAGTTGAGGCAGCTGCAGTCTACTGCCACCAGTCCCCTACCCCACAAGCCCCCTGCCTTCTGCTCCTTATTAGAGGCTGCTGCACCCTGCTGCCCACTGTTTTGTCCCACAAAGTTATGGATTGTGTACCCTGCTGCCTCCATCCTTTGCCTAAAGAATCAGGACTACTGCACACTGCTGATCCCTGACCAACAGTTGAGGTTGCTGAACCCTGCTGCCCTAGCTCCTCCACCCTCACAGTTAGGGAAGCTGCACCTGTTGCCCCCTGTTCCTGTCTCCACAATCAAGGTTGCTGTGCTGCGCTAGGTCCTAAAGTGCCATGTTTCCTGCCTCCATGGGCAGGGCTGCTGCACCAAATGTACCCCATCTCACAGTCAGGGCTGCTGTACCCTGATGCTCCATGTGTCTTGCCCCACAGTCGAGGCTTCTGCACCATGCTGTTTTCTATCAGCTAGCACCACAGACAGAGCTGCTGCACCCTGCTTTTTTCTACAGAGTTGTGGTTGCTGTGGCCTGCTGTGCCCTAGAGACCCATACCTCTGCAATTAGGACTGCTGCACCATGCTGCCACTTGCTGCAAGATTCAGGGCATTTGCTGCATCCTGTTGCATGCCTCCACAGTTAAGGCAGTTGTACCCTGCTGTCCCTCTGCCACCAGAGTCAGATCCTTTGCTACACTCTGCTGAGACAAGAACAATGTCCCTGACTGTGAGGGTGAGAGAGAGAGATATAGAGAGAGAGAGGGTAGCAGGGTGCAGCAACCCCAATTGTTTGGGAAGGGGGCAGCACAAGAGTAAGGGCATTTACTGCACCCTGTCCCCTTCCTGTGGAGGCAAGGGGCTGTGTGGTGCAGCAGGACACAACGGTGACAGGAGACAAAGGACAGCATTGTGCAGAAGCCTTGACTGTGGGGCAGGACACTGGTGGATATCAGGATACAGCAACCCTGACAGTAGTACACTGAGTACATTGTGCAGCAGCCCAGCCCATTTGGGGCAATGGAAATGTGTAGCAGGGCTCAGCAGCCCCAAATGTGGATGCAGGCGGCATGAGATTCTAGGGTGTAGCACAGCACAGCAGCCCTGACTGTGGAGACGGGGGACAACAGGGTGCCATGGCCCTGACTGTGAGCATGAGGACAGAGAGCAGCAGGGTGTAGCAGCCCTGAATGTTCGGGCAGGAGACAGGGGTGGCATCAGGATACAGCAGCCATGCCTGTCTGGGACAAGGAATGTGGGCAGCAGAGTATATCAAAGGATTTGGCTCTGGTGGCAGGGGACAGCATGGTGCAACTGCCTTAACTGTGGAGTCATGCAACAGGGTGCAACAAATGCCCTGCATCTTGTGGCAAGTGGCAGTATGGTACAGCAGCCCAAACTACAGTGGCATGGGGAACTAAAGCACAGCAGGCCATGGCAACCCCAACTGTGTAGAAAGGAGCAGGGTGCAGGAGCCCCTGTCTCTGGTTACAAGGGATAGAGGACAGCATGATGCAGAAGTCTCAACTGTGGTGCAGAACACAGGAGAGCATCAAGGTACAGCAGCCCTGACTTTGAGATGGGGTACAGATGGTGCAGCAGCCCTGCCCATTTGGGGCAATGGAAGTGGGTAGCAGGGTGTAGCAAAAGCCCCACCTCTGGTGGCTAGGGCAGCATGGTACAGCAGCCCCAGCTGTGGAGGCAGGGGACCTGGCATACTAGGGCTTAGCATGGCACAGCAGCCCTGACTGTGGAGACAGGAACAGGGATCAACAGGTGGAGCTTCCCTAACTGAGAGGGAGAGAGGGCAGCAGGGTGCGTCACCCCCAACTGTTTGGGCAGGGGGTGGAAGGGTGCAGCAGCCCTGATTCTTTAGGCAGGGGATGGAGGCAGCAGGGTGCACAATCCCTGACTATGTGGGAGAAGACAGTGGGCAGCAGGATGCAGCAGTCTCGCATGTTGAGCAGAAGGCAGGGGGCTTGTGGGGCAGGGACAGGTGGCAGTAGACTGCAGCTGCCTCAACTGTGGGGCAAAGACACAGTGCATCGGGGTGCCACATAGTGTTTCTAGTTGTACACGTACATGATATATTTTCACACAGAAACCACCAAAGAACTGAAATTTGTGAGTTCAGACAGGTGCCCGTCATACTCTGCTACAGTATTTCAAGCACATGTACTGTTTGTCAATCTGACATAAAAAAAAAAATGTTCTTACATGAACATATTTATGAAGGCTACATCAAAGACAAACTGTTTCTGTGAATGAACAACATTTAGATTTATTTTATATTTATTAAACAGCCCTGTGCTATATAGTTAGAAAAAAAATCAGATTTTTGATTAGAAAGAACTGAAAGCTTTGATAGACATGCTGATTTCTCACAGAGAAAGATTTCCACTACTTCAATTCAGCATTGAAATTAAAATGATCAGCTTTTTATCAGACGATAATGATATGTTTTAAGTTGATCTATCTAAACACAAACCAGAGACTGGGTTTGTAAGAAACTTGGAGAGCTCAGCAAACCATTAACCCTACAGAGTGCTGCTCTGATTGGGAATCTGAAACAGTAAGCTACTCCAAAATGATGTCATCATACTCCAAGTTTGACTGAGAGGACAAAAATAACTCCACTGTTTTCAGCCACTATAGAGCAAGTTAACAAATGCTGATGTAAAGAAAAACACAAAATCAAACAGCATGAAATTTTCAGGAAACACTAATCATGACACAGGGACTTGAATGTCAGCTTTTCAAGCTTTTATAAAAAATATGCAAAAACCGTTGCACATGATCTTTAAGATCCACAGGCACCTTGGATCTTGTTATACCTAGATATAATATGGAAATAGGGAGACAATCAGTATTTGTTGGAGGACCACAGCTGTGGAAAGGCCTGCCCAAAATATTAAGAATTGCGGGAAATAATATAAAGTGGAGGGACATAAAATACTGGTTAGGGGTAGCTAATGAAAACACCAGGCACTGTTGTACCCCTTATTGAATAAATGTCTATTGGCACCTGATCATTGAACTTGAAAAGTAATAGAGTTTAAGATATTTATTTTTATTGACCGGGTTAAGTGCACTAGACAAATCCTGCCTATTTTCAGGCACGACCCGAGGAAGGGGGATACAGATGAATGCCAACTGACCTTGAACCAGATTAAGCTGTTGGTGGTATTTTTAGTGAATGAGGGAAATTTGGCCAGGACACAGGGGAAATTCCCCTACTCTTTGGAGGGGGAACCTTTGGTGGACGGATGCAAGATGGCCACTTCTGCTCAGGCATCGGAGAGTATGGAGGTGGTGGAGACAGGGGAGTGGGCCTCCTCCCCTGCTCTGGTGGAATCAGAGGCTGAAAGTCTGGTTACAGTTCTACAGGACGCTTCTCTGCCTATGGGGTTTTTCGACTTGAATGAGGAGGTACGATCTGGAATTTCTGGCACTCCTAACTCGTGTGGTACTCAGTTGGAATCGGATACTGTACTTACTCACAAGAAACGCCTGCTTCAGGAAGTGCTTTCAGAAGCTGAACACTGCGCTCGCCGCAAACTGCAGCTGGTGAATGAAATTACTACTTTGCGTATGGTTTCTCCTGGTGTGGCCGTTTCGGCTTCCCGTACTTCCGGGTCACGATCTAGTGATGCTAGCACTACAGCTCTGCCATGCCTTTCTGCTCCTCGGCTGCAGTCCGTTTCGTCTCTGCAGCCTCAATTGACTCCTGCTTGATTTTAAGATCCTGTTTCGGAACTTGGAGGTCGGAATGAGGAAGCGACGGATCCCCTAGGTCTGGTTCCTTTGGCTGCACCGCTTTCGATTAAACGGATGGGTATGACAAATGTGGTGCTTCAGGGTGATGTTCTACAGTCTGATTTAACTGATTTGGCAGCGGGGGGGGGCAGGACAGAGTGTATGGGTAATGGAAATGCTGTGCAAGGCCTGGGGACTCCTACTGCTGCACCTGTCTCCCCTTTGTCCTCTGAACTTGTGCATTCCCCAACTGTTCTGAGTGCAAGACCCATGAGGGCTACTACTGATTCTTCAGGTTGGTTGCCTGAGTCTGCCATAGCGGCTGCAGGCTGGCTGCAACACCCCAATGGTAGCTGGGTGCCGGATCCTGCAGATGTTACTGTGCAGCGATATCATTCTTCTGTTAATGCCTCTGTTGCTTCTTGCTCCTCGACTGCTGCTGCCACAGTTTCATTACCTGTACAGCAGTCACCTTCCTTGGTACCTATTGTTCTGGTTTCTGCACCAGTTAATCTCTTCTCTACTATAAGTATAACGTCTGAGACGAAGGTTCCAGATCCTGAGCAGTCTATAGAGGACCCCCCCCCCCCCAATTTAAACTTTCAGACCTTTTCTCTAATAAGGGTGAACCGGCTCCCCGAAGGAATGCAGTGCGGTTGATTTATAAAGGTGGCTTGGAAGATCTGCCTGACAGACTCTATATTGCTAAGGTTTTGCTAAAAGGTTCAATGAAATTTTTGTCTGCTGATATCTATGCACTAATTCATTTGGGAAACTCTAATTATGATGTTAGCTTTAAAACTCCTTCAGGTTTAAAGCATTTTTGGGTTATGTTCCAGGTTGTTAAGAACTCTCCTCTCTGGATACCTTTTTTTGCAGTGCCCCTTACTAAACTGTCTGTAAAATTGATTACCATTTTGTTTCGTAATGAGGGGGTACACATCGAGGACATTCTTTTTTGGTTACGTAGGAGATGTGAAGTTCTGGATAAACCAGTACCAATTTTGGATAGTGAGCAGATTTGGAACGGGGGGTTGGAAATTAAGGGTTAAATTGTTTGCCTCCAGTAATGGCCCTCAACATTTACCCAACAGTTTCTTTTTGGGAAGGGATAGGGGAAGTTTGTTTTATGTTGGTCAGCCGAAGTCATGTTTTAAATGTGGTTCACATACTCATCTTAATACAGCTTGTGATACCCCTCGATGTTCCCATTGTTTTGAATTTGGGCATTTGGCTACTAAGTGTCTAAATTTGTTTAAATGCAATTTATGTGAACAGACCGGACATGGGTATGCCAAATGTCCTTGGGCATCCCATAATAGGGATGATTGTCCTTCACATGAGGATTTGATTATGGTTGCTCAGCAAACTGGCTGTGTTCCGCCTCGACCCCCTTCTCCTGGAATTTCACTTCCTCAGTCGCCACTCCCTAGTGTTTCTTCTCATTCAGGTGCAAACGCAGGGCTTTGTGCTTCTGTACCAGTGGATGGGCTGGATACCAAGTCTCAGCCTCCCTCGGTGGCAGTTTCCACTGTAGTCTCCTTACCCACTCAGTCTGCTCTTCCTTTAGATGAAAAGTTGGATGAGATGGAGATGCCTCCTCCTCCATCTCAAGCCCTACCTTTTAAAAAGGTTACCACAAAAAGACGACAGAGATCGGGAAAGCCAGTTCCGACTCAACAAGTACCTAAGGCCTCTACCGGTGGTGTTTCTTCTGATTCGTGGAAACAAGGCAACAGCTTTGCTGTTTTGGGATCTAAGGATGACTCTGATGGTAACGACTCGGATCTTTCTTCCAGAGCTTCTGTGGTTACTGACAATTTTTCCGAGGGGGATGACGGAGACATGATACAGGCGGAGGGTCTTCCTAGATGCTCTCAGCGTAGGCGAGTTTTTAAAGTCCCCTGATTTCTAGTTTCTTGGTATGAGTACTAGTTCTCCTGTAATGTCTCTTTATCTCTATTTTATTATGGCTTCTTTGACGTTTACCTCAATCAATGTTAATAGCATAAAGAGTCATAAAAAGATGGTCACTACTTTGTCCTGTTTGCACCTCTTACAAAGTGATGTTATTTGTCTCCAGGATACGAGGTTGAAAACTCTTTGTAAGGTGCAGCAGGCTCATAACTTATGGTCTGCAGGACCGTCCTTTTGGTCAAATGGGGACACCCTGTGTGATGGGGTGGGGGATTTATTTACAAATTCTGCATTAAAGGTTTCTAGGATGGTGGATATTTGTCCAGGACGTGTGTTATTGCTTGATCTAAATTTTTGGGGTGAAAGATTTCGCCTAATTAATATTTATGCTCTGCAGACTAAAGCACTTTGTGTTGCACTTCTGAATGACATTCATCCCTATTTGTATACTTCACGTTTAATTGTTTGGGCGGGTGACTTTAACTGTGCGTTTAGTGTCGTTGATAGAGGTATGAAGACGTCCAAATTGTTTTGTGACTCACAAAAGTTGCTGCAAATTTTGGATACTTCTCAACTTAAGGATGCGTATCGCTGTATCCATCCTACGGTGGTAGGGCGTTTTAAAAGCGTTATCTTCAAGGATTGATTTTATTTCCCTTTCCACCCCTTTGCAAGTAACCAAAGTTGATTTGCGGGTATGGGAATTTTCCGACCACAAGTCTCTCTCGGTAACCTTAACGTGGGATGGTACTCCGCGATGTAAAAAGAATTTGTGGAGGTTGAATTCCTCATTGTTGTCTGATGAATTTCTTCAACTAGCTTGGAAGTCAGAATTGTATGCTAGGCTTTCAGTTCTCGATTTTTATGATGATGTGGCTTCCTGGTGGGATGATTCTGAAAAGGATTGGAAATCCTTTTCAGAATATTCTCGTTCTAGAATTAATGCGATATCTTGAATATTTAAGTCTCAGGGCACAATTACAGAAATTGATTTCTTTAACTGAAACTGAAGGGTTGGATTATAGTACTCAAATTATAAAAATAAAACAGCAGATGTTGGAATATAAATATGGTAGGGCTAGGTCTCTAGACCATGAACACCGTTTCGGTTTGAAGTTACACAAGGGAGCATTGGATCCCTTCCAAGATTGTAAAGAAAGGGTTGGTAAACGTGTTATTAACGAATTGGCTGATGACTCCGGCAACTTGGTAAAGACTCCTACGGCTTTGCTAGAAGTTGTTGGACGTTATTTAGGTAATTTATATCAGAAGGATGAGGATGTACAAAGTGGATTGATAGACTTTGACAGGCTACAAATTCCTCATTTGAGTGGTTGCGGACGGCCAGCATCTATTGCGAGATATATCAGAATCAGAATTAAGGGAAGCTATTTTTTCATTGAATGTGGATTCTACACCAGGTACGGATGGTTTAGGCATGATCTTTTATCGGACTTTTCAGGAAGAGTTGGTCCCGCTGTTGTCTAAGTTGTATAACTTTATGTTGGCATCGGCACGGGTTGGCCCCATCGATGAATCAAGCATTGGTTGTCTTGCTTTATAAAAAAGGTGCGAAAACTGATTTACATAATTGGAGGACTTTGAGTTTGTTGAATATGGACTTAAAAATTTTGAGCAAAATTTTATTGCGTAGATTGATTGGTAGTGGACACGGTGATAAGCCCTAAATCAATCTTGTTCCATACGGGTAGAACACAATATGATAATTTATTGTTACTACATGAGCTTTTCTGCATATGATCGGTTTTCTGAAAGGTTATTTGCTTAGTCTTGATCAGGAAAAGCGTTTGATCGTGTTTCCATGCTTTTCTATTCTCTGTAGTTGCACGCTTATGGGGTACCACAGGGTTTTATAGATTGGATACGGTTATTATATCACTCTGCCTATCTCATTCCAAATGTAAATGGATGGCTTGGTACTCCAGTGGCTGTACAGAGAGGGGTTCGGCAAGGCTGTCCATTAAGTCCGCTGTTGTATGTGTTTTTCATTGATGTATTTATTCATATGGTTAGTGTTCATGAGGGTCTGGCAGGGGTTCGTCTTGCAGATAGTGTCTTGCCAATTAAAATTCTTGCATATGCAGATGACTTGGTTGTTTGTCTTTCTGAGATTTTGGAAGGGCCTATTATTAGTGCTGCATTGGATTTGTTCTCCAAGGTTTCAGGTTCTAAGATTAATTATGAGAAATGTAGAGGTTTCACTTTTGGCTCCTCTCCAGTCCCAGGCTCTGGTACTATTGCTGGTGTTGTTATTTCTAAGACTCCGATTTCTATTTTGGGGATTGAATTTAGTGATGGCGATGTGATGTATGCAAATTGGCTTCATAAGCTAAACACTGCTCAGTCGATAATAGCAAGATGGAGGGGTAAACAAATAGCCAAAAGAAAACGTGTATTGCTTATTAAAACTTTGTTGTTACCGATTTTTTTGAATATTAGTTATGTGTTTCCTCCGCCGATGTCTCTTTTCACGCCTTTATATAGTATATTTTTCAAGCCTTTTGGGGAGCAGACTGAATCCTATTAAGAGGGGTTTCACTTATAGAGGTATGACAGAGGTAGGGTTGGTATGGTCCACCCAGTGGCTTTTTTCTGAGTATTTTCTTTCTTATAATTTCTGTCCTTTGCTTCGACCGGGTACGAAGGTTTGGTTTCCTTGTGTTAGGTTATGGTTTGTGTTGGGTTTACCATTGTGGAAGCAGAGCAAATCTTCACTTTTGCTAGGACTCCCAGGTTTCCTAGTTATGGTATTGTGGCTTTCATCTTTTGTTGAAATGGAAACTTACAGTTTCACATTTGGAAACAATGTCTAAGCAAAGTATATAATTTAATTGTTTTGCGGATTTTTCAGATACATTAACTTTTCCGGATTGTCCTCTGCAGTCTCAAGAAAGGATTCTGATGCTGCTCTCACATAAACGTCTACCTGATTTTCTATGGGATAGTGTTTGGCTGAGTTCTTATGGTAGATTACCGGTAGGTAGCACGCATAAACATAAGTAACTCAGTGATAGATGGTGTACTAGAGAGACGTGCGTCTCTTTGTTAGAAACACAAGAACACCTTTTTTTAGATTGTCCCTATATTAGACCTTCTTGGGTTTGGTTGGCAAATAGATGGAAAGAACCTTTATTTTTATCGCTTTCCTATGGTACTTTGATGTACGGTACAAATAGGGATGAATGGCCTATGTAACCTGCTGACACTTTATTGTTAATTTTCTTTGTTATTGGTTTTTATATTTGGCAATCCAGATGTTTATGGTCTACTCAACAGCGTAATGTTTCCTTTGATGACCTCTTTTTTAATACAACCACTACTATGCAGAATATTTACGCCTCTGATATGAAGACTTATGGTCACGTGAAATGTTCCCTTTTATGGGTAAATTGTGTCCAATGGCTGAGTTGATTATGTTACTTCTGTTTCTATTGTTTATGTTATGAGTTTTTTTGCTTCTTTTTTGTATGCGTTTGTTTTATTGTACTTGTTTTGATGCTTGTCTGGAGTCCTCCTTTCAATAAAAGTTCCCCTACTCTTCGGTAGGGGGCCCTGCGTCTGTGTGGTGTGTCATTCGATGGCTGACTCTGGTGGGGAACGGATGATGTCTGACTTGCCAGTGGCAATGGAAGTGCTTCTGCAGGAATTTGGAGTCTCTGGAACCGCTGTAGCGGCGGCTGGGATGCACCCCTTGGGTGGCCAGCATATCGCCCAAAGTGGCGGTTCCGTCCCCACTGTGATGGATGCCTTATGTTTAGACCAGAAGAAGTTGTGCCTCGAGGAGGAATTACAGAAAATTATAGCCCAGTTACATACCGATGCCTCGCAGAAGGAGGAACATCGAAAAAGGAAGCGCTCAGTTGCCTCTCCCTTACCTGCCAGTGCCTTGGGTCCTGCTAAACTTCTGGCTGCTTCGGGCAGCCCGATGCGCCTGCTGAGCAGGATGGAAGGACCCCACATCAAAACTGGAGTGCAGGGGATGACACGGTGTTGTCGCCTGAACTCGCGTTGTCTTCTGCTGGCTGGATTTTGTCGCCAACTGGTGTCTGGTTACCAGATCCTCAGCTCCCGCTCCCTGGTTCAGACTCGGCTTTGCCAGTCATTTCTACGTCTCCCTCGGTTTCTAAGGAAAATTCCGGAGCACTGCCTGGGCCTACAGGTACTGTTTTACTTTCTGGGAATCCATTTGCTGTTACGAGTGAGACTGGGCCATAGCCCGCAATATAATCGGAAGGTCCCTCTTCCCGTGCAGGTACTTCCACAGCCCCTGACCCCCCGACCTATGCTAGCCATTTCCACAAGCCTGTGGAGTTGGCAAAGAGATGGAATGCCATCCATCTTCGTTTTGTGGGCAATCGGGATTCGGCCCCTGACCGTTTTCATGTGCGCAAGGTTTTATTGAAGCAATCCTTAGGCTTTTCCCCATTGGAGGTTTATGCCCTGATACATGCGCAGGGGGAGTGTACTTTTGATGTCAGCTTTAGGACCCCTGCATTGCTGGAACGTTTTTGGTGTCGCTATTCTACTTTAAAAATGAATCCTCTTTGGGTGGACTTTGTTGTGATTCCCTTAACTAAACAGCCATTCTGGATTATCACTGTCCTTTTTCAGAATGAGGGAGTGAATATTACTGACATAGTGTATTGGCTTGAGAAGAGATGTGCTATTCAGGGTAATCCAGCTCCCATCATGGACTATGAGGGTTTTTGGACTGGGGGCTGGAAAT
Organism: Neoceratodus forsteri; assembly: GCA_016271365.2. Classification (NCBI taxonomy): domain Eukaryota; kingdom Metazoa; phylum Chordata; order Ceratodontiformes; family Ceratodontidae; genus Neoceratodus; species Neoceratodus forsteri. The sequence continues at coordinate 184,931,980 of CM028133.1, read as the reverse complement.
TCAAAGTTAAACTGCAGCACTCTGAGCAAGATATTGTACATTTACCTAATTGTTTCTTTATAGGCCGGGATAAGGGTTTTTTGTTTTACCCAGATCAGCCCAGAATGTGTTTCAAGTGTGGCTCTCGTCGGCACATTAGCACAACTATGAGGTTCTTAAATGCACTCATTGTGGGAGCTTGATGGGTCATTACAGTACTCATTGTTTCCAGGATCCTAAATGTAATCTCTGTGACGATCTTGGTCATGTTTTCACTGATTGCCCATGGGCTGCAAAGAATACAGAGAATGCAGATTTTGGTGTGCAACATTATTATATTAGGAGGCTACTGCTCCTCCATGCCTCTAGGTCCTAACCTCATCTGGTCTTCCTGATCCAGGGTTCTGGATCATCACTTCCCTGCCCCCAGTGGTGTTGGACATGACCCCGGTTCCAGGGCCCAGCTCGACTCCCTCCGAGTGGATTTCGCCCACCTCTCCCATCTGCGCAACTGCCTTCTGCCCCAGAGATCTCGGTGGTTCATGGCCGGAGGGTTCGGACTACTAAGCCTAAGCACCCGAAATTGTCAGTTGCCCCTTTGGAAGATTCTAACCCATATGATGTCCTCAAAGATGTTTCTTCAGATATGGAAGGGGACTTTTCGGCCTCTTTGGCCTGTCCGCCTAGTGTTGCTCCATTATCCAATTCTGGGGGGTTGATGGATTGTAGTCCAGCTGCAATATCCAGTGGCAGGGTTACCCGAGCCTCGAGTAAAGTTAAGTGACAACCTTTTTTTTATTCATGACTTCCCCTTTGTATCATTTCAATCTAGCTTCCTTGAACGTTAATAGTATTCAGTCTGAATTCAAGAGATTAGCTACCTACGGGCTTTTTTTTTAAATCTGATTTAGACTGTTTATTTCTCCAGGACATTAGCCTTCACTCTCCGGTTCTCCTGGAGGGAGCCTCTGCCGGCTGGATATGGGGTGCTAGCTACTGGTCTCAGGGTCTGGATGTTTGTTCTGGCATTGGGATTTGTTTTTTCTCACCGGTTAAGGTCCTACAACATTTAGACATCTTGGAGGGCCGTACCTTTTTACTGGATGTTTTGTGGAAAGGCTTGCCTTTTCAGCTTGTGAATGTTTATGCCCTTCAACTGAAGCATGACAGGGTTCGGCTCTTTCGGGCCATTCAACCCTTTTTATTTACTACTATGCATGTGGTTTTGGGGAGTGATTTTAATTGTACACTTCAGCCGCCTGGTTTGGGCCCACAGTTGAAAAAGCAATACTGTGATGTCTCCTGTTTACAAGATGTCATTTCTGATGTGGGTTTAATTGATGTGTTTGGTTCTCATTTTCCACTAGCCCTCGTACATATTTTTGAGGCCTGTTCGTTGAGGATAGATTATTTTTATTTCCCTTCCCTTCAGATACAAGAAGCTGGCTGGTGGCTGTGGCCACCTCTGACCATAGGATGTTGGTTTTTAGTGGGTAGCCATCTGGAGCAAAAGACGGTCTGGGGTATTTGGAAATTAAATATGTCTTTGCTGGACCTCCCCATTCAGGAAGGTTTTCGTCACCTTTTGGAAGCAAAGCATGTTTTTTTTCTGTAGAGATACTGGTGCCTGGTGTGAGATTGAAGTTTGAGTTTCGTTTCTTATTTTAAGACTGTGGGACGACAACGGACACAATATAAACATGACACATTGCAATGTTTGCGGTCAGTCTTGCATACTTTAGCGCCAGGTATTCTGTTGGGGACTTGACTGTCTTGGTACCCTTAGAGATAGGGTGATTGGTATGCAATGAGATATGATACAGGGTGTTGTGAGACAACAAGCGCTTCAGCTATTTAACCCAAGCGGCATGATACGATTCCCCTTTGATACCTGTGCTCGGGTTCGGAAGCGTACCATGCTTTCTTTCGTGTACTACTGGTGCCCACGGTTTCTGAGAATTTGCCATTTTGGCTGAGATTCAGCATTTTTCCTGGCTGCATTTACCAGTGAGTCCCTGTCACAAGATGACATGTCACATTGGTTGCATGCATGCTCTTTGCCTAGTCTGTCTGAGGATCTGGGTAAGATTTTGACTACCCCGCTTTCACTTGCAGAGGTAAGACGAGTTATTTGGTCTCTTCCTATTGGTACCTCCCCTGGTTCTGATGGATTGCCGCATGCCCTTTACAAACGTATTTGGGATTCGTTAGGGGAAGAATTGGTAGCCGTCTTTAATAGGGCGTTGGACCTCGGTGCATTGCTTGCTGGCATGTACGAGGGAGTCCTGGTGCTTTTGTTTAAGGATGGTGATAGGGAGGATCTGAGGAACTGGCGACCCATCACCCTTCTTAATACTGATAGTAAAATTTTGATGAAAGTTTTGGGGAATAGGGTGGTTAGGGTGTTGGACGCTATTGTTCACCCCACCCAGTTCAGTGGGGTCCCCCCTAGGAAGATACAGGATGCCTTGATTCTTCTCCAAGAACTCCTTCATAAGGGAAGTACTCAGGAGTTGATGGGGCATCTTGTCAGCCTGGATCAGTCCAAGGCCTTTGATCGGGTGGAATATAGTTATTTGTGGGAGGTTTTACGTTGTTATAGGTTTCCTGCACAGTTTATTTCTTGGTTACAGTGTTGCTATAGTGCTGTTCATGTTCTGCCTATTATGAATGGTTGAGTAGGTGACAGAATCCCTGTGGGTAGAGGGGTTCGACAAGGTTGCCCTCTCAGTCCTTTTTTGTATTTATTGACCTTAGACCCCTTGCTTTTTAGGCTTCATAGGCTTGATAATATTATGGGCCTTTCTGTGAGTGGTTCCAATGTTCAGATTAAATCAATAGCCTATGCTGATGATCTTTGTTTAGTTTTGGCTGATCGAGCCGTGGCCTTTTTGGCCCAGGCCAAATTGAAGTTTTTTTTCGGCTGTTACTGGCTCCATTTTGAATCCGGGTAAGTGTTGTATTTTATTACTGGGATGTGATGGTTCTGTGTGGTCCTCTATTTGGCAGTTTCCGGTGGTGCCTGGCTATACTCAGCTCCTGGGTATTTATTTTGGTGGTCCAGACCCACAATTTTATAATTGGGACATTAAGCTTCGTTCTGCTCATCTTTTGGTTGCCAAATGGAACAAATGGCGGATGTCTAAACATAAGAAGATTTTATGATTAAATCCCATCTGTTGCCTACTTTTTATTTCTCTCACGGTTTTCCTCCCCCGCTCTGGAAACTACCGTCTATAGTGTTTTTCAGTGCTTATGGGGAGTACACTAAATCTTAAACACATGCGCTACCTATTTGCCCCGCCTGGGGTGGCTAGTATGATTAACCCGGTGTTTTTTTTTATGTTACTTTCTTTTTTCATAATATTGTTCCTCTCCTTCGTAATAATTCTAAAATATGGGGCCCATGGGTGTTGGATGAGCTTGGTCCTCTCTTGTTGACTTGGAGTTCCTCTGATTTTATTTTTAAACACGTTAAAGTCTCTCTCCTGGCAACATATTGGAAGGATGTGGTAGGGAAGCTTAAGGTTTGGAGGGTGTCTTATAAACAACTTACTACTGGGACTCGTAAGGCTGTTTATCATTGGCTCTTGGAGACTCATTTCATGGAGGATCCTTGGTTTGCAGAACATCCTTCTTTAGTCCGGGATTCTTTTACCAGGTTTCTCCACAGTCCTTGGATCCCGGCTTCCATGTGGGATTTTCTTTGGCTTTATATACATCAGAAGTTGGGGGTTAAGGGGAATTTGAAACATAAAGGTATTGCTGACCGGACTTGTCCTAGAGACTCTTCCTGCTCAGGCATAGTGGAAAGTATTATTATTATTATTAGAGTCTAGGATTACAACACCTTTGAGTCAAGGCTCTTTTACAAAGGTTCCACGTCAAAGAACATCATTACATGAAAAAGGCAAGAATAATCAACACACAATGGTTACGATATAATACCAAAAAATTACAACAGCCAAATGGAGGGGGAGGGGGGGTGGAGGTTAGAGTACATAGGCAGTCAGAGGCATTTGTTGTGCGAGAAGGTAGCTAGTAAGTAACTAGTAGGCGCATACAGTTGTGAGGAGTGACTCATTTATTTTTTGATTGTCCCTCTGCTGTTGAATTTTGGGCTCTTTTTCACACCTTCTGGCCTTCTAACCCATTTCGGAGTTCAGACCCTGAGGTCTGGGTCAGTGGTATTCTCCCCAGTGCACGGAGGAAGTTTGACTCTTGTACTTTGCTACTGTTTATGGGATATGTTAAATTTCAGCTCTGGCAAGCCCGCTGTGAGTTGACCCTGAGACAGCGTTTGTTATCTTGTGATCATGTGTTTTCTACAGTACGCCGGGATATCCTTAGATGGCGTACATTTGAACATGATTCCACTTCTCCTGATCTTTATCACTTGTGGTGGCAACATATGACTTGGTTGGATACTGGTTAGCGTACTTTGTATGCAGTACTACGATTTTGTATGTTTACAGTTTATGTTTACTGTACTGCTTTAATGCTTTTGATTTCTCTCATTATGCTGTTGCGTGCTGTATTACACTTTTGTATACTTTTTGTTTTAAGCTTTGAATATTATATTCCCCCTTCTCTTTTGGGGGGGGGGGGTCTGCTCAGCATTTCATACTCAGTTTTCAGGACTCTAATGACAGAGATTTTTGAGTTGACTGTATGATGCCATACTTCTTTCTGTTTATTTTTTGTTTTTGCATCATGATTTCATGTGTATAGTAACACTATTGTGTATATGTTTTTGCTTTCCAGTTCTAATGCGAAATTCTCCATCTCTTTTAGTTGGGGGGTTCGGCATTTTTAATTTTTTGGGACTTTAAAACATTGATTTTTTTTTTGACTGTATGCTGTACTACTTGTTTATGTTTATCTTTGTTTCTGTATTATGATTTTGTGTGCTGTAACTCTATTGTGTATCTGTTTTGCTTTCTAGTTTTAGTGTCGTTCCCCTACTCTTTGGTGGGGGGTTCAGCATTTATTATTTTTTGGGACTCTGGAACACTGATTTTTGTTTGATTGTATGCTGTAATACTTATTTATGTTTATCTTTGTTTTTGCATTATGATTTTGTGAGCTGTGACACTATTGTGTATATGTTTTGCTTTCCAGTTTTAATAAAAAATTCCCCTACTCTTTTCAATTAGTGCCATGGGATCTTTAACATCCACCTGAGCTACCACCAATCCAGGCAGATGGGACCTCGGTTTAATGTCTCATCCGAAAGACGGCATCTCAGAATTACAGCACCCCTCTCATGCTGCACTACAGTGTCAGTACTGGGATATTAACCCAAGTGCCAGATGGGGGAACTGAACCCACAGCCCTCTGATCTCCCGGCCTCAGAGGCCAGTGTGCTACCTACTGAGCCTCTGACACTGACAGCAGATATAATCAGATATAAGTATAGGTAGGGTATTGTTACTCAGGCTGTGTTTTCCTTTTAAATTGAACATTATATTTATTCTGTATTTTTGTACTTGTATTGTGAATGTACTGTAAATTGATGTGTCACATGGACCTAATTGTAAATGAGCAAATGCTCAATTGAGTGTATCCAATTCATAAAGTGATTTACGAATAAACATTTTACTACTACTTCCTTCCTTCCTTCCTCCCTCCTTCCCTCCCTCCCTCCTTCCTTCCTTCCTTCCTTTCCTTCCTTCTTTCTATCTTTCTTTCTTTCTTTCTCATCTTTCTGTACTTTAGTTTTTGTTAACCAAGTGGGAACACTAGACAAATGTCTATTTTCAGGTACAACCTGGGAAAGTACAAAAGAAACAATGTTACAATTAATCAGGAATTACAGGTAATGCAAGGCAGGATACAATTACAGGTACAGCAGAGCATGATAAGACTACCAGAAACAGACTAGAACACAATAAGATTACACATAACAATAGGTAGCAGACAGTAGCAGTCACAGATAGCAATTTGCCAGCCTAGAATGAGAACAAATACAACACTAGACAGTCAATAATAGGCAGTAATAAATAACAACCAGCCTGGAATGATATCATTACAATATACTGTAAGTGGTAGTTAGTTCCGCAGGAACAGTTACAAGCCAAGGAGGCCTGTAAATGTTTTCTCAGGGCACCTCTGAAGGGGGAAGATAGGAGGGAGTACTTCGTAAGGGCACTTGCAGGGAATTCCAGAACTTTGGTGCAGATGAGGAGAAAGACTGTTTACCCATCCTGGCGGCACACTTGGGAACATGGAGTAGAGACCTGTTAGAAAATCTGAAGGGTTAAGCCTGATGGGAGCACTGAAGGAGCAAAGTAGTAGACGCAGAAGTAGGGGATCTTAGGAGCTTATTTTATTTATTTTTTTGCTATTATTTTTTTCCCTGCAGTGCAGTCCTCCATCTGGAGGGCACCACCAGCCCCATCCCCTGGTGTCCACCAGCCAGCGCTGGCACTTACCCCCCAGGGCTTGCCCCCCCGGTGGGGCCAGTGGGGTTCCCCAACACCTGTTGGAGACCGGATCCAGTATGGCCAGTGCCATGGCTAGCCGGCAGCGGGGGCCTGAGCGGCGTCCTCCTTCATCTGCCGCACTGCTCCTTTTTCCTGTTTTCTGCCCCCTTGCGGGCATGTGGTGTGCAATGAGCTTGTGGTGAGGTTGTGCATGCTCCCATGTGTGCCCACGTCAAGCATCTGCTGCATTCCCTCCCCACGTTGTTACGGCTCCGTGTCGCTGAGACCCCGTCTCCGCCAGGGGTCAGACATGCACCAGCCACTGATCCCCCCCCTCCCCGGAGATGGAGAGCAGTCCTTTGGATGCTTGAGCCATCTCCTCCCCTGCCTACCCATGGCGGCCTGTGCTCGTTCCTGAACACAGGTCGCCAGCAAGGCGCAAGGTGTGGTGTTCAGCACCTCAACCCTCAGCACCACTGGGCCAGCTTTTAGGAGCTTATTTAGGAAATACCCAAGAACATGAGAGCACCCAGTGGATTTAGCATACTGTACCATGAATCTATGCCATGCTCTATATCCTTGGCTTTAGTATACTAGTCATGCTATGCTTTTCCTGCATATTTTTTGTGTGTACTGCTTTTTTATCCTACAATGTATTATTGTTTCTTTTGCCCTGTATATTTCATTCATATTTTGATTTTACTGCCCTTTTTTCTACTGTGTATCATATCATTGTCTATTATGTATTCTGTACAAGCGTCACTGTTGATATTTTTGAATCTTTTGGCTGTGCTAACCAGGATCTCCTTGTAGTGAGCATTGCTCAGTGGAGCCTTTTCATGGTAAAATAAATAATTTTTTTTGTAGTTTTTGTTGACCGGGTAAGTGCACTAGGCAAATCCTGCCTATTTTCAGGCACGACCCGGGGGAGGGGGATACAGATGAATGCCAGCTGACTTTGAACCAGATTAAGCTGTTGGTGGTATTTATAGTGAATGAGGCAAATTTGGCCAGGACACCAGGGAAATTCCCCTACTCTTGTCGGTAGGGGGACGCTCTGGTCACGAGGATGGATCTCTCAGTCTCTGAGACACCCTGCTGCAGTACAGACCTTTCGTCCTGTGTACCTATGCTGCTCCTGGATGATTCCTCTGATTCTCAGCCTGTTCCTACTGAAGCAATGCATCTATCTCTGCCTGTGACTTTGGAGTCTTCACCTGCCATCATACCGACTACTTCTTCTGTGTCTCCGGAGAGTTCGCATTTACAGGATGTTTCTGCACCAACTGAATCTGTTGTTCAGTCGGAACGCAAGTCTACAGCGGCATTGTGTGCTGCACCGTTGCTTTCCCCAGGTTCTTCCGGGTCTACCACACGAAGAGTCACCGCGACTGCTGAGTCGCATTCTGGGACTATGAAACTCATGATTTTGGACCCTTTGGTGGAATCCTCCCAGTCTACATCTGCTCAGCCTCCCATCTCTACTACTGCCTTGCTCCATTCTTGGTTTGGTTTGCCGGTTTCGAAGGACATTTTGGACCCCACCTGGACTGCTCCTGAGGCATTACAAGGGGCAGGTTGGACTCAATCTCCTTCAGGCACTTGGATACCGGATCCCTCGTGGGATGTGGACAGACATGGAGTTTTATATTCCCCCAACAGGCCTGCACATCGTCTGAGCTCCAACGAGGTACCTCCTAGTAATGACATTTTAGTTCAGAAAGACCGTAATGTTTCTTTGTCTAATGATGTTTCTAAGGTTTCATGGGGGGATATTATGGACTCTGGGGACCTTGCTTGTGCTGCTGTTTCTCCACTTACATCACAGGCTTCTGAGTTGCCCCTTATTGTTTTGTCCCAGGACCCAGAGGAATCCTCTCTATTACCTCCTACGATCCCTTCTCCCACTGCTCCTCCTAGTACTTCTGGTCCTCCTTCCCTCCCTGTGAATTCCGTCCCTACTTCCTTTAGTTCACTGGATACAGCCGGGGAAGGTGCCTCAAATGTGCTGGTTGACACTATAGCCCCCCATTTGGAGCACCCCTGCTAACAGGAGGCCTGTACTTTCCAATTTATTCAAAAACAAGCTTGAGCAAGCACCCCGTAGGAATGCAGTCCGTCTCCGTTATGGGGTGGACTCAGTTCCTGACCGCTATTATGTGGCCGGGGCCTTCTGAAGGCTCGTTACACTTTCAGGCCTCAGACATCTATGCTCTGATCCATATCTCTGGGGAGGAGACTTTTGATGTTAGTTTCAAGACCTCAGCTAGCTTGGACAGGTTTTGGCATGCTTATACCTCTCTAAAAAATTCTCCTCTCTGGACTCCCTTTTTGGTAATTCCCCTTACTAAACCAACTGTGCGTACAGTCACTATCATGTTTCGGAATGAGGGTGTTAGCATAAGTGATATTTATCATTGGCTACAAAATCAGTGTAATGTTCTGTCCCCGCCCGAAGCTGTTTTGGATGACGAAGGGTTGTGGACGGGGGGTTGGAGGTTTAGGGTTAAGCTTTTTCAAGTAAACTCACATGTGGTGCACTGACCTAACAGTTTTTTTTAGGTAAGGATAGAGGGGTCTGTTTTTATGGTGGGCAACCTCGGGCCTGCTACAAATGTGGGGCCACCACGCACTTAAGTAGTACCTGCAACTTATTGAAATGCAGTTTATGTGGGGGGTATGGACACCCTAGTGTTTCTTGTAAAAATATCTTTCAATGTAATTTGTGTAATGAATTGGGACATGCTTATCATCAGTGTCCCTGGGCTATCAAAAATTGTACAGAGGGTTGGAATTCAGAGGTCTTAGTTCAAAAAGCTCAGGATAAGGTTCAAGACCATCTTAATTCCTTGGGACCTGTTCCCAAACCCACAATGGCCCCCCCCCCATGTGCCTCCTATGGTAGATCCTCCTATTTCCCTGCCAGTACGTGACTCTGCACCTGACTTAGGCAATCCCTCTCCTTCTGAGTTGACGGTAGACCCTCCCCTCCTGCTACCCCCTTTTCCACTCCTGCTATTCCGATTCCGGATTGGAAGGTTTCAACCTGGCAGGCGGGTTACTAGCCGCTGCCCATAAAAATTTGAAAGTTCCTGATCTTCCCCTTTCCAATGCTTTTGACTGCCTGAAAGGTGACAAGGATGATACTGATGGTGACTCTGATGTATCTGCCTTATTATCTGACATTGATCTTCCTGCATCTAAACCTCCGGATGTTTCCAGGAAGAAACTCATGAAAACTAAAAAGGGGAGTAAAAAAAGGAAAAATATGGCTGTTATGGATGGTAGCGGTTGAATGACTTTTTTGGCCTGGCTACCCTCCGACTTGCATCCTTCAATGTTTGTAGCTTGAAAAGCTATAAGAGACGGATGGTTTTCTCTCATTTTGCTGCCTCACTTACTTTAGACATCCTTTTGTTACAAGAAACTCATGTCTCTATCTTATTTGAGGTACAACAACTTAGGCGTGGGTGGTATAAGGGTCCATCCTACTGGACTTTTGGGACTGACTCTGCTGATGGTGTAGCTATATTGTTTTTTTCACCACAGTTTTCTGCATCCCGCATCATAGATATTTTTCCTGGAAGAGCACTTATTATGGACTGCTCTATTTTTGATATTTTTTTACGTATTATTGTAATTTATGGTCCACAAACTAAAGCAGCTCGTATTGCTTTATTTGATTTAATCAAGCCGTTTTTATGTACTCGTAAACATATCATATGGGGGGGGGATTTTAACTGTTCTATAGATGTTGCATGTAGAACAGCTTCAGGGAAAAAAGTGTATTGCAATTCCTTGGCCTTGTCCTCTTTGATTAAGGATGCGGGTTTGCAGGACGCATATCGGTTTTTACATTCTGATGCGGGATACACGTACCATAGGTCAGTATTCCACACTAGGACTGACTATATTTTTGTCTCCAAACATTGTGTTCCTAATCGATTTCTTCTACGCCATACTGAAATTTCGGATCACTGCCTTTTGATAGGTACTTTTTTCATTGATTATATTTCTTTGTCCCCTGTTTCAACCTCTCCCCAATGGAAATTGAATAATTCTTTATTTTCTTCTTTTTTCGTTGAGTCTCAAGTCTGCACTATTTTTCAGGCCCGTATTTCAGTTCTCTGTTTTTATGATTCCATTTGGGATTGGTGGAAAGATTCGAAGTAGGAAATCTGTTTTTTCTTTCAACACCTGGGGAAGAAGATGGCTCGGGATAAATACCTTACATACTTAACCTATCGCAATCAGTTATATAAATTGATGTCCCTTTCTGTCTCTTCTCCTGTTGATTATTCTTCTCAAATCTCAAGATTAAGCGTCTCTTGATTTCTTTCCAATATGATAGTGCCCAAACTCTAGATTTTTTTATGCGCGTAGGTACTTCTCCGTCCCCGTCTGCTAATCCATTTTTAGCCTTTAAGGGCAGACTTTCCTCCACTGTCATGCATGGGTTAATGGATGGGCACGGTAATATTGTTTACACTATTCCTGAAATGTTTTCTGTTATGCATTCACATTTACAACAACACTTTTGTACTATTCCCCACTCTACTCCTGATTTATCCTCTGTTTTTTCGGCTCCGGACCCCCAGATTTCTGCACATCAAATACCAGACCTTATTAGTCCAATTTCAAGAGATGAAGTTGCTTGTGCCATATCACATCTCAAACTGAAGGTGGCCCCTGGACCTGATGGTCTCACACATGAGTTTTATAAAACATTTCAGGAAAATTTATTAGAAATCCTAACCCAAGTCTATTGGTATATCTTTTTTAAAATTCCTCTTTAAAAAAGGGGATATACACTCCATTGCTAATTGGAGACCCCTTCATCTCCTCAACACTGATTATAAAATTTTATCTAAAATACTTTGTTCTCGTCTTAGGAAGATTGCTCCTGATCTCATTGATCTGGCTCAATCCTGTGCTATACCAGGCCGTTCTATACAATCAAACCTTTTTTTTTTATGGGAGATTTTTGAAGCTCGGAATAGTAAAGGGTTATCAGGTTTTGTTTTCTCTCTGGACCAGACTAAAGCCTTCAATTCTGTATATCACAAGTATTTACTTCAGATTCTGTCACTCTATGGTATACCACAATTTTTTTTACAATGGCTGTCACACATGCTTTCCTTGGCATATTTTATTCCAATTATAAATAGATTCACGGGTAACACTCTCCTACAGATGGTAGGACTCCGTCAAGGCTGCCCATTTAGTCCCTTGTTATACACCTTTGCCCTAGATCCCATCATTCATCAAATTAAATGGGACTCTAGTATTGTTGGACTTGCGCCCTCTCCTGATGTATTACCTGTTAAGATTTCTGCTTATGTGGACGATGTAGTGTTATTTACATCAAATCTAGCCTCAGGTGATACTGCACTCCGAATATTTCAGTCTTTCTCTTTACTTTCAGGGGGTAGTATAAATTTGCAAAAAAGTGTCTGTGTTTCCTTGGACCCTGGGTCTGCCATTGTTTTGAGGGTGAATGGTATCAGGTTTTGTACTACTCCACAAAGAATTCTGGGACTCTGGTTTAATGTTCCGGATGGGGCTAGTTATAATTGGGAAACATGCCTCACACTTGGTGAGTCTAAAGTCCGGATTTGGAAGACTTGGAGGCTGGGGAAAAAGAAGAGGGTCCTGGTGGTGAAGAAATTTTTACTCCCTATTTTTTTGTTTCTTAGCCATATTTATGCCCCTCCTGAGAACTTAGAAACTAGGATTTATAGCACATTTTTTCAGATGATTTGGGGTAGTCGCCTTAATCCCATTAAACAGGCTGTGACTTATTTACCTGTCCACCAGGGTGGTCTGGGTATGATACACCCTATTGCTTTTTTTCTATCCTTTTTTCTTTTCCACCTTTTCCAAAGTTTTAGATATTCATTTTATGTTTGTGACTCATGGGTTTGCAGTGCTGTGAATCCTATCATGACTGCTTGGACTGACCTCCCCCCTCCCCTTTCCCGTGTTCCTGGGGTTCCTTCTTATGTCATAGATAGTTTCCGTACCCTGAGAGCTTGGAAGTTTAGTAAACCTTCTCTACTGTTCTTGACCAGGAAACAAATATATGCTGCTTTTCTGACGGCTTCCAAACTGGTGTTGCTTTTTCCACATTGTTCTCCAACTGGTATGTCTAGTGCTTTAAACATTCTTAAAGAGAAAAGGGTTCCATCACACATGTGGGATGTTTCCTGGATGTGTTGCCATGGTAAGCTACAAGTCCGGGGTAATTTAAAACACAAATCCTCACAGGAATGGTTTTGCCCTAAACATTTTTGTGTTCAATTAGAAGAATCCATGGATCATTTTTTCTTTACCTGTGCTGATGCTCGTCTGTTCTGGAAAACATTGGCAAACAAGTGGAAATGGCCTTTCCTGAGCAGAATTACGTATCAAGTATTTATTTTGGGTGCTTTCACTGCTCCATGGCACATATTTCATCCTAGCACATTCAGGGTCTTGTTTGCTATTTGTAAATATTATTTATGGCAAGCCAGATGCCAATATGTATTGCAACAAATTCCGACTGTACCTGCGGATATTATATCTTATATTGAAACTGCACTAGTGTCTATTAAGGAATCTGAATATAAACAGCTTCCTCCTTCCAGGTTTCATTCTCTTTGGGTTCATTTTGATTTTTGTTCTTAAGTTATGATTGTTACTTTCACCATGTAAAATTCATTAGCTGTCATATATATTTTTTTTACTTGCTTATTTGTTTCTGGTTTTATGTTATACTGATTGTATATGACCTTTATGTTACTGTTATTGAGTTCGGTTTGTTTTTTATAGCTATTTGCTTGATGTTATGATTTTCTCAATAAAAAATTCCCCTACTCATTCCGGTAAGTGCCATGGGATCTTTAACATCCACCTGAACTACCACCAATCCAGGCAGATGGGACCTCGGTTTAACGTCTCATCCGGGCTTAAATTCAGAGGCACCCATAATCGAGAGCTGTATAAAGTACAGTGATGTTTCTGGGGATGGAAATCCAGAACAAAACGACAGCCTCTATTTATGGCCACTTGCACTCTTGACACTTCACTGAGGTCTCCTCAGCACCAGCATATACAACTAAGCCATAGTCAATCAGTGGCTGGCTGTTACAGCCTAGAGGTTAGAGTAGCGAGCTGTGAATGAGCTCAGTACATCCAACAAACCTGGGTTTGAGTCCCACAACCTCCACTTGCACATTATGTGACTTTGAGCAAGTCATGTATGCTTCCCAGTGCTCCCAGGTCACCCCTAAAACAAGTATTGTGCCTAGTGGTACTGATTCGGTTAACTAAAAATACATAAATCTAAAAACAACACAGATAATGCAAAATTAGATATGTCTAGTTTCAGAAATTTCATGTGTATTTCTAATTTTCTGTAAACAAAAGGCCACATCTAAAGTGTATTTATTTCAAAAGTTTCACCAGTAAAACACATACTGAGCTGCTAATAGCTCATTTCCAGATGCATCCTTAGGGTGAGAGGTAAGGGAGATAGTTCAAGAGGAGGAAAAAATTAGTAGTATTAACATCATTACAAAAATAGAAGTCACGCACAGCAATGCAGTATATCAAGGAGCATAATTATAAACATTGTAAGAAAATCAGTACAGCAGGTACACGTAGTAGGCAAAAACTGAGTTCTGAGAAGCCAAGGGAAATTAGTTACACATGTACAGCAGGAGGAGGAGGGCAGCAAAATGGCCAGAGCAATACGAGTGGGGGGAGAAGGAGGTACAGAGGCAGTGGGTCATGGACAGTTGCAGGCGAGAGTAGAAAAGTCACAAAGGGGAGACTTAAGAGAGAAAACAGAAATTGCATCACCTCTGACAGTACTATTTCACAGCTCACTGGAAACAAGAGTGCTTCCAGAGGACTGGAGGAGAACAGATGTTGTCCCACTTCACAAAAGTGGTAGCTGGGAAGAGGCTGGAAATTAGAGGCTAGTCAGCCAGACTTCAGTAGCGGGAAAGTTAATGGAGTCACTGCTAAAGGAAAGGACTGTGGAATAATTTGAATTCAATGGATTACAAAACCATTAGATCAGGGCAGAGCAGTGGATGTGGCCTACCTAAATTTCAGTAAGGTTTTCAACACCATTCCACATAGGAGGCTAGTAAGCAAGCTGAGTAGCTTGGAGTGGGTCCAAAGGTGGTAAATTGAGTAAGAAATTGGTTAGGGGATAGGTGACAGAGGGTGGTGGTAAACGGAGTTCATGCAGGAAGGGAGGGTGACCAGTGGGGTGACTCAGAAATCAGTACTGGGACTGGTCCTCTTTAATCTCTTTATAAGGGACATTACAGAGGAGCTGGAAGGGAAGGTCCGTCTCTTTGCAGATGACACCGAAATCTGCAATAGGGTTGACACTCCGTGTGTGTGTGTGTTTGGGGGGGTAGAAAGGATGAGCAGAGACCCTGAGAAAACTCTAGTAGTGGTCAAGGGCATGGCTTGGCAGCTGGGTTATAAAGCAAAACAGTGCAAAGTAATGCACCTGGGGCAGAGTACAAAATGGGAGGAGTGGTACTGATGACAGCCAAGCAGCAAAGAGACATGGGGGTGATCATATTGGATGACCTAAAAGTGGCCAGGCAGTGTGATAAGGCAGTTGGGAGGGCTAGTGGGATACTAGGGTGCACAGGGAGGGGTATCACCAGCAGAAAGAGCGAGGAGTATTGTTTCTGTATAGATTGCTAGTAAGACCTCACGTAGAGTATTGTGTCTAGTTCTGGAGACCACATCTCTGGAAGAACATAGACAGAGTGGAGGCGGTCTAGAGGAGAGCAACTAAAATGGTGCAAGGTCTGCATCTGAAGCCCTACAAGAAGAGGCTTAAGGACCTAAATATGTACAACCTGGAAGAGAGGAGAGAGGGGGATATGGCAAGAGACCTTTAAATACCTCACAGGGGTAACTAAAGCACAGGAGGGAAGTATTTTTCAGAAAAAAAGGTGCTGAAGGACAGTGGGGGCACATAAAAAGCTGGAGGGGGTAGATTCAGGAGAGATGTGAGAAAGTACTTCTTCACAGAAAGAGTGGTGGATTCCTCGAACAGTCTTTCAGCAGAGGTGGTGGAGGTGAAAACAGTGGTGGAGTTCAAGAATATGTGGGATAGGCATAAGCAAATCTTAGGAAAAGGGAAGGGGGGTGAATGGGCCAGAGAACAAGTAGGATTTGTGGTGATACAAAAGGCAGGGGAAAAATGGGCAGACTGGGTGGGCCAAGCGGTCCTTATCTGCTGGCAAATTCTATATTTCTATGTTTCGAAGTAAAATTGATTGCATTCACAATATGGTCAGTATTCAGAGCGTAGGAGAGTGCTCTCTCGAGGTGCAAGCTCAAATACTTAAAAGAAGAGGTTTGCTATATGTCATCACCAGTCAGAGTAGTAATATTTTTTGTGTGTTTCTCTGCCTCCAAGGTTCTGTGGCAGTGGCATCAACCCCAGCCCTGTCACCAACCTTCTCATGGACTTACCAGTTATCCACCACCTATTCAGCACCACTTGTCGTGGTGAGTGGTCTGCTGTAGCGGTTGTTCATGCACCTACGGGGGGGGTGCAATTTGCCTTCATTTTTTTCTCCCCAGGGTGTCAACGTGCATGCAATGGCACAGGTGTGCATGGCATTCAGTGCAGTCCCTTCCCTGCAAGTGCCCTCACTTGCATTACCACTTGGCCTCTGCAAGGTGGCAGTTAAGCAGTGAGCTGCAGTGTCCTACCTCCTGAAGGGAGGAGAGCTGTCTTTGGCTCAATCCTCGTTCCTCCCCTGGCTGGCCCCCAATGAATTCAGCTCATTCCATGAACACGGGCTGCTGGCGTCATGAGCTGTAGCCTTATCGATGTGCCGATGGGGCTGTAATGTTTAAACGGTTACAGTGCCTATCCGCAATCTCATGAAACACCAGTAAGTGGAACATACTAAATTAAAGGTCCTGTTCTGGGTCTTATCACATAGCTTTTCCAGCCCCCTGATCTCAGTTAGTTTATTTAACCACCCAGCATGTTCACTATGGTGTGATCCTTCCATCCTTCTGCTATCAGTCTTTTGCCAGTTACAAAGGCCACTGTACACCATTTATCATATCATCAGTTAATTTGGTTAAAACACGTAGAGTCCCTGAGAATGAAAGACCTGAGGATGGTGTGATATCCTGCTGCCGACTCCTGTGGAAATGGTGTGAAGTACCTCACCCCAGCATTTATGGATGTGAGGACATTTGTAAAACATACTAATTAAGACACTCCCCTGTGGAGCACATGCCCGAAGTCTGTTGCGTCTCTCAAGGCACCTTTACATGTCAGGCTCTGCACTGCATTGACTAGTGCAAATCAACTGCAGCATTGCCTTTTTTGTGTGTGAAGGCAACTTGCACCGCTTCCAAAATAAGCGCTCGCTGAAACGGCGTTCCCCGTTTTCCTGGGTTTGCTGTTTCAGTGCATCTTTGTGAAGCGCATCTGGTGGCCATGTAATCAAATGGAAATGCTCATATCAACATCAGCGAGAGTCTCATGTGACCATCCTGGATCCTCGTTGTCTGTCAATGGCACTGCCTCCCGATGCTCATACAAGCAGTATTGTGCCTGAGTTAAGCTACTTATATTTTCTGATAGTACAAAGAAAGCAGAACTCGGTCAAGTAAGCATTTTTTTGCAATGAGAGCTAAGAAGGCTTTAAAATCACTCGGAAAGTGGGCATTATACTGGGCATGTGCTTATAAATATATGAATATGCATACGTGCATGCCCAGTATAACACCCCACTTTCCGAGTGATTTTAAAGCCTTCTTAGCCCTCATTGCAAAAAAATGCCAACTTGACCAGGTTCAGCTTTCTTTGTACTATCAAAAAATATAAGCAGCTGAACTCAGGCACAATACTGCTCGTACGAGCATCGGGAGGCAGTGCCATTAACAGACAATGAGGATCCTGGAGGGTCACCCAAGACTCTCTCCGGGATTGATTTGAGGAGTGCTGTATAAAAGCACACTGATGACAAGAGCAAAAATGTGAAGAGAGCGCAACAAAGCAATTGTGGTGAGAGTGGCACCGTGTAAAAGCACCTTCAGTTTCATTAAATAGTCTCACTGGTGTCAAATATAACATCAAAGAGTCCTCCAGAGCACTCTTACATCCTGTGGGGTGGTGGCACTGCAACCTAAAATCACAAAGGGAATCCAGGCATCAAAGAGTCCTCCAGAGCACTCTTGTACCCTGTGGAGTGGTGGCACTGCAACCTAAAATCAGAAAGGAAATCCTTAGAGCACCTGGGGCATCAAAGAGCCCTCCAGGGCACTCTTTCATGTCTTCTTGCAGCACCTGGAGACATCGAAGAGCACTCCAGGGCACTCTAGCACTCTGTGGAGTGGTGGCACTGCAACCTAAAATCACAAAGGGCATCCTTAGAGCACCTGGGGGCATCAACTAGCCCTTTAGAGCACTATTTCATGTCTTCTTGCAGCACCTGGAGGCATCAAAGAGCCCTCCAGGGCACTCTTGCACCCTGTGGGGTGGTGGCACTGCAACCTAAAATCACAAAGGGAATCCTTAGAGCACCTGGGTATCAAAGAGCACTCCACAGCACTCTTCTATGTCTTCTTGCAGCACCTGGATGCATCAAAGAGCCCTCCAGGGCACTCTTGCACCCGGTGGCGGTGACTTCCCACGTTCTGCTGCCTGGATCCTCAACTAAGGAGGACCCTCCCTGCACCAGGGTGCTGCAGTCAAAAGCAACTGTGCCCTTCTCCATCAGGCCATGGTGACTTCTCTTGCCGCCGCCCATGCTGTGCTGCTCGGCTCCTCAACTAAGGAAGACCCTCCCTGCACCAGGGCACTGCAGCCAGAAGCAGCTGTGCCCTTTTCCATCAGGCCACGCGACTTCCCTTGCCACCACCCATGCTCTGCTGCCCAGTTCAACTAAAGAGGACCCTCCCTACACCAGGGCACTGCACCCAGAAGTGGCTGTGCCCTTCTCCATTGGGCCGCAGCAACTTCCCTTGCCACCGCTCATGCTCTGCTGCCCAGTTCCTCAGCTAAGGTACACTCGCTCTAGCCTCTCAGCGCCATTTAAGCTCCGGTGCAGCTCCTTCTTCCATTGGCTGATTGCTGGACTTCACAGGGATTCAGTTGGTCCACCTGTGAATCCCAGAGCTACCATTGGTTGCTGCCTACGCCAGGTTTTGAACACTAGCTCAGTCCCCGTGACTTTCAAAAAGCCAAAGTGCTGGTCTGCTTTTAATTATTCATTTTGTCTGATGCTATCTTATCTATTTTGCTTTCTTTAACTGTTTTTACTCCATCTGCCTTGCCTACTGAATATAATCAGCTATGCTGTTTTCAGCTTGCCTCTGACTACCATCTGCTGCTGGTTTAGTTTAGTGAGCTACTTAGGAGTGCTGTTTTCAATTCTGTCTGTAATTTTACTTGCAAGTTGATGAAATTGTGTTTGGGCTCAAGCTCTAAAATTAATGAGGTGAATTACAGCTCCTTTTAGAAAGGTGAAGTGTAGAACTGTAATTTACAGCTCTTTTGAACTAGTTAAAATTTTATTGGAATGTTGAAAACTGTTCCCAGATGACTGTAATCATTCCCTGCATTCTGATCATTTTTTCTTTCTCTCTCTCTCTCTCTGTCCCCCTCTCTCTCACCTTACAAGTTGACTCCCGTCTTGCTTCCTGGAGCCCTCCCCCGAGTTAATCTCTCTCCTTGTCCTAGCTGGAACCCCTGCTGCCAACCTGTCTATCCACCCTGTCTGATCCCCGCCACCGAATACTGCCTCTTTAACTGCTGTAATTTTCTCCCTCTGTCCTCCTGCTTTGATATTCAAGCTGTTTTGTCTGACTTAACTGTTTAACTTCTCACCCCTCTGCTTCCACATTAATATTCAGCCCATTACACCCTGCTCTCTGTCCTTATTTGTACTAACCGATTCTCACCCTCTGCTCTTCCACAGGAGGACCCTCCCTGCACCAGGGCACCGCAGCCAGAAGTGGCCATGCCCTTCTCTACTGGGCCGCAGCGACTTCCCTTGCCGCTGCCCATGCTCTGCTGTCCGGCTCCTCAACTAAGGTACACTTGCTCTCAGTGCCGCTTGAGCTCTGGTGCGGCTCCTTCTCCCATTGGCTGATTGCCAGACTTCACAGGGATTCAATTGATCCACCTGTGAGTCCCGGAGCTGCCATTGGTTGCTGCCCTCAGCCAGGCTTTGAACACTAGCTTGGTCACTGTGGCTTTCAAACAGTCAAAGCGCAGGTCCGCTTTTAATTATTAATTTTTCCAGATGCTATCTATTTCGTCCTGCCCATCCCGGCCCTGACTGTCCACCCCGGCCCCGATCTCTATTAAATGTGCTATAGCTCTTCCCCATAACACCTACTCCCTCACTATTGGTCATTGTAAGATCCTAGCTAACACCTCATCTAAACACCCCTGGCTTTCAACACATTAACTAAGTGCTAGGGGTCTCACTTCAGAGCCAGCACCCGATTCACTTAGCTTCAGCACACTAACAGAGTGCCTGGGGCCTCACCTGAAATCGGCAACCCCACTGCTGTACCTTCCTGTCCCCTCACTTCTCCCTCATCCTTTTACTACTTGTTCTCTTCCCTGCCCCTGCATCTGTATCCCTGTGCACTATTGAATCTATCCTTCACCTTGCATATTTTGACTTCCCTTCCATTGTGTGTCTTGTGTCATAGCCTGGGGTTTACAATGAGCTTTCTACTTCTATGGTTGGGATGCATTACATGCTTGGTGCACATCTCCTTTGCTCCCACTCCTGAACCTATTTCTCCTGACCCTTCTTTCAGCCTGTGGTCATATAACACGTCTGTTACGTAAGCAATAATACCCGACAGGGTGGGCGGTATTGGGCAATACCGGACCGCCCAGGGGTGTAATGAGGCCCGACGCCGCAGGTGGAGGGCCTTATAGCCCCTGGAAGGTCCGGTATTGCCCATACCGTCCACCCTGGAGGGTATTATTGCGCTTAGAAAATGGGCCCTGCATTTTATATGCGTGAAATAAACAAGTTTTCATAACAAGACTTTTAATATATTAAGTATTTTATTTGTAGTGTTAAAAAATAGTTCCTCCGCCTGGTTTTATTGTTGGTTGTCATGGCTACCGCCTCACCCCAGTCCGCTACTGGCATACAGGGCTTGCATTTGAAATTTCTTTGGGGTCTGTTTTTTTTTTCTAATGTTTGCAGCCTGTTTCTTTTACTTTTTTTTTTTTTCTTGCGTACTGTAGCAGTGGAGCCGTTACATCGGGGAGATCAGACTTTACGACGGGTGTGCATGAAAGCAGAACTGTAATAGAAATGGACATCATTTTTAATTTTTGAAAATACAGGCAAGGTTTGCCCTGTTTATTTCATTTGTTTGGCTGCTGAATAGAAGCAAGGATCAGCAGCAGCAGCGACCACGGTGAACTTCTAGCACCGCACCGAGCGGGATTTTCTGAATTGACCAGAGCATGGAGCAGTGAGACCGGATTTAAAATGAGCAGAGTTCGCATTGGAGCAGCGCGATCATGAGTTCACTGAGAGGGACAAAGTATCAGTACATCGGGAGCTGTCCGGGTTTCAAGTATTCTGAGCTGTAAGTTTTATTTCAAAGTTAATGGACTGACAGCTGAACACTGTAGGAGAAAGCTGAGAGGGTGGGCGGCGTCGAGATGTTTCCATTTACTTAACTTGATTTTGTGTCAGGAGCGTTACAGCTGTTAGCTGTTGCCGGAGTAGCGGCAGGGGGTGGAGTGGATCCTAGAGATTGTGCCTGTTGGTACCTAAATGAGTGCTTATTGTTGGGGGGGGGACAAAACCAGAAAACGATGGCAGATATATTTCTTGGGGTGTGGAGTTTGGCACACACGATGGGTCTCGCTAGATGAGAAAAAAAAATGGCGCCAGTTTCAATTTGTGTGCTCAGAGCTTCAGCCAATGAAGAAACAGGCTGGGCACTAGGATACTTGCCTGGGTGTGAGGCAAGCATGTGCTGGAGCTTTTTATTTGGTGGGCATCTATTGAAAGTTAATGTACCCCTGTGGGGTGGGTACCAGCCAATCAGATGCCTCCAAATAAAAAGCCCATTTTCTAACCCTTCATACATACTTTTACCTGATTCATCATCTGTTTCTGTGACCTATGTGCCTAGTTCCTTGACCATCTCGTATTGCACTAGCTGGGGAAGGCACCCCTGTTCTGTCCTATTCCCATCCCTTATACACACCCCGTCCACTATGATTTTAATATATGCATCCTTGTGCCCCTGTACCACATACTTCCTGCCACCTACCCCCACCGACCTCAGCCCCCGCAAAAGGGCAAGATCATGTTTGCTTAGGCTCCTATTAAATGCACTCATAAAACTTCTGCTCTTGTTACTTATTTGTGCAGTCAACATCGAGCCTAATCCTGGCACCCCCTCCCCGATCCCTGTTCCCTCTGCCCTGCCTTGTATAAAGGGGCTAAGCTTGATCCACATTAATGCCTGTAGCTTGCTAAAGAAATCTGACATTATTCAGTCTTGGTTCAGACTCACCTCCCCTGACATTGGTGTGGTGACAGAATCCTGGTTGAGGCCTTCTACACTAGACTATGAAATAAACATTCCATCTTAAAATGTTTATAGGACTGACAGGTTTGCAAGGGGGGGGAGTGTAGCCATTTATGTCCAGGACAAACACACTGCCACCATCGTTGACTCTACTTCTGTACCCCTGGAATTTGAATGCACTACTCTAAAACTGCATCTTTCCTCGTCAATCTCTATTTACATCATAGGTTGTTACAGGGCTCCTTCTGCAGGGAAAAGGGTGTTACAACATTTATCCAATGTACTAAGTTCTTTATCCTCCTAAGTTATTATTACAGGTGCCCTTAAAATGGACTGGTTATCTACTTCTTCCCAACCCCTAAAAGAATTATGTAACAACTATGGCTTGTCACAGCTTATAATGGAAGTTACCCACCCCAACAAAAAAACCCTAAGAACAGTACCCTGCTTGATGTCATATTGGTCATCAAACCCAATCTTTACTTTCATTCTGGTGTATTTTTCAATGACATTAGTGATCATTGTGTTATAGCCTGTGTGAGGAGCTCCCCTAAGTTTGCATCCTCCTCTAGCTATGCCTTTCAGAGACTGAGATGGAATTTTGATCCTATCGCCTTCCTTTTTGATTTACAACACGCCAGTTGGCAGGACTTCTACTTGGCCTCCTCGGTTGCCGAAGTCTTCCAAAACGTCCTCGGCACCATTAATAAACATACGCCTCTCACCAAAGTTCACACTAAGAAGAAAACATGCCCATGGTTCACCGCCAGTTTGAAAGCAGAGCTGCTTCATAGGGACTCACTCTGGAAGAGGGCAAGGAAGTCCAAACAGCCTGCTGAATGGGCAGCCTTCAGAGCTGCCAGAAAACAGTGCACCAGACTGACTAGGGACACAAAATCTAGTTACTACCACTCCGAATTTGAATCTTCAGCTAATAGCACAACCAAATTCTGGAAAACTTTAAAGGAAACCCAGCCCGGTATGCCATTTCTATCTGACAGCAATACTAGGTGGGCTAGGTTCGGGGAGGAATAGGTCACTCAGCACAAAGGCTAGGTTTGGCTACTCTGCACAGGGGCACCCAAGTAACTCCAAACACAGGAAGCAATAACTGTAATGTCCAATACCAGAAATGGGATTCTAAATTGTGGCTTTTTACTCACATCCAAACAGAATAGACAAAGCATAGATGGACCCCCTCGGGGCTACACTCCTGGTAATGCAGATTAAAAGAGACCAGAACACTTCCTCAACACTTTAGCCCTCAGGCTCTGAACCCACTGGGCACACAGCCTGGACTTGCACGCTGCTTTGGGTTACATAGTCCGAACTTGTACACAGTTCTGGGTTTTCCCTGGCTCGGCTCCCTTGCCAGCCACCTGGACATCTTCCATACTTCATGGAAACATTTTCTGGTGGCTCCCTAAACCACCTAAGAGCACTACGGTTCCATCAGTGAATCTTCCTTTCCATCCCACATCTGGGTACTTTCCTCAGGCACTGGCCAAGTACCTGAGAGAAAGCAAAAGGTGTCTCAGAGCAAATCCGTGGAGGTGAATTTGGTTACTACTGATGGGGGTCTCCCACCTCTCGCTCCCACAATTCATACCCAGCAATTTCTCTGGACAGTAAACACCTCATCTTGTAAAGCTTTGCAATGTAGATTCTTGCTAAATGTGTTTCACATTCCATCTACTTGTCTTGCTTCCCATTTGTGCTGGACTTGAACATACTTTTAAGTGGCATTGTCCATTACTCTAGACCCCCAACTGGTTGAGCAGTACAATTCCCAATTTCCTTCAACTCTTTGTGCTGGACTTGAACATACTTGAATTAAGTGGCATTGTCCATTACTCTAGACCTCCCACAGATTAAGCAGTCCAATCCCCACTTTCCAACTGTACTTGGCTGTCTTTTCCTGACCCCACAGTAACAGTCCCTTTAGTTTCCTTCTGTTCAGGTGAAAACACTTGGCCCTTTTTCAGAGTGAACCCACCCCTTTGGTTGCAGGTGCCCCACAGGCATTTCCTCCACAAGGAATCTTCCTCTCAGAGCTTCTGGTGCCTCAGCATAACTTGAACAGGCAGCTTCTTTCCCTTAGCCGGACCCAGGAGGGTTGCCCCTGGAAAACAGGCAAATGCCTTCCCCCCATCCCCTCAGGGATGGGGCTCTTGAACCATTGAAAGCGGTCTCCACCACTTCAATTACCAGTTCCTGTGTTTCTCTTCAGATGGAAACACACACCTTACCAAAAGTAGCTTTTAAACAGAGCTTAAAGCTCTGGGAGCCTGCACACACTCAGCCGCACTACAGTCTCTCTCTAAGACTGCACACAGATTCTGGTTTCAAATTCCCCAACGTTCTACTCTAACCTCCAACTGCAACATTCCAGTGTGGCTTATGCAGCTGCGAAAGTTCCATTATGATGTCATCCCTCAGTCTCAGCTGAGACTGAGAACAGAGTGAGACAGTGTGAAATCCATTTTAACTGGAGTTTCACAAGCTGCCTTCCCTGCCTACCACTAGGTCTTACTGGGATTCTAGTAACCCCGGGTAACAGGGGGGTTACACAAGGTCACAGCTCTTCTAGTCTATTCCCACCTAAAATCTCGACTGGCAATTCTGCCGCCACAGACAAGCAGGAAATCCTTGAACTTTTCAACAACCACTTTGCCACAGCGGGTTTAGCCTTTGACACTTCCCCAGCCTGCAACCTCCACACACAGTTATGTAACTCAAATACTGCTTGCCCGGTCCTTGCATCAACCGCCCAAGGCAAAGCATTCTCTTTCGCCCTTGTCACCGTGAAGGAAGTAGAGGACCCTAATGCTCCAACTGGATAGCAGGAAGAACGCAGGTGTATATCTGATTGAGCCATACTATCTTAAACTTGGCTATTATGTCCTGTCACCCCAATAACCCATCTTTTTAACATGTCCCTTTCCGACGGCACACTTCCTGCCATATGGAAAACTGCCCACGTCTTACCACTTTTTAAATCACGCAGCACTAGAGACCTAAACAACTACCACCCACTTTCCCTACTCCCTACCCTCTCTAAGCTACTCAAAAAAGTGGTTAATTCCCAGCTTAGGCAGCACATTGAGGATGCCGACCTGCTAAACCCAGCCCAGTCTGGCTTCTGGCTGCACCATAGCACCATCACAGTGCTTGCTAAGGTCACAAACGATTGTCTGAATGCTCTGGATGCTAGAAACTATGTATGTGCACTGTTTCTTAATCTTAGCAAAGCCTTTGATATGGTGGATCAAACTTTGTTCTTGGCTGCCTTAAGGAATATTGGTGTTAACAATCTGGCCCTTGAATGGTTTTCCAACTACCCCACTGACCGACACCAACAGGTCAAGGCAGGGGTGACTTCTACCCTTTGAAAACCCTCCCAAGAGGGGTACCCCAAAGGTCCATTTTTGTCCCACTCTTGTTTGCCATTTATATAAATGACTTAAACGCCGGTGTCAGATCAGTAAATATCCATCTATTTGCTGATAACAGTGTTTTATGTAGCTAGACCTACCTTGGAACAAGTGGGTAATGACCTCCAAACAGAATTTAATCACTTACAGCTCCTATTAAATGTGAAGAAAATGAAGGTCATGATCTTCACCCCATCAGTGAACTCTTCCAATCCCTGGACAGTCCCACAAATACTCACCTTGCTTGGCGAACCGTTGGATTATGTGGAATCCTTTAAATACCTGGGGGTTTGGACAGACTTTAAACTTTCATTCAAAGTCCATATTGAAGAAATCTCAAAAAAACTTAAGTAGAGGCTTAGGATCTTCTTTAGAATTAGGCACTTGCTAACTCAGGAAGGGGGAAAAAGGTTGGTACAAACAACGTTCATGCCCCTCCTTGACTATGCAGATTTCTTGTATGGGCATAGCTCGAGTGTTTCCCTCTCCAAACTTTTTTTTTTTTAATTTCTTTTTATTCAGTAGTTTTCTGTCAACTACACAATGTACAGAGCAAATTGCAGCTAGATTCATATGATGTACAGTATGGTTACAAACACGTGATTAGCATTTAACAGGAAAAATAACGAAAGACACTCACTGTTGTATCTGGTGTATTTAAATGCATTTGATTACCTAATAGATGAAGCCATGGGTCTAGTGCTGGACCAGGAGATATTATAAAGCGGGGCTATTACATAATTGAATGCCCCATATTTTGTCCTAATGAGGTTAAAGGGTAAAATCTAAATTCAGAGAGGTAATATGTTGAGTCCACTGATTCCATTTTCGCACTTGAAGGATGGAACATCCTCGTAGTTCTAGGTTAAAAGTCTCAGCTTTATAAATTTCAGACATTATTTGTCTCCAGTTTTGTAGTGAAGGAATCCGTGGTCTCATCCAACATCTCGTGATCGCTTTCTTAGCAGCCACAAAACATATTGGGAGTATGGTCTTCTCCCAGGGGGGAGCATGGTCCGGGTAGACCCCCAAGAGGAATTGTTCGGTGGTTAGTTCAACTGGTTCCGAGAACAGAGTGGTTAGTTCATTTTGAAAAGTTAGCTAGAAAGGCATGAGATATGGGCAGGTCCAAAAAACGTGCAAGAGGGTGGCCCGAGGACACCCACAGTTTCTCCAGCACCTTCCAAATGTGTCCGGGAGATATTTCATTAGGACTGAGGGGGTTCTAAAGTATCTAGAGTGACATTTCCATGCAAATTCTCTCCAGTACGGAGATGAGGTTGATTTTATCTCAACTAGTGTTGTTTTTAACCATGAGTCTGAAGAGATTTGTAGTTGCAGGTCTTTATTCCAGGAGGACAAAGTTAGGATTGTAGCGTTAGGGAGACCAGATCTTAATTCTGTGTATATTAGGCCAATTAGATGGGTTCCCAGTCTCCCCTCACTCGCATCAATGAATAGTTTAAGCAATTTCGGCATTGGGGTAGGTATTCTAGGGGGTATTATATTGTTGCGAAGGAGATGGTTTCAAATTTTAAAGTAGCGAAAAAGGTCAGAGGACCTTAGAGAAAATTGAGATTGGAGCTTATCAAAGGGAATAATACCTTCGGGGGAAAGAAACTGATATATGTGTGATAGGCCTAGTGCGTGCCATCTGGAAAAGGCTTGGTCCATGTAGTTGGGGATGAACTTTTCGTCTTGTGACATTAATTTACAGTATTCAAATATTTGTTGAATAGGGCCTGCTTTTCTTAGTTGTTTCCAAAGCTTATAGGTTTGAGCTGTAATACCCGTTAAAGAAGAAGGGCTTAGGGAGTTACTGTCTGTGGAGAACAGTATCTTCTTTATGTCATGTAAGTCATTGAGTTGGAATTCTATGTTCTTCCAAGGGGAATTATATGAGGCCGTGAGCCATAATATTAGTGTTCTTAGGAATGCCGCCTGTGCATGTAGGTGGAAGTCTGGGAGATTCAGACCTTGCTTACGGGATAATTTAAGAATGGTTAATCTAATTCTGGGACGGTTTTTTCCCCAAATAAAGCTTTGGATCATTTTATTCCAGGATGTAAAATAAAATTTAGAGGGGAAATAAGGGATAGTCTGAAGTAGATAGAGAATTCGTGGAAGGATGTTAGTGCGAATTGCTAAAATTGTTTGATGTAAGGAGGTACAGAACGTGGACCACCTATTCAGGTCTGTTTGTATCTGAACTGTGAGAGGCTCAAAATTAGATAACTCGATGACTCCAGGGTCAAAGGGAAGGTGGACACCCAGATATTTTATTTTAGTTGTCCGCCATTTAAAGGGAAAAGTCTTTTTAATCTGGGAAGGGGGAGAGTAGTTGAAGGTTAGTATTTCGGTTTTATTTATGTTTAACTTGAATTCTGCTAGTTTCTCAAACCGTGTGAGTACTTTCCATGTTGATTGGATCGATTGTGAAGGGGATAATAGAGTTAACATGATATCATCAGCAAATAACCCCACTTTGTATTCTGTTTGAGTAATCGGAATACCTTCCACCAAGGGGGTGTTTCGGAGGCAGGCAGCCAGGGGTTCTATAAACAATGCAAAAAGATAGGGGATAAAGGGCAATCTTGCCTAGTCCCACGGGCTAACGGGGGGGGAGGGAACTATTCACTCTAAGATAAGCTTTAGGGGAAACATATAATTTTTCTAAGCATGCAATGAATTGTGGTGGCAAATGAAACGTTTTAAGCATCTCCCATAAAAAGGGCCATGAGACCCGATCGAAGGCCTTCTCTGCATCTAGACTTACGAAGACCGCTGGGATTTGCTTGGACTGAATGAATTCTTGTAACAGCAGAACTCTTCGTATACTATCCATAGTGTTCCTGCTTTTAACGAATCCAGTTTGGTCAGCGTGGATTATTTTGGGGATTATATTTTCTAGTCTAGTGGATAGTATGGCCATGTAAATTTTGTAATCAACATTTAGGATAGAGATTGATCTATAAGATTTGTGGTCAGTAGGGTCCTTGTTGGGTTTTAATATTGGGGCTATTATAGCGTATTCCCACGAGGGGGGGGGTTCCCTCCCTGAGATATGTTGTTAAAGAGAGCATGCAATTTGGGGGTTGTCTTTTTTAAACTTTTTATACCACTCTGGGATAAAGCCATCTGGACCCGGGCGTTTTCCCGACTTAGTATTATTAATTACCTCTTCTATCTCCAATACCAAGATCGGGGCAATTAGAGACTTAATTTGCGGGGGTGAGGTTTGGGAGATTAGCTTGGGCCAAAAATTGTGTGGTTTCTAAGTAGTTTAATGTTTTAGGAGGGGAATAAAGTTTGGCATAATAGTCCATGAAGGCCTTTTGAATGTGGGCAGTGGTATGATGGGTTTGTCCCAACAGGGGGTTTCTGAGATGGAGAATTGTTGAGGATGCCTTGCTGTTCCTTAGCCTATGAGTTAGGTTTTTAACACTCCTGGGACCACCCTCATGTGTAGTTTGATGTAAGTAGTACAGGGACTGTCAGATTTTGTTATCTATTATTTTCTGGAGGTCTGCTTTCGTGTTTCTAATCAAGAGTTGAAGATCTGTATCTCCTTCTCTATAGAGCAGCTGAAAATTTTTAAGTTGTTTAGATAATCTGTGATATTCAAGGTCTCTTTCCTTGTTTTTTCTAAAGGAGAATGCTATCAGTTCCCCCCGGATAGTTGCTTTCATAGCATCCCACAACATTGCTTGGGATATAGAGGGGTCGGAGTTTTCTGTAAAAAATCTGGAAATTTTAGATGACAGGGAGTCTACAAGGTCTTGGTCTGACAAAAACATCGGGTTGAGTCTCCAAAGCTATCTCTTCCCCTCCCTACCCAGGTCAAGTGAGATGATTAATGGGTGATGATCCGATAAAAATTTTGGGCCTATACTGATATCCTGGACAAGAGATAGATGCTCATAAGTGGTCAGGAAGTAGTCCAACCTTGAGTAGGTATTAAATCTAGGGGAGTAATAGGTGTATCCTGGATCGGAGGGAAAAATCCCACACCATACATCGACCAAGCCTAAGTGTTCGATAGACTTCTTAAATTGTCTAGCTGTATTATTGTTTCTATGGTTAAGGGGTTTCGAACAATCCAGCTGAGGGGCTAGGGTCAAATTAAGGTCGCCACACAAAATCAGTTGGCCTTTCCAGTTGGATAGAAGGACGGAGATGAAGCGTTTGTATAC
This sequence comes from Neoceratodus forsteri, assembly GCA_016271365.2. Classification (NCBI taxonomy): domain Eukaryota; kingdom Metazoa; phylum Chordata; order Ceratodontiformes; family Ceratodontidae; genus Neoceratodus; species Neoceratodus forsteri. The sequence goes on along the minus strand of CM028133.1, from coordinate 184,902,379 downwards.
CGGAAGGGTGGTAGCGGGGGGGGGGAAGTATACGTTGGCTAGGGTTACCCACTCTCCAAACTTGACTCTGTGCACCACCGGATGCTTAGGTTTGTTACTGATGCCCCCTATTCGACACATCACTGTACCCTCTACAAGAGCGTGGGATGGTGTTCACTTAGCTTCAGGAGACATAAGAATGCTGTGCTCTGGACTTATAGAGCCATTACTAATAAGCTGCCTGAATACATCAAGGACTGTCTACGTGCCTGAAACCCCAGTACCTATCTGTTAAGAAATCTCTCTTATATTTCCCTTTCCATCCCCAAACTTAGAACACACTTTAACAGAGCGACAATAAGCCATGCCCTCCCTGTCCTCTGGAATAATGCACAAAAAACACTACAGCTCACTTCTCCGGTGCCATTGTCCTTTTTTAAAAACATTGGTCTTACTAGGAGACTTGCAACTGCTTCCTTCAATGACACCCCTTAAACTCTGGCTCTATTCTAACCCTGTCTGTCACTCATCCTTACCCATAAGCAACTGAACCGTCTCCCCAGACTTGCATTAGACTTAACCCTACCTGTTCGGTGTTAACCTGTGTCAGTGAATGTAGTTGCTCTTACCTCTCCCCTGCCCTCCCTTCTGAGTACCATGTCTACTTTAATAATTTTTGTTTTCCTCTTTTCTATACATTGTGCACACTCTTTGTATATATTACGCATACCTATATAAGTGCTATGTATTTCATTAGACTGGGCATCTCAGTCTGCCAGTATAGTGTCCATATCATTGCTGTATGTGAAACTGCCAAGTTATATAAATTGCATACAGCTGTAGTCTGTCTGCCAGTGTACTTGTGACTGTATCATATGCCTGCCATTACAGTGTCCATACTATCACTTTATGTGAAACTGCCATGTCATATTAATTGTAAATACTTGTCTGCCAATGTACTTGTGACTGTATCAAATTGTTGATGTGTATCTTCTCCAGGTCCATCTTATAACTGAGTTTATTTTTAATGGTGTTCTGCCTGGAAAAATAAAGATTTTGATTGATTGATTAGTTGGTGAGGTGGTGGCACTGCAACCTAAAATCACAAAGGGAATCCTTAGAGCACCTGGAAGCATCAAAAAGCCCTCCATGGCACTCTTCCATTTCTTCTTGCAGCACCTGGAGGCATCAAAGAGTCCTCCAGGACGCTCTTGTACCCTGTGGGGTGGATGGTGGCACTGCAACCTAAAATCACAAAGGGCATCCTTAGAGCACCATGTCTTCTTGCAGCACCTGGAGGCATCAAAGAGCCCTCCAGGGCAGTCTTGCACCCGGTTGGGTGGTGGCACTGTGACCCAAAATCACAAAGGGCATCCTTAGAGTACCTGGGGACATCAAAAAACCCTTGAGGGCACTCTTCCATGTCTTCTTGCAGCACCTGAAGGCATCAAAGAGTCCTCCAGGGCACTCTTGTACCCTGTGGGGTGGATGGTGGCACTGCAACCTAAAATCACAAAGGGCATCCTTAGAGCACCATGTCTTCTTGCAGCACCTGGAGGCATCAAAGAGCCCTCCAGGGCAGTCTTGCACCCGGTTGGGTGGTGGCACTGTGACCTAAAATCACAAAGGGCATCCTTAGAGTACCTGGGGACATCAAAAAACCCTTGAGGGCACTCTTCCATGTCTTCTTGCAGCACCTGGAGGCATCAAAGAGTCCTCCAGGGCACTCTTGTACCCTGTGGGGTGGATGGTGGTACTGCAAACTAAAATCACAAAGGGTATCCTTAGAGCACCTGGGGGCATTAAAAAGCCCTCCAGGGCACTCTTTCATGTCTTCTTGCAGCTTCTGGACACATCAAAGAGTTCTCCAGGGCACTCTTGTACCCTGTGGGGTGGATGTTGGCACTGCAACCTAAAATCACAGCGGGCATCCTTAGAGCACCTGTGGGCATCAAAAAGCCCTCCAGGGCACTCTTTCATGTCTTCTTGCAGCACCTGGAGGAATCAAAGAGCCCTCCAGGGCACTCTTGCACCCTGTTGGGTGGTGGCACTGCAACCTAAAATCACAAAGGGCATCCTTAGAGTACCTGGGGGCATCAAAACGCCCTCCAGGGCACTCTTCCATATAATCTTGCAGCACCTGGAGGCATCAAAGAGCCCTCCAGGGCACTCTTGCACCCTGTTGGGTGGTGGCACTGCAACCTATAATCACTATTCTGGCATGCTTGCAAAACTGAGAGCATGAGAGATTCCTTCAGGGCACTCTCCTATTGATCTTAGCACCTGCTCAGGCATCAAAGAGCCCCCAATGGCACCCTGGCATCCTCTGCAGTGGAGTAGTTGTGATGGTAGCATACTCATTCCAAAATGTACCAAAATACCCCCCACAATGCACCACAAACTCTATAGCTTGACCCCCGGCCTTTTATAATTGCCTTGAGCATCCACAACATTTTTCAAAACCTGGCGCCCTTGGCAGCTGTCCATAGATCCAGAGTTTGAGACCAGGGACAAGCACCATGACAGCAACGAGCTGTGAATGAGCTTGGTACATCCAACAGACCTGGGTTTTAATCTCACAGCCTCTACTTGCATACTGTGTGACTCTGAGCAAGTCACTTAATCACCCCACTGCTCACAGATCACCCCTAAGAACAGGCCTATGTGCCTAGTGAGTCTTACCTGGTTACCAAAGAATTAAAAAAAAAAAACAGTGAAGGCTTTGCATTTGTGGAGTCTGAGGGCATTTAGTGTAGATTGCTATTAAATCATTGTAGTGTGCAAAGGAGACACCAGAAGGGTATGGAGCCCTGAAAGGCTTCCCCTCAAGGGGAGTCCCTATGCAGCACTTGGGCACAGGCAAGATTCTACAAAAGATGAGGTGTTCACTTTTGGGGGATGTTTGTGGTCCTGTGCCTGAGAGATGCTGCCAGCCAAGCTGATGATGGAGAGAGACCTGGTGAGAAAGACTGAGCTTCTGACTTAGGTAGGAGATATGCTTACCTTACGTACAGAAGATCCCAATCTGGAGTGGATAGCAGAGATATTAACATAGAAACATTGAATTTGACAGTAGATAAGGATCCCTTGGGCAACCCAGTCTGCCCCTTTTTCTCTGCCTACACTTACACCGTACATCCCACCTGATCTCTAGCTACCTCTCCCCTGCTTCCCTACCAAGATTCCCTTGTGCCTATCCAATGCTTGCTTGAAGCCCATCACTGTTTTTGCCCCCACCACCTCCACTGGGAGACCATTCCAGTTATCCACCACTCATTCAGTGAAGAGGTACTTCTTCACATCCCTCCTAAATTCCCCCTTCCAGCTTCATGGCATCTCCCCTTGTTCTCATGCACCTTCTCCTCTGACAAATACTCCCCTCCTGTACCTTGTTCAACCCTGTGAGGTGTTTGTAGGTCTCTATCATATCTCCTCTCTCCCTGCTCCCTTCCATGCTGTACATATTTTGATCCCTTAGCCTCTCCTCATAGGGCTTCTGATACAGCCCCTGCACCATTTTAGTTGCCCTGCTCTGGACAGCCTCCATCTGTCTATGTCCTTCTTGAGATGCGGTCTCCAGAACTGGACACAGTGGTCCAGGTGGGGTCTCACCAATGATCTCTACAGTGGCAACACTGCCTCCCTTCTTCTGCTGGTGCTACCCCTCCCTATGCACCCTAGCATCCCACTTGCCCTTCCTACTGCCTCATCACGCTGCCTTGCCACCTTGAAGTCATTAGATATGATTACTCTTACGTCTCTTTCCTGTTTGGTGACCATCAGTACTTCTCCCCCAATATTATGCTCTGCCTCTCTGGGTTTCGGTGCCCTAGATGCATGATTTTGCACTCTGTTGCACTGAAATCCAGCTGCCATACCACTGACACTCCTCTAGTTCTTTTAGGTCTCTGCATATTCTCACACACTCAAGGAGAGTCCCTGTGCAGCAATGAGGCACAGGCAAGGTTCTACAAAAGATGGGGTGTTCACTTTTGGGGGATGTTTGTGATTCTGTGCCTGAGAGATGCTGCCAGCCAAGCTGATGATGGAGAGAGACCCGGTGAGAAAGTCTGAGCTTCTGACTTAGGTAGGAAATATGCTTACCATATGTACAGAAGATCCCAATTTGGAGTGGATAGCATAAATATTAACATGGAAACAGAATTTGACAGTAGATAAGGACCCCTTGAGCAACCCAGCCTGCCCCTTTTTTCTCTCTGCCTACACTTACACCGTATATCCCACCTGCTCTAGAACTACCTCTCCCCCGCTTCTCTACCAAGATTCTCTTATGCCTATCCCATGCATGCGTGAAGCCTATTGTCGCATGATAGGCCGATATCCATTTATGTGGGTTCATATTGTATACGATGTAATGTACTTTGGAATTAAGACACTGTCCCTTTAACAGGTATCTACAAAGTAACTGTTATTTCTATAAAGGCTAGTGTGGACCTGTTATATTTCAAGATAAGGGAGACAGGTATATAACACCGGGAAAGCATAAAACATCCCACTGGGGGGAATACAGCAGGGGTGCCCCTTGTCACTCCTACTTTTTGCTTTGAGTCTTGAACCATTGGCTGCTAAGATCCACCAGGAACCCAGGATAAAAGGAATTACAGTGGGGGTATTGAGCACAAATTGTCTCTTTACGCTGACGATTCAATTTTTTATCTGTCCAACCTGGGGAGTTCCTTACACCCTCTGGTTGATGTCTTACGATCCTTTGGGATGATCTCAGGTTACAAAATTAACTCCCTTAAATCGGAAGCAGTTGTTCTGAGTGGGATCCCTTCGGAGGAATTCAGGTGGAGATTTCCCTTTGCATGGGCTCCAACTAATCAGATTAAATATCTGGGCATTCAGATTCTGATGAACACATCTAAATTATTCTCGGCAAATTATGATAGGCTCTGGAGGGCGGTGGAGCAGGACATGGTCAGGTGGAGGCTGTTACCCCTTTCTTTGGTTGGAAGGGTGGAGGTCATTAAAATGAATGTACTGCCACGCTTGCTGTTCTTGTTCCAGTGCCTCCCAATCCACATCCCAAACAGGTTCTGGTCCAAGATGAATAAAGATGTGTCCAGATTTGTCTGGAATCATAAAAACAACCTGGATAGCCAAAGCCATCCTTCAGCAACCGAAAGAAGAGGGTGGGCTAGGCCTCCCAAATCTATACTCCTACTACCTAGCGGCCCAAACAGCAGGCCTAATGACTTGGGCCAAGCAGAGATTAACATTGCAATGGTATGCTATTGAAGATGCGGCGTTAAAGGATAAGCCCTTATTTTCATTAGTTCTGGCCAATACCCCACCTGACTACAAGAAGCAAGTAAGGAACAGATATCGCATGGGCTAGATACATTGGGTGGAATTCTGAGGAAGCTGGGGACCCCGACAGAGCTGGGCCTCCTCTCCCTAAACCGATATATACCTGAGTTTTTCCCACCATCTCTCAATTTGGGATATGCCAGATGGGCTGCCACAGGGATCACCAGGTTCTCCCAATTTATAGAGAAAGGTCATTGTATTTCATTTCAAAGGGCAAGGGAGAAATTCGGATGGCCACACTCGGAATTCCTACGCTATATGCAAGTAAGGCACTTTATAAATTCCCAGGACCCTGTCAGGAGATTATCCCACCCCTATTCTAGTTGGGAGAATTTTTTATATGGTATGGTAACAGTAGCAGGTCACACTAGATATATCTCCTGCAATTACCAAATGTTGTCTCATAGGGGAGAGGACCAGCTAGGAATGCTTAAGAAAACTTGGCAGAAAGAGGTGGTTATCACAATCTCAGACTCAGATTGGTCACATAGATTGAAATGGGGATGGAGAGCCACATCTGCTCCAATTTGGAGAAAATATTTTTGGAAAGTTCTAGTCTGATTCTTCCACACCCCTACAGTAACTAAGCATTATAAAACCTCCAAAGATGATACATGCTGGAGACTGTGTGGAGGGACAGGCAACCACTGACACATTTTCTGGGGCTGCCAAGTGCTCACCCCTTTTGGAAAGCGATCCAAGAGATAGTGTATAACATAACCAGAGTAAAGATCCCATTAAATTTTGAAGAACGGGTATTAGGCCTACCCATTGTGACACATCAAACCACGGAAGTCAGAAAGGCCTTACTAACCATGATTGCGGTAGCCCTGAAGTGCATTACTGGAAAGTGGCTGAAGCCTGACCCCCCAAGTAGGGGAGAGTGGGTTCACAGGATGAAGGAGGTGGTGTTAATGGAATCAATCACTGCAAAACTTCATCTAAACTGGGACAAGCATGTGGAAATATGGAGAGGCTGGGAAGCATGGCTGATTGGAGGCGAGTCCAACCATTAGGGGCAGTTAATAAAATATATTTATGTGGGAGAGAGGCGATGCACAATTTTATTAATAAAGAAGGGAGGGAACCTGGATCACCCCTAGATTTGAGGCATAGACTTTAAGGAATGGGGGGAGGGAGTGAGATAGCACAGCATAACCAGGGGGCCATGTTGGTAATGCCCAAGCTCGAGGATTTGGTTATAAGCTCCGGAGATTAATACAATCTCCCCAAGATTCAGTTGATAAAAAATGTAAAATAATGGATACATTTCTAGTGCCATGATGTTTTACTAGCATACAGTTTCCATTATAAGGGACTTGTTTTAGTATAGACAAATGAAGTCTGGAACATTTTCTTATGTAAAGCTAAACAAAAGCATCTTTCATGGTGATGGATTTATGCAGAAATATTAAGAAATTATGATATATTGACATGAATGCATGAAATTACTTAATAAAGCTGAGTTTAAAAAAAAATCCCACTGGGCTTTCCATGACAGGAAAGGGGTAATGTAATGACCTAGGGGTCAGAGATTAAGCCAAATGCACGGACCAGATGTCACTGAGATTGACATGGAACCACAGTGACACCTACTGGGAAAGGTGAACTGTTGCACCCTAATATCTGTATTGTCCTGGAATCATTAACCCCACCCCAGAGAAAAAGATAAGGTGGGTGTGTCCTAAAATGACCCTCCAGTATATCATCAGACACACACTTCGAATGCAGAGCAGTTTAATACTGTTTATGTTGGAAGGCAAAATAGTCCAACTGGCATATACTTTTACACCAGAAAGTATATGTGTAGGCCTGGAAAAATCTTTGAGACCAGACCTGAGTGTGTGGGAATTAGACTCTTCACATACTGAACAGAAAATTCTGATTTTAAGTCAGAATTTTGGAAACCAAGACTTTTCAACAACGACAGCATGTGGAGTCTTTTTAAAAGGATATCCAGAGACTTGGATCAAGGACTTGCTACAAATTCCATTGCCTAATGAACTGTCATCTCTACCAGGACATTTGAAATCTTGTCTGAACTGTAACATCAAAACAAGGTATAGTTTAGAATACAGTATCTAGTGTTTTCTATAAACCATCCAGTTTTACTTTTGTTATTGTCTGCATTTCAAAGTTCTTCCAAACTGTAGACTTTTCTGTATTGCTTTTATTTTAAGTAAACTTTTATGGTTTTCTTATCAACTCTGCCTGGGATCTGGTTGTGTCATATAACATTTAAACAGAAGGGTTCTGAAAAGACTGTATGCCTAAAAAGATAGAATCCACTCGGCTATCATATAAAACTACCTAGGCAAGACGTAGCCAGTGGCCATGGTGGGATTCAAATACTGAAAGTAGTGCAGAGTCAAGGGAACTCAAAACTACAGAATCTACTCTCCCACTGGGAAAAGGAAGGTTGGGAAGTCGTCTTGAATCCTTACTCCTGCTGAGTTCCTAAATAGGGGGATCCTCTCTGCCAACAGGAGGTCCTGCCAGGTTGCCTGAGGTTAGGGGGCCAGGGGTGCGTGACACCCATCACTGTTTTTGCCCCTACCACCTCCACTGGGAGACCATTCCATGCATCTACCACTCGTTCAGTGAAAAGGTACTTCTTCACATCTCTCCTAAATTCCAGCTTCATGGCATGTCCCCTTGTCCTCATGCACCTTCTCCTCTGAAAAATACTCCCCTCCTGTACCTTGTTCAACCCTGTTGTAGGTCTCTATCATATCTCTTCTCTCCCTACTCTCTTCCATGGTGTACATATTTTGATCCCTTAGCCTGTCCTCATAGGGCTTCTGATATAGCCCCTGCACCATTTTAGTTGCCCTCCTCTGGATGGCTTCCATCCTATGTCCTTCTTGAGATGTGGTCTCCAGAACTGGACACACTACTCCAGGTGGGGTCTCACCAATGATCTCTACAGTGGCAACACCGCCTCCCTTCTTCTGCTGGTGATACCCCTCCCTATGCACTCTCGCTTCCGACTTGCCCTTCCTACTGCTTTGTCACACTGCCTTGCTACCTTTAAGTCATTAGATATGATTACTCTCAGGTCTCTTTCCAGTTTGGTGACCATCAATACTTCTCCCCCAATATTATGCTCTGCCTCTCTGGGTTTATGTGCCCTAGATGCATTATGGAAGTATGTATAATGTTGTATTTCTTTGAAACTTGATTTGTTGCCAATGCCCTTTGGGGTAGACCTTCTTTCAGTGATTCTGCATTGAGATTCTTTGTCTGTAGCTTGTTTGGTTTTTTTTCTTTTTGGGCCCCCCACTATCCAAGCAAATGGGGCCTGCATGGGGTGGTGGCTACATCTCAACTAGTGAATTGAACCAGAGATCAGTGTCAGTAGGTGCTGGCTAAGTGCAGAGAAAGGACATTCATAGTCTGTTGCTGCAAACTGATGTACTGAAGAAGGAATACGGCATTGCAGAAGCTTATTTCCAGTAGTTTGAATAAACATCACACAGAGAGTGTGTGTTGAACCTGAAGTTCGGTGTCTGGTCCATCTGTTGTCCCACAACCCCTGCACAGGGAGCAGCTAGACTGCTGGCCTTTCGCCTACGCAAACAGCAAGCAGACATGTACCTAGTATTAAAGATAAATATAATCCCAGAAGAGTTTGGACTAAACCTAGTGACACAACTTCCCAATTCCGGGCTTATTATAGAGATCTTTACACAGAAGATAAGGATGAGCAGGTGGTGACAGAGTGTTCGAGAGATTTTCTGACCCCCCTGTCACTTCCTGCCCTACCCCCAGAAGCACTGGTGGCCTTGTCAGTGCCCATCTCTGAACCAGAAATTGTGCAAGCAATAAATGAACTCCTGGCTGGCAAATCACCAGGTCCAGATGGTCTATCAGCGGAGTCATACAAAAAGCTTAAAAAAATTCTGATACCCAAATTGGCAACAGTTTTTAACTCAAGCTTAGAGGAAGGTAGATTCCCGGATTCCTGGGGAGAAGCCATGACCACTGTTATTCCCAAACTAGGGAAACCTACCATCAGTTCTGAAGCCTATAGACCTATATCTTTACTTAATCAAGATTTTAAAATTTTAACAAAAATATTGGCCACCAGATTGCAAAAATATATAGCACTGTTGGTCCACCCTAACCAGACCGGCTTTATTCCACATAGGCACTTCTAGGATAATATTAGAAAATTATCGAATATGCCCGGCCCGGTGGCACTGAGGATGAGGCACTGGACGCCACACCTCGCACCATGCCGGCGACCCGTGTTCAGGAACGAGCATGGGTCGTTGGGGGTCGGCAGGGGAGAAGAATCGAGCATCTAGAGGACTGCTCTCCTTCTCTGGGTGAGGGTCCAGAGTGGCCAGTGTTGATGCCATCTAAGCGGAGGCTGGGGGACAAAGCATGCTGCACAAGGCGTGGGGTGGAGCTACCTAGGACAGGCAATCACAGCACCCTTGCATCATTGCACGTCCTAGCTCCAAAAGGGGACTCTAGCCAGGAAAAATCGTCACTCCCATGTATGAGCCAGGCACGGTACCTGACTCTTCAGCCATGACAATTCTGCTTCGGTGGCTCCACTCCGGGGAGGCTTCCCAGAGTAAGGGTCGGGTGCCGTGGCCGGGGCGAACCCGTTCACGGGGTTGGGGGTGGTTCGGCGGCTACAAAAAAGAAAATATAATCGCAAAAAAAGAAAATGAAAATTATTGAATATTATGGTTCATAAATCCCCATCTAAAACATCTCAACTAGCAATCTTTTTAGATGCTGAGAAGGCTTTTGACCGTCTCAGTTGGTCATACCTGAGGGAGATGCTGACACACCTGAGAATAGGGAGCTCCTTTCTTCAATGGGTATCCATGTGTTATCAAAATCCCAAAGCAAGGGTCAAAGTTAATGGGACAGTCTCTGACTATTTCACAATAGAACATGGCACTAGGCTGGGATGCCCATTATCCCCTCTACTGTTTGCACTTAGTATGGAACCATTAGCTCAAGCAATAAGAGAAAGTTCCATTATGCAAAGTATAAGAGTGGGAGAAATAGTAAATGAAATTTCCCTTTATGCCGATGATATGGTGATTTACATGGATAACCCAGAGGGTTCACTACCCGCACTGTTATGTTTACTGGAACAGTTCGGCAGCATATCAGGTTTCAAAGTTAATATTGATAAATCAGAAGTGATGTCGATTAATGGCCCCACAACAGGAAATTAAAGGTAAGAATCCCTTTAAATGGATTAAGGAACAAGTATGGTATCTAGGCATTTTTAATCCCCACTGATCTCTCAAATTGATATTCTTGTGATTATCTAACTTTAAAAAAGCAAATCTTTGAAGACATGAATAGATGGTTGAAGCTTCCCTTGACCCTCTCAAAGAAGGTGGACACAGTTAAAATGGATATCTTACCCGTTATCTGTTCCTGTTCACCACCCTACCCCTATCAGTTCCAAAACTTGAATGGAGGGAACTAAGGAGGAGACTGACTAGCTTTATTTGGGTGAGACGGAGACCACGGAAGAGATGAGAACTTTTGACTGAAGCTAAGGACAGGGGGGACTTGGGGGGTGCCTAGTTTCCGTAACTACTACAAAGCAGCTCAACTGACACCATTGTTGAAACTGTTGTCTCCTGAACTGAGGGGAGGATTGTATTCCATGGAAAAGTGGGCTCATCCATCAATACTCTTGAATATCCTTCCATGGTTAGCTCTACCCTCGGACCTTAAAGCTATCACGAATGTCTGGACCAGACATACCATAGCTGCCTGGGTGAACACAAGACAATGGTGGGAAATTCCCAGCTCAGTATGGAAATATATACCCTTGGCTTTCCTTCCACAGTTTCCTACCCCCCCCCCCAGAATGACCCATGCTTTGTTTGATGGAGGGGCCTGGGACTGCGGTACCTTTCACAGTTCTTAACAAAAGGAATAGTCAATTCATTTGATTCGATCCAAAGAGAATTCAATATTCCCACAGAGACTTTTTTTTTAGATATCTTCAGTGCAGACACTATATCACTAATACAGTGGGACTGACAGCATTAGTGGAGGAACCAGCCCCCCATTGTATGAACCTATCAAAAATGTTGGATGGCAGACACAAGAAATGACATCTCATATACATATATATATATATATATATATATATATATATATATATATATATATATATATATTTATATATAAGGTTTTACAGGAGGGATCAGAGACCTCCTGATTCAGACTATAGAAGACAAGTGGCAGAATGAAGCCGGTCAGCAGATCCCGGAGGAGATTTGGGGACAAATCTGACCCAACATCCATAAAACCACTAATTCACCCTCCTGGAGGGAATTTAGATGGAAAAATTACAACTAGATATTTCATTACACCAGTAATAACCACACACTTTGCCACTACACACACAGATAAATGCTGGAGGCATTGTGAACAATGCGGATCCCATTTCCACATATTCTGGGAGTGCCTGGTGATTGAAGCCTTTTGGCTAGATGTGGCTAAGGCCATACAGGAGCTTTTCCAATCAGAGACAGCCCCAAGTTTTCTACACCTAGTATTGGGCATGCCACCCAGGGAAGTAAGAACTGTGGCTCAGAAATATTTTTTTTTATCCTGATAGCCTTGGCTCTGAAGGTTATAACACAACATTGGCTCACACCCCATCCTCTTGCATATTCATTGTGGTGGTCCAGTCTTTCTATAATCAAAGAAATAGAGGCAATAACAGCCCAAGTTAAACTTAACACAGATAAGTTTAATTCTAGGTGGCTTCCCCTTTTCGAATATATTGAAATCAGAGATGGCACCCCAATATTGGATCAGTATTTAGGGGTATAATCCAAAACATCCTGATGTACACTCTGAGAGAGGGACCCTGTGCCGCAGGTTACTCCCAGAGACTAGTATAATTACTGACCAGGCCCAGGTGGGATTTTAACATAATAGTCAGCATCAAGATGATCCTATTTTACCGAAGAAAAGTACAGCCTTCCTTCTTCTGTTCTGTTGTTTTTAACCAGCCTTCTGTAATGTATATAGTTACTATATCTGTCTAGTCTATATAGTTCATAAACACTGAATTATTTAGAATGTGGTCATTGTGTGAAAATATGACACATTAATGAGTACACAGTCTGAATCAAATATGGATACTTTTTATTTTTATTTTATTACATGATTTAAAGTAACAGGTAAAAACTTGATTTATACAAGTCATCTATCTAACACAGTTAAATTATGACGAGGTTCATGATCTGGAGCAGACACGGCTTAAGTTCAAGAGATGGACATTTGGACTCCTCAAGTAGATGAAGTTCAATCTGCAAAATAAAGTACAGATTAGTGAGTTAAATAAATATAATATGATCAATTGTGTATGTGGAACTGACTACTAAAAATCCCAGTATAGGAAATAATATTACCTGTATACTGATATGATATACTCAGATTATTATGCTAATACGTTTTATGATGTCTTATGATAAGATAATAACATTTACAAGTTAAAAAAAATTAAAAAATAAAGCGCCTGCAAACCCCTTCCCTAGTTTATGTCATCATTAAACGCATTTTAGGGGCGGGACTGCAGCTGCAGCACTCTATGTCTGCTCAGCTCATACACAGAAGTTACAAGCCTGGCAAATTAAGGTACATATTTCTTATTACTATATTTAGGGAGAGATGTCACAGATGAAAAACACCCCTCTGGACTGGTTAAAAGATTAGAAAATACTACAGTTGTATACCATGAACCATTGATGGTATTATCACCTTCCCACAATATTGATAACATGACTTCTAAGACTGTGAAACTGTCATATCATGATCTCCCCCAAAGTTTTTGAACTGCTCCTCTGCCCATGTGTTCAAGACATCTGCTTTTTCCTGATCTTGCTCTGCACAGCTCCCCCTGCCCTTTTGAATCTCACAACCCCTCCTCGTCTTCCTCTTCTCACTTATAATGTACCTAAAAAAGGTCTTCTTCCCTTTAGTTACCCCTTTGGCTATCTTTTCCTCGGTTTGCGTCATTGTGCTCCTAACCACTTTCCCTGTTTCCCATTGCCTTCCTGGTACACTTCCCTGTCCTCTTCCCTCTGTTTCTCTTTGTGCTTTCTGAATGCTACCCTTTTAGTCATAACCTTTTCAAACACTTCCCTTCAGAGCCAATAGCAGTCTCTTTTTTTTCTTTTGTTTTTGCTCATTTCTTCTGTGCAGAGGTTTGGTGCCGTCACTCCGCCCTCCCTTAATTTGGTTCATTGTTCCTCCACACCACCCTGGCTGTTACTCCCTGCTAGGTTGTCACTGAGGCATTCACCCATTTTTTTTTAAATCTGCCCTTCTGAAGTCCAGGACCCTCATCCTTGTGTGATTTGCCTCTGCTGCCGTCCTTATGCTGAACCACACTGTACAGTGATCACTGGTCCCCAGCTGGCCTCCCACTTTGATGTCTGTGATACTTTCCTTATTCCTGTTAATTCTGCCTCTGGCAGAGGAGCTGGAGTGATTCCCAGCCACTGCCAGAGGGCAAGTGAAGTATGTGCTGCCACGTTGTGCCCAGCACACTGTCCGGTGAGAGGTGTTAGGCTGATGTGAGGTGCCAAAAGCAGGGGTGGCCTTCTGGCTCCACCAGAGGGGATGAGCGTGGGCAGGTGTGTAGCTCTCAAAGACCAGGGCACCCCCTGGATGCTATCACCTGGAGAAATCAGAGAGAAAGTCCCTGCAGTGGTGATGCCTCCTGCACCTATAGTGGACAAGATGCCATGGTGTCATATAGGGCCACAACTGCCATTATTTTATCAGTTTGCACAGTGCTGAGATGAAGTGGTAGCCAGATTAAAGCAGCAGTATTTGCTAGTCAGCAAAAAATATCATGTAGTTTTTTAGCAAAAATGTATTTCTTTTTGAATTTATTGTACATTTTCCATCCCTGCCTGGCTGTCTCCAGCCACTCTTTCTCCCAGCCCCATCACTCAGGGCTGTCCCTAGGACTTACCTTCTGACCAATCAGTGCCCCATGGACTGCCCGCCATGGCAGAGCCTCCTGGTTTCCCCAAGCCCGGGAGGAGTTAGAACTGGGTTGCCATCAAGAGCCCAGTGAGCAGTGCGGGGCCTGTGGAGAGCGGGCATCAAGCTGCTGCAGGTGAGGGAGGTGGTTTCCTTCTCTGTTGGTGCCTTCCCCTGAGCATTTTGTGGGCTCAGGCCAAGTGGAAGTCTACATGAAAGTGTGCAAATGTCCTGGCCAGGAAGCATCTGCCCACCCATCGCAGCTCTGCTGCATTGCCACCTGTGGTCACCCATGTGGCCGTGCCAAAGCGCAGCAAGTAGTCCTCCCTCCCTGGAGGACAGCAACCTATGGGATGCTCAATCCTCCTTCCCTTGGCAGGTCTCCGATGAACCATGCTTGCTTCTGAACCCAGGTCAACAGCATCCTCAGCATTAGCAGCCCCGCTGTGTCGTCGGCTGGCTACAAAAAATTTTTTCTGACATCCTTAGATTCATCCTCAGTGTATTTTTAGATATTTCAGAAACAGCTTTTATAACTAATTTTGTAATTAATGACGCATATCATTAAAGATGGCAGCTACTTGCAATTTCTAAAAAAATCTCTTTCCTTGAGGTTATCCTCTGAAAGTACACTACATACTAAATTCATAATGTGGATGCATTAGGATGGTGTTGCCACATGTTCCTGATGGCAAACAGCACGGCACTGTGCGAAGATATTTAATTTTTTTAAGGTGGGCATGGCACTGCAGGGGAAACTTTTAAAAACTTCTAAATCCTATATCTTGGTTCAGGAATGAATGAAAATAAAAAGAAAAAATGGTTGTCTTGATGTTTTTGCCAGAGAAAATTACTGCTAACAAAAACTATATGGTGACTGACAAATACTGCTGCTTTAATAAGTCAGCCAGCCTGAATGATGCCGGCTCCTGTGACACGGGCAGATGGCAATTATCGGCAGTGTAAGGAATAAGCAGGTTAGTATTGTTGTGTTTTTGTTTTGTGACATGCACAGGTTATCATTTCAGGATTTGGGCACTACTGTAGCTCTAATGGGGAACTTAGTAATTTCCAGAACCCCATAACAGCTGGAACCCACACAAGTGATAAAATACGGAACTGCCGGAATGCATGCAATGTTTGAATGGTTTCCTGTGTTCCATTAGCTTAAGCAGTTCCAGATTTTATTGCTTTTGTGTGTAATGCCCCTGTAGTGTGGATGCCCTTCCAAATTGCCTTCGGGGATGTGACAGGACACACTGGTCCTTCCCAGGCTTAGCCTGTATCAGTACCAGCTTTCTGAATACTTCGGTAGCTGCCACCACTCAGCTTAGACACTCTTTTGAGGAGTTTCTAGGTTCGCGTCCCTTCAGAGCCACTGCTCACAGTACAGTGCTTCTTGCTCAAGGTCACATGACCGCTCCCTCTGTCACAGCTGAGAACACCTTGCTTTAGAAATAGGATATGATAACTGTAGCCTTCTCCTCAGTGGCAGAGATATAGTTGGTTAGCTGTACCTCAAAGGATTACGCAGGAACCACAAAATATGTAAAAATAATATTTTTTAATATTTTAATTTAGTTACACAGATTCTGCAGGAAATTACAGCAAAACTACAGAGACGGTAATTTCACATAAATTAAAAGAAACTTGTTTTAAACAATATGTTGCAAACAGAATAACTCTCTCTCTCTCTCTCTCTCTCTCTCTCTCTGTAGTTTAGCTTACAACAAGACACTCTTGGTCAGGGCAGACATGAACGTTTAACTTGCAGTTTGTTCCTAGTCCCATGCCTGACTGATTCTGAGAGACCCTGTCAGACATAATCCCTTTAGCTGCACCCCCCCCCCCATGACACATCATCTGGTATGTCACTCTGTCATCAGAGATTCAAAATCCTGCCTGGAGCGGCAGTTGGGAACCAGTCTGTACCAGTGTACTGGCTAATTACACAAGCCCCTCCAGGATTGTTTCTGTTAGCCCATGGCCTTTGGATATCAAAGACAACTCCTACTGCCTGCCCTTATTTCAGAGGACTGGACATCCTTGAAGTAATAAATTTACTACATGGCAGTACAGATGGTCTGAGGCACTGATAAGAACACTGTCTCTTTCCAGCAGGCAACATCACATACGGCATGTAACAAAACAAAAAGGAAAAAAAAAAACAGGAAATACCATACAGGTACCTAGTCAACTGTTACATTACATGGATTCTGTCCCCACCCGAAGAAAGAAAAACAAATCTTGTTAGCAGCCCTGATTTCTTTTTCTGTCTGAGTGGACTGGTTCCACCTGCCATGCCCTCAGTTCATTGTTTACTGAAACTCCACCTTAGGTTCTCCTATGTCTCTCCTGTTGAAGAAAACAGAAAAAAAAAATGGGGCCCAAGCTATTGTCTGGACAGCCCATCTGCACTGCCATGCTGTGACCTGCTGCAGTACTGGATGTGTATATGGGATCCGGTTAAAATCGCGTATCCAAAATAGCGGAAGTCATTAACGCGCTACCATAACAGGTTTATGTTATATTGTATATTATAGGCCTGCAGAACAAAGCTCCATCTTAGCAATTTTGCATTCTGGCCACTGGTCCTATGCAAACATGTAAGGGGTTGGGGGTGATCAGTAACCAGGGTTAACTCTGTTCCATACAGGTATGATTGCAGCTTCTGCAAAGCCCAGACAATCACCCGACACTCCTTCTCTTTTGTGGCATTAAGCCCGCTCTCTGAGCAGAAGCTTACTGCTCAGGTACACAAGTGGGTGCTCTTCTCCCAAGCTCATAGCCCGACTTAGAACTGCACCTGACCAGGGCCCTTGAGAGTGTAGGGAAGCCGGGGATAATTCCTGGGACCCAGCACCAAAGAGGGGCCCAGGCTGCCCAGCATGCTACAGTACATAGCTGCATAGGGCCCCCCCCACCAGGTCTGAACTTTTCCCAGGGTCCAGAATTCCTCTCAAAGGGTCTGCACCTAACTCATGATCCTACTCGATTTTAATAGCATAACCTGAATAGCACAGTCAAAACCATGAGGTCAGGAATGCATCAGGACTGTATAGCAACGGGGGTAAAATAACATTCAGCAACTACTGGCACTGCTACCCGTCGCTATTCAGCTGGATGAGGAAAGCTGGACAAGGAGGAAAAAGTACGGGTGCTGCCCCAGTGGTGGAGCAGGTTGAGGCGGCAGTAGCTTGGCTAGTACGAAGCTGGAAACCAGGGTTCCAATCCTGGTCTCCCAACTCGGCGTGTGTTATTTTTCCACTGCAGGGAAGTGACATTTTTTTTTGCCAGAGTGCCATAGAAACAGTAATTCTATGGCCCCACAAATTTCAACTCTTCCCCGTGATCTGCTCCCCCTCGGAGTAGGATATTTTAGTTACGGGGGCGGGGTGCAGGGGGCAGAGCACCCCATGTAAAAATAAAGTTGCGATTTTAATGTTTGTCAATGGTAGCAGTCGTCATTGTGGTGCACGACCACTATCATTGGCGCTGTCTCTACTGGTAGCATTTTTTCCTGCCGCTGTTTTAGACAATGCTCTTAATACATCACTGTTATGGACGGCGCTGTTATTGACAGCACTGTTCAAATCTAGTGCCACTCATTATCAGATGCAGCTACATGCACAATGAACTTAAGAGTGTAGTGTGAACTAGCAAGCACACGTGCCTGACACTATGCCTCCTTCAGCGCTCACACATGCTAGTCAGCGAATGCCCTTAACATTGTCTTAAGGGATCCAATGAATCGTTCGATCAGACCATGAGTCTGGGGGTGATATGACAAGGCCCTAAACTGCCTTACCCCACTTTTCTTCCAGACACTAACCATCAAATTAGACATGAAGTTGGTGTCCTGCTCCAACAAAATTGCCTGGGGAAAACCTACTCAGTTAAATGTCTCCAGCAGTGTGTCGGTCACCTTCTCAGCCTCACTGGAGGACAAGGGCACTACTTTTGGGTACTTTGTGGTGTAATTTACAACTACGATGATGTACCACTTGCCAGTGAGACTTGGGCCCCACAATGTCCATGACAACTCGACGAAATAACTCTTTAATAACAGGTAGGGGAATCAAAGCTGCTTTAGTCTTGTCCCCAACCTTTCCCACTCTCTGGCACTGCAGCCAAGTCCGGCAGTAGTTTTCCACATTTTTAAAAATACTGGGCTAGTTGGCCCACTGGCACAGAAGTAGTGCTACCGCTTGCAGTGCCAATGATCCTGGTTCAGAAGTGAACCTGGGCTGTCGGAGAGCCAGCTGGGGGAGTAGGATCGAGCATCTGTAGGACTGCTCTCCTCCTCTGGGGGCAGGGTGGGCAGAGCCCAAAGCTTGCCTGGCCCCTGGTGGAAGCTGAGGGAAAAGCAGGCTAGCCGAGAAGGCTAGGAAGCATGACAGACAGTGTGCATCATGCAGGAGTGCGTGGTGTGTACCATGACGTCATTGCATGTCATGTTTCCCGGGGGCTGAAAACTGGAGGAAAAATTTGGTGGCAGGAGGACAACCACCACCCACAGGCCCTGCACCTGACCAGTAGGGTGCCCCGAGCAGAACTGGATCTGTTCTGTGGTGGGACTTGGGAACCCCACTGACCTTGCTGGGGCAGCAAGCCCTGAGGGAAGACAGCCAGCAGATACATCTGCTCATCAGAAGGAGGGCCGACCAAGAATAGTAGAGAATAAAGAACAAAAAATACTGTGCCAGTAAAAATTGTCATCTGCCTTTTTGTATAGCTTACCCCTTGGTGTCCTGAAAAGGGTATGTCGTGGACTAAGGCCAGAAGCTGCTTCCTATGTTCCTTAGGAACCACTATCTGCTGGAGTATCCCTTTCTCCGGTCCTCCCTCAGGAAGCCACTCATTGTACAGGAGCCCATTCTAGTAGTACACTTCCCTTCTTCCAACACTCGTAGAGTCACCTTCCCCACTGGTGGCTAACTTCCTTAGCTTTTGCTGGGATGGGTCAGCTTGCTGAGCTCTCCCTAGTTCTGCACGCTTCACCTTCCCCAGAACACACTCTGCTGTGAGACAGCCACTCCCAGCTGGGCACTCCTCTGCCTGTAGCTGTGACTCAGAACTGCTGCTCCCAGCTGGTTCTTCAGCTATAACTTCTCCTGCTACTGAGGTAGGGGTTGCTTCCTCATGCACTGCCCCCTCTGTGTCCTCAGGAGCTGGTTCTCTCTTCTTACTACAGGTGGTAACATACAATATTGGCCTTACTATCAAAGTCATTACCCATGATTACATCCCTGGCAGGTCTGGTACAATACCCACCTACGATATCCCCTGGCCACCTTGCCAGCTTAGAAAGATCCTGGCCAAAGCCTGCATCAGTGGTGCTGAGAGTTAAGGTGCTGGACACCATACCTCATGCTACACAGGTGACCTGGGTTCGGGAATGACCTCAGGTTGTCGGGGTGCTGGCACGGGGAGCAGGATCAAGCGTTGGCTCTCCTCTCCTGGGTAAGGGGTGGGTTCACCTGCCCGCAGTCCCGCCATCACCGAATGGAGGTTTGGTGCTGGCGCAGGTGGTCAACGACGTGATTGGAATGGAGAGGTGTCATGAATGGTGTGCACACGTGTGCTTCCACATGCACATGCTATGCTGGGGATGTGTGGGTGTAGGGGCTGGGAGAAAACCCACAAAACCCCAGAAACTATACATGAAAAAAAAAAAGATCTGGGCCAGTGGCACTGAGACCACAGGACCCGCTACTCCTCTAATCCTAGGAAACTGGTCAGGCAGGTCTGTTCCTCGTGGATCAAATCCTGCTTTACTGAAGAAATGGAGGCCCAAGTGTCCCTCAGTCCCTGGGTCACCATTCCTTTAACAAACACAGGGTGCACATGTGCAGTCAGGGACATACCAAGACTATCATTTTTCGGGGGGGGGTTGGGTCTGCCCTTGGTATGCAAATTAGTCAGTCACATGACTTATTTGCATAACAGGGCAGTGCCTTCTGGCTCCACCCACCATGGTCAAGATGGACAAAGCAATGACTGAAGGCAGCTGTGCCAGGCAGGAGGAGTCAAGTCAGTGTACCTAGGAAATCAAGACAACCTAAACTAACCAGCACCTGCTGCTGGCAGAACTTAAAGGATAAAATCAAGGTGTCTGCTTTTTACAGTGAATCTCTCCAGGACCTCATCTGCTGATAAAGGGACATCGCGATGATCAGCAAGTAAAGCCAGGCCGTTCAGTCTGTCTGCTCCGGTGCGATTTCTCCTCTTGGTCTTGATGCGATCAAGCATATAAAAGGTACGTTCAGCTTCCGAAGTAGTGACTGGGAGTGTCACAAGGATTTTTAATAAATTGTGAATGTTTGGATAAATGTTTGGGTCACAGTTAGACAAACCATCAATAGCTGTAATCGGAATGGATTCTTTCTTGTCTTTTGCATCAATCCACCTGTCATGCCAATGATGGAATTCACTCTGTAGAACGAGAGTATTATCAAGGAGAACATCACCGTACACATTTTTTAGTTCTGACAGAAATTCCACCTCCACAGTAGTCAACGAGTGATCAGGGATGACTTTTTCAAGGGAAGTCAGAATTTTTCTGTGTGTCAGAAACTGGTCTGTCATTTGCTGTTCAAAGAAATCTAGGCATGGAATGAACACTGTTGTTCTGTAGTATTGTTCTATTTCTTGCAAACTCCGTCCTGTTCGTGAATTTCCTGGGACTGTAATTTCAAAACTAAGCTCTTGAGCTAACGCTTTGGCTTTTGAAAAAAGTTCTGATAACTGTGTTTCTGCATCATGATGCATGGTATGAATCTGTTTCAAAGCATCATCAGCCGTCTGAACACACATGGAGAGATCTGTCTGAACCCTTTGCAGATTTATTGACAGTACGTATGCAACCAAGAGGAGTTTTTCCGAAACAACTAAAGCAACTAGAAAACATCGTTTCTCAGTTGTGTTCTGGAGCTGCTCAGCCTTAGACGAAGCATCATCTCTCCATGTAGTAGATATCTCATCAAGAGCTGTAACTACTGCAGGGAACAGAGCTATGAAAGTGAACACTGCTTTGTGACATTGTATCCATCGTGTTTCACAAAGACTGCAGTGGCGGAGCCAGGTTTGGGAGCATTTGGGAGCCAGAAAGGGACATTCAGTCAACCATGGGCTCCACAATGGGCACTAAATAGTGAATAAAGATCGTGGTGGGGCACCACTACTCACACTGGGGCAGCCAGGAGGGGCGACCTCCCCCCCCAGCTTCCCCTCTAGCTCCGCCACTGAAAGACTGACAAGCTTTTTCTTTTTCTCAGTTGGTAATAGGTTTGATATTTTGTTCCTAAGAGCTTCGCTACGTTTAGCAGAACTCTTAAAAAATGTGCAGCAGTCAGATATTGTTGTAAAACATTTTCTGATGGAGTTCACTGAATAGGTTTTTGAAACCACCAGATTCAATGAGTGGTTTGCACAGTGAACATACATAGCTGTTGGATATTCAGCAGCAATTTTAGCTTGTACACCATTTAGCCTACCACTAAATGCAGCAGCTCCATCATAGCCCTGCCCCTTGAGATCACTAAGATTTAATCCTAAATCTGTTAAGTTTGACATGATGGTATTGGCCAGACATTCACCAGTAAAATTTGTATCCGTGAGAAAAGTGAGGAAGTCTTCCCTGATTTGTGGCTTTGACCCTTCAGTGTCAACATATTGCACGCAGATACATAACTGTTCTCTACTGCTAACATCTGTCATTTCGTCAGCTAAAACGGCAAAGGGACCATAGTGTTTTACTCTTATGACTATTTTCTCAACCATTATATCTCTAATAATCTCAATGATTTTATTCTGAATTTTAGGGCTAAGATATGTGGCATTACTGGAATTACTTTTTAATGATTTTTGGAGTGCTTCATCTCCGTGATTTGCTCTATACCGGATTAGAGTTCTGAAATTTCCATCATTTTTTATCAGGTCTTCAAGAGTCAGTGGACCTGAATCTTCATTTCCATGGAGTGCAATCTCCTGACGACTACATAAAATTATTATGTCGATCACCTCAAGTATCTTATTACGATTCTCCATTGCTAGAGTTCTTCGATAGGTGTCTATTTGTTCTGTAATTGCTATTAATTCACCTCTTGAGATGCAACAAAAATTCTCAGCTTTCAATTAACTGTTTTTATGATACTCAGTACGAGAATGAAAGTCTAAAAGCTACAGTATCAGTATTTTAACCCAAGTGCCAGATGTGGGAACTGAACCCACAGCCCTCTGATCGCCTGGCCTTAGAGTAGAGTGTGCTACCTACTGAGCCACTGTATATTTGGGATTGGGATGGGAAACAAATTTAGGACAATGTGGACAGGATACTGGATGGAGCTAACTAATAATCACGATTTAACAGTTGAGTGTACTGTGTACACTTAAGTTAACCACAAGTTTGAAGAATTACACAACTTCTCTCTTTAGTAAACTTTTTTTTGTAAAAAAAGGTAATGTGCCTCTTGTCTTGTCTGCTGACTCTTATTTTTCATTCCAGACAGGTCTCTCTTCCCTGAAGTTCTACTCTCTCTCTGTCTCGCTCAGTCTCCACTCTGACTGTAGTACTACTATCTCTCTCGCTCGCTCTCTCTGAAGTCTCTCTACATACACTACACTGCTGCAGTGCAGATAGTACTCTGATCTCTCTCAGTTTAATCAGAAAAAATCTACCAAGGGCTTGGTAGGCTACTTAGTACACACACACACTGTCGCAGTGCAGATAGTGCTCTGATCTCTCTCAGTTTAATCAGAAAAACTCTACCAAGGGCTTGGTAGGCTACTTAGTACACACACAGACTGTCGCAGTGCAGATAGTGCTCTGATCTCTCTCAGTTTAATCAGAAAAAATCTAGCAAGGACTTGGTAGGCTAATTAGCACACACAGAATATCACAGTGTAGATAGTGCTCTGAGCTCTCTCAGTTTAATCAGAAAAAATCTAGCAAGGGCTTGGTAGGCTACTTAGTACACACACAGACTGTCGCAGTGCAGATAGTGCCCTGATCTCTCAGTTTAATCGGAAAAAATCTAGCAAGGGCTTGGTAGGCTAATTAGCACACACAGACTGTCGAAGTACAGCTAGTGCTCTGATCTCTCGGTTTAATCAGAAAAAAATTCTAGCAAGGGAGGGCTTGGTGACGGGTCACAGTGGTCTACTTAGTACAGTACAGTCACACACAGATAGTGCTCTCAGTTTAATCAGAAAAATCTTGCAGGCAGGGCTTGGAGGTCTCAGCTGCAGGTCTTGTGTTCTACTAATTAGTACACATAGACACACACAGGCAGCGGCAGACAGTAGTGTGTCACTCAGTAGTCAGTCACATCACAGTGGATTTTGTGAAAAGTCAGATAGTGCCAGTCTGCCTCCACTGCTCTCACACACACTTTTCTCTGTGTCCACTGACTCCTGTGCTGCTGCCTGACTTTTCTCTCCCGTTTCCTTTTTTTTATATACAGTATTTTTTTTACCAAAGAATACAAACATAGAAGTCCCTGTCCCTCACAGACAGTCCATGTCTCAGCAGCAGCTGCCTGAGGCTCCCTTGTCCTTATGTCAATCTGTTTAGCAGCTAGTATAATGATAGTTCCCAAAAAAAACAAAGATTAATTTCAGGAACAGAGAATACGTCTCCTCTCTTGTCTGAGTCTCACCTCCCTCCCACCCCCGCCGTGACCACGACCCCACACACTGACATACACACCCTGCTACTGCCTGCCCTAACTCTTCTGCTGCACTGCAGTACCAAGTTAGTGTCACACAGTCCTGCGTGCTATCCCTTTAGTTATTTATATTTATTTTTAGCAACACAATTTTACACAAACAAGAGCTACTGAGCTGCTTTTCTATAATGTAGAAAAGAGCTGCAGCATGCCACGAGGCAACTGTTCAGTCAGTGAACTTTTCGAGTGACTAACTAGTGCTGCAGTTTACTCTGTCCTGCCACGTCTGCATGCTCTGGGAGAAGGGAGGGCTCACTGTTGGCTTACCTTGCTGCCATTCGATATCCATGCAGCAATGGGCTCTTCTGCTTCTCTGGGCTGGTCACCCCTACTGTCAGTCAGTGGCACAGAGGCGGGAAGGCAGGTTGAGAGAGGACTAGTCCTGCCCGCAGAGTCTATCCGACCCCTCCATCACCTGACCTTCCTTCTGAGCAGTCTGTGAGCCATATGACCAGCCCAGAAAGGTAGCCACTCACAGCTAGATGCCTGCCCACAGCTCCACCTCAAAACTCAGTTGTGAACTCGCAAACATGCGGCTGTGGCGTGCGCCATGCACACAGTTCTCTAGAAAAAAAGGCTGTTTGGAACTCGGAAACGGGCTGCGGCACTGCAGCGCACACACACAAATTTAAAAACGAAGGAACCCTTTTGGGGGGAGGTTCAGCCCCCAACCTCCCCGGTATGTCCCTGTGTGTAGTGAAGTTAGAGGGCACTGCACACTATGTATAGGTTGCTAACTGCTGGGAGCTTCCTGAGCTGCCCCCTCCAGCTGCACTTGCACCTTTTGTTACATTTTTCTGACACTGATAAGACAAATGCCCTAGTTTTCTGGAAGGTATGGCACTTGCAATCACCCAACCCTGTGCTTTTTAGACCAGGGGCTTTCCTTTTTGTTCGGGCACAGGTTTAGGTTGCCCCTGTGGGGTTCTCCTAAAACCAACTGATGGCCCTCCCTCATTCCCTTTTTGATGACAGGACAGTCAGCTGGATATGAACTGATCAGCCCACTTGGGTGGCCCCCTCACAGAACTCAGAGTTCTACCCAACAACCATATTCTCATATCCTCAGGTGCAGTTTTTAAAAATGGTTCCAGCAGAAATAAATCTTTTAGCTCCTCTACAGAGCTAGCTTTTGCACTTTCTACCCATCTTTGTAACAAGTTACTTAGCTACATACACATTTCAGCATAGCTGTCCTCCGGGGCCTTTCTTAACCCTTAAAACTTTTGCCTATAGGCCTCGGTGGGGGGGGGGGGTAACTCAAAATGCTGCAACTGCCTTGCCTGTAAGCAGTGGCAGTATATAAGTCACCCAAGAAGCCCTGCCTAGTTCCGAATGCACACAGATTCTCTCAAAAGACCTTAAAAAGAAATCAAGATCATCCATCTCTTCATATCTAGGAAACATTTTAAAATAAATTTTGGCCTCCTGGGTTGAACCCCTGATGCCATTATTCACAGGTTCTGGTGATGTCCTCTGGCACCGCATCTCCCTCTGATGATCATGCTCAAGAATTTTCATCTGGTAGCCAGCCTGGTGGCGCTGAGGCACTGGATGCCACACCTCGTGCTACGCCGGTGACCCGGGTTCGGGAACAACCTCGGGTCGCCGGGGTGCCGGTGTGGGGGGAAGGGTGGTGCAGGATTGAGCATGCCGATGGGCAGCTCTCCTCTCGTGAGGGTGGGTTGGCGCCCCCCCCCGTAGTTCCACTCCCACCGGGTGGAGGTCCGGTGGGTGGCGTAGGTGGAGAGGGGGCGGAAAAATAATTCCGGGAGGTGGAAGGGGCTGAGCTGGTGCCAAGGGGTGCGTAGTGTGCCTCCACATGCTTGCACGGCCGTGTGCCAGGGCCTCGGGGGGAGGCAGGGGAGAAAACATGTAAAACACCATTGTGTCCCCATCACCAGTTGGTGGGAGGAGGAGACGGGGACCAAATAGCTTAATTAAAAAAATAAATTTCATCGGGATCTCATGCTGGTGCTGCTTTTCCTACTCCTCACCCTTTTGCTTCTTCTTCTTCTCTCACTCCTGTCATTGTTCTTGCTCTTGCTCGATCTGTTACTGGTGCTTTTTCTCTCTCTCATCAGCCTTTCGCTTTTCCTCCTCTGCCTGCATCCTCATCTTCTGCAGCTCCATCTCTGTCTGTTGCTTAAGCATGGCAATCTGCAGCTGCAGCATTTGTAACTGGTCTGCTTGCACTGTTGAAACAGTCAAAGCCTCTGACACCTCTGCATTGTCCAGTACAGTGCATTGTGACCCTTTTCACACATTTTTCTTGGTCACGTTTTTGAAGGATGGCTATAAGTTGCAACAATGTTTGTCTCTCCTCATAGGCCAGTTGTCTGTTTTGGCACAGCTCCTGTAGTTGTAGCAGTGAGCGCCTGTTGTATGCCCAGACATGATGTCTTCTATCTTTCTAGTCTTGCTAAACAAAGAAACAAAACTGGTAGAATATACAGTCCCCCTCTGTAAATCCTGTTCTGTGACTGGTCAGGTAA
This sequence comes from Neoceratodus forsteri, assembly GCA_016271365.2. NCBI lineage: Eukaryota > Metazoa > Chordata > Ceratodontiformes > Ceratodontidae > Neoceratodus > Neoceratodus forsteri. Next base: position 184,875,846 of record CM028133.1, on the reverse strand, counting down.
CCTTTATACTGACAAACTATTTCACATCCCACTGCTAGCATCACTTTATTCTTTTCTTTTTTTTTTGCTCCTTCCAGGCTCTCCCAGCTGACCTCTCCTTCAGGCCGCCTGGGTTCACCCGTCAACATTCTGCCTCTGTCATCATCCACTGCCCCACAAGGCAACCCCCCCCTCGTGTAACTCAACATAACCTTTTGTCAGGAGGGTCCCCCCCTCCCCTCCAGGGGAGAAGCGCCCATAGGTGCAGAGAGGTGTCCCAAATGCTGTGGGGTTGGACTGGACACTTCCGGGGCTTCATGGCGATGGGGATCAGCAGTCGTCATTCGCTCGACTGGGGGGCAGTTTTCTGCTTTTCTGCTCTCCCCACTCCCTCCTCCCTCAGTGGGCCAGTCGCAATGGCAACCTGGGGCGGGGACATTCAGCGGTGTGTCGCGGCATCACGCTGCCTAGAATGTCACCCAGGCCACTCTGAGGTGCCTAAGGCTCCCCCCGGAAGTGTCCAAAGGACGCTCTAGACTCCCTCCCTGCCAGTCTCCGCTCCTGATACCCGGGTTCGGGGCATGAACCCGGGTCGCCAGCATGCCGAGTGAACCCCTTCACTTGGTGCCACGGAGCCGGCTACTGCCAGTTTATGACAGGCTGGTCTGGAGTGGGGGCAGAGACCAGGATAAATGTTAAGCTGGTCTTACGGAGCCTCATATCTCCAATCCAGGAGTCCTGTAGTTGTCCTTTCAATTCCTTCAGGGTTAAAAATAGTATAGCCTAAAGTAAACTTGGTGGGTGGAGAAGTAGTAGGTAGGTAGTAGGTATAATTTCTAGCCCTACCATGCATTTGTCTCCAGGCATCTAACTAGCCCAGCTCTCCCAAAAGCCTTGCGATCTGTTGGGAGACTTTAAGGTCCTTTCTCACAGCAGCGGAAGTAGTGTCTAGACGAGGGTTAAGAAGTAGGTTCAAATCTCCCGCCATGATTAAGTGACCTTCTGACCATTCGGTAATCTTAAGGAACAAATGACAGTAAAATAAATAATCAGAACCTGGGGGTGTGTATATAGAGACCAAGGTAATCAAGGCTCTGTTACAACATCCTTTTAATAAGACATAACGACCCTTCCCATCTGTAACTGAATCTACAATTTTAAATAAGACCCTATTAGGGACTAAGATCACAGTACCCCTTCGCCTACCTGTTTTGTAGGAGGAGGCATGTACATTGTATCCAAATTTCTGAGTCTAGTAGTTCGCAGGGCTTAAATAAGTCTCCTGGAGCAAGAAAAAAAATGGCCCCAGATTTTTCAAGGAAGTTCATCACTCTGCTCCTCTTAATAGGGTGTGTTAGTCCATGGACATTATTGGAAAGAATTACAGTTCCTATGCTATCCATTGTCCCAGAGAAAATAATTTGGTCTAGGTATTAGCGTTTGCGTTGTTATAACTGGTGCTCCAAGGAAATGTCTGGGGGTTTGGAGATAGACAGTACAGGCAATCTTAACAATGAAACTAAGAGGCTGAAGCATCAGTAGAACTACGAACAGTGCAACAAGAAAACTGAACGATACAATGCTTCCACGGTAGGAGATACTAGTTAATGGATCTCTGTGTTCTACCATTACCAGTGCAGGGGGCATTAGAAAGGAAGGACGAGAAGAGGGAATTTCGCCACTTAAAGAGTAGCCTTCCTCTAGAGCCTAAGGTGTATCTACAGGGCTCTATACCTGCTAAGTGGGAGTGTAATAAGACATCACCAGGCACCAACAGTATTAGGTAAGTAGGACTAGTCCTAGCCAACATGGACAGTCACCCCACTCACCCGTCTATAGTTGTAGTGTAAAAAAAAATAAAAATAAAGGTATGTTCTTGATCCAAATACAATGGGTGTGGATCCAACCGGATATGATTGCAGGACAGGCAGTTAATAAACAACCATATATATCATGGTCGAGTGACTCGATTTGTAGCCCTTAACATTAAGTTCTGGAGGCCATATTAGTGGTATAAATCATATTTAGTGCACCCTTACAAAAATATAGTTGCCCTAATTAGGGCTTAACCTCAGGGGCTGGTATAACATCCCTCTCCAAGTGTGCCAAAGAAAAAGATATGCCGTCTCCCTCCCATTGGAAACCTGTAGAGGCGAACATGGAAAAATGGTATCTCGGGGAGGGGATGGAGGGACGTAATTAGTGGACAAAGCTCAGCAGATCCTACTACATAGGCTTTTGTATCAGCACTTATATTGATCCTTAATACAGTAGTCAGAAGGAGAAAGGCACACTCTGCTCAATCCTTAACGACTGCAACTTCTGAATCCAAAGGGAATAAACAAAGAAACTGGAGACCCATACCATAATAGTTAGTATGCACAACAGAACATTAGAAAAAAACAACTTAATCGCGCTTAGTTAACTTCTTGCTGTTCATATGTGCACGTTGCAACATCCCAACATTTTGAATAAGAAATGACAGTCTGTGATAGCTGGAGCAAATGGAAACATTGCCCCTCTAAAGATCTGGCAGTAGGGTACTCAAAAGCCCCTAGTAGGGAAAGAGCATGGACCAATAGAAAAGAATTAGTCCCCTTTAGCCTGCTAATTCCATTTGGTCAGGTTTTTGTCACTGCAGTTGCTGGAGAAGCTTCTGCAGAGTCTGCAATGATGGGGATCTCAAGGTTCTCCCAGAGCCTTCTTGGTCGAGGTGGAGTATTTATGCTGCTGTTGCTGTTGTTCTGGGTTGGAAGCAGAATCTGAAGTTAGCAGGCCTTTCTCAATCAATGCAGTACGAGCTTCCTCTGGCGTCTGGTAGATAGATGGACCCTCGGGTCAGAAAATCTGCATGTGGACAGGATACAGGGTGTGAAACCTGATTTGCTTGGATTGGAGAATTTTGATGATCTCTCTATACTGTAGCCACTGCTGTTGCACCTCTGCTGGATAATCATGATCAAAATAGAGATGAGAACTTGAGTATTGTATGCCTTTTTGCTGTCAGGCATGTTGGAGGATATCCTCTTTGACCTTAAAGTTGTTGAATTTAAGGACCACTAATCTGGGTTGAGCCTTGGAGTCAGTGGGCTGAGGTAAAAGGGCCCTGTGAGCTCATACAATTCCAAGCTGATAGGCTGGGGGAAGTTGCAAAACATCCGCCGAAGATCTGCCATAAATTTGGTCATCTTCCCACTTTCTGCCCCCTCCAGCAGCCCGAAAATCCAAAGGTTATCCCTACAAGACCGGCTCTCTAAGTCTGCGTATTTTTTCGGAGGGTGGCTGTCTGCTGTAGGGGTGTCTCTACAGTTAGGCCAAGCTGCAGAGTCCCCTCTTCGGTTAGGGCTATGACTTTGTCTGCCGTATCCATTCTCCATTCCAATCCTAGTAACTTGTGGTTTAATTGTTTAAACTCGTGTTTAGTTCCAGCCCACATTTCTTTTATTTCCCATGGCAGTGTCTTGAAACAAGAGCAGGACAGTGGTTCAACCTCCTCCACTGTCTCATAGTGTAGCTCCACCATAGTGGATGGACACAGGCTCCAGCTCGCCTCAGCATTCTGAAAGAAAATCCCACGCCATCCTTAGTACTGGATTTATTTCTCTGCCGAGATCGAGTGGGTTGTTTTGTTGACTTCCTCCAGTCATTTTAGCAGTTTTTAGTGGTAATAACAGTTAAACGGGAGGTTTATAAGACGAGTGAGTTAGGGAGCTCAAGCTCTAGCTGCCAGACCGATCCGTGATGTCACCGGAACTGTTCGGTGGCGTCATTGTTGATGTGATATAAAAACACACAGATTATTCCTCCACTGCAGTTATTGGCTACATTAATTGCTCCCGACATCATTCCAGATGATGAGGTGGAATAGAATCCTGATCTCCTTAATATGGAGGAGGAGGAGGATGAGAAGAGGGATGATGATCCCTATGATGGGGGTTTACTTTCCAGTTCCACCCTCTCCTCCTGCAGTGAGGACTCTGTGGTATATACACCCAGGTTTCCTCCTGAAGATCCCCATTCCAGGCTTTGCTCGGACAAATCCAGGATGTCATGGGCTTTGAGGGTGAAGAAGAAGACTCCAGTAAAAGAAATGTAATGGAGTTCTTGGAGGTTCTGGCTACACCATCCATTGTAATGCCAACTGTATATCCTACTTTAGAGGATGCTGCATTTGCTGCCGGGCATAGACCTAACTGCCTGCAGTGCCTTTAAAGGCTGATAAACAGTACCCTGCTCCATCTGTTAGGCTGTATTGTGCTTCACAGCCTGCAACTGATTCAGTGGTTTTCATGACTGCTCATGAACACTCTAGGGCCCCTAGACACATGAGTATATTGCCTCCTGACAGAATACAGAAGGCTGGATACTTATGCCTCTGCATCCTAAGGCGTAAGAATTGCTACCTACCAGGCCTACTTGACTGAATATCAGAATGGCTTGCTGAAACTCTGATATGTCCGCTACTCAGGCTTTGCCAGAAAGTCCTGCAAAAGCTGACTTGCTTAAAAGTTGCTTCAGTCTATAGATACCGGAAAACATCTGTTACGCTCTGCATGTGATGCCTCTGATGCTTCTGCCTGGGCTACGGCCCCTGGCATATGTCTTCAAAGATATTCCTGGCTCAGGGTAGCAGAATTTGCTACTGATGTACAACAGGCTACACTGAATGCTCCTTTCAGGGGTTCCAAACTCTTTGGGAATGATGCTGAAAATGCTCTATGTGAACTTCAATCCTCCAGGATGATTTGAAGATCAATCAATCCCTAAACCCTCAACCTGGCGGGGGGGGGGTTGGTAGAGGCTCATTTCATAGGCCTGCAGTCCATGGTGGCTGTGTCTGCTGTCAGTAGTCCTGTGATAATGAAGGCAGTCTCCTTCCCAGTCCCTTCACTGCCGGTGCCTATAAAAAGACATCCACTGGTACCAGTGTAAGTGACCCTGCCACCCCTGTTACCTTCTGACTCACCACTTCCTCCCCATCCACTACTGCCTCCAGGGGTTCTTGTGGGGAGAAGGAACTCTCTCTTCTTCTGTCAGGATGAAAGATCTATGTCCTGTATTACACCTCAGAGCCCAACATGAATTATTTGGATACAAAACATTTTTTTTTTATTATGCTTTTTCATGCCATCTGTCACCGTTACCTCAGCCTCGGTCACGGCCCCTCCTCCCTCCTGTTTATCCACAACTCCCGATACTCACAGGCTACCCCCAGGGCGGAGTTGCGGCACCGGGCTCCTAAGTGATGCAATGTACGGGAAAGGTCTGGGAGCCAGCCTGGGAGCTCATCGGAGTGGAGGGGCAGGCTTCATCCAGGTGGCAGGCAGCTGTATTTTTCTCCCCTGTATGCGGGGGCAGAGACATGCAATGATGGCCAGCGTCTGCCCCGCCCATCGAATTACATTCAGGTGCCAGATGCTGTGGTGCCCCCGGCCTCCACCAGGGGTCCATCAAGCACCAGTCACACTCCCTTCCCCCCCCCAGAGAAGGAGAGCAGTCCTTGGGATGCTCCATCCTTCTCCTCCCGGCCAGCCCTCTGATGTCCCGGTTCCATTCCCGAACTCAGGTCACTGGCGTTGCAAGCAGAAATCCAACCACTGCACCGACGGGCCGGCTCAGAATACAAAACATTTTGACTGCTGTCTCTTTATGCTCTCCTCCCCCCATTTTGAAAAGGAGATTGGTTCTGTGCCTGGACATTAAGGATATATACCTTCATGCCAAGATTCGCAAGTGTCACATGCAGTGCCTCTGCTTTATGCTGGAGGTCAGTCATTATCAGTTCCAAGTCTTGCCTGTTGACTTATCCTCGACACTGTGGATACCAAATGCCTAGTGGTTGTGGCCACATCCCTTTGGAGGGAAGGGCTTTATATCTTCTCTTATCTGGACGACTGGCTCCTGAAAGCCCCATCCAGGCAAGAGGTTCAGTACACATTGTCCAGAATGAGACACTTGTTCAAGGAACTGGGTATTATGGGAAATGTACTGAAATCTGTACTAATTCCTTGTCAGCACCTCCAGTATATTGGTGCAGTGCTAGATGCAGCAGTGGACTGTACTTTCCTGCTTGCAGACAGGGTGGAGGCCCTTGTTGCCCAGGCCCAGCTGATAAACAGGAGTCATTATGTCTCCACTCAAAAAATGCTACATTGTCTGGGACTCATGGCTGCTGCCATAGTGACAGTTCCCTTTGCCCGTCTCCATATGTGCATACCACGGTGGATTCATTGGGTGCAATGGGATGAACTGAAGCTAGAATAGATGGTCCTCATCACATCCCATTTCCACAGTGCACTGGTCTGGTGGATGGTCCCCCAGAACCTGTTGCAGGGCCTTCCATTCCTCTCCTTGATTCCAGTGCAGATCCTCACCATAGATCTCTCAGGGTTGGGCTGAGGTGCCTATCATGGCTCCTTTCAGACCCAAGGGTCCTGGACCAATCTGAACTTGAATCTCCTTATCTATGTCCTGGAGATGTGGACTTTTCTACCTGGTCTCTAGGCCTTTCAGGAGCTCTTCAGTCTCTGTCCTTTTCTGATTCAGACAATGTAAGTGTAAAGTACTACATAAACAAGCAAGAGAGTACTAACTCTTAAACCCCTGTGCAGGGAAGCGATGAGAGTGTGGTACTAGGTGATGTCTAACAGCCTTCAGATCTCAGCTGAGTTTTCTCCTAGGCATCCAAAATGTCTTGGCACAGACTAAGCTGGTCCCAATCCCTGGTATATAAATGAGGCCAGCCGACCTCAGTGGTAAACAACCTCTCACAAAGATGAGGTCATCCAAAGTTGGACCTTTTCTGTGTCCCCACGCAATGTACAACTGTCGCATTTCTACTCACTTGCTCCAGGGCCTGCAGTTCTTTGGTGAGGTGCGTCGTCTCTCTCCTGGAAAGGGAGGTTTCTTTATGCATTTCCTCTGATCCCTCTCATTTAGAGGGTTCTACTCAATCTGAAGGTAGAGTGTACCACCCTGATACTAGTGGCCCTCTTCTAACCTCACCTGATCTGGTTTCCACTTCTGTAGCATCTGGCAGTGGAGCCTCCTTTTCATTTACCCCTCTGTCAGGGTCTACTGTCACAGGATAGGGGAACCCTGGTCCATCCGGATCTCTGGTCCCTTCATCTGCATGCATGGCTTCTGAAGATGTAGCCACTGCCCATTTGGGGGTCCCCTATGCTTTAAAATGGAAGTGCTTCTCCATATGTTGTGTTTCCCATTCACAGGACCCATTTACATTTTCTGTCAATACTGTACTAGCCTACCTCCTGTCTCTGATTTTGGTCTCCAGTACTCATCCATTAAGGTGCACTTGACTGCCACTTTGGCTTTCCATGCCCACTGATGAGTGCAAAGTGGCACAGCTGGATACATCCTGTACATTCCTAAAGGGTATTTTGCACATGCGTCCCCCGATTCGTAAACTGGTTCTACTTTGAGACCTCAATTTCACACTTGAAAAAGTTTACCCTGGCTCCATTCAAGATTGCTGTGACTTGTGAGATGTACTCCCTTTCATGACATTTTCAGTCGTCATAACTTCAGCTCGCAGAATTTCCGAGCTTCAGGCTCTAATGCCTGAGCCTTCTTACCTGATCTTCCATAAGGACAGGGTGTCCTTACAAACCAATTCACACTTTCTACCAAAAGTGGTCTCTGATGTCACTTTGAATCAGACTAGAAACCTTCCAGTGTATTTTTCTGAGCATGCTAACAGGTATGAGGCATTGCTCCATATACTAGATGCACACAGAACACTATGCTTATATCTCAGTCACACTAAGGACTGTAGAAAGTCCTCCCAGCTCTTTGTTTCTTTCACCCCTGGAAAAGAGGGCACCCCTGTGATTAAACAGTGCCTGTCCAAATGGCTGGCTCACTGAATAGAGTTCTGCTGTCAAAAGTATGGTAAAGAACTCCCTGGTGCTGTACATGGCCACCCTATACATGGTATGACCACTTCTGTTGCCTACTTTCAGAATGTTTTGGCAGCTGACATACATGCTGCTGCCACATGGAACACGGTGCATATTTTTACTAAGCACTACAGTCTCCCCAAGACATGCTGGGTTTGGTCTGCTGTTTTGCAAGGCCTTCTGTCTTGGTTGCATATCAGGCTCTGCCAGCCTCTCTGGGTAAATTGTATACTGTTTGGGGAATCGTTTCAAAGGTGTGGCCCAATGGAGGAGATATCCTCGATGAAGATAGGACAGTTACTTACCACAACAGTAGATCTTCAAAAGAACCTACTCCATTGGACCACAGCGCATGGCTGTTAGGGCGAATGTGCATCAGCGAAAGTCAATTTTGCCGATGTACACTCATGGCACAAACCGAAAGGGCGCTGAAAAGATAGGTGGGTACATGTCGGGGTGGAGGGTGAAAACAAACAAACAAAAAAAAAACACATTTTCATGGACCGGTGCAAAAATCCCGACGCACCCAGCACCGAACCCGTCATCCTCCCAAGTCTAGCCTGCCATGAACCCACCATGCCACACGGCCAACTCGGCAACCCATCATTGGGCTACACCTCACAAACCCTCCCTCCCCTTCCACCTGTCGTACTTGCGCCCCACCATGTGCGCGTATAGCTATAGCGACAGGATGTTGCTATACCTGTATTCGCTGCCACTGTCTAGTAGTCCTGTGAACAGATGCCACTATTGAGCTGCCCTTTTTGTAAGTGCTCAATAGTGGACATCCTTATTACGAGATACCCAACACACCCACCTTCCTTCTTTCTTTTCTGTGGTATCTGCTGACAGGTTTGTCCACTACCTTGTTTGGAGGTGTCCATAAGTGTTTTATGAATGTATACTATTTTCCAGTCCCGTTCGTGTCCTTGTGTGCTTGGTATTGGTTTGGTTTCCTGGTTTCTTACAGTAAGTGGCCCTCTGAGCTTGTTACTGGCGGGGAACTGAAGAGCAAAGGGGCCACCCATGTTATATAGGCACTGACGCTGCACATCATTGTGGTTGCCCCCCCAGCTAGCAAATGTTTCTGAGTGGTTCTGAAGCCAACGGCTTACAGTTGCAAAGATGTGGCTCAATGGAGCAGATTCTCTTGAAGATCTACTGTTATGGTCAGTAAAGTACGGTTGCATAAGAACTTACTGTAAACAGCAGATCTTCGAGAGTATCTCTTACAGCAGGTCATAATGTGTGGGATTCAGCCGCAGGTATCATTTCCTCTGGATGACTTTTACAGCAGTCAACCCTGGGACCTCCCCCTAGCACCACCACATGTTGTTCACCTGGCAGGTATAAAAGGGGGAGGTCCCAGCCACTCCTCAGTTCTTTTTCCATCCCGGTGATCGTATATGTAACCATAAATAACCATACCATATAAATGCGATTGTATGATTAGTTATGATATTTTTTAACTGTATGTCTTGTTACAAATGTAATTGAATGTTTAATTTCTTGGATATGTTAAATGGTAAACTGTATGTCTAATTGTTCATCCAACTGTACCCCCAGGTCGCACTGGGAGACGAACAACTTGTTGTTCAGTGTGCCTTCCTGGTGAAACATTTCAATAAACAAAAATAAATAGATAACATATCTGAGGGCCTCCGATGGGAACAGAGGAGGGAAACTGAGGCAGCAGCTCATGGAGTACTAGAGACAGGAGCAAGGAACCCTTCTGAAGCAACAGCAAGGGGGAAGGAGTGCAGGGCAGCATGACCTGCTGCAAGAGATACTCTTGAAGATCTACTGTTATAGTAAGTTCTTACACAACCATACTATCTTCTTCGAGGCAATCTCCTGCAGCAGGTCATAATGTGTGGGAAGAGTCCCAAACAGTTGTTATACCCAGTGGGAGGAGGAAGCAAATCATGAAGGCTCAGGACAGTAGGCCTTGTAAGACAACCCATCCAAAAACGGTTCACCTCTTAGAAGCAATGTCTAGACTGTAATGCTTGGTGAAGGTATGTACAGCAGACCACGTGGTGGCTTTGCAAATATCCAAGGTTGAAATGCCCCAGAAACATGCCGTACAGTCGGCCATGCCTCTGGTAGTTTTGTAGTTGTAGTTTGTAGTTTTACAACTCCTCTGAGAGGGATGTTTTATTTAGCATGAATAAATGTAATGTAGTTGGCCAACCATGTGGACAAGCACTGCTTAGAAACATTGACGTCCTAGTTTCCAGGAGTAAAAGATACAAAATGTTGCTCGGATTTTCGCAATGTGGAAGTGCGGAGAAGGTAAATACTCAATGTTCTATGCACATCGAGAGTAGGAAGCAGGGCTTCCCCCGGATTCTGAGGCCACGCAAAGTATAGTGGCAATTGGATGATCTGATTTAAGGCAACTTCAGAAACAACCTTAGGCAAGAATGCTGGGTTAGTGCATAAAGACACCGTCATTATGAACCTGAATATATCAGTGGTGCAACTCCAAGACCGACGGCTAAAGCGTGATGGCAAATAAAAACATAGTTTTCAGGACAGATAATAGAGGTTTCTCGGATTCAGAGGGCTCAAGGACTCGTCAAATTTTCAAGCACGAAATTCAAATCCCATATAGGGACTGGATCCCTGATAGGAGGAAGTAGGTGCAGAATACCTCTCAAAAAGGTTCAAGTTAAAGGTAACTGGGACAAAGGAATGCTGCCCACAGGAAAATGAAATACGGCTATGGCGAAAGGTGGACTTTCACAGAGGAATATTTCAGTCCACCCTCCGACAAGGAGAGCAAATAATCTAAGATGCGCTGAGGGGAACACTTATAAGGATCCAAGTCCAGAGTGGATGCCCCAAAAGAGAAGCGTTTCCACTTCAGAGAATAGGAATACTGAGTAGACGGCTTCCTAGCAGCTTGGAGAACTTCTGCCACCTTCAGGGACACCTAAAGTGTGAGAAGACTATGTCCTCAGGAGCCAGGCGTGCAAGTGGAGGGAGCAAATGCCCGGGATGTAACAGGGAGCCTTGCGCCTGGGACAGTAAGGCTCAACAAATAGGCAGAGAGATTGGCTTTGTGTCCGAGAGCTGCAGAAGCAGAGGGAACCAAATCTGTCTCAGCCAGAACAGTGCTATAAGAATCATAGATGCCCTGTTCTGGACCGTCTGAGTAGTACTCTCTAAACAAGTGGAAAGGGCGGGAAGGCGTACAGAAATCTTCCTGTCCAAGAAAGAGATAATGCGTCCCGATACACAGTTCCAGGACTTTACACAAGACAGCAGTAAAGTGACAGGTTTGCGTTTTGTGGAGAGGCAACCAGGTCCAATTCTGGTTGACCCCACAAGTGGAAGATGTTGTTTAGAACGTCAGGCAAGATTTCCCACTCATGGGCCTGGGCAGAGGATCTGCTTAGGGCATCCACCAGGGTACTGGACACTCCAGGGATGTGTACTGCCAGAAGATGAATATTTCTCTGGATCGCCCAATACCACACCCTCATCAATTCTCTGCAGAGAGGGTAGGAATGTGTGCCACCTTGTTTGTTTATGTAGTGAACTATCGTAGAATTGTCTGATTGCACTTGCAGCAACCTGGGGAGAGGTGAGCCTTGAACACCTGTAAGGCATAAAGAGTCGCCCTCAGTTCCAAGACACTGATGTGGAGACGGGCCTCCACCGATGTCCAAGATCCATGTGATCTGACGTGCAGGAGGTGAGCACCCCACCCTGTCAAGGAAACATCTGTCGTCAGAATGAGACTCGGGACAGGAGATCATAAACGGCATGCCTCGCATAAGATTGTCCCTTGTCTTCCACCATTGTAGGGCTCGAAAAGCCAGGGAAGACAGCAGGACCGGGGCATCGAAATTGTCCTGTTTTTGGTCACACTGAACTCTGAGGGACCACTGAAGGACCCTCATATGCAACCTGGCATTGGGGACTGTCAGGATCGTGGCCACCAAATGTCCCAGGAAACAGAGATAGTCTCTTGCAGAGACCAATCTGCTGGATTCCAAGCTTTGCGTCAACGTGATTAGAGTGTCCGCCCAAGTTATGGGCAGAAATGCCTTTCCCATGGAGAAGTCCAGCATGCCTCCGATATACTGGAGGCATTGTGTAGGGTTCATTTTGGACTTCGGATAGTGTGCTGCGATCCCTACTTGGGTGAACAACTGTAGGGTTCGAGAAAGCGTGTGAGACGACTGGTGTCTGGAGGATGCTTTCAGGAGTCAGTCGTCCAGGTAGGGAAAGACACAGAGGCCCTCCGGAGGGTTGCTGCGACCACTGCAAGGCATTTTGTAAATACCCTTGGGGCCGAGGAAAGACCGAAAGAGAAGGCCCTGAACTGTTAATGATAACCCTGGAACATAAAAGGGAGAAACCATCTGTGAGCCGGATGCATCATGATATGGAGGTAGCATCTTTCATATCCAGAGAGCAGAGCCAATATCCTGTGTTCAGCAAAGGGAGAAGTGTCGGAAGGGACACCATGCAGAACATTTGGTAAATGATGTAGAGGTTGAGACACCTCAGATCCAAAATGGGGCATAAATCCCCCGTCCATTTGGGACCAGGAAAAAGTGGGAATAAAATCCCGCACCTTTCTGAGGAAGGGGACAGGTTTGATAGCCCGTGTTGACAGTAAAGCATCGATCTCGGTCTGTAGGACCAGTGCCTGGTCTGGTGGGTAATGAGAGACCCTGGGTGGTGATGGAAGAGGCATCTCCGTGAGTTCGTGTGTCCCGTCCTGATTAGTTGCAGGAACCACTGGTTGGAGGAGACAGCATGCCACCCTTGCATGTACAGGGAAAACCTGCCCCAATGGCTGTGGGTAGGGTCTCCATACCCACGACCAGAGGAACACCTTTAGGCGGAAGGCTGGCCCTGCTGGGGGGGGAGCAGCAGGGATGTAACAGGGTTTCTGGGCATTTCTAGGGCCTGGCAATTGCAACTGAGATTTTCTCTTATTGACAGGTTGCCTGTTGAATGAAGGATGGCCCCTGTAGGGGCAGCCCCTCAAGGAACCCCTAAAGGTCATTTTGGCCTTAGGGTGGTAAAGGTCTGCACTAACTGAAGGGTACAACTGGAGTCTTGTAAATCTTTCAAGATATCCTGGGTTTGTGGACCAAACAGCTGAACTCCTTTAAATGGAGCATTCAAGATGGACTGCTGTATGCCCTGGGAAAATCCAGATATCCTGAGCCAGGTGTGATGCCTGAGACATACACCAGCAGAGAATGTACAAACCATAGTATCCACGGCATCATAAGTGGCCCTTAGCAGGTGGTGGCCTATCGCTGCCGCAGCATACAGTTTCACTGTCAAGTCCTCTTGCACAGAACCCACTGGGAGGGACTGGACTGTTGCCTGAGAGGTTTTTAGAATTTCCCCGATATTTCAGGAGGTGTCCCATGTAACTGAGTATACGGAGGGACAAGGAGACCGAGGAAAAAACACGTTTTCCAGCGGCATCCAATTTCTTTGATTCCATATCCGGCGGTTGAGCACTCATATGTTGAGGCTTAGAAGACCTATCATGTGCGGCATTGATCACCACCGAGTCCGCCTGAGGCAGAGACATGAAGTAGGGGTGATCCACTGGAGCTTGATAAAGCCTATCAGCCTTCCACGGATTGGAGGGAATCTTGAAAGGTTGCTTCCAGGCAGCAATGATAGCCTCTTCAAAGGCATACACCAAAGGGGGGGATAACCAGAATGAAGCATTCACGCACACCTAAGTACTGAGCCAGTTTCTTGCAGGAAGCATCCTGCTCAGTGCCCTGGAAAATGAATATTTTCTGGAGGTGGATCATAATGTCTGAAAACGTCAGGTCATCTGGTGGAGAACAAGGATGTTCAAGGGTAGTTTCCCCCTGAACAGAGGAGATGGCAGAGGAGGACTGAGGGGATTCCTCATGGTCCATATCATCCTCATCCTCCCTGTCCAGCAGACCCTAGTCCTGCAGGAAAGGGTCCTTCATGTCCATGTCCTGGGTATACAGACTCGGGGAGACAGGGAAAGAACTGGTCTGTTGGGCTGAAGGAGGCCTAGATGGAGCAAAGACCAGAGCTGACCCTTCCCTAGGGGGGTGTTGGGTCTGAGTGAGGTCCAGGATGGTGTTCACCATTGCCTGGACAGCTATCATGGCCATCTGTCCAGTGGAACTGGCCGTGGTAGTCTGGGCAGAGCATATGGGCACCACTGACAGAATGGGAGCAGGCAGTGGGACCAAACGAGCAGCCATCGATGAGGGGTGTACATAGGATCACAGGATCATCAACGATGGTGCCAGCAGTATGCTCTGTGGGGCAAGGCTGGCCGTTGATGAGATCATTGACGGGCCCATAGCCCCTGCTGTCGACGACGCTATTATTGACGGAGTATCCATAGTTGTCGACTACGGCAAAATCATCAACGGAATGCTGTGCATCGTTGACAACAGAACTGTCAATAAGCTATGAGGCAAGGCCGTTAATGAGAGAGTAGTCGATGAGTCAGTAGCTATCGTCGATGGACAATGGCCAGGCAGCATGGAAAGTGGGGGCAGCATTGGAAGCTGCAGAATAACCCCAGAGCTTCTTGTCAACGGAGGAGCCGTCGACGAAGGAGGAGAGGAGCCTACAATCGTCGACAGTTGAGAAAGACAATGTGTTAGGGGCTATCTTCTCCATACTCACTTGTTTAGCAGAGGACGACACAGGGGTGGCAGAGACATGCTTAGTTTTAGAGGCATGTTCCTTACCATGACCCTGTGCTGATATGGAGGGGTCTCCCGTGGAGCAGTGAGACCCTGATGAGGATGCCAAGAGGTCTCTAGATGAGGAGCGGTGCTGCTGCTCCAAGAGGGCTACCTTCTGCTCCATGAGATACTCATGGAGTTGTTGCAACCATTGGCATTTTGTGGCTCTGTTGAATTTATTACAGAAGCCACACTCCACTGAGTTGTGTTCAGGACCAAGGCAACGAACACAGACTACGTGGAGGTCTTCTTTAGCGATTCTGTGTCGACAGGAACAACTTCGGAATAAAGGCTCCGAAGACATTAGTATTTTGAAACTAAAAAAACTATTTAAAGTTGTGGGTCTATAGAATTCTTCTAAGACGACTGGAAAGCAGGAACTCTGAAGGAGGACATGTTGCATGCAGGTCACGGTCGAAAAGAACTGAGGAGTTACTGGGATCTTCTCCTCCTTCTATACCTGCATATAGAGGATAATGTATGGTCCTCTATCGGTAACCAGTCTGTTAACCGTGGAGAGGTTGCCAGGGCGACCGTGTAAACCTTGAGAGCGAAGCTCGAGAGGTTTATGTCGCCATGGCAACTCCTCGGAGACGGTTAACAGTAACCGTGCCGCATAGAAGAACTATACATTATTTTTTATAGTGTATGGTCTGAAAAAGAAGGGAAAACGGCTCTTTACTTTTCTAAACATAGTTACTGCATGCGCTATTCAGTCCTTCCCTCACCGCTGCGGCATCCGCTGCCCCGAGTGTAAAAAAAAAAAAAAAACATGCACAGACTGATCCCTGTTAGTTAACCTATCAATGTGACATAGCATCGATAGGTTACAACATTACTACGACAATTGATGGTATAATAACCTTAGGAAATGATGATTTCCTAAGGTTAACAGCGTTCTACCATACATTATAGTGAACATAACATGGTGGTGGTGCTGGGGGGAGGTCCCAGGGTCGACTGCTGTGAAAGTCATCCAGAGGAAATGACGACTGTGGCTGAATCCCACACGTTATGACGTGCTGCAAGAGATTGCCTCGAAGATCTGCCCCCCATTAACATGCACAGTACAACTGCATTAAATAACAATAACAGATTTAAACAGCAAAACAAAGCTTTATTTAACACTGTGAGGCTCTTTGGCACCATGCATTCCTGCTTAAAGCAGAACCAGCCTAAATTTTCACGGTGATTTGCATATACACTACTGGTCAAAAGTTTTAGAACACCCCCATTTTTCCAGTTTTTATTGAAATTTAAGCAATTCAAGTCCAGTGAATAACCTGAAATGGTACAAAGGTAAGCGGTAAACTGCTAGAGGTTAAAAAAGTTTAGGTTAGCAAAACTGCTGTAGAGAAATTGCAAAGAAAGCCAAGGTGTCAGTGAGTACAGTTTCCTACACCATCAAAAGGCACTAGGAAACTGGAGGAAACTCTGACAGGAAGAGGTCTGGCAGACCCAAAGCCACAACAGAATCAGAAGACAAGTTTCTGAGTCAACAGCTTGCGTGATAGGCGGCTCACAGGACAACAGCACAGAGTGACTGGCACCCTGAACCAAAAGGGATACCACAGCGTTTTGCAGCGCCATGCAATACCCTCTGGTCTACGCCTAGTTGGTCAGGAGTTCATCCTACAGCAAGATAATGACCCAAAACATACCTCCAGGCTATGTCAGAACTACCTTCGAGGAAAAGAACAAGACGGTAGGCTTCAAATCATGGAATGGCCAGCACAGTCTCCAGACTTAAACCCCATCGAGCTGGTTTGGGATGAACTGGACAGAAGGGTGAAAGCAAAGCAACCTACAAGTGCAACACATTTGTGGGAACTTCTGCAACAGTGTTGGGAAGAACTTCCCAAACAATATTTGATGTCCATTGTAGGAAGAATGCCACGAGTGTGTTCGTCGGTTACAGTATATCTGCAAAAGGTGGCTACTTTGAGGAGTCAAAATTTAGATTAAATTTTGTTAAACAAAATGATTCTATGATTTATTTTTTATCTCCAATTGTTTATTTGTTCTATGCTTTAATTTCAGAGTACATTGAGACATTAACCTGCGTAAATTTCAATAAAAAATGGAAAAATGGGGGTGTTCTAAAACTTTTGACCTATAGTGTATATCCCACAATGCTTTGTTATGGGGGTATGTATGATTTTCTATTTCTTTGAAACCTGGCTTTGTTGCCACTGCCCTTTTTTGGTAATCCTTGCCTCAGTGCTTTTGGGCTGAGATTCTTTGTCTTTATAGCTTGCTTTCTTATCCTGGGACCACCATGACAAAAACCCATAAGACCACATTAATGCTGGCTCATTTTCCATTAGGGTGTGATACAGACAAGGTACACTGATGAGTCTTGTGTAGGACAAAACATGTGTCTCTTGTGTGATTGTTTGATACTCTTTGGTACTAAGCATTCCTGCTTAAAACAGAACCAATTAAAATTTTCATGGTGGTTTACATTTATATATCCCATGATGTTTTGCATTATGGGGCATAAACACTGCTGTCCCTGGAAAAGAAATAAGGGTTAAAGCCAACCAACACAGTACTTGGACCTGGGTTAAACACTCTTCTAGACAGGGTCTCAACTACCACACAACTGAGGCCACAATTAGTTAAGCCCTATCAGGGCATGGCTCAAATATTGCTACCTCAGCTGCCAATAACAAGACCTGACTAGGCACAGTCACACTTTTCTCGTGCTCACACTGTAATACGGTTGAATCACCACTCCTGTACTGGAGGCCACAACCCTCTCTCACCTGGTACAGTGGAGCCCGCTTAAGTGTAAACCCTCGGGATAAGAACATTTTATGCACTTAATGGGATGGGCTGAGCACTTATCCAAATTTTCATTGTTTAATGGCTGGAAATATCATACATTAATGATGCAATGTTACCATTTGTAATCAACACTTTATATTAAATTCATTCGTGGAAAACTCATCATTTTTTACTTAACTCTTAAATACAATGCTAGCTCCCTTACGATAGTCCCTAGGTACCCAGTGCTGACACACTGCAGGTCCAGAGATGTTGCTGCGGATTGGCCAGCATTGATATATTTAACTTGAAATACAACTTTTAATTTCCCCAACCCCCAAGCATTTGCTTAAATGGTGCTGTATCTCTCCAAAAGAGAGGTCTTTGTAATCCAAATTGATGGCTAACTTACAAACAAAACTCCAACCAGTTGTAGTTTCCTGAGGCAAGCAAGCCCTGAAGTTACTCACAGTCCCCCCACAGATGGCTCAGACTATCTGCAGGCCACTGGCACAACAGTCTCCTGTGGTACCTCTACACTCCCTCCTTGGACTCCCTCAACCTCTCTCAGGGGCTGGCTTCTTAGTTGTCATGTAGACTAGTTGCTGCTCTGCTGCTCTCTTTTGCCCACTGAGGCCCCGTACTGATCCACACATATATCTTGATTTCCAAGACCTTAGGCTGGCAGTAGTCCGACACTTGGCAGCACTGCCTGCTGCAGGTCCTGGATCAGCCACCTGGATTGCAGCCAGCCGCTCACACTGGCTCTTCAGCATCATACTTGCACTGGCTAGCATGCAGCTGCAGCTGTCTTACTTCTCCGGAACGCAGCAGTTTTTTCAGGATTTTTTCTTTAGACCCAATGTGGCACAGCTTGACCTCCGCCTCCAGCAGCAGATCCTGTCTCCTTGACATCCTTGTCTGATCTGCCAGCCTCCAGCACAGCCCCTCTTTTATCAGAGCTCTCACAAACCAGCCCACTGATCCAAATGGTTGTCACTCTCAATCCATAACGCCATATAGATCCATGAAAGTGCATCAGAAATCTTGGGTCCTTTGCTGTTTTCCATGTTCATTAATGATTTAGGGAACAACTACGGAGACAGCCATCTCATCTTATATGCAGATGACGCTGTTCTGTGCAGTAGTTCGGGAGATATTAAGGCTCTCAGTTCCCAGTTACAGACAGACTTCTCTGTACTAGAGAAATGGACCCAGGAAAACCACCTTGTGCTGAATGCCAAGAAAATAAAGGCAATGCTGACTGGCTCCAGAAGCTTAAGTCAGGACAGATCTGCACTATTTCCTCTTGCAACCTCCACTGGCTCTTCCATCGAGGCTGTTGCCACACTAAAATACCTAGGACTGACCTTTGATCAATCCCTTACATTCAAATCACATCTGGATCAGGTCACCGAGCGATTCACAGAAACTTGGAATACTATACAGACTAAACTCCCACCTCCTCCAGGAGTCTAGAATTGCCATAGTGAACAGCGTACTAAGACCCAACTTCATTTACGCGGCTCCTGTGCCGCAGTCAATAGGCAAATCCAGGAGGAACAGCTTGTAATCGCTCTACCATAAAATGGGATGCTTTGCTGCTTTGACCCATAATAGGATACACCACTGTGAGGTGCTGACATCCCTAAACTGGCCTACCCTACCACAGAAGCTACAGTACTCTGTATTATGCACCACTCACAAGCTAACCTCCACACAACCTCCTGGACTGACAGTTCTACTGTTCCAAAGTGCACAAACAGATTTTTGCGCACCACTAGCAAAAAAACATTTAAAGTGCCAAACGCCAGGACATCACTGGGGAGTAGCTCTTTTGCTCACTCCATTCCTAATCTTTGGAGAGCCCTACCGGCACCCCTACAATTGGCCAACTCCCCAGACTCATTCAAAATGGTCTAAAAGTGCATTACCTTGAAAAATCTATTTGCATGTGCTATCGCTGACAGCCTTCAATGTCCCTCTGCCTGTTGTCCTGAAGGGCAAGTTTATTACCCTAATGTCCCTTTTTTTTAACTCTCTTTATCTCAGCAGACCGTGGAACTCTCTCAGGCATCCTCACTCACCACCACTGCATATCACCCGCCTGAAGCCACCCGCTGGGAAATCGGGGACAGACACTCCCCTACCTACCTAGTCCAGCGGGGCAGCCAACATCGGAATCAAGGCAGGCCAGGGGATTGGGAGAGCCAGCAGGGTGTTCAGCATTGGTGTGTTATGTGGGGCACAGGAGGTGTCGCCGCCATCCAGGAGCAGGGCTTTTTTTTCTTTGTAGGTGTTACCCCTGGAGCGCAGACGTGCACTGACATCTGCGCAACCAACGTGTCGATGTCTGCTGCCGCTCCACCCCTTAATATGGCATCGCTGCTGCAGTGCCCCCGATCTCCATCGGGGGCCACTGCCAAGTGTGGCTCACTACCTGCCCCGGGAGAGGAGAGCTGTCCTCTGGACACTCGATCCTCTTCCTTGCTAGCCAACCCCCGGCAGCCCAAGTCCATTCCGGAACCCAGGTTGCCAGTGTGGCACGGCAGTGTGACGTCCAGTGCCTCAACCCTCAGCGCCACCAGGCTAGCTACACTAATGTCCTTAAGATGTGTTTCAATAGGATGTACAAATGTTGGATTACTTACAATTGTAAGGAATGCTGAAATATTGAACTACTATCTATTCTCCTGCGTCTGAGCACCGCCATCAACTACATGTCAAATGTTAATAACCTAAGTCAATTGTTTCCTGTATCATTTCTAAGTATCTCACTTATTCTCTGTAAAAATGCACACTGTATATGTCTGTTTGAATGACTGTATAATCCATCATTAATTCCAGGTCGCCCCTGAAAAAGGGAACACTGGTCCCAGTGGGTTTATTCGGTTACAAAAATGAAATAAATAAAATAGAAATCATGGTCCTTGCATCTCCTGGAGTTCACCAGCAGCCTGCTAGGAGCCCCAGTCCCAACTGGCAGTCCTGGGGGTCAAGGGTCACAAAGATGGTGCCATTCATGCCATCCAGGGACTCTGGCCCCAGTTTCTCCTTCTGAGAGCTCCTACCCTTTTTCCCAGCTCCCACTCACCCCAGTTCAAGTGGCAATGGTGGGAGACAGTCTCCAGTTGCAGCAGATTGCTCCATCCACCTACCTCTGATGTGCAGTTGGAGCTGCATATTAAACTTTTTTCCCTTTAGGAGGGAGGTACCACCAGCCACGGCTCCTGCCAAGTCCTGCACATGCCAGCTGATCCAGCTTCCAGAAATCAGGTCCCCGAGGCCGGAAAAATCAACAACGGGGACAGCCCAGGTAGGACCCGTTTTTCTAGTGGGTTATACATGGGTTCTGACATTCTAGATGTTCTGGAAATTACCAAGTCCTGTATAGAAGCAGGTTCGTTACTAAGAATCCCAGAATGGCTGGAATGCCAGAACCTGTGCAAGTGGTAAAATCCAGAACAGATGGAACCACCAGTACACAGGAACCCACCCAAAAGGGATTTGGTACAATCTGAACAGCCGGACCAGGCACAACTTACATGGTCTGTTTTATTCTTTGGTAACCAGGTGAGGGTCACTAAGACCAAAGCCTGTTTTCAGGGTAACCCAGGTGCACTGGGAGATTAACTGACTTGCTCAGGTCACACAGTAAGCAAGTGGAGATTGTGAAATCAAACCCAGGTCCAGTAGATGCACCAAGCTCATTCACGACTTGTTATTCTAACCTCTAGGCTATATTGTTCTGGCTAGACCAGTCAGTCCAGTTTTTACTGTTTTGGTCTCTCTGTTCCAGATTTTATCTAATGTGAGGGTATGGGCCACATCCACACTGCACGACATGAACTTGGCCTTTTACCGTTTTGGTTCGTCCAGGTCCAGAGGTCTGGATTTTAACCATTCCATCACCCTACATGAAATCCAGACCAGCTAGAAAAACCGAACTAAAACGGTAAAAACTGGACCGACTGGTCTGGCCAGTACAGTTTTAATCCAGTCTGTGGGGTCCAGATTTCACCTATACCTCACCCAAAATGTGCATGTTTCAGGTTTGAGTGGGTTACAGCATTCCAAAGAGTACCCCAGTAGCGTCATTTCACTGGAATCACAGAGCTTGTAAAGTGCCATTTTAGCAGAATCACATGGGGTTGCATAGCTCCTCCAAACACCATATTTATGTAAATACTTGGGAAAGGGGCCAACCCGTCAGCGCAGCAGTAGCGCCACTGCTTGCAACCCGATTTTGGGAATGTGCGCGGGTTGTTGGAGGGGGAGGAGGCTTAAGTGTCCCAGAAGATGCTCTGCTCCTCCATGGAGGGAGGGTGGACAGCCAGCTCCACTGCCACTTGGATGACCACAGGTGGCAATGCAGTCGGGAGCAGCTTGTGGGTGAAAGGACATTGGTTAGGGTCATGCACGCTTGCGTGTGCTTGTGTATCTTTGCCATTGATGTCCTAAGGGAAGGAAGGAATGCAGAAAATACCCCGCCTAGCAGATTACATTGGCCATCCCCAGGCTCCGCCTGTGGCTACTCAGGCACCACCTCCATTGTGCAGCATTGTTTGGGATATCTCTGCCACCCTGCCAGAGATGGCCAAGCTGGGGGTGACTCTTGGAGGTGAAATGAGTCATGGGGAAGGTAGGGCTGAAGCAGCTGGGGGCCTATCTGGAGACAAGGGAGCACAACAGCAGTAGCTGCAAATAAATGAATGCGTGGAAAACCTTTTTTTACTGTTTCCGTGGGGCGGGGAGTTCTGCAAAGAATGCATCGGTGTCTCAACTATAACCACAGGCCATCTCTAAATGATGCCCTGCTGGCGTACGTACCACATTTGTAGTAATGCTTGCATCCGTTACTGATAAATGTAAATTAGGGCTGGGTCCGTTTTCACGTGGAAAATAACATTCCCTACGCAACGTATTTTTTTCAAGTGTTCAGAAATCCCCCAGGACGCATTTGGAAACGAGCACTTGTCTGCTCAATATGCTTTCCTGGTAAAACTTTTAAATAAATAGGTCGGTAGCTCTTCGTGTAGCCGAAAACAATAGTCAAACATTGTAAGCGAGTTTTATCTACTACAAATAGTATATCTGCCATGATTAGGCAGAACCGGTTGTCGGGTCGCCGTCATTAACCAGCACTGGAATCAATCACATTTGCTCCTCCTCACACTGATCGTCCATATGTCAACCTACATAGGTAGGCAGGCTTTTGCATGCGGCGTCACAGTAGCCGACGCTCAAGCCACTGAAGGTGCCGCGCCTTTTGGTTAAGAGGGGGGGGGGCCCCCTTAATCGCATAAATCGTGCGTGGTTGTGTAACAGTTAACGTCACTTTACGTAACCGTGGAAGGGGAAGAAGGTACCCGCCATTACAGTGAGGTCAAGGAGAAGGCGCGAATGTTGGACCAGTACTAGTGCAGGAAAAGGTACAGTAAGTGAGAGAAGGGTTGTAGTAGCAGCTGCAGCCCTGAGGAGGCTGTTAGTCTGCAGAGACCGAAGGAGAAACTGGGTGTATTACAGTAGGTGGATGGCTGAGCTGGGATGAGACTTACAGAATGAATGGGCAGACAAATGGAGACAGGGTGAAGGAGGGCGGGGCACCCAACATCCCAGGTGATCATCCTACGTACACTGTGAGTGTTGTGAGGTAAGGTTGCAGAACTGCGTCTCCGATGTCGCAGCTGCACATATGGGCCGTACCTTTCAACCTCCTGTCTCATAAATCAGGAACAAAGCCTAAAACAAATAGGACAAAAGACCACACACACACACAAAAAGGGGGAGGAGGGGGGCACGATGATGTCCAGGCAGGAAACTGGCAGAAGAAGTGTTTGGTATACATGTTCAGGCATAAAACACAAATTGTAGGGGTGTCAGAGAAACCGTTGAGGCACACTGGATGTCCTAAAAAAAATAAGAGACAGTTGAGAGGTTTGTGTTGCAGGAATATTGAGTGACTGAGAGTATGGACGAGCAGTGACACTGATCTACAACAGAACTACTGTTGTCAGATTAGAGGATGGTCAAATGGAGGTCTGGGGTGGATACAACTGCACAGTCTTGAGAGGATCTAATTACACAATCATCCTAGATCTAGAGCATGGATGCCACCATACTGTAGCTCTCGGCAGTTATTCATTGGGTGGAACATCAGGAGGAGATGCAAACTGCAGTCTTTGTGCTGGATTTTTCCAGTTCTGGCATTCTGGATCTTACGAGATCCCTTGGAGAACCAATGGAGTGACATAACCATAACACTTTGTGACACCTTATCATATCATGAAACGTAGATCTGAAATATGTGGCAAACACTGCCGGGGCTTATGACGCTTACTATTAATGGAGTAAATTTACTTTTATTTTGAAGTTGCAGGCAGTATGTTTATAGTGCATTCAGCGTTCCAAGTGCTGGGTAGAACGTAGCATCTGACGGTACAAGGAACCCGATAACCCCTCATGTCTGCTCACAGTTGGTATTACCTTACCCTCTGGCCTAGTGCTACGGTGGTTATTCATGCCCTCCCTCCTGCTTCCTCCCTCTTCCTAGCTCTCCAAGTGGGATTATAGGTCCCCTGGCCCTGTTACACCCATATCTGAACCCAGTAATGGTCCTTTCTCCCACAGCCTGTGCTGGTATACTGTTCCAGGGCTCCACCACCCTTTCTGTGAAGTAAAACTTCTCACATCCTTCTTAAATTTACTTCCCTCATCTCCAATCAGGCTCCCCCTCAAGACTGCATCTCTGTTTCTAACAAATGGTTCCTTACCATTTACACCTTTGGAGCTTGTTCGTTTCTGTCATGTCTCTTTCTTCCCCGGTCTGGCCTCCAGTGAGTACATGCTGGGGACCTTCAAATGTTCCTCGTATGATCTGCCTTGCTGTCCTTGAATCATTTTTGTGACCCGTTCCTGCACTGACTCCAACCTATCAATGTCCTTTCTCAGGTGAAGACTTTAAAACTGGGCATAGTACTCCATGTGAGGCTGCTGCAGCTGTATAGTGAGTGACCGCATCTCCCAATTTGCCTTCCCCATACTACTATCAAAACCCATCCCCAAGCACCTCAGCTTTCCAGATACCTTGTTGCACTGGCTGATTTGCGTGAGTGAATCACTAATGAGGACTTCCAGATCTCTCTCCTCTGAAGTGGCCAGCTTAACCCCTCCCATGTAGTACTCTACCTGGGTTCTTATTACCCAAGTGCATCACGTTGTCCTTCTTGGCGTTAAATTTCAACTGCCATCTGTCTGACCACCTCTCAAGGCAGGGCAGGTGTGTGTATGTGTATATATATATATATATATATATATATACAGTGGCGTGAAAAAAGTATTTGCCCCTTCCTGATTTTCTCTATTATTGCATATTTGTCACACTGGATGTTTTCAGGTCTTTAGACAAAATATAATATTAGATAAAGGGAACCTGAGTGGACAAATAACACTTTTTTTTTTACTTATTTCATTTATTTAATGAAAAAGTTAACCAACACCAACTGGCACTGTGTGAAAAGTAATTGCCCCCTAGTTAAATCAACCCAATAAAGGGATAATTAGAGTCAGCTGATTGAACACAGCCAGGCTTGATTACAGCCAGCCCTGCTCAATATAAACCTCACTTATTTTGGCCCCTACCATCAGAGTCACATTGCCAGCACAAAGATTCAACAAGCACATTATGCCATGATCAAAGGAAGTTCCTGAAAAGATCAGAAAACATTTTGTTGCCCTCTATCAGTCTGGAAAGGGTTACAAAGCTATTTCTAAGGCTCTGGGACTCCATCGAACCACAGTGAGAGCCATAATCTCCAAATGGAGAACACTTGGAACAGTAGTGACCTTTCCAGGAGGGCGGCCTGCCAAAATTACTCCAAGGGCGCAGTGTAAAATCATCCAAGAAGTCTCAAAGGATCCTAAAACAACATCCAAAGAACCGCAGGCTTCTCTTGCCTCAGCTAAGGTCAGTGTTCATGACTCCACAATCAGAAAGAGACTGGCAAAATGGGCTTCATGTGAGAGTAGCAAGGTGGAAACCACTCAAACTAAGAAGAACATAAATGCTCGCTCTCATTTGCCAAGAAGCACCTGGATGATCCACAAGCCTTTTGGGAAAATGTTCTATGGACAGATGAGTCCAAAGTGGAACTTTTGGACAACATGGATCCATAATGTCTCTCATAGAAAGCAAACACAGCATTCCACAGTAAGAACACCATACCAACAGTCAAACATGGTGGTGGTAGTGATGGTGTGGGGATGCTTTGCTGCCTAAGGACCTGGATGACTTGCCATAATTAAAGGAACCATGAATTCTGCTCTGTACAGAAAATTCTTAAGGAGAATGTCCAGTCATCCTTCCGTCAGCTGAAGCTGAAGCGAGTTGGTCATGCAGCAAGACAATGATCCAAAACACAAAAGCAAGTCCACATCAGAATGGCTAAAAAGAAGTAAAATTAAAGTTTTAGAGTGGCCTAGTCAAAGTCCAGACTTAAACCCAACAGAGATGCTGTGGCAGGACCTGAACAGGCAGTTCATGCTTGAAAACCTACCAAATGTTACTGAATTAAAGCAGTTCTGAGGAAGAGGGTTAAAATTCTCCACAGCGATGTGAAAGACTGATATTGAATTATAGGAAGTGTTTGGTTGCAGTCATTGCAGCTAAATGTATGCAACCAGTTATTAAGTGTAAGGGGCAATTACTTTTCAACACAGTGCCAATTGGTGTTATTAACTTTTCATTAAATAAGTGAAATAAAAAAAAAACAAGTGTTATTTGTTCACTCAGGTTCCTTTATCTAATATTACATTTTGTCTAAAGACCTGAAAACATCCAGTGTGACAAATATGCAATAATAGAGAAAATCAGGAAGGGGGCAAATATTTTTCACGCCACTGTATATATATATATATATATATATATATATATAGAGATAGAGATATCTCTCTGTCTCTCTCTATATATATATATATATATATATATATATATATATATATATATATATATATATATATATATATATATTATATGCGCCCAATCCCACGGGCTCTGGGCACCCGTACACAGCAATAAAATCAATGAATAACGATATAAAATCTCAAAGAAACTTGCATGGCAGCACCAGGCACAAAACTCTGTAAAAAGATGAGTTTTCAAACCCATTTTAAATATGGCCAGTGAAGAAGCACCTCTCGCCTTCAGGGTAAGTGCGTTCCCAAGAATATAGGTCGCCACTTCAAAGGCCCTGTCACCTGATTTCAATTGGGATCTTGCAGCAGACAAGAGGTCTGCCTCCATCAACCAATCAAGTCTTTCTAGATCCCTCTGAAGCTCCCTCGCCCCTTCGTCACTGTTCACCCTGCTGTATAACTTTGCGTCATCAGTATAGAAGAGACATTTTAGCCTGGATATCTTCCCCTGTGTCACTGATGAACGTATGAAATAGGACAGGTCCCAAGACTGATCCTGTAGCACTCTACTTGTGACACCCTGTCCCCAACTTTGACCCTGTTAACCACCAGTCTCTGTTACCTTCCCCTAACCAGTTTCCCACCCACTTATCCCTTCTCCATTCCCAAGTCTTCCAGCGTTTTGAGCAGCCTGCTGTGCAACACAGAAGCAAAGGCTTTGATGAAGTCAAACAGCAAGTCCACTGCCTGGCTTCTGTCCACTGCCCTAGTAACCCAGTTGAAAAACAAATCGGGTTTGTCCTACACAGTCATCCTGACACAAACCTGTGCCGCCTGCTGTCCTGCAGCCTGTTATTCTCCAAGTAGGGCACTAGTCTTTCTTTCATAATGGTCTCCATTGATTTACCCACCATGGAGGTAAGGCTTACCTGTCTGTAGTTGCCTGGATCCTCCTGGTCCCCCACCCCTTGTGGAGTGGGACTACATCTGCAGTTTCCTGTCCCCTGGCACGATCCCTGATGCCAGTGAGTTGTTAAAGATCTATTGCAAGGGCATTGCCAGCTCAGAAACAAGTTCCCTAAATACCATTGGATGCAGGCCATCCAGGCCCAGTGCCTGTCTATCCCAAGGGCTGCTAACCTTTTCCTACTCATTCAGCCATGATTGATATCCTCTCCATTTCCGCCCTCCCCATGTGACTTCTTGATCCCACTTTGTGGTAGAGGTCCATCGTCTACTATATAAGCATTGAGCAGAAGCAATTGTTTAGGTCATTGGCCTTCTGCTCTGTCTCTTCCATCACCCTCCCTCCTCCAGCTAGCCTGACAGTCTTTCCTGTAGCCTTCCTTTTCTTCCAAGTGTGTCTAAAAAAAGCTCTTTCCTTTCTTTAGACCCTCAGTGATGCATAGCTCTGTGCCTACATTTGCCTGATATTGCTCCATTCCTTCTTTTTGTTTGCCATCTTTGTACCTTACAAAGTCTTTTTGCCCTCACAGCCTCCCCTACTTCATGGGAGGACCCAGTCGGTCTCTTAAGCTTGTTCCTTTTTGGTGACCTTCTTGGTGCAGGACTCTGTTGCCTCTAGAAATGCCCCTTGATCATTCCCCACTTTTCCTCTACCCCCTTGATCGGGTCTGCCCCCACCAAGTTTTCCGGACTCTTTCTGTCATCTGCCCATTTGAGGTCCAGGACCACCACCCTTGAGGGGTACCAGAGTTCTCCACAGCATCCCAAAACACAGGGAATTATGTTCTCTGGATCTCTATAGATCCTTGACTGCAACCCTGCCCACTACCTCCAGTGGGTGATTACGAAGTCAAGGATGGTGTCTTGTGATGTGGGTTCATTTACCAGTTGCACCAGCAGACAGTCCTGCATCACATCCAGCGGTGCCTGGCTCCTGGGCGCCAGGGTATCCCAGTCAGTGTCTGGCAGATTCAGGTCCCCTACTCCCCTCCTTATTTTCTCATCCAGTTCCCTATATCACTGCTCATTTTGCCCTGGTGGTCCATAGACTACTCCCATCATAAGCTTTTTACCAGCAGCCATGGTTAGGTGTACCCAAAGTGACTCTCCTTCACCCTCCTTCTTGATAATCCTGTTTTCTATAGCTTTATTACACTCCTTAATGTAGAGGTCTTACAAATTAAGTGGAGGGTATTTGGACTATGTATTCCAAATACGTGTTAACAAGAACTGGAATAGGTATTCCAGTGGTATTGTGCATAGTGGGGGGGGGGGGGGTGTTCAGAAAAGTCAATACTGTAGAGGCAGAGACAGTATTAGGGTTCATGAACATTGGAATGCATGTAAGGGAGTTTCAAGACTGGATAATGTAGGAAGAGGAGAGTATTAAGGTAATTAACATTTGAAAGATTTTGAGTGGAGAATGTTAACTGCGGTAAATCGGGGAACTGAAGGCAGAATGCTCATAATTCATTCCCATCCCAGACACCTTAACTGATACAATATTCTGTAGCCAGTAGCATACCTCTCAACCTTTTGTCCCCCAAATGTGGAACATTGCCTCTCAAAATATGAAACAAATGAGCAAAATGTGGAACACATAAATTTTTACCCAAGAAGCTCGGAACACTGTTAAAATGTTTGTATTTATATTTAGAAAGTCTGTTATTAATTGAATAATATATTTTTTTTCATCATTTACTATAGATTTTTGCTTTAAAATGTTAACACTGAATGTGGAACAAGTCCTCACAATGTGGAACAGGGAGCTTTTGTGAAGTAAAATGTGGAATGTTCCTCGTAATGTTGTACAGTTGAGAGGTATGGCCAGTAACCAGTCATCCAGTCTGTGCTTAAAAGTTGTGATTGCTTTTACTAATAACTATGTCAAGAGGTAGGCTATACCATTCATGTACCACCTTGTGTAAAGAAACAAGTTAGGGTTATGTACAGTGTCCCAAACAAAGAGGTAATCTCTACGCCTCCTAGTCTTGAATTGACATTAAATTCTGTTTTTTCTACCTATCGCTGTACTCCAATTATTGATTTATTGAACATATCAGAATTACAGACCTTTGAGTCAGAGACTCCTTTGCAAAGGCTCCACGTCAAAATACAAGTTAACTGTACAATGCAAATTAAAAGAACAAGTGGATACATGAGGTACAGAGCTTGGTTCAAGACATACAGAGGGTAAACAGCTATACCCTGAGTCACGACAAGCAACAAACCGTATATTGCATTTGGATAGTACAATAAGTAGCATAGAGCAGCAGTATATTTGAGAACACTCAGGAGCAGGTACAAGCCTATCATTTTAGAGGTGAGGGGGACCACTCAGGAGGCGGATACAGACATAGCATTTTAGAGATTGGGAGAAGGTATGGAGGGGTGTTGGGGTTGCTGTTGGAAAAGACTTTGTCCGTGAAAGCTAGTAGGGGAAAAAGGGGTGTAAGGAGAGCAGGGGAGGGAGAGGTTGTAAGCAATTGCAGACACGAGGAGAGGAGTAGCTCTCAAGTTTGGATTTGAAGGGCCGTAGTTTCAGTTCCGAGGAGATGGCTACAGGTAGGTCATTAATCCAGATGGGGGCCCAATAGTAGAATGCATGTTGCCCCAAGGACGTCCTGCAGTGAGGGACTAGGAGAGGGTCTTTTATAGAGCTTCTGGTGGATCTAGCTTGCGGGGCATGCTGGATTAGATCACAAAGCCCCATAGGGAAGAGATCAGCTGAGATTTTCTTGGCTGTAAGGCAGGTTTGGTATTTTAGTTGAGCCTCAAAGTTTAGCCAGTTTGTTAGCTTGTAGAATTAATAAGTGTGGGTCCATCTGTCACACCCAGAGACTAGCCGGCAGACTTTGTTCAGTGCTACCGTGATACGACAGAGCAGTGTTATCAGCTGCACCATAGAAAGTAATCCCATAGTCAGTTAGGAAATGGACTGAGGAAGACACGGCCAGGCGGAGGGCTGCAGGAGGTATACAATGTTTGTGTCTGTGCAGCAGGCAAATTCTTGAGTTAATGGACTTGGTTAGAAGATGGATGTGATCGTGGTAGGTAAGATGGGGGAGTCTAGGGTGATACCCAGATATTTAATGGATTTTACCAGCTCGAGTGGGGCGGTTTCATCGTTAAGAATGCGGAGAGGAAAGCCTTTTTGTTTGTTTTTGGCGATGGGTTGAAGATTATAGCCGTGTGTGTGTGTGTGTGTGTGTGTGTGTGTGTGTGTGTGTGTGTGTGGTTTTTTTTAAATAGTTAAGCACAAGTTTGTGCTCAGTGAACCAGGCTTCCCCGCCACCCCTGGCCAGTCACTCCTTCGGGTCTCTCAGTGTCCTGACTCGCGTGCTCTCCCTCATCCCCAGCTACCGCTCACCTCACATCGTGACCCCCCCCGGTAACCCGGCGTATCCCTTCACCAGACGGGTCCCTCTCCTCTGAAGGGGAAGGCGCTGGTGGGGGTGGACCAGTGCATCTGTATTGGCCTGGGGTGTCACTGAGGTGGCGGTGCGGTTAGGAGGCCTGGTGGCAGTCATGGGACCGGAGAGACCGTCATCCGGTTGACCAGGGCAGTTTCCTGTGTTCTCCTGGGGAGTGGTGTGCCACTGACGTCAAGGTCGCGCCGATGTCGCCACTCCCCTAGTGCTTTCATCCGGTGTCTGTGCTGTGCCCCGGTCTCCACCAGGGGCCAGCATGCGCCGAGGTGCATCCCCACCCTCCCCCCGGAGAAGGCGAGCCGTCCTGGGACGCTCCTTTCCTTCTCTCCTGCCGGCCCTCCAGTGACCTGAATCTGTTCCTGAACCTGGGTTGGCAGCATTGCAAGTGGAAATCCAACCGCTGTGCCGACAGGCCTGCTGAACAAGGCTTTTAAACCCTTAATGCTCTTTGTATATCTCCTCTAAATCCTTTCAAGCTTTCTGGTGATATCCCCTTTCTTACATGATGACCAGAATTGTGAGCAGTAGTCTGTATGGGGCCTGACATATGAACTGTTGAGAGGGAGGAGAATTTTGTCATCTCTAGATCTTATATTGTTTTTAATTGACCACATAATCCTGTTGACGTTACTGAATTTATCAGTGATATATATCCCCAAGTCTTCCTCGAGTTTTGTTGTGGACAATTTACAATTATCTAGGTTATAGTCAGGGCCCTTGGTGTTCTGTGGCAGAATTTTCTGATTTCTGCAGCAGGGCTCCTTGACTTCTGCAGCAGCATTTTCCGATTTCTGCGGCATGATTTATTCATTTCTCTGGCAGAATGCAGTCCTGTCATTGGCTAAATATGATGTGATGTCATCAATGGCATCATATGCTGAGCATAGAGGAGGGGGCTTCAGGATAAACGAGGTAGGAAAGAAAGCCTGACACTATGGAAAAACAGTTTATATGAAAATTCACCAAAAGCAATGAATTCTGCGGAGATATATATATATATATACTGCGGCATGATGCAAATTCTGCGGCAGATTCCGCAACCGGGAAAATTCCAGGGGCCTTGGTTATAGTCACGCTTTGTGTTGTTTAGACCAAGATGCATGGTTTTACATTTCTCAGCTTTGAAGCACATCCCCCATTTGTCTGCCCTCGCAACAGTCCTGTTCAGATCAGCCTGAATAGATGTCATTTCTTCCATGGTTTTGACATGCCCCACTTATTTTTAAGCCATCAGTATATTTGATAGATTTGTTCATTAATACATTCGAAATGTCCGCTACAAAGCTAAAGATGTATGGGCCCAGTACTGAGCCCGGTGGTACACCGCTTGACACCTGTCCCTCTTCTGATGGGCAGCCATTTAGAAGAACCCTCTGCATTCTTCCATCCAGCCACTTTGAGATGTATAATACATACTTGGCCTCTGTTTCTTTCTGCTAGCTTCTTGGAGATAGCATCATGTGGCACGGTATCAAAGGCTTTTCTGAAGTCTGTGTATATAACATCATATGGGATTTTCTTATCTAGATCATTGCTAACTTTCTCATAACAACAGAGAATGCTTGTAAAGCATGATTTGTCTTTGGTAAAACCATGCTGGGAATTGTCTATGACTCCTAGTTGTTGTGTTTTTTTTTTTTTTTTTTTCCCAGTCTTCCTTTATTGTTCCCGCCAAGATCCTTTCGACTAGTGAGGTTAAGCTAATAGGCCTATCATTTCCTACCTTTTGTTTATCCCGTTTTTTATATAGTGGTGTTACGTATGCTGACCTCCAGTCTTGAGGAACCTGTCCTAAATTTTGACTGCTTTCAAACAGGATTTTAAATGGAAGTAACAGGTGATGGCCCATCAGTTCTATCATATTTCCTGTTACGAGGTCAGGTCCAGTAGAGCAGTCTGCCCTGATACGATCTATTCTGTTTTTGATTTTTTTTTTTTTTTTCAATTGTGATAGTTACATTTTCAGAAACTGCTGTGCTTTATTTTATACTGTGACTTTGCTTTACTGCCATATACACTAGTAAAACAATTGAACAGTTCTGCCATTTTACTTCTGCACAGCTTGGTCTTCATGTACTAGTGGTTCTGCCTTGCGTGCTGTTCTTTTTAGTGAATTTACGTAGCTGTAAGACACTTTACTGTTGCCTTTAGCAGCATGTTTTGCTAGGTTTTCCTCAGTAGCCAACTTAGATTTTTTTGATTTCCCTTTTGCATGGGTTGATAATTATTCCAGTTCAAGGCTGTAGGTGCTTTTCAATATGCCTTAAACTTTTTTTGTTTTTTCTTAATGAGCTTATTAAGTTTATGATTAAGCCGTCTTGGTTTCGACTTGTACTTGTCATTTGTTTTTATGTACTGGGGAATACAGTTATTGATATTTTTTATTTGTTCCCATTTGGTTTCGGTGTCGCAGTTGGAGAGTACGAATACCCAGTTTACAGATGATAGCATTGTTTGTGTTTTATGTGTCCACTTTTTTTGTAGTTACAGAATTATATCTTATAATTATGTAAGATAAGTTTAAATGGAACCATATCAAGTTGTGATCACTGCTTCCCAATGGAGGACCTATATTACAATTAGTGATATTTAAAGCCGGGGTTCCCAGTAAAATATCCAGGATGCTAATGCCCCCTGGTTGGTTCATTCACATATTGATGTAACATGAGTTGCTCACAAACTGTTAAGAAGGACGTACTTATGTTTGAATTTGCAGCTGGTGTGTGCTAGTCAATTTCACCCAGGTTCATGTTGCCCATAAATATGGTATTGCATATTTCACAGGCTGTTTCCATTTCCTTACTGATGCATTCAGTGACCACGAGATGAGTCGGGAGGACGGTAACCCACCCCTACAATAAACTTATCTGGTGTACCTGGGAAGATGCACACCTAGATGGTTTCTGCGAAGATGTCCTTCTGGTTTTTTAAATTTTTACTATTTATTTCTATGGGTTTACAATTATTATTTATAAACAATGCGGCCCCATCTCCCTTTCTAGTTTGGTTGAACACAGGATAGCCTGGTATGTTTTTTTCCCATACACAATTGTCACTCACTCACTCCACCATGTTTCTGTTACCCCGTTATATCCATTTTTTTTCCTTTTCTTTTACCACTACTAATTCGCCAGATGTATTGTTCAAACTTCGGGCGTTGAACAAGCAGCATTTGATATTGTTGTTATTCAGCTTATCACCTGTTGTATTATTCTCTGTACGTTTGGACACGTTTCCTAGATTGGGATTGACTGTTATTCCCCCCTTATTCTTTAGTTTAAAGGCTGCTTACTAAGTGCAGTCGTAAAGCTATCCCCAACAAGTCTGCACCCTTCTTATTCAAATGAAGCCTTTCTTTTGAGTATAAAATGTCTGTGTGTATGTATATGTATGTGTAACCCTTGCCTCAGTGTTTTGCGCTTAGAGGTTCTTTGTCTTTAAATAGTTTTTATTTTAATGGGTTCACCACAATATATCCAAGGCACACTGCCTTAAGGGTAGCTGGTCCATTCCACTGGGTGTCGAACAGATGAGGCATACTGATGAGTCCTGGTAGGACGAAACATGTGTCTATGTTTCTGTTAGCACCCTTTGCAAACTGTGTGAGAGGCCTTTTCAGCACAATGCAATTCTGCTTAAAGTTGACCAGCATAACATTCTGTGGTGATTTGTATATGCAGCCCATGATGCTTTGCATTGTGGGGTATGTGTGATTGTGTGTGTGTGTGTGTGTGTGTGTGTGTGTGTGTGTGTGTGTGTATATGTGTGTGTGTGTGTGTGTGTGTGTGTATATGTGTGTGTGTGTGTGTGTGTGTGTGTATATATATGTGTGTGTGTGTGTGTGTGTGTGTATGTGTGTGTGTGTGTGTGTGTGTGTGTATATATATATGTGTGTGTGTGTGTGTGTGTGTGTGTGTGATATATATATATATATATATATATATATATATATATATATATATATATATATGTATATATGTATATATATATATATATATATATATATATTATAGTATTATATAGTGCTATAGATTAGGAGTTGAGAGCATTTCTATGTTAAACCCAAATTTTGCACCTTAATAACTTTGCAACCGCTTGATGGATTTGCCTGAAATTTGGAATTTATGATCAAGAACCATAGGCCTTGGGATCTGCCAAGTTTCGTATGGGTTCGGATATACTGCCGCTGGAGTTATTAAGTGTGGAGATCTGTGGCAGTCACGCTTTTCTGGAATTCTGTGGTCGCGCTTACAGGTCGTACGGTTTGCGTGCCTGGCCTGGAATCTTCAGGGAATGTGCAGCCAGGGTCCCCGATGTGCCTTTCGAAGATTTCGTGAAAAAATATTAAACGGTTCAAAAGTTATTCAAAAAACAGTTTCCCATTATAAGTCAATGGGAAAAGTTAACAAAAAGTTCAACACTTTCGCAAATGCATTTTTACTTTCGCAAATGGGCCTGTTACTTTTCAAATCGGCCATTTTGTTTTCAGTTGGTGATCAGAAAATGGTTGGCATTTAAATTTGGGACGCTCTAGCAACCTAATTTTTTTGTATTCACCTAGTTGGGCCCTGAGGATGCTGCCATGTCTTTATTTTGTGGTAAACCCCCAGAAATATGTTTTCAAATTTCTGGAAAAGTACTTTATAAATACTTTCGTGCTCACGTAAGTGTCATAGATTGCAAAGCTTTAACAAATTGCGACAGTAATTTTCTGGTCTGTGGGGAAAATGACAGCAATTCTTTGGCACTGCACTGCAAAATAACCTGCTGGGAGTTTTGGGCTGAAATTTGGAGGGAATGACCGACATCTCACAGATGTGCCTTTCAGTGTTGTATTGGAAAAAATATTACACGGCGGCAAAGTTATGGCACTCCAAAGTTGACAGTTTTCCCATAGGATAACATTATGGCGCCGAAGCATTACAGGAAT
Source organism: Neoceratodus forsteri (assembly GCA_016271365.2). Taxonomy (NCBI): domain Eukaryota; kingdom Metazoa; phylum Chordata; order Ceratodontiformes; family Ceratodontidae; genus Neoceratodus; species Neoceratodus forsteri. The sequence continues at coordinate 184,840,208 of CM028133.1, read as the reverse complement.
CCTTTGGCACCCTGCTGCAAAATAACAGTTTGGTCTTTTTCCTGAAATTTGGAGGAAGACAGCCAACAGTACACAGATGTGCCTTTCAGTAGTTTGGTGAAAAATATCACATGGCGGCAAAGTTACGGCACTCCAAAATTGACAGTTTTCCCATAGGATAATATTACGGCGCCTAACACTTAACAGAAATCATTTGGAGCCCTGCTGCAAAATAGCAGTTTAGTCTTTTTTTCCGAAATTTGGAGAAGACAGCCAACAGCCCACAGATGTGCCTTTCAGTAGTTTGGTAAAAAACATTACAGGAGGCAAAAGTTATGGCGCTCGAACTTTTCTTTTTTCCCATAGGATAACATTACGGCGTTCGCGCATAGCCAGGCAGTATCTCGGAAATGAGTGAGATACGGACTTTTCGTTCTGAAAATTTCTTAGCCTCACAGTGGGGCTAAGATTCAAATTAGCAGGACAGTTGTAAATAATATGACTTAAACTTTTTTTTCTACGTCGTACGGTTCCTGAGATATAATGTATTTAGTATTCCAAGATCTCATTTTCTCTGCCGATACTCGTTATTTTGCATACATTATTTGTACTCACTGTCTTTCTCAATGCAGGTTTTGGGGAAAACCAGCCTGTGCGCTTACATTACTGTTACTGTTGCCCTTTCCACTTGCGGATCCGTACCCGTTTCACTTACCATTGACGTCTGCGCCACCATGTGCGTTATCCTTTGCGTTTTCATTTGCGCTTGTGTTTCTGTTATTTTTTGCCATTTCTGTCTACAGTACTGTTTGTCTTACTGTTTCACTTTACATTACCATGCCCATTGACATTTCTGTTTGCAGGCACCATGTTACTATGTGACAACACATCACGTGGCAGACCATTCCCGTCTATGCCACCATGTGCGTTACCCTTTCTGTTCTCATTCGTGCTTGTGTTACCATGTGCGCCACTGTTAGCATTTCTGTTTGCGTTGCTGTCCCTGTTAGTATGCCACAACACATCATGTGGTGGGAGCGCGGGGCCCTTACATTCACTATTTCTCGTTATCATTCTCAAAAAGAAGGGAAATTAGAGGCAAAAAACTCCGTTTAATGCATTAGTTAGGGTTGTTCCACAGCGACAAAAGTGAGGAAATTAGCTGTTAGGGTTGAAAACCCCCTTGGACCCCATACCCCAACCGGCATTGGGTGTGCATTGGGATAAGTGGGTCCTAACTCTCACCCATTCTCCTATACTTCTGCTGCTTTACACATGTCATGGGGTGGGGAGGGCTGGCCGATCCCAATGCCGGTTGGGGGGTGGGCGGAAGGGTCAAGGGGGTTTCACCTAACAACGAATCTCTTTTGTCGCTGTGGACTAACCCTAAGGGTACCTGTCTATATATATATATATATATATATATATATATATATATATATATATATATATATATATATATATATATATATATATATATATATATATACACCTTTCTTTCCCCAGAAGGTTTCCCAGTTGTCCACAAATAGTATGCTCGCTCTAGGGATGGGGAGTAGTCCTGATATTGCCGCATGACTGCCCTTATCCCCAGGTTGTTTGGCATGGTCCATTAAATCCAGACATATATCTTTCCCGTGTGATTTTTCCTATGGCGTTGGTTCCTATATGCAATATATTTGCTAAATTTTTACCTAGTTGTTGTCTGTCTGTTGTAGTACATATGTCAGCGATTTTTAGCCCCAGGAAGACCTGATACTGTGGTGTGCAGTATGTCATTTTTTTTACACACCCTACCGTCTGTGTAATGAATAATTGAGTTCCCTGTGATCAGTTTCAGGGTTAAATCTTGTTTATCTAAGACTAAGTTAGTTTCTAATGTACTTAGTACTGAAAATTTGTTTTAAAGTGAAATTTCATTATTTCCAAAGGCTCATCTGCCTTTTATTTATTTATTTATTTTTTTATCAGTTTTGTTTGTAGTTGATGTCCAAAATTTCACTTTCATTAAGTTCAGTATCTCTGCCCCTTTAGGCAAGTGCCCCTCAGAATCGGAATTTTCTGATATGCCACTACTGTTACGCATTCTTTTACCTTTTTCAACACAGCTAACTGAAGCTGAACACTCTTGTTTAGTTATTTTATTTCTGTGTTTTTGAAGCTTCCTTTGGAGATGAGTAACCTCATGCATCACTTAAGCAATAATTGAAGAGCTGGTCATTTCCTAGAGATTAACGACCATCTGGGGGAAGGGCCACCCCCACTCAGCTGGTTGTTAATCAAGAGGAAATGGCCAACTCTGAGGTCAAATCGCAATAATGCCTTTTTAATTTTTTAAAATCTGATTTTTGTGGCGGCGTACGTGGCGAAATACCAGGTTCATGAATATTCATTTGTGGCGACGTTTCTGTGGCGACGTATGCGCCGCTTGGTCTCTTAATTATGGAAGTCATGACAAACTTTTTGTCCGTTACTGCCATCTACTCCTGACCCTGACTTTTTGGAACCACGTGAAATCCTGCATGGGACAAGGTACTAATTCGTCTATAACTGACATGACCTTGGATGGCACCAACTGCAATAACTTGGTTACCATTGCTAATACCCTAAATGCTCACTTCAGACCTATCCCATTTCTCCTGCCAGTTTGATCGTGATTTGACCTCTCCCATGGACCCCCTGTACCCAGGCTCCCCACGTCTCGACCTTAAGCTGGTCACCCAGAAGGAAGTTTTTCGACTCTCGGATCCATCCCCAACTGTGGCTCTGCTGGCTCAGATGGGCTGCTACCAAGGTTTCTTAAGCTGGCCACCTGTCTCATAGCGGGCCCGTTGCAAGAACTATTCAGTCTGTCCCTTGCTTCAGGGTCTGTGCCTGCGCTTTGGAGGACAGTTTGAGTCATTCCCGTACACAAAAAGGTGATGCCAGATGTAATTGATAATTAATTATTGGCCATTGCAATTCTCCACCCTCAACAAACTTCTTGAGAAAATTGTCACCTCTTGGGTTACAGGCTTCCTGCAACAAACCCAACAGATTACTTTGTGCCAGCATGGTTTGAGGAGTGGCTACAGTATCACTACAACTCTCTTAAAACTGACTAAAGACATCAAAACAGCTTTGGACAGGGGATACTCAGGAGCAATATTCAGACTTAACCAAGGCGTTCGACCTGGTACATCACACCCTGCTGCTAGAGAAACTGCTTTGCTTCTTGTCTCCTGCATTGTCTTGGTTCAAAAGCTACCTGTCTGGTAGATGGCAATTTGCGAAATAAGTGCCAAATCAGGTCTTGCCTCCATTGAGGTCAGAGTTCCCAAGGGTCAATCCTTGGGCGCTACTATTCTCTTGTTTGTCAACAACCTGCCCAGATCTCTTGGCTCCTCTGAAGCCCTTCTGTATGTGGATGACATGGTCCTCCATACCAGTGCTGCTGACATCAACAACAAACTTTATTTGTTTTTGTTTCAAATTCTATTTTCACCTTGGTGGACGGGGCATCTCTCTGGCTGGCTCACTCAGTGTCCACCCTAATCGCTCACCTGAACCACTCCCTGACTGAAACATTGGGATCGCGATCCTCTCCTATCCCTCTGCCCTACAGGAGAAGGCAGAGGATCCCCAGGGGGTAAGGTTGAGATTGTGGCCGTCTGCCACTGGAGACCAGCCGTTGCCTCACCCGGCCACCAGGTTTTTTCCTTTTGTGTGGGTTACCCTGAGAGTGCGGATGTGCAGTGATGTCCAGCGCAACATGGGCATGCTCCCGCACCCACTTGCAGGATGTCCGCTGTCGCTCCCGTACCCCAGGTGCGAGCTCCTTGTCATGCTGCAGTCGCCCGGCCTCTGCTGGGAGCTGCTAGAGGAGCACCAACCTCCCACCCCAGGAGAGGAGAGCAGTCCTCTGGATGCTCGATCCTCTTCTTTCCCTGCCAACCCCGAGCCCGTTCCCAAACCCTGGACATCGGTGTGGCGTTCAGCGCCAGTGGACCGGCTATCGACAACAAACTTAACCTGGATTTTTGCCACCATCCAATCATGGATATCGCTCAACGAGTTCCTTCTCAATGCAAAAAAAAGTCACCATGCTCTTTGACTCAGTGCTCAGGCTCAGAGCCTGCCCTTCTGCGCTTACTGTAAGGGGGCCTGGAGGCTCCTCTCTTGACATGGTGGACTCTCAAGTATCTGGGCATCACTCTTGATCCATCTCTTGACTTCAGACTTCGTATTGCAACTGTATACAGATATATCCACATTAAGCTTGGCATCACGTATAAGACTCACCACAACCTTACCTCCACTGCGAGACTCGCCATCGCTCAGGGTGTACTAAGGCCTGGCCTCACAGACGGCCTTTTGTTGCACATGGATGCAGATAAAGCTGTTCAAGAAAATGGGAGACCTATTATAACTGTATCTGTCGTTTTGCTCCATCTATGCCAAGGAACATCCCCACCACTTTGTTCTCTGTGCTGACCTTGGCTGGCTTTCCCTTCCCTTGCACCGGACATATGCCGCTGGTTGTGCCGTAGACAAAATAATCAGAGAAGGCCTTCCTGAGTCTGTCGCTTGCTGGTTCAAACCTTCCTTACTGACCTACTGCGCTCGATGGACAACTTTCTACTGGATATCCCCAGATACAACACTAGGATGGGTGAGTACGCTTTTGCGGTGTCTGGACCAAAACTCTGGAACTCTATCTCCCTAAGGGACTGAAACACGCACAGTCCCACCATATCTTTAAAAATGGCCTCAGACATCACCTACAAATTGGGGACAAATGCTCTTGCCTGTAAACTGTACGGAGTACTGACCTGGTTCTTGTCTCTCCCCAAGGCCCCACTAGCACTTCTGGGACTCTCCTATCCCAGTTCACCGCTCTTAGAACCAAGCTGCTGACCACTTACCCTTGACTCCCCTGTTGGTCCTCTAGGTAATTCTTCCCACCCTCTGTTTCATGGTGCCCTCTGTACTTGCGTGTATTTTTTTTTTTTCCTTACAGTGACGATTGCCTGTTGAATTCCTTGTACTCTCTGGGTGGGATATTCAGAAATGTGCCAGAGGCAGATGCAAGAGTGGCACAGCGCAAATCCAGTGCGCCATGGTGCACCGAACGCGATATTCAAAGGTTGCGCATAACTGCATGTGCCAGCGCAACACGGCTGAATATCGCAGAGAGATGCGCCCATAGCGCAACCAGGGAAGCGCCCAGGAGCAGCCAACATGTCACCATACAAACCACAGCTGTGCCAGGAGCAAGCCAAGCACAGTAACAGCAACCAGGGCTGCGCAAGGACAGAGGTGCATCGCCAGGACACAGATGGAGCGGCAACAGGCACAGCAAGGAGCAAGCCACTGGATGTCCTCCCACCAGGCTGCAGAGGGTGCCAGGAGTGAGGGATGGCAGGCACACAATGGAACACCACCCAGTGTGCATGGGGAAGCAGCAGGCCCCCGACTACGCGCACCACAGTGGCGCACGGAGGCAGGGTGGCGCCACTGGTAAATGGCCACCTGCAACCCCCTACAGAAGGGTACGAGACACGCCACCCGGACCACAGCCGGCAACACACAGGCAAACAGCACACAATGCACACACCACACAACCCAAACAGAGAGCCCATGGCCACCCCAGGGCACAGCCACCATCCAATGGGTGTACACCACCAGGCACAACCCCCTGGCCACCCCAGTTGTACCACACTGCTGCCATGCATGCCACTGCAGCACGGCTCCTCACGCCAGCCGCAAAGCAGACACTGACACAGATGGCTAACCATTATAAAAGTGTATTACAACAGGCATTAAATAACTATATACGGATTCACAGATAACAGGGGACAGGGAACAAGGAATGGGGAGGCCACATACAAAATGGAAGGCCAGGGAAGGGAGGCGGGGGACAGGGGTCATGGCTATACAAAGGGACAAGGGAGGGCAAGGAAGGGGGGATAGGGAAGGGCAACAGTAACAGGCTAACGGGCCCTACGGCCGTCCACACCCCACAGATGCCTGACGCCGACATCTGTGCTGCTGCCTGCGCATCATACGTTGCAGCAGCTGTGCCACCTGGAGCATGGCTGTGGAGACCTGCAGGATCTGTCGCGGGAGCCTGATGTTGACATCATTGTGATGGACACCTACGACAAAGGAGGGAACACGGTATGAGTGCATATCCGGAAGACTGCAGCCCACTCACCGTGTGCAGCAGACAGCGGTGACAGCCCCTGGGATGGCACCCAGCCACCCGCAGTGTGTGTGCCCACGTGCCACCTACCTGGCAATCCACAGCCATGCAGAACACTGCACACCAACACCACCTATGTGCCGACACCACTGCCATGGCAGGCAGGCAACATGGCTAAGCGCACGATGGCCATGGCACAACTTGAACTGGGTGCACCCACAGCCCACCTGCAGCAGCCACACATATGCGATAGCCACATCACGGTGTAACAGTCACGCGGGCAGTGCACAGCTGGAAGGCCATACGCACAGGGGGCGTGGCCCACCCACCCACTGCCCACCCAGAACAACATTGAGCATGGAACAGTGCCTGCCTGCCTGCATGCTGCGGTGCACCTTGCGCCTGTCCAGCAGCACCGCCCATGTGATGGCCTGCTCTGGTCCACCCAGGCGCCAGCTATTCAGGCCCTCCTCCTATCCTCAGGGCCTAGGAAGGAAACATGGAGAAAGACACATCAGTACCTGGCAACACCACATGCCCCCCTCCCCAGCAGTGCTGCCCAGCACAGCAGCAGCGCAGTGGCACAGTGCACCATGGTGTGCCACCCGACAAACAGGATGCGCAGCCCCAGCCCCTACCTGCAGCATGTGTGCCACCCTGCTTGCCCCACAGAACACTGGTTGGCACGGACACGGTGTAGCACGCTTACCTGGCCGTGGCACAGCACCCTCCGGACATGTGCCAGTAGTGACCGTAGCCTCTCATGGTCCCTCTGCTGCAGGTGCCCATAGCGGTGGCGGCATTGTTCCCTCTGTGCTCTGAACCCGTAGCCTCCTCCAGTCCATCAGTGACCTCCTGCCACACCTCTGTCCATGGCCTAGTTGGGGCACCTGGCCAAACAAACTGCCTGCATGTGGTTCCACAGGGCCACAAGATTTACCAGTTCCACCTGGGTTGGGTGCCCTGACACTTGCTGCAGCGCAGATATGGCTATTCACACCTCGTTGTTCCAAAATGGGCCTAGTAGCAAGCAGAGCCACACGCGTGCTGGGGATGCGGGATCGCACCGAGATGCGCTGCCATCACCAATCGCGCAGCTATGGAGATGCGCAATGCGAGCAATGCAGCGTAGCCGCGTGCCGCGGGAGTTCTAGAGGGGCAAAGGGCAACCGTGGGCCCGTCACGCCGCAGGCACAATAGGGGCATGTGGGTGCCACGGTACATGGCCCAATAGCTATGGCACCTATAGCGCAGGAGCACCATTTGCCATATGGTGCCACAGTGCCATCGGCACTATGGCGCCGGTGCTATAGGCCATACAGTGCACGAGTGCCACATGCCCAATAAGCGGCAAGTGCTTAGCGTGTTGCGCGGTGTGCGTGGGTGCACCGTGGCGACGGCCGGTAGTGCTGTGATGCATGCTGCCGGGCCTACTCTGCACGTCACAGTGTTGCGCCATGACTTGAGCATGCGCAAGTCCATTGCGCAAAATCGCGATATTCAGCCAGCATATGCAGATTAGCTAATCGGTATATCCGTGGCACATCAGAGGCATTTGCATCCCATTACAGTTGCGCAACCCCTCATTTGCATGCGATGCGCTATAAAGGCGCCACGGGAATGCACAGGATATGGACCGCTATTGCATCCTTCAGAGGTAAGATGCGATGCTGTGGGGCTCTCGGGTACAGTGGATTGGGAGGGTGGTGTGGGTAATAGCCGCCAATAACCACATGCCTATTCCCACAGGACACAGCATGACGAAACAAGAGGAGATTGAGGATCGTGGGCCTGCACGGAATCATAGGCCCAACTTCAAGAGGGCAGAGACAGATGCCCTATTTGAGTCTTACCTGGACCAGAAGCCTCTACTGAGTGGCTCGACAGGCTCTCCACAGGCCTGGGCAACAGCATGGGAGGGTGTGGCCCGAGCCGTAAATCAGCAGAGCATCCATCAAAGGTCTGTGCTGGAGTGCAAGAAAAAGGTCAGCACAGACTGGAGGCAGATAAAGGAGAAGGTGGCAGCCATCTGGGCCGCATGTGCTGCCACTGGTTGTGGACAGCCCGACGTGCCACAGCTGATGCCGCAGGAGGAGTTGGTGGCGGCTACCATGCGGCGCAGCGCCGTCGAGGGGGTGCCTGGTGGCGGCTTCCAGATAGGTGGCAGCCCATCACTGCATGGTAGATATGGCAGTGCCCGGGGCAGGAGGGCGGGGGGGTGCCCTAGCGGCACTAATGCGACTGTTTTCCCTTTCAGCTTCTGAGCGCCTGCATGCAGCGGCGGAGGTGGGGGTGTCCGCCTTGGGGGCGGTCTTGGACCCAGAGGACCGTCCTTCCACCTCCACTGGGGGCCGGACCGCATGCTGCCCATCACCACTGACCGTCCGGATGCCTGTGGCGTGGTTGCGGACGAGGCCCTGGCTGTGTTTCAGCATGACGCCAGGCAAGGCATCCAGTATGCCGAGACACAGATCAAGGCGGGGTCTGGAACCGATGACGATGAGACCATCATTACGGATAGCGATGTTGCCGTTGTGGGGCAGGCACTCGTACTACACACCCGCCACGGCAGCGCAGACAGTGCCCTGGAGGCGGTTATCTGGCCACCGCCCCCGACGTCGCCTGTGGGCGCCAACGGTGCGGCGCTGGCTAGTGGTGGTAGCGGTGGTGGGGCAGCAGCGGCAGTTGAATGGTGTCGAAGGGGGGCCGGGTGCAGCGCCTGCTAACAGTGTACCGCTGAACGAACAGCCCCAAGAGGGCCCCGCTGTGCAGCGTGCAGGGCGCTGGGCTGCGGGGTCGGGCAACACGTGGGTTGGTCAATGCCCATGCGCCCCAGGGCACCGACCTCTTGGCCGAGCACACCCGTCTGCTATGGGCTTCCATTGAGCAGCAGGTGATGGTCAGGGCAGGGGTGTGTGCACTCTGCGGAGAGCTGCGCCAGGCTGCAGTGCGGTGCAACAGGGGCTTTGAACAGCTCCTGGCCGAGAACACTTGTATGCGGGAGGACATGACCGCAGCCCTGGATCGGCTTACCGCTGCAGTCACGGCTGGCCTAGCACCACTGGCCACCGTAGTGCGTGGCTGTCTGCCGCAAACCCTACGGAGTGCATTCTCCATCCCTCGGTCACGGCGTTGAGCGACCCCCCCCCACTGTCAACATTCTGATCTGCTATGGGCATTCCAGGCTCGCTTGGAGCGGGCATGTTCTGGAGTCTGCAGACACCTGCGAGGACCTGGTCGCGTTCCCGTAGTAACACTCCTGGGGGACCGTCACAGACACCCCCTGTGGCTGTCGCACAGCCTGTGTCGGCGGGGCCGTCCACGTCTCCAGCAGCCGTGTCACTGTGCAGTGGTCCTGAACGCCCACCTCCCTGTCTGCTGCCCCCTGTGTGCACATTGGTGTGGTGTGTGCGTTCTGGGGATGTGGCATCCATGGTTAACGCCGCACACACGCCTTGTGCACACCTGCCCGGCTGCTGGCCACTGTGGCGTGTGCATGATGATGCCTGCAAAGCGCTGACTGCAACTGTGCACCGGTGCTCAGCGTCTGACACATCCCTAGTGCCTGCCTCTGGATGCGGGCATGGTGGTTCGTGTGTGTGTGTGTGTGTGTGTGTGTGTGTGTGTGTGTGTGTGTGTGTGTGTGTATGTGTGCAGTGCTGTGCTGAGTGCTTCCACGGTGTCCAGTCCCACGCCTGTCCACGCCCCCCTCCAGCTGTTCCTGCGAATGGGCCTGCCCATGCCTGCCTGTATGCTGTGCCATAGTCCCCGGGACGTGCATGTAGACATGTTCACCTACCTGTGTGTTCCATACTGCTCCTCTGCGATTGTGTCCCAGTGCTGCTGGGCCATCCTGTTCAGCTGGGGTTCCCTTCGCCCGGGGGGGGGGCTGCCCACCACCATCTGGCCCGGCGGTTGCGTCGTTCCTACTGCTGTTCCCCTGCATCGACCTCAACAGCTGTCCCACAGTCTGTGGCCATGTATTGTAGTATACAGTAGGCCAGGAATAGGCCGCAGGCCTTTGAGGGGCTGTACTATAGGGCACCGCCAGACCTGTCCAGGCAACGGAACCGTGCCTTCAGCAGCCCGAACACACGCTTGATGATGATTCGTGTGCTGGCGTATGCCTCATTGTATAGCTCCTGCGCTGGGGTCGACGGGTGTCGGTATGGGGTGAGCAGCCAGGGCCGGAGTGGGTAGCCACTGTCTCCTGTGTGTAGAGATGTGTGGTTAGCATGGTGGGCTGTGTTGCTGCACCCCCAGCCTTCCCGGCCTCACCCTCTGGTGCACCTGCCCTAGCATCTCCCACACCCTGCCCTGTTGTGCCAGGCTGCCCATTTTCCACAGCATACTCGCCTACTAGGTGGCCTGTGGGGATGTCCCCACTCTCGAACCTGTGGCACAGTGCTGACTGGTGCCAGATGTAGGCATCATGTGCTCCACCGGGGTGTGTGGCACAGGCATTGATTATGCGCCCCCTGGCATCGCACACCACCTGGCAGTTGACACTGGGGTAGCCCTTCCTGTTGATGTATGCTATTCCCCTCCGGGCCAGGTGGTGTGCGGATGCCAACATGGGTGCAGTCGATGGCCCCCAGCACGCCAGGCATACATGCCGCCTGTGGAACTCCTTTATGTTCGCATGCGCCTTACCTGTGTGATGGGAAATGGATGTATTCTGCAGCATGTGGCAGCAGTGCGTTAAGGAATGTGTGAGGAGCTGTGATGCAGCCGACTGGGTTATGCCTGTGGTGTCCCCTGTTGGTCTCTGGAAGGTACCTGTGGCGAGCAGGCACATGGCAGCCGTGACTTTCGTCTCCACCGACAGGGCGTGGCTCCGTCTTGTGGGTGCCTGCATCTCCTCACTGCACAACTCACAGAGATGCCTCAGAATTGCCCGGTTCAGGCGGTACCGGCCCCCAATCTCTGTATCACTGTACTGTTCGAAGGTGGTGCTGGCACGGTACCACCTGTTCCGGGCATACTGCCGACCGGCCCTTCCACGGCCGTGCCACTCTGCCTCCTGCCTCCTCACACCCCTCATTACTGCCTCCATCTGGAAGATGGCACTGGCCATGGCCTGGGTTGCCCTGCCCTCCGGGCAGCTGTCTCCCAGGCACCCCGGCTGTGTGCTGCAGTGTGTCTGCGCTGGCCACACCTGTGTTCAGGGTTCGGCTGGTGGCCTGTGGGCTGTAGCCTGCCTCCCACCTGTCTGGGCACCTGTGCTGCCCCTCCTGTGCTGGGTTTCACAGGCACACGCTCAGGTTGTTGCCTCACACAGGGCACACAGGCAGTCCCACCTCTGTGACACTCCTTGCCTGCCTCTGTCTTGCCCACCTTCTGCTGTCCAGCCTGCCCACTCACTCTCCCTCATGGCTCCCCTCTGGGCGCCTCCTTCCCTTGCTTGCCCCTCTCTTTGTGTGCTCGCTTTGTTCGCGAAGTCCCTTTTGCCCGCATGTGCCGTTGCCTGCTGTTGAATATCGCAAGTGCCGTTTATTCATGGCTATGCCCCCTGCACTTGCGCATGCATGCATTACCATTGCACATCAGTGCATGGGGATTTGCGCTGCGGAGTTGCTGCTGCTGAATAGCACTCTCCGGCGCATTGTCACAGTTGTGCTGGCGCAACCCTGTTGCGTATTGCGCAACTGCTTTGAATATCCCACCCTCTGTGTATATTCATTGTATACCATGGCCCGGATATTCAAACTGCGCCAGGCTGTGGCGCAAGCTTGGGCGCAGCTCAACTTGGCTGCGAAGGTGTGTGGCCTGGGCAATATTCAAAGGAGCTGCGCTATGGCTCAGCAGCTTCGAATATCGCACCCTGGCCACCCCCACTGTGCATGGCGGAGTGGCACTGTGCCAGCGCAAGTGGCCAGAGTGGAGCATGGAGATGCGCTAGCGCAAGTGCCATTGCGCCATTCACAGCACCTGCGATATTCAAAAGGTGACGTGCAAATGGGGCCATAATTTATGCGAGGCGCACATGGGGCCATTTGCATGTCGTCATGGCTCCATTTGCATGCAGGTGCGCTGATCCCCGACGACTTGCGCCTGGTGCCTTGCCAGGCAGCAGCCATTGGGGACCGACGCCCCCTGCAGCCTGATCGTGGGCATCTGTAAAGATATAAAAAAATGTCCTATAATCCTGGTGGTCCAGTGGACCGCTATGTGCCCGATCGCTGGCATCTGTTTAACAGAAAACGTCCTATTACCCTGGTGGTCTAGGGTACCCCACTGCTCCACTCCCCCCCCTCCCAGTCAGCCGGTGGTCGGCAGCACCCAACCCGCCTGCCGCCCGCCGACCCGGCCTTGGTAGGGCTGCGCGCCCATTGGTTCTGGCGTGAGCCAATGGGCGTGCAGCAAATCATTCACCCTATCTGGAATGTGTGAATGCGGTGGCTGCGCGCAAAAAAAAAAAGAAACTGCTCTTAAGCATAGTTCCCCAGTTTCGCCCTGGGGACCACAATCCTACACCACTTCTGCTCCACTACATCATGGCTACAAGTTGCCTAGGAGACAACCTCACTCTGTATCCCACATCAGGAATACCAAAAGCACACAAGGTGTATTGTTTTAAAAATAGAATGGGCTAGTGCCCAGCTGCTTGCTCCCAACTCCAAATGCTGTCAGTGTCAGGGGAAGTGTAGTAAGACTAAGAAGATAGACTGTTCAGGTCTTTTTCTGTCCTTTTCTGTGTTTACATGATGTGGGAGGGTAATGGTCACATAGCGCATCATTTAGGTACAAATGCCCGTTGGCTTAGGTGTGTGTGTGTTGTGTTGTGTTGTGTTGTGTTGTGTTGTGTTGTGTTGTGTTGTGTTGTGTTGTGTTGTGTTTCTTTTAATATATATATGAATATAATATCTGTAGCAGTTCAGGTATTACTGAACAACGTCTTGGTTACATATAGTTAGAAATGTAACATTTTACCCATTCCAGTTTTGGTCATAATACCGATCTAATACTGTTAAGACTGTAATTTGCTTACACTGTTACCACATTTCCCCTCCTACAAACCCAATTCTGTCTCTGTCACCCAAGTCCGCTGAAGCTGTCCCAGCCGTGCTTAAACACAACTATCTGAACACTAACAAGCTTCTGTGGTATGTGGTTCCTTCCATCTATCCACTACTGTTTCTGTAAAGAATGCCTTTTTTATCCCTTCTGAACTTAAAACCCGCCAACTTTGTGATGTGCCCCCTTCTAATGTTACCTTAATTGAGTGTAAACTGTTCTTGACAGTCTACTTTGTTGGTGCCCTTCAGGTATTTTAAATTGTCAGTTACAGCACCCCTTTCCCTTCTAGTCCATTCCTAGGTCCTTCAGTCTCTCCTCATAAGACCTCCCCTGCTGACCAAGGATTATTTTGGTTACTCTTCTTTGAACTGATATCAGATAGTCTCTTTTTTTTTTTTTTTTTTTTTTGTCTCCTCTCCTGGTGCGGGCTCCAAAACTGGACACAGTACTTCAGGTATGGCCTGACCAATGATCTATACAGTGGAAGGACCACTTCCTCCTTCCTCCTAGAGAAGCCCTTCCCTATGCACCTAGCATCCTATTAGTCAGGGTGACCTTCTCACCAAATGACACCTTCAGCCTACTGTTAGTTGAAAGTCTAAATCTTGCATACAGCTGATCTCGAACACTGGTTTCTGTCTCTTGATGCTATGGAGAAGCCCCTTCTCCCTTAGGTCACCAAGTTTTCCTTTATCTCTCCCAGGAGAGCAGCATGTCTAGCTCACTCGCTGGTCAGAACACATCTTTTTCACACGGGGAAGCCAGCCGACGCCCGGGCCATGGCATTGGGGAGCCCAGGAGACAAGAGCAAATTTAATAATAATAATAAAATTAAAAAAAAAAGCATGCTGCCTTTTTTTTTTTTTTTTTGAGCTAGGTTTGGCAGCACGCCAACCAGAAGCACACTGCTTCCAGTAATTTTTTTGTAATCTCCGATGAGCAGAACTGAACTGAGCTACTGCTTTCTTCCCTGCTGTCCAGTGGGCTGCATTAACACCGCTCATGCAGAGCAAGAGACCACTCTGCTGCTGCTGCTGTCCCTTTCCAAATCCAAGAAGCAGTGTGGCGTGTTGGAGCCCTCTTCAAAAGCCATTTAAATCGCAGTGCCGCTGGCTTCCAACATACACAGGACCAATGGAGCTGTTCTCGTTAAAGGCCAACGCTCTGTCTGAGGAGCTTACAGACTATTCCACATATAATGTACTACAACAGACAGGAGTATCCTTCAGCTGTATACCAACATGAAGGGTTACCTAGCAATATGTAATGTCTGAATATAAAAATAGATTTTGTGTAATGGCAGCCTGTGAGCACATGGCATGTTTACTGAAGGCTTTACGATTCGTGAGACCTGCTCTGGGTACTTGTCATAAAGCCTGAGTCTATAGGCCTTCATTATATGATATACCTCATCTTGTTGCACTGAACATTGGTCCCTGAACCAGTCCTGCAGAAACAGTGCAGCATGGCCACCGTCCGGTAGTTCCAGTATTTGGGAAAGTTATTACTGTGCACCCGATTTTCCAGTATCTGACTTGTTGCTTACAGAATACATGCAGATACTCCTTGGCTTACAGAGCAGGAGCCTATATATTTGTTGGTACAGCTTGTGTCAGTTCCTCTCCAACCGCAAAACAGCAGTCAGTGTTTCCACTGTGGTCAGCCGACCCATCCAGTTCTAATTACAGCTTTAGTTAAGATGTTTGCACCAATCCAGTATCCTGGCCAAATTTTCCCATTCACTAAAAATACCACCAACAGCTGAAAATCTGGTTCACTTTTAGTTGCCATCCATCTGTATTCTCCCCGGATGAGGCTGAAAATAGGCAAAAATTGTTTAGTCCTCCTTCCCGTCAACAACAACAAAAAAAAATCCAGTTAATGGTTTGAATCTCTGTGCATAAACTTAAAACCTGTTCTGCTTTTAATGATATTTTGCAGATTATTATTCATTCTGAGCCATGGTGCTTTATTATGCATGATTTTCATAATTGTTGTTCCTATTAAGACCAAGCAGATGTTCGATTGTCTTGGATCTAGTTACCGATAATAATCTTATACTTCATGGTCTAGGGTCTAGCCCAACTGGATGCAGTGGTATTGTAACATAAATATTTTTTTTCTGTGGCACTGTGAGGTAGCTGGGCACCCCACAGATGTCAAGGCAACATTTATTTAAAAGGTGCCCAGTCCCCTCTGTGCGCCGTACAATAGTAAAACGCAGCATCAATAACAGTGCAATAATACAACATAATAAATTATCACAAATATGAACTAATTTTAAATGTAATTAATGAATTGGTCGACAGTCTGGGTACTCATACCTGTATGTATTCAAAATTTGTACCCACTTGGTGTTAATAAACTTGAATTTAAAAAAAAAAAAAAATGAACTAATAACTTCAATTTTGTTACAGTTGACTAAAAGAAAACAGAGGTCAGGAACAACTTGCATACGGCCAGGGAGAAGATGTTACACAGTGAAACCAGGGAGTGCCTATGCAAACAGGAAGTCCTTGAGGCGGGCCTTAAATACCTCAACTGAAGGGGCCTCCCTTATAGATGGTGGAAGCAAATTCCACAGGACAGGACCAGCAACAGTTAAAGCTCTGTCACTGACCATGTTTAACCTCGACCTGGGAATCACTGGGAGGCCCTTAGAGGAGGAACATAGGAGTGGACTGAAACAGCCGGTGTAAGAAGGGTAGCCAGGGACCAATCCATGTAGGGCCTTAAAGGTGAGCAGGCCCACCTTAAAGAGGACCCTCCCCTGACCGAAGCACTGGGGTGATGTGACAGTGAGTATTTCAACTGCCCTGTCAACAGTCTGGCTGCTGCGTTCTGCACCAGCTGCAGTCAGCCAAGGTACCCCAGAGACCGAGGAAGAGCACATTACAGTAATCAAGCCTTGTTGTCACGAAGGCATGCACCAAAGTTGGGAGGTTCAGAGGCGGAACTAAGGGCTTAACCCTAGCGATGTTTCTCAGATGATAAAAACTGACCCAGGCAGTGGCAGATGCCTGAGCCTCAAGTGTTAGGCCGCTATCCAGAATAACGCCCAGGTTTCACACCTTAGAGGCAGCCTTCAAGGGTACAGATCCCAGGAACATTACTGCCTTTGCACCCAAGGCCACTCTAGCACACTCTGTTCGACTCCACAACTAGTACCTCTGTCTTATCGGGTTCAGTTGCAACCAGCTGGAGGCCATCCAGTCATTTATTTCAGCGAGGCAATTATTTAGCATGTTCTCTGGGTCAGATGTTCCAGGGGCAAAGAAAAGGTATAGATGGGTATCATTGACATAACAATGAAAACCCAAGCCATACTTCCTAATGATCCTTCCCAGGGGTAGCATGTACATTACGAACAACATTGGTGACCAGACCAATCCCTGAGGTACTCCACAAGACAGGCTAGGGAAGGAGGAGGAGAATTTTCTCCATCACTGCCCTTTGCCTCCCGTTGGTGAGATAGGACTCAAACCAGTAGATGACCGTGCCGGTGAGGCCACAGAAGAACCTCGGGCAGTCAAGTAACACACAATGTTCCACCATGTCAAAAGCTGAGGAGAGATTGAGGAGAACGAGAATTGTCCCTTCCCCTCGTGCTTTCGCCCTGAGAAGGTCATTATGCACCCGAACTAATGCAGTTTTGCTGCTGTGCCTCACCAGAAATCCTGACTGGAAAGGCTTGTATTGATCATGGGCCAAATGGCGCTCCTCAAGCTGAAGCGCCACAACCTTCCCTACAAAAGGGAGGTTGGAGATAGGACGGTAATTTGCCATGATGTCAGGGTCCAAAGATGTTTTTCAGAAGGGGTCTTGCCAGTGCCTCCTTCAAGACATCTGGGAAAACCCCCTCTGACAAGGATCCCTGGACAGTCGAGACAAACACTGGGCCAATGGAATCAAAGCATCCCATCAAGAAGTGCGTTGGCACTGGGTCCAATTCACAATATGTGTACCTCAGCTGGGAAGCAACCGCAATGACCTCAACCACCTCCACTGGTCTGAACTCGCCCCAGCCAGATGGAGTGCTGGCCGAACAACTGAGGTGATCCCTGTCAGCCATGACGTGGCTCACTGGCGGAATTTCAAGCCAGATGCAAGACACTCTGTCCGAGAAGAACCGAGCAAGCTCCTCACATAACTCATTTGAAAAAGTCTTCTTCAGCTGCAGACAGGTTGGGTTTAACAACCTGTCTACAGTCCGGAAAAGCACAATTGGTCGGCTTGTCCTGGCAGCAATTTTCCTGGACAGGAATTCTGCCTTATGGTTGATTGCCCCCTGGTACTCACAGTAGTGAGCATGCAGGGCCAGTTTGTCCGCCTCCAGCCTGGTCTTGCGCCAGCAGTGCTCTGACCTCTGACCCTGACCCATGGTTTTCATCACCCGAGATCCCCATCAAACCAAGTAGACCTCAAGTGAGAAGATCCGGGTTGTACATGGATTGGTGCGAGGTGAGAGAGTCGAGCACAGCAGACATCACCTTTATTATAAGCTGCACCCCCATGCATGCACTGCCCACACTAGATAGATCGCCATTGCCAGAAAATCCTCTGTGGTCAAACGCCTCAAAGGGCGGTGGCTTACCATCTCAGCAGGGGAGGGCTCTGGGGGGCCCTAAACGAGAATTCCACCGCAATGATCTGACTAAATCAGTCTTGAGATAATTTATCTCAAGCCCCAGTGAGAAGACCAGATCCAGCATGTGGCAGCCTTGATGGTAGTGGAAGAAACCTCTTGCAACAAACCCAGAAATCACATAGTCTGGAGGAGGTTATAGCCAAGGCTAGATGTTTCGATTGTTGGCCCAAATGTTGAAATCCCCAGAATTAAACATATGGGGCTTCCAGGTTTCACCCGACGACGAAATCTGCCACTTCCTGCAGGAATTGCCCTGCCGCTCCAGGGGTGGCGACCGACACCAGCAGCCTGTGCCCGACCCCCACGAACAGCCACACATTCAAAAGAACCCGCCTTCCCACTGGGTACACTGTGAAGCCCAGTTCAGATCTAAACAGATGACTACACCCCTGCCCTGCATTCCACTCTGGGGCAATTCACTACAGAGTATCCAGGTGGACGGTGGCCTCTAAAACTGGGCCCGCGGCCGCCTCCCACCCAGGTCTCCGTAATGCATGCCAGATCGACCATAGAAATAAATCCGCTATAACCGCGGTCTTGTTTCTGATCAAGCTGGCATTACACAGCACTGCCCTCAGGATTTGTGGACTGTGAAGCCCCTCTGGCTACCTGCCCTCGCGGTCTGGTGGGAACCCTGGGGACAGGCACCAAACATGTCTGGCCTCCCTTGGGCCTGACTAGCCCCAGGGTGCCTTCTGCACCTGACCACCCTAATCCTGCCCCCCACAATTGTGCTCGAGGCACCCCGCCATGCCTGATCAACGCCTTCCCTCCTAATTTCGACCTCCTGACGACTACAAGCAGTTGTGATGGACACTGGGAGGTCAGTGAAGACGACGAGCTTTCGTGATGGACACTGGGAGGTTGGTGAAGGGCTGCAGGTTGAGCAGATGGGATGCCTCGTACACTATCCTAGCCCGCCTCCAGCCTCCATCTTTTCCCCAAACACATCCTGACCAATAGCAGTGAACCATGACACCACCAATCCTCACAATGTTACACAGACACACACTAATACAAATATACCTAACCAGTCGCACAACACACACACTACCTAACCCCCCCCACCCAACAACCCACAAATAGCCCCTTTTTAAAACCACAACAGCCAGGTATATAGCAGCCTATTTAATTCCCAGTAGAGCAGCCTGCAGGACTTTGGGAAATTGACCCTACAGGACAGGGTTAAAATACAGCAGTTAAGTAATTCTGTACCACCAGAGAATCAACTGTATATACTGTCCCAGTAATGATGTATGAGGATACATTTTATCATCTTTATCTCTAGTTGTTATACTTGTTAAATAAACTTCGTAAGTAAAAAGTAAAAAAAAAAGTCGGCCATGCCCTGCCTTTCTGTCTCCAGACAAATCAGGGGCAGGCTATTTATGTGAAAAAGTTTCTTCCTTTTTCATGTTTCCATCATACAGTAGGCTTTTCATACCTACTTTGGTCAAAAGCTTAATCTGGTTCAAGATCAGTTGGCATTCATCTGTATCCCCTTCCCCCGGGTCGTGCCTGAAAATAGGCATGATTTGTCTAGTGCACTTACCCGTCAACAAAACTAAATAAATAAAATAATGCTGCTGGTCAGATTTCTCATACACAAAAACGGCAAATAATTCTGTTGCCTTTTACAGGAAACAATTGTCACTACAGAGGAAATCTCTAATTTGGTTAGGCACTGGTAGTGCTGTGGCTGCAGAGGAGTGCAGCAGTAGCCTTTGTTTACTCCATAACAGCCTGCATGCGGACAGACATGGGCATTGGCATTAGAACTTTGTTGGGAGGGAGGGAATGTTGAACAGGACACCAGCAGAGCCAGTGATTTTCTGTGTTTAAAAAAAAAAAAAAAAAAAAAAAAATGGCTGATTCTATTTGGTAAAATCTTAACATCCGTCCCTCCCTCAAAATAAAATAAATTGAGAGCAAATCAATATGTCTTGTACAAAATGTGACTCAAAATGGTGAAGTTTGCCCAAAAAGCTGATGCAAATTGTTTTTTTTCTTCATGTGCTTTGCATTATAAAGTGAGGCAAATAGTGGTTTTTCATGAACAATTGACTTGAAAGTGCTGGTTTAAATATGGCAAATTCCATTTTTGTTTATACTATATTTTCTTTGTAAATGGAAATTCTTTGACCCTACACCAGGATAATCCCCTAAAGACGAGAAAGTGCTGCACTCCACAAACCAGGGCAGAGTGCTCGGGCAGAGTTTACGCCTGAACTCCAACAAACAATGGCACAAGCACACCAGAGCAAGGAGTCCATGAAGGGCTCCACACAGTTTCTTTCCAATTTCAAAATTTATTGGGGACATTTCCTCGTTTTTAAAGCAGAGTTACAACTTAGACAGAACACACTATGGTGCTCTCCCCTGCGCTTTGGCTCTCTCAGCCTTCTAAGGGGGAACTGAACTGTTTGCACTTTCAAAACCACAGCCACAGTTTTCTGTATCGCTCCACGTTGTCCTTGGGAAATCGGTGTTTCCCCTAAAGCATTTAAGCATGGGGATGCCCCCTTCTTTCATTTTGAGCCCCCCATGCTTTTGCAACACCCTGTGCTTTCCCCATGTTTAAAGCAGAGCTCTGGGGCTGGGTTTTCAGTTGGTTGAGATTGCCGTAAGCCTCGGCGTTCTGGCTTGCAGTAGTAACGGAATTTTTTTTTTTTTTTTTTTTTATCCCGGTGGCATTTGACACAAGTAAGAGGCCATCTTTTCATGGTCTAGGTTGCGTCGGTCCCGGGGACCATTTTTATAGAGCTTGCTCCCGAGATTTGGCGCAAACAGCCGTAAAGCAGTGAAACTGTCGCAACTGTGCCTGACCTGTGAAAATTGGGCAGCAGCTATGGCCAGTGGAAATGGCACAACTGCTTCAATGACAGGGTTTGACGCCCTTGGTGTCCAGTATTGTTACAGTTACAGCATTTGGGGGACCTCAAAGAGAAAAACAGTAAAGGAAGATGACCTAGAGCTAAAAGATGAAATCAACAGGACTTGGAAAAGAAATGGGAGAAAAATCTAAGGTCAGAAAAGAGGACTGTGAAGCACGCCTATATGTTGCTTCACAAATGCCCTAACTTCTGGGAACAACTGACAACACGATAATGTGCACCTTAACCAGGGACTCTTTAGTGCAGCTATAGGTTTTTTTTTTTTTGTGTGTGTGTGTGTGTGTGTGTGTGTGTGTGTGTGTGTGTGTGTGTGTGTGTGTGTGTGTGTTTCATCTAACTTTGTGGCCCCTGTGTCTTCCATTGGTATACCTGGGCTCCCAGTCTCACCTGCCACTCCCTCAGCTGTCAAGCAGGCAGGGATCCATATAGGGGCTGAGACTCGAGAGCTCGGGTGCCAGCTTGCTTGGCAGCCAGTATAGAAAGGGCATTTCTGGTTTCAGTGCCTCCTCACCCACTACCCGCTTAGCATCTGGTGGTGCCCCTCAGGCCACGCTAGCACATAGTGTGCCCCTCTGGGGAGGCAAAGGTCCCTGGCCAACCTTGGGGTCACTAATAATGCAGCAGAATCTGGCGCCTTCCAGCCTTCAAAGGAGAAATGTTGCATGGTAGCACCCTCCTTGGGCCGTCTGGCTGACCTCCAGAGTCTGCTTCCAAACTTGGGTCACCAGGTGGGAGCAAGACTCTCTACCTGCGGGGGCCACTGGGTCCCTTACAGCAGTAATAGTTTGAGCTGAATATTGCAGCTTGAAATGTTGGTATTGTAAGTGTTCCAGTACCCCATTTCAGTCAGTCTTTTGTACCAGTCTGCTAGGGGCAGCAGCATTGCCGAGGTACTCCTTGTCACGAGCCCTGCCTTAAACCTGTGGCAGAGAGGATCCCCTTTTTAAGAACTGGTGAGCAGGAGTAACAGTTTCCGGAAAACTTACCAGCCTTCCTTTTCCCAGTGGGAGGGGTGGATTCTGTAGTTTGAGTTCCCTTGACTCTGCACTACTTTCAGTATTTGAATCCCTCGACCACTAGCTGCGTCTTGCCTGGAGTAGTTTGGGTATGGTAGCTGAGCGGTTCTATCTTTCAGGCGCACACAGTCTTTTTCAAAACCCTCCTGTTTAAAATGTTGACTTGCACATTAGGACCCCAGGCAGAGTTGATAAGAAAATCTTAAAAGGTTACTTAACATAACATAAAAGCAATGCAGAAAAGTCTACAGTTTGGAAGAACTTTGAAATGCAGACAGTAACAAAAATAAAACTGGATGGTTTACAGAAAACACTAGATACTGTATTCTAAACTATGCCTTGTTTTGATGTTAGAGTCCCAACAAGTTTTTAAATGTTCTTGAAGAGATGAGTCCTTAAGCAACAGTTGTGTAGCAGGTGTGTATTCCAAGTCAGTTGTCTGAAATATCCTTTTTAAAAAAAGTCTTCAGACGCTTCCTTGGTGCAAAGTCCTGATTGCCAAAATTCTGACCTAAAAATCAGAATTTACTGTTCAGTATGTCGAACCTAATTTCCACACACTCTGGTGTGGTTTTAGAAATTTCCAGGCCTACACATATACTTTCTGGTGTAATAGTATATGCCAGCTGGGCCAGACAACCTGACTCCAACCTAAACACTATTCAACTGCCCTTAGTTCAAAACGTGTGTCTCATAAATACATGCTGGTCATTTCAAGCCACACCACTGTGTGATGGGGTGCAACAGTGTACACATTCCCTGTGGGTGTCACTGTGGTTCCATGTCTGAGTTTATCCACCCCAGTGACATCTGGACCATGCATTTGGCTTGACCCTGACCCCTAGGTCACTACATTACCTTTCCCTGTCATGGAAAGCCACAGTGGGAGATTTTATGCCTTCCTGGGTTATATACCTATCTCTCTTATCTTGAGACATACAATCCACCCTAGCCATTAGAACAATTAAGGCTATTTTTGTAAGTTACTTCTTAAAAGTCTTTTAAAGAAACAGTCATAATTCTAAAGTACATTACAGCATATACAGTATGAACCCACATAAATGGATATAGGCCTATCATGTAATACTTGGCCTCTGACTTTCTAACTTTCTCACACTTATTGTTTGTTTTTTCTCCCTATTGGAGTAACTCTAGCAGGTAGGGACTGTTTGTTTTGGCTGGTAGGCAGGCTCTCTAAATCTGATCGTGCTTGTGTAAATGGTTTAAATTGGTAAGCCTGCTTTTTTTTTTTTTGCCATAGAGCTTTTTATCCTTTTGGGAGCCCTGGCAGGTGGCTGTGGTCTCTCCTTGTGGAGAGATTTGCTCTCCGGCTTTCCTGTGTCCCTGTATTGCCAACCCGGTCAGTCCCTCACAGATGGTCCCCCACAAGAAGAGAGTAGCCCTCCGGACACTTGATCCTCTTACCCCTGCCGACTCCCAGCAGCCTAAGCTTGTTCCCGAACCCGGGTCGCCTGTGTGGCATCCAGTGCCTCAACCCTCAGTGCCACCAGGTTGGCCTCGTATACAGTTTCTCTGAAGTTCTATATGAGTGTCACTGACGGTATTCTGTGTAAAATAGCATGACTGTGTGTGATTCTGAGAAGGACCTTTCTGTCAGTTTCCTTTTCTCTTACTGGTGATTTAGGTAACTTGGGGGTTTTTATTTTCTCAGTCCCTCCACCTATCGTTGGTTAGCTCGGTTTTTGGTGCTTTTTCAACTTTATTCCCCCTTGTCTGCTGTTTTTCCAACTGCTGATAGGGACCTTTTGTGAGGGGTTTGAGTGGTGGTGGTGGTGGTGGCGGTGTCTTCCCCCCCCAACTTAGTTGTGGCCATTTTGGGCAGGAGTGTGACTTTGCTCTTTTCAGCTGCCATGTGCAATAGCTTCCTAGAGGTTGCAAGCAGGTGTTCTCCCTTTTATGAGCTGTGTGCTCATGCATCACCAGCGTTGGTTGTGCGAGCATCATTCCGTCAGCTATGCCTCTTGGCTCGCCTAGTAGTGCTGCTGCCACTTTTTATGCTTATTCAGCCTGTAGTAATCGTTTTTTCACGCCACACGCGGTTTTAAGCCCTGCTGGCATGCGTGAGTGCTTTCTAAACAGTGCTACTGTATTGTTCCTCTCCCTGTCTTTGTTCCCAGTATGTACTTCTCATAAACAAACCAGGGATATTGGATTTTGTATGTCTTGTATGTTCGGGGTTCCTATGGGCACCGTGTCATTCCACAGACTACTCTTGCCTTTAAATGCAAAACCTGCCTTATGGCATTGAGACATTCTCTAATGGCTCATTCGGTCCTTTTTTGTTTTGTATTTGTTTTGTTGTTAATTTTTTCTTCGTGGAATCGGGTGGGCAGTGGCTCATCCCTGTCCCTGTCCCGCCCCACAACCAGCTGTTGCCTCCCTCTGTCCCTGGGACTGAAGTCCCCATGGTTTCCTTCCACGTGGGGCCAGAGGGGAGGGCCATTTTCTTATTCTCTCTCCTCCCCGCCCTGGGGACCAAGTGGCGATGTGGCCCAAGGGAAAGTGGACGGAGCTTCATTAAGTCCACCTGGTTCCATGTCCGTTTTTATCCCCATTCCCTTGGCTATGGTGACGCAAGTGCATGCTGCGTACTAATTGCTTGGAGCCTGTAGTAGCTTCCTGGGCCTCACCTAGGGAGCAGTCCAAGGCGAGAGACTGACACCCACCTTCCCCAGGATAGGAGGTAGTCCCTGGGATGCTCGGTCCTCTCCGTCTCTGCACGTGCCACAGCATCCTGCGTGTAATTCCTGAATCTAGGATGCTGGCGTGGTGGCTGGAGAAGTGCAAGTGCCTCAGCCCTCCAGCCACTGGGCCAACTACTCATTCTGTCCTTTTCTCTGTCATTAATGCAGTCGTAGCATTTTCAGTCCCTAACTCCCACAGGGATCGAAACTAAGTTTTGCAGCCACTAGCCAGCAGGGCCAGCAACTGAAAAATCCACTAGCCCCACAGGCTTTTCCTCTGGCGAGCTGATGTACTTACTGGAATGTTATCTTCTCTAGCACAAGCTTGCTGTGCTAGTTAAAGAAAATGTTATTAGCCCGATATGAAATGTAGCAACATTTGTCTGGTGGGCTGGTACCAGTTTCAGTCCCTGCACCCAGACCTCTGGTGTCACAGAGGCGTGTATCTGGCATTTTTTTAATTGCAGTGACAGGGCTGAGTTACATCAGTCTCTATTATTATTATTATTATTACTACTGCTACTATTACTTTTATAATATTCATCATGCTAAAGAACAGTAGGTGGGCCCCTCAGGCCGGGGGAGGTCAGTCACGAGCACATGCAGTAGTACTGGAGCATGGCAAAGATGCTGTACTCGATAGGCAGGCAGGGTCTGGCAGTATAGCCTAGAGGTTAGAGTAAACAGCTGTGCACGAGCTTGTTATATCAAGCAGACCTGGGTTTGATTCCCACAACCTCCACTTGCATTGTGTGACACTGAACAAGTCGCTTAACCTTCCCAGTGGCTCTGGGTCACCTCTGAACAGAGGGAGTTGTGCCTAGATGGGCCTTACCCAGTGCAAAAATTAAAAAAACAAGAATTCCTCAAGACTCGGGCTCGCTTCAGTACTCAGCCAGACATCCCCAAAAAAAAAAAATATCAAGAAAGAATCTTGACCCCAGATCCTGCTGTGCTGTGGATATTGATGAAGTTCTCTCCTGCAGAAGAGGAAGGTGATTGGTGTAAGGGCATACAGTCGTCCTCATTTCCACTTTTATTTCTCAAGTTGATACCTTTTTACTAGCTGAGTTCTGCAGAAAGTTGAAGGGGAACAGTCAGCACAAAGGACACCAACTACACTCAAGTGTGGGGCTGGTCCCAATGTGCACTTTGTGGGCAAAACATTTTGGTTTACTTACTGTTTACTGCAGTTGCGGAATTTGCCGCAGAATTTGCATCTAGCCGCAGAATATATATAGTGCCGCAGAATTCATTGTTTTTGGTGAATTTTCATATAAATTTACTGTTTTTCCATAGTGTCAGGCTTTCTTTCCCACCTCGTTTATCCTGAAGCCCCTCCTCTATGCTCAGCATATGATGTCATTGATGACATCACATCATATTTAGCCAGTGACAGGACTGCATTCTGCCAGAGAAATGAATAAATCATGCCGCAGAAATCAGAAAATGCTGCCGCAGAACACCAGGGGCCCTGAGTATAGTAGATTATATCAGACTAAGTTTGCTTAGTTGTAGACTAACATCTTTTTACTACGAATCCCAGAATCCCCTGCAGTTGACATCTGAGCAGTAGGTAGCAGTGAGTGATTCAGGAGCCTGCAGTGCATGTTGGAGCATTTTATCAGCTCCGATCAGATGTTTTCCAGTACTGCTTTTGTCTTGGAGCTAAGTACGCTTCTCTGTGACTACATAGCCCGTGGAGGACAGCAGCACCAGTAAATAAAAGATCAGAGCTTTTCTGTATCACTTCACATTTTTAGTTGTTTTTAACCAGGTATAGCACACTAAACTGAAAGCTTTTTTAGAGGAGCGACCTGGGAGCACAAGGAGGTTAAGTGACTTGCTCAGGGTCACACAGCATGCAAGTGGAAGCTGTGGGATTCAAACCCAGGTCTGGTCTGCTGGATGTCACCAGATTTGCAGCTCAGAGCCTTAGACCACTGCGCTATACTGCCTCCTAAAAATCCACATTGTCAGTGGGGGGAAGGTGTTCCCCAACTGAGGTAGAGGTACAGTTCCAAAGCTGTGACCGCAGCACAGGCACCCAAGGACATGGTCATTCCAGCCACATTCCACCTCAGTTTCAGCTGTAGCACTGTGAGGGGTAACGGCACTGAAGAACCCTCTGGAAGATGTTAGTTTTGATTGTTTGTTATTTTTTTTGGTTGGGATTGTATAACTCTTGGACAGGTTGGGGCTTCCTGGTGAAGGGAGCACCCCTACATTTAGAAATCATGCCTGTTAAGCTGAGGCTTTCAAATTGAATAACTTTTGCTAGCTGACTTCCATTTCCAGAGCCTACAGTGCCTGGGTGGAGACTCTTGCCTTGGAAGGTGTATTTCTCTGGTAGGTCTGCAAATCTAATGTATAGCCTAGTGCCTCAAGTCAGTAATTTTTATTTGTTTTGCACGCATGTGCAAGAAACATAGTGCCATCATCAAAGTTTTTGAGGTGTGGCAGCCCTCTTCCAATTCAGGCAGTGTGTTTGCAGGCGCGGCCGCAGTTCTCAATGCCTGCTCAGGCTGTCTATGACCAGCTCAAATCGGAAGTACAGTTGAAGGGGGGGCTTCGCTTCAGTCCTAGCGATAAGATATCGCCTGCTCATGCGCTCCCCTATACATATACACACACACACACACACACACACACACACACACACACACACACACACGCATACTGGTGCTGCCCCCACACACACACTGTATAGCGGGGTTCCCAATCCCCGTCGGCTGTGCTACGCTCCCCAAAAAGCCTTCCACATGCCATGCTGGGTGCCCACCCAGCGTGGCAACTCATCGTATAGCCGGCGGGGTGCCCAATCCCCGTCTGCTCCTGTCTCCCCAGAGACAGTGAGCCACTGGGAGCCCACCCCAGCGTGGCAACAGAGTATGGGCGGCACGGGTGCCCAATCCCGTCGGCTCCACACCCCAAACCAGTTGCCCTTGTGCCACGCTGGAAGCCCACCCCAGCGTGGCAAACGCCCCGCGTCGTCATTTAAAAAAACAAAACAAAAAAACCTGCAAATAAAAACTGTCTGTCGGCACTTCTCCCTGCCCCTCCCAGAACCCGCACCCACCCACTGTGCACCCTGCCTCCCCACACTCCCCCTCTTACTTACCTCCGGACCTCGGCATGATTATCTTCGGTGGACCGGGAACACGTCTGCACTCTTCAAAGCCGACCGCGAACTGAGGAAATGCTGGTAAGCTGTATAATGGGATAGATAGGGTTTTTTCAACTTTGCTGCATATCTCTGACATATTTTTGGAATTTTTGCACCAAATTTTCAACATGGGGTTTTTGGGACCCCTTCTCATGAATGCTGTCACTGTCATGGCATTATTCGGGCCCGAAGGGTGATTTCGCAGTCACTGTGCGAAATCACCTTTCGGGACTGATTTAACGTAAACGACACTGCCAGTGTTCATAGGTGGGCTCTCAAGAAGCCTATTTCGAAAATTTTGGTGGAAAAAATTCCAAAACATGACTGATTTACAAGCGTGCGCTATGAAGTCCTACACACGACCGCAAGTTCGCAAATTTTCAATATTTTCATCCAGATTTCAACATTGCCATTTTATTACACTTCCTTATGAGTAGTACAGCTGTCATTTTTCACATCTTGCCCAATACATGTTTCCGCCCATGTAGCGCACAATGGTGCAGTCGGTGTGCGAAAGCAATGTTTGGGACAGATTAAGAAAATCACAGTTACACTGTTCATGAGCAGAGGTCTTAAAATGGCTATGTTGAAAATTTGGTGACAAAAGTCCATAAAATTACTGTGTTACGAGTGGGCATTGCGCAGTTTCCACGCACTCTCGTAAGTTCATGACTTTGTAATATTTTCAGTCCAGATTTTCACCATTGGCATTTTTCCACACTTCCTTATGAACAGTACAGCTGTCATTTTTTACAACGTGGCCGAAATGTGTCTTCACACTTTCAGCGCAGAGATGCGTGGTCGCTGTGGAAAATCATTGTTCGGGATAGATAAAGAAAATCACAGTGACACTGTTCATGATTGGAGGTCCCAAAATGCCTGTGACGTCTGTTGTTTAAAAAAAAAAATCCCCAAACTAATTATATTATGGGTGTGTGTTGCACAGTTTCATGCACGCCGTGACTTCACCAGTTTTTTTTTTTTTTTTTTTTATATTTTACAGCAGATTGGAACATTGCCATTATTGTTTACACCTCCCCATGAACAGTACAGCTGTCATTTTTTACATCCTGTTTGAATGTTTTGCACCTGTGGTGCTAAATGCCGTAGTCGCTGTGCATAAGCAGCTTTTGGCTAACAAACTGATATTGCCACTGTTCATGAGGTGGGGTCACAAAAAACATGTTGAAAATTTGGGTGAAAATACCAACGAATGCCTGAGGTATTAGGGTTTCCAACCATAACGCTGAACCCTGTAAGAGAATGACAGGCATCAGGGGTGTGACTTGGGATTCTTGCCTGCAATGCTCATACCATTCCACACCCTGCAGCCAGTGAGAGGCATCGAGGTATGCCTTGGACTCTTGACCCCAAAGTTCACCCCATTCTCCTATACGCCCATCTCACCATATTTCCTGATGGAATGGGAAGATAAGGACCAAAGACCCCAAGGCACACTGTGACACTTGTTAGTGTCTGCAGGGTGGGGTGGTGAAATGACGTGGCCGTTATGCCTGGACGACCCAAAGGCACACCCCAATGCCTGTCACTCTCTGCAGGGGTGGTGGGGTTGGCTTCAGTTCAATACTTCACTGCCATTCCTATTACGCAGCTCTGTAACTTCTACACTACCACTGCCAGTGCCAGCAAGCAAACATTCGGCATTGACAAATGCTTGTTTTTATTCTCTCTCCGAAGCTGGTCTCCGGACTTCCTTACTGATGGGCTGTACCTCCTGGTGCTGATAGGTAGGCAGGAATCAGACCTCTGCAGCAGGGGACATCCAGCCCTCCACTTCCTGTGTCCCTCAGTTTACTTCTTGCCTTCCAAGGAGCAGGTACTCTGCAGCAGAACTCTGTCACTATGCTGACAGGGCTGAAGACTTCAGATCTGTAAGTTTGGCCATTTTTACTGGATATCCACAGAGAGCAGGGATGCATGGCTTGGAAGATGAAGCTCTCCCTGTTCTGGGGGGATTCCAATCTCAGGCGTGCATGCTAGACAGACTGGCCCCTCTGTTTTTTTTCCCGTGCTAATAAGCTCAGCGGTCCCAGTCTCAGCCATGCATGCTGGACAGACTGGCCCCGCTCAGTTTTTCTCCCACGCTAATGGGCTCCAGTGGTAACTGCGTACCCCCGAAGTCAGAAGATCAAGTGGGGTAATATTGGGTTGCCCAGTGGGGAGATGTTAATTGTACAGAAGGGTGTTTCAGGGAGCAGAAGCACCGCCCACCGCAGTCACTGCACGATTTGAGCGCAACCACTGACAACCACTTCAGACTTAGGTTGTCGACGGTGCTCCACGTTAGTGAGCACGTTTTTAATCGGCTCGTTGACGAGTGGAGAGCTTGCCGTGGTGGAGTGCTAGACGCGATTGAACAAGGCACTTCCACTAAGCTTTTTCCCATCGAGCACTTCAGTGGGATAAAAGCTCATTGATGGAGATGGCATGCAGCACAGCCGGCTTTGCTGGTGGCGCGCCCAAGCCGTCGTGCTCCAGGCTTTTCGACAGAGGCCTCATTGCGCTGGCCATGGCTGATCAGGGCTCGCGCTTCCTCAACAGTGCGTGGGATCATTAGGAGGGGGTGGAGGAGGCTACCATGTCCTGTGCAATAGTGAGGCGCAATTCGGTAAGGCCAGAAAACCCCTGGGAAAAGAAGGCAGCCCATAGGCGCCTTGAAGACCCGGGGGCTAAGGGATCTGGGAGTCTGAACTGATGGCCAGGAGAGTCACCAGAGTGGTGAGATCAGCTATGGCGAGGAAGGAGCAGAACTTGGCCAAGGAAATATGGAGGGGGAACAAGGGGTTCTTTAGATATAGTTGGGAAAAAGAGGAAAGTGAGGGGGCAGATTAGCAGGATTAGGACGGGAGGGACGGGTACAGGATGTGGGAGAGCAGGTTGAGGTACTAAACAAGTACTTTGCCTCAGTTTATACCAGGGAGGATGAGGGGCCACAACATCTGGGGAGAGATGGTGAACCTGTGGAGGGGTGGGACTCCTTACAGATCGGAGCCCTGTCTGGTCTGCGGGGTGGTACCTCGAGTAGGGGGAAGGCAGACTCAGGGCCAAGGGGAGGATGAGGAGTGAAATTCTGGTAGAGAGAGTGAGGGAAGCCCTCGGTCCCTTAGGATGGAGAAAGCACCAGGGCCAGAAGAAATACATCCCAGGTGCTGAGGGACTTGCGGATGTCCTGGCAGCCCCTGGCAGAGATTTTCAACATCTCTCTGAAGATGGGGTGGGTACCCCAAGACTGGAGGCCGGCTCATATCGTGCCT
The DNA here is from genome assembly GCA_016271365.2 of Neoceratodus forsteri. NCBI lineage: Eukaryota > Metazoa > Chordata > Ceratodontiformes > Ceratodontidae > Neoceratodus > Neoceratodus forsteri. The sequence goes on along the minus strand of CM028133.1, from coordinate 184,809,321 downwards.
ATCCACAAGGGAGGAACAAGAGAGGAGGTGGGAAACTACAGGCCCGTTAACCTTACATCGGTGGTAGGCAAGGTGCTGGAGGGTATTTATCAAGGAAAGGCTTGGGGGGGTACTGGAGAAATTGAAGTGCCTGGACGACTGACAGCATGGCTTCGTCCCGGGAAGATCGTGTCAGACAAACCTTGTGGAGTTCTACGATTGGGTGACGAGTGCCCTGGATCAGGGTAGGCTGGTGGATGTCCTCTTTCTCGACTTCAGCAAGGCTTTTTATTCGGTGCCTCATGGTCGCCTGCTGGCGAAGCTGGAAGAAATGGGGGTGGGGAATAAAATGATCAGATGAGTAGGCAATTGGCTCTCTGAGCGTTCTCAGAGGGTGGTGGTTGAGGAGTTAGTCTCCTCTCCAAGGAGGGTCATTAGTGGGGTCCTGCAGGGATTGGTCCTACGGCCCCTCCTGTTTAACGCCTGTGTCTCTGATATAAGGAAAGGTATCAGGAGTGAAATGAGTCTCTTTGCGGACGACTCGAATCTGGGAGCGGTAGTTGATGGGGAGGAGGGGAGAGTGGCCTTGTAGGAGGACCTGGAGGCTCTGGAGAGGTGGTTGAGGAAGTGGAAACTGAAATTCAATGCAGGAAATGGGGTTCTGCACCTGGGGCCAGAAATCCAAATCAATTGTATACCCTGTGGGGGGGGGGGGGGAAATGGTACAAGTCTCGATGGGTGAGAGAGACCTGGGGGTGGTGGTGGATGTCAAAATGAACAACTGTGAGACTTGTAAGGGGGCAGCGGCTAAAGCCTATAGGATGCTGGGATGCATCGCTAGGGGGATTACCCTCAGAAGGAGGGAAGTGATACTCCTCTGTACCACTGCTTGGTTAGGCCGCACCTCGAGTATTATGTGCAGTTTTGGAGACCGCACTTAAAAAAGGACATTGCACTTCTGGAGAGGGTCCAGAGGAGGGCAACCAAAATGATCTGGGGCTTGTGGGAAAGGACCTATGGGGAGAGGCTTGAGGAGCTCAACCATGTACACTCTGGAGGAGAGGAGGACAGGGCGACATGATAGAGGTCTTCAAGTATATGAAGGGATTAATAAGGGGGCTCAGCCGGGTGTTCCAAAGGAAAGGGAGGGGAGTAGAGGGCACGGATGGAAGCTGGGGGTGGGCAGAGGTGCTACTCACTGGAGAGGGTGGTGGGAGGATGGAATGCCTTGCCCAGGGGACTGGTGGAGGCAGAGACTGTAAAATGGTTCAAGAGGGTTGAGCTGAGGAAGTCCAATACAAGGGGAATATCTTGAACTGTGGATAGAGAAATCCAAGGGGGTGGGAAGGGGGATGGCAAAGTCGGCACCCAGTATGGGGGCTGACTAACGAGCAGACATGAACGACCATTAGGCCTTCTGTGCTGGCAAGTTTAGTATGTTAGTAGGTTGGAATGGAGGGCAGATTGGCCATTTTTTTAGAAGGGATTTTTCAGGGGGAAAATCAATATAATAAATAATTACACCCAAACAGAGAAGCAAGTGATTTTTTTGAAGGAGTGATGGACAGAACTGCACAGCTGCAGGAAACACAATCGAATGGGAGATTTTGACTGTGTGGCTCTCGGGGACAGGTCATCATAAAACATAGGGACAAACAGTGTGTCAACTGGCAGTCTTAAAGCAGTGGTAGAGGAGCTAGGTTTGGTGGATATTTGGAGGAACAGCACGGTTAAGAGAAGGGCTATACCTTTTTCACGTGCCAGTAGGGAATATTCCAGAATAGGCTTTTGCTTGGGCCCTGAAAAGCCTATTAGTGAGATGCAGATTTATGTAAAACAACAGTGGAGGAAATAGAAGAAATTTACAGAGTTAATAAAGATTACAGGGTGTCTCAACTAATGTAGATGCACTAAAAGTAATTATAAGAGTCAAACTGATTAGTCTAGTGATGGCTAAAAGAGTATAGAGCAGGAAGAAAACTTAGAAAAGCAAATCCAAGAATTGAAAGCGCAACACAAACACAAGGGTAGAGCGATATAGTAGAATTAATTGAAACAAGTAAGGAGTTAAATAATTTAGTAAGCGAAAAAACAGATGAAACTTAGACTTTAAAAACAAAACTGTTTATGAAGGAGGTTAGAGCTGCATGGTTATTGGCGTTTAGGCTGCATGAAGTGGAGGCAGGGTAATACTTGTAATAAAGGACCCCAAATGACCACACGTCTGCAACACACCCCTCAGGGAAATACAGATAGCTTCTGTGATCTGTGTAACTCACTGTGCCCATTTGAAGTCCAACCATCCATTGTTTAACCTGATGACAAAATGGCTGCCCAGAGTACAGTGAGATAAAGAAGAACTGGACACCAACAAGTGCAGGACAAGACAATAGAGTTTAAGTACTCTACAGTTTGCCAGTCCTCTTGGATGACCAAAAAGCAGCACCAAAAGCCCAGATCACATTAGGGGAGGTAGAAATGGTAATTTGAGACATGAAAAGCAACAAGGCCCCAGGGCCAGTTGGCTACAGCATCTATTTCTATAAGATCTACAAAGCACAGTTTGTTCCAGTGCTGCTAAAAGTGTTCCATGCATGTTAAGAGGAGGGCAGTGACGACCCCCTCCCCCTTCCTGCAAGGAGGCAACCATATCTGTAATCCCCAAACCAGGTAAGGCAAGAGACGATATGGTATACTGCTCTAATGTCCGTTATCACCAAAATCCTGGCAAACAGACTACAAAAGTAATGGAATTTTTAGTGTACAATGATCAGACTGTTCATCCCAAATAGAAATTTTAAAAGTAACATTAGGAGGCTACTTTCTATTATAAGTTCAAATTCAAAACAAAATTCCACAAACCGCAGACACAGAAGAGGAACTGATTGCCTTAAGTGGAGTTATTTACATCTGCACGGGGAAAATGGGTTTCTGGAATAGCTATCGAAATGGTTGGAGCAGCTGTACACCAAACCAAATCGAGGGGTGAGAACCAATGGGACATTGTCCAAAACAGTGGAAACTGGAAAGGGGATGAGATAAGGCTGTCCATTGTCCCCACTGCTTTCTTTTTGCATTACTCATGGAGTCACTGGCAGAAGCAGTAAGGAGTACAGGACATTATAACTACAGGAATGGAAAACTACATTTCGCTATATGTGATTGATACATTAATTGATCTTAGAAACCCAGAGGCCTCCTTCCCAGCACTTCAAAACCTAATTGACAAATTTAATCAAACCACAGGGCTTAATATAAATGTGACCAAAACAGAAATTTAAACCGTAAGTGGGCAGATACCAGACAGGGTAAGGAGAACAGTTCCATGTAAGTGGATGGCAGACACAGTTCAACACTTGGGCATCAATATACTAACAGATCTGTCTTGTATGTACTGCCCAAATATGAGCAGTTAAACAAGACATTTTAGGGCTCTAAAGAGATGGAGAGATCCACTCGATTGTATAATAGATCAGGCATAAAATAATCGTTCTGCTGAGGGATGTTATTTTTATATACCTACCTACCTACCAGTAAATACTCCTGGAAAGGATCACCCGACGCGCAGCAGCAGGGCGCCTGTCTGCAACGCTGGATGACCCGGTTCGGAAACTGACTCGGGACGTCAGAGGCTGGATGGGGGGAGAAGGATTGAGCATCCTAGAGACTGCTGTCTTTCTCTGGGGGGTTGAGTGTCCGACACACCATGGACCTTCTGGCGAGGCTGGGGGAACCCATTGGCCGGTGCCGTCTACCTGCGGGGGAGACGTGACGCCTTGCATGCCCTGCCCCAGGTACTGCTGCAAGCTACAAAACATTCTGGCCCTCGGGCATGATGCCTGGTTCCTGCCATCCCCACTGCCAATAGTGTCCATGGGGGAGGCCAGCTCCTTCCATTACACCGAGGGGTAAGTCAGGCACACACTAAGGACCGTGGGGGTCCCTTGGGAGGGTGTCTGGGCAAGGGGTGGTGGTGTGTGGACGAGGCTGAACTTCCTTCAGAAAGGGGCCACAAAACAATAGAGAGAAAAAAAAAATAGTCCTGGAAAGGACTGGAAGTAACCAAAGAAAGCCTTACTCAGTTTCTTCTGGCAGGGGAAAAAGGGCAACAGATAAATGAGATACTAGAAGAAAGGAGCAAGGAGGCATGGATTGCCCAGTTTAAAGTATTACTATGAGGTAGCTAGCTAACTCATTGGCATTGTGGGGGATGGGGGAGAAGAAGGCTGGGTATCACTGGAATGGCCGGCACTTGATGTTTCACTGCTGGATTCTACATTGGGTAGTGACAGATACAAGGGAGTCCAAGATCTCAAACAGCTGGATTAAACATTCCACATATCACTGGGTGAAGATTAAAAAGACTGTAATGTACAGAACAGCAGGAAGGATGGATCCCAATTAAGTACTTTTCTGATGTCTAACTAGCAAAAATGGATAAAACATTTGAAAGGTGGGGGGTGCACTGGAATTTTTTACGCAATGCATGAAGGAAGGAGGAATGAAACAATTTAAATGGCTACAGAGTTTGTTCAGGTATCTCCAAGTCAGAAATTTCATAATACAACCAGAGAACTTGAGAAAAATAACTCTGACACACCTGGAACCATTAAGTAGGGAGGAACATATGGCTGGAATATGGGAACAAAAACACAGAATCACCTGGCTGTACCTAATTCTAGTGGAGGGCTCAGGAGCACAGGTCATATGAGACAGAATTCGAAGTAGAAATGGATGGTAAACAATGGGAGTTGATCTGACAAACAGTACACACAATTACAGTGGGGAGTAGTTTCAGGTGGAAGATAGGAATAAGATATTTCACCACACCCGATAAGTGAAACATTTTAGGACACCCAACACAGATGTTGGAGAGAATTTACACAGAGAGGCACCCCAGCTCATTTATTCTGGAGCTGTACCCCAACTCATTTATTTTGGAGCTGCCCAGTATTACAAACATTTTGGAAAGAGCTAACACAAATGTGGGCCAAAACCTTGGAAATCAGACCCACTCACCTTTTAGGGGTGCCACCAAAAGATGCACAGAGGGGGAAACAAAAAAGTTGTATATTCCATATATGGGTGGCAGCAGCAGGTAAGGCCGTCATGCACAAATGGTTAGTAGACAAACCCCCATCAGTCTAAGAATGGCTAAAAATCCATGAAGGCATAGAACCGATGGAAAGTGTTATGGCACTAAGTCTGAAAAGGGAAGAACACGACTACAGATGGCTTCCACATTACCACATAGTGGAGGAGGCGGAGAAGGGATAGCCATTCTAGAACAACTGCCGCGAGCTAGCAATAAAGGGGATAATAATACAACCCAAAAGAAAGGGGAAAATGGGGAAGGACAAGGGGGGATAGAAAAGAAAAGTCGGGATTGGAGAGAAGTAACAGACAAGATGGCAAACCTGGCTTAGAGAAATGGGGAGAATAGAGAAGGGAGTAAGAGAAAGAGACAATGAAGGAAAGGGGTTCTGTATATAGTTGATTGGTCCAAGGGGGCGTAAGAGTTATGTCCAAAATCTATCGCAAGGTACACAAAAGCTAAAACATAATTGGAGATATAGAGTCAATAATGTACTAAAGCCAGCTTGCCTAATCGGACATAAAGATACTAAACAATATGATAATCATGTCTTACAGGTGTAAAACAGGGATACTGATGGGAATGAGCAGTGGTAAGTACCCTTCACTATACTGCTACAGAAAGCATAGTAGCCTTACATGTCATCATCATTGAACATCACCCAAATGGTTTCTGAACCAACCTGCCTTAATCCACATTCCCCTAATCACTCCCTTCTAGACTGGGTGCTTTCATCACTGCAGCTGGCACCCTCTTGACGCCCTCAGTGATCATTGCATAACCTACTGCGCAAGGAAAGTGAACGTTCCTCATTCTGCCCTGAAGTACATATGGTTTTGCCCGCTCCATGCCCTGGACTCAGCTGCACTCCTTCAGGACTTGACTAATGTGATTGGTCTCCTGTGTTCTTGGCCTCCGATATTTACTCTGCCCTCTACCACTTACCCGCATCAGGAATACCCATGCCCCTCTTTTATAAAAAAAAAAAAAAATCAGAGTCAAGCAGCCACACCTAGATAATGGCCCAATGACCTTATAACTCTGTGCAGAGCCAGAAGATCAAGCCTAGGCTGACCATAAAATCCTCCCTATCCCCATCCAATCTGCAAATATACAGAACTTCTCAGAAATGCCTGCACCAAAGCTGTCCGCATGCCAAAGCCTATTACTTCAAATCCCACCTACAGACTAATCTCAGATCACCAGCCACTTTCTGGAATCTATCCACTCTCCTTGACCCCCCATTGCTTCACTCCTCCAGTCCTTAAAATTAATGGATCTTCTATTTCTGACTCTCACCTAGTAGCAGAGTTTTTCAGTAAATTCTTCACCACCTATGCGCTCCCTGACCATCCCACCCATGTCTCCCTAGGACCCCTCCCTCAGCTACTGGCTTCAGTTTTTCCCCGTTTCTCCTCAAGAAGTCTTCCATGCTCTAATGTCTCTTAATCCTGCTAAAATCAGTCTCGACGGTCTCCACCCCAGACTACTCCGCATTTCTGCTGCCGTGATAGCCATCCCTCTAACACACATCCTAAATCTTTTCCTCTCAACTGGCACCCTACCATAGGCCTAGAAAATTGCCAAGGTGCTGTCACTTCATAAAGGTGGTAACCCTACCTCTCTGGCAACTACCGGCCTCCTTTTATAGAGTAACACAGTCGTGACATTTCCTGTAGCAAAGCATGAAGGGGAGGATCAGAGGGGTACCACACAGTGACCTCACTTACAGGGGCACAAGTAATTTAACTTGGTATAACAAGTTATACAAAAAAAAATCTAACTTTTGCTTTCATTTTCCTCCTTCTAATTACTCAGACCAGGTTATAAACTCAGCAACTCAACTGGAATGGATATTACAGTCGTGGCCAAAAATATTGGCGCCCTTGCAGTTTTTTCTAATAATGCACCATTCCTTCCAGAAAATTGTTGAAATTAAAAAATATTTTGGTATCCACATCAGGGTTATAAATAATTAATTAGCAGTTTTTTTCCTGGGACAATACTAACTGTACAGAAAGTATTTATATAGGTTCTAGATGTGTTATGTTTGTTAAACACAATGAGGCAAGTGCTATGAATTTTTACAATGTTTTAGCACTTTTATGAGCAAAACGCTAATCAATTTTTAGAGTTAAATAAAACCCTGCACATATGTATTTCTTTGGTCTGCAGTGGAATAAAACACAAAAAGCAGAAAAATGTACTAAGTCTTAGCTTATTCCACACAGAAATCCTTAAATGGCTCGGACAAAATTATTGGCACCTTTTAGAAGTAGTTAGAAATAATTAGATTTCAAGCAGGTGATTCTCCTTCACTTTGGAATTGAACTCACCTTGGTGAGTTGCAGGTGCCTGCAATATAAAAATCACTCGTTCAACCAGTTTGAATAGAGAAAAGGACTCATTCTTCTGTTTTGTGTCACTGTGTGTACTGCAGTGAGCATGGAGGAAAGAAAGACAGCCAGAGAATTGTCTGAGGAGGTCAGACAGAAGATTGTAGCCAAGCATGGACAATCTCAAGACTACAAATCAATCTCCAGAGACCTTGATGTTCCTGTTTCCACCGTACGTAATGTTATCAGGATGTTTAAGGCCCATGGCACTGTAGCCAACCTCCCTGGACGTGGCCGCAAGAGAAAACGATCGAAGATTGCAGCGCAGGATTATTCGAATGGTGGAGAAAGCACCTCGATCTACTGCCAAACAGATTCAAGCTGACCTTCAGACACAAGGTATGACAGTTTCAACTCACACCATCCGTCGCCAACTCAATGAAAGGGGGTTACATGGTAGGAGGCCCAGGAGGACCCCACTGCTGAGAGAGAGACATAAGAAAGCCCGACTGGGGTTTGCCAAAACACACCTGAACAAGCCAAAATCCTTCTGGGAGAATGTCCTGTGGACAGGTGAAACCAAATTAGAGCTTTTTGGTAAAGCACATCATCTCTATGTTTACAGAAAACAAAATGAAGGCTTCAAAGAAAAGAACACCTTCCCTACAGTCAAACATGGAGGAGGTTCAGTGATGTTTTGGGGTTGCTGTGCTGCCTCTGGCACTGGGTGCCTTGAATGTGTGCATGGCATCATGAAATCTGGAGATTACCAGGCCATTTTGGAGCGCAATGTTGAACCCGTGTCAGAAAGCTGGGTCTCCGTCAAAGGTCATGGGTCTTCCAGCAGGACAGTGACCCCAAACACACTTCAGAAAGCACCCAGGAATGGTTCAAGACAAGACGCTGGACTGTTCTGAAGTGGCCAGCAATGAGTCCAGATCTAAATCCCATTGAAAACCTGTGGAGAGATCTGAAAACAGCAGTTGGGAGAAGGCACCCTTCAAATCTGGGAGAATTGGAGCAGTTTGCACAAGAAGAGTGGGCCAAACTGCCGGTAGAGAGGTGCAGGAAGCTCATCCATGGCTATAGGAAGCGGTTGATTGCAGTTATTTTGACCAAAGGCTGTGCTAACAAATATTAAGTCTAGGGTGTCAATTCTGTCAATGCCATTTCTTTTCATTTTCTGATTTTAAAAGGATATATTAAATTCTGAATCAAAAACAAAGGTTCTGTAATATTAACAGAGAAATAAAGAATTGTGGAGACCAAATACTTCAACTTCTGTTTAGAGGAAATTGTGAGTTGTTTGAAAAAAGTGCAAGGGCACCAATATTTTTGGCCACGACTGTAACTGCAGGTACTGTGGAACACTTTTCAAAAGGGCAGTTATACAGGATTTAGGACACTGTCCTACATGCTGGACCATTGGAAATCTAAGGCCGAAGGTCGAGGCAGCATGAGCAGAAATTGCACGCCTCAAATCGCATATTTGGGAGGAAATATAAGAACCACCTGCCATTTCCCCAGCATCCAACCGAAGCACCTCGACTACAGAGGGTAGTTGGTCCAGGAGGTTGGCAGGTGGTTAGGAGGGACAAATCGGTGCCCGTCACTCCAGTGCTCTCCAACGTATCACCTCCACAACCCATACAAAAACTACAAATGGGTATCCGCCCTATCTCGAAATCAAACAAAGGGGTAGAGGACACTGCAGAGCAGGACACTGCTGCACAGGAGCTAGCACAACAAAACTTGCCCAAAACAGGAACCAAAACAAAAAAAGCAAAAAGGAAATCCAAAACACTTCTGATCATAGGAGACTCCATGATTTGGGGAGTTGATACCTACTTCCAGTTGGGGGTAATGGTCAGATGACTAACAGGTACATCAGCGTGGAGAGACACTGACAGCATTGCTAAAATTGTGCAGGAAGCAGGAGAAAACATTGACGTTATGGTACACATGGGGACTAACAGTCTCGCCAGCCGGTCAGTTGTGGAGACCAAGGAACACTTGACCAGGCTGGGAGACAAACTGTCATCCGTTTTGTCTGGCATCTCCTTTTCTTGAGATCCTGCCGGTCTGGGAGAGGGGGGCAGCTGGACGGAAGGTCAGAGAAGGGGAGATAGGGGAGCTAAACATGTGGCTCAAGGGCTGGTGCCAGGAAAAAGGACACAAATTTGTAGGTAACTGGCAAGTTTTGGGAGCGAAAGTTCTTTAAATTTGATGGATGGCATCTGACTAAGGAGGGAGTTGGTGCATTGGGGCAGAAGTTTGATGTCTTTGCAGAATATTTATTCTAGCAAACGGGGAGAGGGGTGCAGCACCCAATACATCGAACAGGAAGAACACCACTGCCCCCTTGGCTAGTGATTAAACAGGAGTTCAGCATGTTTGTAGTTAATTTGCATCACCAGGTAAGGAAAAAGCTCCGGCTCACCACACAACGCGCAGGGAAAACGCCGGACCTCGCCCAACAACTAGCGCAACGAAATCTGACCAATGGAAAATCATGTACATGAATGCCCGCAGTCTGGGAAACAAGATCCCAGACCTGCAGGCAACAATGACTGAGGCTAAACTGGACATAGTAGCCATTAGCGAGACATGGTTCACCAGTAACCACACTTGGGAGACTTCAGTATCCGGCTACGTACTGTTCAGAAGAGACAGAGATGCAAGGGGGGGGGGGTGGCCCCTTATGTCAATGAAAATATCAAAGCTACAGAAATTGAGTGCACATAAGTAGCCAGAAGGACTGTGGGTCAGCCTGGAAACACTAAATGGGACAGCCATGTGAACGGGGGTTGTCTACAGGCCTCCAGACCAGGGGGAGGACATGGACACATTACTGTTAGAAGATATACAATACATGACAGCTAAAGGGGAGGTTCTGATAATGGGAGACTTCAATATGCCAGATACAGATTGGTCAATACCAGCAGGAACATCTGCCAGAACTAGACACATGGTGGACTCCCTGCAGGGGGAGGGTGCATCAGACAACTGGTACAACAACCCACAGGAGACAGGGCTATCCTAGATCTAGTGCTGACTAACTGGGAAAGGATCACAGATCTCCAGGTAGGTCACTTGTGGGCCAGTGACCATCACATGGCATGGTTCAGTTTGGCCACTAGAATTAAATCATCCCATTCCAAGGCAAAATATGGGACTTGAGAGGAGCTGACTTTGATAAGATGGCCAACAGAGTTAAGCTAGCCCTAGCAAGAAGAAATACAGGTGAGGGAGTACAGGCAAAGTGGGCAGGCATTAAGGATGCAATACTTGAAGCAACATCCCATTGTGTTGGGGAGAAAGGCAAGAGCAAAAGGAGGAGGAAACCACTTTGGTTCTCAAAAACAGTAACAGAAAGCTGGCCTGGTGGTGCTGAGGGTTGAGGTGCTGGACGCTACACCTCACGCCACGCCAGCGACCCGGCTTCGAGGCCGGCCGGGACGTCGAGGTCGGCAGAGGTGGGAGAGAGATTGAGTGTCCGAGGACAGCTCTCCTCTCCTGGGAGGGAGGAGGGACATACTTTCGGTGCCTGACTGGCGTCTGGCAGAACTAGAGCATATGAACACATGAGCACACAGAGGGGTTGAGAGGTGGCGGACGTCGTCGGAGACGCCTTGATGTTGGGGCGTAGCCAGTCCCCCAGAACATCGGAAAAACATCCGTGACACTTCTGGGTAGATGGAGCGCCAGGCCCTGATTCCCCAATAACCCTACCTGCCCCGGTGACCAGTGTCCTGACAAGACTGAGGAATTCGGGGTGCTTGCCCCCCACCTCATCACCGCCTGGGGAGTAATCCAAGGCTGCGTGGAGGATGGACCGCCACAGGATACAAGTAGGAGGTGGGGACTAGAACGGCCATAGGCGTCTCCTGAAGGGAGTGGAGTGCCACAGGAGGGAGGAAGGGGTATAAACAGATAAAGTTAAAAAAAAAAAAAGTAACAGAAAAGGTTAGAGCCAAAAGGATGGCCTTCAGGAAATATAAGGGAACACAGTGGGACGAAGATAGGGGGCATACCAAACTTCCCTAAGGGAAGCGGATCCAGAAGCAAATGATTTGATACCTTTTAATAGACCAACATAGATGTAACAACAAGAACAAAATGCTCTAGCTTTTGGACCAACCAGTCCTTCGTCAGAAGCTTAATGACTGTTATTTAGAAAAAACAAGACTTAACAACTAGATCATGCAGAAAAAACAGAAAAATCCCTATTGGTTTAAAATACTCATTAATTAATTAATTAATTAATTAAACTTCTCAAAACATCTTTTTTTTTTTTAATAAGAGTACCATGTCACATTAAACTGGGAGAGTCTCGGGGTCAAAGGTGCTTAGTGCAAAACACACAAAAAGAACTTTACTGAATATAAATTAAATTGACATGAGTTAACTATTTGAGCAGATAGCTCTTAAATCAAACTATGAGTGTCACAATGTGTATAAGAATGCAGTTACTGAAAAACAACCCCCTCCTGGATTAAAGACATACTAAGATTGTTTTAGGACTACAGGAAGCATAGATGTGTGTATTACAGACAAATAATTACCAGTAAAGCTGTCTTTAAAAGATCAGCACGCACACTGTATGACGTGTAAAACTTAACTGGACCCATTACCCAACTATACTCTCCAGCTAGATATTATGCCTCATAAACTTCAAAAGCCTGTAGTGTAGTAACAGGAGTTTATAAATGATAATATAACTATAAATTGACAGTATTGGTGTCAAACAAATGACTCTTGTCAAGGACCACCAAGGAATTAAGACCATGCATCCTGATATGTACTGATGTCAATAAATTCTCAGTGTATAACAACTTGATGTACCGAAAATGTCTAAGGAATATGAATAAGAGATAAAAATGTAATTCTCTCGTCCCCTGCACACACACAACACACCCTACCCCACCCCACATCTCCATAATGTGGGGGGTGAATAACTGGTTTTAAGGAGACACACATGCACACACTCTCACTCTCACTCTCTCTCATTCCTAATGCACCTTCATTCACATCAGTCACTGTAATTGTTACCCAAAGGAATTCAGCTTGTCATGAAATCCCAAGTAAAAGGGATCATGTATCCTAATATCAACAGAGCAAAAAATGTGATACTATTTAACCTTACTCTTATCTGCGCAGTAACATCTCCAAGGATTCTGGATAGAACCACAATGAAATAAAACTTCCACCCTCCCCCAGGTAAGGTAACTAGAAGTAAATATAAAGTATGTGTATAAGACAAGCGTCCTAACATGCCTACATTTCCACAAATCACTACAATATTAGCCTAATGTAAATAGATCTGTCAAGGACCCCCATGTAAATGAGATCTCGCACCACAGTATGTTCAAGTTGAAAATAATGAGTCTATAATAACACAAAGACAAAGAACCTCTGTGCGTAAACACTGAGGCAAGGGTTACCCCAAAGGGCATTTGGCTGGGAAGCCAAGTTTCAAGAAAATACAAAATCACACATGCCCCCACAATGCAAAGCATCATGGGGTGTCAAACAGACGCGGCATACTGATGAGTCCTGGTAGGACGAAACACGTGTCTGTCTTCTGTTAGCACCCTTTGCAAACTGTGTGAGAGGCCTTCCGGCACCATGCAATTCTGCTTAAAGTTGGACCAGCATAACATTCTGTGATGATTTGCATATGCAGCCCATGATGCTTTGCATTGTGGGGGCATGTGTGATTTTGTATTTTCTTATAATAACACTACTGTGTGTACAGTAACAGGCTAGGGAATATGAATATGGTGCAGTGGCATCAACCCCACTCCCAGGTGAAGGTAAATGGTAAGGAGGAATTAATACTCATTATGTGTGTGAAGTAAGGTAATAACAAACTGTGACTCCATGTATCTAAATAGAAGCCTACTTCAATATGACAGCAAGACCCACACCTGCCATATTCGCATACCTCCCAACACACACACACACACACACACTCACTCACTCACTCTCTCTCTCTCTCTCTCCACATGTGCTGAAGTCCTATAATATGTCAGTCCAAAGAAGAAGAGGTCTGTGGATGTTAAATTCTATAATGTCCCAAGAAACCCAGATCTATGTTCATCCCATCTGCTACCATACTGAGATGTGAAATAAGTTTAATTTCAAAAGCTCGTCTCTCTTGTGCGCTTTTGAGATTTCCTTATAAGACCATTATTGACATCCGAAATTGAGTGGTCAGGCTGGGAGAAGTGTTGCCCCACTGGTTTTTCAGTCCTCTTTGTTTTAATAGTATGTCTGTGAGTTCATCCTAGTGCAGAGCTGTTGCTTGTCTCTCCAACATAACCAGTTTGTGTACCTCTCTTGCGCTGAATGAAATAAACATGTTTGTGGTGTACATGTATAACTCCCATATACTTTGAATTGTCTATTTTGTGATGTAAACCAAAGCAGGGAAGGCAGTAAGGTAGGCAAAGGCCCAAATCGAGGAAACACTAGCATGTACAGTAAAAGAAGGGGACAAGACTTTCTATAGATACATTAGTGAAAGGAGAAAGTCCAGAGGGGGTATTGCTAAGATCAAAGGGGATAAGTGGGAGTGTGTGGAGGAGGACCAAGGAAAAGCATCTATCTTAAATAGATACTTCTACTCAGTATTTACTGAGGAAAAGGTAGGGCAGGGTCCAAAGCTCAGCACCGTGGACACGGGGGAAGGGAGGTGTGCACAAGTCACTTCACAAAAGAAAGGGTCCTACAAGAGCTCGCTAAGCTCGGGGTGGACAAGGCAATGGGACCTGATGGCATACATCCCAGGGTACTAAAGGAACTAAGGATGGAACTAGCAGAGCCATTATCAGAACTGTTTAGTGAGTCTCTGAGCACAGGAGAGGTCCCAGAAGATGTGGAGCAGGATCACATGAGCCCTTCTTCAAAGAGTGGTAGCGGGGAGGAGGCAGGGAACTATAGACCGGTCAGTCTTACCTCAATAGTGGGCAAGATTATGGAGACACTTCTTAAGGAAAGCATAGTGCAACACCTGGAATCCGTAGAAGCACAGGATCCAAAACCGCATGGGTTTACAACAGGAAGGTCCTGTCAAACTAATCTCATAGAGTTCTTTGGGTAACCAGAGTGGTGGACCAAGGGGGTGCAGTTGATGTTGCCTACCTTGATTTCAGTAAAGCTTTCGATACTGTTCCAAATAGAAGATTGAAAATAGAAGTCTCTCTACGCTGATGTACCTGGGAGACATCTGACCATTACCCCGACTGGAAGTAGGTATCAGCTCCCAATCATAGTCTCCTATGATCAAGTGTTTAGTTTCCTCTTTGCTTTTTTTTTTGTTTGGTCCCTGTTTTGGGTTGGCTTGGGGTGGGTCAGAAGTTGGTCAACTGGGTGGCAAACAGGTTGGCGGGCAGAAAACAGTGGGGTTGTAACGGCATACAGTCAGAAGAGATGCAAGTCACAAGTGGGTATCTCAGGATCAGTCCTCTTCAGTATCTTCATCAGTGACATTGCAGAGGGACTGGAGGGTAAGGTTTGTCTGTTTGCAGATGACACCAAGATCTGCAACAGAGTAGATGATCCAGATGGGGTGGGCAGAATGAGAAGAGAGCTGGATAAACTGGCAAAATGGTCGGATGAGTGGCAACTGGGGTTTAATGCAAAGAAATGCAAGATCATGCACATAGGGAAGAGAACCCCTGAAGCCACCTATAGGTTGGGTGGGGAGTTGCTGGCAATCACAAGGGAAGAAAGAGACTTGGGCATCATCATCACAGATGACCTGAAATCATCCAAGCAGACCACTAAAGCAGTAGGTAAGGCTAGGGGGATGTTGGCGTGTATTAGTAGGGATATCACAAGTCGTAAGAGGGAGGTAATAATTCCTCTTTACAAGACACTGGTTAGGCACCATCTGGAGTACAGTGTGCAGTACTGGAGGCAGCACCTGCAGAAGGACATTAACAAAATGGAGGTAGTCCAGAGAAGGGCAACCAAAATGGTGCAGGGACTGCATCAGAGAAAACATATGAGGACAGATTGACGGAGCTCAATATGTATACCCTAGAGCAAAGGAGGGAGAGAGGTGATATGACTGAAACATTCAAACATCTTAAGGGCATTAACAAGGTGAAAGAGTTAACATGTTTCAATATAAGAAAAATAGGACAAGAGGACATAGCATGAGAGTAGAGGGAGGCCGATTAAGGGGTGATGTGAGGAAGTTCTTTTTCACAGAAAGGGTGTTTGCATGGAACAGCCTACCTCAGGAAGTGGTGGATATGAATACAGTGCAGGGTTTCAAACAGGCATGGGCTAGGTATAAGGGAGCAATACAGATGAGGTTTGAATAGATAGACCCCCACCTAAACCAGTTCTACTTTTATAGGCACAGGATTTAATGACAACAGGAACTTCCTGTTTGGGAGCAGGAAGTGAGTGATCACAAAGCCACAAAAAACTCACCATCCTAGAAGGGAAAGAGTAGCTGTCCGTCCCCCAGCTGCTGGAGGTCTGACTCTGAGCAAGTAAGGAGACTACTGAGAAATATAGAAGCGTCTTGTCTCAGAACAGGAAGATCAGGAGCTAAAGGGTGCAGAGACAGTAAGTAAGTAAGTAGAGAGAGAAAAAAATTAAACAAACAGAGGAAAGAGTAAGTATTCCAAATAACAGTTAGGGGGCCAGAAAAAAGACATGTTGGGAGTGGTGCAGTGCAGTGGCTGTGGAGCAGCAGTCTTCCGGGAGATGTTCTGGAGGATGCAGTGTTGTCCCATCTGCAGGCACCTCTCTGGGCTGAGGGAGGAGGTTGCTCATCTCCAGACTGAGTTGGCCAGGATTTGTGGGACTTCCTCTCCTACCCAGGGACCACCAGGGTCACTGCCATTGCCTCAGAGGTTGCCAAGAAAGAGGAGTGGTTGGACCACAGTGGGCTCAGGGAGGGTGAGGGTGGTAGAACAGAGGCGCATCCCTCCAGTTGTACCTCTCCAAAATTTCTATGCCGTTCTGGAAAAGTGTGGTTCCTTTATGGAGTCACCCACAGTGAAGACCAAGGAGGATGCTGGGAACCTCCACAAAGGAGACCCACAGGAGGGTGGCATGGGACCCCACAGGGGAAGGAAACAACTCCTTGTGGGGGACTCCATTGTTAGGAAGGTAGAACTGGGGGAGGAAGGGGAGAGGGAGGTAAGGTGCCTGCCTGGTGCCATGGCTTTGAGGGACAGGGAACGAATCCTCAGGATCGCAGGAGCAGCTGCACAGGGGAGGGAGCTGGATGTCATTGTCCACCTAGGGACAAATGACTCGACTAAGAAAGGGATCAGAGCAGTGCAAGAAGCGTTTGTAGAGATGGGAAGGGGCCTTGGACAAATAGCACACACGGTAACCTTCTCGGAGGTGCTGCCTGTCTATGGCATGGGTAAGGCTAGGGTGCACCACACCATGGGATTCAATCAGTGGTTGAAAAACTGGTGCAGAGCTCAGGGATTTGGCTTCACTGGGGACTGGGGGTCCACCTGGAGGGATGCAGCCCTATACTGGCATGATGGTCTGCATCTGTCCAGGAGGGGAACCAGGATCCTAGGTGATAGGTTTAAATACTTCATTGACAAGCATTTAAACTAGCCAAGGGAGGGAGGCACTGGATAGGAGCAGGGAAATCCTAGCCCCCAAAATATCAGGATACTAAGTGAGGTAGACAACAACATAGAGATGTCGATAGGGAGAAGCGCAGGGGTAAATGGAGAAAGTGACAGATGCAATATAGAGAGGGATGGGGTGAAAAGGGGTAAGGCCATCAAGAAATGGAGAGTAATGAGTACCAATGCCCGTAGTCTGGGCAACAAGCTCCCTGAACTGGTGGCCTTGATGGAAGAGGGATGCCTAGATATTGTAGCAGTCACAGAAACATGGTACACAGAGAACCATGTCTGGGATTTTAACATATGGGTACACAACCTACAGAAGAGACGGACAGGGAGGGCAGAAGGGAGGGGGGGGAGTAGCTCTGTATGTATGGGAAGGGATAAACGCAACCGAACAAAAGAGTAAACAGGGAGGAGAGGAGGCACTGTGGGTCACCGTAGAGACTGGAAATGGCACCACAATCCGCACAGGGGTTGTATATAGACCCCCGTGTCAGTGAGAGGAAATGGACAAAGATATGATAGAAGGCATACTTAGGATGGCAGAGAAAGGGGAGATACTGTTGATGGGGGACCTTAATATGCCAGATGTTAATTGGAGCACCTTTGCGGCAGCCACCTCCAAAAGCAGGGCCATTCTTGATGCCCTTCAGGTGGCATGCCTCAGACAGCTAGTTTTGGAACCTACTCATGAGGGAGCAATCTTAGACCTCATACTCTCAAATGGGGACAGTGAGAGGATCTCGGATCTAGAAGTGGGTAGCCATTTGGGAAGAAGTGACCACCAAACAGTGTGGTTCACGATAAACTCAGCTACAGAGTCAAGCCATACAAAAGTGAGGGTTCTGGACTTCAGGAGGGCTGACTTTGGCAAGATGGGAGAGTGCCTTAGAAAAGCACTAACAAACAGGCTAGAAGGAGGGGTGGAGCAACAATGGGGAAATATCAAAACTGCCATCACAGAGGCAACAAGCCTTTGTGTGAAGCAAATAAACAAATCACAACGAAAGAAAAAGCAACTATGGTTCTCAAAAAAGGTGGCGATGAAGGTTAGGGAGAAAAAGATAGCATTTAGGAAGTATAAGACAACACAGAAGGAGCAGGACAGAGAACTGTACCAATTGTGGCAGAAGGAAGCAGGGAGGGTAGTCAGAATAGCAAAGGCACAAAGTGAGGAAAAGATGGCTAACTCAGTTAAGGGGGATAAAACCTTTTATAGGTATATCAGGGAGCGTAGAAAGACAAAGGGAGGGATAGTGAGGCTGAATAGAATGGATGGTGGGTGGGCAGAGAGTGACAGTGAAAAAGCAGGGATACTGAATGACTACTTCTGTTCGGTATTCACAAAAGAGGAAGTGGGGGAGGTGCCAATCCAATTAACAGAAGCACTCTGGAGAGGGGGTCAATCCCAGTCCTTTCACAGAAGAAAGGGTTCTGAAAGAACTCCTAAAACTGAAGGTGGACAAAGCAATGGGGCCAGATGGAATTCACCCCAGAATTCTAAAAGAATTAAGCAGAGAACTAGTGATGCCACTGACTACCCTTTTTAAGAAATCATGGGAGGATGGTGTGGTACCGGAGGACTGGAAGAAGGCGGATGTGATTCCCCTTCACAAAAGTGGGACCAAGACAGAGGCAGGAAACTATAGACCTGTCAGTTTGACCTCTGTGGTAGGGAAAGTGATCGAATCACTTCTGAAGGAAAGAATTGCTGAGTACCTATAGGCCAGTGGGGCACAGGACCCAAGGCAGCATGGGTTCACAGCGGGAAGGTCATGTCAGATGAATGTAATAGATTTCTTTGACTGGGTGACCCAAAGTAGTAGACCAGGGAGGGGCTGTGGACATGGCCTACCTAGACTTTAGCAAGGCATTTGACACAGCCCCACACAAAAGATTAGTAGTGAAATTAACCAGCCTGGGAGTGGGTCCCAGGGTGGTAGCCTGGGTAAAACATTGGCTGAGCAACAGGACACAGAAGGTAATTGTAAATAAGAGTCCACTCTGAAGATAGAGGGGTTGCTAGTGGGTTACTGCAGGGTTCAGTACTGGGTCCTGTCATTTTTAATGTCTTTATAAGTGACATTGCAGAGGGACTGGAAGGAAAAGTATTCCTCTTTGCAGATGACACAAGATCTGCAACAGGGTTGATACACAAGGGAGGCGGAAAGGATGAGAAGGGACTTGGCAAGGTTGGAGGAATGGTCAGAAGTATGGCAGCTTGGATTCAATGCAAAGAAGTGCAAAGTAATGCACCTGGGAAACAAAAACCCAGGGGAAGATTACACAATGGGGGAGGTAGTAACAACAACAAAAATGGAAAGGGACCTGGGGTAATCGTATCAGATGACCTTAAGGTTGGCAAGCAATGTGAGAAGGCAGTAGGGAGGGCTGAGGGGAATACTGGGATGTAGAGGGAGAGGTATCACCAGCAGAAAACAGGAAGTTATTATCCCCCTGTACAGACAGTTGGTGAGACCCCATCTGGAGTACTGTGTCCAGTTCTGGAGACCCCATCTCCGCAAGTCCATAGACAGGATGGAGGCAGTTTAGTGGAGGGCAACTAAAATGGTGCAGGGTCTGCAAGAGAAGCCATACAAGGAGAGACTAAAGGAGCTTAATATGTATACCCTTGAGGAGAGGGGGGGACATGATAGAAACGTTTAAGTATCTCAGTGGAATCAACAAAGTCCAAGAGGGTAGCATCTTTCAGAAAAAGAGATGTGCAAGAACAAGGGGACACAATCTGAAGATAGAGGGGGACGGCCCGGGGCAATGTGAGGAAGTATTTTTTCACAGAGAGGGTGGTGAACGCATGGAACAGCCTTCCTGAGGAGGTTGTGGGGTCTAAAACTGTGGGAGAATTCAAGAATGCATGGGACAGACATAAGGCAATTTTTGTGGGGGGGTAGGAAGAAATAGGCTGTTGGTTAAATAGGATCTGCAGCTTATCTTCTAGGTAGGGAAATGGGCAGACTAGGTGGGCCAAGCGGTCCTTATTGGCCGTCAACTTCTATGTCTCTGTTTCTCTTCTTCTTCCCTTACTCACCAAACTACAAGAGCAATTTGTCTACTGTAGGCTCTCTGAGTACCTAATCTCCTCTGGCATTCTGTCCCCCTTCCAGTCTGGCTTCAGGAAGCGTCACACTGCTATTTCCTCCCTGCTGCGAGTCACCAGTGCCATTCTTTGGCGATGGACCAGGGTCATATAACCACTGCTAACTTCAGAGACCTGGCCAAGGCCTTTGATTCCATCTCTCACCCACTTCTGTTTTGTATTTTTCTTGTAAATATAATTTTTGTTAAACAACTTTTTCAGGTCCTACATCACCAATAACCAACAATGTTCTTAGTACAGACATAACAAAGAACAATCATACATTAAGTGATTTTCATTGGGAGCCCAGACGCATGTCCAAGTTAAACCTTATTTACACAATTTCCCCTTTGGTACAGATTGGGGAGGATGGTTTACCAATATTCCACGTACATTGCTAAGAACAAGACTTCAGACATGCAACTGAGCTGCCCAACTTTCAAATTTTTCCAAGTATTTTCAGTGGGTTTACCCACCTCCCTATACCGGCTTGTGCTCTGGGAGCAGTTTCTTAATCGTTTAATAGGGGTCTTATGGAACAAAATCAGAGTCTTTGGATATGACATGCAGGATCCACCTATTCCATCTTGAGGAGCATAGCTCGCTGTATCACTTAATGAGTGTGTTACTCATTCCAAGCTACAGTATGTATTTGGTTTACAATAGCTCCAGCTCTCAAGAGTGGGAAATTGTGGTGAGCCGAGATCTGGTTATAGCTTTTTTTGGCTGCAACTAACATTATACCCAACATGTATCGTGGAAGTGACTCTAAAGCCCTTTGTAGTATCAACAGCAAAAACATTTCTGCTGTTAGTTGTATGGGCTCCTTAGAGCTCCTCTAATTCGATCTGGAGTGCTCAAAAGAAGGGCTGTAGAACTGGGCAGGGACCACATGACATGCGTAAGGTGTGCTTTAGTTTCTCCAGCAATTGGAGGTGTTCCCGCTTTGAAATGAGCTGTAACCACAGGGGTCTGGAAAAATCGTATCAAATGTTTCCACGAATATTCTCTCCACTGGTGCTAGCTGGTAACCTTGGAGGATACTTGGCATGCCCAGCTCCACTGTTTTGATGTTATGGGGTGGTCTAGTTCCTCTTGCCGTGTTTGTATAGTGTGAGTGTGAGGATCGCCTGCTGATTCTGATAGGGCTTTATAAAAGTAAGAAATTAGGTGTTCAGTGATCCCTGTTCTCAGTATAGTTATAACAGAGGTGACCAGAGCTGGGTGGGACTCACGGTGGCGGACACCTAGTGGGAGGGAGGTTAAGTAGTGTCAGATTTGTAAATATCGATAAAAGGCACTTTGTTGGAGCCCAAGTTCCTGTTGTACTTTGGCGAACGTGTTGAATAAAGGTCCAGTCGCCCGCTGGGCAAGATATCGGAGGGAGTAATGCCCCCATTGCCAAAAAGGCTAGGTTAGTCTGAGCTGGATGGAAGTTTTCTAAATTGACTTTTAGGCAGAGGAGAGCAAGGAAGGGACCTGTTCTGAGAGAAGTCCAGGATCTTAATTGGTTTTGTGTCCAAGGGTTTATTGCCCTGTTTAGCCCTGGCTGCTGGGCCAAATGGTATAGGGCTTAAAAAAAATTCCGATGAGGGGAGAGATGCCTGTTCCATCTCCTGCCACAGTGATCGAGAGAAGCTCAGCTCTCAAAGTACGATGAATTGTAAATGGCACGCCCAGTAATACAGCCTAAAGGTTGGTAGCACTAGTCCTCCCATCTCCCTCAGCAGAAAAAGGGTGGAGAGTTTAACCTGGGGTTCTATCCTACGCAAATGAACTGGACTATGACTTTATTTATGTGTTTGAGAATGTTTAAAAGTTAGTGAAAGGGGAACATTTTGGAAGAGTTAAAGTGCCCTTGGCAGAATTACCATCCATATTACTTCTGTTCTCTTTGAAAGACTGAGGGACAATATGTTCCAGCTAGTGAGATCCACTTTAGTTTGTGTAATGAAAGGGTATAGTTGTGTTGTAGGGCTAGTTTTGGGGAGTGTGCTAGGTAGATTCCTAAATAATTATTTCTATGTCCCACGGAAGAGGTATTTGTAAAGCCTGTGTTGGTGTAATTTGAATGTGAGGACTCCGTTTTAGAAGCTGTGACTTTATAGCTTGATATGGAACTTTATTCCTCAGTGATGTTAACAATTTCAGGTAGCGAGCAGTTGGGGTCATCCAGATAGAGCAGGACATCATCTGCATACGGAGCAGTGCAATGTTCTTCACCACCCGTCTGGATCCCCCACAATCTTGGTGGATTCCCTAATAGCCTGTGCCAGCCAGGGGCTTAATATAGAGGGCAAATAAAAGGAGGGGGCGTAGCGGGCATCCCTGGTGAGTACAACGATGCAGCTCAAAGTCTGCAGAGCGATGCCCCAAGACTTTAACACAGGCCCGTGGAGAGAGATTTATTTGCTTTTGGTAACCGGGTATGTGCATTAGCAAGAGGCCTGCCTATTTTCAAGCACTACCCAGGAAAGTATAGCATATAAACCAGAGAATTAACACAAAACAGGTACAGATCGTTATCATTAACTGGCATCTGAAAGAAACAGACATTATTTTGAATAAATTATAACAAGCATACACAAGTAACTATTACATAACAATATTTACCTCCACAGAGAAAATCAAGGTATAACAACAAACGTAGCCATCCACACAGGGATGGATAGGACCAATGACATGGTCAGGCAATTCAGTACGGTTCAGTACAGTGACACCTATGTAGAGCAGAATAATAATGAGTAGGAGTACTGGGATGATTGGGTACAGTGGCAGGAGTTGAGTGCATGAAGGTGGGGGGAAAGTGCAGATTTAAAGGCGGAGTGAGATAAGGAGCCCTTTAAATTGGCTGGTAAGGAGTTCCAGAATTTAGGGGCAAAATGGGAGAAGGCTTGCTCCCTCGTCTTGGTTGAGCAGAGTGGGACGGAGAATAGAGGTTGATTAGATGACCTTAGTGTGCGGGAGTAAGTCACAGGGGTGTGCATGGCACCAATGCAGTCTGGGCGGGGGGGGTCCTGTTCATGGAATCAGTAAGACAACCCAGGGAGAAGGAGCGCTGGGATAGGGGGGACAGCCAATGCAAAGTGGAGTAAAGGTGACAGCGGTGTGTTAGTCGAGGGACAGAGAGGGCAAATCTACAGATGTTGTTATAGGAGATCTCCCACTTGCGAAGGATTCCCGCATTTGCATGGGAGAGAGTGGGGAGAGCATACAGAAGCCGAGGAAGTAGTACCCCACGTGCCACAGAGATTCTGGCAGCAGGGGTTAGGGAGTGGCGCACGCGGTAAGCTGCTCCTAGTTTGGCATTAATAGATTTACATATGTCGATATGTACAGAGAAATCAAGAACGGGATCAAGGATTACTCCAAGGTATTTGAAGGAGTCAGTAGACTTCACTTTAGACCCGTCGCAGCTAAGCACGTGAAGCTTAGTAGACTCAGCAGAGACTTTCCTAGCAGACCCAAACAGCATGGCCTGGGTCTTGGGTAGGTTGAGAATTAGTGAGTTGGAGGAGTGCCAGTGCTGGATCTGTTTGAATGCGGAGGACAGGTGTGCATTAATGTCCAAGACAGAACGAGAGGAGACATAGAGAACCAGATCGTCAGCATACATGATGGAGCGACAGTGGGGAAGGGAGGAGGGAGTATCGTTAATGAAAATAGAAAAGAGTAATGGTCCCAGGATGGAACCTTGCAGGACACCACAGGAGATGGGAGCTGGGGATGAAAGAGCTTTACCAAAATGGGTGGATTTGGTTTGATTGGTTAGGTAGCTGCATGATAGGGTGGATCCGGAGGCGTCTAAGAGATGGTTTGTTCAGGAGAAGAGGATGGTTAACCAGATCGAATGCTTTAGTGAGGTCTATGAACACGGCCCCTGTGAGTAGACCATTATCCATGCTGGACTTAATGTCACTGGTGAGTAGAGTGAGGGTGGTGGTGGTGCTATGTCCAGCCCTAAAACCATGTTGAGCGGGAGACTGAAGATTAAATTTCAGTAGGTGAGCAGAAATCTGGTGGTGAATAAGTTTCTCTAAAACCTTACTGAGGGTTGGTAGCAAGGCTATGGGCCGATAATTAGGTAGGACTTTGGGGTCACATTTCTTGAATACAGGGATAATCCTGGCAGTTTTCCATGCTGAAGGCACAGTAGAGGTTGCAGATAGATTAAACAGCCTAGTGATGGAGGTAACAAGGAGATGGCACCCAGTCTAAGTATCCGTGGTTCAATACCATCAGGCTCAGGGCTTCCATGCAGGGGGATAGACTGAAGTAACCTGAGAACATCTGACTGAGTAATATTAGAGAGAACAAATGGCGGAGTAGCAGGCGAGGGGGGGATGGGGCCACTGGATGCAGAAGGGAAGATTTTAGGAGCCTCTGTAAAGAGGGAGTTGAAAGCATTGGCTATAGTACGAGGGTTGTTACACAGAGTATCATTGATTAGCATATCCTTGGGAGCAAGTGGCTTGGTGTTCCCTAGGATCTCATTTATCTAACTCCAGTACTTCTTGGGGTCGGAGGCCGCAGACCGGAGGAGGCTCCGGTAGTAGTTGCTCTTGGCAGCTCGGACTTCTTTCTTGCAGGTGTTTCGTAGAGTACGATGGGCAATAAAGTCTGTTTGAACAGAGGAGGATTTTCATTTAGACCAAAGCTTGTTGCGCTCTTTGAGTATTTGTAGGAGAGGCCGCTTCAGCCACTTGGTCACCTTCCCTCAGACCCTCCACGTTGAAACTGGAATATGTTTAGACTGTAAGGCTAGCAGAGTGGCATTGAAATAGTCAGTGGCCAGGTTGATGTCATTTGTATAGAATAAGGGGGACCAGTCAGCTTGTTTCAAATAGCTTAGGAACGCTGCGATGTCCAGAGCAGAAAAGTTAGCAAAGGACAGAACTTTGGGAGGAGTGATGACAGCCGAGGCACCCCTAACACAGTAGACAGGGCAGTGGTTGCTAATAGTGGCAGGCAGAACCCCGTGAGAGGAATAGCAGTCCTTGCGATTGGTAAGGATCCAATCTGTCATCGAACGACTGAGGTTGTTGTGGGTTAACTGAGTGTGGGAATAGATGAGTTGGTCGAGGTTGGTCTTACTGATAATGGAAGCAAGTGAGGCGGAGTTGGGACCCAGCCAATCAATATTAAAATCTCCCAGACAGATCACTTCGTTGTTCTTAGTTAGGGCAGGAATCAGACCAGTAAGCTCCTCTAGTCCAAGTTTGCTGTTTCCGGTGGGTGAGTACACTACAAATATGTGCAACTTCTTGGCATCCCCTTAAGAGCAGGAGAGAGTGTAGTACCTCACTGTTGATCAGACTGGGTGTTGGCAACAGTGTGACATTCAGGTGAGACTTGTAGTATAGTGCCAGGCCACCCCCTCTTTTGGAGGATGCCCGGTCTGCGCGATACATGTTATAGCCAGGTAGGACACTACTGTTGTCTAAGATAGTTGGTTTTAACCATGTTTCAGATAGAACAAGGGTGTCTGGGTTATTTACTTAAACCCAAGCTTCCAGCTCGGGAGAGATCTGCAAGTAGACTGCAATGTTTAGGGAGCAAAGGATGGGCCAGGAGCTTGAGGGAGCAAGTGGGTGGCGAGGGGGTGAGATTGGTTAAGGCAGATTGAGGGGCCAGGGTTGGTTTCAATATCCCCGGCTAGTGTGAGAGTTAAGGTAGTGACCCATAGAAAAGCAAGGGCTATAGCCAGGGCCCCTGGTGTTCTGCGGCAGAATTTTCTGATTTCTGCGGCAGGGCTCCTTGACTTCTTCGGCAGCATTTTCTGATTTCTGCGGCATGATTTATTCATTTCTCTGGCAGAATGCAGTCCTGTCATTGGCTAAATATGATGTGATGTCATCAATGACATCATATGCTGAGCATAGAGGACGGGCTTCAGGATAAACGAGGCGGGAAAGAAAGCCTGACAGTATGGAAAAACAGTATATTTATATGAAAATTCACCAAAAATAATGAATTCTGCGGCACTATATATATTCTGCGGCATGATGCAAATTCTGTAGCAAATTCATAACCATGAACATGAGTCAGGGCCTTGGCTATAGCACAAGAGACAATAGTAGGGGAGGTAATCCTCCTATACACCATATGCCTTATAAGGGAGCCGAGGAGTTTGTAGTTAAGGTAAACTAGAGGTGGAGGTGCAGAGGAACCTTTGGCTATCGAGTTGGAATAAATGTAATTGTAAGTGGACTCCTCGGCAAGGGGGGGTGGGCTTGCAACAAGGGATGAGGAGCTGAGGGCCAGTAGTGCAAAGAACGAAGGCCCAAGGAGATACAAAGCTAACCTACACAGCATTGTGGAGATAGAGTACAGGAGATACTGACTGCAAAGTAGGAGCAACCAAAGAGAGGAGAACTTAAGAGAGAAAATTGGGGCCAGGTAAGGGAGTAGTGGAAAAACAGAGAGGACTACTGTGTTAAGGCAGAGTAAACCACAATAGACTGAAGCTCAAAATGAGAGAGAAATGTGAGCGTAGGCTGTTTCAGGTTAGGGATGACCCCTAGTGGAGACAAGTGATAACCTGTAGATGAGATTTCACACAGATAGAATACAGAACTCACGGAGAATCTCGTGATACGCAAGACCGATATAAATAAACACAGCTATGGGTGGGAGGGTATTGGGGGCGGGCAGGAAGTTAGTGCCCTGAGCAGAGTCTAAGCAGCTCAAGGCTAAGGATCCAGCCGAGAGCTGTTCCGAGTTACGGAGAGAAGTTAAGTCTGCAGCCCACTGGAATCTCCCTCTCACTCCCAGTTGCAGGTAGGAGAGGATGTAGGTCAGTAGCTCTTAGGCGCCAAAATACTTTGAAATAGATCCGAATTAAACTGACTCTGGGCGAGAGCAGGTATTTTCGTTTCGACAGGGCTAAAAGCAGGTAATTTCATTTTATGACTTTTGTGAGAGCGTCTGGGAAACAGAATTTCTCCATTGTGGAGTACAAGAACTACCAGGAAACCCTGTCAAATGCTTTTTCAGCATCAAGACTTGGTAACACCGGGGACTGACGGGATTGTGTTTCGTGTATCTGGTATAATGCCCTTCTTGTGTTATCAGTAGTACTATTTTATACAAATCCAGTTTGATCAAGGCCAGTTATGTATATCTCTCTTCTCTGGGCTAGGATGGCCATATAGTACTTTATAGTCCGTGTTTAACACTGAGATGGGGCAGTAGGAGGAACAAATTTGTGAATTTTTGCCTGGCTTAACGTCACGGAGATCGCCACCTGTGCCCAGCTTGGGGTTATCCCCGGCCTGCACTTCGTTTAATGCCTGTAATAATGGGGTTATTAAATGCTCCTTGCTGGCCTTATATTACAGCACCATAGCTATCAGGGCCCGGACTTTCATGGTCCTGGAGTGGTTGATAGTCGCCTTGAGCTTCCCATACCAAATTGGGCCAGTTAAGCTGTTTTTTGATCAGCTGTCAGGGTGGGTAAGGATATTTTCACTAGGAACCGATGTATTGCTTCTGGGGAGTCCTGATGTTCTGGGGTGTATAGGGATTGATAATATGCTCTAAATGCATTTGTAATTTCATGCAGTTTCAAGTGGGATGTTCCGGTAAAGGGGTGTTTAATTGCGGTAATAGCTGTGCCTGCCGCTGTTTTCTAAGTTGATATGCCATAAGCCAGGAAGCCCTTGGGCCCACTTAGTAATATCTCTGTCATAAGAACAGCAATGCTATTTCTGTCTGTTGCAGACAGTGGGCATTTAGGTCAGTCTTGACTTGTTTTATTTGTGGTAGTACAGACGCAGCTCCCTGCTGGTGGTCCATCTGCAAAAAATGTAAGGTATCTTCCAACCTCTGGTGCCATTCTTTACGGATTTTGGTTTGGGTCGAGGTGTATTGTTGTCCCCTTAGCACTGCTTTCAGCGAGTCTCGGAGCACTGCCCTGGTATCCTCCTGGTTGTCATTATCCCACAGGATTTCCTAAATCTTGTCCCTGAGACGATCCCGGAATGGCTCCCCTTTGAAATGAAATGGGTTCAGTCGCCACCTGGTTGAGTGACGTTCCTGCCCTATCTCCCACTTTGTGATCACAAGGGCATGATCCAAATGGGAGATATCTCCCAATTTACATTCTGTTAGGTGGGAGAGGTTTTCCTCTTGGGTGTAGCATTGATCAACGCGGGAGTAGGTTCTATGTACAGCTGAGTATCATAGTATCCTAGTAATGAGGCAGTAGAAAAGGACCATCCTGGCCCATCCAGTCTGTCCATCTCCCTTTCCCCTACTTGTCGCCAGTGCACAAGGAGCATATTCTGTCCTCTAACCAACCCCATATGTCTATCCCACGCTCTTTTGAATCCCTCCACTGTTTTGACACCTACTACCTCCTTAGGTAATCTGTTCCAGGGCTCTACCACCTTTTCAGTGAAATAACACTCCCTTACATTACCTTTTAAAGCTTCCTCCTTACAATCTTAAAGTATGACCTCTTGTTTTAACTCCGACTTTCCTTTTAAATGGACTTCCTTCCCTCACTTTATTTATCCCCTTCATGTACTTGAATGTCTCTATTATGTCTCCTCTTTCTTCTAAACTCCAGCGGATACAGATTTAATTCTCTGTCTTGTCTCGTATGGTTTCCCTTGCATACCCAGCACCATCTTTGTTGCCCTTCTCTGAACCTTTTCTATTACATCTATGTTCTTTCTTAAATGAGGCTTCCAGAACTGTACCCTGTACTCCAGGTGCGGTCTAACCATGGCCTTTATAATGGCATCACCACCTCCTCTTTCTGCTAGTTATGCCCCTTCCTACTACGCCATCCATTCTGTTAGCTTTGCCAGCTGCCTTACTACATTGGTCACTTGCCCTAAGCTTGTTTGATATTATAGTCCCCACATCCCTTTCCTTTCCTGTTCTGTTTGCTTTATCTGTTCTTCCCCCCACCCCACCCGCCTGGAGTTCTTGGCCAGTCGATTTTGCACCCTACATGCATTACTGCACACTTCTTGTATTGAACTTCAGCTGCCATGTTTCTGACCATTCCTCTAGTATACTCCAATCCCTTGTCATGGCCTCACCCCTCCTTCAGTGTCGACCCTATTCCATAACTTTGCATCATCTGCAAACAGACACATATTTTAATAGGTGTAACCTCTTGATATATGAGAGGGTTCTTGCAGTAGATCTTCAGATATAGTACTACATCCCCTGGCATCAGGACTACACGGCAAACTTCTCGCTAGCAATACATAATGGGGGATGTTGCATAATGAGACTTCGGCATGACTGTATATAGGGGGCAGTCCCCACGCCCACCCACCTGTTCTTTCTTGCCGTAGACCTGAATTTGTTGGACCTCGCGGTGAAGTCTGCTTCAGTCGACCACCATTTTCCATAAGTATTATCCAAGTTTTTCTGTCCTTATTCTTAAATTTTGTGTTGTCTTCATGCAAAATTAAAAGAAGTACTCTGTCTGATTACTCATAATATCAGGCCTGGTGATCACTCCGCTGCGTCCTCTGCCTGAGCCCCAAACATCGGGTGGCTGATTGTGAGATCTACCAGTCCTTTAACCAGGCCACGCGCTTTCAGCTCTAGAAGGCCCTCGATACCTATCTTCTAAAACAGTGCCTTGCATCAATGGGAAAGGAGCTTCAGGAGCCGTGGGAACGGTCCTCTTCACCCACCTCAGAGAAAAAGAAGTGCCGGGAATGGTCTCCCTCTACCCAGCATTGCCAGACAGCCGACGCCACTTCAGGTGGGGTCTCCACATCGATGAGTACTCCTCCTCCTCCTAGGTCTCCATCCGCCCTAGTGGATCAGACACCCCCCCCCCGCTTTGGTCAGTGGGCAGCAAGGGGGTTCTTCTTCGGAGGATTTGCTTTTGGGGCCTGTTGACAGCTCGGCCGATAGGTCTCCTTCTGGCTCCGCCACCGGGTGCATGGCCTCCGTCAGTAAGCCGGACTCCAGCTCCTCAGTGGTTGTCTGCACAACCGGTAAGTCGGACGTTGGTTCCGCTTAGTTGAAGCCAATCAGTCGGTTGCCGACTTGTCCAACCACTCGGCTGAAGCGCTCCCATTGGTTCCTTCCTTGGCTCCCGACATCACGCAGAGTCAGCTTCCAGGCTCCTCTGCACCCCGCGAGGGTTCTCCCTCCCAGGCCTCACTGACACAGCCCAACCTCTCGTTTTACCTGGACCCCCAGGACTCAAGTTCTACTGTCCAGGAGACCTCTTCTGTGTCAGGCCTTCCAACTGAGACTTGTGCTTCCCCTGCAGACCTGTCGATGGGGATATTGATTCCCTTACCCCCCTCCTCGCCATTCTTGAATCAGACGTCTGGTGCCATTCGACCCCCGATGCTGGGTCAATCTCTGGTTCAGGTACCCACTGATTTGGGGGTAGACTTGGGATTTTTCTCTTCGACGCCGCAGCCCCCCTCCTGGCTCGTCGGGGATCCCTATAGAGATCCCAGGCCTGCCAATGGACCCTCATACCCCCAGTGGTCCCTTCGCACTGCCACCTTCTGGGCCTTCAACCCCTGCCATTGGGCCACTTGGGCAACTACCCTGGCTACCCGCCACCACAGTTCCCATTTTACCCGGTGCCTGGAGGGCTGTCGCCAGGCTATCTGTCACAGGTGCCGATGCCAGGGTACCCAACACTGGGCCACATGTATCGGGTACCGTCCTTACCCCTACTGGTATCAGACTCCTGGCTACCCCCCTTACTCTACCACGGGGTACCCAGGCTACCAGCCTCCACTGCCTCCACCGCCTCCTCCTCGGCTGGAACCGCAAGGGACTATTCTGGCCTGGTGGAAGGATGGCAGATCCCAGCTCCTGCAGGAGCTGGGTCAGCCCCATCTGGTAGTGGCTACCATCCCGACCCCATAGGGCAGTGATGAGGAGCCTATCCTCAATCAACCACGGTCGTCGGGCAGACGCCCAATGGGGGTTTTCTCTGGAGCTAGGGCCACAGAGGCGGTACCAGGCGTGACCTCCTTACCCAGCAGACCGGAGTCTTCTGACTCTGTGGGTCATTCGGAGCCTCATTTCCCCCAGAGAGCTGCAAAAAAAAAAAAAAAGGAGACTCCCAAGTCTCCGCCAGAGGACCCATCCTTTGAGGAAATCCTCAGGTCTATCCAGCAGGCCTGTAGCTGGGCGTCTCAGGAGATTGACCTCAAAAAGGAAGAGGTTCGCAGGGCATCTTGACCTAACTAATGCGGCCTCCCTACCCATCCCACCATGGGCGGGACGCATGAGGACCTCATGTCAACAATGTGACAGCAACCATCCTCCATTCCTGCGGTTTGAAGAAAGCCAGCAGGACTTATCACCCCCAAAGTATGGGTATGCCATTTAACTAGTTATCCTAAAGCAGACTCTATTGTTATCACTCATGACCCATGATAGGTTGGCTCAGCTGCAGCACCTGAGTACCTCCCCACTGGACGAAGAGTCCAAACAGATGGACCAGTATGGCCGAAAGGTATTGCTTCCTCCACCTGCACAATTTGGTCTCTTAATTATGTGGCTTACATGGTGTTCTTCCAGAAGTTGACTTTATCTGACTGAGAAAGGACCTGAAGCTATTCGGATGGGGACCTCAGAAATAAGCTTCTGGAAAAAGTAAGATTTAAGTCTTCCTGTGGCTGGCCTGCGGGCGCATTGGTAGTGCTACCGCTTGCAACGCCAGGGACCTGGGTTTGGTAGCAAGCCAGGGTCGCAGGAGGGCTGGCCAGGGGGAGAAGGGATTGAGCGCCTGATGGGCCGCTCTCCTTCGGGAGGGGTGGGCTGCAGATCTTGCGGTACCGCCACCTGGGTGACCACGGGTGGAGGTGCAGTCTGAGGCAGCAGAAGTGTAGGGAGGGGTCGACGCCAGTCGAGTGCTGGAGCAAAGACACGTCTCTCCATGCCTTTGTCTCATTGGCCCTCCTAGTGTGCTGACGCCCGCAGGGGGTGGGACCAGAAAAACAGGAAACACCCTGCAGTAGTGCCGATAGATGGGTTCCAGCACTGGCATTCAAGGAACCCGAGGAGGCAGCTGAAGTAGTAGTAGCAGCAGCAGCAGCAGCAGTAGTAAAAGGCATTTTTTTTTATACAGGATACAAAATGAACTTTCAAATCTTACACCGTTAGGATAAAAATCCTATTTAGAAGGCATTCCTGTCTTAGATGTTAAATATCAATTACATATATCAAGCATATCTGAAGTGTAATAATTACAGTCATCATTTGCACAAAACCTTAAATACTTAATCAAAACAAGTACACTTTACTGCTAATTCATTCTTCAAGGCAGTGTTAAATACACATGAACTTATATCTGTCTATTCCTTGAATGTTTAACTCATTCCAGAATTTTGTTGCTACATAAGCAAAAGACATTTCCCCTATCCTGGTTCTTGGTGTAGTTATTTTAAACTCCCTCAGTTTTGTTGTGTTTCTTAAACCATATGTATGTTCTACTTTCTGTAGTTTTTCTCTTAAATAGAATGGTCTCCCTGAATCCAAAAGTTTCCTTGTCATAGTAACCCAAATGATTTTGTTTATTTTCTAAAGTGAGCCAATTTAACTTCTCGTAAAGTGTGCAATGGTGGGTCCTCCTATCTGCTCTTAAGGCAAATCTTGCCAACCTATGGTAATAGTTTCAACCTTTTTATTACAGAGACCTTGGCAAACATATAAATGTTTATTCCATACTCTTAACACTGGTATCGGCACATTATTTACTATAGACTTCCTCATGGTTTCATTTATACAGTGGCCTGTTCTCACTAAAGCCCCAAGTCTTCCATTTAGTTTGTTTACCTTTTCATTAATATGATATTCAAAAGTCAGTCTTTGGTCTATCCAGAAACCTAAGTATTTGTATTCACTCACTTGTTCTAACTCCCTACCATTATTTACTTTAATTTTCAGTTTCACCGTGTCCTTGATTTTCTGGGTAAAAAAACATGATCTTTGATTTTTCAGCATTTAAAACTAAATTGAACCTCCCAAACCATTCCTGAATCCTGTCAAAATCTGCTTGCAGTTCTGATTGTATCTGACAAACATCTTTACTTTTGACTATTAAAACAGTGTCGTCTGCGTATAGGCGAATATCTGAAACTTTTACTGTTTGAACTACTGGATTTGAGTAAACCAAGAACAAAAGGGGGGCCCAGGATCGAACCCTGTGGCACCCCTTGTTTGACCTCTGCTTTTGATGACAATGTTTTACCCACCACAGTCTAAGTACGGTCTGTCAAGTAGGACAAGAACCACCTCCTTACTTCTTCAGACACTCCAGAGTTTTGAAGTCTTCTCAACAATATTTGGTAATATACTGTGTCAAAAACGTTTGGCAAATCCATGAACACTGCAGACACGGATATCCCACCCCCACCCCCGCCAAGAGAGGAAACCAAGATGTCAGTTTTGTCGGTGAGTGCGTTGCTCGTGGAATGTCCTTTTCTGAACCCAGACTGGTACCGGACAGATGACCACTTCTTTCCATGTAATCATAAAGCTGTCCGTGTACCAGTTGTTCGAGTATTTTTGAGACCACTGATAACAATGCAATAGGCCTATAATTTGTAGGAGTTGATGGGTCTTCTTTTTTAAATATTGAGCAGCTCAAGGTGCACGCTCTGGCTGTAAGTATGGAGGGGATGGGGGACTCCTCCACCCGTGCCCGGGGGGTTACCTGGTGTGCTCAGGGTTGTATAGGAGCGGGGCACCCATCTGGGATAGTGCTCATCGGGGGAGCCTGGGGATGCAGGGTCGCATTGGGTCCCTGAACAGAGAGGCTACCGCGGTGAAAAAGGGACATAAAAAAAAAAAAAAAAAAAGTCTTCCTAATGCCATGCTTTGTGAGCCACCTATATGACTCGGTTGATTTGGTGGCCCGATGCAATGCTTTGAGCATTTGCTTGAGGCGTCTGGCTTGGCTCTGGCTTGTGGGACTGGCGCAAGATGCCCAAAGTACTCTTCTGGACGCCCCTTTCAGGGGTTCTGTCCTTTTTAGCTGCGATACTAAAGAAATCATTACGGAGCTGCAAGAGAGTGGCAGGTCACTTAAGGACATCCGCTCCATCTATCGCTTAGGCCAAAAACCCAAGCAGCCTTTTTGTCCCCCCACCGATAAGAGGTGGAATAAGCAGAACCAGGGCAGATTTATTTATTTAGTTAGTTTTTGTTGACCAGGTAAGTGCACTAGACAAATCCTGCCTATTTTCAGGCACGACCCGGGGGAGGGGGATACAGATGAATGCCAACTGACCTTGAACCAGATTAAGCTGTTGGTGGTATTTTTAGTGAATGAGGGAAATTTGGCCAGGACACCGGGGAAATTCCCCTACTCTTTTCGGTAAGTGCCATGGGATCTTTAACATCCACCTGAACTACCACCAATCCAGGCAGATGGGACCTTGGTTTAACGTCTCATCCGAAAGACAGGGCAAGCGCCATGCCACTGGTTCTGGTGCCCAGACCCCCAAGCGAAAGCCCAAAAGGCTGCCGGAGACAGTAAAACATCCCTCCCCTCTGTGTCCTGACTTGAGGGTCTCCCCTCCACCTCCTCCGGTGTTTCAAGAGGAACTAGTGGGGGGGGGAGGCGATAACCGCATATGCTTGGGTACTCCAGCTTATTGCAAGAGCTCACTCAATCGAGTTCCTGCACAGACCCCCGGACAATCCGCTGGGCAGGCCTCACTACCCATCAGGCCACCAAAGCCTCATTCAGCAGGAATCCAAGCTCTGTTGGAAAAGTCGGCCATAGAGCGGGTTCCTCCAGGGCAGCTAGGAAGGGGATATTACTTCCACTTCTTCCTAGTGCCCAAAAAGACAGGAGATCTCAGACCCATTCTAGATCTCAGCCTGCTCAACCTCTTTGTGGAATACAAGGGGTTCTGCATGCTAACTCTTCAGGGACTCTTACCCCTGCTCCAACAGAATCAGTGGCTGTGTTCACTGGACATGCAGGAAGCTTAACTGCACATTCCTATCCTCCAGGCCCACCACCGTTTCCTGAGGTTCCCTTTTCAGGAGAACCACTATCAGTTCAAGGCCCTTCCCTTTGGCCTCTCTTTGGCACCTTGGGTGTTTACCAAGTGCCTGGCGGTGGTAGCTGCAGCATTACGCTGCATTTATGTGTTCCCTTACCTGGACGACTTGCTGTTATCGGCACTGTCTCAGGACAGTCTGATGGATTCTGTTTCCACCACCGTGGACTTCTTTTTCAGACTTGGCATCACTGTGAATTATCCCAATTATCAACTCTCACCCTCTCATCAGAGTGGTGTTGGACACAGTCCAGGGCAGGGCCTTTCTACTTACGGACAGGGCGGAAACTCTGATTCAGCAAGCTGCGTTGGTGTCCAGCTCCGGTTGGACCACAGCACGCTCAATCCTCCACTTGGTGGATCTCATAGTGGCTGCCATCCCCAGAGTTCCTTTGGCCAGACTGCATATGAGGGTGACCCAGTGGACCCTCAGGGTCCGGTGGGACCAGCGATTGGATGGCATGGACCACAGGGTCTTGGTCTCCAGCAGCTTGAAGAGGGATCTTCTCTGGTGGCAAGAACTATCCAACTTCTCCTTTGGGATCCCCTGTCATCCCCTGTCCCCTTACATAACCCTCACAACGGATGCCTTGGGTCAAGATTGGGGAATCCACCTGGGAGACCATTGGACTTTGAGGAGATGGTCTCCGCAGGAGGAACATCTGCATATAAACATTCTGGAAATGAGAGCTGTGCTCTACGCTCTCCAGGCTTTCCAGTCCCTCTTACTACCGGGAACACTCCTAATCCAGACTGACAACATAGCCACAGTCTGGTACATCAACAAACAGGGAGGCACCCGATTTGTACCCCCTCTCCAGGAGGCGATCACGGGTGTTGTACTGGGCAGTCCAGCACAGCCTGCCTCTGATAGCAGTACATGTTCCCTGAGTTCTCAGCGTCCTGGCGGACAGTCTCAGCTGCACTATCGCGTGGGCTCACAAGTGAGAACTAAAGCAGGATGTGTAGTGGAAGATCTCTTCGATCAGTGGGGTTGGCCAGAGAGTTAGAACCTCTTAGCCTCCCATCAGGCATAAAACAACCCAGTTTTTGCTCGCTTTCGTTCCAAGGCGTGTTTTTGGTGAGCGTGCTGTCTCTATCCTGGACAAGGAGATTTCTTCTTTTTTTTTTTTTTAACTTTCAATCTTTATTAGTATTTTGTATGTGAACAAAGTACAGTATAAAGCATATGAACATGTAATATAATTAAAAACAGTTAAAAATATCAATAAAGAAAAAAAATTAAGTAAATTTTAGCCTCACCCATTTATATCTGAGGTTGGACTAAAACTAACATTGTCCCAATTAAAGGGAGGAAACAAGGACCCGGATGCGGTAATACACTAAATAGATCATCCATACATTCTTTGGGTACTACATGATGTAACTTTAACCTGGCCTTAAAGTGCCTATGGTGTTCTGAGGCTCTTGGAGGTCTTGAGAGGCCTTCTAAGCCATAGAAAGAGAAGAATGCACCCACGGATGAGCACCCCCACCTGGATCTACTTTTATGGGACAAAGTGAGGTCATCGTGGACAGGGAGATTTCTATACGCTTTCCCTCCCTTTCCACTTCTTCAGAAGGTTATAGAAACATAGAATTTGACGGCAGATAAGGACCGCTTGGCCCACCCAGTCTGCCCATTTCCCTACCTAATGGATAAGCTGCAGATCCTAGTTAACAAGCAGCCTACTTCTTTCTACCCCAACCCCCTAGAATTGCCTTATGACTGTCCTATGCATGCTTGAATTCAACCACTGTTTTTGACTCCACAGCCTCCTCCGAAAGGCCGTTCCATGCATCCACAACCCTCTCTGTGAAAAAATACTTCCTTATATTACCTCTGAGCCGCCCTCCCTCTATCTTCTAATTGTGCCCCCTTGTTCTTGCACACCGCTTTATTTGAAAGATGCTACCCTCTTGGACTTTGTTGTTTCCCTTGAGGTACTTGAACGTTTCTATCATGTCCCCCCCCCCCCTTCCTCGAGACTATACATATTAAGCTCCTTTAGTCTCTTCATATGTCTTCTGCAGACCCTGCACCATTTTAGTTGCCCTCTCTGGACAGTTTCCATCTTGTCTATGTCCTTGTGGAGATTGGGTCTCCAGAACTGCACACAGTAGTCCAGATGGGGGTCTCACCAGCTGTCTGTACAGAGGGATAACAACTCTTGTTTTCTACTGGTGATGCCTCTCCTATGCATCCCAGTATCCCCCAGCCCTCCTTGCTGCCCTCTCATTGCTTGCCCACCTTTATGTCATCTGATATGACTACCCCCAGGTCCCTTTCCATTTTTGTTGTTGTTAGTATCTCACCCCCCATTGTGTACTCTTCCCCTTGGTTTTTGTTTCCCAGGTGCATTACCTTGCACTTCTTAGCATTGAATCTAAGCTGCCATCTAAGGTTCTGCTGAAGCTTCAAGCAGAGGGGGCTCAAATGATTCTTGTAGCCCCTCTTTGGCCTTCGCAGATATGATTCCCTCTGCTGCAGCAGCTGACATTGGAAACCCCTGTACTACTTCCTCTCTCCCATGACCTTCTATCTCTGGAGCAGGGCAGCCTGATGCATCTGAGCCTCGGGTCTCTCCACCTGCATGCATGGCACCTTTGGACATAGCAGTCTCATGTTTCAGCATCTCTTCTCGAGTCGCCCAGGTTCTAGTGGATCCACGTATGCTATGGAGTGGAAGAGATTCTCTATTTGGGCCACTGCCAAGGTCTTGGACCCATTTTCTTGCTCGGCCCCCCAGATCCTTGAGTACCTCTTGCACCTGTCTGATTCTGGCCTCAGTTATTCTTCTCAGAAGGTCTACCTCTTTGCGGTTTCCGCTTACCACCTTCTGGTGGAGGGCAAAACCCTTGCTCAGTTGGAGGTCTCCAAAACCTCCCTTAGGGGGATCCTCCACCTTAAGCCTCCGTCCATAAACCGGTTCCCGATTTAAATTTTATTTGAGAGGGATTTGCCCCGCACCCAGACCAGCAGCAATTTGGAGCGTCGCTATTTGTCTTGGAAGGTGCTCTTTTTAGTCGCTATCACTTCAGCGTGAAGGATCTCACAGCTTCAGGCCCTCGTTTGCAAGGAGCCGTATTTGATTTTCCACAGAGACTGGGTGGCTCTGCGGACTAACCCTTTCTTCCTAAAGTAATCTCAGAATTTGCTTTGAACCAAGATGTTCAGTTGCTGGTTTATTACCCAGAGTATACCAATGGGAGAATACCTCTTGCACACTTGGGATGTGCACAGGATTCTGAGATACTATATATCTAGGACCAAAGAAGCATGTAAATCTGACCAGTTGTTTGTGGCTTTGCACCCAGACATCAGGGTACGCCCGTTTCGAAACAGGGTTTGCCTAAATGGTTGGTTAATCGCATCTTGTACATCTGCCAGTAGTATGAGCAGCGCCTTCCAAGGGAAGTGAAAGGCCACTCGATCTGTGGTATGGCTGCTTCGACGACCTTCTTGCAGAATGTGTCCGCTGTGGATGTTTATGCTGCGGTCACTTGGTCTTTTGTCTATATACTTTCACCAAAGCATTACAGTTTGGACATTGCCTCTAGGCGTAGGGCTGGTTTAGCCTCTCTGACCTGCAGGCCTCTTGTCATAAGCAGATTCTAGCTGGCAGACGTTTCCTCCTTCTGGAACTTAGTCTCCGACTTTTTTCTTGGCTGCTTGGAATTCAGTCCTATATGTGAAGACCTACAGTAGGAACCCTCTCGAAGTAAGATATTAGTTATGTAAGAACTTACTGTAACAGTAGATCTTCGAGAGAGGTTCCTGCAGTAGGTCACATTTTCCCTTCCCCCAGCTCTTGTTTTTTCTCTCCTTTCCTTTCCCAGGGCTTTATTTTTTTCAGTAGCTCCGGGCTCCAGGAGTTTTGCTCCTTTCTCCCGTTTCCTGTCTTGGGATCTTCCGGTGGGAGAACTGGAGGTCGGGCGTGGGGACTGACCCTATATACAGTCACGCCGACCAGTGACAGCACTGGGGGGTTTAAAACATGGGTCGAATAGGACCCTCTGGTGTAAGAAATGTGGGTCTGAAGACGAACCTACTGAGTCAAAACAAAACATAATCATTGACTGATTTTGAACAGTTCATGATCTTACTTCGAGAGGAAGCTCTTGCTGCAGGTTCCACAATTAGGACTGATGCCACCTGGCAGTGGTTCCGGCAGTTTCTTTTCATCCAGCCTTACCGACGTGGGAACGCCCCCTGCTGACATCGGCTCCACCCCCGGCATCACCCTATATAAGGGAGGAGTTCCCCACGTTCTCCAGTTCTTTCCTGCCGCACGGTCAGGGATAGCTCGCTCGGCTACCGTCGGTAGTACTGATCACTTCATTCTCCACCAATTCGAATATCGAGTTGTTTGCTTCTATGTCCTCTACTCGTGTTAATAAGTGCACTTGTGGGCGACAGATACCTGCTAAAAATGGTCATTCGGCATGCCTCTTCTATTTTGGGCCCGACCACGTCACCGACTCCTGTCCTCATTGTCAGACCTTCAACTCTGTACTAGGATCAGGCGTCAGAAGTCCCTTCGGCTTACCTTGCTGAATCCAAACTAGCCGCCATGGAACAGGCTTCTTCCTCGGGAATCAAACCACCCTCCCACCTGCAAGCCACACAAACACCGGGAGCAGGACAGAGGTAGGTCTCATTCTAGGCCCAGGTCTTTGGGCCGACTCCCGCCTCACAGCCCTTAAACCATCCTCTGGGTCTTCAGTGACCAAGTCTTCTTCCAGAGCCACTCTTCAACCCCTGAAGGTGCTTCAGCCCACTGAGAAGGCTTTCTCGATGGGCACAGGTAAGACCTCCTCCCACTCTCGGCTTCTTCCGCAAGTCGAGTAAGGCCACTGGGTCTTCTGGCAGCAGGGCCTCCTCCTTGCCGCCAGAATTGCGCGACTCCAACCGATGCCCACCTCCAGCTACGGACCGGCACTTGCAGTCATAAGGCCGACCGCCCCAGAGCTTACGTCGCAGAAGGGTGCCAGTCGTGCTGTAAGGATAAGTGGACGTCAGACCGACGTCTGCCCACAGCCCCACTGGCCACTGTCCCGGCAGAGGTCATCCCACTGCCAGTCACTGTCCAACCGCTGCCGGCTACCCTGGCGCTTCCCGACATCAGCTCTGGCACCCCTTCTCCTCAGTCGCTGGTCCTTCTGACATCGGAGCCCGACGACGGAGGTGCCAACGCTGCTCCAACGTCTCAACTTGGGCCTATGCCAGTGGGTAAGGTTGCGGACCCGACGCTGGTACCTCCCGATGACGGGACTGATGCTGGCTCGGGTGCTCCTCAACCCCCTGCACCTGGTTCACCCAGGATGAATCTGTCACAAGTGAAGGAGCTTTTTTCCCATTGGTGAGACAAAGCTAAAAAGGACCTACCTGCGGATGCACCCCCTCCTACCCCCGTTCGGTCCCGGTTCCAAATACTCAGAACCATTGACGGTGGGGCGAGGTGAAAACTACCTTCTAAAAACATAAAAGAAAACAAGGAGGACCAGGTCCAGCAGTTCTCACTCTTCTTCTTCTCCAGATGGGAGGCGAAAGGAAGAGGCACAGATCCCCTTCCACACCAGATTCCTATGTGGATTCGGACACTTCACGTCCAGACTCCGACGTAGAGCCAGACCTAGGGGACATGGAGGGGCATCCCAAATCACCTCCAGATGACCCGTGCTTCATGGAGGTGATGAGATACATCCAGGCCAGCATGGGCTGGGACACTGAGGCCCTGGACCCCGAGCGACTGCGGTTGGCTAAATACCTCCGCCAAAAAGATCCCAAGCTGGTGGTCATCCCTCCCATGGTTGACACTTTTCAGGATGTCACCCGTGCGACCCGATTCCTCCTCTGCCATGCCTAAAAAGGCTCATCAGCTTTACCGGGCACCTACAGACCATCCTTTTTTGGCCGAACCACCCTCAGCGGACTCGGTGGTGATTGGGCTTCTGCGAACGGTCTTGAGCTGCCAAAAACACTTGAGCATCCAGCCGCTTGACAAAGAATCAAAGCAGCTGGGTTCTGTGGACCGCAAGGTGTACTCTGCTGCCACTTGCAGTATCGGAGCCTAAATTTCCTGACACACATGGTCCAATTCCAGAACACCCTTTGGGAACAAGGGTTGGACATGATGCAGAGCAAGCCCGATTGCCCTCAGCAGGCAGAGCTTGCCAAGCTTCTTCAGACCGGCTCAGATGTGGGCACCCACGTTCTGCAGTCAGCCTATGACTCTTCGGACACCTCCTCTAGGGTGGCCGCCACTGGCATTTGCCTCAGACGTCATGCGTGGCTTCGGTTTCTGGGTTCGATCCAGATGTCCAGACCAACATACTGGATACTCCCTTCAAGGGCTCTGTGCTCTTTGTTGAAGACACGGAGCGGATCATCACCAGGCTGCAGGACTCTGGCAAAGCTATCCGATCCATGTAATCCATGTACCACCCGAAACAGGGGTGAGCTCGTAAGCCTCGTTTTCGTGGCTGTGGGGGGACATCAGCCTCAGCAGCCTCGCTTCCAACAGCATTCACAGCAAGGCGGCTTCAGTCACAGAGGAGGAGCCAGAGGATCTGCTGCCTCCGCCTCCAGACAGGCCAAGGCAGCCACTGCTGCCCTTCCTCCCCCTCCCACCGCCTGACTATCCAGGCTACCCTCCTTCCGTAGATGTTCAGTCAGGGCAGCCGGTCGGAGGCCACTTTTCCCTCTACAAGGATGCGTGGGGTCAAGTGACCTCCGACCAGTGGGTACTCTATCTCGTGGAGTTCAGGCACTCCACAGAGTAAGATTCTGTTTCCCCGGACAGACCACCACCCCCATCCCGTTATCCAAGGAAACAACGAGCGCTGATCAGAAGAAACATAGAAACGTAGACTTTGATGGCAGATAAGGACCACTTGGCCCACCTAGTCTGCCCATTTCCCTACCTAGAGGATAAGCTGCAGATCCTATTTAACCAACAGCCTATTTCTTCCTACCCCCCACAAAAACTGCCTTGTGTCTGTCCCATGCATTCTTGAATCCTCCCACAGTTTTAGACCCCACGACCTCCTCAGGAAGGCTGTTCCATGCATCCACCACCCTCTCTGTGAAAAAATACTTCCTCACATTGCCCCTGAGCCGTTCCCCCCACTATCTTCAAATTGTGTCCCCTTGTTCTAGCACATCTCTTTTTCTGAAAGATGCTACCCTCTTGAACTTTGTTGACTCCACTGAGGTACTTAAATGTTTCTATCATGTCCCCTTCCCTCCTTTCCTCAAGGGTATACATATTAAGTTCCTTTAGTCTCTCCTCGTATGGCTTCTCTTGCAGACCCTGCACCATTTTAGTTGCCCTCCTCTGAACTGCCTCCATCCTGTCTATGTCCTTGCGGAGATGGGGTCTCCAGAACTGGACGCAGTACTGTAGATGAGGTCTCAACTGTCTGTACAGGGGGATAATAACTTCCTGTTTTCTGCTGGTGATGCCTCTCCCTATACATCCCAGTACCCCCTAGCCCTCCCTACCTCCTTCTCACATTGTTTGCCAACCTTAAGGTAATCTGATATGATTACCCCCAGGTCCCTTTCCATTTTGTTACTACCTCCGGCCCCTCCATTGTGTAATCTTCCCCTGGGTTTTGTTTTCCCAGGTGCATTACTTTGCACTCTTTGCATTGAATCCAAGCTGCCATACTTCTGGCCATTCTTCCCAGCTTACCAAGTCCCTTCTCATCCTTTCCATGCCTCCTTGTGTATCAACCCTGTTGCAGATCTTTGTGTCATCTGCAAAGAGCATCTTTTTCCTTCAGTCCTCTGCAATGTCACTTATTAAGACATTAAAAGGACTGGACCCAGTACTGAACCTACTTTACCCCTAGTAACCCCTCTTTCTTCAGAGTGGACTCCATTTACAATTGCCTTCTGTGTCCTGTTTTCAGCCAATGTTTTACCTGCTACCACCCTGGGACCCACTCCCAGGCTGGTTAATTTGACTACTAATCTTTGTGTGGACTGTGTCAAATGCCTTGCTAGGTCTAGGTAGGCTATGTCCACAGACCCTCCTGGTCTACTACTTTGGTCACCCAGTCAAAGAAATCTATTAGATTCGTCTGACATGACCTTTCTGCTGTGAACCCATGCTGCCTTGGGTCCTGTGCCCCACTGGCCTCTAGGTACTCAACAGTTCTTTCCTTCAGAAGTGATTCGATCACTTTCCCTACCACAGAGGTCAAACTGACAGGTCTGTAGTTTCCTGCCTCTGTCTTGGTCCCACTTTTGTGAAGGGGAATCACATCAGCCTTCTTCCAGTCCTCCGGTACCACACCATCCTCCCATGATTTGTTAAAAAGGGTAGTCAGCGGTATCACTAGTTCTCTGCTTAATTCTTTTAGAATTCTGGGGTGAATTCCATCTGGCCCCATTGCTTTGTCCACCTTCAGTTTTAGGAGTTCTTTCAGAACCCTTTCTTCTGTGAAAAGACTGGGATCGCCCCCCCCCCCCGAGTGCTTCTGTTAATTGGATTTGGCACCTCCCCCACTTCCTCTTTTGTGAAT
Organism: Neoceratodus forsteri; assembly: GCA_016271365.2. NCBI lineage: Eukaryota > Metazoa > Chordata > Ceratodontiformes > Ceratodontidae > Neoceratodus > Neoceratodus forsteri. Next base: position 184,765,633 of record CM028133.1, on the reverse strand, counting down.
ACTGAACAGAAGTATTCATTCAGTATCCCTGCTTTTTCACTGTCGCACTCTGCCCACCGACCCACCAGCCATCCATTCTATTCAGCCTCACTATCCCTCCCTTTGTCTTTCTACGCTCCCTGATATACCTATAAAATGTTTTATCCCCCTTCTTAACCGAGTTGGCTATCTTTTCTTCAGTTTGTACCTTTGCTATTCTGACTACCCTCCCTGCTTCCTTCTGCCTTAACTGGTACAGTTCTTTGTCCTGCTCCTTCTGTGTTTCCTTTACTTCCTAAATGCTATATTTTTCTCCCTAACCATCACCGCACCTCTTTTGAGAACAATAGTGTCTTTTTCTTTCGTTTTGATTTGTTTATTTGCTTCACACAAAGGCTTGTTGCCTCTGTGATGGCAGTTTTGATATTTCCCCATTGTTGCTCCACCCCTCCTTCTATCCTGTTTGCTAGTGCTTTTCTAAGGCACTCTCCCATCTTGCCAAAGTCAGCCGTCCTGAAGTCCAGAACCTCACTTTGTAGGGCTTGACTCTGTAGCTGAGTTTATCGTGAACTACACTGTTTGGTGGTCACTTGTTCCCAAATGGCTACCCACTTCTAGATCTGAGATCCTCTCACTGTCCCTATTTGAGAGTACTGAGGTCTAAGATTGCTCCCTCACAGTAGGTTCCAAAACTAGCTGTCTGAGGCATGCCACCTAAAGGGCATCAAGAATGGCCCTGCTTTTGGATGTGGCTGCAGCAAAGGTGCTCCAGTTAACATCTGGCATATTAAGGTCCCCCAACAACAGTATCTCCCCTTTCTCTGCCATCCTAAGTATGCCTTCTATCATATCCTTGTCCATTCCTTCCCCCTGACATGGGGGTCTGTATACAACCCCTGTGCGGATTGTGGTGCCATTTCCAGTCTCTAAGGTGACCCTCAGTGCCTCTTCTCCTCCCTGTTTACTCTTTTGTTTGTTTGCTTTTATCCCTTCCCTTACATAGAGAGCTACTCCCCCACCTTCTGCCCTTCCTGTCTCTCCTGTAGGTTGTGTACCCTGGTATGTTAACATCCCAGTTATGGTTCTCTGTGTACCACGTTTCTGTGACTGCTACAATATCCGGGCATCCCTCTTCCATCAAGGCCACCAGTTCAGGGAGCTTGTTGCTCAGACTATGGGCGTTGGTACTCATTACTCTCCATTTCTTGATGGCCTTACCCCTTTTTGCCCCATCCCTCTCCTTATTGCATTTGTCACTTTCTCCATTTACCGCTGCGCTTCTTCCTATCGACATCTCTATGTTGGTGTCTACCTCACTTAGTACGCTTGATTTTTTTTTTTTTTTTTTGGGGCTAGGATTTCCTGCTCTTTCCAGTGTGCCCCGGGCTAGTTTAAATGCTTGCCAATGAAGTATTTAAACCTATCACCTAGGATCCTGGTTCCCCTCCTGGACAGTTGCAGACCATCATGCCAGTATAGGCCTGCATCCCTGCAGGTGGTACCCCCAGTCCCCAGTGAAGCCAAATCCCTGCACTCTGCACCATTTTTTCAACCATTGATTGAATCCCATGGTGTGGAGCACCCTAGCCTCACCCGTGCCATAGACAGACAGCACCTCTGAGAAGGTTACCGTGTGTGCTATTTGTCTAAGGCCCTTCCCAATCTCCCCAAACGCTTCTTGCACTGCTCTGATCCCTTTCTTAGTCAGGTCATTTGTCCCTAGGTGGACAGTGACATCTAGCTCCTTCCCCTGTGCAGCTGCTCCTGCGATCCTGAGGATTCGCTCCCTGTCCCTCCAAGCCATGGCGCCAGGCAGGCACCTTACCTCCCTCTCCTCTTCCTCCCCCAGTTCTACCTTCCTAACAATGGAGTCCCCCACCAGGAGTTGTTTCCTTCCCCTGTGGGGTCCCATGCCACCCTCTTGTGGGTCTCCTTTGTGGAGGTTCCCAGCATCCTCCTTGGTCTCCACTGTGGGTGCCTCCATAGAGGAACCACACTTTTCCAGAATGGCGCAGAAATTGTGGAGAGGTACAGCTGGAGGGATGCGCCTCTGTTCCATCACCCTCACCCTTCCTGAGCCCACTGTGGTCTAACCGCTCCTCTTTCTTGGCAACATCAGAGGCAGTGGCAGTGACCCTGGTGGTCCCTGGGTGGGAGAGGAGGTCCCACAAATCCTGGCCAACTCAGCCTGGAGATGAGCAACCTCCTCCCTCAGCCTAGAGAGGTGCCTGCAGATGGGACAACACTGCATCCTCCAGAACGTCTCCCGGCAGACTGCTGCTCCGCAGCTAATGCACTGCACCACGCCCATCATGTCTTTCTTCTGGCCCCCTAACTGTTGTTTGGAATACTTACTCTTTTCTCTGTTTGTTTATTTCTTTTTTCTCTCCCTACTTACTTACTGCCTCTGTGCCCTTTTAGCTCCTGATCTTCCTGTTCTGAGACAAGAAGTTCCTATATTTTTCAGTAGTCTCCTTACTTGCTCAGAGTCGGGCCTCCAGCAGCTGGGGGGGACAGAGTGTTACTCTTGCCCTTCTAGGATGGTGAGTCTTTGGCTCTGTGATCACTCACTTCCTGCTCCCAAACAGGAAGTTTCTGTTGTCAGTTAAATCCTGTGCCTATAAAAGTAGAACTGGTTTGGGGGTGGGTGGGGTGGAAGGCAATATAGTCCCAGTAGAGAAGTTTTAGTTATACCAGTAGCTCCTTCCTCCTGGTGTTCTGTCTGTTCTCTGGCAGAAGCTATCTAGGGCAGTGTTTATATCTGGTTTTAACTGGCTTTCTAGCTAAGCCACTCCCCCTACTTTGCAAATCTTTCTACACTTCGTTAATTTCACAGACAACAGTTCCCTTCTGACACCTGTGACAAGCACCTAGATAAGTACACAGATAACAGTTTACTTCAACTACCTCTGACAAACACACTTAACTTTTTTTTTGTTTTGTTTGTTTTTAACCCTAAATTGAAGGTCCCGTACAAGAGTTCTAGTTCTTAGTCCCAGTAGAAGTTTTAGTTGTACCAGTAGCTCCTTCCTCCTGGTGTTCTGTCTGTTCTCTGGCAGAACACCAGGAGATATTCCCTTTGGACAAAGGCCATCGAGCCGGTGTCACCGCCAAAAATGAGAGAGGGTTTTCTCACACTTCTTCCTAATTCCGAAACGTTGGAGACCTCAGACCCATTCTGGACCTCAGCGATCTGAACCAATGGGTCTCCTACAAGAGATTCAGGATGGTCTCCCTTCCCACTTTCCTACTGCTCATCTCAGCGGGAGACTGGTTGGCATCCCTGGACATGCAGGATGCCTACCTGCATATCCCTATTGCCAGGAACCATTGAAGATTTCTAAGGTTCAGGTTTGAGGACAAGGACTATCAGTTTCGAGTCCTTCCCTTCGGTCTCTCTTCAGCCCCCAGAGTCTTCACCAAGTGCCTGGTAGTAGTTGCCGCGGCAATACAGAGACGGGGCCACTTCATGTTCTCCTATCTGGACGATTGGCTCTTCCTGGCTCCCTCCAGATCTTGCCTGTCGGAAACTATCAGGGATTCCATCTCATTGTTTCAGCTTGGGGCTCACCATCAACAGGGACAAATCTCATTTGCTCCTATCCCATACTCTCCAAATCATCGGAGCTCTTCTGGATACCACTCTCTGGAAGGTTTTTCTCCTCTGACTGAGCGTAGTGCGTTCAGGTCTTGGTGTCTCAGATCTCTTCAGCCTCAAGAGTCCCGACAAGACTGCTACTCAGGCTGTTGGGGCATATGGCTGTCGTCATAGTTTTTGGTCCCTCTGGCAGCGTCTGTGCATGAGAGAACCATCCAGTGGTCGCTAAGGGTCCAGTGGGTCAGACATTAGATGGTCTGGGCCTTCGATCAGGATCTCTGAGCCAGTCCGCTGGGAATTTCGCTGGTGGATGTCGTTCAAAAATTTGCTGGCAGGCATCCCCTTTCAAGTAGGGGCACCGTCCCAGATTCTGACCACGGTCTGTCGTCCGCAGGATGGGGCACTCATTTGGGGATACATCGCACCCAAGGCTCTTGGTCCCCAGTAGAGGATGATCTGCATATCAGTGTTCTGGAGCTGAGAGCAGTCCTTTATGCCCTCCAAGCCCTGGCCTCGTTCCTAGTGCCGGGCCACCTCTTGGTGCAGACGGACAACACTTCGGTGATGTTCTGTATCGACAAGCAGGGTGGTACACACTCTTATCCCCTCTGCCGGGAAGCCATGCGAGTGTGGGACTGGGCTCTGGAGCACAAGCTCTTATTGACGGTGGTACATGTTACCGGGGAACAAAACGTACTGGCCGATATGCTCAGCAGGACAAAATTGCAGGCCCACGTATGGGAGCTGCTTTAAGAGGTCGTGGATCACATCTTCTGTCAGTAGGGGACACCAGACTTGGATCTCTTCACGTCACGATTCAGTGCAAAACTGCCTAGTTTCTGCACGCCAGCTCCAGAGCCTGGAGCTTTTTGGCGAGACGCGTTGTCCCTCTGTTGGAAAGGGAGACTTCTCTACACGTTTCCTCCTTTCGCACTATTACAGAAGGTTCTCCTCAAAGCGCAGTCAGAACCTTACACCCTCATTCTGATCGCTCCGCTATGGCCTGTCAGATTTGGTTTCCCTTACTCCAGCATTTAGCGGCAGACCCTCCGCTGCCTCTTCCACTATCCTCTCACCACCTGTCGCAGATCTGGGGGTTCCTGATACACACGAATCTGCATTCTCTTCACCTGCATGCCTGGCTTCTCAGGACCTAGCTAAAGCCAGATTCGGTGTGTCCGATCAGGTTGTGCAAGTTCTGGTAGAAGCGCACAAGCCTGCCACCAGGGCCACTTGCGCTATGAAGTGGAAACGTTTCTGTATCTGGGACAGAGCCAAGAGGGTGGACTCGTTGGTCTGTCTGGTTAATTCAGTTTTGGAATACCTGCTTTCTCTTTCAGAGACAGGTCTCAGCTATTCCTCCATCAAAGTGCACCTGGCCGCCATCTCCGCTTATCACTTCCCTGTTTCGGTAAAAGACGGTGGCTTAGATGGAGGCTTCCGAGGACTTTTAGCGCAGTATTCTTCATATCAGACCTCCCATTAGGGATCCCCCCCACGGATCTCCTATTTGTCCTGGAGAAGCTCACTTTTCCTCCCTTTGAACCAGCCATGGAGTCTGAGCTCCGTCTTCTGTCCTGGAAGACTTTGCTTTTGGCAGCTATCACTTCGGCGAGGTGCATTTCAGAACTTCAAGCCCTCATGTGTAAAGAGCCTTACTTTGTTTTTCACAAGGATAGGGTTGATCTTCGCACTAACCCGATGTTTCTGCCGAAAGTAGTTTCTGTGCTCACTCTGAACCAATCCGTTCAGTTCCCGGTATATTATCCAGAGCATTCTAATAGGGGGAAGCCCTGCTTCACTCCTTGGACGTCCACAGTGCTGTCCAATGTTACCTGGCTAGGACCAAGGGGGACAGGAAATCTGATCAACTTTTTGTGTCTTTTGCTTAACGGTCCTTAGGTCACCTGGTCACCAAACAGACGCTTTTGCGCTGGTTGGTACATTGCATTTCCTTTTGTTGCAAGAAGCACAACATGTCGACCCCGGGGCCGGTTAGAGCTCATTCTACCAGAGCTGTCGCTGTTTCTTTCGCGGTACTGAAGTGAGTACCAGCGGCCGATATTTGTGCTGCTGCTACCTGGAGTTCTGTTCATAACTTCATCGGGCATTACAGCCTTGACATTGTTTCCAGACGCAGAGCAGGGTTTGGCCTCGCAGTTCTGCAAGGCCTGGTTTCCTGAGGACCCTCCTTTCTCCTGCTGTTCTCTCCTTACTGTTTCCCACTCCCAGAGGTTGTTATATGTTTATACTGCTTGGGACTTCGTCCTGGTCATGGAACCTGCTTAAAGAGCTTCTCTCGAAGTAAGATAGAGGTTACTTAAGAACTTACTGTAACAGTAGATCTTCGAGGGAAGCTCTTGCAGCAGGTGTATTTTCTGCTCTCCTTCCCCCGGGATCAGGTCCTTTTCAGGCTGTTTTTTTCCCTGCTTCGAGGGAATATTATTTAGTAATCATACTTCTGACCATTGTCTGTTGCCAGTTTCTGCCTGACCGGGGGCGTACAAGAACTGGAGCATGTGGGGAACTCCTCCCTTATATAGGGTGACACCGGGGGTGGAGCCATCGTCAGCGGGGGGCATTCCGACGTCGGTGCTGCTGGATGAAAAGAAACTGCCGGAACTGCAGCCAGGTGGTGTCAATCCTAATTGTGGAACCTGCTGCAAGAGCTTCTCTCGAAGATCTGTTGTTACGGTAAGTTCTTGCACAACTGTACTTTCCCGTCCTTTAGATATTGTTAGAGTAGGTGCATCAATTTGGACCCACTGGCAAAGGAAAGGGGGTCAGTTTTGGAAAGGAAGCAACGTTTACCCTTTTGGTGCATGTTAGCATTGTCCCTGATGCTGACATCCTGTCATGTGATGCCAGTATTACTAACTAGAAGTTTGTCGTGCGGTCCTGACACCAGGGGGGTGCAGTCCTATATGTGAAAACCTACTGCAGGAACTTCTCTCGAAGATCTACTGTTACGGTAAGTTCTTGCGTAACTGTAATTTCGGGGATGGGAAAATCTCTATGTCAGTCCAACCCACCTCTCCCACAAACCGTTTCAATATCTTATGTAGGGTTGGCTCTCTTCTGCAGGTAGTGTTAGATGAGTCCCAGTTAGGGTTCGGGGTGATGTTAAAATCACCTGTCAGAATGAGTAATCCCTGTGTGTGTGTGTGTGTGTGTGTGTAACTACTTTATCCAGGAGAGAGCTGGTACCTGGGTGTAAATGTATATTAGCTAGGATAACTTCCACATTATAAAGTCTGCCGTGAATCAGTATTGGCCTGCCCTTTGGGTCTGTCCAGGGGCCGGAGAGCTGAAATGGTGTCTGATGTGGTATCAGAATAGCCACCCCCTCTTCTGACCCTTCGATCTGAAGAGGAGTATACCGCCTGGTACCCACATTTTGCCAGCTTGTCATGTTCCACCTTTGATAGCGAGTGTCCTGCAGAAATACCAAGTCCAGTGGGTCTTTTAAGGAGGGCATTTAATGGGACTGGTAAGGCCTTTAGCGTTAAGAGAGTACAATTGTATATGTTTAGTCATCATTTGTATGTAATTTGGTACAGTTCTCAGTCTCTGTGGTTCCCCATCCACGCCCATAATGCAACAAAACTCATTGTAGACTTTGTTTGGTTTTGCAGACCTTATGTACAACTCCTGGGGAAATTAACTTGTAACTGGGAATAAACTAGGGTTAGGGAAACCATATTAAACTGTGAGGGATAAACTACCTCCAGATATGCCAACAGGGCTGTCTCTGAGGTCTGGGGGAACGAGGGGTTTCCATTTCCATGTACCCATTGGGGGATCTGAAAGGCATGATATTGACCTCTCCTAGGGTTGCTGGTCAGAATTTTGACTCTGTGAGCGTAACTAATGGCGTCATGGGTATAGGGATCTGGGATCCTGCTTTGTCTGCACATAGGCGTTGTGATGCTATTTGGCATAGTTACATCACGACTGCCTTCAATTCGCTTTGGGGGGGGGGGGACGGATGGGGCCAGCCATCCTCCTAAGGTTGGCATACAAAGCATCATCTCATTCAGGTAGATACCTGCCGGTACAACCGCCCACCATAGCATTTGCCTGTAGCATGCTTTTCGGACGCCCTGGAGAATCCCGGTCCCATTGTTACATTCGCTAATGAAAACATGGTATTTAAAATTCAGGGTAAAGTATTCCTGATTAGCTGATGGACAGGCAGACATCCACCAGTGGAACCCACACATTTGGAATAACATACCTCCCACCCCTCTTCATAGTACCACCACCCCAATATTGTTTAACCTTGCAATCCAAGCAACTCATCTACTCTCCCAAAATAATGTTACAGCAAAACTTAGTCGGATACTTCCATTAGTCACCTGAAGGCTAATATTGTTGTTTGTTTGGGCACTATAGCTGCACCACCCTATAGGCATCACCATCTACATTGCCATATTGGTTTGATTGTGAACTTCTACTAACCTCCACCTGGCTGCTGTTGTCCGGCTGTCCCAGACATATGTGGCAGTAATCAGTAGATCTTACTTCAAGAGGGTTCCTGCAGTAGGGTCTTCACATATAGGACTGCTCTCCTGGTGTCAGGACTGCACAGCAAACTTCTACAGCTAATACCCAGCGGGGACCGCCTCTGATGTCACATGAGGGGACGTTGGCGTGACTGTATATAGGGGGCGGTCTCCACGCCTGACCTCCAGTTCTTTCTCGCTGTCTACCTAAATTCGTCAGACCTCGCGGTGAACTCCGCTTCAGTTGTCCACCATTTTTTCTGCATTAGTTTCAAATTTTTCCCTGTTTTTTTTTTTCCAGATCTTTTATGTCTTTGTGTAGACCGAAGAAGTGCTTGAAGTGCGGTGATCAGATCCCGCACGGGGACGATCACTCCCGCTGCGTGTCCTGCCTGGGCCCCAAACACTGGGTGGCTGATTACGAAATTTGCCAGTCCTTTAACCAGGCCACGCTCATCTGTCACTAGAAGGCCCTCGATGCTCATCTCCTAAAACAGTGCCTTGCATCGATGGAAAAAAGAGCTCCAGGAGCTGAGTGAACACTGTTCTTTTTCTCTTGGATAGGTGAAGGAGGAGGAGGAGAAGCGCCTGAACTGGGATCATTCTCCCTTCACCCAGTGTCACCAGACAGCCGACGCCAAATTGGGAGTACTCCACCTCCTAGGTCTCCGTCCGCCCTGGCAGATTGGATGCATCCCCCGCCTTGGTCAGTGGGCAGTCAGGGAGCTCCTCTTCAGAGGATTTACTTTCTGGGCCTGTAGTAAGCTCGGCCGATAAATCTCCCTCCGGCTCTGCCACCGGGTGCATGGCCTCGGCTGACCAGCTGGACTCCAGACTCCCGTTTTAGTATTGGCCCAACCGCAACCTGAAAGTTGGACGTCCGCTCCTCCGCCCAACAGATTGATGCCGATTGGTCGGTCACCAGCTTGCCCGACATCCGCTCTTCGGTTGCTCTCCCATTGGATACTCTTGTGGTTCCTGACGTTGCACAGAGCGAGCTATCCCATGAGGGTTCTCCTTCCCGGGCCTTACTGACCCAGCCCACCATCTAATTTTTCCCTGGAGCCCCGGAACTCGAGTGCAGCTGTCCAGGAGACTTCTCCTGCGTCAGGCCAACCTGCTGAGACTTCTGCCTCCTTGGCAGACCTGTCGACAGGCATTTCTGTTCCCTTACCCCCCCCTTCTCAGATCTGATGGGCGCCTTCCGACCCCCGATGCCGGGCCAATCCCTGGTGCAAATTCCCATAGATTTGGACATGGACCAGAGACTTTTTGCTCTGATGCTGGACCCCCCGCCTGGCCCATCAGGGGTCACTGTAGAGATCCCAGGCCTGCCGATGGACCTTCATGCTCCCAGTGGTCCCTCGGCACCGCCGCTTCCTGGGCCTTCTGTCCTCCGGGCCCCTTGGGCAACTATCCTGGCTACCCGCCACCTCAGTTCCCCTACCACCCGATGCCGAGAGGGCCATCACTGGGTTACCCATCACAGGTGCCGACGCCAGGGTACCAGACGCCAGGCCACATGTACCAGGGATACCACCCATACCACTACTGGTATCAGACCCCTGGCTATCTCCCTTATTTTACGGGGTGCCCGGGCTACCAGTCTCCACCACCTCCTCTGCTGCCTCCACTTGCCCCGCCCCAGCCGGAACCACAAGGGACTATCCCGACTTGGTGGAAGGACACTAGGTCCCAGCTTTTGCAGGTGCTGGGACAACCCCAACTGGTCATGGCTGCCATCCCAACCCACAGGGCACTAACAAGGAGTCCATCTCCTAAGGACTGGATGTTTAACATGGACTTGGGTAGGTGCCTGACGGGGGTTCCCTCTGGAGCCAGTGTTACAGAGGTGGTACCGGATGTAACATCTTTTCTCAGCAGACTGGAGTCTTCCGACTCTGATTCGAACTCGGACTCTGGTCATGCGGAGCCTCATTCCCCTATAGAGTCCCAGCCCAAGGAGTCTCCCAAGTCTCCACCGGAGGATCCGTCCTTCGCGGAACTCCTCGGGTCCATACAGCAGGCCTGTGGCTGGGCATCTTAGGAGATGGACCCCAAGAGGAGGAGGCTGGCAGAACATCTGAACCTTAGTAATGTGGACCCCTTCCCTATCCCTCCATGGACAGGGCCGCATGAGAACTTGACCTCAACCATATAGCAACAACCGTCCTCCATCCCTGCAGTTTCCAAGAAAGCTGACAGGACCTATCACCCCCTGGAAGGGGCTTGCCATTTGACTACTCAGCATAAAGCCGACTCTATTGTTATGACAGTGGCCCATGATAGGTTGGCTCGGCTGAAGCACCTGAGTGCCTCCCCACTGGACAAGGAGTCCAAACAGATGACCAGTATGGCTGCAAGGTCTACGCCTGTTCTCCCTGCATCTTTCGATCTCTAAATTATGTGGCCCACATGGTGTCCTTCCAGAAGTCGACTTTATCCGACTTGGAGAAGGAACTCCAAGCCATACCAGATGAGGACCTCAGGAATATGCTTCTAGAAAAGGTAAGACTTAATCTTCCTGCTGCCATGCCTTACGGGCCACTTATGATTCTGTTGATTCAGTGGCCCGCTGCACTGCTGTGGGAGTTTACTTGAGGTGTCTGGCTTGGCTGCACCTTGTGGGACTGGAGCAAGATGTCCAAAGCACCCTGCTGGATGCCCCCTTCAGGGGTTCTGACCTTTTTGGCGGCGATGCTAATGATATAATAACGGAGCTACGAGAGAGCGGGAGGTCCCTTAAGGATGTCCGCTCAGGCCAAAAACCCAAGCAGACTTTTCATCGCCCCTAGAAGAGATGGAATAGACAGAACCAGGGCAAGCATCACGCCACCTGTTCTGGTACCCAGACTCTTCAGATGAAATCCCCAAAAGGCTGCCAGAGGTGGCAAAGCGTCCCTCCCCTCCGCATCCTGACTAGAGGAAATCCCCTCCACCTCCTCCCATATTTCTAGAGCAGCCAGTGGGGGGAAGGTTCGCCCTCCACCTGGAAGGGTGGATGGCGATAACCGCAGATGCTTGGGTACTACAGCTCATCGCAAGAGGGTATTCCATCGAGTTCCTGGACAGACCCCCGGACAATCTGCTGGACAGGTCTCACTACCCGTCAGGTCATCAAAACCTTATTCAGCAGGAAATCCAGGCTCTGTTGACAAAGTCTGCCATGGAGCGGGTTCTACCAGGGCAGATAGGAAGGGTATATTACTCCCACTTCTTCCTAGTGTCCAGAAAGATGGGAGATCTGAGACCCATTCTAGATCTCGCCTGCTCCATCCTCTTTGTGGAACATAAGAGGTTCCACATGCTAACTCTCCAGGAACTCTACCCATGCTCCAAGAGAATCCATGGCTGTGCTTGCTGGACATGCAGGATGCTTACCTGCACATTCCAGTCCTTCCGCCCACCGCGTTTCCTGAGATTCTCCTTTGAGGAGAACTGTTATCAGTTCAAGGCCCTCTCCTTTGTCCTCTCTTGGGCTCCTTGGGGTTTTGCCAAGTGCCTGGAGGTGGTGGCTGTGGTCCCACGCGCAAGGATTTATGTGTTCCCTTACCTGGACGACTGGCTGTTGTCAGGACAGTCTCATGGCAACTCTTTCCACCACCCTGGACCTCTTCTCCAGACTGGTCATCACTGTGAACTATCCCAAGTATCAGCTGTCACCCTCCCAGCGTCTTCAGTTCATCGGAGCGATGCTGGATATGGTCCAGGGCAGGGCCATTTTACCTACGGACAGGGTGGAAACTCTGATTCAGCAAGCTGCGTTGGTGTCCTCCTCCCAGTGGATCACAGTGCTCTCTGTCTTCCGCCTGTTGGGTCTCATGACGGCTGTCATCCCCACAGTTCCTTTGGCCAGTCAGCATATGAGGGTGACCCAGTGGTCCCTCAGGGTCCGGTGGGATCAGCGCTTGGAACGACATTGACCACAAGGTCTTAGTCTCCAGCAGTTTGAAGAGGGATCTCTTCTGGTGGCAGGATCTGTCCAGCCTCTCCTTGGGGATTCCCTTCCATCCCCCACTCCCCTCCATGACCTTCACGACAGATGCTTCGGGCCATGGTTGGGGAGCCCACCTGGGAGACCATTGGACTCTGGGGACATGGTCTCTGCTAGACAAGCATCTGCATATAAGCATTCTGGAGATGAGAGCTGTGCTCTGTGCTCTCCAAGCTTTCTAATCCCTCTTACTACCAGGAACACTCCTGATCCAGACCAACAACACAACAACGGTCTGGTACATCACCAAACAGGCAGGCACCCAATCGTACCTCCTTTGCAGGGAGGCAATGTGGGTGTGGTACTGGGCAGTCCAGCACAGCCTGTCGTTGATAGCGGTCCATGTTCCAGGAGTTCACTACGTCCTAACAGACAGTCTCAGCCACAGTGTCACACTGTCACACGGGCTCATGAGTGGGAGCTAAAGCAGGAAGTAGTGGAAGATCTCTTCCATCAGTGGGGTCGTCGACCAGAAATGGATATCTTCGCCTCCCCATCCAATGCAAAACTACCTAGCCTTTTTTTTTTTTTTTGTATAATCTTTTTATTAATTTTTAAAAGGTACAACAAAGACATCACACAAAAACAGACAGATGCATTTCATAATTCAGTATTACTACATTCAGAAATCAATCAACACTATTTCTCCCTTCCCAATTAATTATTCTTTTACTGCAATTGTTCATGCAGTTTCCTTAATCAGCATATCCTTTAAGTGGAGCAATAAGGTATGGAGGGGTCCATAACCTTGTCTGTATCCTCTTTCTCCAGGCCACATCATAAGTGATCTCCTCATTACTTAATGATGCTAAGAAAGGGGCCCATTCCCTATAAAAGGCGTCAGCCCTATTGCTGAGCATCAGTGACAATCTTTCCAGTGCCAAATTCTGTATCACCAACTGATGCCATTGCTGAGTAGTGGGGGGCACATGACTAACCCAAGTGTTCTGAATACAATGTCTGGCCATTACCATTAATACCCTAATCCATTGTGGCATTGGTTCCCACTCCTCTGTCTCTCCCGGGTACATACCAAACAGCCCTGTAATGGGGTCCATCTGAATGGGGTACCCTGCCATCTGCGTTATTTCTCCATAAATGTTACCCCAGATGGCCCTCAAAACACTGCAATTCCAAAAGGAATGTATATATGTCCCTCTTTCCCTTCCTCATCTACCACAGAGAGGGGAGACGGAGGGATGTGCCCTGTGTACTGCAACCGGTGGGTAATATAATCTGTGCCGAAATTTATAAAAGGCCTCCTTAAACTTATTGCATATTGAGAGGCCCATATGACCTACCAGCACTTGCCGCCAATTATCCTCTGAGATTTGACTTCCCAGATCCCTCTCCCATAGCTGCTTAACCTTCTGCGTATAGTCTGGATAACCTTCCTTCCTTCCCCAGCCTTGCCGCCTTCCCAATAAATCCCTTAGAATATATCGCTGCCCTATGTATTAACATCTCACTGGGCCCCATCCATGTGATTCCCCTTCCCTCTCCATTTTCAATAAGAAGACGCCAGTTGCAGGTTTCAAACATCTGTTGTCCTTGGAGGCCCAATCCCTGAGTAATGTCCCCAGTGTGCTTAGTGTATCATTACAGACCAGATTACCCACACACTTAGCTCCCTTCTCTCCCATTCCCTAAATCCTCCGTCCTCTAAGCCTGGTTTAAAAAAAAAAAAGAGTTCCCCTCTACTGGGAATAATAATGTTTCCCCTTTGGTGATCCCCTAGATTTCTTGACTGGGTCCCATGTTTCTAGCACTGTTTTTACTAGAGGTTACAACCCCCAGGTAGTATAGGCCTGTGAGCCTTTACTATGTAGATAAGCAGATAGGCGCCCCGGGCATCCCCATTGCTCCAGCGCAACCCAACTTGCCACTGCAGGGTGGTTTACCCAGTCTGCAATATAACGTTGTTGGATGGCCAAATAGTAATTTAAGTCTGGAAAATTAAGACCCCCTCTGGCTGTTTCCACTTTAAGTCTCTGCAGGCGTATTCTCAGCCGTTGCCCCCTGCAAATAAATTGGGTAGCTAATTTCTCTATCTTAACGATGTCCCCCCTTACAAGGCCCATAGGGATCATCTGCATGGGGTACAAAATCCTAGGTAGAATATTCATTTTCCACAAATTAATTCTCCCCAACCAAGATATGGGTAGCTGCAGCCATCTTCTCAAATCTGCCTCTTTTATTTTAATAAGAGGTGTGTAATTCATCCCATAAAGTGACCCAATTGTCCTACCCACCTTAATACCCGAATAGGTGATGTATGTCTCCCGACTCTGGATTCCCCATTTCTCATCTGCTTCCTCTGAATTAGGAAAACAAAACATTTCAGACTTACTTAGATTGATTTTGTATCCAGAGAAAGCAGCAAAGTTCTCTATCAATTCTAATAGGAGTGGCATAGACCTCTGGGGATCCCTGATAAACGGGAGCACATCATCTGCATATAGGATGACCTTATGCGCAACCTCCCCCTCCCCTGCAATACCCCGAATCCCCTGACATTGCCTTATTGCCGCAGCCAAGGGTTCCAATGCCAAAGCAAACAGCAGTGGTGATAGTGGGCACCCCTGTCGAGTACCTCTCTCCAGGACAAAGGGTTCAGTAGGTATCCCATTCACCAAGACTTGTGCTCTGGGGGCCTGGTACATAGCTCTAATCCACCTAACGTATGATTCCCCCCAGACCAAACTGGACCAGCACCTCAAAGAGGTACTCCCACTCCACCCTATCAAAGGCTTTTTCCACATCCATGGATATAACATATGTTTTTTCTTGCCCTGCCCTCCAAACTACGTTAAGCAGTCTGCGCATATTATGATAGGATAGTCTCCCCTTTATAAATCCGGTCTGGTCTGGATGAGCCAACGCAGGTAGATAGTCCTCAAGCCGCGTAGCTAGAACCTTGGCCAGGATTTTTAGATCACAATTTAATAGGGAGATCGGGCTACATGAGGCACATTCTGATAATTCCTTACCCGGCTTAGGGACTAAACATATCATAGCATCATAACAAGTGTCAGGTATCCGCAAGTGTTCCTCCCCCTTTTCCCCTTGGAACACCTCACACAATGTTTCCGCTATCTGGCCCGCTAAAGCTTTATACAATTCCGAGGGGAATCCATCTGGACCACTTGCCGTACCTTTTTTGTAACTTACCAGTGGCCTTTAAAACCCCGTCCTTTGTTATAGGTTGGTTTAATCGGCCCCTTTGGTTCACTGTAAGACTGGGTAGGTCTATCTTATCTAAAAATTCCTGTATCCGCTGTCCCCTACCTTTACATTCTGCTTTGTATAGCCGGGTATAAAACTCTTGAAAGCAGGCCCTCAGTTCCCCTGCCTCCCTATGCACCCTACCCTTAATCCCCATTATTCTAGTGGAGCATTTACCCACCTCATAAGTCTAACCATAAGCAGACCCGGTTTATTAGCATTTACAATAAAACCATGATGTTCTGGCTTCCCTTTGCACCAAGGAATTCAGTGCCTCCCTTGTAATCATTAAGAGCCGTTCTACGGTTCCCCTCTCTCCCTGGGCCACTCGCCTTTCTAGTTCTTTGAGCTGCTTCTCCAGTCCCTGCCTCTTTTCCCGCTTCTCTTTTTTGACCGTAGCCATATATGCTATTATGGAACCTCTCAGGAAGGCCTTCCCAGCATACCAGAAGACTGCTCGGGACACCCCCGACCCCGCATTAGTCTCTTTATAGAGATGCCATTGATTTAATAGGTATTCCCTAAATTCCTTATTGGGGAGCATATATGTGGGGAATTTCCATTGTGGTGGAGTATCACTTTCCCCTTGCATCCTAATCCTCCCTATCACCATAGCAGGATCCGAAATATGGATCAGGCTATGTGATATGTCTACAAGCCTGTCATTCCATTCTTGTGGGACCAAGATATAGTTAATTCTCGTCCATGCCCCATGGGGGTTCGAAAAGAACGTATACTCCCTGGCCCCTGGGTTTACCGTTCTCCACCTATTTGCCAAGTCAAGATCCAGCATACCCATCCGCCACTGATTTAATGCCTCCGACCTTCTCCCTTTACTTTCCGAATGGTCCATGACCGGGTCTAGTGTACTATTCAGATCTCCCCCCAGTACAAGGCCAGGGAACTGTTCCTTAATAAGTAGGTCCAAGAGCCCTGGGAAAAACTGCGGCTCGTATGTAGCTGGGGCATATACGTTACCAAATGTAATTTACTCACCATACACCTGCCCCACCACAAAGATATATCTACCTTCCCTATGGTCTTTCACAATTCTTTAACTCGAATGGCAAATTTTTATGTAGCAGAATAGCTACCCCTCGTTTCCGAGAGGAGTAGGAGGCAGCAAAACACTTACCCACCCATTGTTGAGCAAGTTTGGCGTGCTCTACGTCCGACAGGTGGGTCTCCTGCAATAATGCTACTTGCGTGCCCCGTGTATTATTATTATTTTTTTTTTTTTTTTTTGAGCGCTGTTAAAAGCATTGTGCGCTTGACCGGATTTGTAACCCCTCGCACACTCCAGAAGACCACAGTCAATTCTTGCTTACTAACCATAGTCAATTGTCCCCTTTCCTTGCAAATAAGAATTGACCATAGAGTCCTCCCATGCCTTATAGTACATTACTCCACTCCAAAGGCTGTAACCATCTTCGAGTAATATGAAATGCATATAACATACAGCAAAAATAACAATTAAACAACAAGATAATGAGCAATATGTCCCCCCTCTCCCCCTCCCCCAACTGAATCGTGACTGATGACTTCCCTTAGAACATACCATCCCTCCCCCTGCTTCTCTCCTCCCCGTTGAAGCTTACCCCTAATAAAACATTTATCCATTTGAGTTTTAACTGTACCAAACCCCCCACTCCCCCTCGTTGACACTAATTGCAATTTCAGCATATGTCAATATCCCCTGACGATATTTTGCCCCACTGCTCCTACCATGGCCAATAAGTTTTATATTGTATAAACAACATATTACGCTATATAGAAAATATAAACACCAACCTCAACTGAAACTTTGATGTCTCCTCGTGGTCTCGTCCCACCACTAAAGATTCAAGAATATGCAGCGGAATGCTCCCCTTCTGTGCTTGGGTCACTCTGAGCCCCCAAAGACCTTATTAGATGGCAGCCCGGTCTGACTCCCACCCATAAAGCTGTCTCCAACCCATTCGAGCCTCTCCTTCCGCTTGCGTCACCCGACTACAGTATATTATGTCTCTGAGTCGATCCACGTGCATCAGACCTTAAGTCAGTGGGAAGGGAGCAGGCTGCGCCATAAACACACGCGCTAAGCCCCCCTCCCCACATCATCCCATATGAAGTGTCCTCACCCTCCTAGAAACTGCCCAGAGTTCTTGCATTGTTTTGTCCAGAATTGCAAAGGATCCATATTATTCTAGGCGTTTTCGACTCTGTAATTACAGTCCTCTTCGGGGAAAGCACAAGTGAGTCGACTACCACCCCACATCCCCAGGATTATTACGAGACTCCGTCTCTCACATAGGAAGGGTCCAGGTCAGTTCGAGCAAGGTCTCTGTGTGCACACAGACCCCTGTATTCTTCAGCAGCTTGGGGCAAGACAAGGAATACGGGAGACATTTAAAATATTAAAATTGCAACGGCAAACAAAGCTCATTTCAGCACATTAGCGAGCTGTCTCAGCCCTATCACTTGCTCAGCTTCTTTTGTAACTCAGCCACAAATAACTCTGCTTTATCGAGCTTCCAAAAGGAGTACATCGCTCCCTCGTGTCGAATCTTCAGTATTGCAGGGTAAAGCATAAAGTTTTCAATCTTGAGATTTCTTAGCTGGGCCATAAGCGGGTTGAATGCCTTCCTCTTTTGAAGGAGCCGTAGGGAGTAATCCTGTGAGATGAATACACGTGCCCCTTCATATTCCAATCCCCCTTTTCCTCTAAAAGCTCTGAGGATCGTCTCCCTACCCTGAAAGGAGTGAAATCGATCAATTATCTGCCGTGGGGGCTGGTCTCCCGGTGGTCGAGGCATCACTGCTCCAGCCCTTTCTAACTTGAAGCATCCGTTTTTGGCTGTATTCCCAAGAGCTCCGGGAGGATCTTAGCACAAAAGCCCATTATATACCCTTTCTCTGCACCTTATGGCAAACCCCTAAGGCGCAAGTTAAGGCGCTGATAATACTTTTCTTGTAGTCCATTGCATCTTTTAAATCCTCAAGCTCTTTTGCAGTCGCGACAACTTGTCTTGAGACCTCTGTGTCTCATCCTCCAAGCGTGAGATCGCCCTCAGCCTCCTCGATCCGGTTAGAATGCGTGGTCTGCTGTTCCAGCACTTCTTGCAACTTGAGGTTGATTTTACCCTCCAACTTTAGCAGTCTGGGCTCCAGCGCTGCAATCACTTGACCTCGGGTCACTTCACGGCCCAATGCTCTGATCCGCCGAAAGGAATTTTGCCCGCACTTTCGCCCGATGTAGAGGCCGTGGGAGCTACTGACTTTTTTCCCTGATGTACCAGCGATCCGTTGACTTTTCCAAGTATTAGACACGAGATGTTCCTCCATGGTACTTTTTCAAGAAGACTGATGCCAGTTTAGTGATTAGAGGTCAGCTTTCTCACACAAATTTTATCTTTTAATCAGCCGTTAGCACAGAGCAGCATGGTGGTACGTCTATTCCGCTAGGTGCTCATCAGCACCCCCCCCCGGTAGTTGTTCCCTACCCAGCTTTTGATTACCTGTTCCCTGTCGTCATGTTTTTTGGCAAGATGCGCTGTCTCTATCCTGGACAGGGAGATTTCTGTATGCTTTCCTTCCCTTCCCTATTCTACAGCAGGTTCTGCTGAAGCTTCAGGCAGAGGGGGCTCACATGATTCTCATAGCCCCTCTTTGGCCTTGGCAGATATGGTTCCCTCTGCTGCAGCAGCTGACGTTGGAACCCCTGGTATCTCTTCCTCCCTCCCACGACTTTCTGTCTCAGGAGCAGGGCAGCCTGGTTGCATCCGAGCCTCGGGTCTCTCCGTCTGCATGCTTGGTACCTTTGGACATAGCTGTCTCATGCTTCTGCGTCTCTTCCTGAGTTGCTCAGGTCCTAGTGCAGGCCAGAAAGCCTCCACTAGATCTACGATGCCATGAAGTGGAAGAGATTTTCTGTTTGGGCCATGGGCAAAGGCTTGGACCCCTTTTCTTGCTCAGCCCCCTAGGTCCTTGAATACCTCTATTCGGGCCTCAGTTATTCCTCTCTGCGGTTTCCGCTTACCACCTTCTGGTGGAGAGCAAAACCCTCGCTCAGTTGGGTTTACCTATAGTGCTGCGACATCCACCGCGCTGATGTCCCCGACAGTGACAGCCGCAATGCTGAGTGTCGGCATTGCACTGTCGAGGATGTCTCGGTGCTCTGTCGTCCCACACCCCTTGGGCACTAGGGATACAACTCCGAGTCGGAGTTGTCTCGGGGAAGGGGATGAAACACCGGCCGAGGCAGTCCCAGTGCCAGCAGAGACCATTACAGTGACCCAAGATTTTTGCTTGATTTCTGTTGCTGTGATGGTCTTTGCACTAGTGGTTTCGCTCTACTGTTGGCATACCGCTCAGTTGGAGGTTTCCAAAACCTTCCTTAAGGGGATCCTCCACCTTAAGCCTCTGGTCCGTAATCTGGTTACCCCCTGGTATTAGAATTTTTTATTTTGGAGAAACTCGCTTTGCCCCTTTTAAGCCGGCAGCAAGTTGCTACATGCACTGTTTGTCCTGGAAAGTACTCTTTTAGTTGCTGTCGCTCAGCCTCAAGGGTTTCGTAGAGCTTGACCCTCATTTGTAAGGAACTATATTTGATTTTCCAGAGACCAGATGGCTCTCAGGATCAATCCTTTCTTTCTTCCAAGGTAGTCTCGAATTTACTTTGAACCAGGATGTTCAACTGCGTATATTACCCAGAGTATTCCAGTGGGGGGTGGGGTGGTGATACCTTCTGCAAACTTCAGACGCTCATCAGGATTCTGAGATATTGTATTTCTAGGACCAAAGAGGCTCGTAGGTCCGACCAGTTATTTGTGGCTCTCGCACTCAAAATGTCAGGTACAGCCATTGAAACGGGGTTTGTCTAAATGGTTGGCTAACTGCATCTCATACATCTATCAGAAGTACGAGAAGCCCCCTTTGGGACGCGAAGGCCACTCAACCCAGGGCATGGCTGTTTCGCGGCCTTCCTGAGAAATGTGTGTGCTGGGCGGATATTTGTGCTGCGGCCACTTGGTCTTCTCTCCATACCTTCACCAAGCATTACAGTCTGGACATCGCCTCTAGGCGTAGAGACGGTTTTGGCCTCGCAGTTCTGCAAGGCCTCTTGTCCTAAGCAGACCTCTAGTTGGCAGACGCTTCCTCCTCCTGGAACTTAGTCTGACTCCTTTTTCTTTGACTGCTTTGTATTCAGTCCTATATGTGAAGACCTCTACTGCAGGAACCCTCTCGAAGTAAGATACAACAGTTACGTAACAACTTACCATACCAGTAGATCATCGAGAGAAGTTCCTGCAGTAGGTCTCGATTTCCCTCCCACCTTCCCCCAGCTCCTGTTTTTTTCCTCTTTTCCTTTCCCAGGGCTTTGTTTCAGGAGTTTCTACTCCTTTTTTCATGTTTCCTCTTTCGAGGTCTCCGGCGGGAGAACTGGAGGGCAGGCGTCGGGACTGCCCCCTATATACAGTCACGCCGACATCCCATCATGTGACGCTGGGGGTGGTCCCCACTGGGTATTGCTAGCTAGAAGTTTGCCGTGCGGTCCTGACGCCAGGGAGTGCAGTCCTATATGTGAAGATCTACTACAGGAACCTCTCTCTCAAGATCTACTGTTATGGTAAGTTCTGCGTAACTGTTATTTGCATTCTTATGTATACCTAGGGCAGCTCTAGTACTTTCCTGTCTGCTTTGTTGTGCTGACTGAAAGTGGCTACTGGTCTCTCCCCAAGCTAGGAATTTGCTTTCAGATATTTCTGTGATTTTACTGCCCATTGTCTAAGCACCTTGCCAATGCAGGTGGAGGCTTAAGTAGCAGATGCCCCCTACTACCCAATTTCTAATCTGTTATTAGGAGACTGTAACTAATTCAAGCAGCACCACACACACACACCACACGTGCGCGCACTCTATTTATAGGCATGGGGACCCCACACTTCTATAAAATACTAAAATTGCTAGTTCAGCCTGGGGAATGGATTACTACATGTATCTGGAGCTTACAACAGATATGCTGACGATCAGATGCATACAAGATACTGGCATTATCTGTAGTCTTTGGTCCAGCAGCCCCCGAGCTAGAACTTCCTGATATTATGCCATGGAACCCAGGCCCCCATACAGTGTTGTGTGTCTGCGCTTGGTTTCAAGTCTCCTGGTGCTTCACAATACATTGCTGTTTAGCTGGTGGGTAAGTGCATATTGTTTCTGTAGGATTCCTAAAGTGGCCTCCCCATGCCCCCTCTTGCCTCCAAGCACTCATAATCTGGTATGCGTACTGCAGGTGGAAACTAATTGTGTCAGGGTCTGGTGTGGGGAACCAATTTCCCAGTACAACCCCATGTTGCCGGCACCATCTTGTCTGTGCCACGAGGGGAAGGCCCGCGGCTGCGAGTGCTCTCACCCACCCTAAGATCCCCAGACTCTGGCACCCATCAGGTCAGTAATGCAAAAATCTGTTGGGATATGCAGTAAATGCTGGCCCTAGCACTATCATCTGACACAGTATCCCTGCTGCACACTGCCTGTTACTAACTCTAAACGCTTAAGCTGGGAGTATTAGAGGAGTTAGTATCTCGATACTTTAGGCAAACTATAATTGGGTTGGATTGAGGGGGAATTGGGAGACTCTTGGAAAAGCATGGCATCCTTAGGAGGGAGCTTACCGGACTTGCCTCCGGAGAACAGTCTGCCCAGTCTTCAGACCTTTTCACGGGTGGACCGGTTTAGTGTGGAAGAAACGTCAGTGCTGCATTTCAGGGATGCTACAGTTTTTTGCAAGTCTGCAGCACCCTGTAGCCTTCTTTGTTGTTTGGAGTAGAGTTCTGCCAAAGCTTTTGGCTAGCTTGGATGCTTAGCGGTTGATGCATCGTTCAATTTCTGTTAGGTGGACTGTCATTTCCTTTTTAGTTAGTTCTGCAGTTGTCTCCTCCGTAGTGTCAAAGGTTCGGATACCATCCATTGAAAAGACCACCAGCTTTGAAGGATATGATCTGAATTTTTTTTTTTACATTTTATGCCCCATTCTCCCCCACCCATTTTGCCCTCCCACGCCCGGTCGAGAGGTGGAGGCACGTGCACGCCTGTGGCTTAAGACACCAAGCCGGGTACTTTGCCGCCTGCCTGCCCACACTGCCCATGAGACCTCCACTCTGAGGGCGGCAAAACTACGGGGTTGGGGGCTACCCAAGATCCTTCCCAGGACAGGAGAGCTGCTTTTATATTAAAATACTAAAAGCCAGCAGAATAGGCCAAATGTGGTCTGTCTTGTCTGCTCGAAAGCCAGCAACCTAATGGCTGCTCGCCTTACCATCCCCCCCAACCCCCAAGAGGGTCTTCATTTGTTTCAATTTCCCCTTGTACCTATCCCATCCTTTCTTGAAGCCCTCCACTGTACCCTCTTTTACCAGTCTCCCAGGCAGTGCATTCCATGGCTCCACCACCCTCTCGGTGAAAAAATGCCTCCTATGCTCCCCCCTATAATTTTTCCTCCCTCCAGCTTCCACTCATGGCCCCTGGTTGTTCCCCCCCTGCTTTAACCCAAACAGCTCCTTTGTTCCACTCCTGGTTATTCCCTTTACATACTTGAAAACCTCTATCATGTCTCCCCTATCCCTCCTCTCCTCCAGTGAGTAAAGCCCAAGCTCTTCCAATCTCTCCTCATAAGGCCTCCCCTCCATGCCCTGAATCATCCTGGTTGCTCTCCTCTGAACCCTCTCCAGCAGTACTACATCCTTCTTCAGATGGGGTCTCCAGAACTGTACACAGTATTCAAACTGCGGCCTGACCAAGGCATTATACAGAGGGAGGATCACCTCCCTTCTTCTGGACGTAATACCCCTGGCTGTGCAGCCCAGTATCCTGTTTGCTTTGGCTGCTGTTCTTCTACAATTTTCAGTTATTCATTTTGACATCTACTACCACCCCTACATCCCTTTCTCCCAATGTAGTTTGCAGTGTGACCCCCCCCCCCGGGTGTATACATGACCGGGGTTTTTAACCTCCAAATGAAGTACCTTACTTTTCCCGGCATTAAATTTCAGTCCCCACCTCCTTGACCACCCCACCAGGGTATCCAGATCCCCCTGGACTGACTCCCTCACTTCTACACAATCCACCAGCGCTTCCAGTTTTGAGTCATCCGCAGAGAGACTCAACCTATTATTAACCCCCCTCCCTATATCCGAGACGTAGGCATTGAACAAGAGTGGCCCCAATACTGAACCTTGAGGGACCCCACTGATTACCTTCCTGGGGGAGGAGAGTATTCACCTACCATTACCCTCTGTAAACACCCCGAAAGCCAATTCTTAACCCAAATAAGCTCCTGTCCTCCCACCCCCATCTCCCCCTTTTGCTATCAAACCATTATGAGGCACTGAATCAAACGCCTTGCTGAAATCTAGGTATAGAACATCCACCGGCCTATGTCTATCCAAGGCTCCTGTCACCCAATCATAAAACTCTACAAGGTTGGTCTGACACGATCTCCACGGGACGAAGCCATATTGTTTATCATCCTGGTGTCCTAACCTTTCCAACTGCTTCCCAAGTCTTTCCTTGATAAAGCCGTCCATTACTTTACCTACCACAGACGTCAGACTGACGGGCCTGTAATTTCCCATCTCCCCCGAGACCCCCTCCCTTATATATAGACACCACATAAGCCACCCTCCAGTCCTGTGGCACCCATCCCATCTGCAGAGAGGTATTAAAGAGTGCAGCCAGTGGAGCTGCCAGTACCTCCGCCAAATCCTTCATAACTCTTGGATGTAATCCATCCGCCCCGGCTTTATTGGTTTTAGTTTCCAAAGGGCATCCTCACCCCATCCACTGTGATTCCCACCCCCCAACCCCAATCACCCCTGATGCAACCTTCCTACTCCATCTTGGTCTCTGCCAGCTTGTACCCAGCCTCTTTCCATCCTCTGGTCTTAGACAGAGACTGACCTCTCTCACCTTTGCTGATGCAGCTTCTCTCCCATTAGACTGTATGGATCCCTTATCACCCTCAGCAAAGATTGAGGCAAAGTACTCATTTAGCACCTCTGCCTGATTTCCCGGATATCCTTAGCCAGGTTTTTCTCCATTCCTGCCTCGGTGCCCCTCACCCTCCTGGTAACCTTCCTGGCCAATAATATGTACTCCCTCGCTCTTATCCTCCCTGTCACGTTTAAAAGCGTGCATAGGCAGCCTTTTTATCCCTCACCGCCTCCTGCACCCCAACTGATTCACCAACATGGCCTGCTAGTTCCACCATGCTCACGCTTTACTTTAGTACAGAACCTTGTAGCCTTTGCACCCCTTTGTTTAATGGTCTCCCACAAACTTTCAGCATCCATATCCAGCTTAATCATATCTAACCTCCCTAGTATCTTACCCATACCCACAAAGTCCGCCTCCTGAAATCAACCACTACTGTATGAGTGCGGTCCCCCATGCAGGGAGGAACCAAACTGTGGCGTGGTCACTCCCGCCAGTGGACTGCACACCTCCAGGCCCCTTATCTGTTCACTATCCGCTAGAACAACATCCAGTATCCGCCCTTCTCTAGTAGGTTTCCCCACCTGTAGGACCAGGAAGGCATCCTGAAAGACATCCATCAGTCTCTGTTCCCTGGTTACAGAGGATGTCATGGTGTCCCAGTCTGCCCCCGGCATATTAAGATCACCCATAACCACCACCCTACCCTTCCCAAGATCACAATGACCCTTGATGTTTTCAACCAACTTATCCTCCAGATCCTCATCTATTGTAGGGGGCCTGTATACCACCCCTATCTTCAATTTCTTCCCTCCCCTCGTTTGCCGGGTTTCCCAGATTGCCTCCACACCCCCCCAGCCTCCTCAACTCCAATAAACGTTGTCATTTCTGACTATTAGCGCAACCCCACCCCCTTCCCACTTCTCTTCTTTCTTGAATATCTTGAAGCCCTCTACGTTAGGGTCCCAGTCATTTCTCTGAGTGGCCCATGTCTCAGTAATTGCTTCTACATCCGCTGTTCCCTCAGCCAACATAGCCTGGAGCGCAGGCATTTTATTGCTTATACTTTGACATTGATCAGGACTGTCCTCCACTCTAACTTTTCCCTCTCACCATTCCCCTCAACCCCATGCAGTCCCTTTTCTGCCCAGTTTTCTTGAATTTGCAACATATTTATGGCTGCTCAATCCTTGTTGCTTCCTCCCCCACAACCCCTGGATGAGCCATTCTCAACCCGGTCACCAGCACAGTGCGAGGTGTGGCATCCGCGCCTCAGTCCTCAGTGCCACCGGGCTGGCCCTGGTGTTCTGAATTTTAAACTGTGTTGCCTCAGCGTCTCCAGGCTGTAATGGGAGGTGGGCAATCATAATTAATTTTTTTTTTTTTTGTAATGCCTCCTTACTGGCCCCATAGGACCTCTGTCCAGCGTGGACACGGACTGGCTTTCTCCTGCTCTGCCCAAGATCCTCCGACTGGACCTCCATCCCAGGGTGCTCTTGTACCTCACCTCAACTTGACCAACCCCCCCAGCTCTGAGTCCTCCGAGGTGGGACCGCCAACTCCTCCGGCACTGTAGCTATAATCCAGTAGGCAGCCAGAGTGAGGGTGAGAGTTGGCAGTCGGCCGGATGGATTCGGCGAAGAGCATGGTTGCTATCCGTAGGTCCTGCCTTCTCCTTCCCGGGTGCCAGGATTTTCTGATTTTCATGATTGGTCTCCCCCATGAGGCACGGTCATGTAATGGCGCCCAGCTTTGACTGGCGCGCTACCCGCCTGCAGACGCCATGCTGCACGTGCCACGGCCTCCTTGGCTGTGGTGCTCCCAGTCTCCACTGGGAGTCACTAGACTTGTGGAGTCCACAACCCATCCTCCCCAGCAGAGAAGCTCAGTCCTCCAGATGCTCGATCCTCTCCTTCCCCGACCACCCCGGCACCCTGTGTTTGCTCCTGAACATGGGTCGCCGGCGTGGTGTGAGGTAAGGGAGATGCCTCAGCTCTCAGCGCCACCGGGCTGGCTAGGGGGGTGATCATTATTGATGTAGATTCATGTGGTACGGTAGTTCACTACCCCCTTTTTCCCGCGCTTCATGAAGCACCAGTTTCTTTTCTTGGGTACCTCAGCAACTTTGTGACTGTGGATCGAGGTCTGGAGTCCGTCCAGTTTGGTTTCGGGCCGAGTGCCCAGTGGGTCCTTTCCATTTCCAGAGTGCAGGAGAGAGGTATCTGTAACTCTGTTTGTAGAAATTGCTGTAAGAATTGGATCATGGTGGATACCTTCTCCCCCTCTGGTATTTCTGAGATGCAGGGGTTATTTATTCTATTGCGGGGCTCCGTGTCCTCCGCTCTCTCCTGTAGGGCTCTGATTGCCTGGTGCAGCTGAACAACCGCCCTCTTAGTAGAGTCCAAGTGGGAGTTGGCTGTTGAAATCTGCTCTTCTGATGCATCCTGGCATTTTTCCAGTTTGTCAATGTCAGTGTGGAGGGCAGATGTTGGGTGCATCTCTAAAGTCCCGAAGCTCAGTTAAAATTAGAGCCATCTGTTTTTGTGGGGCCCTGGTTCCGATGGCATCTGCTCATGAGGGCCTTCATCTGTTGGGGATCAGGAGTCCTCGCTGTCCATATTATATCCTTCCCATACGCAGAGCCTTCTGGTGATGGAGTGCGACTGCCCTCTTTCCTCTAGGCATAGTTACTTGTTGCTGTGAGTTGGATGCCGTAAATTTTTGCTTAAATCGTGATGCTTGTTATATCTGATAATCTAGGTAGAGGCGGAGCTCTGTTTCTGTGGTGCTTCCAGGGGTATGACGTCACCGGACGTCCCCACTTCTGTTATGTAAACTTCAATCAGTAGGGCTGGCAGCTACCTAAACGATAAGCAGCAATTGATCCAAGTAGGAAAAGCCCTATCTATTTATTTACTTGGATACAACCTTTGAGCAAAAGCTCATTACATAGGTTCCACATCAGAACTTAGTAGAAACAGACAGTTAACTTACAGGAACAGAACAAATTGGCAGGTAATTGAGTACAGGTGAATTACAATGTGTTTTTCCTAGTTAAATAAATGGCTGATACTGGCAGACGTCAATGAGAAAAACTGGGAAAATGCAGGGTACATAGATAAATGCATAGCGAGCAAAAAAGGATAACCTCGTCAGGAAGCACTGGGTGACAGTCAAAGCAGGCTAGTGGGGTAGAGGAAGCCGGCCTAGCTGATGTCTGGAAGGAGACGTGCAGTAAGTGACAATGAAGAGGAGGAGGAGAAGGGGTGCAGGTATGGGAGGGTGGGGTATTGGGGCAGGAGTGTTAAGTGCTGGAGGTGGCAACTGGTCAGGTGTTATCAGATGATGCAGGCTAAGTGCCGAGCGGCTATGCTAGAGGGGGCTTGTTGGTGGCACACAAGTGGCACTTGCGAGTTGATAACGCAGGTTGCGTTTGAATGAGCCTATTGAGGTGGTTGAGCTGAGATCCAGCTGGAGTGAGTTGAACCAAAGCAGAGCACGATGGGCAGAGGCACGCTGTGCTAAGGCCGTGTGCACCTAGGGACACTGAAGACTTGAGTGTTTGAGCTCCTGGTATTGCAAGTTGGTTGATACGGGATGAGCAGGTTCCCGACACTAGAGGGCAGTAAGCCAAGACATATCATCTTAGCTAGCAAGTAGGTTTGGTAACGGATTCTGTCATGTAGTTGAAGACAGTTGGCTTGTGTGTAAAGATGACCGGTGTGTGTTAGGCGCTCAGTGCCTGTAAGAAGTCGACAAGCCTTATTCATGGTTATTGTGATGCGACATAGGGCCATATCTGTGGCTGACACATAGATGGCCAGGCCGTAGTCAACAAGTGCGAATATTGAGTTGCGAATTGCCATGTTGGGGACATCCAACTTTAGCAGGCATTTGACACAGTCCCCGCATAAAAGATTGATAATCAAGTTAGCCAGCCTGGGGAGTGGGTCCCAGGGTGGTAACCTGGGTAGCAAACTGGCTGTATAACAGGACACAGAAGGCAATAGTGAATGGAACCCATTCCGAAGAAAAGGGGGTCACTAGTGGAGTACCTCAGGGCTCAGTACTAGGTCCAGTCCTCTTTAACATCTTTATAGGTGACATTGCAGAGGGTCTGGAGGGAAAGGTATGCCTCTTTGCAGATGATACAAAGATCTGTAACAGAGTTGATACACAAGGGGGTTAGAAAGGATGTGAAGGGACTTGGCAAGGTTGGAGGAATGGTCAGACATATGGCAACTTAGATTCAATGCAAAGAAGTGCAAAGTAATGCACCTGGGAAACAAAAACTCAGGAGAAGAGTACACAATAGCAGGGGAGGTACTAACAACAACAAAAATGGAAAGGGACCTGGGGGTAGTCATATCGGATGATCTAAAGGTGGGTAAGCACTGTGAGAAGTCAGTAAGGAGAGCCAGGGGGATACTGGGATGCATAGGAAGAGGCATCACAAGTAGAAAAAGGGAAGTGGTTATCCCTCTGTACAGACAGTTGGTGAGACCCCATCTGGAGTACTGTGTGCCGTTTTGGAGACCTCATCTACGCAAGGACATAGGATGGAAGCAGTCCAGAGGAGGACAACTAAAATGGTGCAGGGTCTGCATCAGAAACCATATGAAGAGACATTGAGAGAGCTTAATATGTATACCCTTGATGAAAGGAGGGACGGGGGGACATGATAGAAACCTTCAAGTACCTCAAGGGAATCAACAAAGTCCAGGAGGGTAGCATCTTTCAGAAAAAGAGATGTGTAAGAAGAAGGGGGCACAATTTAAAGATAGAGGGGGGACTGCTCAGGGGTAATGTGAGGAATTTTTTTTTTCACTGAGAGTGGTGGATGCATGGAACCGCCTTCCTGGGGAGGTTGTTGGGTCTAAAACAGTGGGGGAATTCAAACATGCATGGGACAGACATAAAGCAATTATAGTGGGAGGTGGCAGGAAGTAGGCTGTTGGTTAACTAGAATCTGCAGCTTATCCAGTAGGTAGGGAAATGGGCAGATTGGGTGGGCCAAGTGATCCTTATCTGCCGTCAAAGTCTATGTTTCTATCCAGTGTGTGGCAGTGTTTGTGCCGGTAGAGCATGCCAATTCTCATGTTAATTGCTTTTGCAGTATTGGCAATGTGCGAGGGGCAAGACAGGTTGGAGTCTGAAGTAATGCCCAGATATCTGAACTCCTGTACTAGGTCGAGGAGGTGCCGTTGTTATTCTTAATGGAGAGTGGGTATGTTTTATGCCTACTCTGAAGATTTTGAACAGGATTGACTTGTTTTTTTTTTTTTTTTTTTTTTTTGTAGTTCATCACTAACTTGTGATCTTACTCTGAGGGCTCTTGCAGGTATCATGGCCATAGGACTGACGCCGCAGGCGGCAGGACCCCAGAAAATTTCTAGCCAACAGTCCCTAGCGAGGGACCGCCCCCTAGTCAGGTGACCGGCGTTGGGAGACGTTGGTATAAAGAGGCGGTCTCTGATGCCCGCCTTCCAGTTCTTTCCCGCCGTTAGCTCGTGCAGCGCCTCACGGAAAAGTTTGTGCTTTGTCAGCCCCATCTTCGTCGGTTTTACCGAAATAATTTGTTTTTTTTGACTAACGTCGGGTACCATCGTCGGTGTATGTCGTCCCCTACTCCCTCCGAGCACAAAAAAATACACGACTGCATGCGGCGCTAACCACCGCTGACAAGGACGGCCATTCCTTGTGCCTGTTCTGCCTAGGCCCTGATCACCGGTAGAAGTGCCAGCACTGCCTCAGCTTCAACATGGCTACCGGAAAGGTGGCAGCAATCCCAAAGCCCATATTTTGAAGAAAAGATGAGTTCAATGGAGAAGGAGCTCAAAACTGAGGCAGGCATCGACTTCCCGAAGGCCATCGGAAGAAGAAGGATAAGGAGAGGCACCAGGACAAGGGTTCCTTCATCGCATCTCCCTCGGACGCCGACACAGGTAACGCTCTCTGGGGACCGCCCTCGATGGCCGCCTCGAGGTTCTCGAGGGGCGCCAGCCCACCCGTCTGGCTCGCTCTCTGGCCTTGCGGGCACCTTCGGCAATTGGAGGCCTCCACCCCCGGTTCGGCCGCAGGCTCACTGCCTACTGGCGTGGGCGACTTGGGTAAGTCAGGCGTCGGCTCCTCCGACATCTGCGCGGAGAAGGCTGGTAAGATGCACGACCCTACGGGGCCGCGCGCAGCCTCCACTCCACCGGACCAGGCCGATCCTTCTCCTCGGCTTGCCTCCGGTGATGGCTCCCATAAGCCGGATGCCGGCTCCTCCTGCGCCTGCTGGGAGCTCGCGCCTCGCCGCACGTTGGTTTTTCTGACGTTCGTCCGCGAAGGAACCGATGACGGACCCCCCCACGCCTGGCCGCATTCGTTCCCCGAGCCTTCGCTGCCATCTGGGGACCAGAGTCCCCCAGCCCGACCCCTCGGAATTTTTCCTCCATCCCCGGGCGACGCTGGGGATCTTCCTCCTCTGTCAGACCGTCCTCCGGTTGGTGCGTCGGATCTGACGCCGGTTCCTCAGACGCCAGCCCCGACGCCGGTTCTACGGACTCCGGGAGACATCCCGCTTCCGGATGTCCCTCCTCCGCGCCCTCCAGTGTGGACCCACCCGTGAGGCCGCTGGCCGGGCCATCTGCTCCGGCAGCTCCCCTGGCTCCCGGGTACCCTCCGTCTTATGCGACACCGACGTACCCGGAACTACAGTATCCAGCGCTGCAGTACCCGACGCCACAATACCCGACGCCGGGCTTTCTGCAGCCAGGTTTTGGATACTCTCCATACGGGTACAACCCGTATCCTTATCCCCCACCTCCTCCTCCACCGCCCCCACAGCCGCTGGTGGACCTGCAGGAGACTCTGGCCTTCCAGTCTAGAGACTGGTCCACCTTCATCTGCAAGGGACGGGTTACTATTCCCATTTCTTCCTGGTCCCAAAGAAGACAGGAGATCTCAGACCAATTCTGGATCTCAGTTCCCTGAATCTTTTCGTAGAATACAAAAGGTTCAGGATGCTCTCTTTGCAGAGCCTTCTGCCCCTTCTCCGGCCGGGTCAATGGCTGTGTTCTCTGGATATGCAGGATGCTTACCTGCACATTTCCATTTGCCTGTCCCACTGCAAATACCTTCGTTTTGCGTTCAAGGGGGACCACTACCAATTCAAGGCGCTCCCGTTTGGTCCGTCCTCGGCTCCCTGAGTATTTACCAAATGCCTGGCAGTGGTGGCAGCCCACCTGCGTACCAGGGGAGTGCAGGTTTTCCCGTACCTGGACGATTGGCTCCTGGTGGCCTCGTCCAGGGAGGAACTCCTGCTCTGCCTCTCCCTTACCCAGCAGGTTTTTGCCTGCCTGGGTATTACCATCAGCCATTACAGGTCTCATCTGGTCCCATCCCAGAGACTACAGTTTATTGGGGCGATTCTCAGTACAACCACGGGCAAGGCCTTCCTGCCTCCGGACAGGGCATCCACCCTCCAGACCCAAATAAGTCTGCTGTCTGACCGCAGGAGGGTCTCTGCAAGGTCGGTCCTTCGCCTTCTCGGGCTCATGGTGGCAGCTATCCCGACAGTTCCTCGTGCTCGGCTCCACATGAGAGTTTCTCAGTGGACTTTACGCTCCCAATGGGATCAGTTAGTGGACGACCTAGATCACCCAGTTCTGGTCTCCTTGCCGATGCTTCAAGACTTGCAGTGGTGGATGGTTCGAGAGAACCTGTTTCGGGGAGTTCCTTTCTTTCGTCCTCCCCCTTCCCAGACTCTAACCACGGACGCCTCGGGCGAAGGTTGGGGAGCCCATCTAGGCTATCATCGGACCCAGGGCTCCTGTTCCAAGCTAGAACAGGCTCTTCACATCAATGTGCTCGAGCTTCGGGCAGTGTTGTACGCTCTCCAAGCCCTTCACCAATACATTCTTCCCGGCCACCTAGCCATCCAGACGGACAACATGTGCTTGGTTTGGTACATCAACAAACATGGAGGGACTCGGTCCTACCCTCTTTGCAGGAGTCAGTGAGGGTTTGGGATTGGGCAACACAAGACAACCTTCACCTCACGGCAATTCCACGTTCCGGAGTCGACAACACCCTGGCAGGCAGGCTAAGTCGCTCTTCTGCTCTGACTCCACAGTGGGAACTGGACCAAGGGTCTTAGACAATATCTTCGACTTTGGGAACACCACAGGTCGCCTGTTTACATCCCTCTAAGCGGAAAACTTCCTTCGTCTTCTGCTCGCTCATTCCAGAGCGAGGCACTTTGGAAGCGGCAGCTCTTTCTCCTGAACTGGAAGGACAGATTCGTCTATGCCTTTTCCCCAATTCCACTTATCCACGAGTCTTGCAGAAACTAGCTTCAGAAGGAGCGAATGATTCTGATTGCTCCTTCTGGCCCAGGCAGTTTGGTTTCTCTTCTACAACAATACTCGGAGGATCCTCCTCTCTCCTCTTCCTCTATCACGAGGTTTACTGACCCAGGATCAGGGGACCCTGGTCCATCCAGGTCTAAATCCCTCAGCTGCATGCATGGCTCCTGCAGGCTTAGCTCAATCCGTTTTGGGGTGTCTCCCCAAGTGGCGGAGATTTTGGTGGAGGCCAGAAACCTCCACCAGATCCACTTCGCCATGAAGTGGAAAAGATTCACTATTTGGGCGCTTCCAAGAACGAGGAACCCTTTTCCTGCTCAGCAGGGCTTCTGCTGGAGTATCTCGTCATCTGTTTGACCTGGGTCTCAGTCATTCTTCTCTGAAGGTACACATGGTGGCCATCTCTGCCTATCATGTTCCCTTTGCAGACAAAACTTTGGCTCAATTGGAGGTCTCTAAGACCTTTCTCAGAGGGGTCCTCCATCTGAGGCCCTCCATCCGGACTCCTGCTCCCCCTTGGGACTTGAACTTTGTTCTCGAGAAACTTACTCTCCCTCCCTTCGAACCTGCAGCTTCTGCGGATTTGAAGTTCCTTTCGTGGAAGATTCTCTTCTTGGTGGCCATTACTTCTGCTCGGAGAATTTCCGAGCTCCAGGCTCTGATGTGTAAAATCCCATACTTGATTTTTCACAAGGAACATGTTGCTCTTCGCATGAATCCTAAGTTTCTTCCTAAAGTAGTAGCAGAGTCTACTCTAAATCAGTCCATAGAGTTACCTGCCTTTTTCACACAGTACTCTAATCAAGGGGAGTATTTACTCCATACTATGGATGTTCACCGGATTCTGAGATACTACACCAACAGGACGAAGGATCTCAGAAAGACTGATCAATTGTTTGTCTCTTTTGCTCATAAAAGGGAAGGCAATGCTGTTTCCAAGCAGTGCCTATCAAAGTGGTTGGTTGGCTCATTGCATCACTTTCTGTTATGACAAATACAACAAGACCCTCCCAGGTCAAGTAAGAGGCCACTCCACAAGAGGAGTAGCTGCCTCAGTGGCTTGTTTCAAGAATGTGTCTGCGGCAGACATCTGTGCTGCCGCCACCTGGACTTCCGTCCATACCTTTACTAAACACTACAGTTTGGATGTTGCCTCTCGCCGTAGAGCAGGCTTTGGGCTGGCTGTTCTGCAAGGCCTCCTGTCTTGAGGCTTGCACAGCTAGAACTGCTTTTTGGAGTAGTTTTCCTCCTCCCGGTGCTGCTCTTCATTCCAGACTGCTTGGGATTCAGTCCTGTATGTAATTACCTACTGCATGAGCCCTCTCCAGTAAAGATGGTACAGTTACGTAGAACTTGCCGTAACGGTAGATCTTCGAGAGAGACTCTTCGCAGTAAATGTCCTTCAGCCCTCCATCCCCTAGGCTTTTTCCAGCTCCTTTTCCAGTGAGAAATACCGCTCCTCTCTCTCGTCCGGCCTTTACTGGCCCGTGGCGAGAAAGAACTGGAAGGCGGGCGTCTGGGACCGCCCCTTTATACCGACATCTCCTGACGCCGGTCACCTGACATGGGGGCAGTCCCTCACCAGGGACTGCTAGCTAGAAATGTTTCAGTGGGGTCCTGCCACCTGCCGGCATCAGTCCTATATGTAATTACCTGCTGCAAGAGCCTCTCTCAAAGATCTACTGTTACGGTAAGTTCTTGCGTAACTGTACTTTCCTCAAACCATTTTCCGTAGATGTAAAACCATGCTGTAACTTCTCCAGATGATCTGGCAGGAGTCACTGGTAAATGTGGCTACCTAGTGCCGCCATGCTGGGCGTATGTGAAGTGTGGCGAACTCTGTTTGTTTGTCGCCTGTTTCTCCGTTTGTTTGCCGCCCGTTCGTTGCTTGTTTGCCTCTCCTTTGTCCAAGGGTTCTCCCGTTTTAATTATTACAATTTTCTTACTTGTTTTGTCTTGCTTTGCCCCGCGTTATTGTTTTCCTTTGCTCAGCCACCTATGAGTACTTGCTTCGGGCCAGATAGAGCTGGTGGCTGAAGGGCTGACTGTCTACTACCGAATGTTACCAGGGTGATCACCGACTGCCTCGTAGTGTGCACTGTGACCATCCAGTCTTGCCCTGATACCGCTCCGAATGTTAGCGTGAGCCTTGGGATTTCTGATATCTGGCGAACGCTAAGAAGGGGGATGTGCTTACCCCATGTGTATTTTGGAAGGAAGATATCGAGAGAGAAGCCTTGAATTGAGTTAGTGTGAGCTGAGGTGAACCTAAACAGAAAATAAGAAGGTGGCTGGACTTTTATGGAGTAGTGTTCTCTATAATTTTGGATTCGTTTGACGGTGTGGAGTCCTGTGGAGATTGTACATTTGGGACAGTTTGTCCAGTCACATAGTGGAGCTTGGAATTTTCTGCCTAGATTGGTAGTTCGTAGAGATTGTATGTCTGGGACAGTCTGTTCAACGGTCTAGTCTCTTGTCGAGTTTTGGATTTCTCCCATCTGAACTGGGGACCCTGCATTTTGTGGGGGCCTGGCTGCTGAATTCTACCCTGCTCGGGCAGGCCTAGCTGGTCGGGTTGGGGAGCCGGCCGGAAAGTGTGCGGTCTGCCTAGGCCCTTTGCCGGGCCAGCCGATGGGCTAGTCCGAGTAGAGTGCTGTAGCTGCAAAGTAGCTATTTTTTGGGGGCCGGCCTTCGCAGGCAGGGTTCCTAAGTGTGGAGTTTTACTGCTTTGGATTGTGTCTCACCAGAAAGTCCTCCATTCTGCTCCGGAATCATGGTCAGATCTTGAATGTCCCCATCTTAGACAGTGAGTATGTCTTCATTTCGGTATTATCTGGCTGTGACAGGGCCCGGTGTCCAAATTCTGTTGTTTATGTACTGTTTCTTACATGTTCAATGTGAGAGGATTACTGGATTTTTAATTGGGGGCAGTGAGAGTGCCTTGACTTTTAATAGTCCCAGGCTGTGAGAGGCCTGGGGGTCTGAACATTATCCGGTGTTTCTCTGTCTCTGTTTCTGTCTCTGTGTCTGTCTCTCTCTGTCTCTCTCTCTCTCTCTCTCTCTCTCCCCTCCCTCCCTCTCCATTGAGAGGGGTTGCAGGAGATTTTCACTTTTTGGTTTTATTTTCTGTACTTCAGACAGACTGTTTTTCTGAGAACTGAGTGTTGGACTGAAACATCTATGCAGTGTTAGAAAGGGTTTATTTTTAATTTTGTTTTAGTATTTGTATCTGGAGGTGAGGGTATTTTCTCATTTTGCTCATTGTTATATTTGGAGTATTTTATTATAGTTTATTGTTTAAATTAGGCAGTTACTTTGTTTAATTTTTGTATCATTGCACCTGTCTCCTCTGTGAGAGAGAGTGGGAGAGTTTCAAATCGGTGTTTATTTAAATGGTTAGTGTTACCTTGTTTTCTTTTTGTGTTATTTATAGTTTTGTAAGTGTGAGTCATTGGGTTGGACATTTTCATTCTGGGCTTGTTAGGGGGTTTTCCTTTTTGGGCTTGGGGCATTTTGTATTTTGATTTTGTTAAGCCTGTGGAATGTAGGCCCCCTGGACATGCTTCTATTTGTCCCCTCTGCTCTCCATTCCCCTGATGTTGTCAACAATTACCAGCGCTGTCAAGGCTGGGTATTGCCCGTGGGGTGTAAAAGTGGACATCTGAGGACTAATGAACGGGTCTCTCACATTGGGGTAGTTGGGCCAAGAAGACGTCCTGGGGCGAAATGGTGCCTGGAATGTGGTTCGCCATGCCTATTCCCCATACCCAAGGCACCACTATTTCTGGTGGGCAAGTAGCAGGGGCATCCCCGGAAACCCATCCAACTCGTGCGGTGTTATGCAATGCCAGATCAATTAAGAATAGGACTGCAATTATTGCAGATACAACTGATCTGGCTTGTATCACCGAGACCTGGCTGGATGAAAATGCTGGCCCCACATTGGAGGCTGCACTTCCGGCTGGGTACTCAGTGATGCACCGCCGAGACTGGACTGTGGGGGGAAGGGGTCGCGGTCTGTTTTTAAGACTGAATTGGGCCCCACAAATGTACCAGTTGAGGAGGCTGAATCATTAGAGTGTGCTGTGGTAGCAGGTGTAGGTTGTAGGACAGCTCTCATCTACCGTCCACCCAGGGATGAGAAGCGATTCCTGCAGGTAGTAGCGTATTTTGTGATAGACATGGCGTTTGAGTCGCCCAGACTGATGGTTCTGGGTGATTTTAACGCCTGAGTCGATGACTAACTCTCTCAGATTGGACAGCACTTCCTCCAGTTGATGACTTCTCTAGGCCTCACACAGATTGATATATCTGCTACCCATAAACGTGGTCACTCCCTTGATTTGGTTTTCCTCCTGGGGATTGAAGCCTCTGACTTGGGGGTGGAACCTGTTGGTTGGTCCGATCACTACACCGTAAGGTTCAATTTTTGCGCCCCCCTTCGTAGGCCTACCCCTGTGGAGATGGTCAGTTACCGCCCTTACGGGATGTGAGCCCTGAAGGCCTTGTGGTGGTGATTGACCTCTCAGTTTCCTGTGGCAAGCAGGAATCCAGAGGCTTTGGTGTTGGCCTATAAAAAGACCATCTCCACAGTGCTAGATTCTGTTGCTCCAGTCCGTGTTCGCCCTCTCTCCCTTCACCCTCGGCACCCCTAGTGTGATGGGACCCTGAGAGAGTTACGGTGACTAGGACGAAGGTTAGAGCAGCGCTGGAGGAAATCTGCCCTGGAGGCCAACCACCTTAGATTGGTAGAGCATTATCAAGTTTACCAATCGACTGTCTCCCATAAGAAGGCAGAATTCCCGTCCAGGGAGATTGCTGCTGCTCAGAACTGACTGGCTCAGCTCTTTCAAACTGTGGACAGGTTGTGCAACCCAGCCTGTGTGCAGTTTCGAAAAGAGCCTTTTCGCAAATGGAGTGCGATGAGCTTGCTCGGTTCTTTGCGAATAAGGTGGTTGACATCAGGGCAGAGATCCTCTTGACTCGCTTTATGGGGGAATGCTATTGATCGGTGCTTGGTCACCGTCCCTCATGTTTTCTGGAGTTCCTTTGAACAGCCAGAGTTCGTGGATGTCATGCGGATTGTCCAGAGTATGCGCCCTACGTGCTGTAGTTTGGACCCGGGCCCAACTTCCCTGATTTTAGGTTGTTGTGATATTATCAGCCCAATCCTGGTACAGATAGACTGCTGTTCCCTTGATTCGGGTGAATTCCCTAGCTACCTGAAGGAGGTGGTGGTGACACCCCTCCTGAAGAAGGCTTCATTGGACCCGGACTCTCTGGCCAACTACAGAACAGTCTCAAACCTCCCCTTTATAGGGAAGGTTATTGAGAAAGTAGTGGCGGTACAATTGGAGAACCACTTGACCATCCATAACATCTACAAACCTCTCCAATCCGGTTTCGAAAGAGGCACAGTACTGAGACTGTGCTGGTTCGGGTGCTCAGTGATCTCTTGATGGCAAGAGATCGGAGAGCTGCTCCATCTTGGTACTTCTTGATCTCTCCTCAGCTTTTGACACCGTGGACCATGGGGTGCTGCTTGAGACCCGGAGGTTCATCTGTGGCCTGACTAGTACAGTCCTCAGGTGGTTTACATCCTTCCTCACTGGCAGAACCCAGAGAGTGGTGTCTGGGATTTATTCCTCTGACCCACTCTCTCTGTCATGTGGGGTCCCTCAGGGCTCAGTGCTGTCTCCCATGTTGTTCGCGGTGTATATTCTGTCCCTCGGAGACATTGTAAGATGGTGTGGGCTGAAGTTTCACTGCAATGCTGATGATACCCAGCTGTACCTGTCTTTTGCACCTGACCAGGATAGTGCTCTCTCGATATTTAACTGCCTTGTGGAAATCCAGGACTGGATGAATTTGAGCTGGCTAAAGTTGAACGCGGGAAAGACCTAGGTGATGGTCGTGGATCCAGGTCGCTGGATAGAGGGGTTGAGGGCTGGTCAGCCCTCTGGATTTTTTCTGGGGGGCTCCCAGATCCTTACCTCTGAACGGGTGAGGGACCTGGGGGTGGTGCTTGATGACAGGCTGACACTGCGATCTCAGGTGTCTGTAGTCGTCAAGTCTTCCTTTTACCATCTTAGGAACATCGCCAGGATCAAGCACCTTGTTCCGTCTGGCGACCTTCCTACACTGATCCATGCCTTTGTGACCTCGTGCCTTGATTATTGCAACTCCCTGTACTTAGAGCTACCTGGGGTTCATATCTGCCACCTTCAACTAGTGCAGAATGCTGCAGCATGGTTGCTGACAGGGACTTCTCGGTCCTCCCATATTACACCAGTGCTGTGCAATCTGCACTGGCTGCCGATTCAGTGGCGGCTCACCTTTTAAAGTAGGATTACTGACGTATAAAGCCCTACACGGACTTGGCCCTGACTACTTGAAAGAGCTTTTGGTACCTTACTGCCCTGACCGGCAGCTCCATTCAGCTGATGAGGAGTTGCTAGAGATTCTGAGGGTATCTCTAAAATCTTCCAGGGCCCGTGCATTTATGTATGCGGCTCCAGTCCTCTGGAATTCTCTACCCCATCAGCTTTGGGAGTGCGCGACTGTGAGGGGTTTTAAATAGATGCTGAAAACTTTCTTGTGGTATCAGGCTTATTCTAGTTTAACTGATTGAAAGGATTCCCTACAGATTGTTTTATTGTTTGTACTGTTGATTTTATTACTGTTTTTATCAATTTTATTGTACAGCGCCTTAATATTTGGAAAGGTGCTTAACTTAAAGATATTATTATTATTATTATTAAATATGACCACATCATCACTGTAAAGAAGTATGTGGCCTTGGCAGTAATCAGGAAGATTGTTGATGAATATACTAAAAAGTAAAGGGCCAAGGATGGACCCATGTGGCACCCCTGAACGGACAGGTCTGGGGTTCGAGAGGATGTTCCTCCCTTTTCCCATCCTTGCCGGTGTTCCCCCAAAGTTCCATCCTTGGTCTTTTTTCTGTCTTTATAACGACCTCCCCTCCATCGGCTCTGGCTCCCAAATTCATATGTATGTGGACGATACCGTTATCTACACATCCGGACCTTCTACTATTGTCGTACATAACCCCCTCCAGCACGACTTCAGTAAAGTTCAAAACTGGTTTCTAGCCAACCACCTAAAACCATAACGCTAAGAAAACAGTCATAATGACTTTTGGGTCCAGACTCCAGCACCCCGCATTCTCTCACCTTGGAGGCTGCCCCTTAAGTGGTCCCAGGCGTCCAATATCTAGGGTCTGACTGGCCAACCACCTCAGCTTCACCCATATAGATGCCATCTGTTCCAAACTCCTCCCCAAACCGTCTGTTCTCTGCTGTCACAAAGATAGCTTCCTTGTCTCAATCCGTCGGGAGTTCTTCATGAAAATAATACTTCTTATTATTGACTATGATGACATGGTCTACAGCACAGCCCCCCAACTTCCCTTTAAAGACTTGACACTCTTCTAAACTCATTCTGTTGCTTTGCTACCCCTTCCCCCTCCGCTTACTCACCACTACCTCCTCTACTCTTCTCTCTCACACCTCTTCCCCACAGGAGGGAGGTCCACTGCCTATCCCTCATCGCCAAATACTGGTTTGGGTCTCTCCCTCCCTACCTTTCCTCCTGCCTATCTCCCGTTGATCTCTCAGCTTACTCCTTACACTTCAGGGACTTGCGCGTTTTTCTCCCTTCCACGTTCTGATTCTTCGGCAGATCAATCTGCTTTCTCTTACGACCTCCATGCTCCTTCCTCTGGAATCCACTTTTCCTCCAGCCTTCGTCACTCTCCCTCGCTCTACACCCTCAAATACCTCCTCCAACTTCTACCAGTTAACCAGTGCTCATTTCCCTCCTCCTCCCTTGTCCCCAAGCCCACTCCCCCCACCCCATAGCTTCCACCTTGATTCAGTTCTGTTATGCTGCTGTAAAGGTTTTTTTCCCCCCTTGCACAAACTGCCTGTCAAATTATTTCTAGATGTCCTGTACTGCTACATTTGGTTTGTATTGTGATAATTTATTCCTCTGTGTTTGTGCTGCTCTAATTTTTAACCCTTGTAGGTCTTGGTTCCCTGTTTCTCCCTGGGTCGCACCTGGAAATGAGCTTTGGCTCAGTTTGCCTTTTGGTTAATAAATTTTAAATAAACAAACATGCGGGGGGGGGGGCACTGTATGCAGAGTAGATAATTTAATGCATGCTGCATACTGGAGAAAAGGGATGTATGATCCCTTTTGCATGTTAATCAGAATAATGCATGACCTGGGACAGCCGGGTTAAAGGAATGGGGAAAGGTAATAAGATAGCCGAAAATGCATGGGGGGTTACCAGTGCATCACCCTGGAAAGAACAACTCCTACTCTGCAGTTGAAATTAGTAATACAGCTTAGTCTTGACGGATAGAGGAGAAGAAGTAATAACATGGATGCAGAGGTAGAGTGGCGAGTGTCACGTGCCTTAAACTTTATTTGGGACAGATGACTGAATTGGCAAGGACTTGCTAGTCAGTGGGACTGGTGAGAGATGTGGCTTAAAGCAATTTCATTTAACCTCCTCTGTAAAGTGATGTACTTTTTCTGCTACACAAAGACTGTGTGCAGTTTCAAATAAGTGTACCATTGCTGGTTAAGCAATAGAAATTGAGTTCTAAAAAAAGAAAAATAGTACCATTTTATGTTTCAGCACGTATACCTTCAAGATGCTACGCCATTGCTCTGCAGGAGGTTGCAAGACTAGAGACACCAGGGAAACTCGGAATAAAGGGATCTCTTTTCACAGGTGACTTTTTTTGTAATTAACATTTTTAAT
Organism: Neoceratodus forsteri; assembly: GCA_016271365.2. Lineage (NCBI taxonomy): Eukaryota > Metazoa > Chordata > Ceratodontiformes > Ceratodontidae > Neoceratodus > Neoceratodus forsteri. Next base: position 184,724,217 of record CM028133.1, on the reverse strand, counting down.
ACATTTCAAATATTAGACATAAAGCATCGAACGGGAAGAACACCCCTGTCCCCCTCCCCTTCAGCTAGTGATCAAACAGGTGTTCAGCATGTTTGTAGTTCATTTGCATCACCAGGTAAGGAAAAAGGTCCAGCTCCCCATGTGATGCGCAGGGGGAAACGCCAGACCTCACCCAGCAACTAACGCACCAAAATCTGGCCAATGGAAAATCTTGTACAGAAGTGCCTGCAGTCTGGGAAACAAGATCCCAGACCTGCAGGCAAAAATGACAGAGGCTAAACTGGACATAGTAGCCATTAGCGAGACATGGTTCACCAGTAACCACACTTGGGAGACTTCAGTACCCAGCTATGTACTGTTCAGAAGAGACCGAGGTGCAAAAAGGGGGGGGTGGCCCTTTATGTTAATGAAAATATCAAAGCTGCAGAAATTCAGAATGCACATAAGGAGCCAGAAGAACTGTGAGTTGCCATGGAAACAGGAAATGGGACAGCCATACGAACTGGGGTTGTCTACAGGCCTCAGACCAGGGGGAGGACAGACACATTACTGTTAGAAGATATACAAAACATGACAACTAAAGGGGAGGTTCTGATAATGGGAGACTTCAACATGCCAGATACAGATTGGTCAATACCAGCAGGAACATCCACCAGACCTAGACACATAGTGGATTCCCTATAGGGGGAGGAGGGCCTCGGACAACTGGTACAACAACCCACAAGAGGCAGAGCTGTCCTAGATCTGGTACTGACTAATGGGGAAAGAAGCGCAGATCTTACTTCGAGAGGGCTCTTGCAGTAGGTATTCACATATAGGACTGACCCGTCAGGCGTCGGAACCCCACGGAAATATTTCTAGTTAGCAGTCTCTGAGGGGGTGACCACCCCCACTTCAGGTAGTCGGCGTCATACGACGTCTGTATAAAGGGGCGGTCCCCCACGCCTGCCTACCAGTTCTTTCCTGACGTCACCTTGTGAAAATTCCTTGCGGTTGAACAACGTTTTGTCAGTCAATCGTCTGTCCTTAAGTCTTTCAACTTTTTGACCTTTTTTCTCTGTCTTTAAGCCTTTATCTTTGATTCGCTGTGTATGTCATCCCCGACGACCTCCAAATCGCATAAGAATAATTGCGACTCGTGTGGTTCTCAACTTCCACACAAGGACGGCCACTCCTTGTCCCTCTTCTGTCTGGGCCCAGACCACCCCGTGGAGAAGTGCCAGCAATGCCAGAAATTTAATTCTGCTACCCGCAGAAGAAGGCAGCAGTCCCTGGAAGCCCATACCTTGAAGAAGAAAATGGCCTCCTTGGAGAAGGAGCTAAAGAAACTCAGGCAGGCGTCCACTTCCCTGAAGGTCACAAGAAAAAACACGACAAGGAGAAGCACCGGGAGCGGGAACCGGCTTCAACAGCAGCCACGACTCTGGCTGGAGTCACAGCACTTAAGGTAACATCCACTCCGGGGGATCGCTCCACGACGGCCGTCTTGGTGGTTACCAAGAAGGCGTCGCAACTCCCGTCTGGCTCGCACTCAGGCCCTTCAGGAGCCTCCGGGGCAAAGGAGGCCTCTGCTCCCATCAAGGCCGCTTCTACCACGCAGCCTTTGGGTCAGAGCGGTCCGGGTTTGACGCTGATCCTAATTAACGCTTGCCTGGCAGGCTGCTAAGCTTGTCCAAGCGGGGGAGTGCCCAGCCAAGACTACGCCTGACAAGGCCGCATCTCCTGCGTGGCCTTCCTCAGGCAGGGAGTCAGATGCCGGTTCCACAGACGCCCGCCCGACCAAGAAGCCTGCGCTGGACCCTACGGAACAATCCGACGCCCCAGGCTCTCTGCAGCGTGCTACGTTGCCTTCTGAGGTCCCCGCGTCTCCTCAGCTGACTCCCGGGGATTATAATCCTCCTTCCCCGGTTGTCACGGGGGATACTGAGACGCTGCTGTCAGGGAACCCTCCTTTGGGACCTGATACCCTGACGCCAGACCCTCAGATGCCGGCATACCCGACACCATCTGGCGTCCCCTTACTGTCTGGTCCTTCGGACCCTGTCAGGGGTGCAGGTCGTACCTGACGCCCGTGGGACCAGCATCACCACCGCCTGGCCCGCCAGCTGGGCCTCTGCCAGGCCCCTCTGCTCCGTCAGAGCGCCTGGCACCCGGGTATCTGACACCGTAATATCCAGTGCCACGATGCCAGACTCCACAGTATCCGGTGCCATAGTACCCAACGCCAGGCTACCCGCCGTCAGCTTACGGATACTCCTTCTGCGGATATCCTCAATATCTGTATCCCCCTCCACCTCCGCCGTCCACTCCCCAGCCGCCGGCGGATCTGAAGGAGACACTAGCTTCTTGGTGGGCTGAGGTCAAGGCTCGGCTCACTCATGAGGTCGAGAGTCTGCCAACGCCGGACCCTGTACAGGATCCCCTATGTTGGAGACGGGAGACTCCCTCCCCTTCCCGACACCAGAGGAGAGCCCTCTGGTGCCAGGCAAGGGAGGATACACGCCCAGGGAACTTTCCAAGGGACCATTCCCCGGAGGAGTCTTCCCCTCATCATCAGATATGTTGAACTCGGACCAGAGACGGATGCTCTGATCCCAAAGACGAGCCACGTACTCCAGATCACCCCAGGTCGAGGACCCCTCTGAAGTCTTCTCCGGAGGACCACGCCTTTCTGGAGTTAAGGAAAATCCAGGAAGTCCATCAGTGGCAATCACTGGAGCCAGACCCACAGCGTAAGAAACTCTCTGATCATCTGGATCTGCCCGAGACCGCTGCAGCACTGGTTCTGCCCTGGATAGAGCCTTATGCGGATCTTGTTTCCACCATTTAGAAACCACCTTCTGCATTAACCCCCCCTTCCGAGGAAGGCGGACAGGCTATATCAGGCTCCTGAGGGTGTAGATTTCCTTAATTTCCACCCCAAGGCAGACTCGGTTGTCATCAGCGCCGCTCATGGCCACTCTGCAAATCCCAAACACCTCAACTCATCTCCGCCTGATAAGGAAACCCAGCTTCTGGACCAATATGGGAAGATCTATTCCTCTTCTACCCTGGGTATTAGGGCCCTGAACAATGTGGCACATATGAGGGATTTCCAGAAGACCATCCTTAGTCAGGTGGAATCTAAACTGGACTCTCTTCCTGAGTCTCAGACTAAGCAGGAAGTGGCGGATCTTGTCCATTCTGCTCGTTCGGCCAGTCGGCACATGCTTCGTGCCACTTACGATGCAGTGGACATAGCTGGAAGGAGCTCTGCTTTTGCTGTAGACCTACGGTATCATGCCTGGCTCTGCATGTCAGGTTTGGTCCCTGAAGTGCAATCTGCTACCCAGGATGCTCCCTTCAGGGGTTCGGTACCGTTTGGGGGGTGATGTCGAGGACATCAATACCGAACTGCAAGAGAAGGGCACTGCACTCAAGTCTGTCAGCTCCATGTACAGGCCCCCTCAAGGGCAGTGGCTTCCTTTTCGTAGACAAAACCAACAAAAGCAAAAACCACAGGGCAAACGGGCCAGCAAACATTTGGCCCCCCCAGCAACCAAGACTCCCCTCAGCAAAAAAGCCATGGGAGCCTCGGCTGCTGCGCTGCCCCACACCTCTTGCCTCCCTACCTCTCCCATTGCCTCTGGAGGATCCAGAGGAACGGTAGGTGGGAGATTCTCCTTTCATCTGCCTGGTTGGGAGAGGATAACGTCAGATGCTTGGGTGCTCCTGTTGATATCAGCAGGACACTCAATAGAGTTTCTACAGAAACCACCCCGAACCCCCCCGTCGTCTTACTCCCCGCAACATCTTCCTCTGGTACTAGGGAAATCCTCTCCCTTCTCTGGAAGGCGGCGATAGAACCAGTCCCAAATCATTTTTGGGGACAGGTTACTATTCCCATTTTTTCCTAGTTCCAAAGAAGACGGGAGATGTGAGGCCTATCCTAGACCTCTGCTCCCTGAACATGTTCGTGGAGTACAAATGCTTCAGAATACTCTCTTTGCAGAGTCTTCTACCACTTCTTCGGCAGGGACAGTGGCTATGCGCTCTGAACATGCAGGATGCTTACCTGCATATCCCCATATGCCCTTCCCACCGCAGATTCCTTCGTTTTTGCTTTCAGGGGGACCACTACCTATTCAAGGCCCTCCCATTTGGTCTTTCATCAGCCCCCCCGAGTATTTACCAAATGCCTGTCTGTGGTAGCGGCCCACCTGCGTACCCAGGGAGTTCAGGTATTCCCATACCTGGACGATTGGCTCCTGGTGTCCCCATCCAGGGAGGAACTCCTGCACTCCCTTTTCCCTTACCCTGCAGGTTTTCACCAGCTTGGGTATCGCCATCAACCAGGCCAAGTCCCATTTGGTCCCTTGCCCACGCCTCCAATTTATGGGGGGTGATTCAGGACATGACCATCGGCAAAGCCTTTTTGCCTCCGGACAGGGTAGACACCATTCAGACTCTGGCCAGTCTTCTATCCAGTCACAGGAGGGTTGGAGCCAGGTCAATCCTTCACCTCCTCAGGCTAATGGCGACTGCCATTCTGACAGTCCCACTCGCTCAGCTCCATATAAGGATCTCTCAGTGGACGCTTCGGTCGCAGTGGGACCAGACCCTGGACAATTTAGACCAAGAGGTGCTAGTTTCCGATACCATGATCAGGGATGTACAATGGTGGATGGTGCCGGAGAACGTTGCCTAGGAGTTCACTTCAGTATCGACCCTGGGAGAAGGCTGGGGAGCCCATCTAGGGTCTCGCAGGACTCTGGGCAACTGGTCCAAGTTTGAACAAAACCTGCACATAAATGTGCTCGAACTGAGAGCAGTCCTTTATGCCCTTCAGGCCCTACACTCTCTTATCCTTCCTGGTCATCTCCTCATACAATCAGACAACATGTGCATAGTCTGGTATCTCAGCAAGCAGGGAGGGACACGTTCCTACCCTCTGTGCTGGGAAGCGATGAGAGTCTGGCTTTGGGCAACCCAGCACCACCTTCACCTGATTGCAGTTCATGTTCCGGGAGTGGAAAACATGCTGGTGGACCAGCTCAGTCGGTCCTCAGCCAGGTCCCACAAATGGGAATTGGATCAAGAACTTGTAAACGACATCTTTCAGCAATGGGGAACACCTCAGATAGACCTCTTCGCTTCTCCCAAACACAAAACTTCCCGCCTTCTGCTCTTTTGCTGGGAAGTAGAGGACATTTTTGTAGGGCGCTCTGTCTCTCACTTGGAGGGACAGATTCGTTTACCTTCCTCCTATTCCCTTAATTCTGAGGGTCCTGAACAAACTAAGATGGAGGGGACCGAATGATTCTCATTGCTCCCTTCTGGCCCAGAGCAAGTTTGGTTCTCTCTTCTGAAACAGTTTTCAGAGGAACCTCCACTTCCTTTTCCTCTGTTGCAACAATTGTTGACCCAGGACCAGGGACCCTTGTTCATCCAGGTCTCAAATCTCTTCATTTACATGCGTGACTCCTGCAGACGTGGCAAAGGCCCGCTTCAGAGTTTCTCCGCTCATAGCGGACATCTTGGTAGAGGCCAGAAAGCCTTCCACCAGGTCCACTTACGCCATGAAGTGGAAACTATTTTCTGTTTGGGCTACCTAGAAAGACTTAGACCCTTTCACTACATGCGTCTCCTCTTCGATCTGGGTCTCAGCCATTCCTCATTAAAGGTACACATGGCCGCTATTTCAGCTTACCATATTCCCTTCGGGGAACAGGACTTTTGCTCAGTTGGAAGTCTCCAAGACCTTCCTCAGAAGGGTTCTCCATTTGAGTCCCCCATCCGCATTCCTGCCCCTCCTTTGGACTTGAATTTCATTCTGGAGAAGCTTACCCTGCCTCCCTTCGAGATGGCAGCTACAGCAGATTTAAAGTTCCTTTATTGGAAGACACTCCCCCTAGTGGCCATTACTTCTGCTCGGCACATTTCTGAGCTTCAGGCCATGACGTGCAAAATCCCTCATTTGATTTTCCACAAGGAACTTGTGGCTGTATGCACCAGCCCTAAGTTTCTCCCTAAGGTGGTGGCTGAATCTACGCTGAATTAATCCACTGAGCTACCGGCTTTCTTTACACAACACTCCAATCAAGGGGAGTACCTCCTGCATACTTTGGATGCTCACAGAATACTGAGAGACTACACCACTCGGACTAAGGATCTCAGGAAAACTGATCAGCTTTTTGTCTCTTTTGCTCACAAAAGTGGAGGCAATGCTGTTTCTAGGCAATGCCTATCAAAATGGTTGGCTCATTGTATCACTTTCTGTTACGACAAGTACAATAAGACCCTGCCGGGTCAAATCAGAGGTCACTCCACCAGAGAAGTGGCTGCCTCTGCGGCTTGTTTCAAGAATGTGTCAGTGGCAGACATCTGTGCAGTCACAACTTGGATTTCTGTCCATGTCTTTACAAAACACTACAGTTTGGACATTGCCTCTCGCTGTAGAGCAGGCTTCGGGTTGGCTGTGCTTCAAGGTCTCCTTTCATGAGACCCATTCAGCCTGAGGTTCCATGCTATGGATAACTATCCTCCTCCCCAGCGCTTTTCCTTGTTCCAGACTGCTTGGGATTCAGTCCTATATGTGAATACCTACTGCAAGAGCCCTCTCGAAGTAAGATAGTACAGTTACGTAAGTATTTACCGTAACAGTAGATCTTTGAGAGAGGCTCTTGCAGTAGGTATTGCCTTCCCGCCCTCCATCCCCTTAAGCTTTTTTGGCTCCATTTCCATGGGTGGGGATATCCTCTTCTCTCTCTCTCTCTCTGTCTTGCCTCTTTTGACCCTTGGCAGGAAAGAACTGGAAGGCGGGCATGGGGGACCACCCCTTTATTCTGATGTCGTATGATACCGGCCACCTGACAGGGCGGTCCTCGCCAGAGGCTGCTAGCTAGAAATGTTTCCGTGGGGTCCTGACACTTAGCGGGTCAGATCTGTATGTGAATACCTACTGCAAGAGCCTCTCTCGAAGCTCTACTGTTACGGTAAATTTTTACGTAACTGTACTATCTCCAGGTAGAAGGTCACCTGGGGGCTAGTGACCATCACATGATATGGTTCAGTTTGGCCACTAGAACTAAAGCATCCCATTCAAAGGCAAAACTATGGGACTTCAGAGGATCTGACTTTGATAAGATGGCCAACAGAGTTAAGCTAGCCCTGGCAAGAAGAAATACAGGTGAGGGGATAGAGGCAAAATGGGCAAGCATTAAGGATGCAATACTTGAAGCAACATCCCATTGTGTTTGGGAGAAAAGCAAGAGCAAAAGAAGGCTGAACCACTTTGGTTCTCAAAACAGTATCCGAAAAGGGCAGAACCAAAAGGTTAGCCTTCAGGAAATATAAGGGAACGCAACGGGACGAAGATAAGGAAACATAGAAACATAGAATTTGACGGCAGATAAGGACCGCTTGGCCCACCCAGTCTGCCCATTTCCCAGCCTACTGGATAAGCTGCAGATCCTAGTTAACCAGCAGCCTACTTTTTCCTACCCCCATCCCCTAGAATTGCCTTATGACTGTCCCATGCATGCTTGAATTCCACCACTGTTTTTGACTCCGACCTCCTCTGGAAGGCCATTCCAAGCATCCACAACCCTCTGTGAAAAAATACTTCTTAAATTACCTCTGAGCTGCCCCCCTCTATCTTCAAATTGTGCCCCTTGTTCTTGCACACCTCTTTTTTGAAAGATGCTACCCTCTTGGACTTTGTTGATTCCCTTGAGGTGCTGAAGTTTCTATCATGTCCCCCTCCCTCCTTTCCTCAGGGCTATACATATTAAGCTTCTTTAGTCTCTCTTCATATGTCTTCTGGTGCAGACCCTGCACCATTTAGTGCCCTCCTCTGGACAGCTTCCATCCTGTCTATGTCTTTGCGAGACTGGGTCTCCAGAACTGCACGCAGTACTCCAGATGGGGTCTGACCAGCTGTCTGTACAGAGGGATAATAACTTCTGTTTTCTACTGGTGATGCCTCTCCCTATGCATCCCAGTATCCCCCCAGCCCTCATTGCTGCCCTCTCACATTGCTTGCCCACCTTTAGGTCATCTGATATGACTACCCCCAGGTCCCTTTCCATTTTTGTTGTTGTTAGTATCTCACCCCCCATTGTGTACTCTTCCCTTGGTTTTTGTTTCCCAGGTGCATTACCTTGCACTTCTTAGCATTGAATCTAAGCTGCCATACATTTGACCATTCTTCTAACCTTGCCAAGTCCCTTTTCATCCTTTCCACCCCACCTTGTGCATCCTCTGTTGCAGATCTTTGTGTCATCTGCAAAGAGACATACTTTTCCTTCCAGTCCCTCTGCAATGTAGCTATAAAGACATTGAGAGGACTAGTCTAATCTGAACCCTCGCGGTACCCCACTAGTAACCCCCTTTCATCAGAGTGGACTCCATTTACTATTACCTCTGTGTCCTATTTTCCAGCCAATTTTTACCCAGGCTGTCATCTTGGGACCCACTCCCAGGCTAGCTAACTTGTATATTAATCTTTTGTGTGGGACTGTGTCAAATGCCTTGCTAAAGTCTAGGTAGGCCATGTCCACAGCCCCTCCCTGATCTACTACTTTGGTCACCCAGTCAAAGAAATCTATCAGATTTGTCTGGCATGACCTTCCTGCTGTGAATCCATGCTGCCTTGGGTCCTGTGCCCCTCTGGCCTCTAGATACTTGACAGTTCTTTCCTTCAGAAGTGATTCCATCATTTTCCCTACCACTGAGGTTAAACTAACAGGTCTGTAGTTTCCTGCTTCTGCCTTGCTCCCACTTTTGTGAAGGGAATCACATCTGCTCTCCTCCAGTCCTCGGGTACCACCCATCCTCCCATGATTTGTTAAACAGGGTAGTCAGTGGTGTCACTAATTCTACCCTTAGTTCTTTTAGAATTCTGGGATGAGTCCCATCAGGCCCCATTGCTTTGTCCACCTTCAGTTTTAAGAGTTCTTTCAGAACCCTTTCTTCTGTAAATGGGCTGGTATCAACTTCTGTATCCAGTGTGTTTCTACTGTTTGTTCTAGGTACACCCCCTCTTCCTTTGTAAATACTGAGCAAAAATATTTGTTTAGTATCTCTGCCTTTTCACAGTCTCCCTCTGCCCACTCTCCCCCCTTTATTAAGCCTCACTATCCCTCCCTTGGTCTTCCTTTGCTCCCTGATGTACCTATAAAAGGTTTTATCCCCCTTCTTAACTGAGTTGGCTATCTTTTCCTCGGTTTGGGCCTTTGCTGTTCTGACTGCCTTCCCAGCTTCCTTTTGCTTTAACTGATACAGTTCTCTGTCCTGCTCCTTCTACGATTCCTTGTACTTCCTGAAAGCTTTCTTTTTCTCTTGAACCTTCACTGCCACTTCCTTTGAGAACCATAGTGGTTTCTTACATCGTTTAGTTTTGTTTATTTGCTTCACACAAAGGCTTGTTGCCTCTGTGATGGCAGTTTTTATTATTCCCCATTGTTCTTCCACCTCCTTCCTGCCCATGTGCTGAGTGCATTCCTTAGGCACTTACCCATTTGCAAAGTCAGCCCTCCTAAAGTCCAGTACCTTTGCCTTTGTAGGCAAGCACTCTATTGCTGTGTTTATTGTGAACCATACTGTTCGATGGTCGCTAGTTCCCAGATGGCTACCCACTTCTACATCTGTGATCCTCTCTTCATCTCCATTTGAGAGAACCAGGTCTAAGATTGCTCCCTCTCGAGTGGGCTCAATACTAGTTGTCTAAGGCATGCCCCTGTAGGGCATCTAGAATAACCCCACTCTTGAAGTGGCTGTGGCAACTGCACTCCAGTTAACATCTGGCATATTCAGATCACCCATCAGCAATATCTCCCTTTTTGCCATACTAAGTATACTTTCTATCATTTCCTTGTCCATTTCTCTCCCCCTGGAGAGAAGGTCTTGTATACAACCCTGTGCGGATTGTGGTGCCATTGCCGGTCTCCAAATTTACCCACAGTGCTTCTTCTCCTCCCTGTTTTCTCTTTTGTTCTGTTACTTTGATTCCTTCCCTTATGTAAAGAGCTACTCCTCCTCCTCTTTTACCCTCCCTGTCCCTCCTGTAGATAGTGTATCCTGGTATGTTTATGTCCCAGTCATGGTTTTGTGAGAACCATGTTTCTGTGACTGCCACGATATCCAGATGTTCCTCCTCCATCAAGGCCACTAATTCAGGAAGCTTGTTACTCAGACTACGTGCATTGGTACTCATTGCTCTCCATTTTTGATGGCTTTACTTTCTGTTGCAGCATCCCCCACTGACCTTTCTACCTCGGTCTTTTCTCATTTAGTACCCTGTTTTGTAGGGAGGCTGGGATTTTCCTGCTGCTCATCAGTGCCTCCCCTTGACTAGTTTAAAAGCTTGCCAATGAAGCATTTAAACCGATTGCTCAAAAGACTTGTTCCTTCCTGGACAGATGCAGACCATCCTGCCAGTATAGGCTGGTGTCCCTCCAGGTGAACCCCAGTCCCCAATGAAGCCAAACCCTGTGCTCCACACCATTTTTTCAACCACTCATTAAACTGCATGGTGCAAAGTACCCTTGCCTCACTCATGACCATTTACAGGCAGCACCTCTGAAGGTTACTGTATGTGCTACTTGTCTTAGGCCCTCCCCAGTTCTAAAAGTCCTTCTGCACTGCTCTAATCTCATGTTGAGCCAAGTCATTTGTCCCTAGGTGGACAATGACATCCAGCTCAGACTCCCGTGCAGCTGTTCTCGTGATCCTGAGGATGCGCTTCCTGTCCCTACAAGCCATGGCACCAGGCAGGCACTTTACTTCAGTTTTCCCTGCTCCCCCCAGTTCTATCCCCCTAATAACTGAGTCCCCCACCAGGAGCTGCTTCCCTTCCTTGTGGCATCCTTTGCCTCCCTCCTGTGGGCCTCCCTTGTGACAGGTGTCCTCAGCCTCCTTAATCTCCTCCGTGGGTGCATCCATAGCGGAGCTGTGCTCCCCCAGAATGGTGTATGGATTGTGGAGGCATACCAAACCTCCCTAAGGGGAGCAGGGAAGGCAGTAAGGGAGGCAAAGGCCCAAACCGAGGAAACACTAGCACAAACAGTAAAAGGAGGAGAAAAGACTTCTGTAGATACATTAGTGAAAGGAGAAAGTCCAGAGGGGGTATTGCTAAGATCAAAGGGGATAAAGGGGAGTGTGTGGAGGAGAACCAAGGAAAAGCAACTATCCTAAATAGATACTTCTGCTCAGTATTTACCGAGGAGAAGGTAGGGCAGTGCCCACAGCTCAGCACCATGAACACAGAGGGGAGGGAGATATGCACAAGTTCCTTCACAAAAGAAAGGGTCCTACAAGAGCTCGCTTCACTCAGGGTGGACCAGGCAGTGGAACCTGATGGCATACATCCCAGGGTACTAAAGGAGCTAAGGGTGGAACTAGCAGAACCATTATCAGAACTGTTTAGTGAGTGTCTGAGCACAGGAGAGGTCCCAGAAGACTGGAGAAAGGCTCAGGTGATACCACTCCACAAGAGTGGCAGCAGGGAGGAGGCAGGGAACTGCAGACCGGTCAGTCTTACCTTAGTAGTGGGCAAGATTATGGCGGCACTCCTTAAGTAAAGGATAGCGCAACACAGGATCCAAGACAGCATGGGTTTACAACAGGAAGGTCCTGCCAAACTAATCTCATAGATTTCTTTGAGTAACCAGAGTGGTGGACCAAGGGGGTGCAGTTGATGTCTCCTACCTTGACTTCAGCAAAGCTTTTGATACTGTTCCACATAGAAAATTGATTAAAATGCTGGGTAGGCTCTGGGGGTGTCAGAAGTTGGTCCAGCTGGGTGGCATATACTGGTTGGTGGGCAGAAAACAAGAGTGGTGGTAAATGGTATACAGTCAGAAGAGATGCATGTCACAAGTGGGGTACTTCAGGGATCAGTCCTGGAGCCAGTCCTCTTCAATATCTTCATCAGTGACATTGCAGATGGACTGGAGGGTAAGGTTTATCTGTTTGCAGATGATGCACAAGATCTGCAACAGAGTAGATGATCCAGATGGGGTGGGCATAATGAGAAGAGATCTGGATAAACTGGCAAAATGGTTGGAAGAGTGGCAACTTGAGTTTAACGCAAAGAAGTGCAAGATCATGCACATAGGAAAGACAAACCCTGAAGCTACCTATAGATTGGGAGAGGTGTTGCTGGCAATCACAAGGGAAGAAAGAGACTTGGGCATTGTCATCACAGATGATCTGAAATCATCCAAGCAGACCACTAAAGCAGTAGGTAAGGCTAGAGGGATGTTGGGGTGTATTAGTAGGGATATCACAAGTCGCAAGAGGGAGGTAATAATCCCTCTTTACAAGACAACTGGTTAGGTCCCATCTGGAGTACTGCGTGCAGTACTGGAGGCCACACCTGCACAAGGACATTAACAAAATGGAGGCAGTCCAGAGAAGGGCAACCAAAATGGTGCAGGGACTGCATCAGAAAACATGTGAGGACAGATTAATGGAGTTCAATATGTATACCCTAGAGCAAAGGCGGGAGAGAGGTGATAAAATGTCAAAACATTCAAACATTTTAAGGGCATTTACAAGGTGAAAGAGGCTAACATGTTTCAGTATAAGAAAAATAGCAGGACAAGAGGACACAGCATGAGATTAGAGGGAGGCCAATTAAGGGGTAATGTGAGGAAGTTATTTTTCACAGAAAGGATGGTGAATTCATGGAACGGCCTACCTCAGGAAGTGGTGGATATGAATACAGTGCAGGGCTTCAAATAGGCATGGGATAGGCATAAGGGAGCAATACAGATAAGTATGAGTAAATAGGCCATTGACAGAGTAAAGACCTGTGGCACATTCGTAAGGTAAAAAAAATGGGAAGACTGGATGGGTCTTGCGGTCCTTATCTGCCATCAGTTTCTGTGTAAGCATCACTGAATACTGAACCAGTATCATGAATTACTGTAAGTTTGTTTGTTTATAATCAAGCATTTGGCTATTGCAAAGCATCTGCTTTATCCCAAGATCCCAGCATGATGACGTCAGTAGAGCAAGACCTCTAGCTGCTGCACTGCAGTCCCACTGGGAGTCTTGGACTGCAGTGTTAGTACTTCAAAAACTCATCAATTTCTAGATGATTTTGATCAAACTGATCAAAATCATGATTTAGCTTGTGTTTTAACTAATATACAAAATATGATTCTGAGAGTTTCTAATCAAACCGACACCAAATCAGTGTTATTCTACCTGCCATTCCCAACAGATTGTTCCTGTGTGGCTAATAAAATATGCAGATGCTGTCTACCCAGCCAGTACTCACAAAACTCGCTAAAATGACAAGGCTGAAAACCCATTATTTTGCTAAAAATACCTTGTGGTCCAGTGGCTGCAAATGTAAACTCGGTCTGGCACCTTATGTCAAAAGGAGAGGATTTTATTTTTTTTAGCTTCTGTGCAAAGTACTGAATGATGCGCTGATCAGGGAACTCTGGGAATCGCAACAAACTTCTTCCAGTTCAGGACCTGTACTGCATCAGAACCAGCCACGTTGTCATGCTACTGAGCCACTCCAAAATGTTTGCTATATCCTTGCCAGGCTCTCTGTGGCGATGTGGATGGTGCCGATGCAATACAGGTTCATGACTGGATAACGTTTCCCTAACAGTGCGTCGTTCAGGTCAGATAACTGTAAACGGATTCTAGGGTGTAAAATCCACACCTTTTGACATACTGTGGTGCTCTAGGCTGAGTTTACTTTTTTAGCCATTGAACCACCGAGTATATGAGACACTGATTTGTGAAGGGTAAGTCGAGTATCTTTCAGAGTCGGCTTGGTGAATATTACAGTACAGGTGAGCTGGCATGTGGGTGGCTGGGAACATAGTGCCAGATTGAGTTTACTTTTACAGCCACTGGACCACCAGATATTTTGAAAAATGACTATTAAAGAGCCGTTGATGGCTTGAGAAGAACTTTGAAAAACATATGTGGACACAAAGCAGCTTATGTATTTTATTAGCTCTGTATTTCTTATTTCCAGCTGTTGTTGTTGAGGTCATATGCATGAAAACAGGATAGTTTTGCCTTGAGTGTTCATCAGCTGCTATTACTTTTTCCCAGCTTGATGTCATAATACTCTGCTTGTGACATCACAGTGATTCCCATGGCAACAAACTAATGTCTCAACAGAGCATTATAATTTTAAGTGGGGACTTAGCTATAGAGGCACGTGAACTCTAAGGGATAAAGATCTTGTTTTTGTGGGAATTTCTTCTGTGATAAGTTATGGAGAGGCAAAATCTATAGAAGATGCATGAAATACAAGCTGAATTATGTCTAAATATTATGTTTTCCTAAGTTTTCCTAAAGGTATTAGCTGCTTTTTAAAGGGAGGTAGAATAATACTGTGATTTGGTGCCGGTTTGATTGGAAACTCTCAGAACCATAGCTTGTGTATTAGTTAAAATAAAACGCATTTTAAGTCATGATTTTGAACAGTTTTGTTAAAAGCTGCTAGGAAGTGACGAATTTTTGAAGAAGTACTAATGCTGCAGTCCAAGCCTCCTGCTGAGACTGTAGTGCAGCAGCTAGAGGTCTTGCTCCATGACCTCATCACGCTGCAAGTTGGCAACCATTTTGGGGAAGAGCCAAAATGGGAGATTTAAAACTGGAAGGCTTTTGTTGATCTTTTTTAAATGCTACAAAACTAAATTTCATCTAATCGGATGGAAAAGTGCAGTTTTGGCATGACTGGAAAAAGCAGCCTTCCCTCCACAGTGCTTTGAAGCCCATTTGATCTAGCTAAATATACAAAATAAAATGGTTTAGTTGTCCTTTAAGCCACTGTTGACATTATAATGGAGGGTTGGGAATAAGCTGTAGCAGAGATTCAGGGATGCTAGCCGGGTAAATGATTCCTTTGGCAGGCAAATGCTTGGGCAAATGGAAGGAGGTATCACCCTGTGCCGAGGTGGGGGTGGGGGGGTAGAATTAAGACAAATGAAAAATTTGTTTTGGTTTTTTTAAATAAATTATTTAGCTCACTACCTATGCAGGCACAATTTCATATTCTTCTTTGATTCTGTTAGGTTGCCTGGCAAGGACCTGTCACGTCGGACCCTATGGTTGACTAACTGTCGGCGTACTGATCCCCAGGGGAAGGGGCCGTGGAACCCCACCTCCGAACACATCTACTTCTGCTCCCAGCACTTTGAGAAGGAATGCTTTGAGGTTGTTGGGATGAGGTGGGTCACTGTTAACAACTCTGCTTCAGTTTTTTCCTTTTTGTGTGTCAGAACTTCACAAACCAGAATCTTAAAAGTTGGGGAGAACTCACAACTGTTCAGTCTCAGCCTCTCATGAGTCACTGTAGAGAATGGTGTAGGATACTAGATACGTAGACATTGACGGTAGAAAAAGGCCCTTGGCCCATGTAGTCTGCCCACCCTTAAACTTGCTGTGTGGGAGAACGCTGATATTCCAGTTCCAGCCTATCCAAGCAGGGTTATTTTCAGGTACAGGTGTAGGAGCCTTGACTGGAGGATAACTTCTTGTCCCAGCCTGTCCTAGGAAACGTCACTGTAGAGAATGGTGTTAAGATCGCTGGCTGTGGAGGAGAACTCAAATCGAGAGCCACTGCAGGTAATGGTAATATGCACTGGATGTGGGGTAGCTTGGAGCTACTCCAGTTTGAGCTTTCTGAGCAGGAGTCCCTGTAAAAGCAGCGAACACGCATCTACTCCAATTCCAGCCTTCTCCTGCCATCTTCACTGTAAACAGTCTTTGAGAGCATTAATGTTGGGAGGTGGGGAACGTGCAGGTACTGTACCGCAGTTCCCTTCTCTCCCAGCAGGAATCACTGCAGCCAGTGGTTTAGGATGGGCTGCCCCCACCACAAAATGAAAAGGATGGTGGCATTTGTCAAGCAACATCCAGTAAGCATTGGCTAGGCACACCTGGAGTACACTGTGTAGTTTTGGAACCTGCAGCTGAATTAGAAAAGGGAGCAGTCTGGCACGGGGTTATCCCTGAAAAGGGAATGTTGGTTCCTTTGGAATTTCACCCAGTTAACGAAAGAGTGAGAGAGCCTTTAGAGGCTATCCAGCAGAGGGTTGCAAAAATGATGGGGGGCAGCATATGAAGTCTCTGGCAGAAAAAAGCCCATTGGTCTATCAAGTCTGCCCAAGTGTACAGCTTGCAATTTAATACTCCTGCAGCTGCCCCTCCCCCAATTTGCTTCCCATCATCCCCTCTCCCTGGACTTTCCCCCCACTTTGTTTTTGTCTGTACTTACCTTGCCCCGACTCTATCCCATCCCCACTTAAAACTGTCCACTGTCCTCCATTCGATCAACTCCTCCAGCAGTGCGTTCCACGAAGGCACCACCCTCTCTGTGAAGTAGTGCTTCCTTATTTCCTTCCTGAATCTTTCTCATTCCAACTTCAGACTCTGCCCCCTCATGACCCTGCCTCCCATTCAGTGGAACAATACCAACTGCCACAGATCTGACCAGTGCTCGGGTTTAGCTAGATCCTCCCTGAGTGCCTGCCTACCTTCATCACTGTCCACTTTTGCACATATCTTTGTGTCATCGGCGAACAGGCTGATCTTACTCTTGACTCCCTCTGCAGTGTCACCTGTAAAGACATTGAATAAAACAGGGCCTAGTACTGAACCCTGCGGTACCCCACTAGGCACGGGTCTTAGCGTGGATGTCTCCCCCCTTACAGCTACCCTCTGTCTGCTCTGAAGCCAGCTCCTAACCCATCCCACTAGTTTCCCCCGTGCCCCCAGGTCCCTCAGCTTGCCCAGTAACCTTCCGTGTGATACCAAGTCGAAAGCTTTACTGAAGTCCAGATACAGCACATCAACAGCATGGCCTTCGTCAACCGCACTTGTGACCCAGTCAAAGAAGTAGACTAGGTTAATCTGGCATAATCTTCCTGAGACAGACCCTCATCCTGGAGTCCATTACTATCCAGAAAGGTTATCAACCTCTCCTTCACAGTGGTCTCCGTCAGCTTCCCCACTATTGAAGTCAAGCTTACTGGTCTGTAATCCCATTTGACCTTGAGTCCACTCTTGTGTAGGGGCACCATGTGGACCATCCTTCAGTTCCTGGGCACATTCCTTGTTTCCCAGGAGGTGTTTAGCAGGTCTTCCAGAGGGCCTCACAATATCTCTGCTAATTCCTTTAGGACTCTTGGATGTACACCATCAGGTTGTGGTGCCTTGTCCACCCGCAAGGCTTTAAGGTATGTTAGAACCCTGTCCTCCTTTACGACCCCGTCCATTACATCTGTTCCCCTCCCTCCTTTCCCTTGTGGTATTGGGCCGTCCTTTTCTTTTGTGAACAGCGACGAAGCAAGCAACAAAGCAAGCGCTATCGAGAAAGATTAAACTATCTAAAAGCAGCAGTATTTGTTTATAGTGTTTTTTTTTTTAGCAGAAATGTATTTCTGACATTCTGAGATTCATTCTCAGTGTATTTTTAGTATTCTTAGAAATTTTCAAGACCGCTTTTATAGCTAATTTAGTAATTTATGACTAACATCATTAAAGATGGCTGCCACTCACAATTTTATAAAATCTCTTTCATTGAGATAACCAGTTAAATGTATGCGCTAGATTCATGCTGGGGATGTATTAGAATGGTGTTACAACTTGTTTCTAATAGTAAACTGCACAACACTGTATCAAGATATTTACATTTTTCACGGTGGGCATGGCACGGGAGTGGAAACTTAAAACTTCAGAATCCCATATCTTGGTTCAGAAATGAAAGAAACAAAAAATTTGATTTTTTTTTTTTTTTAATTTTAATTTTTTTTTTTGAGGAAAAAGCCTGATATAGCAGCTAACAAGTACTGCTGCTTTAACAAACACCTGCTGGAAGACGGAAAGGGGGGATGACAAAACCTCCATACACGGCAGGAAGGGGCCAGACTCCTTGGAATTATTTAGGTAAGGAAAACGCAACCACCAGGAGGCATAACCGTAAAGAGCTAGCATGCTGCCTGAAATGAATATGTAGTGAACTTGTTACTTAATATATCTGAAGCCTTTTTCTTTTCTTTTGTGCCAATTAGGAGATTCTCTTCCTTGACAGTACTTGGTGTGATTTGTGGAACAGTACTCTACCTGGAGGCTGACATCACTACTTCTGTTCCTCCTTGTACACCATCACCCTGTGACATCATAGCTGACCAAGAATAGCCAGTCATCTGCTGCAGGGTCTGCCATTTGGGATGTTAAAATAAGAGGTCATGGTGTCGATGAGGTATGGAGTGTAATAGGACTAGTTATATTGGTCTTTAGGGAAAGTGCTGCTTTTCCTATCACACCTGATATTACTGGTTAGAAAACATTCTAGTGAGCAAATAGAAAAGGAAAAATACTGCCAAAACAAAAAGTAACAACTGACTACTTTTAAAGCCGCAGTGCAATGAAAGCGTCCCCCCCCCACCCCCCGAAAGCTTGTTTTGGGTACAGTTCATTAAAATATTGGCATACCTGTCAAATCTACTTTTCAAGTTACTACCTGCTACCCTGCATGATTTTTTTTTTTTTTTATTTCCCGATCCTAACCCTTACCAGGTGTACAAGGATATTTCTATGCCATATATTGCAGCCATTTCTCTCTCTTTTTTAAAACAAAATGAAAACTTTTAAAATGTTGGTGGAAATAGTACCTTTAACCAATACAAGCGACTGGAAGATGCCTGAAATCTTTAGTTTGGGGGGTGGGGGTGGGGTAGAGTCAAATGTTTTGCCCAGTTTCGTTTGCACTGCTGCTTTAAAATGAATAACTTTTTCTGTCTGCTGTTTTTGGCACTGCTAGCTCACTAAACTATCTGGGGGGAGGTAGGGGTGATTTATGAAGGATGGCCGAAAATAACCTCTCGGGGGGCAGGTGAATAACATGAACCATAGAAACTGACAGCAGATAAGGACCGCTAGGCCCCTCTAGTCTGCCCATTTTCCCTGCCTACTATATAAGCCACAGCCCCTTCTTGATCTCCAGCTTTACCTCCTTGTTCTAATGCTAGGGTTCCCCTATGCCTGTCCCATGCATGCTTGAATCCTCCCACTATGTTTACCCCCACCACCTCTGCTGGGGAGTCTGTTCCATACAACCATCACCCTTTTTTTGAAGAAATATTTCCTCATGCAACCCCTTGGTCTACCCCCTTCCAACCTCATGTCATGCCCCCTCGTTCCTGGACATCTTCTTTTTTGAAAGATGCTACGTTTTGGTACACTGTTTATGCCTTCTAGATAATTGTAGGTTTCTATAATATCTCTCCTATCTCTTCTCTCCTCTAGGGTATACATATTGAGGTCTCCCAGTAATAGGTGGAACGGTTCTACCCCCGAGTTGATTAATGTTAGTCAATCAATATTTAATGGCAGGCACATTGAGGGGAGGCCCACATTTGTGACCAGACATAAAATATTGAAACAACGGAGAGATAAACCAGTGACTTGACTATAAATATTGCAGGAAAGTTTAATCAGTTGATGAAGACTCCGTGTGACTACATTACACTGCCATGAAGTGTATAGCCCACAAATGAGACTGAGAACTGCAAGAATTGTGGAGCGTTCTCTTAAAGGGCAATTGTACTTTTGTTGTGCCATACATACTGTATGTGTACCAGTATACCTAGAAGGAGGAGCTTAATTTACATGTTCCGAAACGTTGGTTAAGGTGCCAGCATATTTTGTACTGGCATAACTGGTTACTGTATGTGTAAGACTGTTCTACACTTGGGTGAGTGGGCTGTTTTATCCAATCTGTAGTTATCTGTCTTGATTGAAATTGACCTCTTCCATTAAAGAGATTTTCTTTTCTTTCTGTGGTTGGCTCGGCTGGAATTTCTGACTATTTGATTTTTCTCCCCATTTCTTTCTCTGGGTCCTTACTCTTTTTCATTTATATTCTGTACTTTATTCTCTCTCTCTCTCTCTCTCTCTCTCTCTCTCAAAGAAGGATGGGGATAGGATAAGCAAACTGATAGATAAAAAAGAAGGAATGGGGTCCTGATACACATAGGTACTAATAACATTGCAAGGCAACAAGCGAAGGAGGCGAAGATCAACCTGGAGAAACTAGCGGATAGTCTGAAAGGTAGGGTAGCATCTTTGGCTTTCTTGGAAGTACTACTGGTGTGGGATAGAGGAGGGAGATGCAGTAGAGTTAGGCAGGTGAAGACCGTGGAATTCAATAACTGGATGAAGATGTGGTGCCAGTCTAGGGAGTATCACTGTATTGGGGATTGGGGTGAATTCCAGGAAAGGAGATTTTTGTTTAAGGGGACAGCCTTCAGTTATCTGGGGTAGGGGTTTAGGTGTTAGCGCAAAAGTATGAGGTTCACATTGAAAGCTTAACATGACTAGGGGCATTGGTTGGACACCGGGGGGGGGCAGCTTTGCAGCATCAGGGGGTGACACTGGGTGGAGGCACCTAAGAGGCGAACACGAAGGGAATAGGATGAGGTTAGCAGGACACGGGATGTTAAATGCTAAGGGGAGGGAGGGAAAACAACCCTGGGGGGGGAACAGCCAGGGTAGAGGACTGGAGAAAAAGACAAACACCAGGAGACACAACCAGGGTAGAGGAGAGGGGAAGGAAACAAACATCAGGGGACAGGAAAAATGGGTCCGGTGAATGGAGAGCCATGTGCACCAACGCCAGGAGCCTAGGAAACAAGATCCCAGATTTGGCAGCGATCATGGCTGAGGAGGACCTGGACATCATGGGAATTACGGAGACGTGGGATCATGATGGCCAGGATTGGGACATGGCAATTCTGGGGTATGTACTATTTAAGAAGGACAGGGTGGGAAGGAGGTGGGGGGGCACTATATGTGAAGGAATACATTAAGGCCCTGGAATTGTAGGGAAGATGGGGGGTGGGGCTGAGGCTATATGGGCATCATTGGAGACAGGGAAGGGAGAATCATACATACTGGGGTGGTATATAGGCCGCCAGCGCAGCAGGATGAGGTGGATAGGGCAATGATGGAGGAGATCCAGAGGATGGCAAACAGAGGGGAGGTGCTGCTGATGGGGGACTTCAACTTGCCGGACGTGGAATGGGGCACCCCATCAGCAGCATCCACCAGTAGCAGGGAAATTGTGGACACCCTACAGGGCGCTCTCATGAGGCAGCTAGTAAGGGAACCGACCAGGGAGGGGGTGATCTAGACTTGATTCTTACAAATGGGGAACGGGTGGGAGAGGTATCCATAGGGGAGAATCTTGACACAAGCGACCACAGCACCATTTGGTTCACGATTAAAAACTACAGCTGATATTCATCGGACCAAAGTGAAGGTGCTAGATTTTAGGCATGCGGACTTCAGGAAAATTGGGGACTGCATCCAGTAAGTGTTGGCAGGGTTGGGGGAACTTGGGGGTGGAAGAAATGTGGGGCGCAATAAAAGGGGCCATATTTGAGGCCACAAGCTTATGTGTCAGGAGGGTAAATAAAAATAGGAAGAAAAGAAAGCCACTCTGGTTTATTAGAGAAGTGACTGAGAAGGTCAGGGCAAAGAGAAAGGTGTTGAGGTATAAAATGACACGGAGGGAGGATGATGGGGCTGTATACCAGGAAAAGTAGAAGGAAGCAGGTTTGGAGGTCAGGAGAGCAAAGGCAAAAACAGAAGAGAGAATAGCCAACTCAGGGAAGGGCATAAAACCTTCCGGTATGTGAGTAAGAGGAGAAAGTCAAAGGAGGGGATAGGCTGAAAAATAAAGAAGGGGTTGGTGGAAGATGACTGTGAAAAGATAGAAATACTAAACAGCTGTTTCTGCTCAGTGTTCACGGTTGAGAATGATGGGGAGGTTAAGAAAAATCAGGGAAAACAAGGTGGTGGGGGAGGGGGTTGACTCCAGTCCATTTCAGGAAGGTCCAGAGGGAGGTAGAGGTGTTGAAGGTGGACATGGTGATGGGGCGTGATGGGGTGCAACCCAGGGTACTGAGGGAGCAAAGTACTAGCAGAACCTCTGACTAGCCTCTTAAACAAATCCTTGGAATCAGGGGAAGTCCCTGATGAATGGAGAAGGGCGAATGTGGTCCCCCTACATAAGGGTGGGGACAAAGAGGAGGCAGGCAACTATAGACTGGTGAGCTTAACATTGGTGATAGGCAAGCTCATGGAGAAACTGCTAAAGAAAAGAATTGCTAACTACCTAGAAGCCAGTGGCCTACAGGACCGAAGGCAACACAGGCTCAGTGAGGGAAGGTCATGTCAACTTTGACTGGGTCACCAGGGTAGTGGATCGGGGGGAGAGGGGTTAGACGTTGCATACGTAGACTTTAGGAAGGCGTTCGATTCCGTACCGCACAGGAGACTGCTGCACAAAATGAGATGTCTTGGGCTGGGGTCAGTAGTAGTAAGGTGGGTGCAGAACTGGTTAGGGGTCAGAAGGCAGAGGGAATCGTTAACGGGGTACTGTCAAAGAAGGGCATGGTCACCAGTGGGTACTTCAAGGGTTGGTGTTGGGGCCACTCTCATTTAATATCTTTATAGGGTGCATAGCGGAAGGGCTGGAGGGGAGAGTGTGTCTATTTGTGGATGACACAAAGGTCTGCAATAGAGTTGATACGCCAGTGGGAGTTGAGCGTAGCATAGGGATCTGGAGAAACTGGAGGAATGGTCCAGGGAGTGGCAGCTGTCCTTCAATACAAAAAAAGTGCAAGATCATGCTCTTGGGAAGGAGAAACCAGGAGTGGAATACTGGATTTGGGGGGGCATGCTTTAGAGGTAACGGAGTTGGAAAGGGACCTTGGTATAATCATTTCACAGGACCTGAAGGTGACAAAGCAGTGCGAGAAGGCGGTGGCAAGAGCCAGTAGGATGCTGGGTTGTATCGGTAAGGGAATCACTAGCAGGAAGATGGAGGTCATAATGCCATTGTACAGGCAACTGGTCAGGCCACATCTTTTTTTTTTTTAATACTTCATCTTTATTGATAAAAGCATATTCCATACAGATCCAGAGAATAAACATATGCCAATGTAATGTCCACAGTAATGAAACAGAAAACCATTACCTGAGTGAGGCCCACTACCATCACAGGGGCCACTCTCATTGGATCGTAAAATATACACATAGTATAAACTACTGCTTCCCACCAAATAGTATAGGATCAACATACTCTCCTGGGAAGGATAGAAAGGGGGAGGATAGGGGAAAAAGGGAGGAGAGAAGAAAGAAGGGGGAAAAAAAAAATAAAACCAAGCTAGAAATCTATACCATAGGTTAATAAACCTTGCTCTGAACGGGGAATTAAGTGATGGGGATAAGGACAGCAAGCAAAGGGGGAACACCCAAGACCTGAATTCCCTTAATAAGGGCTTTATTGTATATAATGACTTCATTCTATGTATATACAGATATAATAGATTCGCATTGCATTGAATTAATAATCCAATAACCATTGCACTTTACCAACAGAATTCCACCCAAGGCAAAGGGAGGGGAGGGAGGACAGCAATCTCCCCAGCCCCTCTTTCATCAGAAGCCCACTAACCAAGTAGCTCCCACCTAGTCCACCTATTTACGAATTGTGGGGTCCTCAGAGCTAAGGAGAAAGTTATTCTCTCATATGTTTTAACATTGTTTACCAATTCCTTCCATTCTAACTCAGTGGGCGGCAGGGGGGGGGAGCCATCTCCAAGAAATCCTTACATGCAGCTGCAACTGCAACCAAAATGTTCCATAGATATTTAGCTTCCTGGCCTCTTATCTCCAAGGCCCAAAATAACATGCTCTGGTCCCAATGGGATCGCAATATTAAATATTTCCTGAAGTCGCCTAAGTATGTTGCTCCAGTACTGATTGAGTAGAGGGCACTGCCAGAAAATATGGGCCTGTGATGCGGGGGAGGCACCACATTCTCGCCAGCAGGAGGGCAGAATCTTCGGGTTCCACCTAGCCACCTGTTCAGGTACAGGAAAGTACCTACTTCTAAGTTCCACAAAAACTCACACCATCCCGGAGACGAGAAAGAGCGGCAGGTATTTTTAATAGACTGCAGCCATCTCTCATCGTTTAATCTTATTTTGAATTCCTTCTCCCACTGCACCTTAATATACTTTGTTGAATGATTTAGGTCAGTAATATAATTCCTATAGAGTATAGAGATTGCCCTTTCTTCCCTTCCCGCCCTCCAAATTCCCTCAAACACTGCTGGTTGTGAGATCTCCCCGGAGGTCTTGGAGGACCCACGTAAGTGTTTCATTATATAATCCCTAATCTGGTAATAGAAGAGAAGGTCTCCTTGTGTCCAACTAAACTTATCCACAGCCTCTTCATAGGTTAGGGTATGATCTCCTTTTAAAAATTGCCAGGGGGCCCTGCACCCACGTTTCTCTTGGCGTCTGTACCAGGGATCCTTTTGGGCCAACGTGTGATGTGTACTTTGCGACCAGCACTGGTATTTCCAGAGATAGGCCCTTGTGGCACCCTGCCCACATCCCCGCCTGCATCTCTCCAAAGCCGTGGCAGTACCGAAAAACAGTGGGGGTGAAATATTCGTTATTGTTGCTTGAGCAAATATCTGGGACAACAAAGGGGGAGAGCAGGGAGCAGCTAAGGCAGTTGTCTTCCAGTTAGACTGGTAAGTGGGATGTAACAATAAAAGGCAATCCTCATCTGGGCTGCTACCCAGTACCCCTCTAAACAAGGTACTCCATAGCCCCCCTGTTCCTTAGGGAGAAAGAGAGTTTGTTTTCTTATTCTGGGGCGTTTACCCGACCATATGAATTTTAGCAGAATCCTCTGCCAAACATCCACTCTTTAGAAACATAGACTTTGACGGCAGATAAGGACCACTTGGCCTATCTAGTCTGCCCATTTCCCTACTTACAGGATAGGCCGCAGATCCTAGTTAACAAACAGCCTATTTCTTCCTACCCCTCACAAGAATTGCCTTATGTCTGTCCCATGCATTCTTGAATTCTCCACAGTTTTAGACCCACAACCTCCATGGGAAGGCTGTTCCACCATCCACTACCCTCTCTGTGAAATACTTCCTCCCATTGCCCCTAGACACCCCTTCTATCTTTAAATTGTGTCCCCTTGTTCTTGCACGTCTCTTTTTCTGAAAGATGCTACCCTCTTGGACTTTGTTGATTCCACTGAGGTACTTAAAAGTTTCTGTCATGTCCCCCTCTCCCTTCTTTCCTCAAGGGTATACATATTAAGCTCTTTTAGTCTCTCCTCATACGGCTTCTCTTGCAGACCCTGCACCATTTTAGTTGCCCTCCTCTGGACTGGCTCTATCCTGTCTATGTCCTTGCGGAGATGGGGTCTCCAGAACTGGACGCAGTACTCCAGATGGGGTCTCACCAACTGTCTGTACAGAGGGATAACAACTTCCTGTTTTCTGCTGCTGATGCCTCTCCCTATGCATCCCAGTATACCCCCAGCCCTCCCTACTGCCTTCTCACATTGCTTGCTAACCTTAAGGTCATCTGATATGATTACCCCCAGGTCCCTTTCCCTTTTTGTTGTTGTTACTACCTCCCCCATTGTGTATTCTTCCCCAGGGTTCTTGTTTCCCAGGTGCATTATTTTGCACTTCTTTGCATTGAATCCTAGCTGCCATACTTCTGACCATTCCTCCAACCTTGCCAAGTCCCTTCTCATCCTTTCCATGCCTCCTTGTGTATCAACCCTGTTGCAGATCTTTGTGTCATCTGCAAAGGCATACTTTCCTTCCAGTCCCTCTGCAATGTCACTGATGAAGACATTAAAAATGACTGGACCCAATCACTGAACCTCAGGTGCCCCACTAGTAACCCTCTTTTCTGAGTGGACTCCATTTACAATTACCTTCTGTGTCCTGTTGTGCAGCCAATGTTTTACCAGGCTGCCACCCTGGGACCCACTCCCAGGCTGGTTAATTTGACTATTAATCTTTGTGTGGGACTGTGTCAGATGCCTTGCTAAAGTCTAGGTAGGCCATGTCCACAGCCCTCCTGTCTACTACTGGTCACCCAGTCAAAGAAATCTATTAGATTTCTCTGACATGACCTTCCCCGCTGTGAACCCATGCTGCCTTGGGTCCCAGCCCCACTGGCCTCTAGGTACTCAACTATTCTTTCCTTCAGAAGTGACTCCATCACTTTCCTCACCACAGAGGTCAGACTGACAGGTCTGTAGTTTCCTCCTCTGTCTTGGTCCCACTTTTGTGAAGGGGAATCGCATCCACCTTCTTCCAGTCCTTGGGTACCACACCATCCTCCCATGATTTATTAAAGAGAGTAGCCAGTGGTTTCACTAGTTCCTCCCTTAATTCTTTTAGAATTCTGGGGTGAATTCCATCAGGACCCATTGCTTTGTCCACCTTCAGTTTTAGGAGTTCTTGCAGAACCCTTTCTTCTGTGAAAGGACTGGGATCGACCCCCCTATTAAGAGTGCTTCTGTTAATTGGATTAGGCACCTCCCCTCCTCTTTTGTGAATACTGAGCAGAAATATTCGTTCAGTATCCCTGCTTTTTCACTGTCCCCCTCTGGCCACCCACCAAGGTACACACTGAAATAAAAAATAAGAATCTGGGGAGCAGGTTCATCTTAACTGTCTGTATTCTTGAATGGAATGGGAGAGGGAGCACAGACCACCTTTCTTTATCTGCTTGTATTTGCCTTACTAAAGGGAGAAAGTTCAAATCATAAAGTTGGGAATTGTTAGAGGACAAGTTTATCCCTAAATATTTCATAGTGAGAAGATCCCACTTCAGGGGGTAGCCGTCTCTAATAGTTTGGGATGGGACATAATTAAGGGTAATGGCCTCCGTTTTATGGGTATTTAGGGTGTAACCAGAGAGTTCCGAAAATTTGTTTAGATGTCGAAATAAGTAGGGGATAGAGGACTCCGGCTCCGTAATGTATAGCAGAATATCATCTGCATGTAAAGCGAGTTTATGCTCTTCCCCGCCTACGTTAACCACTTTTATATCAGAGTTCTCTCTAATACTCTGTGCAAGAGGCTCCAGGTATAAGGTGAAAAGAATAGGTGACATGGGGCACCCCTGCTGTGTACCCCTGCACAATGTAAAGGAAGTGGAAACGTGACCATTAGCCCTAATAAAACCCTTTGGTGTGTTGTATATTTTAAAAATGGCCTTAATGAATAGTTTGGGAAAGCCAAATTTATCCAATACTGCCGGAAGAAAAGACCAAGAGACTTTATCAAAAGCCTTTTCGGCATCGAGGCTTAAGAAAATGGAGGGGGTTTGGGTGAGGTTTACATGGTCAATTAAATGGGCAGTCCTACGCAGATTGTCCTGCGCCTGTCGGTTTGGGATAAAACCCATATGATCAAGGTTGATCAGCTGAGTTATAAATTTCTGCATACGCCGGGCAAGGATTGACATGTAGATTTTATAATCGGTGTTCAGGATGGAAATAGGACGATATGAGGGGCAAAGTGTTGGATTTTTCCCTGGCTTGGGAATTACTGATATAATGGCCTGCTCCCACGAGGCTGGAGGGGTTTCATCAATCTGTATTATCGTGTTGTATACCTTGTTTAACAGGGATAACACCTGTGCCTTAAAATATTTGTAAAACTCCCCGGGAAGTCCATCTGTGCCCGGGCACTTCGAAGCCTTCAGTCTAGAGACTTCAGCACGGAGTTCCAGCTCTGAGATAGGAGCCATCAGGCTCGTTTTAGCCTGCTTAGACAAAGAAGGAAGGGAGATCTGTTTAAGATACTCTGATATTTTATTCTCCTGTGGGGGGGGTGGAGCATGCAAAGAAGTGTAGAAGTCTCTAAAGGCTTCTACTATTTCCGAAGTCTGGTGTGTTTTACGCCTGGTAATAGAGTGTATTAGAGTTGGTATCACTGCCCTCGCTCTCTGGGACCGCAAGCGGGCTGCCAATAGGTGAACAGCCCTTGGGCCACCCTCATAGTATTTTTGTTTAAGGAACATGGCCTTTTGTTCCTCCTGATAATCCAATAAGTTATTTAATTCACCTTTAAGTTTGCTCATCTTTTTATAGATCGCTGCCTCGTATTTAATTTTAAGCTGTGATTCACAGGACTCAATCTCCCCTTTCAGTCTTGATTTTTGGGCATCTCGCTGCTTTTTCTTATAAGTCGAGATGGAAATAAATTTGCCCCTTCTTATAGCCTTAATAGTATCCCAGAGAAGCGGGGCTGATATCTCCGTAGTCTCATTATCGGCCATAGCCTGCTTTATTGTTTCTACAATTGCCACGTTCACCTCAGGGTCCTGGAGCAAGGATGTATTAAGTCTCCAGAAAGTTCGTTTAAAAAAATCTCCCGGATGAAGCTGGCAAAACACAGGAGAGTGGTCCGACAATGTCCTGTCTTCAATCCAGCTATCTTTTATCTGCCCAACATATTCTGTGGGAAGTAGGATGTAGTCCAGCCGAGAATGCGACTGATGGAGTGCAGGAAAAAAGGTATAGTTTCTCTGCCTGGCATGGGTAGTACGCCACACGTCAGCATATCCTAACTCCCCTAGCAACCCCACAACCTTTTTCATACACCCTTGATTACTCCGGGGAACCACAGAGGAAGAGTCCAATGTTTGGTTTAAAACTAGGTTTAGCTCACCCCCAATAATCATCTCCCCCTCCGCCCACTCCTGCAATCTTAGAAAAATTTGGCGGTAGACTTGAAAGTCTGAACCGGGTGGCACATAAATGGATGCCAATGTTAGAGTTTGCCCCAGGAATCGTCCCTTTAAAAAGGCGTAACATCCCTCCCCATCAACCAGTGTATCTGTTTGCTCAAAGGGCGTCCTAGCTGGAACTAGGACCACCACCCCCCTTCGCCTTCCCCTCCCATATGCAGCACAAGCCGTGGCACCGAAACCAAATTTCCCCAGCTTCTGGTGCTCTTTTATAGAAAGATGCGTCTCCTGTAAAAACAAAAAAATCGGTGCCAGTCTTCTGAGAAAGGACAGGATTTTGCTGTGCTTTACAGGGTTAGTCAGGCCGTTTACATTGAATGAACAGAAAGTCGTAGCTTTAGCAGTCATTCTAAAAAATCATAGGACTCCTCCTCTGCCGTAATCCCCCTACTATCTAACCCACCTTCCCTTTCCATCAGCACCCCACACCGTCTGTATAAACTCCCTCTTTTTACTCACTCAAATCGAGCTTACAGTGTAGAACTTATCGACAAGTGAGCCAAAAGCAGGCACCCAAGTTACTTAAGGAGATAGGCGAGAGTCAATGAAGAAGAAGGAGAAAATAAATACAGAAAAGAGAAAAAAGGGGGAGGGAGGAGATTATATTGTGGTATAAGACAGTAGTTTCTTACGATTATATTAACCTATCAACTCTATCCAACAAACCAGAAATAGGAACAATATTTTGGGCAATAGTGACTTACAAGGTAGGGGATCCAAAACCCAGGATCCCTTGCCCTAACCTCTGAGATAAGCCGATGGAGTTGGGCTGAGAGGTAGGGGTTGAAGAGCGGGTATGCCCTGAGTTAACAGAGCCTCTTCAACAAAACTGCTCGCAAGGAGTGGTTTTTACGAATGACTCACACCACCACGGATTCACTCGGGTCAAGTTAACTTTTTTTAAAAACCAAAAGAATAAACCAACGACTTGACCCTAGAGCACCCCAGGAACTTAGAATATCTAACATCTCTATTATTCTAATAATTTGAAAAGATCCCATTCCTTTTAATGTCATGCAGTCTTGAAGGTTTAATCATAAACGTGCTACTTTGTGGGGCATTCCTTTAGCGCTTCGCGTCCAGCTCCTCCACAGGAGTAGGCCTTAAATAGCCACGGAGCAGCTTCCCTGCACAAGGGATACTTCCCCATCATGGACGCTCAAGCCTCAGACTTGGATACTATCCAACCCCCCCCCCCACCTCCCAAGCACTTTTACCAGACAGAACAGTTGTCCCAAAGTGTCTCAAAAAACCTTGCGGCACAGAGATGGTAGTCCCAAAGTCCGTTTTTCCGTCGTCCTCAAGTGTCAGCCGAGGCAGGACCGCTCATTTTCCTCAGACGTTCCCCTCGAAATAACATTTCTAAGGCTTCTTTCGCTTTTCTCAAGGGCCCCAGCCTCCCACGCCCGTATGTCATCTGGGGCTTCGCAATCGCTGGGAATCTAATCTTCTGCAATTGTTCTGCATCCGCTGAGGGAAGGGATTCCTTTTTTCTGCAGATCCTCCAAAGCCTTTCCCAGAGTGAGATATAGCTGGGGCCCCTCCTCCCAGAACACCCGGAGCTTTGCTGGGAACGGGGTTTGGAATTTAATGCCCTTTGCTCTCAAAGCTTTAAAAATTGGCACATACAACTGCCTTGCTTGCTGGACTTCTGGGGCATAATCATGGTCAAGAGAGATCTTCGATGTTAGGTAGGACAAATCTTTTTTGCTCCAGGCCCTCCATAGAATATCTTCCTTAATTTTAATACTGCTCAGCTTGAAGATTATAGAATGAGGGCGGGCCGCGTCTCCCGTCGGCTTCTGTCCCAGCGAACGATGAGCTCTCTCAATATTAAGAACGTAATTGAGAGGCAAGTCCAGCGCATCTTTTAATAAATTTTCCAGAAATGCTGTCATGGGAGGCTCTTCAGCCCCCTCAGGAAGGCCATATAGTCTAAGGTTGCTTCGTCTAGATCTCCCCTCGAGGTCGATGCATTTACTCTGCAGAGCTTGCGCATGCTGAAACAGGGCCTCTGTTGCTGTGCCAAGATGGTTGTCATTTTCTTCCATTACTTTAATTTTATCCTCTGCAGCGCTGACCTTGGCATCTATATTAGAGATTTGCTGTGCCAGTGCTTGAAATTCCTTCCTAGACTCAGCTCGAGAGTCACGAATTTCCCTCAGAATATTTTCATATCTGGTGCATGATAGTAGGTCCGCCTCGGCCTCTGTGTCATAACTTGAGCCCCTCATGCTGCTACGAGAGCGGCTTCTGCTGTGATCAAAACTAATCGGAGGCATTTCTTCTCCACCAAACACCTTCCTCGGGGATCTATTTGTTGCGGGTAGCCCCCGATCTCTTTTACGACCTTCTTTTGCCATTATCACTTATTAAATC
Organism: Neoceratodus forsteri; assembly: GCA_016271365.2. Taxonomy (NCBI): domain Eukaryota; kingdom Metazoa; phylum Chordata; order Ceratodontiformes; family Ceratodontidae; genus Neoceratodus; species Neoceratodus forsteri. The sequence continues at coordinate 184,693,213 of CM028133.1, read as the reverse complement.
AGATTAGGAATAGGAAATATTTATCCCTGGCGGAACAGGAAGTCAGGCCACATCTTGAGTATGGAGTCTGGTTCTGGAGGCCATACCTCAAGAAGGATGTGGATAGAGTGGAGCGAGTTCAGAGGTGGGCAACAAAAATGGTTAAGGACCTCAGTCATTTGTCATACAAGGACCAGCTTAAGGACCTAAGCGTGTAATCCCTAGAGTAAAGAAGGGCGTGGGGGACATCACTGAGACCTTCAGATATATCAAGGGTATTAACAGGGTGCTAGTAGGGGATGTCTTCCAGCTAAAGAGGCAATCAATAATAAGGGGGCATGATTTGCAGATAATAGGGCGGAGGTTCAGTAGAAACATTAGAAAATCCCTCTTCACGGAGAGGGTAGTAGATAACTGGAGTAGACTTCCAGAGGAGGTGGTGGGGGCAAGGACTGTGGGGGGGATTCAAGGGAGTGTGGGATAGACACAAGGGTCTTTTGGATCTAGGGAGGGGGGATGGTAGGAAATAGCAAAGACCTGGCAGCTAGCTAGGCAGACTGGGTGGGCCTGGTGGTCCTTTTCTGCTGACACATTGTATGTTTCTAGTATTCCTTTTCTTTTACCGTTAGTTATTTCACTGTGGGGTCTCCCAGATGCTGTAACTGTACAGTGGAGCCTGCCAGGATGTGATGCACTACTGCAGCATTTTACTGCAGTGTTGCTGCAGGAAACTAGGCTATTTCAATGGCAGGTAATCCCTTTTGTCTCGCAGGAAGCTGTGATACTGCCTTGCATCCTGGCGGGCACCACTTTTAATATGGGGAACTAGGGCTCTGCTTCAACTATTGGGTTGTTGCAAAATGATGGGGGAGCAAAACTAAAGGATAGGGGGGGCAGCCCCATGCATAAATGCTTTACTGGAAACTCTGGAAGGAGTTTTTTTTTGGGGGGATCTCACAGCTACTACAGTCTGGCTTCTCCCAGCTGGAGTCATTGTAAGCAGTGGTATAGAAGAGCTGGCTTTAAGAGTAGCTCTCCACTACTCCGATCCCAGCCATTCTTGCCATCTGTTATCAGAAGCAGTGGTATACATTCTTCCATTTCATTTTGTTAAGCTGTACAGTTGCATTTTTGTTTACAAGAATGATGATTTTTGCTTGTTCTGTTAGTGGGTATCACAGGCTGAAAGAAGATGCCATCCCAACAAAATTTGAGCCCTTCTCAAAGCTAAGGAAAGCAGCCCGGACCAAAAGCCAGAAAAAGAAATGGGTATTGAATGAAAGCGGCAGGCCGGTGATACCCGTAAAAAGGTGGGTGAGAGTTGTAGTTTGCTGTCTTTCTACCTTAAGCTCCCTCAGTTGTAGGGGGCACTGTGTGCGGCACCCTAGATTCCCCTTGACTCAGACCATGACACCAGGATCTGCTTGATATATGGTTTTACAGTTTTCCTCCACCCCATTTCATTGAGTCTTCTGTTTGATTCTACTAATGGAGTTAAGTTAGAGCAGCTGTAAGTGCCAGCTGCAGTGATGCATGGTTTCATCTCGGGCTTTCAGCACCAATGCAAACAACTCCCACCCTCCAAAAAAGTGTCTCAGCATAACTGGAAACTAAACATAATAGTGCTGGAGTGACCATACAGGGTGTGCGCAGGACTGACCTTCAGCATCTTCTGGGTTTCAGATTCATTCCATTGGGTTCCATTACAGGGATGTTTATTTCCCGTTTCCACATCATCCCCATATATTTCTGTCCAGTAAACTGTAACCTTGGGGAAATCCTCTGTGCCATATTGGAAAATAGGCACACCCTAAGAAACTGATTGGGTAAGTGGGGCTCTTTTTATGCCTTGCTGTTCCTGCTGAAACACTTTTTATGTTTGCTTGCACGCATGTGCAAGAAACATAGTGCCATCATCGGAGATTTCGGAGGTGTGTCACCTCCTCCTCCAATTCAGTCAGTGTGTTGGCAGGCGCGGCTCCTGTAAGCCAATGCGTGCTGGAGCTGCCTGTGACAAGCTCCAAAATGCAGTGGCATACAGTTCAAAGGGGAGCAACGCTTGGTGAGCAGCGATAAGATATCGCCTGCTCATGGCAACTCACCACACACACACACACACACACACACACACCACGCAGCGCCGTCCCTGCACGCACACACTGTATAGCCGACCGGGTGCCCAATCTCCATCGGCTGTGCTGTGTTCCCCCCCCCCAATGCCTTCCAAAATGCCATGCTGGGTGCCCACGCGTGGCAGCTAATAATATAGCCGACGGGGTGCCCAATCCCCGCCGGCTCCACAGTCCTCATCCCCCAGTAGTAAGTGCCACGCTGGGAGCCCACCCCAGCGTGGCAATCAATGTAGGCCGTGGGGTGCCCCAATCCCCGTCGGCTGAGCGCCTCCACAACTGTCCTTGTGCCAGGCTGAGGCCCACCCCAGCGTGGCAAGCGTCCACGTCGTCCTTTTTCTCTTTTTTTTAACCTGTAAAGAAAAACGTCCCCGATCTCGCTGGCCCCCTCCCACAACCCGCACCCACCCACCGCACCCTGCCTCCCCACACCCCACCCCATACTTACCTCCGGACCTCGGCGTGACGATCTTGGTGGACCGGGAACACGTCTGCACTCTTCAAGCCGACCCTTGAACTGAGGAAATGCCGAGTAAGCTGTATAATGGGCTCGATGCATATCTAGGCATTTTGGCATTTTGGAATTTTGCATCAAATTTTCAACATGGGGTTTTGGGACCCTTCTCATGAATGATGTCACTGTCATGGCGTTATTCGGGCCTGAAGGGTGATTTCGCAGTCACTGCGTGGAAATCACCGCCAGGCCAATAGCGCCATGACATGTTTATCGTCATGAAAAAGTCATGAAGAACTTGAATGATGAAAGATCAAAAATCAGTACTTCTGAGTGTGCGTTGCGCAGTTCCTACGCAGGCTCGTAAGTTCGCGAATTTTCAATATTTTCACTCCAGATTTTCAACATTGCCATTTTACCACACCTTCTTATGAGTAGTATAGCTGTCATGTTTCACATCGCACCCAAAATGCGTTTCCGCCCATGTAGTACACGATGGCGCAGTTGGTGTTCGAAATCCATGTATGGGACAAATTAAGAAAATCACAGTGACACTGTTCGTGAGCAGAGGTCTTAAAATAGGCTATGTTGAAAATTTGGTGAAAAAATTCCTAAAATGACTGTGTTCAGGCGTCGTTGTGCAGTTCCTACACCACGCTTCGTGAGGTCGTGAATTTTCAATATTTTACTCCAGATTTTCAACATTGCCATTTTACCACACCTTCTTATAAGTAGTACAGCTGTCATTTTTTCATCTCACCCCAACGAACGTTTCCGCCCATATGTAGCATAATGGCTTAGTCGGTAGCGTAAATCAATGGACGGGACGATTAAGAAAATCACAGTGACACTGTTCATGAGCAGAGGTCTTAAAATGGCTATGTTGAAAATTTGGTGAAAAAATTCCTAAAAATGACTGTTTTACGAGCGTGCGTTGCACAGTTCCTATGCATGCTCGTAAGTTTGCAAATTTAATATTTTCACTCCAGATTTTCAACATTGCCATTTTATTACACTTCCTTATGAACAGTACAGCTGCAAATTTTCATATGTCGTCCAAAATGTGTTTTCGCATATGTAGCGCACCATGGTGCTGTTGGTGTGCAAAAGCAATGTTTAGGACAGATTAAGAAAATCACAGTTACACTGTTAATGAGCAGAGGTCTTAAAATGGCTATGTTGAAAATTTGGTGACAAAAGTCCATAAAATGACTGTGTTACGAGTGAGCATTGCGCAGTTTCCACGCGCCCTCGTTAGTTCATGACTTTGTAACATTTTCAGTCCAGATTTTCATCAGTGGCATTTTTCCACACTTCCTTATGAACAGTACAGCTGTCATTTTTCACAACACGGCTGAAGTGTGTTTTCACACTTTCAGCGCAGAGATGCATGGTCGCTGTGGGAAATCATTGTTCGGCACAGATAAAGAAAATCACAGTGACACTGTTCATGATCGGAGGCACCAAAATGCCTGAGTTGACAATCTGCTGTAAAAAATCCCCAACCTAATTATATTACGAGTGTGCGTTGCAGAGTTTCTATGTACGCTCGTGACTTCACCATTTTTTTAAATATTTTTACTGCAGATTTGCAACATTGCCATTTTTTACACCTCCCCATGAACAGTACAGCTGTCATTTTTTACATCCTGTTCGGAATGTTTTTGCACCTGTGGTGCTGAATGCCGTAGTCACTGTGCATAAGCAGCTTTCGGCTAACAAACTGATATTCCCCCTGTTCATGAGGTGGGGTCACAAAAAAAACATGTTGAAAATTTGGAGTGAAAATACCAACGAATGCCTGAGGTATTAGGGTTTCCAACCATAACGCCCAACCCTGTAGAGAATGACAGGCATCAGGGGTGTGACTTGGGATTCTTGCCTGTGATGCTCATACCATTCCACACCCTGCAGTCAGTGAGAGGCATCGAGGTATGCCTTGGACTCTTCGGCCCCAAACTTCACCCCATTCTCCTATATCACACCCATCTCACCATATTTCCTAATGAAATGGAGTGCATAAGGCCAAACACCCCCAAGGAACACCGTGACACTTGTCAGTGTCTGCAGGGTGGGGTGTGGTGAAATGGCATGGCCGTTATGCCTGACGACCCAAATGCACACCCCAATGCCTGTCACTCTCTGCAGGGTGGTGGTGGGGTTGGCTTCAGTTCAATACTTCACTGCCATTCCTATTACGCAGCTCTGTAACTTCTACACTACCACTGCCAATGCCAGCAAGCAAACATTCGGCATTGACAAATGCTTGTTGTTTCAGCCTTGATGCGGGAACATCAGGCACACTGGGTGGTGTCCCTTGCTGTCAGAGGTGCGTATTTCAAGTTTGAGGAAAACGGCTTTTTTTTTATTATTATTTTTTTTTTTTATAGCCAGAGTACTCTGAAGTGCTTAGGGTAGGATCCTTTGCACCAGTTGTTTTATTGCGATCACTCGTTTGAGTGGCATGTCGTCAGTTTAGGGGTCGTAGCAGCTTGGGATCTGCAGGTGATGGCTCATGAATCTAGTTTTTCTTTTGCCCACGTGCATACAAGGGACTCTTCAGTCTGCTGTTTGGGACTGCTATTTTCCAACTGCACCAACTACATTGTTTGGAATCAGAAGAATCACTGTGCCAAGGCGGAGGAGTGCAGACAGGTGAAGTGAGGGCGCTTGAACTCCGCAAAAACTGTTGCAAGCATAGCACTGCAAAAGTGGGGAACCTAAAGACCGAGGGCAAAGGTTCACTGGATGTGGAGTGGCTGTGAAGCCGTTGAGTATTGGGTCTTCCTGTGACTATGAGGACCCAGGGACTCTGCGACCCGGGATATAACAACTCATGGCTCAGGGGAGTCTATTGTTAGAGTGCAGGATAGTGAAGCAATGGGATCTGATACTGGAGTGACATTAGCGGCGACGTGTATTTGGCATGGGAAGTGCTCCACAGACCAGTGGCGTGCCATTTTGCCTGATGCCATCGATTTCCTCATCTCAGCTATCATGCATTGAAAGGGCTGTGCTCTGCTTTACATTGACTAGGTCAGCTGCAAAGGCCTTGCAGGAGTAGAAGCAGTGAAAGAATGTTGCTTTTTTTTTTTTTTGGTCTATCCAAGCAGAAAAACTGCATTTGTCCCCATGGCAGGAAACCCTGGTGGGAGGACAGTTTGCAACTCTATTCTCCCCCAGCTCCATGCTAACTTTACCTCCAAAAACTAAGAGCAGGCATATCAAGATCTGGGGCAGAAGCAGCTGGCTTACATGAGACTGTAGAGTCCTTCACTGTTAAATGACAAAAGTGGGTGTGGTACGTGGCTCAGCATGACTCAGACTTTGTCCCTGGAGGGCTTCCTGTGGTTTGTTGGGGGGGTGCTCTCACGGGCCGGGGGAGTCAGGAGTGGATTTGGGGTGAAGCACTACAGTTTGAAAATGCCTCATCCAATTGCATTGTGAGGGTATCTTTCTAATTTCATAGAGATATAGGTTTTCTGAAATGTTTGAGTGGCTGTATAGTTTACAATTCCTGTTCTCATATATGTTATCAAATGGCAGTCGTATGCCACAAATGTACTATATGTGATGCTTTGACCCTCTGTGATGTGCCTCTTGTGTTAAAATTAATGAAAATTATATTTAAAAAAAAAAAAAAAAAAATTTAGGGCAGAAGAGAAAGCTCCAGCCTGCCCTCATCTGCTTCATCCTCTCTCTCCAGCTCTTCTGTGAACTCAGATGGGAAGGTTACTAGGGAGAGAAGTTTCTGGATGGCCGATTCACAGAGCCTCATCAGGTGTGTATTGGAGGTGCTCGGAGTGCTAGCTCTTGGGCCTTCCAAGAAGAATAAGGCTAGCTCTTCTCAGGGAAGGCCAAGGGGAGATAGTCCACTGTTCATTATGATCTACTTCAAAGGATTGGGAGGAAGTTGAATACACTCTGCAAGTCCCCCTCCGTTCCCCAGCTTCTTTTAAAGCTGTATATGCATGATAGGGAAGCTCACTGTGGAGTAGAACTTCTGGTTCTGCCTTCACCCAATGGAGTTGTGAGCTGCCTGTGCTTCCTAACTTGGTGCCACAATAAATAGCAATTATCTGCAGAGCCAGCATTTTTTGGGGGGTAACTCGGAATATTGGTCCCTCTGGAGCAGAATGATGATGAAATTTGAAAACGGGGATTCGTTGGATCGTCCGAAATCAGCAGCCACCTCGAGGGACAGGGGCTACAGCAGATCCCACTCTGAGCAATCCGAGTCAGTGAACGAGCTAAGTGAAGAAGTTGAGGAAAGCTTCACCAGCATGTCGAAGCAGTTTTTCTTTGATCTGCATAAACTGGGAGCATCCATGAAGTGACTCGAAACCGCCATTGTAGATATCTCTAAGGGACTGTAGGATCTCCAGCAGAAAACCACTAACCTGGAGGGGTGGGGCTCACAGACGCATGCAACACAGTCAAGCAGCACGGAACAGCCCTCCAGTTCCTGCATTGCTGGGAGCAAGAACTCCCTGAAAAGACTGTCCTGGAGCTCCACTCCCAATGGAACAACATCAGAATACACAGTATACCAGAGGACACTGAGCAGGGGAACTTTATAATTCATTCCTCAAAGAAATTCTAGGCTGCCAAAGGAAGACCAGCTCCAATTTGAGCCGGCTCACAAGACCCTAGCACACAACTCCACAGACCCCAAGGCTCGGCCGTGATCTGTGGTGATCTGCAACTACCAGGTCAAGACTAGAATCCTAATGACAGCCTGGGGGAAGAAAGAAATTAAATTTCAGAGAGGGCAGGCTATATTTCTACCAGGATTTTACTCCTTTGATCTTATTTATTTATTTAGCTTTTGTTATCCAGGTAAGTACACTAGACAAGACAATTGCCTATTTTCAGGTACGACCCGGGAGAGTACAGAAATAACAGATTTAAGTACATAAAACGACATTGTACAAATCAGACATGTTACAGTTCATGTGAGGACAGTAAGATTACAGATTCAACACAGCATACGAAACGTAGTAAGGCATTGATTATACGGTATGTACATTACAAAATAAACACCTTGTGGAAGCTAAGAGCAGTACCAGAGGTACAGTATTGAGATCCTTCAGATATGACACTATATACAGCTTAGCAACCTCATGGAGTTGAGTCTTTTGTCCAGGAGGACCTCCAGGGCAGAGGAGTGCTGTGATGGATCAGTTTACGGGGGTTTGGGACAGCCACAGGCCGAGGAAAGTCATGCATAATACCTTGCTGGCAGTCAGTTGAGAGCTCCTCAACAGGAACATAGAAATGCACATCATTGCCCCAGCCCAGTTTAAGATATTCACAGACAAGGGATCCATGTTTTACAGGACTCTAGCCAGAGCAAAACTATACCTCAAAAATGTGGGCCTTCATTCTGAAATGATCTCATCCCCATTTCCTGCTTTTGAAGTTCTGACTGAATGGAACCCCTGGCACACTATTTCATCCTCCAAGAAACAGGGGAAGACGATCCGACTCGCCATCCAGTAAGAGCCCAGTAGTCCAGCAGACTAATTCCAAAGCAGCTCTGAAGAAAGCATCTGAGTCTGCTTCCACAGAACCAAGCTGAACACCTGCAGTATCGGAACTGAGGCTTTGTCTACCTTATGACAGCCTCACCAATTGAATTGTTTGTATAGCTCGTTCTAATGAATACAGTATATTAACTGTTTGGGGGAGAGATGCAGGTTAGGAATGGCTGACCCAATGTAAACTTTGACCTCGTCCTGGCATCAGATTCTGACCCCAGCGAATGGCGGCAGGGATGGTAGAGGAGGGGCTACTGTATTATGAACAGTGAGTCTCCATTTCAGCAGTGAATTTGGTTTCCCTTTCCTGTGGGATTGCTTACCATGTTTAAACCCTCAATTATGGCAGCTTACTGCCCTACAGCTATCTCCTAGCGACTGACCAGAGGTGACTGGGAGGGTGGCTGGTCTGCTTAGATCAATGGAATGTGATTGTTCGCCCAGCTGCAAAGCAGTAACTATACCTGCTCCTAGCATGTTAGTTATCCTCTCGCTTGGGGCTGGTGGAGTAGTTTTAACTTAAAGCTTTGATTCATAACCAAGTTTAATAGGGATTGTCACACAGTACTGCAGGATAAACACAATTGGCTCCATGCAGCACAGCTGCATCCTTGCGGCTGGTGGGAAGTGGTTGGGAGGGCGAACTAATGTGTTCAACTATCATGGCCATACAAAGACTGTGGGTCTAGATCACTCTTTATTGCCATGGATAAGAAGAACAGTACCTGTGCTGTGTTCCTGGATTTGAGTAAAGCATTTGACACAGTGGATCATGAATCATTAATCACCTCCCTTGGCTCACTAGGGCTGGATTCTCCCTCACTCAACTGCTTCAAGTGCTACCTATCAGATAGGTCACAACTGGTAAAAAATGGAAATTACCTATCCACCTTAAAACCACTGCTAAGAGGTGTACCGCAAGGCTCTATTCTTGGCCCCATCCTCTTTGCCATTTATATTAATAATATTGATGCCAACCTCACTCAATCCAACATTCATCTGTTTGCTGATGATACTGTATTATATGTCAGCAATCCTTCATTACCTAAAGCCTGTGAACTGCTACAATCTGAATTCTCCATCCTGCAACACAATCTACTGGATAAAAAGCTACTTCTAAATGCCAAAAAAACAAAAGCTATGTTCTTTGCCACAAAGAGTTGTTCTGCCACTACCCCATCACCCACCACCCTACAACTATCCACCTTACTTGGAGAGAAGCTGGAATTCGTTGATAACTTCAAATACCTTGGAGTCTGGATTGATAACAAGCTTGACTATTCTGTCCATATTGAGGAGCTACTAAAAAAACTGAGACAAAGGCTTGGTCTATTTTTTAGAATAAAGCACTACCTCAACAGAGACTCCAAAAAAAGATTAATCCAGGCATCTTTCCTATCCCTCATTGACTATGCTGACTTTCTCTATGGCCATTGTTCACTCCCCCTCTTAAATAAGCTGGACACCCTATACCACAGGTCCATCAGATTTATTACTGACCTTCCCTCCAGCACCCATCACTGCTTCCTTTATAAGGCAGTTAACTGGACATCATTACAACACAGAAGAAATAGGAATGCTGCAGTTTGGATATTCAAAGCTTTATCAGGCAAACTACCCACCTATATCACAGACTGTTTTACCCAAATTACTTCTAGGCCATACAACTAAGGATCAGCAAACTTATCATACTAAAGGTCCCCAATGCCTGCACCCAGTTTGGGAGGGCCGCTATCAGCTACTCACTTGCAGTTGCATGGAACTCACTCCAAAAAACCATGAAGCTAAATAGACTCTTACCTTTAACATCCTTCAAAAGATTATTCTCCACCCTATTCCCAGAACTCTGCAATTGCTTTCACAAGGCCTAATCCCCGACCCTACCTACCCCCACCCCCTTTTCCGTGTTCCATTATGCTAGTTCTACTTCTTTATCCCAGTCACCGGATATACTCTCATAAAAGCCAATTAGGACCTATAATTTATATATTATGCCTGCTATACCCATTGCCTCCTTTTCTTACAGGTTAAAAGATTTTAATGTGCCTTGTATATATGTATATTGTTCTATATTAGCACTTTATGTCGTTGTACTACTGTTTGTTATTATTGTCTATGTAATAATACTTGCACTTCTTGACCACTCAGGTCCATCTTGTAAATGAGCTACGCTCAATGATGTTCACCTGATTAAATAAAGATTTTGATTGATTTTTTTTTTTTTTTTTTGATTTCCCCTCTCTCATTTTGCCTCCACATCGACACGGTGGAGAAGTGAGCTGGGGACCCTGATCTGAGGGGTGTCTGGGTGGAAAGTTAGCAAATCACAGATGCATTAATCCCACGGTGGACAGTAATAGCGGGGGTGTTCATTTTCTGTTTGCTGCTGCCACAGACCGAATCGGTGCATGTGTAGGGAGCATGGGGCGGTGCCACATTATTTCAGGCATCACAGCAGCAGTGCTCGCGCTTCTCTTGCTGTGCTGATGTGCAGGCCTGTGGAGGGGACTGTGGTTACTATGCTGACCATGAATCCGCAGCCAGAGCGTACCTTGTGTTAAGATGGGACCTCACGGAGGTTGTGGGGACCTTCCTAGTCTGATCATGAGCGTCCTGCTTGACATGGGGTGGGGTGGGGTGCAAGAATGTCTCAGATCAGCAATTTCGAGGGCCACGGTCCCAGATGGGAAGAATACCAGATTATCTTCCAAAGATGGATTGGGAGATGGTCTGTGGGAGAGGTGCTCTTCAACAATCCCCTCGAGACTGAGCCATTGGGGGGCAACAGGGAGTGCGCAAGGAGGGCTGTGAGGTATCTGATGTTTCAGATAAATGTTGGACCTCGGCTCGCACCATCTGCAGAGGACCTACAGAAGAAAGCTCATAGATGGGGGGAGTGATGGGAAGTGCGGGGCCAGAGCACCACCATAATCAACTAGGAGCCAGTTCACATACCACAGAGTCCATCTATGACCCTGCTGGCAGAAGGGGCATCGCATATGGAATTACTGTCTGGTGAACCAGAGTGTGGAACCACGGGAGAGCAGTTTCTTGCCGCTCTCTCTGGTGGGACACTGATATTCAGGTGATCCATAAGAAGCGGTCGACTTCCAGGGCGCTGAAGAACCTCCTATTGGGGGGGGGGGGGGTTGGATACATGCCTCACAATGATCCAGAACTCAGCACAAAAAAGTACACAAGGGTGGTGGCGACCCCAGATCTGGGCAGCACTGGCCACAGTCCAATGCAGAATACTTGCAGCAGTGGGAGGGTGGACTAGTGAATTTGCTGGGGTTCTCCCTTGTGACTTGGCTTCATGGTGCCCCACGGGGCCTCGGTGACACAGCACTATCTCCACCTTAGACACTTACTGCAAAGTCTGACCAGGATTAGCTTAGGACCCTGAAGATAGTTTTTGTTCTGTTTGTTATTCCCCACCGGTTTTCCCCTCACGTCCTGGGACCCAGAACACGGTCACATATGCCCGTGGAGGCGAGGATTTGCCCTGCTCTATCCCCTTGCCTGGCCTAGAGCCAAATCTCCTCTTGGGCTTGGCGCTACCATGAAGTTTCCACTTGCTGGCAGCCAAGAGCCTGGGAGACTCCAGATCCTTTTTTTTGGGGGGAGGGGTTGCTCCCTCAGCTGGGTTGAGTAGGAAATTAAAGGCATGGGTGGGGTGGGGGGAACAGGACGATTGAAGTAAGGCAAGTTAATGGTTTGTGAATTTGGGAACGAAGCAAAGGAGAGCCACCAGGTAAGTGCATAATGTGCAAAGCATCAGTATCATCACAGATGCTACCCCTCTGAGTCTAGGCTAACACCATCAGTGCAGTGGAAGTGGGACAAACATTTCCTTTTGAAGTCACGGGACGATGTTGGTCCCCCCCCACCAGCGGTGTGCTGGGATGTTTGTACATAGTTTGATGTTCACAAGATCTTACTTTGAGGGGGAGTTCTTGCAGCAGGTAGTACCATTTGGACTAAGCCACCGGGCGTTAGGACCCCACGGAAAACTTCTAGCTAGCAGTCTATGTCACGGGACCCCCCCTGATGTCAGCTCTGCTCCGTCACTTATGTTATAAAGGGGATGGTCCACCGGCACCACCTCAGTTCTTTTCCTGTCATCGACCCGCTAACATTGGCCCCACGGACGCCATCTTCCCAGTTGACCGCCTTTTTGCACCTCGCGCAGTTTATTGTTCGTTGTCTTAATGCAGTAGTTTTTCTCCGTCAAGTACATGTCTTCATCGTCCTCCCAGCGGTGGAAGTCTTAAGTGCGCGTACGGAAAACAGATCCTGGCGAAGGGATGGCCAGTCCGTCTGCCTGATCTGTCTAGGCCCCGACCACCTGCCTGATAACTGCCCGCAGTGCCAAAAATTCAACAGCAAAACCCGCATCCGCCGCCACAAGACACTCGAGACCTACCTGCTGGAGCAACAAGTGGCCGCCGTGCAGAGGACCCATTCGGGACAGAGGTCTTCCTCCTTGGCTAGGGACTGTCCCCTCCAAGGAGAAAAGATCGGGTGGGAAGCATCACCACAGGGATAAGGAGAGAGCCAGGTCGGAATCCTGCCCAAAGTCCCCTCACAGGCCTTCTGCTTCATCCACCTCCGGCAGGAGGTCAGAATCAGTGCCCCCAGGTACAACATCTGTTTCTGGGGCTTCATCGAAGAAGACTACCACCTCCTCCCACTCCAAAGGTCAGGAGTCTTCTTCCCTAGGTGTTCGTTCACCCAAGTTTCCTTGGCGCATGGGCCCCACAAGCACTCACATGGGTCAGCGCCAGAGGAACAGGTCTCTTTCTGGCAAAAAAAATCTGACACTGTCACCTGAAAGTCTTCAGGGTCATCAGACAGGCATAAGGGGTCGGATGACGCCTCCAGATGCCAGGAGGTCGTCAGGTACCGGATGCCTTCACCACCTGAAGATAAAGATAACCTCAGCTTCAGAAGGCCGACAAACTACGGGCCATTCCGACTCCGCATCGGAAACGGAGCTGGCACTGCCAGCAAAAGAGTGTCAGTCTGCCCTGGAGAACTGGGTGTCAGACCCAACACCCAGAGCCCTTAAAGATCAGGTACCAGGGCCTGTGGATAGCCAACCGCCTCCGCCTCCTCCTCCTCCTCCCAAAGAGCCGGATGCCAGGACCCAGGGAGACTCTGCACCATTGATCCTGATGCCTGAGGCACCTGCGGACAAGGAGCCTCTGGACCAGACGTTGGTACCCAAAGAACCGCAGGGTCCAATGCCAGGCCCCTTAAATGTGCCTCCCCCGCCGGCACCACCACCACCAGTCATCCCGCTGGCAGTAGTGGGGGTGCTTTTCAGTCCGTGATGGAACACTGTTAAGGAGGACTTGCTCCCAAAGTCCAGAGAGCCTTCTTTGGTCTGGCCACCACCCAGGAAACAGTCACCTCAGAGACCCAGGCGACCTCCCCCGCTGACGGAACATTCGTCGCCCGATGATGACGACCATTGTTCGCTAGCTCCAGACGTCAGAAAGAGGCACCTATACATTCCCTCTTCCAGTGGACATCCGCCCTCTAACTCAGGGGAAGATACAGGGGACTCCTCCTCAGAATGTTCCTCAGAGGAAGAGTTACCCCTACCCTTTCCGAATCCAAGAAGAGACTCCCCATAGTCACTCCCAGATTTCCCGTCCTTCTTGGACATTATGAGACGCATCCAGGCCCTGTATCAGTGGGATACAGAGGAGCTGGATCTGGAATGCGGCCGACTGGCAAAATTCCTAGGGGCAAACGACCCAAAACATGTGGTCATCCCTCCACTTGTAGAACCCTTCCAGGACGTTACAAAATTGACCTGGAAGCATCTGGCTACTACGGTAGCGGTGCCAAGGAAAACAGACAGGCTCTATATGACACCCCAGGGAGAGCCTTACCTAAGCGAACAGCCAAAAGCTGACTTCATGGTCGCACATGGCAAAGTACAGCAGCTGAGACACATGATTCAGAGTCAAAGAAGCTGGACCAAATAGCCTGAAAGGTCTGTTCTTCAGCTACCTGCATGGTCAGGTCGCTGAATTTCTTGGCTCATATGGTCACGTACCAGAAGACACTTTGGGTAAAAGCTATGGACCTGGTTAAGGTGCAACCAGACTCTGGTGGCAAGGCAGAACTCCTATCTGTCATCCAGTCTGGTAAGGATGTGGACAAGCATGTGCTGAGGAGTTCTTATGATTCAGCAGACACAGCAGCCAGGGCAGCAACAGCTGGGATCTGTATGAGGAGGCATGCCTGGTTGAGGGTCTCTGGTTTCCGCCAGCATTTGCAGGATGCCATATTGGATGCACCCTTTTCATGGACCTGTCCTCTTTTCACAGAGACAGAAAAGCTCATAACAGGGCTACAGGACTCTGGCAAGGCAGTGTCTGACGTTCATCGCATGTATAGATCAGAACCGCAGGCACCTTGGCACCGTCCCTTTCGAAAGAACCAGGGACAGCAGGGAAGATGCCAAACGCAGCACAAGGGAGGCTTTGAGAAGAGCCCCCCCCCCGTTCCTTCAGCTGCACAGGGCCCCAGAAGTGCTAAGGTGGCCAGACCTCCCCTGGCCACCCCCTCCTCCACAGCATGACTCCCTACTGCCCCCTCCCCCCAGAGTAAGTGCAGGGGGAGTTGGTGGGAGGAAGATTCTCCCTTTACCTATCAGGCTGGTCCACCATCACTACAGACCAATGGGTCCTCCAGATAGTTGAGAGGGGATACTCTCTGGAGTTTACCCAGATTCCACCAGACAGTCAACCTGTCCCTTCCTCCCACTGTGCCTCCTTACACACGGCTCTCCTGCGAACAAAGATACAGGCCTTGCTCGAAAAAAGAGCTATTCAGGAGGTACCCTGTGCTCCAAGAGGCAAAGGGTATTACTCCCACTTCTTCCTAGTCCCAAAGAAGACTGGAGATCTCCGTCCCATTCTGGATCTGAGCCAGCTGAACACCATCTAATGCAAAAGGTTCAGAATGGTAACCTTGGCGAGCCTATTGCCAGTGCTCCATCAAGGAGACTGGCTCTGCTTCCTGGACATGCAGGATGCTTATATGCACATAAAGATCCTGCCATCCCACAGGAAGCACCTTCGCTTCACTTTCCAAGGAGAGCACTACCAGTTCAGGGCACTTCCATTCGGCTTTTCATCGGCACCAAGGGTCTTCACCAAGTGCCTAGCAGTAGTGGCGGCAGCTCTCGGGAGAGGGGGTCATTATGTCTACCCCTACCTGGACGATTAGCTTCTCACAGCTTCGTCAGAAGACCATCTACGTCAAACACTAGAGGAGACTTTCAGTCTGTTCTGGGCCTTGGGCATAACACTAAATCTGTCCAAGTCATACCTGTGGCCTGCTCAAGGGAAGTAATATATTGGAGCAGTCCTGGACGCCGTCCAAGGGAAAGCCTTTCTTCCCACAGACCAGGCAGTCAGGCTAAGGGAGGTCCCTTGCAGGGTGATGGCCATGGACCAGGTCCCAGCGAGGGTGGTTCTGCGACTTCTAGGCCATATGGCCGCAGCCATAGCCACAGTTCCCTTCGCTCGTTTTGAATATGAGGATCCTACAGTGGCACTTCACAGTTCAGTGGGACCAAGGCACAGACAAGCTCGACGACAATCCGAGTCTCCTGTGTGGTCCATCAGTCCCTGGTTTGGTGGGTCACCCCGGCTCATCTAGACAGAGGGGTTCACTTCCAGCGTCCCAGCCCACAACAAATTTTGACGACAGATGTCTCTGGCCTGGGATGGGGAGCACATCTGGCTTCTCACCAAACGAGGGGCTCCTGGAATTCCACGGAACGGTCTCTCCACATAAACGTTCTAGAGATGAGAGCTGTACTGTATGCGTTACTAGCCTTTCAAAGAATACGCCTTCCTGGGCTCCTTCTGGTCCAGTCAGACAATATCCCAATAGTCTTCCATCTCAACAAGCAAGGGGGCACTCATTCTTGTCCTTTATGCAGAGAGGCAAATGAGAGTATGGACCTGGGTAGTAGATCACAGTCTGGATCTCACAGCAGTCCATGTTCCAGGGATCCACAGTGTTCTCACAGACAACCTAAGTCGCTCTCTGTCTAAGAGCCACAAAAGGGAAGTACAGCAAGAAGTCACAGATGACCTCTTTGAAAGGTGGGGTCACGTCCCCACACAACGCCAAATTGCCCAGTTTCTGCTCGCTAGATCCAGGGCCTGGTGTTTTTTGGCAAGATTCATTGTCCCTCTCTTGCACAAGGAGGTTTCTGTATGTCTTCCTTCCCTTCCCTCTTCAGAGGATACTGCTCGGGTTGCAAGCAGAAGGTGCCTGAATGATCCTGGTAGCGCCCTTCTGGCCGCTACAGATTTGGCTTCCACTGTTGCAACAGCTGGCATTGGAACCGCTGGTTCAGTTGCTTCTGTCCACTCACTTGCTCTCCCAGGAACAAGGGACGCTGGTTCATCTGGCCCTCTGGTTCCTGCATCTGCATGCATGGCTCCTGCAGACTTAATAGAAACATAGAATTTGATGGCAGATAAGGACCGCTTGGCCCACCTAGTCTGCCCATTTCTCTACCTAACGGATAAGCTGCAGATCCTAGTTAACAAACAGCCTACTTCCTCCTACCCCCCACTAGAATTGACTTATGTCTGTCCAATGCATTCTTGAGTTCCTCCACTGTTTTTGACTCTACGACCTCCTCAGGAAGGCTGTTCCATGTATCCACAACTCTCTCTGTGAAGAAATACTTCCTCACATTACCTCTGAGCCGTCCCCCATCTTCAAATTGTGCCCCCTAGTTCTTGCACATCTTTTTCTGATAGATGCTGCCCTCCTGGACTTTGTTGATTCCCTTTAGGTATTTGAAAGTTTCTATCATGTCCCCCCTCTCCCTCCTTTCCTCGAGGCTATACATCTTTAGTTCTTTTAGTCTTTCTTCATATGTCTTCTGATGCAGACCCTGCATCATTTTAGTTGCCCTCTTCTGGACAGCCTCCATCCTGTCTATGTCTTTGCGGAGATGGGGTCTCCAGAACTGTACACAGTACTCCAGATGTGGTCTTACCAACAGTCTGTACAGAGGGCCAACAACTTCCTGTTTTCTACTGCTGATGCCTCTCCCTATGCATCCCAGTATCCCCCCAGCCCTCCTTACTGCCTTCTCACATAGCTGGCCCACCTTTAGATTGTCTGATATGACTACCCCCAGGTCCCTTTCCATTTTTGTTGTCAGTATCTCACCCCCCATTGTGTACTCTTCCCTTGGGTTTTTGTTTCCCATGTGCATTACTTGCACTTCTTTGCATTGAATCTAAGCTGCCATACATTTGACCATTCCTCCAACCATGCCAAGTCCCTTTTCATCCTTTCCACCCCACCTTGTGTATCCACCCTGTTGCAGATCTTTGAGTCATCTGCAAAGAGACATACTTTCCCTTCCAGTCCCTCTGCAGTGTCACTTTTAAAGACATTAAAAAGGACCGGCCTCAGTACTGAACCCTGCGGTACCCCACTAGTAACCCTCCTTTCTTCACTGTGGACTCCATTTACTATTACCCGCTGTGTCCTGTTGTCCAACCAGTTTTTTACCCAGACTACCACCCTAAGACCCACTCCCAGGCTGGCTAATTTGTTTATAAATCTTTTGTGCGGGACTGTGTCAAATGCCTTGCTAAAGTCTAGTAGGCCATGTCCACAGCCCCTCCCTGGTCTACTACTTTGGTCGCCCAGTCAAAGAAATCAATTGGATTCATCTGACATGACCTTCCCGCTGTGAATCCATGCTGCCTTGGGTCCTGTGCCCCACTGGCCTCTAGGTACTCAACAGTTCTTTCCTTCAGAAGTCATTCCATCATTTTCCCTACCACTGAGGTCAAACTGACAGGTCTGTAGTTTCCTACCTCTGTCTTGCTCCCACTTTGGTGAAGGGGAATCCCATCCGCCCCCCCTCCAGTCCTCAGGTACCACCCCATCCTCCTATGATTTATTAAAAAGGGTAGTCAGTGGAGTTACTAGTTCTTCCCTTAGTTCTTTTAAAATTCTGGGGTGAATCCCATCAGGCCCCATTGGTTTATCCACCTTCAGTTTTAAGAGTTCTTTGGAACCCGTTCTTCTGTGAAAGGACTAATATCAGCCCCCCTATCCAGAGTGCTTCTATTGACGGATTAGGTATTTCCCCTGCTTTTCCATTGTGAATACTGAGCAGAAGTATTACGTTCAATATCCCTGCTTTTCTCTGTCGCTCTCTGCCCAGCCACCTTCCTCTTTGTTCAGCCTCAGTATCCCTGCCTTAGTCTTTCTTTGCTCCCTAATGTACCTATAAAAGGTTTTATCCCCCTTCTTAACCGAGTTGGCTATCTTTTCCTCGGTTTGGGCCTTTGCTATTCTGACTGCCTTACCCGCTTCCTTCTGCTTTAACTAGTACAGTTCTCTGTCCTGCTCCTTCTGTGTTTCCTTATACTTCCTGAATGCTATCTTTTTTTCCCTTACCTTCCCTGCCACTTCTTTTGAGAACCATAGTGTTTGTTTCTTTCATTTTGATTTGTTTATTTGCTTCACACAAAGACTTGTTGCCTCTGTGATGGCAGTTTTGATGTTTCCCCGTTGTTGCTGCACCCCACCTTCTTGCCTGTTTGCTAGTGCTTTTCTGAGGCACTCTCCCATTTTGTTAAAATCAGCCCTCCTGAAGTCCAGTACTTAGCTAGGGACAGATTCGGAGTATCCCTCGCGTGGCAGAGGTGCTCGTGGCAGCAAAAAAGCCCTCTACCAGGGCAGCATATGCCATGAAGTGGAAGCATTTCTGCTTGTGGGCATTCCCCCATTCTCTGGATCCCTGCACCTGTCTGGTGGAATCTGTACTGTAGTATCTCCTCTCAGACTTGGGCCTTAGCTACTCGTCCATTAAGGTGCATCTTTGTGCACTGTCAGCTTATGCACCACTGAATGGGAAGACTCTGGCACAATTGGACCTCTATGCAACCTTGAACCAAGACATCCAACCACTGGTTTACTATCCAGAGTACTCAAATGGGGGGGGGCCTTATTACATACTCTGGATGTACATAGAATTCTTCATTATTGCTTTGCCCGGACCAGTTCCTCCAGAAAGACAGACCAGTTGTTTGTCTCTTTTACCCAAAGAAAATTTGGGGCACCAGTGATGAAACAGACGCTAAATGGCTCGTGAATTGTATCACGTTCTGTTATCAGCAGTACAATAGACCCTTACCGGGACTGGTCAAGGGTCACTCCAATAGAGGAGTTGTGACATCTTTTGTGTCACACAGGAATGTTTCGTCAGCGGACCACTGTGCAGCCGCTATTTGGAGTTAAGTGCACACTTTCGTCGGGCACTACAGTCTGGACATCGCTTCCAAAAGGAGAGCAGGTTTCGACCTTGCGGTCCTTCAGTGTCTCCCCTCCTAGATGCCTGCAGCACTGTTGTACAGTCCTCCACCCTTCTGACCTGGGTGTCGTCTTGAGTATTGCTTGGGACTCAGTCCTAATGGTATTACCTGCTGCAAGAGCTTCCCCTCGAAGTGAGATGGTAGTTACGTAAGAACTTACCGTAACAGTGGCTCTTCGAGAGGAGCTCTTGCAGCAGGTGGCTTTCCCACCCACCTACCCCCGGGGACTAGTATTTCATTTTTCTCTTTGGGGGATGGGAGATCCTCCTCGGTTCTCCATCTTCTTTTCAGGCAGGTCTCCGGCAGGAGAACTGAGGTGGTGCCGGGGAACCCGCCCCTTTATACCATAGCTGATGGGGTGGAGCCGACTCCGGGGGAGCTCCACCACCATAGACTGCTTGCTAGAAGTCTTCCGTGGGATCCTAACGCCTGGTAACTTATTCTGAATGGTATTACCTGCTGCAAGGGCTCCTCTCGAAGATCTACTGTTACGGTAAATTCTTATGTAATTGTACTTTCTCACTACTTGATTTACTGACTGCTCGCTTCAATAAGTGTGAGGCCAGTGGGGGTGGTGGTCGGTGGGACGACCCCTGGTAGTATAAGATGATAGATAATAAGAGTAATATCTTACAGTGTGAATGGCCTCAACAGCCCCATAAAAAGAACCAAGCTGCTACAGGAACTCAAGTGTGATGGTGCTTCTCCAAGAAATGCACTTCACAGAACAGGAATACAAGAAACTGTGTATGTCATAGGTGGGAGCTGTCTATGCATCGACCTATGAGGCACACACACGCAGGATGGGAGTAGTGATACTGTTGCATAAAGACTGTCCCATGAAGGTGAAGCATGCAGTGAAGAACCTGGGGTGTGGAGAGGTGCTACGTCTGCATAAGAGGCACATACAGGCAGGTCCCATGCACCACCCTGAATATATTTGTCCCAAACCTAGAACAGGAGAATATAGAGTTTCTCAAAATGGTACTACTGAGATTTACACCAGGCCCATGAGTTCTGTATCTGATGGAAGGAGATTTAAAGAGGAAACTGTCAGCCTTTTTTTGCATCATATTATTTCCAGTTAAAAACCTACATTTTATGATTGCTTACTTTGTCTGAAATTCATTTGATGTTGCACGTTATTCCATCTGCCTCCTTGCTTAGTAGAACTGAAATGCATGCTAATGTATACTTACCCTCAACCTTGTTTTAAGTCCTGGGTATATTTTACTGCATACTCCTTGAACATTGGAAACGCCCCAAAACAGTGCAGTCACTCATGATTCAATATTGTCCTTTACCTCCATTGCATCATGAGTGGCCGGGGTGTTCCTAAGTTCAGGAAAGATGCAGTGGGAGTTATAAAGGACTGTAAACAGACATGTTTATGTGGTAACACCGGTATGGCGGGCAGTCTGTTTTTTTTGCTTTTTAAAAACTGAAAATAATCAGAATTTAAAAAAACTAGCTACATTAGCAGTCTCCACAGAATGTGAGCAATCCCTGCATGTGTTTCTTAAACTAGGATCACTTTGAAGCCTAAGGGGATTGACAATGTCCCTTTAACAGTGTGGTGAAACTTTCTCTAGATAGGTTGGGGAAGGGGGGGGGCTGACACCAAACAGGATAGGCCAGTGCATCCAGAGGCTCTTGCAGGAGAGCAATTTGAGGTTCCTGCACGCCAGTACGAGTCAAAATTTCCAACAGCCCACTAGCCAAATGCTGGTACATTTTGTTTCTGACTAGTAAGATGTTCCTTTAACTAGTCCCGCAGGCTTGTACTGGAGAAAGTAGCATTTTAGTAAGTATACCAGCCTGATCAGTGGAAAAGTCTGTAGGGCTAATAGATTTTTCCAGTCACCCTCCCTGCTGGCTAGTGGCTACAAAATGTAATTGTGACCCCTGCAGTGTCAGGGATTACACGGTTTGGTCACATCCACACCATAAATACTCCTGCGTAGCCCTCTTCCTCCTCCTCGGCATGCACACAGATGGTGGACCACACACTGGTGCAGCTAGACTTCAGTGTTAGGATGGTACATAGGTCTCGGACGGCAGACTGGATGGGCCTTGTGATTCTTATCTGCCATCAACTTCTATGTTTCTGTGTCTCCGAGCTGGAAGCTTGACCTGTTCTTCCTTAACCTAGAGGATTTTGTTTTATGTCAGATTCTGTTTGCGACCTTGGTCCCTGTTGGCCCATGTTCATGCTGACCCCACAGCTCTGTACCTCGGCCAAGCAGGACTTTTCCCTTCTTTCCCCATGGCTTACCCTCCATGGCAGGATGGTGGGGATCCCTCAACCTGCCGAGAGAGGATCCAGTTCGGAGAGGCCTGCACATGCCGGTGGCAGAGCCCATTGGGGTCAGCATTAATCCGATGTGCCTGGGACCAATTTTTTTTCTCACTGGTTTCTTTTTTTCCCCCATAGGTGGAACGTGCAACGTTGGCAGTGGCTGAGCTGTACGCACTTCCACCACAGCATGCTGGCCGGCTGCTCCACCTCCCCTCGTATGAGAGGGAACCTGGCGTACTGATACTCGGCCGCCGCTAGGCATCAGACAGACACCAGTCCCAGTGTCCCTCCCTGCCTGGGAGAGGAGAGTAGTCCTCCGGATGCTCAGTGCTCTGCCTCCCCGGCAACCCGGTTGCACCGTGAACATGGGTCACCAGTATGGCAGGAGGTAAGGCATGATGCCTCGGTCCTCCTCCACACCATCAGCCAGCAACCTGGAGGAATTTAAAGAAATGATTCAAACAATTATCCAGGAATACGAAGCCACAGACAGCCATGGGGAATCATCCACTGCAGCCTGGTGGAACAGACTTGAGGCTGTTCTTATGAGGAAGATCATTAGTTACTTTTCTAGGCACTGAGAGTGACTTTCGGCTGGAAAAACATCTCTCTGATCTAGAGACAGAACGTAAGATCACCTTAGATACCAGGGTGAGAGCTGGGTTAGACCAGTGCCGAACAGAGCTAGATAAGCTCCTAGAAGCTAAAATAGAGGGAGCCCTTCACTATTCTTTTCTGAGATATTTTGAAACTGGCAACCAGGTAGACAGGCTACTAGCCTGGCAACTCAGGAGGGAGGCTGCCAGTAGAACTGTGGTTTGTATCAAACATGAAGACACACAGTGATGAGACACCAGCCGTGCTGCAGCATTTTGCACAGTTCTGTACAGAGTTTGAAATTGGTGGGCTAGCAAGATTTTTAGCGTTCTACAAACAAGACAAGGTCTAGGCCTTCCAAGAGAAATTTGATACCTGTTTTTGAAGGGTACATGTCAAAAAGCTCAGAGGCACCTCAGGAGATGCTGAATGCTCCCATTACCCTTACCCTGGGGGAAGTCTGGGTAATGATCTCACATCTCAGAGATGGGAAATCACCAGGTCCAGACAGCTTTAGCATTGAATCTTATGAAACGCTTGTGGAAAAGCAGGGTCCCATGCTGCTGGAAACTTGCCAGGGTGTCCAGCAGCAGAAGACTGCACCCGCCTCATGGCAGTATGCCCAAATAACTGCCCTGTCCATACCAGGTAAGGACATCACAGTATGCAGCTCCTACTATCCCATCTCACTGTTGAATGTTGACCTAAAAATGTTCACAACCAACCTTGCAGGTCAACTGCAGAATTGTGTGTGGGGTCTTCGTAATAAATGGCAGATTAATCTGCAACAATATCAGACACCTCCTTAACATGGTCTTCAGGGCACAAAGAAGCAGGGAATTGGCCTTGGCTGCTTATATGGACACAGAGAATGTGTTTGATTGGGTGAACTAGGGCTTCCTATATAGGACACTGTTTAAAAAAAAAAAAAAAAAAAAGGAGTGGGGAACATGTTCCTGACATGCATCAAAGAACTGTGTGTTCTAGGATTGTGGATATGTTGTTCATTCACACTTATTGGCAGAGTCCCTTTGCCTTTAAATCAGCTGGAAGGTCTTCAAGCTGGCTCCTCCCACCAACCCGGGTGGTATAACCCTCGGCTTCGCCCCATGATGCCAGATCTTCATTTCCGCTGGAAGATTCAGGTTGCCTCCTTCGTGCTCTTGCATTTTGTAGGTCCTGGTTTCAGAACCTTTGGTTATTCCAAAAATTTGCCTTGTTCGCGTTAGCAATTGCGATTATTTTTCTTCGATCATGGCAGTCGTGTCTTCCCCAGATTTCTCCGGTGTTCGTGCAGCCAGAAGATGTCGTGCACTGACCCTCATATGGCGTGCATTTATTGTTTGGGTGTCAGCCATGACACCACGACGTGCGAGTTTTGCTTCGCGTTCCAACCCAACATCCTCGATGACCGTCTCACATGCCTTAAGCTGGGGAGGCTTGAAAAACAGAACCCGCTGGTGAAATCAAAGGAGGCTCGGTGGGCGATTTCCATGGTCACGGGATCCCCCGAACAATTGGAGTGCGTGCAAGCCTTTGAGGAGGAAGCGGCTTGTGCCGTGGAATCTTCCTCTCAGAGCTTCCTTGTTCCACTTAACCTGGGCTCCATCTTCTCGGGTTCCTTCCGAGAGTTGTGCCACTCTGTCCCGACTAAGGGTGAAAGTACTGCGGGCATGCACTCCTCTCTGTCCCGTAAGTGGGAGAAGGAACCGGGATCGTCTTTCTCGATGGAGACACTCTTGGGATTGGGAGAGATCTCGGTCCCAGGAATCGGAACATTTGGACCTTGGTCGAAATCACCTCTTCGGCCGCTGGCTTCTCAGCCTTGCTGTCTGTCCAGTCGACCGAAGTGTCGATCGATGACGTTGAGAGAATTCTTGACCTGATCGACCCCTTGTCGCCGACTCTGGTCGATAACTCTCTTGCTCGGACTCCGGTCCTTGTCCCCTTCCCCTGATGAGGAGACCCAGCCTACTGGGAATCCTGTCGAGGAAGTGGTCCCCGGACCCCAGGAAGTCACCGGTCCCACTGGTGTCTTCCAAGCGACCGCTTCGGCCTCACCGATTTCTGTTGAGGTCTCGGAGTCCCTCAACTGATAGGCCGAGGAAGGGCCATAAGCGCTCTAAAAAGAGGCGATGCCATCGGTCGTTCTCGTCCTCCTCAGATGAGGAGAGGCTCCTGGTGGAAGCTCTGTCGGTGCTACGAGGACCTCATGTGGCAACAGCTGATTTTGACTGGGCACAAGCCTTCCCCTGCTCTTACCCTGGCCATTACTTGGCACTGATCTCTTCGGCTCAGGTGTGGGTGGTCCCCTCAGTCCAGTGCCACCTTGGACACCACTTCTGCTAAGGGTTCTTCTGGTCCTAAGAAGCAGCAGAAGAAGAAAAAGAAGCCTTTACGGCACTCTTTTGGCCCCCTCCCCGTGGCCCAGCAGTCCTACGTTCAAGGAGGGCAGCAGCAGAAGGCTCAAGCTTGGCGCCCCCGGCTCAAGCCCAGACCCTCCCAGGCCTGTAAGGGAGGCTGATGTTCAGGCCCTGGATCCTCTTTCCTGCATGCCTGCCCAGTGACAGGGTGGGGGCTGCCACCCCTATTCCCATCATGCTGGCTCTGGGTCCTCCTGTGGGGGGCCAGCTCCGCCACTTTCTTTCCGCCTGGTCCGCTGTTACCTCAGCCAAGTGGGTCTTAGAAGTGGACGGCCAGGGCCTGCATCTGGAATTAGAGCAGTACCCTCCAAGCTGAGCCCGTGCCCCATGGGAGGAGAAGGTATCCGCCCACACTCAGTCAGCTCTCTGAGACGGCATTGTTCAGCTCCTCCTCAAGGAGGCAGTAGCTCCAGTGGCAGATCCTCCAGCAGACCCAGGCTTCATTTCCAGATACTTCCTGGTTCCCAAGTGGATGGGGGCTGGCGCCCCATTCTAGATCTGCACAACCTAAATCAGTATTTCGGGTCACGCACCTTCCGGATGGTCACTCTGTCTCAGATCATACCACCCCTGGAGCAAAACCTGTGGTTCTGCTCACTGGATCTCCAGGATGCGTTTTTTCACGTCCCAATCCGTCTGTCCCACCCGCGGTTCTTCCACTTCAGAGCCGAGGGAATCCTATACGAGTTCTGAGCCATGCCATTCGGCCTGTCATTGCCCCCACGGGTCTTCACCAAATGCATTGCAGTGGTGGCAGCCCACCTCAGGTGTTGGGGGGTCAGAACTTACCCCTACCTCGACGATTGGCTCTTAGCAGGTTCCACCCAGCAGGAGGTGGAGAGTTCCTGGGACCTGGCCCTCCAGACCTGCTCCCAACTCAGCCTCTTGATCAATGAGGCCAAGTCGGAGCTCGTGCCTTCTCAGGTGCTGTGCTTCATCAGGGCAGAGCATGACTCTCGTCAAGCCAGAGCTCGGCTCCTGGTGGACAGGGTGGAGGTTCTCTCCTCCTTTGTTCAATCATTTCTGGTTGGGCAATTGCGCCCTGCCAGGGACTTTCTGCGCTTTCTGGGTTACATGGTGACGTGCACCTCCGTGATCCATTGGGCCCGGTGGCACATGTGCCCCATCCAATGGGGGCTGGCCACCCAGTGGACTCAGTGCCACGGTCATTTCGACCAGCTGATCACTGTGACCCAGAAGATGAGGGACGCTCTCCAGTGGTCGACCGTCCCAGGCCGGGTGCAGGAAGGGATCCCGTTTGTCTGCCCCAAGCCAACAGCCGTCCTTATGACTGATGCCTCTCTCATGGGCTTGGGAGCCCACATGGAGGACAACAGGGCCCATGGGTTCTGGACCCCTGAGTAGTCCCGTTATCACATCAACCTATTGGAGCTCAGAGCAGTCAGACTGGCACTGTCAGCTTTCGCTCCTCAGCTCCGGTCAAGTGGTTCAAGTCCAGGTGGACAATACCACGACCGTGTACTACCCCAACAAACAGGGTGGCACGCATTCCTGTCTGCTATGCAGGGAAGTGCTCTGCATCTAGACACTCGTGAACCGTCTGGAGGGAGATCTCCTGGCCATCCATGTGGCAGGAGCCTCAAAACAACTGACGGGTGCTCTCAGCTGCATAGGTGAGACATCCCACGAGTGGTCACTCCATCCAGAGGTAGCATACAGACTGTTCTCCCACTGGGGCAAACCATTGGTGGACCTGTTTGCCTCCAGGGAAAACACCAAGCTGAGGCTGTTTTATGCCTACCCCCCTAATCAGGGCTCGCTGCAGGAGGATGCCTTCTCGAGGCCGTGGACCCCAGGCCTCTTCTACGCCTTCCCTCCATTTCTCTTGATCCACAGGGAGCTCCTCAAGGTGAAGAGTGACAAGGTACAGGTGATTCTGGTAGCCCCAGACTGGCCACGCCAGTTCTGGTACCCAGATCTCCTCAGCCTCAGCAGCAGGCTCGCGGAGCGGCTTCCAGCACACTCGGACCTTCTCAGTCAACCAGGGGAAGGTATTCCATTCGGACCTTCAGTCCCTGCACCTGGCAGCCTGGTACCTGAGTGGCTAGAGTTCCAGGCTTTGGGTCTTTCCGAGGATATCCTCACAGTGGTGGAGGCATCCAGAAAGGAATCGACCAGGAAATGTTATGCCTTCAAATAGAAAAGATTTTCCATTTGGTGTCAGGGCAAGGGCCTGGACCCTCTGTCCTGTCCAGTGGCTAACGTTCTTGACTACCTTTGGTCTCTGTCCAGAGGGGGTCATCGACCCTTAGGGTGCACCTGGCAGCCATCTCTGCTTACCGGGCTTGGGCCGGTCAGCCAGTGTTGGCGCAGGAGACAGTGGTCGGGTGCTTTTTCAAAGGCCTGGATCACATATCCCCTCCAGTGCGTGAACCTGCACCTCCATGGGATCTACTGCTGGTGCTGGCAAAGCTCATGGGCAAGCCATTCGAACTGATGCACAAGTGTGAGCTGTCACACCTGTTGTGGAAGACTGCCTTCCTGGTGGCTATCACGTCTGCCAGAAGGACAGGGGAGCTCCATGTGCTCTTGGTGGACTCCCCTTATCTGGTCTTCCACAGGGACAAGGTTGGTCTGCGCCCCCACCTGAAATTCCTTCCGAAGGTGGTATCAGAGTTTCACCTTAATCAGTTGTTGACTCTGCCGGTGTACTACCCTAATTACACCTCGGAGGCCGAGTACAGGCTCCATACTTTGGACCTGAGACTAGCTCTCTCCTATTATAAGGGGAGGACGGCAGAGATTCGGGGAGACGTTCGCCAGCTGTTTGTCACCTACGCTGAAGCCGCTTCTGGCAGACCTGCAGCAAAGTGGACAGTTGCTCAATGGATAACATCTTGCATTAGTCTGTGCTACGAGTTGGCGGGCAAGGGGCCTCCCAAAGGGATAAGAGCTCATTCTACTCACCATTACGCTGCATTGGTGGCTGCTTCCAGGGACATCCCTATCCAGGAAATCTGTTGGGCTGCTACCTGGAAGACAGCAAACACCTTCATTACCCACTACCACATCGACCTTGAGTCATGCCGGGATGCTGGTATTGGGGCCTCAGTTCTCCAATCTCTGTTTCCGAAGTAGGGGATGTGTGCTTTGCCTCCGTTCTCCCGGAGAACTGCTAGGAGTCTGCCAATAAGTGTGGATGAACAATATATCCACGATCCTAGAAAAACAGGTTACTCACCCGTAACAGTAGTTCTAGGAGTGGTATATGTTGTTCATCCACACGGACCCACCCGACATTCCCAACTGCGGACGCACAAACCTGGCTTCCAGCGGGCTAAGATCTGGTGGCATGGAGCGGAGCCGAGGGTTATACCACCCGGGTCGGTGGAAGGAGCCAGCTTGAAGACTTTCCGGCTGATTTAAAGGCAAAGGAACTCTGCCAATAAGTGTGAATGAACAACATATACCACTCCTAGAACTACTGTTACAGGTGAGTAACCTGTTTCTGCTCCCCCGGCTACAGTAGGGGTAAATGCTACCCAATTAGAATACTTCTTTCTGACATGGGGCACTAGGCAGGGTTGCCCTCCCTTCCACTTCTATTTGTATTGTGCATTGATCCCATGACTCTGGCTATCCGCAGTAATCTCGGCATTTTGAGGAGGGGAGGGGCACAGGTAGGGAACACAAGATATTGCTATATGTGGACGATTCCCTCTGTTACCTGACCAGACCGGGGACCTCTGTTCCAGCTCTAGTACTAGAATTAGAAGAGCATGGGGCCATCTTTGGATACAAACTGAACTACAACAAATCAGAGGCCATGAAATTGAGTGGTACCAGTGTCTTGGGATTCAGGGACACCATTCTGTTGCAGTGGGCAAGCCAAAACACATTGTGCTACCTTGGAGTGTGTTTATCTTCACCGCTCATATCTATATTGAGACTTGACTATGAGAAACTGTACAGGGAGAGTCAGGTGGACATCGTCAGAATGGACTTGCTGTGAGGCAGGGTGGCCACCATCAAGATGAATGTTATTACAAGACTATTGTATCTATTCCAGGCACGCTCAGTCTGTATCCTGATCAGATTCTGGAAACACACTTAGAAGGTTATCATGAACTTTGTCTGGGCCTCTAAAAAGCACAGATTAAAGTACAGCGCCCTGATGCTTCCAAAAGAGGTGGAGTCCTGGCTTTGCTAGACCTCAGACTCTATTTGGCGGTATACCTTCATTCCATCATAATGTGGACGAAGCAGAGTGAGGACTTGAGACAGTTGGAACTGGAATCCACAACCTATCTCCCTGCCCCATTGTTTGTGCTCTGCCACATACTCCTCATAAATTGGGTCCTGACAAGGGTCTCAAACCCATGGACGAGACACACTTAAAATACTGCTATGGGCAAAACCTCTCTCACACACATGCCGAATGATATTGGACCCCTCTCCATCATCACAGGGGATACAGACTTTCTTTTCCCCGGAGTGACACAGGATTTAGGAGATGGAAATGGGCACAGACCTCTGTGCGCACAGCTCAAGACTGGCGTGGTACTAGCTGAAACTGCCAAAGGATATCCGGCAGCACAAGATGCTGCACTCCCTGGAATAAATAATGATCCAAGCAATACAAATGCAAAAGGACTATTGGTTTATTCAGGCCATGTCTGTAGAAAAAGCATGGCACAACACCCTGGCACTTCAGGACTCTCACATGACCCTTCATCAGTGGATGTGGAGCATAGGTATATACAACTTTTTAAGGTAGCTTCTTAAAGACATAGTAGTTAAATGCTGTTTATTAAAGATATATCTGATGCTCACATTTACCAGACACCATTATTGTGAAGAAATACAGAAACCGTGATCTGCATACATAAAGACTACGTATTAAAATCCATGCTAGAGACATAAAGATGCCAAGATCTGTTTCACTATTATATACAATTTCAACAATCTTAGTCTTTTATATAAAAGGGGGGGGGGGCATGCGAAAAAAGTAAAGTGTAAACAATATTGGTAAACTATATCAGTCAATTATTTTGTGGACAAAGTTGTCCAGATTTAGATTATAATAGTGCTGGTGATTAAACAGTAATTGTATGAACTATATTAAATATCCAGTCTCATACGGATTGTAAACTCGCTAGGAAGTAAAGAAGATATTCACCATTACTAAAACTAAGAACAGTGGCCTAATCAAAAGGCGTAAAGTGTCGTGCTACACTGAAATGTGCTGTTTCTGTGTCTCTGTGCTCTTGACTATTCACTGACCACAAGTAAATGGAGATGAAATGTGAGGTGGAGGGGAGGGTGAAAAATTGAAGCAGAAAAAGGCCAGGCAAGAAGTATTGAAAACTGTACAGTGGTGAGGAGGCAATGTATTAAAATTGCAGTCGTGTGTGTGTGTGTGTGTGTGTGTGTGTGTGTGTGTGTGTATGTATGTGCATGTGCATGTATATGTAAAGAAAAAGAACTGAGGGTAAAAAAAAATATATATATATACTTAAAATTACAGTGATTCAAACTTTCAAAGGTCTTATGTAGCAATAATACCCAACAGGGTGGGCGGTATTGTGCTATGTCGGACATGAGAGGCGTAATAGACCTTGAGGCCTTGATAGCCCCTGGAAGGTCAGTATAGCACAATACCACCACCTGAAATATTACATAAAAAAATAGGCTTGTGTGTAAATGTTAATTAAATAAAAAATTAGGAAATTCGTTTTTGAATAAAAAGATTAGAAAAGAAAATTTTATAAGGTTAAATAGTCCTGCCTTTTTGTGCTGTTCTAGCTCCCTCCCCCTCACACACAGAGCCATTCCATTCTACTTACTCCCCCACACACACACTATTAGATTGAGAGACATGTTTTGTGAAACTTGCTATTTTCTTGGTGCTGTTAGATTTCCTGCAAGCTTTTTTCTTTCAAAAGATGCTGCTGTTCAACCTGCGACCTTATGTTACGTTTGTGAAAAACAGGAAGTGAAGAATTATGTGGTGACACAGCCAGTAGTATTGCTTGGTTGCATTAGTGCAGTGTGCAGCTATTTTTCTGTAGCGGAAAGAGTCGGGGTGCGAGGCGGGGGCAGCAGTAGATCTGGCGAACTGCGAGATGCTGCTCGTTTATGTATGAGGCAAGTGCCGTTCGTTACCGTCTTTCCGTGGCACTGTACCTGCGACTTAGTGAGAGAGAGAGAGAGTCAGATTACAGGACACAGGAAGCAGCAGGGCAGGTATCTGGCTGCAGCCTGCTATCATCTAGGAACAGTCATTCATGCCAGGTACTAGGGGGTACTCAGAGGGGAAAGACTTTCTGTGTCGGTCTGGGAGGGTGCACTGAAAGGACTCTAGCTGATGCATGATGTTTACCGGCGCACAATGTCAGATGTCTCGTTAGTGCACTGCAGTTATTTCTAATCATGCGGTCTGCTGTGCTGAGCGGATTAGTTTACTTTCTAATTTTCAACTTGTAACCCCCCTGCAAATGGGGGTTCCCAAAAGACTTCCAGGAGCTTGCTTGAATGCTCCAAGCCTGAATGGTGTTTGGCGTTTTAAGCCATTTATCAGTGAGTGTTTTAGAACCTCTGGTACTGTCTCTTTAAGAGCTGTCTGCCTGCAGACATAATTAGTTATATGGGGGGACTGTGTGCTTCTCTGTTTGAGTACCACTCGAACTGCTGCCAATTACTTCATTTTGCAGTCACTAGGGTGCAAAGGGAACCTATCTGAAAGATGTAACTGTTTGCCAGAAATTATTTAGAGTAATAATGAAATTACAGTTTGTCTAACCTGCTTTCTTTGCAGTCAGAACTGTGTCTGCTAGTTCCCCATTCTAGTTTTGAACTGCTGAACTGGACCAATCAGTGTGGGGTAGCTAGCTCTAAAATGGTGCCTTGGACGAATCAGAACTTGGACTCATAATCTGAGCCAGCCACAAGAGGATTGTATGGGCAGTGACTCTGGGAGATGTAGTTTAGACTTCAGTGCCTTTTGGACCAACAGCAGCAGTCTATTGTGGTGACAGCCAATCCAGTCAAGAACTGGGAGGAACTCAAAGGAAGTGCCGGTTTTGTCAGTTGGAGTGTCAGTTGAGCTTTGGCAGTGAAGAAGGAAGGAGCCCTGTGCTTTTCAGTGTGCAGTTTTAGTCAAAAATCGTTAAGGCCCAGAGTTCCGGTCTGCAGCTTGTGTAACAGCTTGTTAGGACTGAATCCGTCCTGTGAAAAGAATCAAGGATCTCTGAAGAGTAGAAACCAGGCTCACCCTGTAGAAGACTGGAGGAATTGCTGAAAATTGCACTTGGTCTGTCAGGAACTGAATCTGCTGTGTGTTCTCCGGGTATTGTGCAGTAGTGCGATCGGGATACAGATGCAGCCTGCCTGGTATAGTGCTTTCTTTTATATGGATGTGAAGAGGTTTTGTACCTCAAGTGAGCCCTACTGACATTGAAGGACCCTATCTTATTTGGAGGTCGTGAGTACTAATTCAGGGTCACTCCCTGTTGAATTGCCACATTAAATCCAAATGGAATTACTGTACTGCTGACTGTTTAATTCTCCTTTTCTCTGTGTGAAGGGCCCCTACCAGCTGCCACGGTTTGGACTAGCCACTGGGGCTTGGGTACCCAGGGACAGTAACTGATAGGGATAGGCCTGTGCACAGAGCCATAGGTAGATTATTAGAGTGATAAGCTAATTAACCTGATTTCCCCTGTCCTTGTTATATCCCCTAAATAAATCAGAGCTGCTTGTTTCAGCAAGTTATACTGCCTGAGGTATTTGTCTATGTTAAAGTACTGTACTGTGATTGTTGCACTGTATCTCATTTCACAGGAGGTCCCAGTGCGGAACCAGACCTGGGGTAAGTGTATACTGTGAAGGTAATTCTGATATATTGTGTGGGCCACTAGTGGGAAGAAAGGGGGGTTGCAGTGTCCCAGAGGGCTGTGACCAAGTTAGTTTAACTATTGCAAACCCTGACCTCTGGGTGGAGGCACCCGCCATTGGATCCAGGCCCCTCAACCTGTTAGTGGCAAATCAGGCAGGGGTAGTAGCCCCTGGGATAGCGCCATCTAGGGGTTACACAACTTGTGTGTGGATTTCTTTGCATTTGGACCACTCGTTAAACTGCTATATTTTGATTTAATTATAGCGAGTGTTGCGTGTACTGTATTGTGTGAAATCACTCGCTAACTTGTATGGAAAAATGGCGCGAGTTTGAAATTTTTTTTTTACATATTGGCCAATTGGGAAACAGAGTGGGTGCTGGGATACTACAGTGGATAAAGGGGCACTGTTGGCTGGCTCTCGTTTTTAGGTGGGCATCTATTGTCTGATAGATGCCCACCTAAAAACATGTCTCAGCCAATCAGGGGAGAGGATTTACTTTACCCATTTTCTAAATTAACATATTGCATAGTACCAGTATAGACCTCGGACTGACATGTATGTATATTAACACAGAAAGCAAATCCTGGCTACTATTGAAATCCAGGTACAGTCTGAAATAGTATCTTGTGAATTATAGATACATACTTAGAATACAAATGTACATAGGTTACTACAGTAGTCGAGAATCAGAATTATCATACAAGATAATGCCCATACTGTACTTCTTTGGAAAAGGAAGAATGTCTTCAGTTTCCTTAAGTTCTTGTGGTGATAGTGAGTCTAATTTAGACTCTTTCTGGAGTAAGCACTTTACTCGATCCCCACATCTTGGGTGTGTGGGCTGCCTCTCGATGCCCATAAACTTAAATCCTTGTGGACTCTTATGTTGCAAGACAAAATGTATCCCTGTGGGGGTGTTTGGTTCCTGCACTGTAATGGAGCATTAAGTGCTCTTGTATGCATCTCTTTAAGGATGCTCCGTGCACCCATCGTAAATTTTGGAGCACGGCCATTGTATAATGTACACAATGAAACTAGAGTCACCGTTTATAAATTCTTACTTCAGCATCACGTTTCCCCATTGGGTGTTTGTATGTTTTCCCTGTTAAGCAGTATTTACAAACATCTGTCACAGTGGTGGCTACCAAAAGGGAGGGGTGGCAATCATATGTTGCATGTTTCTGGACCAGTGTGTACAGAATTCGTCACCTTAATCTGCAGTATTTGGACCCCTTAGTTAGGTGATCCTAGGCCTGTCCCCTACTGCTGCAAACAAGCGTGCATCCTCTCTATCAAGTTTGGAGCTTCCCCACCCCCTTTAGTCTGAAGCCTTAAAATGACAAGGAACATGCCTGTCATACACTCAGCATTCATGGGGCAGTCAATTACTATGTGAAGAGAATGAAGCGTATACGCCAGTACCAATCTCTGTTCATTCTGTCGCAAGGAAAAGTAAAATGGAAGAAGGCCTTTGTCCACCATTTTCACATAGATGAAGGAGGCGATATGAGAACTTCAGAGGCAGTAATTGTGGCAGCGCTAGAGAAGCTGAAGGGTCATTCTCCTGGACTGAAAGGGCCATGACCTCTCCTATAGGTATTTGTAGGGTGGTTACATCGTCTTTTGTTCACACATTAAGCATTATAGCTGGTTGTCCAGGCATTAGCTGATGCGCCCTTAAGTAGAAAGGGTCTGTAGGCTGATGTACCAGTATTCTCGGGAGAACAGTCGTATGGTACGAGTTGGAGAGAATTTAAGCAAGCATAAACTGATATTTGTGTTAAGGGCAGACTGCTTGCTTTGTCCCAGAAGGTGAACGCGTACTGGATGGCTTGATATGGCGACTTTCTGTTTCTTCTAACTGGGATTCAGTGTGCTATCAACAGTCTGGCAGTCTAGCTGGAGACAGTTAAATCATCGGAATGTCTCCAAGCTAAGCTTCTCCTACCACCCAGGTGGTACAGCCTCTGGCTCTGCCCCCTGACTTCAGATCTATCTTTCCACTGCAAGGAACTGGTCTTTTCCTTTACAGGTCTGCATGTGTAGTAGGATTTTCAGTTTTCAAGCGCTTTTCTTGGGGAACTTTGATTTAAACTTTATATTTTGGCTACTTGTTAGCAAATTTGTCTTCCAGTGTACTCCAGCTACAAAAAAATCACAGTGTATCAGCTGAAGCCCGGCTTTAAATTCTGCATGCATTGCAGGCAGAAGCAGTCCGCCACAGACACCCACAACACGTGTTTCTACTGCCTGGGTGAGGAACATGATGTTTTGAACTGTTCACGCTGTAGAGCGATGCTGTCCTTGTTGCTAGAGGAACAGAATGCTCAATTTCTCCTAGGTAGGCTTAAGCACTGCATACTGACCTTGGCTGCGGCCGGGTTAGCAGCTCAGCTTGCCGCCATGGAAGAGGAGGCTGCAGCAACTGGGGCAGGGTCGTTCTTTGTCTAGGCACTGATCCTGGCTGGGCCCAGCATTGAAGGGCCTTTTTATGGACGAGTTCCTTCAAAGGCACTTGACACTTCAGACCTATGTGGTGAGCTTGGCCCACCTCATACGGCACAAGAGGTGTGGCGTGAAGATCATGAGACAGGGCATGACCATACTTTTCTGTTCTCTCAACTTCCTTAACCTTGGTGAAGCTCCCTTCAGTCAAGGGCCAGGTAGAGGTTCTTGTGGTAACCCTGCTGGATCACTCGACTTCAACTCCAGTTGAGAATTTTTCTTGAGCCAGTGGACCACCTGTCAAAGGAGGTTGGTGGGGAGTCGTCCATCTCACAGACCCTGTTTTTTCCTGGTCCTCACTCAGGAGGACCCCTCCCTCTGTTGCGCCTCAGTGGCCCTTGTTGGTCTGTCTGTGGAAGCACATTTATTTATTTACATGGGTTGAAGTCGAAGTACCGCTTGGTCTCTATCCCACTCAACTGGGAAATGTCTGTCTCGAAGTTTGTCAACTTCATTGTCCTTTGGGGAGGTTCACCATTGAGGCTGTCTTTGGCTATATTACGAAGATCTAATGTGGCAGCAGTGGTCTCATACAGGGAGGAGCAGGGCTTTGCTCCCAGGGCCAGTGGCCCGTTGCCCGCCTCCATCCATTCTCCAGTCAGTAACCCAGCAGACCTTGGTGTCTGCCTCTCCTCCACAAGTGGTGGAGCCCTTTCCATCGCAGCTGCTGGGTGGGGCACCAACCAGGGAGTCCCTCCCTGCTACTGGCCTACTGGGCCATCTCTCAGTAGCACTTGCCCAGGAAAATACTAAGGTGGTCCACTGCGAGAATGGTCAAAAGCAGTCTTGCAAGAGTCATAGATAGGACCCTTAAAGCAAGTCCTCTACTATGACCTTGAGTAGGACCCAGCTTTTTGACCCAGATAACTTGAACACTGGATCTGCCTTGTTGGGCTCAGTTTCTTTTGGAGCCTTAATACAATTTGTTAGAATCCGTGGAGGTCCTTTTGGAGCAGGTTCAGAAGCAGGCCAGATACCCGTTCAGCGACATCCTGGACAGGGTTGTCTCCACAGGGGTTGCTTTCCCTGTAGCTGAGGCCATCTTGAGATCAACTGTGGAGCTTTGAAAGCACCCAGCATCCTGCCTGGTGCCCCCATTCGGTCCGCAAGTATGTGGTCCCCACGGGTACCCTGCCTGGGTTCTCAGATCACCCCTTTGTGGAGGGCTGGTCTTGGGCTCGGCTTTTCGCAAGTTGAAGGGCCAAGGGGGTGTGGATAAGCCGCCTGACAAGGGCGTTGATGAGCTGTCTGACCAGTAGTCCAAGAAACTGGACTATGCAGCCAAGAAGGTCTGTGTGGTCCCCTCATTTGGTCTCCAGCATGCCAGCTATTCAGTGATGGTGGCTAACTTTGGCCACTTCTTCTTTGGGTTGTTTGGGCACCTCCTCTTTGTGATTCTTGCTTATAAGAAGCAGGTGACATAATAGATCTGGGACCAAGCCTGCATACTGGCTAAGCACCAGCCTCAGGTGACCTTGGACATGGGTGTCTCTTGTGTCTGTGCGATGGCTAGGGCCATCTCCATGTGCCATAGGGCTTGGCTGAGGCTGTGCACATTCATTATGGACACCCATAAGCTGGCGAATTTCCCATTCCTAGGCACTGACCTCTTTGACCCTGTGGTGGAGGGACCTCTCACTAGAATTGAGAAGTCCACCGCCATTCTGGGTTGTGTGTGAGATGTCACAGGTGTTGTGGAAGACACCTTCTTGGTGGTCATCACGTCAGTCAGAGGGTGAGTGAGCTCCAGATGCACTTGCTGGAGCCTCCCTACCCGGTCTTCTACAAAGACAAGATCATACTTTGCCCTAGTGTGAAATTCCTCCCTACAGTCGTGTTGAATTTCAACCTTAACTAGGTGATAAATCTCCCAGTGTACTTCACTAATCCAACCTCAAACACCACTCGCAGGTTCCATACCTTGGACCTGTGGAAGGTGATCACCTGTTATAAGAAGCTCATGGTGGGAGTTTGTGATGAGGCTCGCCAGTTGTTTACTTACACTGAAGCTGTGACTGGCAGACCGGCAGCTAAGCGGATGATTGCCGGGTGAATCACATCCTGCATTGACCTCTGCTACAGATTGTCTGGTAGGGAGTGGAGGAAGGGCTTAAAGAGCACCTTTCCTGCCCTCTTCTGAAATGCCCTATAGATCAGAGCGTGAACCCTAGTCTTCCCCAGAGTTCCTGGGTAGATAAGAAGTATAATTTTTAGATGCAAGGTTGTTGGGTGGGCAAGGATCATATTTTGGCCAAGCCTCCAATAATTTCCACTTCCTTATCCTGATCGCCGCCCCCACATTAGCATGTTTTGTGATGTAATTATATGGAGAGCACAGAGACATGCTCTATAGACTTCTATTGGAACTGCATTTAAGGTTTTTGTTTTGTTTAATGCTTAGCGGTTCCAATTTGTTTAAATCAAGGCCACCGCTCAACTAACAAGACCCTTGTTAGTAGAGCAGTGGCCATGATGAATCAGAATCCTGAAATATGAAAAACGATTTTAAATCCGGTCCTTTATAGTAGTTTGTGGTGCACGCCCCCACGCTCTCCATATGATTACATCACAAAGACGTGCTAGCATGGGGGGTTCTATCAGGACAGGGAAGTGGAAGGGTTTGGCGGCTTAGTTCCACAGAGCCAAAATACTGTCCCTTCCCTCCCAAAGACCTTACATCTAAAAATTATGATTTATCAATCCAGGAACTCCTGGAGAGATGAGCTTTCATATTTTAATTTTGCTTAAATAAGCCAAGAAAAGTGCTTTAAGGCTCATTTAACCAGACATACCGCTGCCTTTGTGGCCGTTTCAAGGGATATCCCCACTGAGGAGATCTGCAGGGTTGCAGCCTAGGCTAAAACACACACCTTCATCTCCCACTACAGCATCGACTGCTGAGTCATCGTGATGGCTGCTTTTCGTGCCTCACTCCTCCAGTCTTCATTTGACAAATAGGGGTGCACGCCGTACCCCCTCTCGGATATAACCAAATGATAACACTGATGTAATCTGTGAGAGAAACCTCGGTGTGTTGGTTTTATCTAGAGTTGTGTGTGGGTAATGACATCACAAAAGAAAGCATAACCAGCATATTGCATATTTATTATCAGTCATTGTAATATACAGGACAAAGTACATACATTACCAAATTCTGGGAATCTGGGCAGCATCCCAACCCATCTGCAGTTGGGTTCTGACTTGCTAAAACCCGAACACAAGTCCTCTATATAACAGAAAACTAATTCATTCTTTCTGTTATCACAGCAGACTCTTACAAGAGTCTTTCTATTGTTTGCAGCTCGGATGTTTTCTTCGCTAACCTTGGCCTTATCAGTGATGCTTAGCAACAGCCTTTCTCTATTTCTGTTTCCCTACTAGATACAAAATATGTAACCCTTTCTTGGTACATTTGGGGAAAAACAACTTGTTTCTCATAGTCAGCATTTTGCAAAAAGTAGTTTCTGCCAGCTTGGTAATGGGGTGTGTGTGTGTGTGTGTGTGTGTGTGTGTGTGTGTTGCCTCAGCAGAACTTTCTACAAGGCTTTCTACTGTGCCTTGTGGTTGAGATGTGTGTGCGTGTATGTGTGGTTAGGAAACTGATAATACAGTAGCTTTCACACAGACTGAAAATACCTTGGCTATCAGCTCACAGAATAGTGTGCAGTTCTGATGACACAGTATAGTCTCACCGTGTACTAACATATTGTGCATTTCTTGTTAGTAATTAGCAATGCATTCTTTTATAAAATAACAGATCCAGTATGCTGTAAGCTAACAGTCCCCTGCTTGATGCCCTGGCAAGGTACAAAGTACTGTGGCAATGTGAAATCGGAACATGAGAAGGAAGTGTCATGTGAGGCAGAGTGTAAAACATGAGCATACTTAAACATCTTCAGTTCCGTATAATGGTTCTTAAAAGCCATCAAAGGCAACAAAGCATTCTGAATACAATGAGCACTAAAATGACTTGTAACATAATTAACAATTTAAAGCTAATTTCTGTCCATGTATTGGAAATTCAGAGATCAAAATCACCATCGTGCAATAAAGTATTTAAAGATTGTTGAGCTGGTTGCATGCTATTACTAATTCTAATCAAATGTTCACCCTTACGATTAAGCATGAGTTTCAAGTCAAGGAAAAGTGAAGAAATATGCACATTGAAGGTTGGAATGTAATTTATGACATCACTTTGATGAATGGGTTCACTGAGAATATTTTCCTCCTCATAAAATGGTACTGGTAGGATAACCATTTGACCAATGACGGTACGGGCAGTGGTTGTGAAGCAGAAGTTTGGAATAGTTGCTGGGCATGCCAGTGTTCCATAAGCAAAGAATTTATGGTTAGTAACTGTGCAACACTGACTAGCCATGTTGTAGGTAACTTTTGCCATTGGAAGGTGTCATTAAGGATTGTCAGGATGCTAGTGTTTTGCTGCACGCCACCATCAAGACCGCACACAGGTGTTACCACATTAAAGATATCAGAGTGACATAATGTAGCGAAGCCCGCTTGCTGAGCAGCAAACTGTATGTGGTGCTTGTCACAGTTCCGTAATGGGGTTATACACTACCAGGGAAGGTGTGTCCACCCTTTTCTTATAAATGTCGCCTTCCAGGTACCCCACAGAATAGACTGGCCAGTTTGTCAAAAAACGCCTCAGTGGGGTCAAATACAGGTAAAAAAACAGTAAAAGAAATGTACAGGGTATCCTGGCTAGAACAAGACCCACTGGTGTAGCATTTGCCTTGGTTGGGAGTGCAAGGAAACATACCCCAAGTTTCTAGCTGTCACAAAAAAAACCTTCTGGCAGGCCTCTAGCATTCTGAATAGATGTCCAGTGACCCGGTTACACATGCAGGGCAATACCATTTGGCTAAATGGTTATCAGAGATGAAGTCAGGGAAACACCCTTGTTTCCACATCTCTGAGCAAATTACAGATCATTGTAAGAACGTAGTTCCCATAGGCTGCGCATGTTACTTCTCTACCTATGTGTTTGTGTCTGGCTTTGTTTGCAACTAATACATTGATCTTAGTTTGTTTTTCAGTAAACAAACATGCAACATTCTACATAAGGAAAATAGACTTTTTCTTCTTTTTGTGCTAGGCTGTGGATCCCGTACATCATAGGTTTGGTAATCGTATCTGTATTTTGATGCCCAAAATAATGCATATGCCTCTTTATGGTCTCCATGTCAGCCCTATTTCATATGGACAAGCCAGATGCAAATAGGCCTGAGATGGTGCCAGCAAGTGGCATGGGGGCATAATGTTGCACGGCACAACAATGCTGCAGTCAAAGTAGAGAAATAAAAAAAGTCAGTGAAAACACTGACTCAAACAACCACGCACACAAGAGGAAGAAATGGGAAACATTCCCATTTCTTTGTTTCTTGCGGGCCTTCCGCACCCCCTTAACTGAATTAACCAACTCCGAGGGGGGGGTGGATCAAGAGGAAACTCAGGAGTGGGGCACTTAGGATCTTACTTTAAGAGGGAGCTCTTGCAGCAGGTAACACATATAGGACTATGACACCAGGCACTAGGACCCCACAGAAACATTTCTAGCTAGCAGTCCAAGGTAGGGGACGGCCCCCTGATGGCCCCGCCCAACATCCCATAAGGTCTAAAAGAGCCGGTCCCCCAGCACCACCTCAGTTATTTTCTTGCCATCAGCCCGCTAGTATCGGCTTCACGGATGCCTCTCTCGCAGTCAGCTGCCATTTTCGCAC
Organism: Neoceratodus forsteri; assembly: GCA_016271365.2. Lineage (NCBI taxonomy): Eukaryota > Metazoa > Chordata > Ceratodontiformes > Ceratodontidae > Neoceratodus > Neoceratodus forsteri. The sequence continues at coordinate 184,652,299 of CM028133.1, read as the reverse complement.
TTCGCGCAGTTACTGATCATTTAGCTTTTTCTCCTCGCTGTTTTCCTTTTGTGCATGTCTTCATCTGCTCCACAATAGAAGTCTAAGTGTGTGTGCTGCAAGCAGAACCTGGCTAGAGATGGCCATTCGGCCTGCCTTATCTGCCTGGTCCCGGGCCACAACCTGGATGACTGCTGGCACTGCCAAATGTTTAACAACAAGACTCGAATCCACTGACTCAAGACTCTGAAGGCTTACCTACTGGAACAACAAGTGGCTGCCATGCAGAGGACCCATTCGGAACACGGCTGTTCTTCCTCAGCCAGGGATTCCTGCCCCAGAGAGAAGAAATCGGGTGGGAAGCATCACCATAGGGATAAGGATCGAGCCAGGTCAGAATCCCGTCCTAGGTTGTCCCACAAGACCTCCAAGTCCTCTGCCTCCGGCGGGAGTTCGGAATCTGTTCCCCTAGGTTCATTATCCCTTTCCGGGGTTTCTGCCAAGAAGACTTCCACCTCCCCCATTCACATGGCAGGAGTCCTTGGGCATGGGCGTCGCTCGCCCTCTCATGCCCCTGGCTTTAACTCATTCACGCCACAAGAGCTCTTTGAGACTTCCACCACTTGTGCCCTGTATACTCTTAGCATTGCATCCTTGGCCTTTCTAAGCAAAATCAAGCCATAATCAGCATGCCACAAACAAATGTGATACCTCTTGAACCATAAGTGCTACACACAAAGTATGAGTGGCAAAGTTGTTCAGCACAACGTTACCTTTCCAATGGTGCTATGCAATCCGTTGTAATCAGCTTAGTTTTTATTTTATACTAGCTGAAATACCAAACTGATTTTTTCTGATTTTTTTTCAAGGTGCTTAGGTGACGCATGAGAGACAAATGTCAGCCATGCACACCATACCTTAAACAAATGCAAATAACTCCTAAAGTATATGTGGTAGACACAAAGTATCAGCGGCAAAATTGTTCAGCACAAAATAACCTTTCTAATGGTGCTATACAATCAGTTGTAATCCATTTAGATTTTATTTTATAGTAGCTGAAATACCAAACAACTGTTTTTTTTTCCAGATTTATCCAAGGTGCTTAGGTGAGGCTTGAGAGACAAATGTTAGCCATGAACATCATACCTTATACAAATATGAATAACTCCTAAAGTATACATGATAGACACAAAGTATCAGTAGCAAAATTGTTCAGAGCAAAATTACCTTTCTAGTGGTGCTATGCAATCAATTCTAAGTAATTTGGTTTGTTTAATAGTTAGGTAAAAACTGCTGACTTCCTCAGATGTTTCTAGGCCTGAGTGAAAGTCAGTTGAGTACGTCTACAGGCGTTATTGTCCTGAGTGGCTCTGCTTTCAGATGCCACCTACAGACGTATCTAGGCCTGAATGAGTTAAGGCCCCACAAGCAGTTACTAGGGTCTAAGCCAGAAGGACAGGCATCTTCTTTGGGTGGTACGTCAGAGTCTACCACTCGTAGAGCCTTGGAGTCATAGAAACATAGAAGTTGACGGCAGATAAGGACCCCAAGGCTCATGCAGTCTGCCCATTTTTTTCTGTCTACTCTGTCAATGGCCTATCTATTCATACTCCTCTATATTGCTCCCTTATGCCTATCCCATGTCTGTTTGAAGCCCTGCACTGTATTCATATCCACCACTTCCTGAGGTACGTTGTTCCATGCATCCACCACCCTTTCTGTGAAAAATAACTTCCTCACAATGCCCCTTAATCAACCTCCCTCTAATCTCACGCAGTATCCTCTTGTCCTGCTAGTTTTCTTATACTGAAACATGTTAGACTCTCACCTTGTTAATGCCCTTAAGGTGTTTTGAATGTTTCGATCATATCAGCTGTCTCCCTCCTTTGCTGTAGGGCAGGGGTTCTCAAATGGTGAGGCCAGCCTCCTTGGGGAGGCCCCAAGCTGTTCCAGGGGAGACTCAAGCAAGTCTTAAAAAGTATTATATTTCACTATTGAACTTTATAGATTTTGTGTGAAGGGATAAGGCAAACTGAAGGAGGATAATAGTAGATGGATTTATGTATTTATTAAGAAGTCTATGACCAGAGAAGGTACTGTACACTGAGCCATAGCTTATATCAGGTGTACCCAGGGAAGGGTAGTGAGAGAATGCAATTCAAAATGTAACTGCAAAACACTTAAGCAATACAAAATGAATACAAGCGCAAACAAATTAAGAACAATAAACAATGCAAGGGACAATTGATCAATTAGACTAGCAGTAGAACTGTCCAAATACAAGAGTCAACCATACAGGTTCTAGGAATAAGAGCAGGAGGAAGCAAAATGACCCCTGAGAAGTAGCTGAAGAGCAGGGTGAGAGGGGGAGAGGCAGAGGTCGGCAGGAAGATTATTCCAGTTACAGGGGAAACCGAAAAAGTAGTCTGCTCCATGAAGGTATGGCAGTAAGGGGTAACAATGGTTCAAGAGTCAAAATATTGGAGCAAGTAGATTGTCCTGTGTTGTTTTTTTGTTTGGGGGGGGGGGGGTTACAATAAGCTTAATAACATGAGAGCCAGCTATATAAAGAGGTTTCAATTTATTCCTGATGTACCTGTGAAAAGTAGGCTATTTTTCTATGGGAAGGCCCAAAAATATTTCTGTATTTTGGGGAGGCTCAAGATCTTTTCCATGGCTTAGGGGAGGCTCACGGCCTGACCTTAAAATCTCAGGTGTCGGCCGTTGTCAAATCCTCATTTTACCATCTTAGGAATATCGCCTGGGTGAAACACCTGGTTCCTCTGGCTGACCTTCCTACCTTGGTCCATGCCTTTGTGACCACTCACTTTGATTACTGCAATGCCCTGTACCTAGGGCTACCCGGGGGTTGATATCCACTGCTTGCAGCTGGTACCGAACGCAGTGGCTAGGCTTTTGACTGGGACATCTAGAAGTAGTCATATTATGCTTGTGCTGCGTGGACTGCACTGGCTGCCGGTTCAGTGGCGGATCACCTTCAAGGTTGGGTTACTGACCTGTAAAGCCTTACACGAACAGGGACCACGGTATCTACAAGATCTCCTTACTCCCTACTGTCCCTCTTGCTCACTCCGATCTGCTGTCGAGGGATTGCTAGAGATTCCCAGGGTTCGTTTAAAGACATCTGGGGCACGTGCATTTTCTTACGCTGCCTCCACCCTGTGGAATTCTCTACCTCACCGGATACGAGGCTGCCTGACCGTCGAGAGTTTCAAATCGGAGCATAAAACTTTTTGGTTTTTAAAAGCTTTTGGAGAATGATTTTATTGTTAATATTATGTCTGTTATTTTAAATGTTGTTCTTTTGTACAGCGCTTTGGTTTCTGAAAAGCGCTTAAAAAATAAAATTTTACTTACTTACTATGACAAAGTTTAAGAACTGTTCCTCTAGGGTATACATATTGAGCTTCGTTAATCTGTCCTCATATGTTTTCTGATGCAGTCCCTGCACCATTTTGTTTGCCCTTCTCTGGACTGCCTCCATTTTGTTTATCTCCTTGTACAGGTGCGGCCTCCAGTACTGCATGCAGTACTCCAGATGGGGCCTAACCAGTGTCTTGTAAAGAGGGATTATTACCTCCTTCTTACAACTTGTGATACCCCTACTAAGAAACCCCAACATCCTCCTAGCCTTACATACTGCTTTAGTGGACTGCTTGGATGATTTCAGGTCATCTGTGATGATGATGCCCAAGTCTCTTTCTTCCCTTGTGATTGCCAGCAACTCCCCTCCCAACCTATAGATGGTTTCAGGGTTTCTCTTCCCTATGTGCATGATCTTGCACTTCTTTGCTTTAAACCCCAGTTGCCACTCTTCCGACCATTTTGCCAGTTTATCCAGATCTCGTCTCATTCTGCCCACCCCATCTGGATCATCTACTCTGTTGCAGATCTTGGTGTCTGTCATCTGCAAAGAGACAAACCTTACCCTCCAGTCCATCTGCAATGTCACTGATAAAGATATTGAAGAGGACTGGCCCCAGAACTGATCTCTGAGGTACCCCACTTGTGACTTGCATCAATTCTGACTGTATACCGTTTACAGCCTCACTGTTTCCTGTCCGCCAACCTGTTTGCCACCCTGTTGACCAACTTCTGACCCACCCCAAGCCAACCCAGCTTATTAATTAATCTTCTGTTTGGAACAGTGACGAAAACTTTGCTGAAATCAAGGCAGGCAACATCAACTGCACCCCCTTGGTCCACCACTCTGGTTACCCAGTCAAAGAACTCTATGAGATTAGTTTGACAGGACCTTCCTGTTGTAAACCCATGCTGTCTTGGATCTTGTGCTCCTATGGATTCCAGGTGTTGCACTATCCTTTCCTTAAGGAGTGCCTCCATAATCTTGCCCACTACTGAGGTAAGACTGACCGGTCTGTAGTTCCCTGCCTCCTCCCTGCTACCACTCTTGTGGAGCAGGATCACATGAGCCCTTCTTCAGTCTTCTGGGACCTCTCCTGTGCTCAGACTCACTAAACAGTTCTGATAATGGCTCTGCTAGTTCCACCCTTAGCTCCTTTAGTACCCTGGGATGTATGCCATCCAGTCCCATTGCCTTGTCCACCCTAAGCTTAGCGAGCTCTTGGAAGATTCTTTCTTTTGTGAAGGGACTTGTGTACACCTCCCTCCCCGTGTCCATGGTGCTGAGCTGTGGGCCCTGCCCTACCTTCTCCTCAGTAAATACTGAGCAGAAGTATCTATTTAGGATAGATTCTTTTCCTTGGTCCTCCTTCACACACTCCCCCTTATCCCCCTTGATCTTAGCAATACCCTCTCTGGGCGTTCTCCTTTCACTAATGTATCTATAGAAAATCTTGTCCCCTTCTTTTACTGTTCGTGCTAGCGTTTCCTCAGTTTGGGCCTTTGCCTGCCTTACTGCATTCCTCGCTTCCCTTAGGGAAGTTTGGTATGCCTCCCTATCTTCGTCCTGCTGCGTTCCATTATATTTCCTGACTGCCTGTCTTTTGCCTCTGATCTTTTCTTCTACTGATTTTGAGAACCAAAGTGGTTTACTCCTCCTTTTGCTCTTGCTTTTCTCCGTAACACAATGAGATGTTGCTTCAAGTATTGCATTCTTAATGCTTGCCCACTTTGCCTGTACCCCCTCACCTGTATTTCTTCTTGCTAGGGCTAGCTTAATTCTTTTGGCCATCTTATCAAAGTTGGTTCCTCTGAAGTCCCATATTTTTGCATTGGAATGGGAAGATTTAGTTCTAGTGGCCAAATTGAACCATACCATGTGATGATCACTGGCCCCCAAGTGACCTTGTACCTGGAGTTCTGTGATCCTTTACCCATCAGTCATTGCTAGATCCAGGATAGCCCTGTCTCTTGTGGGTTGTTGCACCAGTTGTTTGAGGCCCTCCCTCAGCAAGGAATCCACTATGTGTCTAGTTCTGGTGGATGTTCCTGCTGGTATTGACCAATCTGTATCTGGCATGTTGAAGTTTCCCATTATCAGAACCTCCCCTTTAGCTGTCATGTTTTATACATCTTCTAACAGTAATGTGTCTGTGTCCTCTCCATGGTCTGGAGGCTGGTAGACAACCCCAGTTTGTATGGCTGTCCCATTTCCTGTTTCCAGGGTGACCCAACGTTTTTCTGGCTCCTTATATGTATTCTGAATTTCTGTAGCTTTGATATTTTCGTTGACATAAAAGGCTAGCTCTCCCCCCTTTGCACCTTGGTCTCTTCAGAACAGTACATAGCCGTGTACTGAAGTCTCCCAAGTGTGGTTACTGGTGAACCATGTCGCGCTAATGGCTACTATGTCCAGTTTAGCCTCTGTCATTGTTGCCTGCAGGTCTGGAATCTTGTTTCCCAGACTGTGGACATTTGTGTACGTGATTTTCCATTGGCCAGATTTCAGTGTGTTGTTGAATGAGGTCTGGCGTTTCCCCTGCGCGTCGTATGGGGAGCTGGACCTTTTTCCTTACCTGGTGATGCAAATGAACTACAAACATTTATTTATTTATTGAGGATATCAGATTACATACCTTTGAGTCATAGACTCCTTTTACAAAGGTTCCACGTCAGTGATACAGAGACATTAAATACAATACAATACAAAATTAAATACAGTAACAACAAAGGAAACTAAACAGTTACAAGGAAGCATGTACTGCAGGCAGTATTGTGTCAAAGGGCTACATGTAACAGAGTATATCAATTGGTGTCATACAGAGCACAGAAGAATTGCATAGACAGACACACACACTTCAGATTAGTGGTACCAGTTTGGCCCAAGAAGTAACTTGATTATATACGAGTATTAGGCTGGACAGGGGTGTCCATTGTCAACTTTCAGCACGCACCAGGGATGGCAAGACCAGAGTAGGGTCCGTTGTCAGTTGGGAGAGTCAGACCATGCTTGGAGTTAATGAGTCACAGACTGAGTCTTGGGTGAGTAGGTTTCGCAGGTGGGCCTTGAACTGTCCCAGTTTAGGTTCAGAGAAGAGGGAACTAGCGAGTGAGTTAGGCCAGACAGGGGCCTGGTACCCAAAGGTTCTTTGACCCAGGGAAGTCTTGCAGTGGGGAACTGGGAAGCGAGTTGTCACAGATTGCCGAGTGTGCCGGGTGGACAGGGGAGATTGGAGCAGGGGGGTAAGAGCAGGTGGAAGTAGGCTAGCAGAAATTTTTTTTTTTTTTTAAGCAAAAAGGCAGGTCTAATACTTGAGCTTCCCATCAAAGTTTAGCCAGTTGGTAGAGTAAAGGGTGCAGTGTGTGTGTGTGTGTGTGTGTGTGTGTGTGTGTGTGTGTGTGTGTGTGTGTGTGTGTGTGTGTGAATTGTCACAGCCAGTGGCTAGTCTACAGGTCTTATTAAGGGCCATCCTGATTTTGTTAAGGTGTGTGTTTTCAGCTGCCCCATAGATTGATACCATAGTCTACTAGTGATAGGATTGATGAGGAAACAGCTAGGTGTAGAGCTTCAGGTGGGAGGCAGTACTTGTACCAATGGAGTAGACCAATACGCACATTGACAGCAGTGCTCAATTTCCGAATGTGGTCATGGTAGGTGAAAGAGGTAACCTGCTCAAATGGGTTGTTTTGGGAGTTCAGTATGAGCAGAGGTAGCCCCTTGTTCTTATTTTGGTCATGGGCGAACACCATTGATCCAATTTATTTATTTATTTTTTTTGTAGTTTAGGACTAGCCTGTGCTGGACGAACCAGGATTCCGCTTCCGTAAAAGATTTTTGGAGAGCACATTGGAGAGCGATGGGGCCAGTGTGGGAGCTGTAGAGAATGGCATCATCTGCATACAGGAGTAATTTCCCAGAGCAGGCCTTGAGTAAGGAGTTGAGAAACAGGGAGAACAGTAGAGGGCCGAGGATTGAGCCCTGTGGGACCCCTGAACTGACTTGGAGCGGGGAAGACTGCGTGTGGGCAAGCCTAACTTTCTGAGTTCTCGTGGACAGATAGCTGGCGAACCAGCCAGTGGACTCCGGAGACAGACCTACATGTGTAATGGAATCCAAGAGAAGCATGTGGTGCACTGTATCGAACGCCTTGGATAGGTCTATAAAGACGGCACCCGCAGCATGGCCCATGTCAAGAGACGTGTGGAGGGTGTTGGTAAACTCCAGGAGAGCTGTGATGGTGCTGTGGTTATTGCGGAAGCCATGCTGCTCCGGGCACAGGAGGCAGTATTTGGAGAGGTAGTCAGTAAGCTGCATGGCCAAAATTTTCACCAGGGCTTTGGAGAGGGGAGGCAGTATTGAGATGGGGCGGTAGTTCCCTGGCTGGGTGCAGTCGCCGCTCTTAAGAATGGGCGTGATGAGCGCTGACTTCCATTTAGAGGGAAATTGGCCCAGCGATAGGGAGCGGTTCAGTAGCTTGGTGAGGGGGTAGAGAACTTCATCGAAGGTTAGCCTAGGTATCTTAAGATCCAGTGTGCCACAGCTGAATTGTGATTTACTGAGGGCCTTGCAGAGCAGGAGGGGCTGCTTCTTGCTGCGATACCAATTTAAAGTGGAACGGGGGGTTGACGGGGATGCAGGAGGGTTGTGGGAGAAAAAATTAGGGGGGAGAACACTGCTAAGGTCGGAGAAGGAGGTGTTAAATGTATTTGCTATCAGGGCAGGGTCAGTGGTAATAGACCCATTAGTACAGAGCTGGGAGGGAGGAGCTGTGGAGGCTTTGCCGCTGAGCTCTTTAAGAGAGTCCCAGAACTTGCGTCCTGAGCCCCAGGTGGCAGTGAGTGAAGCTGGATAGTATTCAGCCTTGGCCTTACGGATGTTCCAGGTACATTTATTACGTGCCTCTTGATAGCACTGTCTATCAGAGGGTTTTCCGGTCTCCAGAGCATGGTGCCATAGATTGTCACGCTCACGCATTTGGTCTAACAGGGATTGACATCCAGGGTGTATCAACCCCTTTGACGACCTGTTTGCTTAGGGGTGCATATCGGTCACAGGCAGAATTAAAGGTGTTGTTGAAGTAGTCTAGTGCAGAGTCTATGTCCAGGGTGGCTGAACTCCTGTTTGATCACTAGCTGATGGGGAAGGGGTGTTCTTCCCGTTGGATGTATCAGGTGCTGCACCCCTCTTCCCATTGGCTAGTTTAAATATTCTGCAAAGATGTCAGACTTTTGCCCCAGTGCATTGACTCCCTCCTTAGTCAGATGCAGTCCATCAAATTAAAAGAATTTTCACTCCCAAAACTGTTGCCAGTTACTTAAAATTTGTGTCCTTTTTCCTGGCACCAGCCCTTGAGCCACATGTTTAGCTCCCCATATCCCCTTCTCTGACCTTCCATCCATCTGCCTCCCTCTCTCAGACCAGCAGAATCACAGAGAAGGAGATGCTGGATAAAATGGATGACAGTTTGTGTCCCAGCCTGGTCAGGTGTTCCTTGGTCTCCACAACTGACCGGCTGGAGAGAGTGTTAGTCCCTGTGTGTACCAGGACATCGATGTTTCTAGGACTGGATATGTTGTTCATCCACACTTCTTGGCAGTGTCCCTTTCCCTTTAAGACAGCCGGAAAATCTTTAAGCTGGCTCCTCCCACCCACCTGGGTGGTATAACCCTCGGCTCTGCCCCATGACAGCAGATCTTCCTTTCTGCTGGAAGATTCAGGTTGCCTCCTTCGTGGTCTTGCATTTTGTAGGCCCTGGCTTCAAAACCATTGGTTATTCCAAAAATTCGCCTTGTTTGCATTTGCAATTGCGATTGTTTTCTCTCGATTATGGAAGACAAGTCTTCCCCCGGATTTCGCCGTTGCCCGTGTGGCCAGAAGATGTCGTGCACTGACCCGCATGCCACGTGTGATTACTGTCTGGGTGTTGGCCATGACACCACGATGTGAGCGTTTGCTAAGCGTTCCAACCGGTGTCCTTGGCGATCGTCTCGCACCCTCAAGCTGGGAGGCCCGAGCGGAACCCGCGGTGAAATCCCAGGAGGCCTGGTGGACGGCTTCCGTGGCCGCGAGATCTGCTGAGCAGTTGAAGCGCATGCAGGCCTTTGAGGAGGAGGTGGCTCGTGCCGCTGTATCTTCCCCCTGAAGCTTTTTTCCGCTCAATCTGGGCTCCACTTTCTCGGGTTCCTTCCGTGAGTTGTGCCAGTCTCTCCCTACTAAGTGTGAGGGCCCGGCTGGCATGCACTCGTCTCGCCAAAGACGTTCTTGGGATCGGAAGAGATCTCAGTCCCAGGAATCGGCTGTTTTGGCCTTGGCTGAAATTGCCTCTTCGGCCGACGATCTCTCGGCCCTGCCGACTGGCCAGTCGACTGAAGGGTCGGTCAACGACATTGAGATTATTCTCGACCCGATCGACACCTTGTCGAAAACTCCGGTCGATGACTCTCTTGCTCTGACTCCAGTCCTTGTTTTCCCCAGTGAGGAGACCCAGCCTGCTGGGAATCCTGTCTAAGTGGTCCCTGACCCCGGGTTGTCACCGGTCCCACCGGTGTATCCCGAGTGACCGAGCTGGCCTGCCCGATCTTGATCAAGATCTCTGACTCCCTTGACCGATAGGCTGAGGAAGGGCCATAAGCGCTTTAAAAAGAGGCGACGCCATCGGTCGTCCTCGTCCTCCTCGGATGAGGAGAGGCTCCGGCAGAAGCTTCGTCGGCACTAAGAGGACCTCATGTGGCAACAGCTGATTTTGACTGGGCACAAGCCTTCCCCAGCTCCTACCCAGGCAGTTACTTGGCTTTCGCCTCCCAGGCCGAAGCCAACTCCTTTGGAGCCGATCAAGTCAGTTCCTCCGCCTGCTGAGCTGGCAAAACTACCGGTTCGGCCAAAACCGGTCTCTCCACCGATTTGTGGTGGAACCGCCACCCAAGCAGCCAGTGGGAAGGGGTCCTTCTAAGGAAGTTAGGCCGGACACCAGGCTCCCCTGGCGTCTTCGGTCACTGTCACCCTGGACCGCCCTCGGCGGGTCGAAGGTGATCTGGGCAGTCGACCGCTGTTCCCGGATACCTCTGATTCGGACGAAACCGGTCTCCATTCTCATCTGGGGGATGATGAATCGGCCGGTGGGCTAGAGACAGACAAAGGTCCTTTGTCCTTTCAGGGCATTCTCCGCCTCATCTGAGTCCACAGGGATGCCCCTGGAAGCTGTCCAGAGAAAGGAGGAGTACCCTCTCACTGTCATCCTCAAGAGAGGGGATACCCCGATGGAAGCCTTTCCTGTGTCCGAGGCCATTGTGGGCTGACCTTGTTTGATAGGCAGCACCTGCCTCCTGTCTAGCTCCGTCTGCCTGTATGGCCCGCAAGTATGCGGTGCCCATGGGGTCCCTTGCGGGGTTCACAGAGCACCCTTTGGCCGAGAGCTTTGTGACCCACTTTGTGTTCAGGCGTACTGGTAGTTCTACTGATACCGACAGACCTCCTGAGAAGGAATTCGAATATCTGGATCACTCTGCCCGGAAGGTCTGTGCGGCCTCATCTTTAGGCCTCCGTCAGGCAAGCTCGGCCATCATCATGGCACACTTCTCCCATGCCCTTATGGGTTCTTTGGATGAAGTCCTCCCACATCTCCGTGCGGACTTGCAGACCATGGTCAAGCAGGTTCGGGACCAAGGCCACGCTGTTGCTAAACAACAGCTCCAGACTGCTCTGGACATTGGGGATTCATGTTCCCGTTTGTTGGCAGCCGCAGTTGCCTCCCGCCGCAGGGCTTGGCTGAGGCTCTCCTCCTTTCCGGTGGATACTCAGCACAAACTAGCTAATGTGCCTTTCCTGGGCACCTATCTCTTTGGCCCAGGTGTGGCTGGTCACCTTCAGCACATCGAGCAGTCCAACGCCACCTTGGATGCTACTTCTGCTAAGGGTTCTTCTGATTCCAAGAAGCAGCAGAAGAGGAAGAAGCCTTTTAGGCACTCTTCCCCTGTGGCTCAGCAGCCCTTCTTTTACGGAGGTCAGCCGCAGCAGGCTCAAGGTTGTCACGCCTGGCCCAAGCCCGAGTCTGCCCACGCCTGTAAGGGAGGCCAAGGTTCAAGCCCTGGACTCTGTGCCTCCAGGCCTGCCCAGTGACGAGGTGGGGCTGCCACTCCTACTCCCGTCACGCCAGCTCTGGATCCCCCCCCCCCACCATGGGGGGCTGGCTCTACCACTTCCTTTCTGTCTGGTCCACTGTTACCATGGACAGGTGGGTTTTAGAAGTGGTCAGCCAGGGACTGCCTCTAGAATTCAAGCAGTACCCTCCAAGCTGAGCCCGCGCCCCATGGGAGGAAAGAGTATCCACCCACACTATCGGCTGTCCGAGACGACATTGCTCAGCTCCTCCTCAAGGAGGCAATAGCTCCAGTAGCAGATCCTTCCCCACACCCAGGGTTCATTTCCAGGTACTTCATGGTTCCGAAGCGGACAAGAGGCTGGCGCCCAATTTTAGATCTGCACAACCTGAATCGGTATCTCAGGCCATGCACCTTGTGGATGGTAACTCTGTCCCAGATCATACCATCCCTGGAGCAAAACATGTGGTTCTGCCCACTGGATCTCCAGGATGCATTTTTTTCGTCCCAATCTGTCCGTCCCACCAGCGGTTCCTCCACTTCCGAGCAGAGGGAACCCTATACGAGTTCCGAGCCATGCCATTCGGCATGTTACAGGCCCCACAGGTCTACACCAAATGTATTGCAGGGTGGCAGCCCACCGGACTTGGGGCCAGAATTTACCTCTACCTCAACAGTTGGCTCTTAACAGGTTCCACCCAGCAGGGGGTGGAGAGTTCTGTTGACCTGGCCCTCCAGACTTGCTCCCAACTGTGCCTCCTGATCAACGAGGCCAAGTCAGAGCTTGTGTCTTCTCAGGTGATGTGCTTCATTGGGGCAGAGGTCGACTCTCGTCAAGCTAGAGCTCGCCTCTCGGCAGACAGGGTGGAGGTTCTCTCCTCCTTTGCCCAATCATTTCTGGTTGGGCAGTTGCGCCCTGCCTGGGACTTTCTGCGCCTTCTGGGTTACATGGCGACGTGCACCTCCGTGGTCCATTGGGCCTGGTGGCACATGTGCCCCCTCCAATGGGAGCTGGCCCACCAGTGGACTCAGAGCCACAGTCTCTTCGACCAGCTGATCATTGTGACCCAGAAGATGTGGGACGCTCTCAAGTGGTGGACCATTCCAGACCGGTTGCAGGAAGGGATCCCATTTGTCCGCCCCGAGCAGACGGCCGTCCTTACAACCAGTGCTTCTCTCATGGGCTGGGGAGCCCACATGGGGACTACAGGGCCCATGGGTTCTGGACCCCCGAGGAGTCCCGTTATCACATCAATCTGTTAGAGCTCAGAGCAGTCAGACTGGCACTGTCAGCTTTCGCTCCTCAGCTCCGGGGTCAAGTGGTTCAAGTCCAGATGGACAATACCACGACCATGTACTACCTCAACAAATAGGGTGTCACGCATTCCCGTCTGCTTTGCAGAGAAGCGCTCCGCATCTTGACACTCGTGAGCTGACTGGAGGGAGATCTCCTAGCCATCCACATGGCAGGAGCCTCGAACTGACTGGCGGATGCTGTCAGCCGCATATTTAGCTTACAGTCTGTTTTCCCACTGGGGCAAACCGTTGGTGGACCTGATTGCCTCCCGGGAAAACACCAAGATGAGACTGTTTCATGCCCACTCCATTCAGCAGGGCTCGCTGCAGGGAGATGCTTTCTTGAGGCCATGGACCCCAGGCCTCTTGTACGCCTTCCCCCCTTTTCCCTTGATCCATAGGGTGCTCCTTAAGGTCAGGAGGGACAAGGTGATGTGATTCTGATAGCCCCAAACTGGCCACGCCAGTTCTGATACCCAGATCTCCTCAGCCTCCGGAGCAGGCCTGTGGAGCAGCTTCCAGCATGCCCGGACCTGATCTCGGTCAACCAGGGGAAGGTATTCCATCTGGACCTTCAGTCCCTGCACCTGACAGCCTGGTACCTGAGCAGCTAGAGTTCCAGGCTCTGGGTCTCTCCAAGGATGTCCTCACAGTGGTGAGGCATCCAGAAAGGAATCGACCAGGAAGTGTTATGCCATCAAATGGAAAAGGTTTTCCATTTGGTGTCAGGACAAGGGCCTGGACCCTCTGTCCTGTCCAGTGGCTAACATTCTTGACTACCTTTGGTCTCTCTCCAAAGGGAGTCTTTGGTCATCGACCCTTAGGGTGCACCTGGCAGCCATCTATGCTTACTGTGCGTGGGCTGGTCAGCAGACGTTGGCGCAGGAGACAGTGGTGGGTGCTTTTTCAAAGGCCTCGATCACATATACTTTCTGGTGCATGAACGTCCACCTTCATGGGATCTACTGCTGGTATTGGCAAAGCTCATGGGTAAGCTATTCAAACCAGTGCACAAGTGTGAGTTGTCACATTTGTGGAAGACGGCCTTCCTGGTGGCTGTCATGTCTGCCAGAAGGACAGGGGAGCTCCATGGTTGCTCTCGGTGGACTCCCCTTATCTGGTCTTCCACAGGGACAAGGTTGTCCAGTGCCCCCACCTGAAATTCCTCCCGAAGGTGGTGTCAGAGTTTCTCCTTAACCAGGTATTGACTCTGCTGGTGTAGTACCCCAATTACACCTCGGAGGCAAAATACAGGCTCCATAGTTTGGACTTGAGATGAGCGCTCTCCTATTATAAGGAGAGGACGGCGGAAATTCAGGAAGAGGTTTGCCAGCTGTTTGTCAGCTATGCTGAAGCCGCTTCTGGCAGACCTGCAGCAAAGCCGACAATTGCAAAGTGGATTACATCTTGCATAAGTCTTTGTTATGAGTTGGTGGGCAAGGAGCCTCCCAGAGGGATAGGAGCTCATTCTACCCGCCATACCGCTGCATCGGTGGCTGCTTCCAGGGACATCCCTATCAAGGTAATCTGTTGGGCTGCTACCTGGAAGACTGCAAACACCTTCCTTACCCATTACCACATCGACCTTGAGTCACGCCAGGATGCTGGTTTGGGGGCCTCAGTTCTCCACTCTCTTTTCCCCAAGTAAGTATCAGAGGGGTTGTGCGCCTTGTCTCCCTCCTCCCAGAGAACTGCTAGGAGTCTGCCAAGAAGTGTGGATGGACAACATATCCATGATCCTAGAAAAACAGGTTACTCACCTGTAACAGTAGTTCTAGGACTGGTATATGTTGTTCATCCACACGGACCCACCTGACCTCCCTGGCTGTGGAGGCACAAAATCTGGCTTCCTGTGGGCTAAGATCTGGTGTCATGGGGTGGCGCTGAGGGTGATACCACCCTGGTGGGTGGGAAGAGCCAGCTTGAAGACTTTCTGGCTGTCTTAAAGGGAAAGGTACACTGCCAAGAAGTGTGGATGAAGAACCGATACCACTCCTAGAACTATTGTTACAGGTGAGTAACTTGTTTTTTCTCCTGCTTCCTGCACGATTTTAGCAATGCGGTCAATGTCTCTCAATGCTGATGTACCTGGGAGACATCTGACCATTACCCCCGGCTGGAGGTTTGTATCAACTCTCTGAATCATGGAGTCTCCTGTGATCAGAAGTGTTTTGCCGAAAAGGACCACTGTGAAAAAAACGAGATAAGAATAGAAACAATTAACCAACAACAAATGCAGTAGCCCTGAAAGCTTAGCCTAATGATAGACGAAACTGTAAACCCTGTAAGCACCACCTGTAAAAATTTCTCATAAGATATACGCTGCAAAAAACACTTTGCTACAGAGAAAAATAAAGCAGTAACAGAAGACGGACCTTGCAAAAAAAAAAAAAAACAATTTGAATCAGAGAAGATTACAGTAGTAATCTGTAAGCACAAAACAGTAACAACCCTGTAGGCACACCCTGTAATAATGCAGCAGAAGGTATACTCTGCAACAGCAATTTGAATTCGAGATGATTACAGCAGTAAAATGTAAGCAAAAAACAGCATCAAATCTTGTGAGCACAAAAAAAATAACATACAGTAAATCTGCTTAGCATAAAGAAGCCTTAATCTTTTTCCTTGCTCTGATAATGTTGTTCCTTGCTGTGTCCTTACAAGCAAACCTAGAAGAAAAGAGCTCAGGTGAAGCTAGGTGCTTTTACCAGCAAACCTAATCTTACACCTGAAAAACACCAACTAACCTGACTTTTTAACCCTTACTTCTGTTGGAAGTTACCAAGACTTTGTCAGTTCCTCCCCCCCCCCCCAATTACACTCCTAATCCCCCTGTAACAGCTGTGGAAGGAAAGCAGTTAGCTCCTTTAATGTTCGAAGAACAGACTTCCGGTGACGTCAGCAGCCTGATGGCAGTATAGCTTTCGACTCTCCTTACTCCCACCGCAGATCTGAAGGCATCCGTCTTGTAAAACTAATGCAATCACCGACTAAAGTGACGCGTTCCAGAGTAATGACAATGAAGGGGCCCCAGACTCCAGCACAGAAGCTCCAGATGCTGCTACAAGGAGAAAAAGCAGCATGAACCTCGGACCCATCCGAGAAGGAAACCTGGCGTCCGCGTATAAATCGGAGGAGGGCTGTAATCAGCTAATCGAGACGATACTACAAACGGCTAAAACAGTAGCCAAGATAGAGAGCTCTATAATAGCGTTACGAGCTGACATTGGCAACATTGAGCACAGAGCGGACAAGCTCGAGGTGGGGTTAAATGCAGCTATCGAACAAGTAGACAGACACGATCGCCTTTTATTGTTTCTCATGGCTAGGGGGAGAGAGCTGATGTGCAAGATAAACTATATCGAAGGAAGAAGCCAGAGCCAGAATTTGAGAGTGTATGGCATACCTGAAGGCGCAGAGAAAGGAGCTCCAGATCTGATTACATTTCTACAGGGGGTCCTGAGAGAAGCCCTGAAACTACCAGAAGGTTTTGACCTAAACATGGATCGGGCTCATCTCTCCCTAGCCCAAAGGCCCTCTGGCCCAAATGCCTGCCCAAGATCCTTCGTGGTCAAAATGACAGCCTACGGCGTCGAAGAGGAGATCCTTCGTTGTGCCTGGAGAATGAAATCAGTAACTTGGGGGAAGGCCAAAATTTCAGTGGACAACGACTACACTACTCAAGTTCAGGAGGCCAGACGCGCCATGTGGCCGGTAATCAAACAGCTAAGGGAGAGGAATATGAAAGCTCAAATGCTGTTCCTGGCCCGCCTACGATTGGAAACCAGCAAAGGCTCCAAATTATTCAACGACCTCGAGGCAGCCTTGGAGACCCTTAGAGACATGGGGGTAGCATTACCCCAATTTGGTAAGGAGCGACTGGAGAAGGAGCTGAGACATGCAGCCTGGTCATTAGCACGTAGCGGAACGGCCCAGACACATCAAGCAAGCCTCCCCCATACATCGAACCTGAGGGCTGATATCTTTGCTTTTTTGAAGCCCTACACCTCCTGGATTCAGCTCGAAGATGTCTACCGTCCACTTACAGAGGAAGCTGAAATCCCACACTGTAGCACTGAGCCATAGTGTGTTCCCCCTCTTTGTTTCCAGAAGTGCAGTATGACCGGGACACTTTACTCCCCAGACCTCGTGGGAAGACAAAAGGTACTGTAATTAAACCCTTTCTTTTTTTTCTCTAAAACAAAATCCTGGTCTTCGGGGGCAAGAGGCTCACACTGGGAGCCTCAGTGCCTGGGAGTTGGACCTTTGGCTGTCTTGCCTTGGAGACATCTGGACACCTGTGACAGGATTTAATGAGTGCTCACATGAAAGCTTAAGCGTGCTCACGAAAGAAGAAACTTTTGAGACACTAAAGGTTTGATTGTGCTAAATAAAAGTTCGGAGGGTGGGGTTCTGAGTTTTCCTTTTCCTGCTCCCCACGTGGGGTGGGATGTAATAAGTCATTTAGCAATTGTTAATTATAAATGCTGAGCCTTGGGCCCCATTTAGCCTGATGATGGATGCCTTTCTTTTCAAACACGAAGGGAAATTACAGAGGAAGGCTCCCTCATTAAAATGCAGCGACGGTGGGGGGGGAGGGGGGCTTTAACACCTGAAATGGGGAAAATGCTGTTTGTCCTGATGCTGCTGATGCTGGTCTTGCCTCAGGGACAGGGACTACGATGCCACAGCGTCCCAATGAAGAGGCTCTGCCCAAACCAACTACAAGGGCAAAGTGTCCTGAAGGTGACACACACCAGCCCACAAACCAAAAACTGGGCTGACCTAGGAAGTCTAGGAAATCTTCATTCCATACCATCCGATAGAAGGGTACAGACAATGGAGTTCTGTCCTGTGAACGAATTGAGTGAACAAACCTGAGGGGACAAGCCGTGTGGAGGGGACACCATCCTTGGGGCTTTCCCCTGAGGGGAAACAAATGAAATGCCAAGTAACTTGTTATGTTTTTCAGTTAATTAAGCCTAATGTTGTAGGCAAGGTTATACTCCCATTTTGCAGGAGAAAGTTTAAAATGCTATTTTACTTTATTACCAGAGCTCTGCAGTTTGGGGCTGAATGGTATCTGTTAATTGTGAACCATAGTAGGCACGAGAACATAACTACAAGAATAAAAGATAGACACCAGGAAGAGAAGGTATATGTTGACAACAGCGAAGGAACTGAACAGAAAGGGTGCAGGAGGAATGTGATGCTTTTAAGCAGCAGGGAAGTTAAAAAATAATCCAGTAGATAGATCTACTCACCTTCAATATAGCTCAGGTTAATTCCAGAATTATGTCATACAATGTGAACGGAATTAACCATCCCATGAAAAGAAAACAAATACAGAAACTCCTTAGGGATCGTAATTGTGAGATCAGCTTTATCCAATAAACACATTTTACGCCAAATGAGTCAGAAGCTAAAGAGTAAAAGGTTCCCTAAACTCTATCCTGCATCTCTGGACAAGGGCAGGAAGAGGGGAGTGGCGATCCTCTTGTCTGCATCCCTCACGTTTTGAAGAGGGGGAGGTTATTGCAGATGTGGGAGCATGATACGTCATGGTAATGGGGAGAATCCAGGATCTGGAGGTCACCCTTCTGAATGAATATGCTCCCCAGGGGTCCCATATTTCTTTCTTTCTTTTTAGAGCTCTTTAAGCTAGTTTCGGAAAGGGCAAGGGGGGCTTTTTTTTTTTTACCCTTTACCTGGCAGGACCACCGGCTACATCCTCCGCCCTGGTCACGGCCCCCGGAGACCTCTACCACCGCCTATAGCTGCAGAGGACCCTCGGTCACCCCCGGCTTGCCCCCTGGAGGGTGGGGCCTTGAGCCACCTTTCGTGACCCCGGAACTGTGACTGGTTGGGGTCCATGGCGGTGGCGATCTGAAACTCTCAGGAGGGCTTCATCCATCGGTGGTCCTGCCCCGCCATCTTTTTCCTTCTTATTTTCTCCCCAGAGGAGGAAGGGACGTGCAATGAAGCCAGTGTCTGCCCCGCCTCCTCCCCCCCACGTCAAGCGTCGGCTACATGGGAACTCCCGGCCTCCGCCAGGAGTCCCCAGCGCACCGAGTGCTACCCACACCCTCCCCCCGGAGAAGGAGAGCTGTCCAGTGGACGCTTGATCCTACTCCCCCCGGCTGGCCCTCCGATGACCCGGATCCGTTCCCGAACCCGGGTCGCCGGCGTCGCAAGCGGAAATCCCACCACTGCGCCGACGGGCCGGCCAAGGGGAGCTCTTATTGCAGGGGGGATTGAAATGTAGTAACTAACCGAAAGATGGACACTACGTCCAGTATTATCATACCACATAGTAGAACAGCCAAACTACTAGAAAAAGTGATGGGAGACATAGGCCTGGTGGATGTTTGGAGAGTAAAATACCCGACAGCGAAGGATTTCACTTTCTATTCCGCAAGACACAAAATCTACTCGAGACTAGATAGATTTACGACATTCTCCAAGGACATACACTTATTTAAGTCCATGTGGGTGGGAGCGGAGACGCTCTCGGATCACCAGCCAATTTTGGCAGACCTGGAGTTACAACTCCCAAAAAAAAAACCTGCTCAGTGGAGGCTGAACACAAGTCTTCTGAGAAGCGAAGAGGTGAGGGAGGAGATTCGAGGGGGTGATAAAGCAAACCACCCAATTAAACAAAGGTCCAGATACTACCCCACAGATTCTATGGGATACAGTTAAGACGATGATAAGAGGGAAACTAATTTCCATAGCAACCCATAAGAAAAAGGAAAGGACTAAACAAAAAAGCTCTTAAAAAAAAAAAAAAAAAAAAAAAAAATTCCAGAGCCTAGAAGAACAAAAAATTAAATACTGTAGACTGAGAGAGAGGGAGATAAGTATAAAAAAAAAAAAATTACAAAAAATACAGAGAGAAGAAATAGAGAAATCCCTACATTACTTAAAACAAACATTCTATGAGGGGGACCCCAGGGCTACCAAGCTATTAGCATATCGCCAAAGGCAAAGGGCTGCGAGAGCCACCATCACAGGCCTCAAACATCCGATAACAAAGCAGGTCTCACAAAATATCCCTATACGTGGATGATGTGCTGATGTACATCTCCAATCCAGACAGATCCATCCCTAATATCCTAGACAAGTTCGGACGATACTCAGGATATTCCCTCAACAAAACAAAAACCGAATTACTTAGTTTTTTTTTTTTTTTTTTATCCAGCCCCAGAGGTGAAACAGTTGCTCCCCCTAAAATGGAATGCCCAGAAAATAAAATACTTGGGTACTCGGATCCCTAAAGACTTAGTGAGCCTGTATACCATAAACTTTGAACCTTTGATACATCAACTCAGACAGGATATTAAGAGATGGGACCTGCTTAATCTCCCACTTTACTCCAAAATTCAATCAATTACAATGTCTGTTTTGCCCAGATTTCTGTATGTATTCCAGTGTCTCCCTGTAAAAATTCACCATAACCAATTTCAAATCTGGCAGAGAACGCTGAACAGATTTATTTGAAACTATAAAAGACCCAGGATTAACACCCAAATAATGCAGTCTAATAAAAAAACAGGTGGCAGGAATGTTCCCAACTTGGAGGACTACTACCTGGCCGCCCAGCTGAAGTAGGCACTGCTGTGGTCCACTGGGGAATATTCTGCTTGGTGGAAGTTAATAGAACTGAGTTCAACTGGGGGGACACCCTTAGGGGCAAGGGTGGCTATGCCAGAAATTCCAAACATAGATAATAGCTCCCTACTCTTCATGGTAAGACACACATGTGCAGTTAAAAGGCTCTGGCATAAGCATAAATTATATAAAAACCTCTGGCCGTTAAGATGGTTTGCTTGGGAGCGGGAATTCCTACCTATAAAGTTAGATTATACTTTTAGAAGATGGGAGAAACTGGGCCTTTATACCCTGAACCACTTCCTAGATGGCCCCAACACAATAGTCTTTGGCCAGCTCAAAGATAAATATTCCCTTAGACAAACTGACCACTATAGATTCCTACAGGTTAGAACATATATACAGACTCTTCAGAACAGAGGAGATCAAAGACAGGCTTCTGAGGATTTACTGAGGGTCATAACTGAGATGATGGGCTCCCAGAAGCGGAGGGATCTTGTTTCAGCCATCTACAGGGCATTGAAAGCAGTGTCAGTGGCTCAGTAGGTAGCACACTCACCTCTGAGGCCAGGAGATCAGAGGGCTGTGGGTTCAGTTCCCACATCTGGTACTTGGGTTAATATCCCAGTACTGACACTGTAGTGCAGCATGAGAGGGGTGCTGCACTTCTGAGGTGCTGTCTTTCGGATGAGACGTTAAACCGAGGTCCCATCTGCCTGGATTGGTGTTAGTTCAGGTGGATGTTAAAGATCCCATGGCACTTATCGAAAAGAGTAGGGGAAGTTTTATTGAAAAGAAACACAACATCACAGAAGAAAACAAAAACAATCAAATCGCAAGATTATATAAAATACAGAAAATGAAGAAATTAAACCGTATCATCAAAAAAAATCATAGAGAAATAAAATTTTTCCAAAATGAATCCACTTTAGCTCTAGAGAATTTGACAATATCCCTGGTTTTAACAGAACCATTCTCAATCTGTAAAAACATAGTACTAAATCATACGGTTTGTTGCTGCAATATAAATTGACACCGGGCCTGCCATAGAAAAATATTGTATAAAGGAAAAAAAAAAACATTCAAAGTACTTTTATGATACAGGTGCCAACTCCCTGTATAATCACTGAGAACTATGGCCTGATATGAAATATGGTTTAAAAAAGGTAAATTCCAATGTAAGGCAACGTCCTGCCAAAAATTTTGAGTAAAGGGACAAGTGTTGAAAAAATGAACCATAGTTTCTTCACAGTTTATACAGGTGGGCCTTAAGCAGAACCTCTCCGTAATGGGTTTATACTTTATATTACCTCTAACCCCTAACTGTCCTTGCATAGAGAGCCAAACAATATCCCATATATGTGGGGGAATCCTAAAATCTGTTAATTTCCTAAGAGAAAACAACATTTTAGAGTGGACACATTCTGGAAATAAAAGAACACTTTTTTGGGGGCCTCAAAAACAATAAAATTGTAGAAAGATTTTCTGGAGAGAGTGAGTAGATGTGGAAAAGAGATTTTCCACTGTTGAAGTTTTTTTAAAGTGGGAATACTGTAAGTTGGTAAAGAGTCAGTCAACAGGATCTTGGGAGGTAATAAGGGCCACTTATCCAGATACCTGGACCATAGAAATTGTGTCCATAACTGCCAAGACATGGAAGCTAGGGACCATAAATAAGAAAAGGAACCAAACAGAAACAGGAAATGGTAAAAAACTATAGGGTTAACCATAGCTAGACCTCCCTTTGGAATTGGCAAATAAGTAATATCCTTACGTACAGGATTCAACCTGTTGCCCCAAAGCATCTGAAGAAAAGAGACTAAATAGTCTTGTTTCCAGATGCAGTGGAGGTGGAAAAATATAACTGAGATATATATATAAAAAAAAAATGGTAACAATAATTGTTTAATAATCATTACTCTTTTTTTTCCAAAATTTCCAACCTTTCCATCGGTGATTCTTAAATTCTCCAATATATAACTGCTTCTCCCAATTGTATGATGCCAAACCCCCAGCTCCAAACCAGATACCTAAAATCTTATGAGGGGAAGAAACAACCGGTATACCTCCGATATCTAAAGGCTCTGTAAGTGAAGGGTCCAAAGAAAAATAAAACTTTTCTCTAAATTAAGCTGGGCTCTGATAAATTTCAAAATGGTAAAAATCTGCAGTGCATTAACTAGAGAGGGGACATCTTGTATTAGTAATGTGACATCATCCGCAGAAGCGGTAACCTTCTCGTAAGGTAATGCAGGAGAAGGGGCCAAGCCTACAATAGTAGTATCCCATAGAATTTGTCTAATGACTGCGTCTAACACAAAGGAGTAAAGTAGCGGACTTAAGGGGCATCCCTGTCTGACCCCAGCAGTAAGAGGGATATCAGCTCCAAAAAGGCCATTAACCATGGGTACAATAGTAGCTCCTTTTATATAGGGTAGATATTCAATATACAAAAGGTTTTGGAAACCAGTACTTCAAAAGTGTAGAAAATAAATAAGCATGCCGAACCTTATCAAAGGCTTTAGCCTGGTCTAAGGCAACAACATAACCCGAAATTGTATTAGCTCAACTAAATTCAAATAAATCACGTAAAAGGTATAAGTTATGTTGAATATGCCGATTGGGTATGGCACAAGTCTGAGCCGGATGTATAAGGAAATCCGCTACCAATAATAACCTATTATTCAGAATTTTAGCAAAAATTTTGTAATCACTATTTAGTAAGCTTAATTGTCTCCAATTTGACAATAAAGTTTTATCTCGTGATTTATATAAAAAATAAAGTAAAGAAGTATTAAATCCCAAAAGGGAGGAATAGGAAGATAATAAAAAATTAAATACTTTGGGGAGAAAATAAATCATGTGTGATGAAAATTTTTTATAAAAATCATTGGGAACACCATCCAATCCCGGTGATGTACCCTTACTCAATTGAGATATAGCTAGCTCCACTTCCTGTGAAGAAATAGGCCGAATTAATGAAAATACCTGAGAGGTAGGAACCTGAGGTAACGAGACAGTAAACCTCCCTACCTCAGGGAAAGGCTGATCAGACCTGTCATTGAAAGAATCACTAACATATTTCTGGACTATTGCTAACATCTCTGTCTTTTGAGACTAAAGTGCCATTAGGCAAAGCAAGCTGGGTCATAAGGGTATTATCCAATGGTAGTTTTATAGGCTTCGAAAGGGTCCGCAGCTGGTGATTTTCTAGTACCAAAATTAAATTCCAATTCTAAAGATTTAGCTCTCATACTGGAAGGTTCTCATCTGTTTTTTTTTTTTTTTTTATTTTATATTCAAAATTTGAGAGTGAAAATTAGCACTATTACTAGGAGGAAAAGACATTAATTTATATAACTGATTCCTTAAGAGGAGATATTTTAAATAGTTTGAATTGGCCTGAGTTTTACCAAAGGAAAGTACCAGTTTCTTAAGCTCCCTCTTAGTATCTAACCACCACTCTAAGGAGGAGGCATAAGCACATGAGACAGAGTCTCTACTGGCAAAAAAAATTTCAATCTGTGAAAAAAGGGAAGGATTATCCAGAAGAGACATATTCAGTCTCCATTGGTTATATGGTGAGAAAATGTTGGGAGGAAGAGAATGTAAACTAAGGGAGCAAATAAGAATATTATGGTCAGAAAATTCCGAGGGTTGAGAGTTACACAAAAGAGGAACCAAATGCGTAGAGACAAAAACATGTCAATCGTGTAGCATATGTAGATCTATGGTAGGTGACTCCCTTACCCATAGGGTGTAGGAATGGGTAGGTATCTGTCATACTGGCCCCAGAAAGAATTTGAGACAAAGCAGTAGAATCACAGTATATTTTTTTTGGGGGGGGGGGGCAACTCCTGTCAGTGTGGTATCCAAAGAGCAATTAAAATCACCTCCCCAAATAATATGTAGTTTAGAGAATAAAAAAGGCCTAATCTCCTCAAATAATGAAATTCTAGCAGATTTGGTTTGAGGGGCATATATATTAATAATGCGAAAGGAAAAATCTCTAAGGGAGCCGTCAAGGATTAAGGCTGTGCCTGGACTAACATCAGTAAGGAGTAAAATGCGAAACTGAGTGGATTTAAAAAGGATGCCAATACCATCTGCAGGTTCTAAACCAAAAGTCCAGAACGAAGGTCCCCAGTGCCATCTGTTTTCAATCAGTTCCACCTCATTAAGTGAAGTGAGACAAGTCTCTTGAACAAAAATAATGTCCACTGAAAGAGACTCAAAAAAAGATAGTGAAGAGATCCGTTTTTTATATGCTTTTAAACTGCAGACATTAAATGACAGTAGTTTTAAAGTAGCCATAAAGAGAAAAAAAAAAAACACATTTATCATGGCCCTCCTTTTAAACTAATACTAGCCTTCCTTTTTTTTTCCTTTCTTTCCCTAGATAATTCTGTGGATCTGCTTTCTTCATCCTCAGTAACCAATTCAGATCTATGAGAGGCATCTGATTCCAAGTCAGAGTCCCCAACATCATCTTGCAGGGGAGAAAATATATTAGTGGTGGGAATAGGACAAGGAATGGGGATTTTTAATGAAGATCTAGTAAATCTTTTCCCTTTAACTGTTTCAAAAATAGGAGGGGGCATAGTGGGTCTCTTAGATACATGAGTAGGAGTAGGAGTAGGAGTAGGATCTGTCAGAGTGCCTAAATTAGGAGCGGACACAGGAACATGGTCTGGGTTTTTAGTAGACCCAGTGTCTTTAACCGATGGGACTGGTTCTGGTACAGCAGGGAGTGGCGTAGTAGACAAAGATGAGGATTCAGTAGATAAATGAGTTTGTTGTTTTGCTTGAGCCTGAATCACTAGCTTGTCATGATCCCACCCTTCGGTCCTATTCCTCTTAGCCCAGGGGCACTGATGGAAAGCATGCCCTTTTATCATCACATAAGTTACATTGAAAGATGTTCTCACATAAATCCATCGAGTGCCCATATCCCCCACATAGGGAACATTTTAACATATTACACACACTACTAATGTGAGTTCGAGAGCCACATTCATAACATGCTCTGGGTTGCCCACTGTAAAAGCATACTCCTCTATCCTTACCTAGAAAAAAAAACTGTTGGGTAGATGAATGATGTCTGAATTTGTTTGGAATAATTTCACTTTAAATTTCCAGCCTCCCGTCCATATACCTTCTAGATCTAATCAAGCTTCAGGGGGTCCAAGAATGTCACAGTGGTTTTGCAACCAGTGATAGATATCACTTACATTCACCCCCTCATTCCTGAACATGATAGAAACATACCGGATTTGAGGTCTAGTAAGGGGAATGGCTGAAAAGGGAACCCATAGAGGGGTGTTTTTAAGGGTAGAATACTTCTCCCAAAATAGTTCCAAGCTGTGATTAAGTTGAAAACTAACATCAAACGAGTCTTCCCCTGAAACATGTATTAAAGCAAATAAATCAGAAGATAAAAATGACATAGAGCCTCTAAGTAAAATGTTGGCTACATAATATCTATCAGGATGAGAGCCTAGACCCCCCTCTATATCGTAATCTGACTGCATTCCTCTTGGGAGCTTGTTCTAGTTTGTTTTTGAACAAGTCAGCCATAGGAATGTGTTTAGAAGGCTCGGGGCCTTTTCCATTCTGAATACCTTTGTTTGAGTCAAAAGGTCTCTCTGGCTTACCCCCCCGAAGAAGTACTGGGGCTGAAAAATGCCTCAGAATCTTCCAACAATAGGTGCGCACCATTATTAGTATTTATATCAGAAGAACCAGTCTGAATACCTGAGCTCAGGGAGTTGGCATGCTTAGCAGGAACTGTAAGTGTGTCCACCCAGTCAGGATCAGGAATCCAAGTCCCTTCAGAGTTTCGAAGCCATCCGGCTTTAGCGAGAGAATCATCTGCTGACCAGTCTCTAAATCCAGCGGAGAGAGCCTCCTGCAAACCAAATTGTTTTCTCAACACTTGCGACATGGAAGGTTGCTGGATATCAGTATCCATTGCTGTCGGAGCTGCAGAGTTGTCCGACACAAAAACCGGAAGTGTGGTGCTACGAAAACCTTCCGATAAAGCAACAGCCTCTCCTGACCCAGAGAAATCCGCATCTCATTGAAAACAGGTAGACTCCATTAAAGAAATTGAACTGTCCGATGCTGTAGCCATCTCCTGAATCAGCAGTTCACTGATCACCTCTTGAGCCTCAGTCAGCATCTCCGGCTCCGAAACCCCGATTTCGGGGGCGATAGGAACTTCCTCCGGTACCTCCATCGTAGCTACACAAACTGGAGCTGCCACATCAACGACCGACTCCATGCAGTAGCAGAATGCTTCTGCCAAACAGCAGAACACTCACAGCCCTCTACTGGCCACAGAGCGCCAGCAGAGTAGAGGAATTTCCCCGGTCTCCTGGCAAATTTCCCTCATTCACTCAAAATACCACCAACAGCTTAATCTGGTTCAAGGTCAGTTGGCATTCATCTGTATCCCCCTCCCCCGGGTCGTGCCTGAAAATAGGCAGGATTTGTCTAGTGCACTTACCCGGTCAACAAAAACTAAATAAATAAATAAATTGAGGGACAGAGTAGGAATTCGGGCCAAAAACACGAAATCAGAATGGGAACAGGAACTGGGGGAGCAGATTTCCGAGAAAGAATGGGAGATGGCCCTAACCCAAACTCACAAAACCACTTACTGCCCCATGTGGAGGGAATATGAACGGAAGGTCAAAATGAGATTCTTCATCACTCCAGTCATTAAATCAAAATGGAATAAGAAATCCCCACCAGCATGTTGGAGGGGTTGTGGTGACTCCTGGGCCAATCACCTCCACATATTCTGGTCCTGCACAAGATGGTGGGAATACTGGAGAGCCATCACACACAAGTTGAAAGAAATTTTTACAATCTCTGAACCAATTTGTCCAAAAAAACTAGTACTGGGGATCCTGCATGGGGGAGTGAGGGGGAAGGACAAACTATCTCTGGAACATACTACTTGACTCAGCCCATAAGACCATCTCAAGGGGATGGCTCTCTCCAGACCCTCCAGATTTTCGGCAATGGGTACACACTGTCCGAGAGGTACAAGACATGGAAGAGTTAACCCATAGGATTAACTCAAGAACACAGAGCTTTGTGAGCCGTTGGACTCCATGGATGTTACAACAGGGGAAGGTTTGCCCAGACACTAACATAATTGGAAATGATCAGAGGAGATAAATTAAGATAATTTGATTAAATTTGACCTGCTGTATGGATTTATTGTATTGAATGTATAACCTGAAGGATTGATAATTTTCTCTGTGTATGATACCTCTTAACTGATGTTACACACGTGTGTGTGTGTGTGTGTGTGTGTGTGTGTGTGTGTGTATATGTGTGTGTGTGTGTATGTGTGTGTGTATATATATATATATATATATATATAGTGATGTATTATATGAATGGAATCTGTGCCTTAATATGCAATAAACCTGAATTTAATGTTAGAAGGACTCTGCAGCACCTTTAAGACCAAACAGAAAACCTTTCGGCAAAAAATAAATAAATAAAATAGTAGCAAACAGTAATTTTGCTTAGCCTAATGATGGATAAAAAAAGAGTCACAATAATATAAGCATTACCTGTAACAATTTCACAGAAGATGTATCCTGCAAAAACACTTTGCTACAGAGAAAAATAAAGCAGTAACAGAAGATCTTACTTCGAGAGGGCTCTTGCAGTAGGTAATTACATATAGGACTGATGGCGGCAGGACCCCACGGAAAAATTTCTAGCTAGCAGTCCCTGGCGGGGACCGCCCCCAGGTGACCGGCGTCATACGACGTCGGTATAAAGGAACAGTCCCGACGCCCGCCTTCAGTTCTTCCTCGCCCGTCAGCTCGTCAGCGCTGTGATTAAGTTCTTATCGCTCAGTCCTGTTACTTCACTCGGTTTTTCGAACAAGTTTTCAGTATAAATTTTATTCTTCTTTCATCAGGTGAGCGTCGGTTTATTCGTCCCCTTCAAAGAATAAGTGTGACTCGTGCGGCGCCCAACTGCCTCACAAAGACGGTCACTCCCTTCGCCTTTTCTGCTTAGGCCCTGACCACGCGGTCGACAAGTGTCCGCACTGCCTTCGATTCAACGTGGCCACCCGCAGACGACGCCAGCAGTCCCTCGAAGCCCATCTCCTCAAAAAGAAGATGTCCACGATGGAGAAGGAGTTGAAGAAACTTCAGCAGGCGTCGACCTCCCCTGAAGGGCATAAGAAGCGGGACAAGGAAAGGCACCGGAGAAGCTTCCTCCTCCGCGACTCGGCGGTCGCGGCAAACTCTTTATCCTCTCTGGGAGATCGCCTGGCGCAGCCTCCAAGGCTTTGGAGGAGGCGTCGGCCCGCCCGTTGGGTTTGCGTTAGAGCCCGTGGGGTGTCTCTGGGCAAAAGGAGACTCTAGTCCCCAGTACCGCCGCAGGCCTGTGGCCTACTGGTGTGGGCACCTCCCTTAAGCCGGACGTCGGGTCCTCTGACGTACGCTGGGAGAAGGCCGCTAAGACGCTCAACCCTTCGGGGCGGCGCACGGCAGTGTCCCCCCCCCTCCCGGACTGGGCCTCCTCACATACTCGGCCCGCCTCCGACGAGGGACCCCCGAAGTCTGACGCCGGCTCCTCTGGCGTCCGCCGGGATTCGGCCCATAAGCCACACGTGGGCTCCTCCGACATGTGCCGGGCCTCTGAGCCTACGGCAGACCCTGCCACGTCTGTCGTACCAGGCTCCCCGCAGCCTTCGCTGCCGTCAGGGGAGCCCCAGTCCCCCCTGCCCGACCCCAGGGATTTTTCCCCTCCGTCCCCGGTCGAGGCTCGAGACCCTGGGCTACCGTCCGATCCTCTTCCTGAAGAGCCAGATCTGACACCGGCTCCCCCGACGCCGGCCCCGCTGATGCCGGTTCTGATACCGGCCTCTCCGACGCCGGCGGGGGATATTCCTCTTCCATCGGGCCCTCCATCCCACGGACCTATCCCGACTGATCCGCCCATGGAGTACCCGACTGGGCCGTCTGCTCCGGCAGCTTCTCCAGAGCCTGGGCATCCGCTGTCATATCCGACGCCGGTTTTCCCAGGTCCGCAGTATCCTGCGCCGCAGTACCCGGTGCCGACCCCTTCAACGCCACAGTACCCGGCTCCGGTATACCCGCAGCCGGGTTACGGATACTCCCCTTACGGATTTCCTCCGTACAACTATCCCCCTCCTCCTCCACCGCCCCCTAGGCCCCCGGTGGATCTTCAGGAGACTCTTGCCTCCTGGTGGGCTGAGGCCAAGGCTCAGCTCACCAAGGAAGTCGAGAGCCATCTTACGGCGACGCTGCCGCTCCCGTACACCCCAGACGGCACACTCCCTCTCCTCCTCCGGATTCCCTGGCTTTACCCTCTGGATCCAGAGAGGGGCAGGACACTCGTTCTGGGATTCCCCCCAAGGAACCCGTTCCTCCCCCTAGTCGAGTTAGGGAGTCTTACTCTGCTTCAGATTCTTCCTCTTCTCTCTCGGACTCCTCGGAGGCTTCTGATGGATGTTCTGAGAAAGAAGACGAGCCACGCTCTCCGTCCAAGCCCCCGGCCGAGGACTCCTCCGAAGTCTCCTCTGGAGGATCCTTCCTTCATGGAGTTGCTCAGGAAGATCCGGAAGGTCCATCAGTGGCACTCCTTAGAGCCAGATCCTCAACGGGTTAAACTCGCCGAACATCTGGACTTACCCCTTACGGCTCCTACCCTAGTGCCACCCTGGATCGAGCCTCACGCCCACCTTGTTTCCACGATTTGGAAGCAACCGTCGGCTTTAGCCCCACTTCCCAGGAAGTCGAACAGGCTCCGGAGGGTGTAGATTTTTTAGACTCTCACTCCCGTGCAGACTCGGTTGTGATTAGCGCCGCTCATGGCCGGTCAGCACACCCAAAACACTTGAGCTCGTCTCCCCCGGATAAGGAATCCCGCCTTCTGGATCAGTATGGAAGGAAGATCTACGCTTCTTCCACACTGGGGATTAGGGCCCTGAACTATGTAGCACATATGGGGGATTACCAGAAGGCCATCCTTACCCAGGCGGAATCTAAGATCGACTCCTTGCCTGACTCCCAAGTCAAGCAGGAGTTGGCCGACCTGGTCCGTTCTGCTCGTTCGGCCAGTCGTCATATTTTGAGGATGACCTATGACGCAGTGGACACCGCAGGACGGAGCTCCGCTTTTGCCGTCAGTCTTCGGCGTCATGCATGGCTCTGTGTGTCAGGTCTGGTCCCGGAGGTGCAGTCAGCGATCCAAGAAGCACCTTTCAGTGGTTCTGTGCTTTTCGGTGGTGATGTCAAGGACATCATCACTGATTTGCAGGAGAAGGGGACGGCCCTTAAATCGGTTGATTCAGTGTACCGTCCCCATCCCCCACAGCGCCGTCCCTTTCGCAGACGCAGCCGGCTTCAAGCGAAACCTCAGGGAAGGCGGGCCACTAAACGTCGGGCCCCCACAGCTGCCAGGCCCCACCGCCCAAAAAAGCAATGGGTGCCCCAGCTGCGGCGCTGCCTCACACCATCTGACTCCTTCCCTCTCCCACCGCCTCCGGCAGCCCGGAGGAACCGGTAGGAGGGAGGTTCTCCCTCCACCTTCCGGGTTGGGAGAGGATAACATCGGATTCATGGGTGCTTCAGATCATAGCAGAGGGGCACTCCATAGAGTTTCTACAGAAACCTCCGCGTCACCCCTCTGAACTCCACTTACTCAAGGGACCATCTTCCTTTGGTCAGGGAAGAAATCTCGGCGCTCCTTGCGAAACAAGCTATAGAACCCGTCCCCCCTCACCTCTGCGGGACGGGTTACTATTCCCACTTCTTCCTTGTACCAAAGAAGACCTGAGATCTCAGACCTATTCTCGATCTCAGCTCTCTGAACCTGTATGTGGAATACAAGAGGTTCAGGATGCTTTCCCTTCAAACCCTTTTGCCCCTGCTTCGGCCGGGCCAATGGCTTTATGCACTAGATATGCAGGATGCGTACCTGCACATCCCCATTCGCCCCTCGCATCGAAAGTACCTCAGGTTTGCGTTCCAGGGGGTTCACTACCAATTCTGGGCGCTCCCGTTTGGCCTTTCCTCGGCTCCCCGAGTCTTTACCAAATGCCTGGCGGTGGTAGCAGCCCACCTCCCTACTTTGGGAGTTCAGGTTTTTCCCTACCTGGACGACTGGCTCCTGGCGGCCTCGTCCAGGGAGGAACTCCTGCATTTTCTCTCCCTCACCCAGCAGGTTTGCACTGGCCTGGGTATTACCATCAACCATTCCAAGTCTCACCTGGAGCCTTCACAGAGGCTCCAGTTCATCGAGGCAATTCTCGACACATCCCTGTGCAAGGTCTTTCTGCCTCCGGGCAGGGGGGCCTCCCTCCAGTCACAGATTTCCCTCCTATCGGAACGCAGGAGGGTCCCAGCGGGGTCAGTGCTTCATCTACTGGGGCTCATGGCAGCGGCCATCCCGACAGTTCCGCGTGCGCGCCTCCACATGAGAATCTCTCGGTGGACTCTCCGATCTCGGTGGGATCAACGGGTAGACTATCTAGATCATCTAGTTCTGATCTCCTCGCCAATGGTAAGAGACTTGCAATGGTGGATGGTTCGAGAGAAGCTATTCCGGAGGGGGCCCCTTTTTTCATCCTCCCCCGGATCAGACTCTGACCACGGATGCTTCAGGCGAAGGTTGGGAACCCATCTGGGTCCTCACTGAACCCAGGGCCTATGGTCAAAGATGGAGATAGTTCTCCATATCAACGTGCTCGAGCTTGAGCAGTGCTGTATGCTGTCCAAGCCCTTCACCAATTCATCCTTCCCTGTCACCTAGCTGTCCAAATGGACAACATGTGCGTGGTGTGGTACCTCAACAAGCAGGGAGGGACTCGATCCTACCCGCTGTGCAGGGAAGCAATGAGGGTTTGGGAATGGGCAACGCTTCACAACCTTCACCTCACGGCGATCCATGTTCCGGGAGTCGACAACGTCCTGGCAGACAGACTAAGTCGCACGTCGGCTCTACCACACGAGTGGGAATTGGGCGAAAAAGTTCTAAAAAGCATCTTCCAGATTTGGGGGACTCCTCAGATAGACCTGTTCGCTTCCTCCCAAAACGCAAAGCTTCCAATCTTTTGCTCGCTTGTTCCAGAGCGAGACGCTTTCTGGAACGACACTCTATCTCTAAGCTGGAAGGACAGATTCGTCTATGCTTTTCCCTCAATTCCTCTGGTCCCTCGTGTGTTACAGAAGCTGGCTTTAGAAGGAGCGAGAATGATTCTGATCGCTCCTTTCTGGCCCAGGCAAATCTGGTTCTCTCTTCTACAACAATACTCAGAGGTTCCTCCTTTTCCTCTTCCTTTATCTCCAGGATTGCTGACCCAGGATCAAGGGACCCTGGTCCATCCGGGACTCAAGTCCCTTCAACTTTCAACTTCATGCATGGCTCCTGCAGACCTAGCTCAATCTCGTTTTGGTGTTTCTCCTAAGGTGGCCGAGATTCTGGTGGAGGCTAGAAAACCCTCCACTAGGTCCACCTACGCCATGAAAAGGAAAAGATTTTCTATCTGGGCTGCGGCCAGGAACGTGGAACCATTTTCCTGCCCTGTGTCCATTCTGCTTAAGTATGTGCGTCATCCTTTTGACCTGGGTCTCAGTCACTCCTCTTTGAAAGTCCATATGGCGGCTGTTTCAGCCTACCATGTCCCTTTCACTGACAAGGCATTTGCCCAGCTGGAGGTATCCAAAACTTTCCTCAGAGGGGTCCTTCATCTCAGGCCCACTGCCTGGATTCCAGCTCCCCCATAGGACTTGAACTTTGTTCTCGAGAAACTTACCCTTCCTCCTTTTGAGCCTGCGGCTTCCGCAGACTTGAAGTTTTTATCGTGGAAGACGCTCTTCTTGGTGGCCATTACTTCTGCTCGCAGAATTTCTGAGCTCCAGGCCCTGATGTGCAAAATCCCTTATCTGATTTTTCACAAAGAACGAGTAGCTCTTTGCACGAATCCTAAGTTTCTCCCAAAGGTGGTAGCTGAACCTACCTTGAATTATCTGCCTTCTTCACGCAGTGCTCCAATCAAGGAGAATACCTGCTCCATACCATGGATGTTCACAGGATTCTGAGATACTACACCGATAGGACAAAGGATCTCAGAAAGACTGATCAGTTGTTCGTCTCTTTTGCTCACAAAAGAGAAGACAATGCTGTCTCTAAGCAATGCCTATCAAAATGGTTGGCCCATTGCATCACTTTCTGTTATGACAAGTACAACAAGACCCTACCGGGTCAAGTCAGAGGTCACTCCACTCGTGGAGTAGCAGCCTCTGCTGCTTGTTTCAAGAACGTGTCTGCGGCAGACATCTGTGCTGCCGTCACTTGGACTTCCGTCCATACCTTTACTAAACATTACAGTTTGGACATTGCCTCTCGCCGTAGAGCAGGCTTCGGGCTAGCTGTTTTGCAAGGCCTCCTGTCTTGAGGCTTGCACAGCTAGAGCTATTTCTTGGAGTAGTTTCCTCCTCCCGGTGCCTTTTCTTTATTCCAGACTGCTTGGGATTCTGTCCTATATGTAATTACCTACTGCAAGAGCCCTCTCGAAGTAAGATAGTACAGTTACGTAGAACTTACGTAACAGTACATCTTGAGAGGCTCTTGCAATAAATATCTTCAACCCTCCATCCCCTAGGCTTTTTCAGCTCCTTTTCCATTGAGAAATGTCTGCTTGTCTCGTCCGGGCCTGTGGCGGGAAAGAACTGGAAAGCGGTATCGGGACGCCCCTTTATACTGACGTTATGGCGCCCGGTCACCCTGACGTGGGGGCGGTCCCCACCAGGTACTGCTAGCTGGAAATTTTTCCTTGAGGTCCTGCCGCTGGCCGGCGTCAGTCCTATATGTAATTACCTACTGCAAGAGCCTCTCTCGAAGATCTACTGTTACGGTAAGTTCCTACGTAACTGTACTATATACCTTGCAAAAAAACAATCTGAGTCAAAGAAGATTATAGCAGTAATCTTTAAGTACAAAACAGTAACAACCCTGTAGGCACACCCTGTAATAATGCAGCAGAAGGTACACCCTGCAGCAGCAATTTGATTCAGAGAAGATTACAGCAGTAAAATGTAAGCAAATACAGTATCAAATCTTGTGAGCACAAACGAAAATAACACACAGTAAATCTGCCTAGCAAAAAGAAGCCTTGATCTTTTTCCTTGCTCTGATAATGTTGTTCCTTGCTCTGTCCTTGCAAGCAAACCTAGAAGAAAAGAGCTCAGGTGAAGCTAAGGTGTCTTTGCCAGCGAACCTAGTCGACTTGTCATCCAACAAGTCAAAAGGGTCGGGTGACTCTACCAGATGCCAAGAATCTGAGTGCCGCCAGCAGCCCCGCCCGCCCCCGGGAGGCTGTGTCGCATTGCCTAGAAGATCACCAGGCCTCTGGGCCTTCCGATTCCATGTTGGAGCCGGACCAGATGCCCCCTCCCAAAAGGCCGTCTGCTCTTCAGGACCAGACGTTTGGCCAGGCGACAGGTCTTACGCCTGAGGACCGAATGCCCGGATCTCTTGAACGAGGTTCGAACCCGCCATCACCACCTTCTTCTAAGGAGCCGGACATCTGGCCTCAGAGCCTGCGATCCCAGCGCCTGATGGCAATCAGCCAGTAGGCTGAACGGCCGTGCCACCATCAGGGGCCCCAAACATCCCTACCCTGCCACCAGCACAGTCTGTCATCCCGCTGGTGGAGGTAGAAGCTCTGCTCAACTCATGGTGTAACACCATAAAGGGAGACCTACTATCCAGACCATGGGAGCTGTGGCCCAGCCCTAGGCGTCTTCCGCCACCGCCTCTAACCCGAGAGTCGTCTCCTCAGGGGCCTGCCAGACTACCTCGGATGCCTGACCACCTGTCATCGGGGGACGATGACTGGGGGTCTCCAGCACCTAGCGGCCATGGTCGACACCTGTCCTCCATACCATCATCAAAGGGACGTCCGCATTCGTCCTCAGATGAAGATCCAGGGGACTCTTCCTCCTATTATTCCTTTTGAGGATGAGCTCCCACTGCCCTCTCCAGACTGTAAGAAGAATTCTCCCAGATCTCCTCCAGATGATCTTCTTCTTTTCTGGACATAGTGAGGCACATCGAATATCTTAATCAATGGGATACAGAGGAGCTTGACCCAGAAAGACGTCCTTGGCGAAATTTCTAGGGGCAAACGACCCAAAACCCTTGGTCATCCCTCCTCTAGTAGAGCCCTTCCAGGACGTCACAGAATTGGCCTGGAAGCACCCCTCCACTACTCCGGCTGTTGCCAGGAAGGCAGACTGCCTGTACAGGGCACCAAAGGGAGAGCCTCACTTGAGTGAACAGCCCAAAGCAGACTCAATGGTGCTGACCACAGCTCATGGTAGGGCACAGCAGCCTAGGCATATGAGTTCACAGCCTACTGATCCTGAGTCTAAGAAGCTGGATCAAATGGGCAGAAAAGTGTATTCCTCTGCCACCTGCACGGTCAGGTCCCTGAACTTCTTGGCACATATGGTCAGATGCCAAAAGTCATCATGGAACAAGGCGATGGACTTGGCTAAAGCTCTGCCGGATTCTGATCAAAAATCTGAGCTTATGCCTTTTGTTCAGCCTGGCATCAACATAGACAAACACGTCCTGAGAAGCTCATACAACTCCGCAGATACGGCCGCCAGAGCTACTGCCACAGGTGTCTGTATGAGGCGTCATGCCTGGTTGAGGGTCTCAGGATTCTGGCAGGATCTGTAGGATGTTATCCTGGATGCACCCTTTCAAGGGTCAGTTCTCTTCAGCCCAGACACTGAGAAGCTGATCACCGGGCTACAGGACTCTCCGGTAAGGAGACTTCCGCGTTCACCGAATGTACGGGTCTGATCCAGCTACTACCAGATGCCGGCCCTTTAGCAAGAACCAGGGCCACCAGTGAAGGTGTCAACAACCTAAAGAGGGCTTTAAGAGAAGGGGACCTCCCCTGCCCTCAGGCACCCAAGGTCCCAAAAATGCAAAAAAATGCCAGACCTCCCGTGCCTACCCCCTCGCCTCGGCATGACTCCCTGCCTGCCCCCCCACCTCCGGCGGAGTTTCAGGGGGAGGCAGTAGGAGGGAGATTCTGCCTCTCCCTCAGAGGATGGTCCAGTATTACCGCAGACCAATGGGTCCTCCAGATAATAGAAAGAGGGACGCATTGGAGTTGCCCAGAACTCCACCGGACAACCCACCAGTTCCCACCTGCTGCTCCCTGTCCTATGCTGCCCTCATAAGAGCAGAAATCCAATCACTCTTGTAAAAGAGAGTGATTCAGGCAGTACCTCCAGGTCACAGGGAAGGGGATATTACTCACATTTCTCACTTGTGCCAAAGAAAACAGGTGACTTCCGTCCCAGCATAGATCTGAGCCAACTGAACAACTTTATCGAGTACAAAAGGTTCAGGATGGTGACTCTGCCTGGTCTGTTGCCCATGTTCCACCAAGGGGATTGTCTCTGTTCCATGGACATGCAGAATGCCTACATGCACATAAAGATCCTGCTGACTCACAGAAAGTATCCCCACTTCACCTTCAAGGGAGAACACTGTCAGTTCAGAGCGCTGCTGTTCAGCCTCTCATCGGCACCGAGGGTCTTCACCAAGTGCCTAGCAATCATGGCTGCAGCTCTCAGGAGAAAGGGTCATTATGTTTACCCCTGACTGGACGACTGGCTACTCACAGCACCTGTGGAGGAACAGCTGAGTCATTCAACAGAGGAGACCTTCTGACTCTTCCAAGCTTTGGGGATTGCTCTGCATCTCTCCACGTCATTCGTCTGGCCTACCCAGAGGCTGCAGTATACAGGGGAGGTCTTGGACACTGTCCACGGAAAAGCCTTTCTTCCTCAGGACCGAGCAAACCGGCTAAATGCTATCGCTCGAAAGGTCACCTCCACAGATCCAGTCCCGGCCAGAGTGGTGCTGCAGCTTTTAGGCCACATGGCTGCAGCCATCACTACAGTTCCCCTGGCCTGCCTGAACATTAGGGTTCCGCAGTGGAACCTCAGGTTTCAATGGGATCAATGCATGGATGATCTTTACCAACCGGTCAGGATGGGGACATCGGAGTTCCCTTTCAAAAACCCTGTCCTCAGCAGTTCCTGACTACGGACTCCTCTGGAATGGGCTGGGGTGCACATCTAGCATCCCACCAAACAAGGTGCTCCTGATCTTTGGTGGAGCGCAATCTCCACATCATTGTGCTGGAGATGAGGGCCGGCTTATATGCTTTGCAGGCCTTCCAATCCATGCTCACACCAGGTCCTCTGTTAGTCCAGTCAGACAACATTCCAGTTGTCTTCTACCTCGGCAAGCAAGGGGCACACATTCTTACCCCTGTGCAGGGGAAGCAGTGAGAGTTTGGCAGTGGACAGTGACTCACAACCTCGAAATAGCAGCTTCTCACATTCCAGGGATTCACAACGACCTCGCAGACAGCCTAAGCCACTCTCGATCACAGAGTCACGAATGGGAGCTGCTGCAAGAAGTCGTAGACGACCTCTTCGGACAGTGGGGTCTGCCAGAACTGGACCTCTTTGCATCCCCACACAACGCCAAACTGCCCAATTTATGCTCACTAGATCCAGTGCCTGGTGTTTTCTGGCGCAAAGCATTGTCCCTCTCTTGGACAGGGAGGTTCCTGTATGCCTTTCCTCCCTTTCCGCTCCTCCAGAGAGTACTACTCAAGATACAGGCAGATAGTGCACGCCTGATTCTTGTAGCGCCTTTTTGACCTCGTCCGATCTGGTTTCTGTTGCTCCAGCAATTGGCATTGGAACTGCCGGTCCCATTACCCCTGTCCACTCGCTTGGTCTCCCAGCAGCAGGGAACCCTGGTACATCCGAATCTTCGGTCTCTGCATCTGCGTGCATGGCTCCTGCAGACCTGATTAGGGACAGATTTGGAGTATACTCCAGAGTGGCAGAGGTTCTCGTGGCAGCGAGAAAACCCTCAACCAGTGCGACGTATGCCAAGAAATGGAAACGTTTCTGCTTATGGGCATTGCCTCGTTACTTGGACCCTTTCCACTGTCCAGTGGAATCTGTGCTGGAGTATCGCCTTTCCTTATCAGGCAGGGGACTCAGCTACTCATCCATTAAGGTGCACCTTTCTGCGCTGTCAGCTTACCATGCACCGATGGATGGGAACGCTCTAGCACAAGTGGACTTGTGCAAGACCTTCCTTAGGGGTATCTTGCACATCAAGCCTCCCAGGAGGGATCCCGTTCCTCCATGGAATCTTCTTTTTGTGTTAGAGAAGCTTATGTTGCCTCCCTTTGAACCAGCCGCAAGCTGCGAGCTACGCTTCCTCTCTTGGAAAGCATAAATTTTTTTTTTTTTTAAATTCTCTTTATCCTCCTCACAGCCTGCCTCCTCCGACCCTTCAGTGACGACCCCCAGACATCCCACTGCCCGGAACCCTGCCCACAGACCCACAGATCCCATGGAGCACGGTTTTACCCCAGGCGGGGCAGTGGGGTTCTAACCCGTAACATTTACGTCGGTCTCGTGGTCTGTTAGGCGGGCATGGGCACGCCAAGGTCCTCCCATCTTCAGGACGAGGGCAGGCTCTTTTTCTCGCTTTTCTCCCTCCCGAGCCGGCGGCGTCCCCTGGCGTCATGGCCCAGCGCCGCGTCGGCGTCGTGCTTGCTCAGCGGCCAGCCATCCCCTAGTGGGGCTTGCAGTTCCCAGGCCTCCGCTCGGTGTCGTGCAAGTGTCGGGCATCGGCGGATCCTCCCGGAGCAGGCGAGCTGTCGTCGGACGCTCAAGCCTGTCTCCCCCGGCCGACCCTCCGACTACCCGAGTCCGCTCCCGAACCCAGGTCGCCGGCGTGGAACGAGGTGTGGCGTCCAGCGCCTCAACCCTCCGCGCCACCTGGCCGGCGGAAAGCATAATTTTTAGTTGCCAATACTTCCACTCAAAGAATTTCTGAGAGCAGGCCATGATGTGTAAAGAGCCTTGCCTTATTTTCCACAGAGACAGAGTTGCCCTATGTACAAATCCTAAGTTCCTTTCAAAGGTGGTGTATGAATTCAATTTAAATCAGGGCATCCAACTACCTGTTTACTACCCAGAGTGCTCAAACTGAGGGAGGCCTTGTTACATACTCTGGATGTACATAGAATCCTCCATTACTATATAGACCGGACCAGTTCATCAAGAAAGACAGACCAGTTATTTGTCTCCTTTGCCCAGATAATGTTAGGGGCTCCAGTGACCAAGCAGACATTGGCCAAATGGTTGGTTAACTGCATTACTTTCTGTTACCAAAAGTACGACAAACCCATGCTGGCACTGGTCAAGGGTCATGCCACCAGAGGTGTCGCAGCCTCCTTTGTGTCCCTCAAAAATGTGTCTGTAGCAGATCTCTGTGCAGCTGTTACTTGGAGTTCGGTCACACTTTCATTAGGCACTACAGTCTGGACATTGCTTCCAGAAGGAGGGCAGGTTTTGGCCTTGCAGTCCTCCAGGGACTATTGTCCTAATGAGTGCCAAAGACACTGTTTTTCTACTTGTCCGCCACCCTTCTGACCTGGGTCTCTCCTTGTACTGCTTAAGACTCAGTTCTGTATGTGTTACCTGCCGCAAGAGCTCCTTCTTGAAGTAAGACAGTACAGTTACGTAAGACCTTACCATAACAGTAGAGCTTAGAGAGGAGCTCTTGCAGCAGGTGGTTTTCCCTCCCACCTACCCCCGGGGTTATGTAACTGTATTTCTCTCTTGGAGATAGGAGATCCTCCTCGGTTCCCCATACTGTATCTCAGCTGGGTCTCCGTCGGGACGAACTGAGGTGGTGCTGGGTGATCACCCCTTTTATACCACGCATGACATCTGGGCTGGGCTGACATCAGGGGGGCAGTCCCCCGCCTTGGACTGCTAGCTAGAAATTTTTCCATGGGGCCTTAGTGCCTGGCAGCATAGTCCTGTATGTGTTACCTGCTGCATGAGCTCCTCTCAAACATCAACTGTTATGGTAAGTTTTATGTAACTGTACTTTATTTGCAAAACAAAAAAAACTTGTTGGGAAACGGGGAATTGAGCCCCGATCCCTGGCTCTCCAGTGCGCTAGGGTGCGTGTGCCTTAGCCTCTGCACCATGGGAGTGGCTCTACCAGGCACAGCACCTGTGTCCTTCAGCCCTATCTCCAGTTCCTAATCAGCGACAGGGGTAGAGGTAGTTTCCTACTGCTATTATACCCCTGTTGCTGTGATTCATTCTACGCTTTAGACTGCGTGGTTATCCTTGCGCTGTTTTGGCAGTGCTATATTAACCCGGTACCCCAGCAAGTCCTTCAGGTCTTGAACCTGTCTAGTACAGAAACTCCATCTTGGGGTCTCCTATCTTGTGTAGCTATGGGATCTTGAGTTCTAGCTTGATATGAAGCGAACATAGCCAAAAGAAAAGTGTTGCATAATAAACATACATTAGTAGAGGCAGACAAATGACTATGTTCAGTCAAGTCCCAATGAGAAAATTTAAAAAATTACAGGAATATATGCATAAATGTTCCCAGTACAGAACATCAGCAGTGCTTGCCTCATGAGTGGCAATCACATCTAAAAGTAAAGAAGTATTAAACAATGATACGTGTGTTCCCTCACAAGGCCCGCTTTATATCACATCACAGTTTAAAACATTAAAAACAACATGCATACATTATTCAGTAAAGTCTGGGGATAGAGATATTAGTCAAACCACTAACTGGGACCCGTCCCACTTTCAGGGCACAGTTCAGTCTCTTCAGGCATTTGGGCACAAGTGGTGATGTGTCATTAGAATAGGTCAAAGTTCATTGTAAAACCTTTAAAATGATGTCTTTTGCCACCACAGTTATAACACAGTGCTTGGGTTGCCCTTGTATATGTAATTGTCAGTTTATAGCTGCCTGTGTCTGAGTGTTGCACTGAGTCAATCACCAAGGAGGCATTGTCTGGAAAAATATGCACTCAGTCCTTATACAGAGGTCCTGTATGAAGTGGTACAGTGTTGTCCAAACGTATGCCGTCACCTCCTTGATTGCATTCCCTTAAAGTCTGTAGCAGTGTTTCTCAGTGAGTCTTTGCTAAGTCCAGTAGGACAGTCTGTGAACAGCAGTATTTTTAATATTTTTTTTGTAACTTCTTTTTATTCTCTCTGCATCCCCCCCATCAGCCTTTGTGCGCTTAGTGTCGTTGCCCCTATACCTACCAGCCTTCGCCACAACCCGGCTAAAGCAGGGAGGACCCTCCCGGAGGGGAATGGGAGGGGGACCGCATCACCCTTGAGCCCCTGCCCCTCGAGTCGGGTTTTGTTTGAAGGTGGTGGGCAGGAACTCCGGAGGCTTCATTCGTGCGGGCAGAGGGTTTTTCCCTGCTTGTGTCTATCCCACCTCTGGCTTTGCCATGCAGTGCACACCAGCGCGAGGTATGTGTGCTCCCGTGCACGCTCACAGGAGCGCCACTGCAGCCAATCCCCTTGCCAGAGATCCCTGATGCTGCTGCTACCCCCCAGTCTCCACTGGGAGTTGCCAAGTGCCAGGATCTACACCCCCTCCCTCCCGGGAAAGCAGAGCAGTCCCTCAGGATGCTCAATCCTTTCCTCCCCCGATGACCAGAGTCTGCTCCTGAACCCGGGTTGCAGACGTGGCGCGAGTCGTGACGTCCAGCACCTCAACCCTCAGCGCCACCGGGCCGGCCCACTGTGAACAGCAGGATGATGTCATAATTATTTGGCAGTCTTTGCCACCACAGCACATGTGAGGGAATGGTTGAAATTGTAGATGACTGGCAGCATGGCAGGTTCTCCCTCATACACTGTCACCACTTGTTTATGCATGGTCCCTTGGAGTCCCGTGGCCACATGCCAATGGGGCAGTTAAGATCAGCGTGGTCGGGAACATCGCTGTCTTGCAATCAGCTTCTGAAAAGCAAAAGAAATAGAGAGGAGGGCTTTGACACCCTGCCTCATTAGTATGTTAGTGTTGATCTTTAAAACGATGCATTATTTTTCATAGAGATGTATGTGCTTTTGGAAGTGTTGTCCAATAGAGCTGGTATCTCCTGACTACAAGCCGGCAAGGCATTCATAAAAAGTTCATGATTGTCCGACATCTGCTGCCACCATATCAAACGTGCCATGATGGATGGAATGTAAATGGTCCTGTGGCCGCAAGCCACACATCACTTAATTTCTGAAAGACAGAACAAAAAGGAGAGCGTCAGGCCCCTCCTTTATTGGTAGGTTAGTTCTGATTTTAAACAGTTTCAACTGATTTACACGAAATCACTTGTCAGTGCTCCCAGATTGGTTTGGCATTTTTCCTGTATAATCAGTGCAAGTCTATGGAAGAATTTCCCTGTAGGCCACTCCAAATCCCTGTAAAATACAGGAACCCCTGTAGATCTGGGAGCCCATCCCCAATTCTGCATTTTCAAAACAGGTTTTGTCTGCCCCCTGATGACCTCCTGTGCGCACATCAAGTACTGCAGAAATAAGTTCCTGGACCTGCATACAGCAGAATTTCAGTCTCTGGATGACCATTGCAATTTCTTTTATGCGTTTTAAGCAGTTAAACTGTAGGAATTGGCTACTGCAGTAAAGCAGTTACTTAAATGGGCTTGATTTGTTTTTCTGTGAGGCTTGCCACATGTTATGGGGGTGTGCGGAAGATCCATGCCCCCCCCCGATTTTTTTTTTTGCACGCTTTGCAAGGAGATCGGCTTGGCATTGCCATTGCTAAACAGAGTGTTTTTTTTGTTTTGTTTTTTGGAGTTGGCTATAACCATGTAATCCTATTTACATGAAATCAACAGACTGCAGAATTGGCCAGAAAAACAATAAAATAAAACCGCATCTGAGGCAGTTAAATACATTGGATATTACATCGAGGGGGCTCTTGCAGCAGGCAACATAGGTAGAACTAAGCTGCCGGGCACTAGTACCACATGGAAAACATCTAGCTAGCAGTCTACAGCGGGGGACCACCCCAGACGTCTGCATGCTGATGTCCATCCTGTGGTATAAAAGGGGTGGTTTCCCCAGACCTATCTCAGTTTTTTTTTTTCCCGTCGTCGACCTGTGCAAGTCGGACCTCCACAGATGCCTGCTTCAGTTGACCGCCATTTTCTTCGCACTTTACCTGCGATTTCTTTCTCTTTTCAGTGAGATTTAACATTGAGTTTTGGTGTGTTTTATTAACTCGTTTGTCGTCTTCTTCAGCTTAGTCTTCCGACTGGCCTACAAAAGTGTGCCTGTGGCAAGCAGATTCCTTTTAAAGACAGTCACTCTTCCTGCCTGCTCTGCCTAGGCCCCAACCACGACACCAGAGTCCTGCAAGCACTGCCAGGACTTTAACCAGGCCACATGGAGACGCTGCCTGAAGATCCTCCAGAGCCATCTATTCCAGCAGGGCTTCGTCTGCTTCTTCTTCCCAGAAGAAGCCAAGCAGGAAGCAGAAGCACCAGGACCGTCCTCGGTCAGCCTGTTGCTTGTGGTTGCCGTACAAACCGGTTTCTGCTTAGGGGTCCTCCACCCGTGGGAAGTCAGCCTCTGCAACCCTTGCTCCCTTCAGGTTGCCAGTGGCTCCACCGCCCACTCATCTCTGTTACGTGTGGCGGCTCCTCAGGGCAGTGGGACTCTTTCCCCTGCCTCCCAGCCCCTGACGCTAAGGCCCTTAATCCCAGCGGGTTCTCAGCCAGGTGGCTCGACTGGGGTTGGCTTCTCTGACAACAGCTCTGCCCATCTTACTCCCCGTCAAGGCATTGACATAGTCAGTCCCTGACTCTGGGGCAAGTGCTGGTCCTTCCAGGCATCGCCCAGAGCAAGTGCTCCTTCTCCTCGATGCAGGTGACCTCTCTGCCCATGTCTTTGGAGGAACTCCCCCCGCTCTCCCCACAGGCACCAGCCTCCCTTTGGAGCTTCTGTCTGCTCCTCTGTGGACCAGCACCAGCCTTGCCTTCTAGGCTGGCCCCGCTGATGCCTCACCCGCTCGTCACCTTCGCCACAGCCTGCGCCTCAGCCGTCACCTGCTGCCTCTCCTAGGGACCCATGGCCAATGCCTGCTGGACCAATGCCAGTGTACCTGCCGCTGCCTCCCCAACCGGAGTACCAGTATCCTCCACCTCTCTACCAGTATCCACCATACAGTCTCCCCCGGTAGGTTACAGTGCCTTGTTCACAGCTTGGTGGGCCTGTATGAAGGACAAGGACACCC
The DNA here is from genome assembly GCA_016271365.2 of Neoceratodus forsteri. Taxonomy (NCBI): domain Eukaryota; kingdom Metazoa; phylum Chordata; order Ceratodontiformes; family Ceratodontidae; genus Neoceratodus; species Neoceratodus forsteri. The sequence continues at coordinate 184,607,710 of CM028133.1, read as the reverse complement.
TAGTAGGCCTCCCTCTTCATCCCTTAGGGACCCGGGCCAGACTGAGCCCTCTAACTCAAGTACTACGGGAACCTCTGTGAATGGTACAGGAGTCCCCCTCCCACACACAGAGGACTGTTGTCTGCCGACGCCGATCCCAGATAGTGACCCTTCGGGGGATGACTCCTCTTTCTCTTCAGAGTCCTCCGGGAACCCCTCTGACACTCGGGCAAACTAAAGAGACTCCCAAGTCTCCCCTAGAAGATCGCTCCTTCATGGACGTGATGCGCCATATCTAGTCCCTCATGGGATGGGATATGGAGGAATTGGTCCCAAAGCGCTGTCCCCTTGCTATTTACTTATGCGAGATGGAGACCCTTCCCTTGGTGGTCCCACGCTTGATAGAGACGTATGATGATGTGACCAAGGTGACTTGGAATCGCCCTTCATCCACTCTGGCCTTGGCTATAAAGACAGATCACCTTTACTATGCGCCAGTGGGCAAGCCCTTCTATGGTGAGCAGCCCATGGCAGATTCAGTGGTTATGTATGCTGCTCATGATCATACAAAGAAGCCTCTGCATTTGAGCACCCACCCACCCCCGGACAAGGAATCCCGCCAGCTAAACTAGCTGGGCAAGTGAGTGTACTCTTCTGTGTCCCTGGCCATCTGGGCCCAGAACCATCTGGCTTACATGGTCCAGTACCAGAATGTCATTTGGGGCCAGGCGAGCGATTTGGTGGCAGCCCTCCCTGATAACTCCACCAAAACCCTGTTAGCCCAGCTTCTTAAGTCTGGGTTTGACATAGGCACCCATGTCATTAGGGCAGCCTACGACATGGTGGATGCTGCTGCTCGTGGAGCAGCTGCAGGAGTTTGCATCCGCCTCTGTTCCTGGCTCCGGATGTCCGGGTTTGCGACATGTTCAGGCCAACATTTTGGATGCCTCTTTCCAGGGTTCGGTCTTGTTTGGGGAGATGCTCAGGATATCAACTCCTTCCTCCAAGAGTCTGGTAAGGTTCTGAGGTCGGTACACTCCATGTACTATTCCCAGCTACGTTCCTCCCAGCATCAGCCCTTTCGTCCGCCCTCCTGTGAGCCAGCCAATGGCCAGCAGTTGAAAGACCCCTTTAAACGCAAGGCAACCACCCAGCCTGCTGGAGCAGTCAGTCCTAGGGCCCCCAGAGCATCCTCGGCTACTCTGCCCACCCCCAGCTCCACTACCTGACTCTTACCTGACCCACCCCAGGCAGTTGGGGGGCGCAGTTCTCCCTCTGCCTAGAAGGGTGGCGCACTGTAACCTCAGATCAGTGGGTGCTTCAATCATCGAGTGAGTCATACCCTATGCTTGCCAACCCCCCGAAAGCCCTCCCTCGCACTCCAATTACCCGCAGGCTCACATCTCCCCATCCAGGCAGAGTTTCAGGCATTCCTGCGCAAAAGGGCCATAGAACTCTTCCCCCCCAGGTCAAAGGGGAAAGATTCTACTTGCAAACATTTCTAGTCCCCAGGAAAACAGAGGACCTGTGTCCAGTCCTGAACCTCAGCTGCCTGAATCTCTTTATAGAGTACAAGCGCTTCAGGATGGTGACTTTTCAAGGGCTAATTGCTCCTCCTTCACCAGGGGGACTGATTTTGGTCCCTGGATATGCAGGATGCCTACCTCTGTGGCCTAGTTTTCCTAGCCCACCACTGCTTCCTCTGTTTCTGTTTCGAGGGGCAACACTTCCAGTTTCGGGCCCTCCCCTTTGGCCTTTCCTCGGCACCTCGAGTCTTTACCAAGTGCCTAGCGGTGGTGGTTGTGGCTCTGCGGTGGCAGGGGTTTTGTGTGTTCCCCTAACCTGGACGATTGGCTACTGATAGCGGCCCTCCAGGAATTGTTTCCTGCGGACCCTGTAAGGCTCTTTTTGGCTCTTTCAGCTCTTGGGGATAACTGTCAACCTGCCAAAGTCTTGTCTGACTCCGAGCCAACGCCTCCCATATATAGGAGCGGTCCTGGACTCATCCCGAGGACAAGCCTTCCTGCCAGAGGACTGGGAAAAACCCTTGCGAGCGCAGGCCTGGCTGCTGTCTTCCAGTTGCCAGATCCTGGCCAGAGGCTTCCTACGTCTGTTGGGGCATATGGCAGCAGCCACAACCACGGTTCCCCTGGCCCGCCTTAATATGAGGGTTCCCCAGTGGATTCTTCAAGCCCAGTGGGACCAACGCACTGATGATTTGGAGTGGCCGGTGCTGGTGCCCAACCCAGTGAGACGGACCTTAGAGTGGTGGTGGCAGAATCCCACCAACCTCCTCATCTGGGTTCCTTTCTGCTCGGTGCCCCCTCAGCAAATCCTGACCATGGATGCTTTGGAGATCGGCTGGGGAGCCCATCTAGGAGTCAGTCAGACTCTGGGAGTATGATCTGAGTCGGAGCAGCATCTCCCCATCAATGTGCTGGAGATACGGGCAGTTATTTATGCTCTGCAGGCCTTCCAGACCCACATTCTTCCAGGCCCGCTACTGGTGCAGACAGGCAACATGTCTGTAGTCTTTTATATCAACAAGCAAGGCGGCACTCGCTCGTACCCTCTTTGTCAGGAAGCCATGAGAGTCTGGTATTGGACCATAGAACAGGACCTGGAACTCTCAGCTATTCATTTTCCAGGAGTCCAAAATGCATCGGCCGACAGTCTAAGCCAGTCCAGGTTGAGAGCATATGAGTGGGAACTCTTGTCCTTGGTGGTCAAAGATCTCTTCAGTAGGTGGGGACGCCCAGATTTGGACCTTTTTACATCTCCACACAATGCAAAACTACCGCATTTCTGCTCACTCGATCCATGGCCTGGAGTTTTCTGGCACGACGCGTTGTCTCTCTCCTGGAAAAGGAGGTTTCTGTACGCCTTCCTTCCCTTCCTGCTCCTGCAGAGGGTTCTCCTGAAACTCCAGTCAGAGGAGGCGGAGATGATTCTCGTAGCCCCCTACTGGCCACGCCAGATATTGTTTTCTCTACTTCAGCAGCTGATGATGGAACCTCCAGTTTCATTGCCCTTGTTCTCTGGCTTGCTCTCCCAGGATCAGGGTACCCCTGGTCCATTCAGATCTCAAGTCCTGCATCTCCATGTGTGGCTCCTGCAGACTTGGCTATCGCCTGCTTTGGGTGTCTTCCAGGGTTGCCAATGCCCTGGTGGCTGCCAGGAAACCTTCCACGAGAGCTACCTATGCCATGAAGTGGAAGCGCTTCTCCATCTGGGCCACAGCTCTCCACTTGGATCCCTTCACCCGCCCGGTGAACCTGATTTTGGAGTACCTCCTCTCCCTTTCAGACTCTGGTCTGGAGTACTCTTTGTTAAAAGTGAATCTTTCCGCTGTTTCTGCGTACCGTGTACCTATAGAGGGCAAAGCGGTTGCTACCATGTACCTATAGAGGGCAAAGCGGTTGCCCAAATGGACCTATCCTGCACATTTTTGCTGGGCATTCTTAATTTGAAACCTCCCATTTGGGACCCCGTTCAGCCTTGGGACCTTTTCATTTTGGAAAAGCTCATTTTGCCTCCTTTTGAGATGGCTGTGAGTTGCGAGCTACGCTTTTTGTCATGGAGAGTGTTATTTTCAGTTGGTACTACTTGTGCTTGAAGGATTTCCAAGCTTCGGGCTCTGATGTGTAAAGAGCCTTACTTGTTTTTTCACAAAGAGGGTGTTTTTGCATACCAATCCTAAATTCTTGCCTAAGGTGGTGTTGGAGTTTTACGTTAAATCAATCCATCCACCTTCCAGTTTATTTCCGTGAGTATTCTAACCAAGGGAGGCTTTGTTGCATACTCTTGATGTTCATAGGGTGCTACGTTATTACACTAACCACGCCCAGCATGTTCGTAAGACCACTTGTTTGTTTCATTTTCCCCAAGAGGGAAGGGGCACCTCTTTTGAAACCATGTTTGTCTAAATGGTTGGTAAATTTTATTGTGCACCATTACCATAAGTACAAGCCCTTGCCTGGGCCTGTTAAGGGCCACTCTACTAGAGGTAAGGCAGCCTCCTCCGCCTGCTTTAGAAATTTATCTGCTGCGGATATTTGTGCAGCCACCACTTGGAGTTCGGTTCACACCTTTGTCGGCCACTACAGTTTGGATATTGCCTCCAGACGCAGAGCCAATCTGTCATGACCAACCTGTTGTATATTTTTGCCTCCTCCCAGCTGACTTGCGGTCAGTTCTGGTACTGCTTGGGACGCAGTCCTACCGGTGTTGCCTGCTGCAAGAGCCCCCTGGAAGTAGGATAGTACAGTTACGTAAGAACTTACCGTAACAGTAGATCAAGAGGAGCTCTTGCAGCAGGTGCTGCTTCCCTCCCTCCTTCCCCCTGATTGCTTCTTCTCCTTTGCAGCTATGCTGCCTTTCCTCGACTTTGAAGAACCACCTCGGTTCTCCATTTGTTTGCCTTTGGTGTTGGGGGGCTCCGGCGAGAGACCTGAGGTAGGTCTGGGGGACCACCCTGTTTTATACCATAGGATGGACGTCAGCGTGCCGACGTCCGGTGTGGTCCTGGCGACTTGGTCCTACTGGTGTTGCCTGCTGCAAGAGCTCCTCTTGAAGACCTGCTGTTACGGTAAGTTCTTACGTAACTGTACTTTGTTTTGCCAGACGTGGGGAGTAAAAAAAAAAAAAGTATCTGTAGTATGGAGTAGCTAATCAAAGTTTAGCCCCCCAAAAAAAAAACACACCGTCATTTCCATACAACAGGTCACATATGCACAATAACACAGGGAATCTTGCTCATGGTAAAATGTTGAAACCTTAACATGCTGAAAATAAATGATTAGTTTCAGAAAATATAATCTCCATATCTTCTTCGGTGGTATCTCAGTCATCAGGTCACATCATAGTAACTTCACAGCTGGGGAAGCAGGATCCACATAGCAGATTTTCAGCAGTACAACTGGGGCTGCCGACGCTGACATCTTCTGACATCACCAACCCTGTAAAGGCGTGATTCATCAGTTCTTTCCCGCCATCAAGTTGTTCGCATAGGTCTCTGCGGAAGCTCTGATGCAGTTTTATGCCATTTTTTTGCCTACGGCTTTTCTATACTTAATTTTTATAATCTATTTTTCTAAAGAGATTACCTTACCTCGTTTATGTCGAGAGTTAATCCTTCAACTTCTTTCTTCCATTGCTGCTGCTGGGGAAAGAAGATTGTTTCTACAGATGTCTGCTGTCTTGAGCTTGACAATGAAGTCTCCAACTGTGAACTCTGCCAGAAGTTTAATCAAACAATCCTCAGGTGCTGCTGGCCCCGTGGCACTGGGCAATAGGGGATCACCTGGCACACTGGTGACCTGGGTTATTGCCTGAGCCTGGAATGACAGGAGCGGAGGCAGGCAGGGAGGGCTGCAGAGCGTCCCATGGATGCTCTCCTCCCGGGGGCCATGAAAGGCTCCTGGCGGGGGCCCCATGGCGGCTCCTGGCAGGTGGTTTCGGCATTGCATTTTGCAGTGTGGGTGACCACCGTGTCTTGCGGATACTAGATTGTAAGTAAATTAACGTTCCAATGGAGCAGAACCAAGAATGGAAAATGGCGCCCAAACCGCCTCGGGTGGCGGTGGCTCACCCCTCTCATCGCTATAAGCCCAGGAGTGCCCAAGCTTTCCTGCAAGGATTGAGGTAAGTGCCTACATGCACATGAGTCTCCCTCCCGGTCCCTTCCACAAGTAGGGCCCCCGATGAAGCAATACTTCTAGTCTGTCAGGGAACGGCAGCAGACTGCGATCAGGAGGAGCGGTGTGGTGGGGCTTGGCCACCCGAAGGAGAGGGTGGCTGGTCTGGTAAGGGGGGGCATAAATAGATAATACAAAAAAAAACCCAAAACGGTGACACATAAAGGCACTTAAAAATTTCTTTATGGATCAATAAGTAGTCCGTTCCGGGCAGGGGTCCTCTGGGTTCTCTCCTTTCCAGTCGCCAGCAGGGTCATCAAGCTCCCAGGCACCTTTCTGTTCTCCAGGAGGAGGTGCAGTCTCCCTACTGCGCAGACAGGCCATTGAGCCAGTTCCCAGGCACCAAAGGAACAAAGGGTTTTATTCCAGGTTCTTTCTGGTCCCCAAAAGAACCAGGGACCTCGGGCCCATCTTGGACGTTTAAGGACCTCAGTCTGTATGTTCAGTGCAAAAAGTTTTGAATGGTAACTTTGCCTTATCTTCTCAAGCAGGAGACTGGCTGTGTTCTCTGGATATGCAAGGTGACTACCTGCCCATCTCTCTATTTCCACCCCACAGGAGGTTCCCCCAGTTTCTTTTCCAGGGCGAGCATTACCAATTCAAAGTGCTGTCCTTTGGCGTGTCCTCTGTGCCATGGATCTTTACCATGTGCTTAGCAGCAGTGGCTTTGGCTCTCAGAAGGGAGGAGCTGTACGTTTTCCCTTATCTGGCCAATTGGCTCCTAAATGCCCTGTCCAGGGAACAGCTCCTGCGGTCTCTGGAGAGAACTTTTCAGTTCTAGGGACATCGATATGATGTTTTATCTACACCTTCTGGCAGTGCCTTTCCCTTTAAGACTTCGCTGGAACGTCTTTAAGCTGGCTCCTGCCACCCACCCGGGTGATGACTCTCTCGGCTCCGCCCCATGATGTCAGATCTTCCTTTCCGTTGGAAGAAGCAGGTTCCCTCCTTACCGCTCTCATGATGAGTTGGACCTTTGCGATTAAATCTTTGGATTTACTTCCAAAAGTTTTCAAAAGTTGTGTCTTTAGGCTCCATCATTGATTGCGACCGCGATGGACAAAGACAAGTCCTCTCTGGGGTTCCGTTGGTGCATTTGTGGGCAGAAGATTTCCAGAACGGATTCGCACTCCGCGTGTGACTTCTGCCTGGGCATGAGCATGACCCTCAGGCCTGCGACATTTGTCAGTCCTTCCACCCTTCCGTTCTCGGATCATCAAGCCCTGCTCTCCCTAGGCCAGCCAAGTGAACGGTACCCTCCAGTCAAATCTCAAGATGCCTGTTGGGTGGTTGCCACGGCTGCGGGGTCCACCGAACAGCTTGCAGCGTTTGAGTAGGCGGCAGCCCAGTCCGCGGCTCACACCTCCTTGGCTTTGGCCTTCATGAAGCTTTTGCTGGCCGCATCGTTTTTGGGTTCGTTTAAAGAATTGTTCCAGTCATTACTGACACTTGGTCAAGGCCCGACTTCAGGGCACAAATCTAAATCAAAAAAAGAGACCAAAAAATGGTCTAGTCATCAATCGTGGGATTGGGAACGCTGTTGGTCAAGGGCTTAGGATTCCTGCGCTTCTCCTGATCTGACTTCGGTCAAATCTTCGGCCCAGGCCACCGGCTCCACGGTAACCCTGTTGGGCCAGTTGGCCGAAATGCTGTTTGATCTTCCAGGTGAGATTTTTATTGAGCCAGTCGACCAGTTGTCGACTGAAGAGGCCAGCACTTCACCTTCCAGGACTCCGGTCCTGACTCAGACGTTGGCGGGACAGATTAGTCCGCTGTCCTGCCGCCTCTTGTCACCAACCAAGACCCGGAGGTGTCTCAGCGGTCGCCGGCTCCCTCAGAGACCCGCTGCCGGTCTCCCCCCGACGGTCAAGGTCACGGTCTTGCTTCCGGGGTCGAGCGGTTCCTGCCGACATCGGTGCTCCGACTCTCAACACCCTGAGAAGCGGCGGCACTGCTATTCTTCATCCTCCTCCTCCTCCTTGGGTGAGGAGAGGCTTCGGCGCAGATTGCGTCGACAATATGAGGATCTCATGTGGCAACAGCTTGTGTTCTCCTGTATGAAGCCGGTTCCAGCTTCTACACCGGCCATCACTTAGCTTTCACCTCAAAGGCCGACCCTGGCATCTCCACCAATTTTCGTGTGGAGCCACCACCTAAACAGCCGAAGACCGGCGCTCCGACCAAGGTGTCTCGGCTGGCCTTGGGGTTTCCCCACTGGCTGTCTCTCACCGTCACTCGACTGTCCGCAGAGGGTCAGTGGAAACTCTGGTGGTCGACCCCTTTTTAACGACTGCTCTCAGTCGGAGGGTTCCTCCTTGCAATCCTGTCCGGTCGACGTGGAGTCGGTAGGGGGTCTCTCGACTGTCGAAGGTCTGACTTCCTTTATGGGCCTTCTCTGTCTGATCTTGGAGTCTATGGGTATGAAAATGGATCCCTTCCAGAAACAGGCTCGATACCCCTTGACTGAGATCCTGGACCGGGGGGACTGTCCTACAGAGGCCTTCCCGGTGGCGTCGGCCATTCTTGGCTCTACCCTGGAGCTCTGACAGCGTCCAGCTTCCTGCCCTGCACCCTCTTCCCGAGTGGACTGCAAGTATGCGGTACCTACCGGTTATCTCTCGGGATTCACTGAACACCCATTGGCTTTGGGATTGGTGGCTGATTCAGTGTTCAGGTGCTCGGGCAATACTGATGACGTCGACAAACCACCTGACAGAGTCGAAAAAGATGGACCACGCGGCTAAGAACATCTATGCTGCTTCCTTGCTTGGTCTTCACCAGGCAAGCGCCGCCTTTCTTATGGCCCACTTCTCCCATGCCCTGCTAGGTACCCTGGATGAGGTACTTCCTCATCTGCCGGCAGACCTCCAGACCATGGTCAAGTGGGTCGAGGGCCGGGCTGTAGCAAAGCAACAACTCCAGACAGCCATGGACATTGGGGACTCCTGTACCCGCTCCATGATGGCGTCAGTGGCCATGAGCCGCAGGGCTTGGCTGAGGATCTCTACCTTCACGGCAGACACTCACCACAAGCTGGCAGATGTTCCTTTTCTGGGCAGCAACTTGTTCGGGCCTGGGGTCGAGGGTCACCTCACCCACATCGAGAAGTCCAGTGCCACCTTGGACTCTGTGACATCTGCCCAAAAGGACTCCAAGGGCTCCAAGCAGCAGAAAAGGAAGCCCTTCCGGTCCACCTCTACTCTGGCGGCCAAACCAGCCCAACCCCAGGTTGGTCAGCCAACCCAGGCCTGTTAACCTTGGCCGAAGTCCATGGCCTCTGTCGTCTGTAAGCCTGGGAGGAGAGTCTCTGGTGGCTTCTCAGCCAGACCGTCTTCCTGCTCCTCTGTGCCTGCCCAGTGATGGGATGAGGGGTACCTCCCTCATGCCCGTCACACCTCCCTTGGATCCTCCCGTGAGGGGCCAGTTCCTCCACTTCCTTTCCACCTGGTCCGCTGACACCACGGACAGGTGGGTCCTCGAGGTGGTGGGTCAGGGTCTTCCTCTGGAATTCACGCAGTACTTTTCTTGCTGAGCCCACGCCCCATGGGAAGACTTGCTAGCTGCAGACATTCTGTGAGCTCTCAGAGACGACATAGCCCAGCTCCTCTGCAAGGAGGTAGTGGTTCCTGTTTCGGATCCTGTGGAACAGCCAGAGTTTGTCTCCAGGTACTTCCTGGTGCAAAAACAGACAGGGAGCTGGTGCCCCATTCTAGATCTGCACAACGTGAACAAGTTACTCAAGTTGTGCACCTAGAGGATGGTAACTCTGTGTCAGATCATACCATCTCTAGAGCAGAACATGTGGTTTTGCTCCCTGGATCTTCAGGACACGTTCTTTCATGCCCCGATCCATCTGTCACACCAGAGGTTCCTCCACTTCCGAGCCAAGTAATCTTCTACGAGTTCCAGGCCATGCTGTTCAGCCTCTCCTCAGCCCCAGGGTCTTCACCAAGTGCATTGCAGTGGTGGCAGCTTACCAGAGGCTCCAAGAGAGCTGGGTTTATGCCTTTCTGGATGACTGACTGATCGTAGGTCCCCAATGACAGGAGTAGAGCCGTCCAGGGACCTGGCCCTCCAGACCTGTATCAGCCTTGGCCTCCTGGTCAACAAGTCCAAGTTGGAACTCATGCTTTCACAGATGGAGCTTCATCGGGGCAGAGCTGGACTCTTGCAGAGCCAGAGCCCAGATCCTGGTGAACAGGGTGGAGGTTCTCTCCTCCTTTGCCCAGTTATTTCAGGTTGGGCAGTTGCGCCCTGCCCGGGACTTCCTGTGCCTACTGGATTACATGGCGTACTGCACCAGCATGGTCTGATGGGCACACTGGAAAATGCCTTCTCTGTAGTGGGAGCTGGCCAGCCAGTGGTCTCATTGCGTGAATCACTTCGACCAGCTGGTCACTGTGACCCAGTGGATGTGGGCGCCTTCCCATGGTGGTTAGTCCCAGAGCATCTGCAGGAAGGGATCCCATTTGTCCGCCCAAAGCCGATGGTCATCCTGATGACTGACGCCTCTCTCATGGGCTGGGGTGCCCACCTGAAGGATCACAGAGTCCACGGGCTCTAGACCTGCGAGGAGTCCTGATGACACAGCAACCTGCTGGAGCTCCGAGCAGTTCAGCTGGCGCTGACTGCATTCACTCCTCACATCCTTGGTTAGGTGGTTCAGGTCCAGACGGACAACACCACGACCATGTACTACCTCAACAAATAGGGCGGGACACACTCCCTGCCTCTGTACAAGGAAGCTCTGTGTGTGTGTGGACCCTCGTGCACAGCCTGGAGGCCAATCTCCTTGCCATCCATGTGGCAGGAGCCGCCAACCAGCTGACAGATGCCCTCAGCTGTGTGGGCGAGGCATCTCAGGACTGATCCCTCCTCCCTGAGATAGTACACAGACTGTTCTCCCAGTGGGGCACCCCTCAGGTGGACCTGTTTGCCTCCAGGGAGAATGCAAAGCTGAGGCTGTTTTGTGCCCACCCTCCTCAGCAGGGAATGCTACAGGGGGATGCCTTCTTGAGGCCCTGGACCCTAGGCCTCTTCTGTGCCTTCCTTCCACTTCCTTTGATCCACAAGGTGCTCTTCAAGTCCAGTAGAGACGCAGTACAGGTGATTCTGGTGGCTCCGGACTGGCCGTGCCGGTTTTGGTACCCCGATCTCCCCAGCTTCATCAGCAGGCTCCTGAGGCGTTTTCCTCTACGCCAGGACCTGCTCTCCATCAGTCAGGGGAAGTTTCTCCATCCGGACCTTCAGTCCCTGCACCTGACAGCCTGATTCCTGAGCAGCGTGAGTTCCAGGCTTTGGGTCTCTCTGAAGAGGTCCTCACTGACATGGAGGCACCTTGGAAGGGGTTGACCAGGAAATGCTGTGCCTTCAAGTGGAAGAGATTCTCCAATTGGTGTTAGAGCAAGAGGTTGGACCCTTTGTCCTGTCCAGTGGCTAGCATACTTGATTACCTATGGTCCCTCTCTAAGTCAGGTGTTTGGTCAGCGACCCTTAAGGTGCACCTGGCAGCCATCTCTGCTTACCAGGCGCTGGCCGGTCAGCAGTCGGTGGTGGAGGAGAAGGTGGTCTGGCGCTTTTTTAAAGGCCTTGACCATATTTCCCTTCTGGTATGTGAACCACCACCACCACCTTGGGATTTGCTGCTGGTTTTGGCAAAGCTCATGGACAAGCCATTTGAACCTATGCACAGGTGTGAAATTTCTCACCTGTCTTGGAAGACGGTCTTCTTGGTGTCTTATCACGTCAGCCAGAAGGAGCAGTGAGATCGATACTTTTGTGGAGTCTCATTACCTGGTCTTCCACAGGGACAAGGTAGTCCTGTGCCCCAACTGCGAAGTTCCTTCCGAAGGTTGTGTCGGATCTTCACCTTAACCAGGTGATTAATCTTCAAGTGTATTTTACCAACCACACCTTGGAGGCCGAGCACAGGCTCCATACTTTGGACCTGTGGCGAGCGCTAGCCTCTTATAAGGAGCACACGACTGGAATTTGGGGAGAGGTTCACCAGCTTTTTGTCACCTACGCTGAAGCCACATCTGGCAAACCTGCAACCAAGCGGACGATTGGCAGGCGGATAGTATCCTGCATTGATCTCTGCTATAGGTTGGCGGGTAAGGAGCCTCCCATAGGGCTAAGGGCACATTCCACCTGCCATACTGCCGCCTCAGTGGCTGCTTCCAGGGACATCCCTATCCAGGAACTCTGCAAGGCAGCTACCTGGAGGTCGGCACACGCCTTCATTTCCTATTACCACATCGACCTTGAGTTCACGAAGGGATGCTGGTTTTGGGACCTCAGTTCTCCAGTCTCTGTTTCCTAAGTAGGGGGTGTGCACCTTGCCTCCCTCCTCCTGGAGAACTGCTAGGAGTCTGCCAGAAGTGTGGCTAGAACATCATATCCACTTCCCTGGAAAAATTGGTTACTCACCTGTAACAGTAGATCTTCCACGGGGTGATCTCTTGCAGCAGATAATACACTTGAGTTGTCACCAAAGGGTGCTGTGGTGCACAGCAACTCTCTTCTAGTAGTCTTTTTCCAGGGGCTGCCCACGCATGACATCATCTTTCTGTTTTCTATATGAGTGGGCGGTCCCTGGTATCCTCAGTTCATTTTCCCACCGTCTTCAGCTCACACACAGCAGCTAGTGCAGGGAGCAGCAGTCATCTACGAGAATTTGAGCTAAAAGCAAATTGTTTGTTTTAGTTTCACTTACTACATCGATGAATGTCCAAAGAATCTACAAGCAAGTCAAGGATATTTTGCTCATGTCGTTGCAGTAGGAAGATCTACCGCTTCGACAACCACACCGTTTGTGTTACATGCTTGGGGCCCACACACGACATCATCTCCTACATTCTTTGCCAGGAATTCAACCAGGCAACCCATCGACGATGGTTGCAGGAGATTGAATCCTACCTTATGGAGCAGAAATTGTCTCTACTAGAGAACCAGGGAGCCCGTCCCAAGGACCCCGCTGCCACTGCTTCACACAAGAAGCAAAAGAGGGAGAAGAAGAATCCCTCCTCATCTTCCTCGGGCAAACGTTTGTCGACAGCTACCGTCACAGGTGCTCCACCATCGATGATGCCCTCCGGAACTGCATCCTCGTTGACGGCGCTTTCAGGCACCCTTACTGCAGTTTCTGATGAACCCTATGCTGGTTCCTTTGATGTTCCGTCGACGGGGGATCATTTCCCCTTGACGACGTCCTCTTTCATGCATTCTAATACTTCTTCCCTTGCTGCCCTGTCGACGATGAGTCACATTTCCATGGGGAGGTCTACTACCTTTGCAATTCATACTGCCCTTCCTCCTTCAAGTTCATTTTCTCATAGGGACCAGGCAGACAGAGATCGGGACCCTGGGCTTTACCACCATGGGGCTAGATCTGCTTATACCTCACGTCCTATTTCTCTACGATTCCCTTGGTTTCCCAGAAACCTCCTCTCCCTACCCCCTCGGTGGACGTAGCTACTGTGGTACAACAGGTTCTACAAGCCATTAGGCATTCTCAGCCTCCCACTCCAGGAGAGCCGAGTCATCCTTTCCATTCTCCCACCCCTCTGCCAAAATGCTTTCAGGGTGACAGGGACCCTTCTCCAACCTGGTCACCTCCCTCATACAAAGATGATTAGCTATCAGATGAGACTGAATTTCCGGCTGATTTCACCAGAGACTTGTAGGATGCGAACTTGGACTCCCGTCCCCAGTCCCCTCTTTAAACGAGGCTCTCTCCCGCCAAGCAGCTGCTTCTCCAGATGACCCACCTTTTCATGAGATGATGGGCCAAATCCAAAAAGTCATGAGATTTTCAACTACGCAACATGATAAAGAAAGGACATGGCAGACTATCTCAAACTGTCTGATGAACCTGTGGTAGTCGTACCTCCACTTACACAAATGTACCAAAACAGTATGCTGGTGGTCTGGACCCAGCCTTCGGCTGTCCCGGCTGTTCTTTGGAAAGCGGATTACCTTATTACCAGGCTCCTGTTGATCATCCTTTTCTTTCTACTACCCCTGAAGCAGATTCAGTAGTAATCACTGCAGCGCATGATTGTACTAAACGACCGAAGTACATGAGCTCCTTACCTCCTGATAAGGAATCCCATAGGATTGATCACCTAAGGAAAAAAGTGTTCCAAGCAGGTACCATGAATCTCAGAATTCTAAACTATATGGGACACATGGTCAAGTACCAGCATACACTCTGTTCCTGTGTTATAGATCTAGTCATTAAACTCCCTCCTTCACAGGAGAAGGATCAAATGTTGGCTACAATATCCACTGGCAATTCCATCTCCCGACACCTACTCTGCTCGGGTTATGATGCGATCGATACTTCGGCCCTCTTGTCAGCCACAGGGATTACCCTACGATGCCATGCTTGGCTTCGCGTCTCACGGTTCACAACAGATGTACAACATAAAGTTGTTAATGTCCTCCTTTAATGGGTCCAGACTTTTTGGACAGGTACCCAAATGCTTTTAGATTATCTTTAGTCTGCAGGACGGTCACTACATACAGTACATGGCATGTACTATACCTTTCAACCATCTTACCGTCCCCAGTCCTCCTTTCATACAAAGAGAGGTGGTAAATACAGAGGCTCATACAGAGGCGGATCCCTTGATCATTCCCAGCCCTCTTCCAGGGCCGTCACTTATGCCACCAAGGGCTCTCGCCCTCTGGGTGGAGCTGGCCAGCCCGCTTCCCAGTGACCAACTGAGGCATTGCCCAGACTTCCTCGACCAGGCCTCTGAAGCCATGGGTGGTTGTTTTGCCCTCCATTTAGAGACCTGATGAACGATCACCTCGGAAGAGTGGGTACTCCATGCGTTGCTTTTTGTAAATTATTGTACACCACTGTACCAAGCCACGCCATTCTCACTTGTAATGACTGTACATAGGCTGCTAATGTTGCTACGCCTACGCTGACTTATTGTTTATACTACCAGGTCCATCTTGTAAATGAGCCCTGCTCAATGGTGTTCCGCCTGGCTAAATAAAGATATTGATTGATTTCAGATCATTCAGAGGGGTCACACACTGGAACTCCCCTCCATGCCTCCCCCTCACCCCCCTCTGTCCATTACCCACCCGAACACATTCCTGTTCTCCAGGAGGAACTCCAGGCTGTTCTGCTGAAGAAGACCATCTATCCGGTCCCTCCATCAGAGCACCAACAGGGATTTTATTCCCACTTCTTCCTAGTACCCAAACGAACTGGAGATCTCAGACAACTGAATCTACACATTCAGTACAAAAGGTTCCGGATGGTCACCTTAACATCTATAATGCCGATGTTAAAACAAGGGGATTGGCTATATGCATTAGACATGAAAGATGCATACCTACATATCCCCATCCACCGCACTCACCACCTGTTCCTTCGCTTTTACCTGCTAGGACAACATTACCAATTCCAGGCACTCTTGTTTGGTCTCTTATCTGCCCTGGGAATGCAGCCCTATGACAGGACGGACACTTTGTCTTCCCATAGCTGGACGACTGGTTCATAAAAGCGGAGTCCAGAACTTCTCTGCTTTCCTCCCTTCAAGCAACCCTTACTCTGTTTCACTTCCTAGGGATTATAGTCAAGTGGCTGAAGTCCAACCCGAACCCTACCCATTCGCTCCAGTATATAGGAGCGGTCCTAGATACTGCCTCCGCCAGGGCCTACCCCCTTGCTGCCCAGCAAGGCAAACTTCTGTCTCTGGCTACCCAGATACAAACTCGAAAAGTTATCACAGCCAGACATCTTTTACGCCTTCTACGGCACTTGGCCGCTGCCATCCCCATGGTAGCATTTGCCTGTCTACATATGAGACCAGTTCAGTGGACTCTCCAAAACCAATGGTGTCAAAGAACCGGAGACTTCGAAGACAAAGTCAAAGTCACTCCCACTCTGCAGTCGGCCCTGTCCTGGTGGACCCACCGTGCCAGCCTCTCTCAAGGCATGCCATTCCAGCCTCCCCACCCCGGCAGACGTTGACCACGGATGCTTCTCTTGAAGGATGGGGTGCGCACCTAGGCCCTACGGGACACAGGGCAGGTGGTCCCGCTCTTCCACTCTCCCTCATATAAATCCCCTGGAAATGAGGGTGGTCCGCCTAGCCCTTCAGGCTTGTCAGCCCCACCTTTCCCCAGGACCTCTGCTGATCCAATCAGACAACACCTCAGTGGTATATTACCTCAAACACAAGGCGGTACGAAGTCCCGCACTCTCTGCAGAGACGATGATGGTTTGTCAGGAAGCCATACAGCAACACCTGTCGTTAACAGCCGTCCATCTACCGAGACGCCACAATACCCTGGCCGGCATTCTCAGTCGCCACTCTTCCACGTACGAATGGACACTTCATCAAGAAGTTTTTCAGAGAGTCTTTCACTTGGGGGAGGGGGCCCCCGCACCTAGACCTGTTTGCCTCCCCCGTCAATCACCGTCTCCCTAGATACTATTCCATTATCCCGAGCAAAAGATACGGTCTTCTGATGCCCTGTCCTGACCATGGACAGGACTTTTCTTATATGCTTTCCTCCGTTCCGAAACTACAACTCGAACCTGCCACCATGATCCTCATAGCCCTTCTGTTGACTCAACAGGTGTGGTTTACTCTACTTCAACAGTTCTCAGTGGCGGAGCCCATTGCATTACCAATCAGGCCAGACCTGTTGACTCAGAATCAGGGAACTCTCCTTTATCCCAACCTGAGATCACTACACCTTCATACTTGGCTCCTGTGGACACTTTCATAGCCCATCTCCAGGTCTCCTCACCTGTGGCCAATATTCTGTTAGCCTCAAATAAACCAGCAACCAGGGAAACTTACAATGCTAAATGGAAACGCTTTTCCATTTGGGCTGCTTCCCGGTCATTGAACCCCTTCTCATGTCCACGGACTACTGTCCTGGATTGCCTGGCCTCACTTGCCGAGACAGGGTTGAGCTATTCCTCTATCAAGATCCATTTGGCCTCTATTTCGGCCTTCCATGAACCTCCGGATGGAAGATTACTGTATCAACGTCATCTAGCCAAAATGTTTCTGAGAGGAATGTTGCATATCAAACCTCCCATTAGATGACCCACACCTCCGTGGGATCTAAATTTTCTTTTAGAAAAACTGACCCTTGAATCTTTTGAACCGCCGGCCACTTGTGACCTCTGTTTTCTTTCATGGAAGACATTATTTCTAGTGGCCGTCACTTTAGCTCGGCATATCTCTGAGCTTCATGCCCTCATGTTTACATAGATACATAGACGGTGTCGGCAGATAAGGGCCTATGGCCCACCCAGTCTGCCTATTTGAGCTTGTAAGTTCAGTTTGTTTTCCTAGAAGTCTGTTGCCCCTTACCCCTGACCTCCAGAATTCCTTTATGTCTATCCCATGCATTCTTAAATCCCGTGATTGTTTCAGCCCCCACCACTTCCTCTGGCAGGGTGTTCCACTTGTCCACCACCCGCTCTGTGAAGAAATTCTTTCTCATGTTTCCTCTGAATCGCCCTCCCTCCAACTTCATCCCATGCCCTCTAGTCCTGGAACATCTTTTTGCTTAAAATAGTGTTTTCCTGCACCCTGTTCCTCCCTGTAAGATACTTGTATGTCTCTATCATATCCCCTCTCCTCCTCTCCTCCAGGGAGTACATGTTCAGTTCCTTCAACCTGTCTTCATAGGACTTGTGATGCAATCCATGCACCATCTTTGTTGCCCTCCTCTGAACCTTCTCTACCCTGTCTATGTCCTTACGAGGTGTGGTCTCCAGAACTGTACACTGTATTCCAGGTGGGGCCTCACTAGTGTCTTGTATAGCGGAATTATGACCTCCCTTTTCCTGCTGGTGATGCCCCTGCCTGTACATCCCAGCATCCTATTTGCTTTACTTGCTGCCTTGTCACTCTGTTTCCCTACCTTGAGGTCATCAGAGATGATAACCTCAAGATCCCTTTCCTGCTTGGTGCATGCTATATCCTCACCCCCAACTGATATATTGTGCCAGGGTTTTGTGCCTCATATGCATTATCTTGCACTTCTTTGCATTGAATTTCAACTGCCAAACCCCTGACCATTCTTCAAGTTTCTGCAGGTCGCTTCTCATTCTGTCTGCACCCTCTGGTGTGTCTACTCTGTTACAGAGCTTTGTGTCATCAGCTTAACAGTGAATTCTGGCTTCTAGGTCCCAGGCCATGTCACTGATGAAGATGTTGAATAGGACCGTCCCAGCACTGATCCCTGTGGTATCCCACTGGTCACTCTTCCTCTGTGGAGGATAGCCATTTACCACCACCCTCTGTGTCCTGCCACCCAGCCAGTTACCTACCCACCACACTACTGTCCTGCCCCACCCATATTCCCCCAGTTTGTGTAATAGTCTTCATGTGGCACAGTGTCAAAGGCCTTGCTGAAGTCCAGATAGGCCATGTCCACTGCCCTCCCCTGATCCACCTCCCTAGTCAACCAGTCAAAAAATTCAATGAGGTTGGTCTGACATGACCTCCCCCTGGTGAAACCATGCTGCCTTGGGTCCTGTAGTCCATTGACAACCAGATGTTCCACCAATCTCTCTTTCAGTAGTGCTTCCATGATCTTCCCCACTACCGAGGTGAGGCTGACTGGTCTGTAGTTCCCTGCTTCCTCTTTGTTCCCACATTTGTATAAGGGGACTACATCTGCTGTCCTCCAGTCTTTGGGTACCTGCCCTGTTTCCAGTGATTGGCTAAACAGGATATCCAGAGGTTCAGCCACCACCTCTTAGTTCTTTAGGACCCTGGGTGCACCCCATCTGGCCCCCATTGCTCTATCAACTCTTATTACTTCCAGTTCCTTCAGGACCCTTTCTCGTAAAGGGACTTGTGTCCATTTCTGCACCATTCTCACCCTTGTACTCCCTTCAGACCCATTACCTCCTCTTCCTCAGTAAAGACTGAGCAGAAATACCTGTTCAGTATGTCAGCTTTACTGTTGTCATCCTCCACGCGGCCCCCATCCTCCCCCTGCAGTCTCACTATCCCTCCCTTTGCCTTTCTTTTTTCACTTATGTACCTGTAAAAGGTTTTGTCCCCTCTACCCACTGATTTTGCAATGTGTTCTTCTGTCTGAGCTTTGGCTTCCCTTACTGACCTCCCTGCCTCCCTTTGTTTATCCTGGTACTTCTCCCTATCCCCTTCTGCCTGTGTCTTTTTGTATTGCCTGAATGCAATCTTTTTGGCTTTCACTTTCTTTGCTACCTCTTTGGAAACCATAATGGTCTCCTCTTCCTTTTCCTCTTGCTAACCTGCTTAATACATAATTCTGTTGTTCTTGTAATCCCCATTTTAAATACTGCCCACTGTTCCTCAACCCCCGATTCCTGTCCCATTCCCCTTAATGCCTCTTTCAAGTATCTCCCCATTTTCCCAAAGTTTGCCCCCTGAAAATCCAGGATACGTGTTTTTGTTTGGTTTGGTTCTGCTCTTTCTGTGATTTCAAACCACAATGACTGGTGGTCACTGTTTCCCAGGTGCTCCCCCACTGTTACCCCCATCACACTGTCCCTGTTTGTGAGCACAAGGTCCAGTATTGCCTTCTGCCGAGTTGGTTTAAAAAGCCTTACTTAATCTTTCACAAAGACAGAGTGGGACTTAGGACAAATCCTTCTTTTTTACCTAAGGTGGTCTCAGAACACACCTTAAATCAGTCCATAGAGTTGCCAGTATATTACCTTGAACACTCCAGTCAGGGAGAATACCTCCTACATACCCTACATGTCCATAGTATATTACGATATTATACTAATCGTACCAAATTGATTAGAAAGACCTCTCAACTTTTTGTTACCTTTGCCTCAACCAAGGAAGGTCTCCCGTTCGCTAAATGGACCCTCTCCACTTGGCTAGCACACTTTATCATCTTTTGCTATAAGAAATATAACAAACCATTACCAGGACTTGTCCAAGCCCATTCTACCAGAGCTATGGCCACCACAGTGGCCTACTTCAAGGGGGCGTCTAACACAGATATCTGCAACGCAGCCACATGGTCCACAATACATTTTTTCATGAAGCAGTACAACTTAGACGTTGCTTCACGCTGTAGGGAGGCCTTTGGCCGAGCTGTTCTACAAGGCCTTCTGTCATGATTCCACCCTTCTTGGGTTCAGTGCTTGGGAATCATCCCAAGTGTATTACCTGCTGCAAGAGATCACCCCATGGAAGATAGTACAGTTAACGTAAGAACTTATTGTAACAGTAGACCTTTGAGGGGTATCTCTTGCAGCAGGTATGATCCCTCCCTCTATCCCCCTCCTTCTCTAGGAGGACAACTTCTGATCCAGTTACTTCTGGGATGGGATACCTATGGGACCTCAGGTCTCCCTCTGTCCTCGCTTAGCGAGCTGAATCCGGCGAGGGAACTGAGGATACCAGAGATCGCCCACTCCTGTATAGGAAACAGGAAGATGTTATGTGTGGGCAGCCCCTGGAAAAAGACTGCTCGAAGAGAGTTGCTGTGCAACACAGCACCCTCTGGCGATGACCCAAGTGTATTACCTGCTGCAAGAGATACCCCTCAAAGATCTACTGTTATGGTAAGTTCTTGCATAACTGTACTTTCTAGGAGTGGTTATATGATGTTCATCCACACAAACCCACCAGACCTCCCCTGGCTTTGGCACACACAACTGCTTCCAGCGGGCAAGATCTGGTGTCATGGTGCGGAGCCTAGGGAGTTACCAACTAGGTGGGCGGGAGGAGCCAGCTTGAAGACATTTCTGGCAAGTCTTGAAGGGAAAGGCAACTGCCAGAAGTATAGATGAACATCATATATACCAACTCCTAGAACTATTGTTACAGGTAAGTAACCTGTTTTTATTTCTCTCCTTGGGCATTACAGTCAATTTGCCAGAGTCGGTCCTAGTCCTGTCCCAAAGGCTGCAGTACGTAAGGGCAGTTCTAGACCCGGCACAGAGAAAGGCCTTCCTGCCTCAGAGTAGGGTGGAGTGCCTTATTGCCTAGTCTCAGGAGATCTCCCAGAGTTGTTATATCCCTGCAAGACTGTACTTGAGGCTGTTAGGGTTGATGGTTGCAGCCATCCCCACTGTTCTATTGGCCAGGCTCCACATGTGCATCCTCCAGTGGACTCTCCGAGTGCAGTGAGACCAGCGTATGGACTAATTAGATCAGTTGGTGCTGGTCTCCTCCCGTATCTACAAGGTACTCCAGTGGTGGATGGACCCCCTGAACCTGTTGCAAGTGGTCCCCTTCCAGATCTCGCACCAGCAGATTTTCACCACGAATCCCTCCAGTTTGGGCTGGGGGGCTCATCTGGGCCCCTTTCAAACTCTTGGGGTTCTTGGTCCCAGATCGAAAACTTCCTGCGCATCAATGTCTGGGAGATGTCAGCGGTCCTGAATGCCATGCAGGCCATTCAAAATCATCTCTTTCCGGGCCAGCTGTTGATTCAGTTTGGCAACCTAGTGTCATGTATTACATCAGCAAGTGCGGGGGGGGGGCTACACACAATGTATCCCCTGTGCAGGAAAACCATGAGTGTGTGGTACTGGGCGTTAGACCATAGTCTAACTCACTCAGCGGTTCACATCTCAGGAGTGATAAACACCCTGGTGGACAGCCTCAACCGGACGAAGTCCAGCATGCATGAGTGGGAGCGTCTGTCATCTGTCACAGAAGATTTGTTCAACAGATGAGGTTGTCCATAGTTGGACCTTTGTGCGTCCCCACTCAATGCAAAACTGCCCAATTTCTGCTTGCTAGATCCAGGGCCTGGAGTTTTCTGGTGAGACGTGTTGTCCCTCTCCTGGAGCGGGTGGTTCCTTTATGCCTTTCCTCCATTTTCTCTGATTCAGAGGGTGCTAATCAAGTTGCAGATGGAGGTGGACCAGCATGATTTTGGTAGCTCCATTCTTGCCTTGTTAGATATGATTCTCATTACTGTAGCAGCTGGCGGAGGAGCCTCCGGTCCCTCTTCCTCTTTGTAGGAACCTGGTGACCCAGGCTCAGGGGACCTTGGTCCATCCCAACCTCAAGTCTCTGCATCTGCATGTTTGGCTGCTGAGAATGTAGCCATCATCAGATTTGGGGTTTCCAGTGGGGGTAGCAGATGTTCTAGTGGCTGCTCGAAAACCTTCCACTCGAGCCACTTATGCCATGAAGTGAAAGAGGCTTGCCATCTTGGCTGCCAAACATAATCTGGCCCCTTTCAGTTATCCGGTGAACCAGATTCTGGACTACCTGTTATCGCTGTTGGATTCAGGTCTCCAGTACTCCTCCCTCAAGGTGCTCCTTTTTGGCTATTTCAGCCTTTCATGAGCTAGTGGGTGACCACACTGTAGCTCAGCTGGATGTTTCCCTTACTTTCCAGAAGGGCATCCTGCATTTGACTCCCTCAATCCGTTCCCCTGTCTGGCTTGGGATTTGAATTTTGTTTTTGAGAAGATGACTTTGTCTCCTTTTGAACCAGCCATGACTTGCGAGCTACGCTTTTTTTCTTGGAAAGCGTTGTTTTTGGTTGCCATTACTTCTGCTCGAATGATATCTGAGCTTCTGGCCCTCTGCTGCGAGTAGCCTTATTTGATTTTTCACAAAGGCAGAGTGTTTTTGCGCATGAATCCTAAATTTCTCCCCAAGGTGGTGTCTTGAGTTTACCCTCAATTAATCCATCCACCTTCCTGTTTATTTTCCTGAGCATGCTAATCCAGGGGACGAACTGCTCCATACGTTAGATGTGCACAGAACTTTAAAGTACTACCTGCTTCGAACCAAGGAAAGTAAGTAAAATTATATTTTTAGAACATAGATACATAGACAGTGTCAGCAGCCTATGGCCCACCCAGTCTGCCCATTTGAGCTTGTAAATTCCGTTGCTCAGAGTGCCTTTACAATAAAAGTGCAGACAATGATATACATCTTAAAATACATACCATAATCCCTTTAAAACAGCGTGCAAATTCAGGGCCTACGTTCCTAAGAATGCCTTTCCAAAGAAATATGTTTTGAGCGAGCTTTTAAAACCCTCTATGGTCAGGCTCTCGCATATCTACGTATATGTATACGTATCACATATAGAGTTCCACATCGTAGGGGCCATAAAGGCAAAAGATCTTCCCCCAGCCATCTTCAAGTATACCCTGGGAACCTCAAGCAATCCCTCATCAGAGGATCAGAGTGAGCGGGAGGGACGATAGGGAGATAGGTCTTGCAGGCATTGGGGTCCCAGCTCATGTAGTGCTTTGTAGGTCAGCAAAGCAACTTTTAAAGGGATTCACCATTGCATAAGGAGCCAGTACAGTTTGCACAGCACAGGTGTTATGTGACTGGATGAAGGGGTTCCAGTTAACCTGGCCATCGCGTTCTGCACTAGCTGCAGTTGGCGAATATCCACTCCCGGTAGCACTAGATAAAGGGCATTGCAGTAGTCCAACAGAGTGGTGACAAAGGCGTGGACCAATGTTGACAGATCCTCTGACAGAACCAGCTGCTTCACCCTAGCGATTGTTTCTGAGATGGTAAAGGGAGGACTTGACTATGGCTGACACCTGAGCCTTCAGGGTCAAACCTTCATCAAGTACTATCCCTAGGTTATGCACCTGGTTCGAGGCATTGAGCAGGCTACCCTCAAGTTGTAAGCCGGATGGTTTTCCTGCCCATGACCCTGCCGTCCTCGGATCCGGGATCCACCACCAACACCTCAGTTTTCTCTGGGTTTAACCTCAGCCAACCGGCACTCATCCAGCTCTGTATCTCCTGTAGGCAGTTGTTAAACATCGAGACTATCATATTCCTGGCTGGGTACAAAGGACATGTACAGTTGAGAATCATCTGCATAGCAGTGAAAACTCAACCCATACCGCCTAATAATGTCCCCCAGTGGTAGCATGTACACTGCAAACAACATGAGGGAAAGCACAGAACCCTGCGGCACCCCACAGGGCAGACCTCAAGAGGACGAGCAATAAATTCCTGATACCACCCTCTGCAGTCTGCCCTCAAGGAATGATCGAAACCTATTGAAGACTGTCCCCTCCAGTCCATAAAGGAACCGCAGGCGTTCCAGCAATACCCCATGGTCCATAGTGTCAGAAGCTGCCGAGAGATCAAGGAGAACCAAGATGGAACGGACTCCCCGATCTCTCGCCACTAAAAGGTCATTAAGTACTCGAACCAGGGCAGTCTCAGTGCTGTGCCTTTTTTCTGAAGCCAGACTGGAGAGGGCCATAGATATGATGGCTAGATAAATGATCTTCCAGTTGCAAAGCGACCACCTTCTCGATAACCTTCCCTATAAAAGGTAGGTTAGAGACCGGTCTGTAGTTGGCAGGGCAGTCTGGGTCCAGGGAGGGCTTTTTCAGCAGTGGCCTAGCCACTGGTTCCCATAAAGAATCTGGATAGAACCCTCTCTCCAAGGAAACCCTGACTATCAGAGCTAGGACTGGGCCAATAACCTCAACACACCCTATAAGAAGACGTGTTGGGCCTGGGTCCAAACTACAGCAAGTTGGTCGCAGAGTCTGAATGATCCTCACTATATCCATGACTACTGGCTGGCTGAAGGCAGACCAGGTCAGTTGGGTGTTAGTACCAATCGGTAGGCCTCCACAAAAACCCATGGGGAAACACTGGCTGATCTCTGTCCTGATGATGGACACCTTATCAGCGAAAAACTGAGAAAACTCATCACACTTTTCCTGTGACAACAGTCTTCCAGCCTGTAGACAGACTGGACTGCACAGTCTGTCCATGGCCTGGAAGAGCTGGACTGGTCTTTTGCTCGCTGCGGCAATTTCTCTGGACAGGAGTTCTGCCTTCTTAGGGGAAGTTGCTGATTGGTAGACCTCACTATGGTCCAACAACCTAAGTCTGTCCATCTCCAGGTGAGTTTTCTGCCAATGTCTCCTCAACCTTTGCCCCTACTTCTTCAGTTCCCTTAGTGACCCATCAAACCATGGGGCATCAGGGAGAGAAGTCAAAGGGCGAACACGAACTGGAGCAGTGGCATCCAGGGCTTTGTCCACTGCCCTATTATAAGCCAGTACCAGAGACCCTGGGTCACCGCTATCTAACAGAATACCTGAAAGGTCCAGTACCATCATAAGGCCTTCATGTGTTACCTGTCTTAAAGGACGGTACTGTACCATTTCCTTACGGGCAGGCCCAGTTTGGTGGGTTGTGAAACTAAACCTCAGGGCGTGATGGTCTGACCATCCAACAGGATCCACCTCCATATTTAACATCTCCATCCCCAGGTGGAACACAGAGTGCAACAAGTGCTCTTTTTCATGTGTTGCAGTGGTAAAAACCCATGTCCGGCCCAGTTAATCCATCAGTTAGAGGAGGTCCTGTGCAAGGTGCGAGAGTTAGTTGACCCAGGCATTGAAGTCCCCCAGAATTAACCATATGGGGGACTTCAGTACCACCATGGCGATGAAGTCCGCTACCTCCTTAAGGAATACTTTCCCATCCGCGGGTGGACGGTAGATGAGAAGGATCCTGAGTCCTGCACCCGCAACAACCATGCACTCAAAGGAGTTTATGTTCCCCACTGGCACTTCCTTGAGGTTCAGTTCTTGTCTAAAACAGACTGTGACCTCCCCCACCCACCCCTATGGTCCACCCACCCCTATGGTCCACTCTCAGGTGGTGCATCACCGAGAACCCGACCGGCACTGCAGCATCCAAAATAGGTCTTGTATTCTTATCCAGCCAGGTCTGCAGAGGCTACTAAGTCTGCAACCACTGCAGTCTTATTCTTACTAGACCTGGCATTGCATAACACCGCCTGAGTAGAAAGTCGAAGTAGCTTTTTGTTTCTTTTGCCCCGGGTAGAGATGGTGTTCAGGTTTCTAAACAATGTTTATCCAAATGGTTGGCTAATTGTATCGGTTTTGCTACAAGTATGGCAGAGAGTTGTCTGGAGCGGTAAAAGCTCATTCCACAAGAGGCGTGGCTACCTCTGTGGCCTATTTTTGAGGGGTCTTAGCCACTGACATTTGCGTGGCTGCCACCTGGAGTACCGTCCATACTTTCACCAAGCACTACAGTTCGGACATTGCCTCAAGAGCCTGTGCTGGATTTGGAAGGGCTGTGCTGCAGGACCTCCGGTCTTAAGCTTAAGAAGACTGTGGATGTATATATACGTTCAGAATCTATGTACGTTCAAACATATTCAGTTCTCAAAGGGTTAAGGTTGACCGGAAATTCCCTCAGACTGTCCTGTTGCACCTGTAACTGCAGGGTGACCTGATGACTGAGATACCCTTGAAGAAGATAAAACAGTTAGCTAAGATCTTACCATAACAGTAGATCTTTGAGGGGATCTCAGTCATGAGGTCTGTCTTCCCTCTCACCATCCCCCTTTTTGGGGGGTCTCTTTCCTAGAACTGGTTATCTGGTGTATCCAGCCTTTCTTATGGGCCTGGGCATTTCTGTCTCTCTCTCTCTCTCTCTCGCGCTCACGCTCTCTCTCTCTGGTCCCCCATGGCTTGGGCTATGCTCCCTTGGTCTCGGGGAAGGAACTGAGGAGGGAGCGGGGCCACTCACGCCTTTATAGGGGTGCTGACATCGGAAGATGATGGCGTGGGCAGCCCCAGTTGTACTGCTGAAAATCTTACGTGTGGATCCTGCTTCACGAATGGTGAAGTTCCTACAGTGTGACCTGATGACCGAGATCCCCCCGAATATCTACTGTTATGGTAAGTTCTTACATAACTGTTCTTTCCTTGATCAATGAAGGCTCTTTGAATTTCTGTGGATTGGAGGGTGGACTAGCGAGCCCTCAGTTTCAAAATAACGAATGATCTTTCATAAAAAAAAAATAAAATAAAAATATCTCTGATTTCACAAGGTGCAGATTGTTCTGTGAGCTGGATGCCATCCAGCTGCTGATCAGAGAAGGGAAGGTTTTCCTTGAAAATCAACCTTTCTTTAGTTCTCTATAGTGCAAATAAAAAAAAAATATTTCTAAGCTTGTTATGCTTAAAAAAATAAAACTGTATACACAAACTCTGTCCTTTGAGGTCAGAGTATTACCTTCTACACTCTGTCAGAAAACAAAAATCCCTCATTAAATATTTGTATTCAGTTTGTGTGTTCTGGCAGTTAATGCAAGCCATATTTTGTTGTTGGGTGTCCATTCTCTCAGTTGCTATTGTGATTTTAAATCTTTACACCTAATTTTAAAAATTATGATACAGGAAGGAAAAACTTTTGTTAACTTGGCAGGTGTATGCCATAAGTTGGGACCTCCTTGCAACTGAGATGGCACAAATGTGCTAAACAGTGGAAAAGCTACAAAATAATTTCAAATGAGCAAGCCTTTGATAGTAGGATAACCTTCTTGCTTCTATTCACAGTTAAGGTATGTGCCCCCCATGCCCCCCTTTCACTGGGTTCAAACCAATAAAATCTGTGTCTGACTGGCAGCTGCCTGGAATCCATTCCCCATAAGGGGTGAGCTCAGTAGGTACATAGGGTAGTGGTTAAATCACATTAGTTCATACCACACCATACGTTTGCCATAAAACACAATTTTATTTTCATAATGCATACAAGTATGCTCATGTAACCTTGATTCCTTCATATCAGTCTACATTGTTATTATGCAGTTTCTAATTCTTTGACTCTAAAGTCTTTGCCATTTAATATACTCTCTGGATTCTGCCTTCTTGAACTCCATATCATCCTTACACACATTCTCCCACTTACTAAAACCTTCATTCACATACAAATACCATCTTGCCATTAATTCATCCAGTTTAACATAGTATCTTTGCTTGCCTGATTGCTTGAAAATATTGTACGGGGGTGGGGCTGGCAATACATTCAGTACCTGAACCCACCTCACTGTAGTTTTCTAAATTTTTTCCTTCAAAACACTCACACCTATGAATCACTTTGCATTGACTTCCATTTAATTCAGGGGTGAAGAGATTAAACGGGCGATATCAAAATATGTAAAAGAAAGTCTGTCTTAAAAAAAAAAAAATTGTGTGTGTATCAGGTTGTGTAAGCCCAACAATTGTTAAAGCAGATGTCATCCCCCATTGCTTTGGAACTTCAGACAGTAAAGTTCTGAGTCTGCCAGTTAAACATAAATGTGTAAGTGGGGTTGGGACAGCACTTCTCTGGGAGTAGCCTGATTTCAGATTGATCCCAGATTTGATTCAGATTATAGCAATAATGATCAGACCAAAATATCACATAACAGTGTTATCAGAATTCTCAATGTTACTGTTAGTGTAAAACACACATAAGAAATTGCTTTAAATTGCAGAGCAAAAGTAGCCTTGCTTGTCATACTCTCTCTCTCACACCAAAAATCCCTCTGTACTGACTGAAATAACGTTCCCAAAACATTGCAACACACTTAGCCTTGAACATTTTACTTTATTCAGAGTAGAAAAATCCCACTTCAGATTCACACAACACACAGTGGTATGACATCTAAGCATTTGTAATGACACAACATAACATTCATTTAACCTCCATCACACAGTATTAAAAGCCAAAGCTTCTCCTAACAGCTGCACTTCTGAAGCAGCGCATACTAGTGTGCGTGCGTGTGTGTGTGTATGTATGTGTGTGTATGTGTGTGTGTGTGTATGTATGTATGTATATATATATATATATATATATATATATATATATGTATGTGTATATATATATGTATAATATAGAGAGAGAGAGAGAAGAGTCACAGTTTGTTGAGCGATGTCTACCCTGGCTGATTAAACTAAAATAAACTGATACGATATCAGAGAAATGTGGAATGTAGCCCAAGACAGAGGAAGTTAAAATGAAAGGTTAAGGTTATGTGGTATGCTGATGCTTTTCTTTGTATCACTAACCTTTGATATTTAAAGCTTGCCCTTGCAATTCAAGTTCTTTGCATACATCTCTGTTTTGTTTGTCATCTATGCTGTAAGACTATGCTTTGTTGAATACCGTTGAATTAATCGGCTGGGCCCGGCCCAGCAGCACGGCGGATTGAGGTATCCATGCCTCCCTGCTGCCACATCGGCAACCCGGGTTTGGAAACTGACTCGAATCGCTTGGGGGGGTCAGCCAGGAGAGGGAAGATCGAGCATCCATAGGGCAACTCTCTTCCTTTGGGGAGGGGGAATACTGTGACTTGCCACTCGACTGCCACCTGGAGGAATCCAGATGGCAGCACGCGCACAGTCGTGTAGTTTGGGGGAAGGGCCAGTGTACAAAGTGCTGAGGGTGCCTCTGCGGAGGTTGAGGGCACACACCATGCTCATTGCATATCCAGGCAGCCCAGGGGGAAAATTAGGTGGCAAATGTGGAGGATAGGCTTCTTGAAGCCTGCTCAGCGAACACCGGCAGCCTGCCTGGTCTCGGGGGAGTGGCAGAGACTCTGGACCGCCGCATGTACCAGTATGGGCTGATGTAGCCGCCCAACCTGCCGAGAAGGGATATAAACCAATATGGAAAAAAAAAATGAGTCAGCTGGTCCATAACGGACTTGGTAATCTAGTCTTTGTATGACAAGGCTTGTTTCAGTTTGTTCAGATTACATTTTACTTTAGTCTCCTATGTTTGGCATGCCATATACAAATCTCGTACGCAAAAACTGTTCATTTCCTGGTCTAGGCCTTCATACTGTTTCTTGACTCATGCCTCGTGGCTGGTCACAAACTTGGAGATGTAATCCTTCTTTGTGATCACAAGTTAATACTGTGGTTAAGCAAAAGCCACAAATTTAAACTGTGGTGTAGCAGAAAACTACAGCATGCTGTATGCCCTCGGCAGGTAGGATCCCATGCCTTATCCTGGCAATTTACAGTTACTGCTAAATCACAGTTAATGCTGCACTTAACTAGTCTGGACATGCTATGTGTCATTCGGTCAATGGCATGGCTCCAGCACGCCTCTCCGCCAACTTACAGGAACATCAGAATGGTTGGGTTGCAATCCTTATCTGTCAGGATGCTGCTTGTGCCCCTTTAGTGATGTCCCATCTGGGTAGTGCCAATTGTAATCAAATGATAACACTGATGTAATCAGTAAGAAGCTCTGTGTGTTGGTTATCTTAAGAGTTTTGTGCGGGTAATGACATCACAAAAGAAAGCATAACCAGCTTATTGCATATTTATTATCAGCCATAGTAATATACAGGACAAAGTACATACATTGTTAAATCCTAGGAATCGGGGCAACATCGCCACCCATCTGCAGTTGGGTTCTGACTCGTTAAACCCCCAACATAAGCTCTCTATACTGTATATCCACAGTTGTCTTTCTCAGTAAACAGAAAACTAATAAATTTTTTCTGTTATCTCAGAAGACTGTACAAGAGGCTTTCTATTGTTTGCAGCTCAGAAGTTTGCTCTGCTAACCTTGGCCTTTTCAGTGATGATGCCTAGCAACAGAGTCTTTCTCTGTTTGTTTCTCTACTGGATACAAAATATGTAACCCTTTCTTGGTAAATTTGGGAAAAACAACTTATTTCTCATAGTCAACATTTTGCTTTTCTTCAGGGCACCCCCGGGAACAGCACACCACCCTCCCACAGCAGGACCCTGGCCTCCGTTCACAGGTATGCTGCTCCACAGGACACCAAGTGCTTTCGCTCCCGCTCAGCCGCACCAGCAGCTTTTTGAATCTGGCGCCACAAACTCAAATTCATCCAGATGTGCCAGGAGCTCCCAGCCCTTGCGGCTTGAAATACCACTTTTGCTAAGGATATTTTATGTATGGCTTGCTTAATTTAATCCGAATGCACAGTAAATCAGTTAATTAGCCTTCGCTAGGTTAAGCTTCAGTGCCCCAAGCCCATTTCATTTCATTGTGGGTGAGGTGATTTTAATTACTTCCTTAGCCCTTGCCTTCTGCTACGGGCTGCTGCTTGTTGCATTGAGTTTTCAGCCCGCCCTTGACAGTCTGTTAAATGGACTTCCTTCCCTAGGGCTCCACCCCTCCTGTGCAAACCCGGCGATCAGGAGACACATTAATAAAAGCAACCTGCCTCACTTTTAAAGGGATTTCAGCCCTTTGCTTCAGCCTAGTCAGATAAACCTTAGAACTTTGTGGTAATAAGGTGCGTGCTGACAATTGTTAGACCTCCTCAGCCCACCTTCACTTGTTTGCTCCCTACATCTCCATTTTTCTACTCGTCTCCATTCACACACTGCTCACCTACGGCCCTCTCAGAAACTACTCCCATTCCCCTTGTTCCCAGCTTCCCTCCTGTAACTGGTTTCAAACCTCCGATCTCCTGCACTATAGGCGACGATCCTGCCGCAGCGCTAACCTTGTCTGCCCTACCCACTTGATTTACTTTCTCTACCCCTACACATTGGAACAGCATTGCCCAAGTGCACCACCCTCCTCCCCACTGGTTGAGTCATACTATTTGGCTGCACTTGATCATGCTGCCACTTAAAAGCTGGCCCCTCCTAACAGTGTTCTCTATACTGCCAACCCTCTCACAAGATGTGACACTATGTGCTCACAGTAGCTCAGTAATGATAATCTTATTACATTAGTTGCCCAAGTTCAACATCCGCTCCAGCTGTCTTGACCACAGCAAATTACCTACATATGCTTAATTTGGTCCCACTACAGCTAAGCACCAGCTACCCCAACCCCCAATCCTCAGTGTGCTCTTTGTTTCCAGCAAATGCCATAAATGCACTGCAAACCCCAGTGTCGCTACCTGGCCCTAAAAAACCTTAGGTTGCAGGTAGTTCGCCTTACCTGGTTGTTACTTCTCTTATCTGATAATATTCATCCCTATCCTGGCCCTATAGCCATGTGTACAGATCCCATAAAAAAAACATGGCTCTGTTATAGTCGCTGCTGTCTAAATTTGACTCACTCAAAGTGTGGGTAGCTCAACACAAGCCTCATGTCCTGTCAGTTGTCGAGACCAGGCTCACTCCAAGGACCAAGGATATCGAAATCTAACTCTAAGGGTACAAGTCATTCAGGCTTGACAGAACTGGTAAGGGGAGGGGGTGGATGCGTCATATATATTATGGATCACTTGCAGGGACAGATGCTCCCGCACATAAACTCTGGCAAAAATGTACAAATACTTACAGTAAACGTATCCTCTGTACTCAAGGTAAAGGCATAACTCTTATCTCGGTTTACAGCCCACCTAAGGAGCTTTCGGAAGGATTCAAAGTACTCCATGAGTACCTCACAGACCTCCACCTTGACTCTGAAATACTAGTGCTTGGAGACTTCAGCATAAACTGGTTGTCCCCTGATGCTGCCCCTTACAGAGATGCCATCTCAGCAATAAACATAGACCAGTCAGTTGAGTACCCCACACGCGCTATCAAACCGGGACTAGCACCCTACTGGATTGGCTGCTAACAAACTGCCCTGAGCGGATTACCCGCACAGTCATTCTCCTGGATTCCATTAGCGACCACTCTCCCATTATCTGTATGTGATATAATAAGTCACTTAGACTCTCAGCAAGGGTGACCACATCCCACCCATTAAAAAAAGGGCAGCTTGAACCCCTCAAAGAGCACCTTAGACAGCAGAACTGGTCCAACATTTTATTTGCAGAGGGTGTAGATACTGCACTGGGCCTCTTCATCAGGACTTTCAACACTGCTTACGACATCTTTTCTTCCCTTACCAAAAGAAAGATCAATGGAGCACACAGGTCATGGATAACTCCCCAACTCCTTTCCCAAATGTATGCCAGGGACAACCTCTGGCACAAGGCTAAAAACTCAGGCTCCCCTGTTGACCTTCAAAACAATAAGGCTGTCCGTAACAAATGTACCCAGACCATTCGCCAGACGAAATCGCGGTATTTCAGGACCAAACTCGTCAACTCCTGGGGCAACAGTCGTAAATTCTGGGCGAATATTAAGTCCTTAATGGGGCAACCCGACTGAATGTCTCCCACAATGCTGAACCTAGAGATAACGCAGGAACCCAAGACTATAGCTGACACCTTTAACAAGGCTTTCACAGACCTTAATGGTGTGCTTCCCTTGGATTTCTGTAACTCAATTAATGACGACTTATGTGTCACTGCAAATAACACCCCTCCCCCCAAAAAAACCCTGCCCTGCCATTCTACCTCAGGATAATCTCGAAGTCCGAGGCAAAAAAATACTTCCTGCAAGTCCTTGGGGAAAACCAGACACAGTGGTGATAGTCTGGACCTGAAGCTAATTGCTCTTATCCTGGATGTACTACTTACACCCCTCACAAGAATACTAAACCTATCATTTATTACCGGAAAATTCCTTTGGCTCTGGAAATCCGCGGTAGTCACCCCGGTTTTTAAAATGGGATGGGACCATTCACTCCAATTATGGGCCGATATCAATACTGCCCCCTCTCTGTAAAGCTCTAGAACGGATCGTCAAAGACCAACTTGTCAACCATCTTGATAAATACCGCCTACAATGCCAGCAGCAACATGGCTTTAGAAAACAACACAGTGCAACTACATCACTAGTTGAATTCACTGGATTTATTCATGATGCCTTTGATCGTGGGCCCTTCATGGGGGCCACCTTTCTAGACTTCATTAAGGCCTTTGACGCGGTCAATCACAAACTCCTGCTTGCCCAGTTAAGTCGCTGCGGCGCGTCCTCTGAGTCTGTAGGCTGGTTTCAAAGCTACCTCACAGGGCGAGAACAAGTGAAAATCTGTGATGCTCTCTCTGATAGCTGAAGCATTAGCACAGGCGTCCCCCAAGGATCCATTTTGGGCCCTTTGCTATTCAGTCTTTATTTAAACCACCCTCCACTAGTACTGCAAGATGAAATCCTTTTGTATGCAGAGAATGCTGTCCTTTACACTAGTCACCCTGACCCTACTCAACTTGAACAGCGAATGCAGTTCAACTTTGCGAAGGTTGAAGACCGGTTTCTCAAAGCAAGACTCCTGCTAAACTACAAGAAAACAAAAACCATGCCCTTTGCCTCTTCTCACAGCATGCACAAGTTGTTCCAACTAGCTGTCCTTAACCAGCATAATGAAACCCTCGAGGTGGTTCAAAACTTCAAATATCTTGGGATCACCTTGGATAGTTCACTCACCTACACACTTCATATTGACAGTGTGGCAAGAGCTGCCAATTGCAAAATCGGACAGCTGTATAGACGTAGACAGTCTTACAGTAGACGCCCTTAAACTCGCTATAAACAACTCTGTTTTCTCCGTTAGACTATGGTCTTGTCATCTATAGTTCGTCCACAGATACTGCCCTAAAGAGGATTGCCTTAACTCTGAATAAAGCCTGCAGGCTGGTCCTAGGTGGAGATCACCTTACCCACACCTGCAACCTCTATTCGGCCTCAGGGTGGCACGACCTGGAAAATCAAATCCTTTACCAGACATTTCTGCTTGCCAAAAAAGTATCCCTAGGTCTTACCCCTACTGGAATCCAGAACATTGTGTGCCCAGCATCAGCATCTCGACCCCCAAGAGGGTCAAATAATCATTTCTTCAAGGTCCCTTTCTGTAGGACATCTCAAGGCCAACGCTCCTTTGGCTTTCATGCTAATTGGTGAGTCCAAAATTGGTCTTTTTAAAATAAAACTCTACACACACCTGACAAGTCGCAGTACATGTACCTGCTTCCCTTAACCCGTAGTAAGTCCTTGGCCACGGATTTATAACAGAAGCACTTTTTTCAATTTATTCAATTCATACATCGTCTTTTACCCCCAGTATATCTAATATACCAACCATAGCACCTTACTTTACCCCTCTCAACTCAGCCCCGCTAGGACTCTCAGCACAGCCCCTACTTTAACCATTGTCCACCTCACAACAATCTCTACTAGTGGCGTGTGCGTTTGCTCCCCGATACTCTCCTACTGCAACCTTTCCCCCTAGTCTACTCCATACTGTGCTCTCTCCTGCTCTCCCCTATTCTCTCTTCCTTCCTACGAACCAGTTATCCTGTTTCCACTGGTTCCCAGCCTCCTCCTTCCTCCTGCTACCCTCAGTTATCCTATGTTTTCTCCTAGTTTTTGGAACCTTGTTCATATCTGCAACTGCTATGTTATTGCAACCATGTTTGAATGTAGTATTTATTGTCAGAGTTTTCACTGTATTACTGATTATTATTGTATGTGTTATGTTTTCCTGTTCTCTGTTAATTGACTGACCATGACGTGGCGCCCTTTGTAAATGAGCTTCTAGCTCAACGGTGTAATCCGAGACTCTTAATAAAATTTAAAAAAAAAAAAAAAAAAAAAAGTTTCTTCCTGCCTGGTAATGGGTGTGTGGGTGTGCCCCGACAGAACATGCTACAAGGCTTTCTGCTGTGCCTTGTGGCTGGGATGTGTGTGTGTGTGTGTGTGTGTGTGTGTGTGTGTGTGTGTGGACATAATACAGTAGTTTGCACGTAGAGATTGAAGATGCCTTGGCTAGCAGCTTATAGAATCACTCTGCGTTACACTGTGCAGTGCTAATGACACAGTATAGTCTCACCATGTACTAACTTATTGTGCATTTCTTGTTAGTACTGCAATTAGCAATGCATTCTTGTATAAAATAATGGCAGATCCAATAAGTTGTAGGCTAACACCGAGGACTGCTAGGAGTCTGCCAGAGTGTTGATAGTGCACTAATCCCATTTGTAGAAATATAGGTTCTAAGGGTGTGGATACAGTTCACGTTCCACACTTTGGTAGTTCCACTGGAACAGTTTGATTTGTTGGAGAGCTTCAAGCTAAACTCCTTCCACCACCCGGGTGTACATCCTCCAGCTCCGCCCCATGACGTTGGTTGTTTCTTTTTACTGGATGGGACGAGTCTGCTCCTTTGCAGCTGCGTGGTGTTTGAGGAGTTTGATGCTAGTTTAGCGTTTTTGGTGATTAAAACTTTCTCTACGACTTGTTACATTCTTCCGCTTGTTCCGGTTCTGCCTTTGACTTCGATCCCGGCAAGGAAACAATAACGCGGTTTCAAATTCTATGTTAAGTGTTGACAAAAAATGTTGAACACTGACCACGATGTGTCTTGTCTTTACTGTCTAGGAGCAAAGCACAGTGTAAAGGGTTGTGGTCTTTGCCAGGCGGTGCTTCTGGTGACACTGGAAGATTGGTAGGTCAGACTCCTCCTCATTCGACCCTTGGGACGGTACCCCAAGGTTCGACCAAAAGGTTGCAAAAAGTACTCTGTGGCTGCCAGGTCAGCTTCCCAACTTGTGGCTCTTGAGGAGGAGGCAACTGCAACCGCATAGAGTACCTGGTCTGTCTCTGTGCTACTCCCAACTGGGGCCACTGTTGAAAGGGTCTTTTACGGAGGTCTTTCATGAAATATGTCAGGCTTTCCAGACCTTTGGGGAAAGCCCTTCTCACTTGAGCAAGAAGCACAAAGCGCTGCTGGACCAGATCGGACCAGGAGAGATTGCGATCCTCCTGTTCCCTCAACTCCCACAACTACTCGACTGCAGTCGAGCTGCCTTCAGTTGAGGGCGTGGTTGAGAGCGTTTCGATATCCCCTTCAGGCTTGTTGACCTCTATTCTGGTTGAGCAGGTAGTCGAGATATTTCTTGAGCTTGTCAACGGCTGTCTGAAGAGCTCGATGAGGAGTCAGTCTCACCTTAGTACTTGTGGTCCTCATTCAGGAGGACATTGCTTAGTCCGTATCCCCAACTGGGTCACTTTGGGACAAGCCTCAGCTGGCGGTCATGCTTCGAAAGCAGCTGCTATTGAATGTAGCTTGGCATGTTGTCTGTCACAACCCTCTGGCGGCTTCTACTCTATGCCAGCCCTTGGGTCGATGGTCAAGATTGAGAATCTATTCCCGATCCCGTTATGGCCGGCAACTGGGAGGCACCCCTATCAATTCTCCTCAAGCAAACGAGGAGTGGCACTGCTGCAAGATGCGGCGGTGCTACAAAGAGCAACTCAGGCAGCAGTGAACCATTGCAGGGAGGGGTAGGGCTCTACCCATGTGCCTTTAAGCCACCTGTCAACCGCTGGTCATGCCCATGCCAGTCGATTCACGGCACATATCCCCAGCATGTGCTTCTCTAAACCTGAGGGTGGAGCCCCCACTATCGCAGCATTTGCCTGCTTCCATGAAGGACTGCTGTGCTACTGCTGACTTTCCATGCTGATTGTTGGTGGAGATTACCCAGTCTGAGAACATCTGGGTGATTCATAGTAGCAAATGGTCAAGGGCTGTTTGCCTTTTTTTTTTTTCCCCATATAGCTTTTTGCTCCCTGTTGCCACCTCTCACCTTACTTCAGCAACAAGGAGACATACTGTAGGTATTTTTACTTTTTTTGGTTTTTCTCCCTCCTAACCCCGGGACCCCATAACATGACTGTACGTGCTTGTGGAGGTGAGCACACACCCTGTGCCCCCCCCCGGCCTAGCGCCAAGTCTCCCCTTGGGCGTGGCGGTACTACCAAGCCTCCACTCTGTTGCAGCCAAGAGCCCGGGACATTCCAGATCCCTCCCCAGGAGAGGAGAGCTGGCTGTCGGCAGCTCAGTCCAGCTCCTTGCCCTCTCCACATCAACTGGAGCTCTCTCCCAAACTTGGGTCACTGGTGTTGCACGAGGTGTGGCGTCCAGCATCGCAACCCTCGGCACCACTGGACCAGCAGTTCAAGGTTGTTTTCGAAGAATCCTCGGATGAGTCTGAGGGATCATCCATGCTCTCGTCAAGGACTCAGACTTTCAAACGCTACTTGTCGAGGAAGTGTCCACTGACAATGGGCCGGTGTCATTTGTGGCTTTGCTTCACCTCATGTTAGTCTACAAGTGTGCCCTAGGAGCCAGTTCAGAAGAGGGCAAAATACCCATTCACTGCCATCCTGGACAGGGGCAATTCCCCAAGGGTTGCCTTTCCAAGTCTGAGGCCATCTTTGGACCATCCCTGGAGCTTCGGCAGAATCCTGCCCTGCACCTCTTCAGCCATATGGTGTGCAGGTATACGGTCCCTACCAGGTCCCTTGTTAAGTTCTTAGGTCAGAAGGCTGGTTCTAGGGTTGTGGATATGGTGTACTATCCACGCTTCGGGCAGTATGCTTTCCCTTCAATTCTCTGGCTGGAAGGTCTTCAAGCTGGCTCCTCCTGCCCACCCAGGTGGTAACTCCCTCGGCACCGCCCCGTGACTTCAGATCTTCCTTTAAGGTTCCCTCTTTATCACTCTGCATTGAGTAGGCCCTTTGCTTTCAAAAATGAACAAAACATCTTCAAGTTGGTTTTCAGATTCGTTCGAAACTATTTATGTTGGTATGGATGATTCAAAGTCAGCGCTCAGTTAAAAGAAAAAAAATGCAACTGCGGGCAGAAGATTTCCCAGATGGGCCTGCACACCTTGTGCATCTACTGCCTAGGCCACAGACACGATCCCCAGGCCTGAGGCCTTTGTCGCAGTTTGCATCCGAGTACTTTGGAGGACCGGCATGCTCAGCTTCTTGGGCACCCAGATGAATGGGACCCTCCCGTTCACTCTAAAGATGCCTGCCAGGCAGTCTCCGTGGTTGCAGGGTCCGCAGAACAACTTGCAGCCTTCAAGGAGGCGGCTGCTGAGGCCTCAGAGCATGCTTCTTCATCCCTGGCTTTTGTGCCAGTCCCTTCCCACTCTTGGGCTGGGTCCCTGTAAGGGCACAAAATCCTCTACCCCTTCTAAAAAGGAGACTGAAAAGCGGTCTTGTCAGCGATCATGGAATCGCCAGCGCTGTTGGGCCTGGGATTCCTGTGCTTCCTTGGAAGTTTCGACTGGTAAATACTTTGTTCCAGGCCTCTGGCTGCATGGTCTCCCTATTGGCCAAGACGTGCTTTGACAAACCAGTTGAGATTTTTCTTGAGACGGTCTACGTGTTGTCGCAGGACGGGGGAGATACCTCCTTCTCTAGGACGCTGGTCTTGCCTATCTCCTCCCGGGGACGGTTGGACTAGCTTCCTGATCCGCTCCCAAACCCTAGAGATCTGTTCCCTTGGAAGAGTCTTGGCTTTCACTGGTTCCTTCCTTTTTTCAACGGCAGGTTCCCCTGTAGTCGAGGTCGAGATCCCTTCATCGGCACTCTCACTCTTGGCACTCAGGCAATTGGCGTCACCACTATTTTCCCTCTTCCGAGTGAGGAGAGGCTCTGATGCAAGATGCGCCGACTCTACCAAGAGCTTATGTGGCAGCACCTCATGCTATGCGGGGTTAAGCCGATCCTGGCCCCCATGCCGGCTCTTCCATGAGTGCCGTCACCCAGGCCCCATCCTGTTTCTCCTCCCTGCCCATCAGGATGGAGCTGCCTCCTGAACAACCAAAGGTTTCTGGTCCCCCCGCCCTAAGGATGCCTGTACCACTCCCGGGCTTCCTTGTCAGCTGTCGATCACTGTTGCTCCCAATAGACCCTGCATGGTCAGTGGGGATTCAGGAGGTGGACCACTTTTTGGCGAAGCCTCTGAGTCTGAGGAGGACTCCTTGCATTCTCATCCAGTGGACATGGAATTAGGGGAGGATTTGTCTACTGAGCACGGATCCCAGTTCTATTGGGATATTGCTCTGTCTAATTTCAGAATCTACCAGGATCCAGATGGAGCCCATCCAAAAACAGGCCAAGTATCCCTTGACCGAAATTCTCGATCAAGGTGACTTCCTGGGGGTCGCCTTCCTGGTCGCCGAGGCCATTCTTGGTCCTGCTCCGGAGATTTGGCAGCACCCTGCCTCCTGCCCTGTGCCGTTGGCTCATATGGCCTGAAAGTATGCGGTCCCTATGGGTTCCCTATCGGGCTTCATCTAATATCCCTTGGCTGGGGTTTTGGTGGCCGACTCGGTATACCGGCAATGTCGGGAATGTGGATAAACCTCCCAGCAAAAATTAAAAAAAAATTGGATCACATGGCCAAAAAGGTCTATGCGGCCTCTTCTCTCAGTCTTTGACAGGCGAGTTTGGCCCTTTTGATGGGCCATTTCACTCGCATCTTACTTGGCACTCTCTATGAGGTGCTTCCTCAGCTCCTGGCTGATTTATAGACCGTGGTAAAGCAAGTTCGGGACTAGGGCCGAACAGTGACCAAACAGCAGCTCCAGATATCCATAGACATCGGCGATTCCTGCACCCGGTCTGTGGCCGCAGCAGTGGCCACGCACTGCAAGGCATGGCTGTGGATTTCTACCTTCACGGCAGACACCCAGCTCAAGTTGGCGGATGTCCCCTTTCTGGGCACAGACTTGTTCGGGCTGGGGGTGGAAGGACACTCCACTCGAGCTGAGAAGTCCAGTGCCACCCTGGACTCTCTAACCTCAGCCCAGAGGGGATCCCAAGGGCTCCAAGCTTCAGAGGAAGAAGCCCTTTCAGCCCCTGCAGCCAGCCTGTCCCAACTCTCAGCTGGGCAGCAGGCCAAGTCTTGGTGTCCTTGACTGAATCCAGTTGCTTCAGTCATCCACAAACTAGGTGGTCAAGGTCCCGCTGCATCCTCAGCCAGTTCCTCTTCCACCTCCAAGCCTGCACAGTGACAGGCCTGGGGGTGACACCCCCATTCCCGGCCTGTCACCCCTGGGCCCTCCCTTGGGGGGCCACCGACTGCACCACTTCCTTTCCGCCTGGTCCACTTTCACCATGGACAGATGGGTCCTCGAAGTGGTCGGTCAAGGTCTGCCTCTAGAGTTTGAGGTTTACCTCTGTGCTACGCTCAACGGGAGGACGTGGTGTCTGCCGACATGCTGTCAGCCCTTCGGGAAGACATCGCCCAGCTCCTCTAGAAGGAGGTAGTTGCTCAAGTCCCGGATTCTCCAGGAAGCCCAGGGTTTGTTTCTAGGTACTTTCTGGTCCTTAAACCAGACCGGGGAGGGCTGGCACCCTATCTTAGATCTACATGACCTGAACAAATTCCTTCTGTTGCACACCTTCAGCATGGTTACTCTGCTTTGGGTAATTCTGGTATGCCATCAGTGGCGCAGAAGAATTTTGGTCTAGCACTTTTTTAAAGGCCTTGACCACATTTCCCCTTCGGTGCGTGAACCACCACCACCTTGTGACTTGATGCTGGTGTTGGCAAAGCTCATGGGCAAGCCATTCGAACTGATGCACAAGTGTGAGATGTTACAGCTGTCGTGGAAGACCCACCTTCTTGAGCTGCTGGAGACGCTCTCAGTGGAGTGCCCTTATTTGATCTTCCACAGGGACAAGGTTGTCTTTTGCCCCCAACCCGAAGTTCCTCCTGAAGATCGTGTTGGAGTTTCACCTTAACCAGGTAATGAATCTCCTGGTGTTCTTCAACCACACCTTAGAGGCCGAGCACAGGCTCCATACTCTGGACCTGAGGTGAGTGCTTGCCTACTATAAGGAGCGCATGGCTGGAGTTTGGGGAGAGGTTCACCAGCTACCTACGCTGAAGCTGCACCTGGCAGACCAGTAGTAAAGCAGACGATTAGCAGGTGGATTTTATCCTGCATTGACCTCCACTATAGGTTGGCTGGTTGGGAGCCTTCCATAGGGCTAAGGGCTCATTCCACCAGACATACTGATCCCTCAGTGGCTGCTTCCAGGGATCTCCTATTACCACATCAACATTGAGTCATGCCCGGGATGTTGGTTTGGGTCCTCGGTTCTCCAATCTCTCTCCCCTAAATAGGGGTTGTGCACCTTGCCCCCTACTCCCGGAGAACTGTTAGGAGTCTGCCAGAAGTGTGGCTAGTACACTATATCCACGTCCCTAGAAACACAGATAACTCAAGACAGTTCTAGGAGTGATATATGGTGTACATCCACACAACCCACCAGACCTCCGCTGGTAAGTGACGCACTGGTCTTGCTTCTAGCATGTAAGATCTGATGTCACAGGGCGGTGCCAAGGGAGTTACCCCCCGGGTGGGTGGGAGGAGCCAGCTTGAAGACCTTCCGGCCAAAGAATTAAAGGGAAAGGATACTGTCAAAAGTATGGATGTACACCATATACCACTCCTAAAACTACCGTTACAGGTGAGTGACCTGTTGTTTTTTTGTTTGTTTTTTCTTTTTGGATTTGACCTTCTGGAAATCTGACCAAGGGGACATGGACAAGCCTCAGGACAAAGAATTTGAAAAGAATTACCATGCAGTCAAAAAGGTCTGTGCTCTTGTGGCTTTGTGTCCCACAGCTTAGTGCGCTGTGATGATGGCCAACTTTGGTCACTACTGTTGGTAATGCTAGCTGATATCCTCCCTCACCTTCCAGCTGACCATCAGCTGACAGTGAAGTTGGTCAGAGAACAGGGTAAATTGCTGACTAAACACCAGCTCTGGACTACTCTGGACATGGGCAACTCTTGCACCTGTGCCATGGCAGCAGCCATTGCGATGTCGTAAGGCCCAGCTGTGACTTTCTACCTTCATGATGGATACCTAGCACAGATTGACCAGTGTCCCTTTCCTGGGCTCTGATTTGGCCCTGGGATATAGGGATTTGTCACCAGGGGTGAGAGGTCCTGTGCCCTCCCAGAAGGACCTAAAGGCACAGAAGCGTAAAAAGAAGACTTAGAAACTTAGACGATGACAGCAGAAAAAGACCATTGGTTCATGCAATCTGCGTATAAACCCTGACAAACCTGAGACCTATTGTCCATACAGGGTTCTGACCCACACTGTCCACCTCCCTTGCTCCCTGCCCTACTGCTACCACCTTGAGCAACCACGGAGCCCTTCACTCTATCCTAGCCGTGACTGAAACCATGATAGTTTTGGCATCCGCCACATCAGCTGGCAGATTGTTCCAAGGCCCCACCACCCATTCTGTAAAATGAAACTTTCTCACTTCCCTCTTGAACCTCCCCCCTCTCAGTTTCCGCTTGTGCTCCCATGTTCTTGATCCGCTACTTATGCTAACTAGTTCCTCACAATTTATCTTGTTCATTCCTTTCGGAACTTGAAGGTCTCTGAGAGGTAGTAACACCTTCTCCTTTTGGCTGTCGGTACCCCTTTCTATACACCCCAGCATCCTGTTTTCCTTATTGTAGGCTTTGTTGCACTGGTTTGATCATTTTATAGAGTCACTGATGATGACCCCATGGTCTCATTCCCCAGAGGTCATGCCCAACTTTACCACCCCACCACCATCCACTACTCTGTCCTTGGGTTTCTTCTTCTTCTTCTTCTTCTTCTTTTTCTTCTCCTTCTCCTTCTCCTTCTTCTTCTTCTCTCTTTTTTTCGAGTTTTCAGGTTGATATATCATTGCAACATCATTCCATGCATTCACACAAGTATCAACAGGATTGGCATACAAGCTATATAGACCGATACGTACTGCATAGGGTGCGGAGTAGGGTGCACTTCAAGGGGCATCTAGCATACAGAAGTAGGCATTAGTATTTTTCCCTTCCTGATAAGAGAAAATAATGGGTGTATATATAGAGCTCCTAGGACTGACCGGCCCGATCCTGCAACCACTCCCATCCCACACTGCTACTATGGGACAAAATTGGTTCTACGGTCAGCGACTGTCCTTGGGTTCTTGTTCCCTATGTACATCACCTTGAACTTTTTTGGCACTGAATTTCAAGTGCCAAACCTTTGACCCCCTCTCTAGCCTTTACACGTCTCTCTGCATCTCTGTAAACCCTCCTCTCTGTCTACCCTGCCACAGAGCTTAGTGTCATCTGCAAAGACACATCTTGCCCTGGATTTCTTCTGCCATGCCGCTGCTGCACATATTGAGAAGGACTAGGCCCAGGACCGATCCTTGTGGCACCCTGTTAACCACAACCCTCTGCTGTCTCCCTTCCAACCAGTTTCTCACCCATCTGTGTTCTCTAGCTTCTTCAGCAACCTTCAGTGAGGCACAGTTTGAAAGCCTTGCTGAAATCGAAGTAGAATAAATCAGCAGTATGGTCCTTATCCACTACCTCATTACCAAATCAAAGAATGCTGTCAGGTTGGTCTCATAAGACCTCCTTGTCGCAAATATGTGCTGTTTACTATCCTGGAGTCTTATTGCCCTCCAGGTAGTTCTCAAGGTTATCTTGGACTAGTGTCTCCATCAGTTTACACAAAACAGAGATAACACTGACATGTCTGTTGTTATTGGGTTGCTCCTTGTCCCCCATTATGAAGTGGGACTATGTCCACTACCCTCCAGTCTTTTGGAACTACCCCCGTCTGAGTTGAGCCACTGAATAGCCCTACCAGGGGTTCAGATAGATCTTCATGGAGGATATCTCCTTCCCTGAACCACACTTTTGGAACTGTAAGCAGTGAGCGTCAGGACCACTCAGAAACTTTTGATAGCCGGGGGCCACCCACAGTGACATACAGCCTCACCACTGACATAACATGGGTGGCCCAGCACTCCTCAGTTCTTTCTCCTGCCGTTGATCATCCTTATCAGACCTGCTGAGAAACAATGAGATGATAGTTGCAATGTGTTTTTTGTTATTTTCATTTGTATATCTTTTTTATAGAGGCTTAAAGTACCTACATCTGCATGCATGGCTCCTGAAAACACAGCCATTGAACGTTTTGGGATGTCGCCTATGGTTGCTGATGCTTGTAACTAGAAAGCCTTTTGCCAGACATTGTTCCTTGAAATGGAAGCATTTCACTTTGTGGGCTGCTTCTCAGAATACGAACCCTTTTACGTGTCCTGTGAATTCTGTTTTAGAGTACTTGCCTTCATTATATGATTCAGGTCTGCAGTATTCCTCTATAAAGGTGCATTTAGAAACCTAGAAATCTGACGGCAGAAAAGGACCCCTTGGCCCATCCAGTCTGCCCATATCCCATCCCCATATGTGCTCTAGACCATACTGTAGGTGGGGTCTCACCATGGACCTGTATAGGGGCATTAACACCTCTCTCTTTCTGCTTGTTATACCCCTCCCTATGCACGCCAGCATTCTGGTTGC
Source organism: Neoceratodus forsteri (assembly GCA_016271365.2). Taxonomy (NCBI): domain Eukaryota; kingdom Metazoa; phylum Chordata; order Ceratodontiformes; family Ceratodontidae; genus Neoceratodus; species Neoceratodus forsteri. The sequence goes on along the minus strand of CM028133.1, from coordinate 184,563,251 downwards.
CTTGCCTACTGGTTTGTTGCACTGGTTTATCTCTTCTAGGTTGTCCAAAATGATAATCCCCAGATCTCTCTCTCCTGTTCTGTTACCATAACTTCTTCACCCCCGCAGTGTGTGAGGAAATGTCCCCCAGTGTGTGAAGAAATGTCTAAGACCAAAGTAAAAGACCAATCAATGCTGTCCGGTGACCATCCACAAACCGGCTTGATGACATTGAGTACGTCACAGTGACATAAGTAGTGGTATCCCTTTTTTGGCACAAGAGTCTGTATGAGGCGCCACCCAAGCAGGGTGGGATGGAAGATCAGGAGAAGTGGAAGGTTGATCCTCTCTCAGTAGATGTTCTTGTTGAGATGCCCAATGGAGTGTATGGAGGCCAGTCTGTCAAAAATGGCAGTCTGTGGATCAAAGCGTGGCAGAGAGACAGTGAAAGTAACGAACATGGTGTCATGGATGGTGCAGTGGTTTTCAGTGTAACGTGGGCCCCTGTTGGGATGGCGTGTGACATAGCCTAGGTTTCTAGCAGTAGACATTGGGATATTAACAGATCTGGACATACACATGTAATACAAGCAGTAGACCTGCAATGTGGACAGTACCATTTAGCAAATCTCCTGTCATGGATAATATCTGGAATACGTCCAGGTTCCAAATCCCGAAAGAGATTATTGGTAGTGGTTATGACATAAGAGCCATAAACAGAGCATAAAAGTTCCCTGGCAATATATTGCTTGTCTTCCTACTTGTTATTCTGGAAGACAAGTTCATTGATTTTATTCTTGGTGTCATTAAAGAGGAACTTCAGTGATGGTCCAAAAAAATTACAGCTTGTCGTTGTATGCAGTACTAGACTTGTAAGGGTGTGTGCATTTGTGATTTTTGGCCAAGGTTTACTCTGCCTTCCATAATTTGGATTTGTTTTTGAGCCCTGCTGCACTTGCCATTGGTGTTTAGCTGCTGGGCTGCTAGCTCCTGGTGACATCATTGTAGGATAAGGGAGTGACTCGCACTGTGCAGTACCATGCAGTTGCAACAGCGTCGCAAGGGAAACCTACCAGTACTTGATATACATACTTTATTCCCCTTCCCCCAAGACACCCTGTTAGCTATGCATTATGCCGAAATCCACATGCCTTGTCAGTGTTTTTTTTTTTTTGTGTGTGTGTGAAATTGACTCTGCCCTACAGTGATGTCAGCAGTACAACCCTAGGTCCACAGAAACACCAGACTTGTTATAGAAGCCCTGGTACACCCTGCAGTTTTTAGCAGGTTAGAATGCAAAAACTAACTGCAGCAGACAGTAATGAAATACAGTTCCAGAACTGATGCAAGAAGGGGTAATTTATGCATGGAAGTCAAAAGGACTGGTGAAGGTCCTCTTTAAAGCTTTTAGCAATGTCATGCATGTTGTACACAGTGTATCACTCTTCCTGACTAAGTAAGCAATAAGACACGATGGGGTATGCGTTGAACATATATTACCGCACGGCTGGGGCGTTGTAAGTCACGAGGCCGACAGGCGAGTGATCAGCCACAGCCGCATGTAATATATGTTCAACTCATACCTCGGAGGGTCTTATTGCGCTTATAAATGGAGAAATTGTACAGAAATTAAAAAACAAGGAAATTCAGTTTTTGCATTCAAATATTGCTTTATTGGACTAGTGTCCATACGCAAGGGGGAAATAGTTCCCTTTCAACTGCAACCTTTATTTTTTTAAAGCATTAATTCAGTAAACTGTGTAAAACCTTTACATTTTTAACAATTAATGATGGAGGAAAAATGAAGCACAAGCGCTAGTCGCACACTGCTGGATTTGTATCATGGTCGCGTAAGCAGCATTTCCTGGGCCGATTTGCCACAGAGCTGATTGAGGACCTGTTGATGACTAGCCACCTGTTGCTGTTGGGGTAAGTAGTATTCTCTGGGTTGATGTTTTTGTTTTGCCACAGACTAGATGGACAAACTGGTTGACTTGCTGTCAAGGGTGAGTGATCAGGATTTCTTGCGCTGATGGCCTCGTTTTTTGGCAGCAGTATTTTGTTTCGTTTTACTTGTGGTTCGGCTGTCGGAGGATTGCTGTTATAGTCAGCAGCTTTTTGACAAGGAATACTGGTTTCCTCTGTTAGTTTCATTTCTAAAGATTTCCTCTATCTCCTCTTCAGTTAAGCTAATATTGAAATTCTCAGACTCGTTGGACATGTGCTTAATGGGATAACAAGATGGCTAACTGAGCCTTTGTGAACATTCTATGTTTGGCATGTTCAGTACTGAACATTCTAATTCAGAGTATTGATTTCTGACTGCCCTTTTTTTTTTTCTATGTGTAATACACATATGACACTGATTTTCTACCCAGTCAGTGAGCTTATATTTTCATGCCCATTTTATAAGCCCGTCTACACCTTGCAATAAAGGGAGTAAAACATAATTTTTCATGCTAGTCTGGAATTTAACTGTTTGGCTTTTAATGGCAGCAAAGTCTGCCCTGTTCCAGATGGACATGCTGGATCCGAAGAGTCCAGATATGGTGCCAGTTGCACCAGTGACATAAGCAGTGGCACGCCTCCTGCGTGATGAGGAAGTTTTCTTATTATTGGGATTAGGTCTAGACCTGAATAATCCTAAATGTTCAGTAGTATGAGGACCAACTACGGGGTCTTGTGTGCGTGTTTGGTATGCAGCAAGACTATCTAGTAACAGTGCTGAAAAACCTTGGTGTTTATTTTTGAACACATACCAAATTCAGCCATATTCCAATATGTGAGATTAAAAATAACAGGAATGTGCATAAATTGCACATTGTTCACAAGTGTACCTGGAAGGGAGGTGGCAGTCAGACCACTAGTTGGGCTAGGTTCTTGTAGGGGACAGTCGGTAAGTTCTGCTTCAGTTGGGGTACTACAGACAGAAACGTAGCTGCTGTGGCCATATAATTGCGAACACAAAAGTCTCTTGCAGAATCTTCTGGGTATTTATCACAAAAGGTGGGACCAATCAAAGCAGTAAGATTGTATAGAGCAGAATGTCTGTAATTGGCTTGGAAAATAGACAGGGTACCATTTGGGGTGATTCTGGTATTCGGCCAGCCTTGGAAAGTGCCTTTGTAAAGGCGGGCAACAGAAAGTGTCTGTCTATGATTGTCAGTTTGCCATTCAGTTTGGAGGGATGATTTGTCAGCTGCCGCAACCATGGTGGTCAGGTAGGTGCTCATACCTTCCTGAACAGTGATTAATTTGTTGAGAACATCTATGCTCACTCCTTCAGGGATGGTGGTGGGTTTGTTTTCTGGGGTCATATGTCTTCCCTCAGGATGATGATGAAGAAGTAGGGAGTCACCTTAGATGTGTGTTGTATAGTTTTCATATCCTTGCCATGGACAAAGGGGAGTGCTCCTAGAAGGAGGATCAAATGCAAGATGGCCATCTCGCGTAGATACCAACCGATAAAGAACCAGGAGTTACCCCGGTAAAACGACAAATAAATAACAACCACCTTACTTCCCGAGTCAGAAAATTTAATTTAAACTGAAATTTACTTCAGAAATGAAAGAAATGTTGGTTCCTTCCCGGTTAGGGGAACCAAAAAGGAACCGAACTACTTACCCAAAAGAAGCTAAATATAACTTATTCTACCTGAATACCAAGGACAGTACTTCAAAATCCAAAATAAATAGTACTTTGTAAAATACTGAGGAGAAAAACAAAGTTTTCAAGCAAATGAAGGAGAGCTCTCCAGAGACATCTTACTGAGGCAAGCGGAGCAAAGAATCTGACGGTTGAAGAGCTGCAACCAGGGACAGTGGTTTGAAAATCGAGCTAGAGAATGATATTCCATCATTTGCATAGGTTCTATTAACCATTTCAGCTCTGGGGCAGTCCTGTGATGAGACCATACTGCATTAGTCAGAATACAGTAAGATTCCTTTGGAAGAAACAAGATTACTATGGTAAGTAATTTTTTCTTCTGGTGTACACCAAGAAGTTTGAGTGTTTCTTGGCATCAACTCACCTGTAAAGCTGGTTCCTTGATCAGAGTCTACCTTAAGAGGTAGGCCCCACCTGGAGAACCGTTGTTCTACCAGGACTCCTACAGTTGCTTTTGCTGTGCATTGTCGAGTGGGAAAAGCCTCAACCCATTTGGAGAATAGGTCAGTGACCACAAGGGCATACTTGTTCCTGTTGGTGGTGGTTAGAGAGCCAATGAAATCAATTTGGATTGCATGCCAGGGACCAGATTGTCTTGGGGGAAGTAATTTAGCATTTCTCTTGGTTGCGGCAGGATTGTTCTGCACAAAAGCTAGACAGTTTTGGATGTAATGTTTGACATCTCTAGTGACGCCAGGCCACTAACCCACAGATTTTAGTCTCTGGACTGTATTTTCCACCCCCTGGTGTTCACCAGTCAGGGTGTCATGGACCTGATGGATGAACTCAGATTGCAGTGATGCAGGAACTATCCACAACCTGTGGTTCAGGTAGTCGGGTTCATACCATATCGGCTTGTTGTCATGTGATAGATGCAGTTTATCTGCATGTCTTTTTTTTTTTTTAACCTTGTATTTGTCCGCCTGACCTGCTTCTTCCCTTCACTCACTCGGACATCCTCAGTGGACCCTCAAACCCCGCCGTGGTCTGCCCCTAGAGTGCCTCTAACACACACACACACACACACACACACACACACACTCCCCTTGAAGATCCCTCGGTATACCCCCCCCCGGGTAGGGGTGGAGAGGGGATGCCCCAAGCTTTACTTTTCCAAACCAGCACTGTGTGCGTGTGTAGATCCGACACAGCAGAGTCTGCCTTGATGAGTGGTCGGAACTCCTAGGGAGGTGTCGTCACCTAGGAGGGATGATGTGTTTTTCCTGTTTCTTTCCCCCCTGACATCGACGTGCAATGAGGGGCTATGAGCTGAGAGGCACGCTGAGACGTACCTCCTGCTCCGCCCCTCTGCCGACTGTCACCCAATCCCCTTACTGCTTCACCACCTACTGCGCTATCCACCCAGGCTCCCCAGGTGGTAGCATTGCAGCGGGAGCCTGCAGTCACCCTTCCTGGAGAAGGAGAGCTGCCGTCGGGCGCTCTATCCTTCTCCGCCTCGGCGACCCATGCTGGTTCCCGAACCCGGGTCACCGGCATGGTGCAGGGTGTGGTGTCCAGCGCCTCAACCCTCAGTGACATCTGCATGTCTTTTTAAGGGATTGTTTGTCGGCAGTTCTTGCTCAGTTCCTTTGTCTAGAAATCTGAACAGTTCTTTCAGCTGAGGATCAGATTTTTGTGCTGTGGACCAGTCCAGTGGCACAAAAGATTGTTTTCTTCTTTCTTGTGCCAGCTAGTTGTACAGCTGCCAAAGCAACAGGGTGAGCCATATCCACGTCCCCCGAGCACCCTCTTGCAACAGTGTCTGTTCGGTCGTTGAAGACATAGTATGGATCAGATTTCGAGTGGGCCTTCACCTTGTGAATCAACAGCTTGTGTTTAAACTGTTGAATCAAATTGTGAATGTATACAAACAGTGCTTTGTATTTCACAGGAGTGCCATCAGAAGATGTGAAGGAGTTCTTCTTTCAGAATGGTAAGAATTCAGTTAGTGAGCAACAGGCCCAGTTAGAGTCTGTGAAGATGATGGTATCTGTGGTACTGTGTTGTATCAGTGGTACCATGTTGTATCAGTTCAAGAGCACAGGCCACAAGCATATTGAGAAGATGCAACATTGCAGCGCTTGGACGCGTGGGTAGTGTTACCATTAGGGTCCATGATGAGCACTTCAAATCCAGCTATCTCTTCTCCTTGGTTGTACAAGGCAGAGCCATCAGTAAAGACATGACATAGGGAAGTGTCAGCAAGGAGTTGTGGAGTAGCAGGAAGAAACAATCCAGGGTCAGGCAAATCAGGAGACTGGAGTGAACAATCATGCAGGTCTCCTTAGTACAGAAGACCATGGGCTGGAATTGAGGGCATTTTGGCAGTGTGGATCTGTATGTCACAGTCCTGGAGAAGGAGAGACCAGTGAGTCGGTCTGGTATTAGACACTGAGCCACTCTTCACGCTAACAGCAAAAATTTTGTGGGTGTGTGATTGGTGTGCAAAATGATGGGTGACTACTTAGTGATGTACAGAAAGTGCTTAACAGCCCAGTAGGTAGCCAGAAGGTGTCTTTCACAAAGACTGTACTTCTGCTCCACTGGGGACAGCATCTGGGAAGCATAGGCAATAGGTCTTAGAATGCCATTAATCTTTTGAACAAGCACTGCAGATTCCAGATGGAAGGGTTCAGCTCAACTGGGGTTAACCAGTGCTGGAGCAGAGGCCAGAGCCTGTTTCAGCAGGGTCATAGCGTTGATGTGAATGAGACCGCAAGTCCAGAGGACACTCTTTTTCAGAAGCTCATACAGAGGGGTGGCCTTTTGTGCAAAGTCACAAATGAAATTCTTGGAATAGTTGACCATTCCCAGGAAATGTCTTGAGTGTTGCCACGCTAGTAGGAAGTGGCAAATCCTTTAGGCCCTGGATCTTCCAGGCTGTGCTTCTGCCTTGTTCTGTGATACGCAGACCAAGGAAGATGACCTCTTTCTGGCACAATTCTGCTTTTGCAGGGTTGCACTTGAGGCCTGCTCTCTGTAAGAGGGTCAGTAACTCATAAGTGAGATCAAAGTGTTGCTCCTTAGTGACGGTTGCCAGGAGTAAGTCATCCACGTACTGCAGATAGCATTGTGGAGCAGAGAAAACCCTGCAAGGCGTCCATCGTGTGTAGATGATGGAAGTGGGAGGGGCTGTTGTGAAAGTCCTGCGGTAGGCAGGTCCAAGTGTACTGACGACCCTCAAAGGTGAAAGCAAAGTTGTACTGGCTTTTCTGAGCAAGTGGCAGTGACCAAAACCCATTGGAGATGTCAAGGGCACTGAACCACTTACTATGGTGTTAGCAGTTTGAGCACATCTGATGCTGAGGCTACTGTAGGAGAGCAGCTAGGAGTGGCTTGATTGAATCTCCTATAGTCAATGGTGAGTCTCCAAGAGTTGTGCTTCTTAACTGGCCAGATGGGCGAGTTGGCGGTCAAGACACAAGGCTTGATCACACCTTGCTGGAACAGGGGTCAAAACTTGCACCGGCCCACTAGCCAAGTGCTGGTAGATTTTGTATTGAGCTAGTAAGATTGTCATTTAATTAGCCCTGTGGGCTTGTACTGGAGAAGGCAACATTTCAGTATGTACACCAACTGGGCCAGTGGAAATGTCTGTGGGGCCAGTGGATTTCCCCAGTCACTGCCCCTATTGGCTGCAAAACTTAATTTTGACCCCTGGAAGTGATTGAATAGTTTCTCTTGAGTGATGGTAAGACCTCTGGAGGAAAAGGATATTGCCTTTGCCTGTCATGTTCAGGGCCTGGAACTTCGATGATGGTTTTCATTCTCCCACAATCGTGTGTGTGTGTGTGTGTGTGTGTGTGTGTGTGTGTGTGCCAAAAACATCAAGGTGCTTCTGCAGAATGGGTAACAGTTCTTTGAAGAATTCATGTTTCTGGAATAGGGCTATGACATCATATTCCTTGTCAATGACAACAGTGGCGGCAATCACGTGGGAATCAGGAATCATGACTGTATGGTATTGTCCTCTGATTTCAATCAAGAGCTGACTGGCAAAGTCTACTACACAACTGTGTAGTGCTAGGAAGTCCGTTCCTAGGATGCTGGGGTGATGACATAATACCATGAGGTCAAAAGTGTGATTCATGTTGAGAGTACCCAACACCGCGGAGAGTACAGTAGAACGGTAGGTAGACGGATCTAGTGCCATCCACGCCTTGTGCACTGGTCCTCCATCCAGTGGACCAAGAGGAATTAGCTTGATCCTCATCATGTAGTACAGACATAGCCGTGCCTGTATCTAGCAATACAATTTGGCAGCCTCGAACAATGGCATGAGTGCAAGGCCTTCTGTTTGTCAATAGTAATATTGTTCACAATACAGACTGGGGCCTGTAATTGTTAATCCCAACTAGTACTGGCGTCTTCAGGTGGTTCCTGAAAACGCATGCCAGCGGGATCTCGCCTGGCATCTTCCAGGTCCTGCATAGGATACAAGGAAGTCTGGGTACTAGTAGTAGCTGCAGTGGACAAGGCCTCTGGATTTGGGCCTGCTACAGCCTGGCCAGCGGAGGTTCCTGTATCTCCTTGGCCTAGTAGGGACTGGGTTACCGGAGCTAATGCTGCAATGGTCTGCCTTCGGATGGCCTCAGCCACTAATTGGACCTTCCCAAGGAGTATGCAGAAATTATTATTTTCTGCCACTACATCACGATAAGAAGGGCCTTGTCGATAATTGTGATTGCTCTTGTTGTCATTCTAATCGGAATTAGGGTTATTCCAATTTCTTTGTTCCTATTTCTGTTGTGGGTCCCCCCACCCCATCTTGTAGATCTGTTTGTCATTAGAGGACGTGGCCTTGTTGTCCTGGGCCTTGCCCTCCAATGTATAGTGGGTTGTGGGCTTCCCGGTAGATTGTACCGCGGCCACCTTGGCTTTTGAGCCAGAAATCAAATCTCTGAGGTAGAGCTGATAGACACGCTCTATCCTTCTGAGAATGTCCACAGATATATTGGATCTTACTTCGAGATACAGCTCTTGCAGCAGGTAACACCATTAGGACTGAAGCCGGCAGGCGTCGGGACCCCACGGAATTCTTCTAGCTAGCCATCTTCAGCGGGGACCGCCACCGACGTTGGTCCCGCCTCCGACATCAGGTGTAGTACATAAGGGGGCGGTCCCGCCAGATTCCCCAGTCCTTCCCCGGGCTCTGCATGTCCTCACCCTTCGGATAGTTTCTAAGCTGCCGCTGTGATGCACAGTCAAGTTCTTCTCTGGAAAACACTATTTTCTATGGCTAAGTTGCTGTCTGATGTCCTCTCCAACCTCCGCTGAAGGCCATCCCTCGAAGTGCGCCTGTGGGAAGCAAATCCCGTTCAAGGATCCGCATTCGGCCTGCGTCCGGTGCCTAGGCCCAGACCATGACACCCGGTCCTGCAATTTCTGCCAGGGGTTCAACAGCCGGACCCGGATCCGTCACCAGAAGGCTCTGCAGGCGTTCCTGCTCGAGGAGAAGATTAAGGCCATGGACACCTCCAAGGAGGATTCAGCAGAAAAGGCCCGGAAACACTCTGAGAAGCACAGGGAGAGGGTTCCTTCCAAGTCCCCGTCTAGGGCCTCTGACTCCCTTAGTTCCGGCTCCCGGTCCGACCGTTCGCCCACCCGGGCCCATTCTCAGCCTCCCCCCGCTGCGGTGAAGAAACCTTCGGGCTCCTCTTCCTCTTCACAGGCCAAGACCTCCAGGCCCTCTTCGTCGTCTTCCTCCAAAGCCCTGGTTAGGTCTGGGGGACCGTCACCATCATCACAAGTCAGGTTCCTGCCATTCCGAACCCGATGTCAGGTCTGTCTCCTTGCCTCCTCCTCCCCAGAGAAAGACCAAGGAGCTCACCTCTCTGAAGAAGCCGTTGGACCTGATGTCAGCCCGTCCGACGTCGGCCACCCATCACAGGTCCCAGGAGCCGTCGACCGCCAGATGCCCGTCGCCGGTCAGGCCTTCGCCCTCTCGGTTGTCAGCAGGAGGGCCGACGTCCGTACCCGTACGTGTAGAGAAGAGTACCCCGACGCCTCCTACTGACGTCGGTCAGGAGACCATCACAGAGGAGGAGCTGACGCAGCCCGAGGACCAGACGGGCGAACCCGGTCCTGTCACGCCTCCCAGGGAGCCCTCTCCACAACCTGAGGAGCAGACGCCGGAACCCGACGACCGGCCACCGGTGCCTGGTCCGTCGCTGGGCCTTTCCCTTTCAGAGGTTAAGGAGCTCTTTTCTCACTGGTGGGATACCATCAAAAGGGATATGGTTCGCACACCGCCTCCTCTTCCTCCTCCTCCACCACCTGCAGCCCCTCCGGCTCCTGCGCCCCCTTCCCCATCCGGGGCTGCAGGCTGAGTACCTCTCCCCCAGGAGCCTACGGACCCTCCAAGGGGGAGACCTGATAAAAGGAGACCTCCGTCTAGATCTTCTTCAGGGTCACCCAGTCCTAAGAGACCCAGAAGACGCGGTCGTTCGCCTTCGGCAGAGGTTACGGGATCGGAGTTCTCAACAGGATCCAGATCCTCCCTCGCCTCTTCACATCCCCTCTCCGGACCCACGTGAGCTTCCTAGATCTCCTCCGGATGACCCATCGTTCTCCGAAATCATGAGACATATCCAAGAGAACATGGGATGGGATGCGGAAGAATTAGACCCCGAGAGACTACGCCTTGCTAGGTATCTTCGGCAGAAGGATCCCAAGCCTATGGTGGTACCACCCTTGGTGGACACTTTTGTGGACGTCACCAAGGCAGCGTGGAAGCGTCCACACTCTCTTCCGGCGATGCTGAAGAAAAGCTGACCGCCTGTACAAGGCCCCTAAGGAGGACCAGTACTTGGCTCAACATCCTCTGGCCGACTCTCTGGTCATAACAGCCTCTCATGACCGGTCCCAGAGACCGCAACATTTGAGCACCCTGCCACCGGACCCGGAGTCCAAACAGCTGGACGCTATGGGCAGGCGCACGTATGCTTCCGCTACTTGCGCAATCAGGTCCCTGAACTACTTGACCCACATGGTACAGTTCCAAAATGCCTTGTGGGAACAGGGACTGGATCTGGCAGAGAAATTGCCAGAAGGTGAGCAGAAGGAGGAGATGTTACAGCTCCTCCGTACGGGTTCGGAGGTGGGAACCCAGGTGCTGCGAGCCGCGTACGATTCCGCGGACTCCTCGGCCAGAGCGGCAGCTTCAGGCGTATGCCTCCGGAGGCACTCATGGCTCTGTGTCTCCGGATTTACCCTGGACGTCCAGAAAAACATCATGGACGCCTCTTTCGAAGGAGAAGTTCTCTTTGGTGCACCTTCTGAGAAGGTTCTCACCAAGCTCCAAGAGGCCGGGAAGGTGGTGAGGTCGGTCCAGGCAATGTACCGACCGAGGCTTAGTTCCTTTCGTAGGAACCAAAGCCGTTTTCGTGGACGGACACAGAGACAACAGTCCCGCACTGGTCCACAGCAGAGGGGCTCCGGTTCCCGCAGAGCCCAGGGAAGACAGCCCGCGGGCCGAGGTCAGCGTCCAGCTAAACTGGCTCAGCCCGCGGGCCCCTCTGCCGCCACAGCCTGACTCCTTCCCGGCCCCCGCCCCTCAGGATCAACGGGATATCAAGGTCGGGGGTCGTATTGCGAATTTCCTGCCAGGATGGCAGTCCATAACCACCGACAGGTGGGTTCTTCAGTTGGTCGAAAAAGGCCACTTTATAGAATTCGCAGACAAGCCACCCTCGAGGCCTCCTCTGCTCTCCGTTACCGGGTCAGCACAAATTGCTTATCAGGCAATAAATACTGCGCTCCTGCAAAAGGAAGCGGTAGAGTATGTTCCAGAGAACCAGAGAGCGTACGGATACTATTCCCACTTCTTTCTGGTTCCGAAGAAAACAGGGGACCTCCGTCCAATCCTGGACCTCAGCGACCTCAATATGTCGGTCGCCTACAAACGATTTCGCTTGGTGACCCTGCAGGGTCTTATTCCCATGCTAAAGAACGACGCTGCCTTAGCGTCCCTGGACATGCAGGACGCGTACCTGCATATAACTGTAGCTCAAGCGCACAGGAGGTTCCTGCGCTTAGTTTCTTGGCCACCACTTCCAGTTCTGAGCTCTCCCGTTCGGACTGTCATCGGCCCCCAGGGTCTTTACCAAATGTATGGCAGACGTGGCAGCGTCTCTAAGGAGACAGGGCCACTATGTGTTTCCGTACGTGGACGAATGGCTTCTCATGGCCGCCTCCAGAGAGGCGTTGTTGATGGCTATCCAGAGCACCCAGACTCTGTTTTGGTCTCTGGGCATCATAATCAATTTCGAAAAGTCTCTCCTTGTACCGTTGCAGAAGCCGCAGTTCATAAGCGCAGTCCTGGACACCGTTCAGGAGAGAGCATTTCTTTCAGACGACAGAGCGGAACGCATCAGATCCCTTATCGGGGATCTCTCGGCGAAGAAGACTGTCCCTGCCAGGCTGGTCCTTCGTCTGCTCGGACACATGGCTGCGGCCATTCCGACCATCCCTTTGGCAAGGCTCCACATGCGGGTAACTCAGTGGATGCTCAAGGTGCAGTGGGACCAAAGGCAAGACCACATGCAGCATCCAGTCAGGATCACGAACGCCGTGATTCGAGATTGGCAATGGTAGCTAGACCCAGGGACACTTTCTGCAGGTGTCCCGTTTACAGCGCCGTCCCCGGAGGTAATCCTCTCCACAGATGCCTCAGGGCTGGGGTGGGGAGCACACCTGAACGGGGTGAGGTCCCAGGGAACGTGGACCCCTCAAGAAGCTCATCTCCACATCAACATTCTGGAGATGAGGGCGGTCCTTTACGCCCTGCAGGCCTTTCAGTCAGAGATCCCACCAAGTACTCTCTTACTCCAAACAGACAATACGGCAGTGATGTATTACCTCAACAAACAAGGAGGCGCACACTCTTACCCCCTTTGCAGGGAAGCGATGAGTGTGTGGGATTGGGTAATTCGACACGGCGAGCCTGATTGCAGTTCACGTTCCCGGAGTGGACAATACAATCGCAGACGGCCTGAGTCGTTCCCAGGCCAGAGTCCACGAGTGGGAACTTCTTCAAGGGGTAGCAGAGGATCTGTTTCTTTGATGGGCACTCCAGAACTGGACTTATTTGCTTCCCCATCCAACGCAAAACTGCCCAATTTTTGCTCGCTAGATCCAGGGCCTGGTGTTTTCTGGCAAGATGCGTTGTCCCTCTCCTGGGCGGACAGATTCCTCTACGCTTTCCCTCCCTTCCCGTTGATCCAGAGAGTTCTTCTCAAACTACTCAGGGAGCATGCAACAATGATCCTGGTAGCCCCATTCTGGCCCAGACAGATCTGGTTCCCCTTGCTAACGCAGCTGTCCCGGGAACCTCCAGTTCCGTTGCCTTTCAGCTCCCATCTCTTGTCTCAGGAGGAAGGTTCTAGTCCACCGGACTTACGCTACTGAACCTGCATGCTTGGCTCCTAGAGACATAGCCATTTGCGACACAGGGTCTCAGAGAGGTAGCGAAGTCCTTTCGCGGCCAGAAAGCCGGCAACGATAGACGTACGCCATGAAATGGCGCTGTTTTTTGTCTGTGGTCGCAAGCACGCGGCCTTTCCCCTTTAGGTTGTCCGGTGAAAGCGGTGTTAGAATACCTGCTCTCCCTTTTCCATTCGGGTCTCGCCTACTCCTCTATTAAGGTGCACCTCTGCGCTATTTCTGCTTACCACTTCCTGGTGGGACAGCGCACAGTAGCGCAACTTGACGCCTCTCGAGATTTTCTGAGAGGGGTGTTACACCTTAGGCCACCCATTAAGGACCCTGTTCCTCCATGGGATTTACTCTTTGTCCTGGAACAACTCACGCTCCCCCCTTTTGAACCTGCTGCGGATTGCAAGCTGCGTTTCCTGTCATGGAAAATGTTATTTTTAGTTGCTGTTACGTCAGCAAGGAGAATTTCCGAGCTTCATGCTCTCATGTGTAAGGAGTCTTATTTGATTTTCCACCAGGACAGAGTGTCCCTGAGGACGAATCCTAAGTTCTTGCCTAAGGTGGTCTCTGCACTCACTCTCAATCAGGACATTGACCTGCCTGTATATTTCCCTAAATATGCTAATAGAGGAGAAGCGCTGCTCCACACCCTGGGTGTTCACCGCTGTCTTGGGTATTATCTGAACAGGACTAAACAGCTTCGCAAGTCGGAGCAACTTTTCATTTCCTTCGCTGACAGGATGATGGGCTAACCAGTATCGAAGCAGTCCCTTTCTCGCTGGCTTGTCCAGTGTATATCATACTGCTATGATACAAAGCAGAAACCCTTCCCGGGTACAGTCCGGGGCCATTCCACTAGAGGGGTGGCTACCTCCTTTGCAGCACTTCGTAACGTCTCCTCCTCTGCCATCTGTGCTGCAGCCACTTGGAGCTCTGTGCATACTTTTATCAGGCATTATAGCCTGGACATTGCTTCACGGCGAAGAGCCGGTTTCGGCCTGGCCGTGCTACAGGGTCTCCTGTCCTAGAGTCAGGACTTGGTATGGACTTTCCTAGTTTCCTCCTCCCAGAATGCTTACAAGCGTTATTGCTTGGAAATCAGTCCTAATGGTGTTACCTGCTGCAAGAGCTGTATCTCGAAGTAAGATAGTACAGTTACGTAAGAACTTACCGTAACAGTAGATCTTCGAGAACAGCTCTTGCAGCGTCTACTTCCACCACCTTCCCCTTGAGGAGGCATGGCTTTCCGAGCCTTCGGCAGGGGTTTACGCCCTTTTACCTTCTGATGGTAGATCCTCGGTCTCCCCTTCTGATATCGTCCTGCGGCCGAAAGTCTCTGGCAGGAGAACTGGGGAATCTGGCGGGACCGCCCCCTTATGTACTACGCCTGACGTCGGAGGCGGGACCGACGTCGGGGGCGGTCCCCGCTGAAGATAGCTAGTTAGAAGAATTCCGTGGGGTCCTGACGCCTGCCGGCTTCAGTCCTAATGGTGTTACCTGCTGCAAGAGCTGTTCTTGAAGATCTACTGTTACGGTAAGTTCTTACGTAACTGTACTTTCTGGGGTAAACAGCAGGCTCAACCATGTCACGCCCGGCCAGAATCCTGTTCTGAATGAACATGGTCTTGTATTCAGTTTGGTTTCTGTCCACCATCTCTTGTGATAGCACCTTGCCAGTACAGTAGGCCAACCATAACCTCTGATGGTATGATGTTGGACTTTCCTTGGCATACTGTTTAACAGGATGGGCCAACATGATGCCAACCACACCTGAGGAGTGTGCGGCAACGAGTTCGGCAGCAACGTCATCAAAAGTCTTATCCATGGCTTGGCGGACATCCTCTGAGAGTTTTGCCCAGAGGCCGGGGTCTACGGTCTGCTGGAGGATCTGTACTTGGTAGCCTGCTGGTAGACTGAGCATCTCACTTTTGGAACAAACCTTTTCCAAATGACAACTGAGATTGTCATGGGGGGGGGTCATGTGGCCTATGCTGTCAGCGATCTGCTGTACAGAGTGAGCTGCCTGAAGGGGACTAATCTGCATTACGGGACGCTGATCAGGAAAAGGGTTGTGGGATTGTGCTCAGCGAAGGGCAGCCTCTGCTGTGGCATCAGCCACAGATTGGACAAGCGACTGCTGAGTAGCGGCTTCCTTCATCTAGTTTTCCATATGTTCTCAGAAGACCTGTCTCTGCTCCTTAGTCATCTGTGTCCTAGTGAGGGCAGTCTCGATCATCTGATCAATCTCTGTTCTGTTCTTCTTTTTCAGGATGGCAATTGGAGGGGCTAGGCCTCGACCCCCTCCCCCTATCATGGGGGTTGCCATCTTGGCATCGCACATGATAATTGTCATATTTCTCATGACATAGGGTCGCAGTGGAACAGCGCAGGGTGCCGCCATCTTGTGAATGGTGCTTGGGGGAAGTGCCATATTGAGTGTGTGGCTGGGCGTCATCTTGGCTGTTGTCGTCACCAGAATCGTCATCTCCAGATGATGTAAGGTTGATGGGTGTGTAGTGAAACCAGCCCATCACTTTGACGTGATCAGCCAACACCTCTTGCTGATGATGCAGTTTTGCCATCGTAACTCTGCACTCTGTGTGACTAACTTTTGCATTGTTCTGACCAACACCTTTTGAAACTTCTTTCTGTAACACTCTGTGCAGCACTCAATTCGCAGTTGTCCCTAAGCTCTTTATCCAGCTCATGACTTACCCATTTCAAGTTGTCTTATAACTCCTTATTCTGCTCTCGCAAAGACTCATTCATCTCGCTCAACAAATCATTCATTTGCAAAACCTGCTTCTTATTCTGTTTCAACCTATCGTAATCCTCTCTCAGCATGCATAGCTCTCAATTATTATTCTGTACAGTACAATGCAAAACAGTCTCGTTCTTACTACACAGGGACTGAAGTTCTTCTTCAAGTCTGTGCTCTTTCCTAAGACATTCAGACGCCTGCAAGACCAACTCTTTCTTAAGAGTTGAGTGTTGCAGTTCGAGGGAACGAAGCCTCACCTCGGAGGCTTCTGTAGCAGCATAGAGAGCCGTTACCAACAGCTCCTTGCTATCACACTCTTTGGCTGTTTGTCTCGCCTCTGAGGTCTGGGTTGAGATCCCCAGTACGTGGTTCTCGGAGTTTTTCGCATCCAGTGCGAAGTCGCTCCAGCCTCCATGGGAAGCAAGAAAGTTAGAGACATTGAGTCTCAGATCTGCGCTGATATTGGACATGACAGAAAAAGGTTGGAAAACCCAAATGGACCCTTCAGTGGTTACCTTGCGGTGTATTGATCCACAGTGGTTGAACCAAACTGATGGGCGTCTGCACTCACGCAATCCTGCAACTCAAAACTGCTGTTGAACAAGGTGAGACGGCATCAACCTTGCCCAGTAAGTGGCCAGACTTTACAAGATGCTACGGAGTGAAAAACATGGGCGAGGTGGTACAGGTGTGTACGTCGTCTTACTGTCCACAAGGGAAATGCCAGCAAACAGTGAATCTTTGCTAGTTTAGACCACCTGCACATAGTCGCCAATAATGTCCGGGTGTGTCAAGCCCATCTCAGGTTCTTGGTGGTTATAAACCAGCAGAAGAAACAGACAAGCGGCATGTGCGATGATAAACTTGTTTATTACACAAAAGCAGACATGTTCCCTAAAAACAGGTCTTACAAATAGACACTGGAGCCAGAGTTTCCCAATACCCCAGGGTATGAAGACTGTCTCAGTGGGAAAGCGTAATGCAGTAACTTGTATATGATAATTGTCATGGTAACTATTACTTTCATAAGTAACTTAGATATACAAAACAAGTCCTATTGGCTAAAAGTTGGGTGGCTTCACAGTATTATCTGTTGATATACAAAATGTGTAAAATCGTCTAAAATGAGAACAAAGACTTGAAAATATATGCGGTGTTACATAAATCCGCATGATGGCAGTGTAGGCTATACCAACTTCCTCCACACCTCTTTGGACTCTGGCTCCTTGGCTGGTGCGGTATTCATTGACCTGTCAAAAGCATTTGACACCGTCTCACATCCTCTCTTGTTAACCACCCTCGACCACCTAGGCTTTGCCACTGGTCCAGTCTTCTGGTGCGCTAGCTACCTCTCGGCCCGCTCTCAATGTGTAAAGGTTAGTGGAACTCTCTCCAGCACCTGCCCAATCCGCTGTGGAGTCCCTCAGGGCTCTATTCTCGGACCCTTACTCTTCTCCCTCTTCCTCAACTCACTACCTAGCGAATGTGCAGGTAAGATCCTACTCTATGCTGATGATGCAGTACTCATTGCCTCTGACAGTAACCCCATTTCGCTCCAGAATTCTCTCCAGCTAGCCTACGATACCGCTGAAACCTGGTTCACTGAGCACCGACTTATAATCAACCTAATGAAAACAAAAACCATGCTCTTTGCCCACCCCCAAAATAAGGCCAGCAATTTTCCTCTAAGCTGTCCCTCCACCCTCAATATATCCCCATCGTGATGTATGGTCCTATAAATACCTTGGAATAATCTTTGACCCCTGCCTCTCTCCTTCCATGGCCATATCTCTGCCCTGACCTCTGCCTCCAACTCGCTGGCTGGGTATTCTTACACGTCTACAAAACTGCCTCCCTCGGACGCCTCCGCCTGGCTGTCACCTCCTCTGTCATATCACTAATCGACACGGCCTTCCTGTCTATGGGCTGCAGATCAGACGGCCCCTGCGCATGTTCGCCTTACACTTAACAAAGCCTGCAGACTTATAACCAGTGCCCTAGACTTACCCACACCTGTCTGCTGCATCATGGCTACCCTACTCGACCTGGATGAGCGGCTCATGTACCAAACCTGCCAACTCACCTTAAAGCCCTCCATGGCCTATCCCCCGGCTTATCTGACTCAATCCATGGCTAATCCAACAGTGAACACTGCAGCTCATGCAAAACAGCACTGGTCATACCAAGAGCTAGGACCTCACAAGGCCAAAGGACTTTCCCTTACAGAGCATCCACCTGGTATAACTCCCTCCCTACCGTTATCTCTGACGCTCCCTCGTTAGCATGCTTTAAACGCAGCCTCAGAAATTATCTGCTCACCTCACGCAGCTGCCGCTGCCCCTAAAAAAAAAAAAAAAAAACCCTCCCCTCTGACAATGCTCACTGAGCTGCACTCCCCCTTCCTACTCGCCACCTCACTTGATCGCTCTACGTCTCTGGCCTTCCCCCTTCTTCTGCTTCCCAGCCCTACTCCTATCCTCCTTTACCCTCCACCCCACTAACCCTTCTAGCCTATTTATACTTCGTATGTATTGGAAACAACTGTAACCTTGACTGACACCTATTTTGTACCTGTATTGCTGTCTATCTGTTGTCTCTTGTACCACTGTCTGTGTCCTCTATGTGATGAGGTACCTTTTGTAAATGAGCCCTTGGCTCAAAGGTTGTTAAACTGATGTTTAAATAAAATAAATAAATAAATAAATACAGTGACTTCTCAGAAAAATATACAGAGAACACAGACATGTATTCTCTGCACACTACTTATGCATTACTAGCAGTGAGCATAATAATATTGGCAATAATCACAGTTGTGCCCCTAGTAACTTACTCTTATACAGTAAGTACCTGTGCTCTATAGGTTAGTAATGATTATACATATAATATAATGTATATTGTCAGCAGTGAACAGTGGGTTGTCAATAAGGGTGAGGGAACCAAGCGTAACACTCCCAAAACACCTGGAGCATCCTAGGATGCAGGGCATACGGACCCATTGCCTTATCTATCCTCAACCTTCAGTTTCTCCCGTACCCTTCCTTCTTCAAATGGGCTAGAGTCCACCCCCTGCCCCTCCCCCTCAACTCAAGTCCCCTGCCCTCCTTTTCCACTGTGAAAACTGAAGAGAAGTATCTATTCAGCAAGTCCGCCTCCTCGAAGTCACCCTCTACCTGAACTCCCGCTTCCCCCTTTAAGACTCACTATCCCGTTTTGATTTCCTCTTCTCGCTGATATACCTATATAATTTGTTATCCCCCTTTTGTCTTCCCTTGCAATCCTCTCCTCTCGATCTGCCTTCACCCTCCTAATTGTTTGTCTTGCCATCCTCAGCTTCTCTCTGTATACCTCTCTTATCCTCCTTCTCCTGTGTTCTTTTATGTGTCCTGAAAGCCTGCTTCCTTTCCCTTATTGCTCTTACCACTTCTCTGTTGAACCAGAGCAACCTTCTCCTTCTTTTCTTTTCGCTTACCTTTCTTATGCAGTGATCAGTGATTCTCAGAATTCCCCCCTGTATTACCCCCCACATTTCTTCTACGTCACCCATTTTCTCCCTGTCCTCCATAACCTCCCTGAAGATCCCCCTCATTCTTTTGAAGTCCGCACACTTGAAGTCCAGTACTCTTGTGGTAGTCTGACTCACTTCCTTCCCCATCCTAAACCTAACAGCCTTGTGGTCACTCGACCCAAAACTCCCACTGAAACCTCAGCTACACTCTTCCCATTTGTTAGGACTGAGTCTAACGTCACCCCACCTCTAGTAGGTTCCCTGACCAACTGGTGAAGGAATGTTCCTTGCAGGTAGTCCATCATCTCCGTACATCTTACTGATGTCACTGACTGGATGCCCCAGTCCACATCAGGGAGGTTAAAGTTCCCCACCAGCAGGAGTTCCCGTTTGCTTGCCATCCTTTGCACCTCCTGCATTAATTCCCTGTCCACTTCCTCCCCCTGTGTAGGAGGCCTGTAGATCATACCTAGGTATATTTTTTTCACCTGACCGCTTGTCCAGCGAGACCCACAGGACCTTCGTCTCCCCTTGTTTTTTCTGCCCTATTGTCGCTTTTATACTGTCCTTCACGTACAGTGCACCCCCCCGCCCTGTCCTTCCTAAAAAGACTATTCCACAGGATAACCACTTCCCAGTCCTGTTGCTCCGTCCACCTGATCTCTGTTATTGCCACCAGGTCCAGTCCCTCGTCCACCATCATGGCCTCCAAGTCAACCATTTTATTGCCCATACTCCTGGTGTCGGTGGACATTCCCCTCCACCAATTTCCCCTCTCCCCTTTTCGTCCACTCCCTACTTCCCCATCCCCTCCTGCGTGGAAGTGCTAGCCGGGCAAGGCCTTTTAGTTGTGTCCCCCTTCCCTTCCCTAGTTTCGTACTCCCTCACTCCTAGTTTAAATCCATTTCCAATACCCTACATAGAAATATAGACGATGACGACAGAAGGGGACCTGTGGTCCATCGAGTCTGCCCAAGCGAGGTATCCTGGGACCTATTGTGCACCGGGTGTTCTGTCCTCCTAGACACCCAGCCGAACCCTTGCCAGTTCCATGTGTTTGTTCCCAATAGTTGTCCCACCTGTGCTTAAAGCTTGATACTGACTTTGCAGGCACCACCTCAGGAGGTAATCTATTCCAAGGTTCCACCACCCTCTCTGAGAACATAGGAAGAAGCCAGCAGGAGGAGGCCATTTGGTCTATCAAGTCTGCTCGTATTGCAGGGTCCACAGCTTGAGCTAATGTCTCTGCCCTCCCACCCCACTCCTCCCATCCTCCCTACCCATGATCCTTACCTTGCCCCTATGCCTATCCCAACCTGTCTTAAAGCTGTCCACTGTCTTCAACAAGATTACCTCTTCCAGCAGCGCATTCCAAGTGTCCACCACCCTCTCTGTGAAGAAGTGCTTCCTGACCTCCCTGTTAAACCTCCCACCCTCCAGCTAAAGACTGTGCACCTTCGTGTTATGGTTGCCACTCAGCTTAAAGAGACTCTCCTTATCAGTAGGGAGGGCTGGGGGTATACTGGGATGTATAGGGAGAGGCATCATCAGCAGAAAACAGGAAGTTGTTATCCCTCTGTACAGACAGTTGGTGAGACCCCATCTGGAGTACTGTGTCCAGTTCTGGAGACCCCATCTCTGCAAGGACATAGACAGGATAGAGGTAGTCTAGAGGAGGGCAACTAAAATGGTGCAGGGTCTGCAAGAGAAGCCGTATGAGGAGAGACTAAAGGAGCTTAATATGTATACCCTTGAGGAAAGAAGGGAGAGGGGGGACATGATAGAAACTTTTAAGTACCTCAGTGGAATCAACAAAGTCCAAGAGGGTAGCATCTTTCAGAAAAAGAGACTTGCAAGAACAAGGGGACACAATTTAAAGATAGAAGGAGGGCACTTCAGGGGCATTGTGAGGAAGTATTATTTCACAGAGAGGGTAGTGGATGCATGGAACAGCCTTCCTGAGGAGGTTGTGGGGTCTAAAAGTGGGGGAGAATTCAAGAATGCATGGGACAGACATAAGGCAATTCTTGTGGGGGGTAGGAAGAAATAGGCTGTTGGTTAACTAGGATCTGCGGCCTATCCTGTAGGTAGGGAAATGGGCAGACTAGATGGGCCTAGCGGTCTTTATCTGCCGTCCAAAGTCTGTGTTTCTATGTTATCAACCTTATTTATCCCTTTCAAGTACTTGAAGGTCCCAATCATGTCGTGGCCCCCTGTCTTCCAGGAGTACATGTTCTGTGCCCTCAGTCTCTCCTCGTATGCTTTACCTTGCTGACCTGCTATCATTTCTGTAGCCTTCCTCTGTAATACTAATACTTTCTGATGTCCCTCTTAAACACTCCACCCTTCAGTTTCCACTTGTGCCCTCTTGTGATAGAATTTACATTCCTGGTAAAAAGCTGTGCTTCTGGCACCTTGTTGATGCCTTTAAGGAACTTGAAAGCATCAGTCATAACCCCTTCTCCCTTCTAGACTTTAGCGAGTACAATTTCAGAGCCCCAAGTCTCTCTTTACAGGTGATTTCCTGAAGGCCATGTATCATTTTTGCTGCCCTTCTCTGGGCCACTTCCAATCTATCAATGTCCTTTCTTAGGTGAGGCCTCCAGAATTGTACACAGTACTCCAGATGAGGCCTCACTAATGACCGGTAAAGTGATAGTATCACCTCCCTGTCCCTGCTGTCTCTCCCCCTGCCAATGCATCCTAACACCCTACTAGCCTTGCTGTAAGCCTTATTGCGCTGACTTTGCTGCTTTTTTTTTTTTGTAACTTTATGTTTATTAGTTTGAAACAAACATACAGTCTGAACACAAGCATTGCATTACCAAAAATATTAAAACCCATGAGGACGCCAGTCCTCTTTGTATACACGAAGTTATGTCCGACAATGCCTTAAGATATGTCATTCTGGAGGGGTATTAGACTTTTTAACATGTAATTTCCAGTTTAGCTGCAATAAAAGCCCATGAGCTGCGTGGTTAACACCTATGTTAACTAAAAAAATTATTTATCCCTACACTTTCCTCCACAAGGGAGGGAAATAAAAAGCTACCACGCTCTTAACAATAATTAAGGCACATCTTGTGCCATTATACAAAAACTTTCCCTCAGAGCCTGCAGAAAAGAGAACTAGTACAGATGCTGTTTTCCTTATACTTTAACAAGTATCCTCCTGGCATATCTTTAGATTTCTTAACATGGGCAAGAAACCTTTGCCATCTAGAACCCCATTAAATTAGGTAAGTAATACCTTATTTCAGCAGTGGGTTTAATGTGGTGTTAAACTTATTCCAGGGAAATCCATAGAATACTAATATCAATTCAGTGTCTCTAGTCCAGAGTTTTGCCCCAAAATAGTACACCAGCCCAACTAACCTTATAAAATTAAGATAAACTTTGAAGTCCCTAGGTTTCATCTTCGTCTTCAGATAAGGAGGCCTCTCTCTCCACTGATCTGGATTTAGGAACTGCATAGCGTTACGCCCATTTAAGAGCTTCAGCCGGATCTGCAAATATGAACACCTTGCCCCGGTGAGTAATTCTGAGCCGAGCAGGGAATATCAAACCATGCTGTATACCTGACTCCCTCAACAAGGCCAGAGTCCCATCAAATCCCTTTCTCCGTTGGTGCATCGTGTAGCCGATATCGGGAAACATCCGAATTTGTTCTCCGTCTTGTAAAAGGCACTTCTTTTGCCTTGCCAATGCCAGAAGATAGTCCCGTGAGCCAACGCCATCAGTTACTGCCACTACTGCACGAGGAGCCTCTGGGTTGTCCGGCCTACCCCTAGGATTTACCCGGTAAGCCTTTTGGAGTCGCTGATCTCTTTCAGTGGCTTCTTCTCCCAGTTGCTGTGACAGCCAGTCTTGGGAGAAATAAAAGCAGGTGATCTCCCTCGCATCCCTCCGGGAGGCCCAGTATCCGTATGTTGGGAGCCCTTGCCTGGTTTTCCAATGTCTCTAGACGTGACTTAAGGTGGGTATTTTTTTTTCTTTTATTATTGTAGTCACTGCACCCATCGCCGCATCCGCCCATCTGGATGCTTCAGCTGAGGTTCCCTGAATCGACTCCATTGTTGCCTCCACTCCTACCACACGATTATTTAAAGCGTCAGACTTGTCTGAGAGACTGCCAACTGATGCCATTATTATATTTAGTTTAGCTCCCAAAGGTTGGAGTGTTTCTTCTGTATTTGTGTCTCCTTGTTCTCCGAGTTGGCCTTGGAAGGACCTCGTGGCATGCTGTCCGGCAGAGGATTTCGGTCGAGCTCACTCACCTGTGCTCTTATCTCTGCGTGGATTTCCCATTTCAGTTCTTGGTTTATTAACCACTATTTTCTTTAGTTTCCTTCTATTTAGATGCCAGGGAAAAGTACTTTTAATCGTTTGTTAACGGCTGTAATGCAGATCTCAAAGGGGAATGCTGCCACATCACTTTCGGGCTCCACAGCACCCCGACTTTGCTGTTGAGCTCGTCCCTAATAATGACTCTCAGATCACATTCCTCAGCAGAGGAGCTCAGCTGGACTCCGTTTAGCCAGTATTCTTCCTTGGGTTTGGCCCTACCCAGGTGCATCACCTTACACTTCTTAGCACTGAAGTTTAATTGTTATATTTGTGACCACCTTTCCAACTTCTTAAGGTCTTCCTGCAGTTGTCTGACTCCCTCTGTACTAACCATTCTTACACTGAGTTTCCTGTTGTCCGCAAACAGGGCCATGTTGCCATTTATACCCTCTCTAATGTCACTAATGAATACATTGAAGAGGACCAGACCCAGGACCAACCCCTGTGGCACCCCACTAGTGACCAGCCTCTTGGTAGATTTCACCCCATTTACTACGACCCTTTGTTTTCTGTCCCTCAGCCAACTCCGTACCCACTTTTCTGTCTGTTCTGCTACCCCAAGGTCTTCTAGCTTTTTAAGAGGAGTCTATGCAGGACTGTGTGAAATGCCTTACTGAAATCAAAGTAAAGTAAGTCCACCGCATGACCCCTGTCCAAGTCCTTGGTCACTTCATCAAAGAACGTAATAGGGTTCATTGGACATGACCTGCCCGTCACAAAGCCATGTTTGTTGTTCTGGAGGTGATTTACTTTGAGGTATTCCACTAGATCTTGCTTGATAAGGACCTCCATAAGTTTACCCACTACTGATGTGAGGCTGACTGGCCTACAATCTTTATATATCCTTGTAATATTCCCCTCGGTGCCCTAGAGCCCCCCTCATTTATTTGCAGTCTATCCTTTGCATGTAGACCCTCACCTGCCCACGTGTCTCTTCCCCCCCCCACTCCCCGATGCAGGTGAAACTGTCTTTCTCGTACCAATCCCTGAGCCAACAATAAAATTCTGCAATATGCTGCTGCCTATTGGAACTGGCACAAGGGACTGGCAAGACTTCTGAGAATGCCAGTGGCTTACCTCTTTCCTGCAGCTCCTGGCCAACTTCCTGAATCTATTTTGAACTTCCTCTACCTCGTTTCCTGCCAGGTCATTTGTCCCTAAGTGTGTGAGGTGTGGCTTGCCCCCCACTTCCCTTATGCCCTCTCTTATCTTTTGCAGTGCCTTTCCTGCCTCCATTCTTGGTTCGCAGAAGACCAACCTCCATTTATAGTCAACCCCTTTTCTTAGCCAGTGTAACCCTTTATAAGAAAGTCCCCGAAGACCATGACCTTGTCCATTTTTTTCTGCCCTAGCGATTGCCCCGGTGCCCCCTGTCTGGTTCCCCCTTCCATACATCCCTTTTTCCCTTTCCCAGACCAGTGCTGCTTCCTTGCTTCCCTTGTTTGTCACTCTGCTCCACCTGTGTCCCCTTCTCGCCACCTCCACTCTGTTGCTCTACATTAATCCCCGCCCTATTTCCTTCTGCATGAGCCCATATTCCTTCTTCTCCACACCCTGCCTCCTGATGCCTCTCTGACTTTTCATTCTCCCTCCACCTGCTCCTCCCTTCCTCCAGTCCTTTACTGTGTCATTCCCTGAGCCCATTTTATCCTCTTTCCCCTCCTGATCCCCCTGGTCCTGCATAGTTGCCAAAAGTGCAAACCTATTTCCTACCTTTTCACCGCCTCCTGTGGAAGCCCAACTGATCCCTGGTGCCGTGACACTGCCCTTTGTTTGTGTCCTTGCACCTCCACCCCCTTCCTCCTTCCCTCCTGCCAACCATTGCCTTCCCTACAGCATGGTCTGTCACTCAGCCTTCCATGCATCCCCTTTGTTCCCCTTCCTCCATTTTCCTTGTCCTAGCCTACAGAGGTGCCAGTGCAGTTTCCTTCTTTCCCCACCTCCGCCCTGCTCTGTCTCGCCACCTCTGTCCTCAGCCAGTTTATTTCTGCCACAAGCAGTCCCAGTTTCATACATATTGGGCTCCTCCCGATTTTCCATAGCATGTCCATAAAGCATTTGGCTGCTGTATCAGCATTTCATGCCTCCTATTGATGGCGTATGGTTGCACACATAGAAGTGTACTGTTTTTTTTTTTTTTTTTTGAGAGGTGTCCTTCATATGAAACCTCCTATCCCTAACCCAGTCCTCCCCATGGGACTTAAATATAATTCTTGAAAAACTGACCTTGTCTACTTTTTAGCCTGCTGTGACTTGTGGCCTACATTTCCTTTCATGGAGAATGTTATTTCTAGGGGTGTGTATATGGTTCACTTAGCCACACTGTGGCAGTTCCATTGGAATGCAGTGATTGGCTGAAACGTCTTTAAGCTAAGCTCCTCCCACCACGTGGGCAGATATATCCCCCTGACTCCGTCCCATGACATTAGATCTTTCTTTCTGTTGGAAGAATAGGTCACCTGCTGTGTGTTCTGCTTAGGATTTTCTCTGTGCCATTGGTGAACCTTTCTTTTCAAAGTTATGTCAGTGTAGTTTGGTCAGTGCAGTTTTGTGGTTCTTTTGACTCCGCCGCTGGACCAGCGATGGAACACAAGAAACTGCAATTTAAAATTCTGTGTTCAGTACCGTCAGAAGATACCGGTCACTGATCTGCATGGCACGTGCATGTACTGCCTGGGTGGGCAATACGACCATGCTTCCTGAGTCTCTTGAGGACAGGAAGCTCCCGCTGGGTTGGCCCTTGGAACAGGATTCAGAGGATCGCCCTAAGGGCTGCAAAAAGGCCTCCGCTGCAGCCAGGTCTGCTGTTCAACTTGCGGCCCTTGAGCTGGATGCTGTTCACACCTGGGGCCAACATTGGCGGGACTTTCACGGACCAGTTCTGTGACATGTGCAGGTCCCTCCAGACCATGGGGGAGAGCCCTGCCTTCAGTGGCTCTAAATCCAGAACCAAATCTTCACACTGCTGTTGCTGGTCGTGGGACAGGAAAAGATTGTGGTTCTCCCTGCCTGTCAACTCACCTGAGCACTTGGTGGTTGTTGAGTGTCCCTCAGCTGAGGGGCTGGTTGGTCAGGTCGAAGGCTCTTCAGCTTTACCGTTGAGCCAGATGGTCTCGACTCTGGTCGACCAAGCCATAAAGATTTTTCTCAGCTCGGTGGACCTGTTGTTGAATGAGGCCGAGGAGTTGGCCTCCCAGACCTCGGTGCTTCCAGTTCTTACTTAGGACGTGGACTGATTGGTGACCTCGGTCGATACTTCCAGGGACCAGCATCCACCCGGGGGCGAGTCTTCTCCCTTGTTGCTAAATGTTAGGTGCGTAATCTACAGCCAACCACAGGAAGACCCCTCTCACTGTTGACTGGGTGGGGGATGGTTGAGGCGTTCCCACCCTCCATCCCGCTCAACTGGGAGGCACTGTCGTTGATGCTCCTCATCATCGTTCTCATCAGGTGAGGAGAGGCAGTGGTGGAAGATGCGACGATGCTATGAGGAATTCCTCTGGCAGCAGTGGGCCATTGCTGGGCAGGGCAGGGCTTGTACCCCCATGGCCTTCGGTCTCCTGGCAGTCACCAGTGGTTGTCCTGCTGGTCCAGGTTACACAGGTGCTCCCCACACCTGCTTCTCTGCTGATTATGGTGGAGCTGCCACCCTGACAGCGGTCAATCAGCACTCCTACCAAGGAGGCTGACCATTTGGCTTCCAACTTGCCAGTCCTGTTGTCAGTAAGGATTTCTGGGAGGTTCATGGCAAACAATGGCCGAGGGACACCTTCGACAAGTGTGCAGATGACTCTGATCCTGAATCCATGGCTTCCTCAGGGACTCCGCTTTTCGACTGAAGCTCGGTTGAAGAGCCTTCCACAGACCATGGGCTGGTGTCCTTCGGTGGCCTGCTCAGACTTCTCTAGGAGCCCTCGTCAGTCCCATTGGAGCCAATCCAGAAGAGGGCTAAGTACCCTCTTGCAGACATTTTGGACTGGAATGAATCCCTGGAGGTTGCCTTCCTGGTGGCCGAGGCCATCTTGGGACCGGCACTGGAGCTCTGGCAGTATCCTGCTCGGCACCCTTGGCCTGCATAGTCTGCAAGTACTCGCTCCCTACAGGCTTCCTTT
Organism: Neoceratodus forsteri; assembly: GCA_016271365.2. Lineage (NCBI taxonomy): Eukaryota > Metazoa > Chordata > Ceratodontiformes > Ceratodontidae > Neoceratodus > Neoceratodus forsteri. The sequence goes on along the minus strand of CM028133.1, from coordinate 184,535,446 downwards.
CATGGTTTTCAGACCACCCTTCGGCTGACGGTCTGGTCACAGATTTGGTGTTCTGTAGGTCGGAACACCAGGGGAACGTGGACAAGCCTCTGGACAAGGAGTCCCATAAGACTGACTATTCTGCAGAAAAGGTATATGCTGTGGCTACTTTGGGTCTCCGTACAGCTGACTATGCTGTCATGATGGCTACATAGATACTGTCAGCAGATAAGGGCCACCAGGCCCATCCAGTCCACCCATTTATGCTACCTGACAAAGTGGCCAGTGACTCTATCTGGTCGTTAGCTATAGCTTTTTCTTCCCATCTCTAATATTCCTTTATTCCTGTCCCATGCACGTTTGAAACCTGCCACCGTATGGGCGGACACCAACTCCTGGGACAGGCTATTCCATGCATCCACCACCCTCTCTGTAAAAAAAAAAAAAAAAAGAACTTCCTGACATTATTCTTTTTGTGGCCACCCATCAGTCTTATGTCATGCCCTCTTGTTCTGGCACTACTTTTAAACTGGAATATGTTGTCCCCTTCCACCTTGTTCATGTCCTTGAGGTATTTGAATGTTTCTGTTGTGTCACCTCTCTCCCTTCTTTGTTCCAACGTGTACAGATTGAAGTCTGACTCTTTCCTTGTAAGGCTTATGATGTAGACCCTTCACCATTTTGGTCGCCCTCCTCTGCACCGTCTATTTAGTCAATGTCCTTACAAAGGTGTGGCCTCCAGAACTGGACACAGTACTCAAGATGAGGCCTCACCAGGGTCCTATGCAGTGGAACTATCACCCCCCCCCCTTTGGCTTGTGATTATGTCACATGGGATCGCTAATTATGATCATTCTTGGGGAATCTTTGATGCCATCCTCCTCCACCTCCTTCCAGAGCAGCGGGTCGCAGTGAAGCTCATCAGAAACCACGGTCAATCATTGGCTAAATAGCAGCTCTAGATAACCATGGACCTGGGTGACTCTTACACCCATGTGGTGGCAGCATCTCCATGCATCGTAGGGCTTGGCTGCATTTGTCCACCTTTACGGCGGACACCCAGCAACCTCTTTGGCCACAGGGTGGAAAGACATCTCACTCGGACTGAGAAGTCCACTGCTATCCTTGATTCTGTGACTTCATTCCAGAAGGACCAGAAAGGAAGTTGAAGAAACAAGCCGATCCTTTCAGTCACAGCCTCCCTGGCAAAAGCCCCAGCGGGGCAGTTTCAGGCCTGACACCGCAAGCAGAACTGTAGGGCACAAGGTTCCAAAAGGGGGAGGGTAGGGGTAGTGGTGTCCATCTGGCAGCAGCCACCAGAACTCCCACAAAAGCTGCCCAGTTGCGGGTTGGGGGGGTGTCATCCCTCCAGGTATCATTTCGCTGACTTCTTTCCCCGTCAGAGCCTGGCTGCATCACTTCTTGCCATACTGGTTCGCTAACACACAGGACAAGTGGGTGTTGGACGTAGAGGGCAGAGAACTGTCTCTAGATTTTGAGGTTCTCCTGCCCTACCGCCTCCACGCACCTAGAGAGTCTGGGGTGTCTCACGACACACTGTCCACCAGGGATCGACAAATCCCATAGCCCGACATCTGGGGCTATCAGTTTCTGGACAGGGACAAGCATTTATTGCATTGCTGGTTGTCTTGGACAACCAGCAAATGAAAGCAATTACCTTTTTTTTTTTTTTTACCTGTATTTCTTGCAGTTTGCCACTAAGGTCCATCCCTCCTACTTCTGCTGCTGGGACTCTGGGTTGGGCATCATGTGATGTGGGTGGTGTCGACAGCAAGGGGTGAAATCAGAGTGGCAGGACCATGAGCGACCAATGAATGCAGGAACCTAATCGGCGTGGCTGCAGCAGTTGGAGTGACAGCACGGCAGCAAATGGCAAGAACTGCATTAAACTCCACCGTGTGTGCTGCATCCAGTCAGGCGGGGCAAGAGCAGACTGGCAGTGATGGCGGGCAGAAAGCTTGGCGAGTTGATGCTTGTGGTAACTGGAGTCGGCAGAGCGAGCGCTGAAGAGAGAGAGAGGGGGGAGCAGCCAGAACGAGAAGCCAGAGCCACAGCAGGCAGGGAGGAGGAGGAGCAGAAAAGAACGATTGGAAAATTAACCTGTTGGCCACGACGGTAAGTTGTGGGTTGTAAGGCTAGGCAGTCATGCGAGGAGAAAGAGGTGCATTGTCACTGTTGAGGAGGGGAAATCAAAGAACATGTGCTGTGGTGCAGTCCTGGAATGTGGGAGAATGGCGCAACACTTTTGTTTCTGTGGCTGTTGTTGGGAGTTCTGCATTAAGTGTGTGTCACCAGCCACTGAAAAATAAATGAAAAAAATTATATTTATATATATACATATATATATAACAAGTGAAAGGGAGGGTAATTGACAGTGGTGAGCTGGGGAGGGGAAGGGCGGGAGCAATGAGCAGGGGCGCTCAAGCAGCTGATCAGCGAGGTTGTCATCAGGCAAGTAGACCTGCCGACTGCCCAATAAATTTGCTCCAAGAAAAGAACAAAGTTAAAAGAAAAAGAACTAAACAGAGAGAAAGTGTATTGGCTGGCCTGGTCAGAGGAGAAAGATGAGAGGGGAAACTAATCTGTACTGTAGTGAAGGTTGTGCTTTTTGTATTGCTGTCACTCTAGAAAAGTAAAGGTACAAAAGAGCAAGAACTGACAATAACAAGACAAAAGCTCCCCAAGGAAATAAAATACAATTTAAAAAAAAAAAAAAAAAAAATCTGTTCTTGTGATCTGCTAGCTAGGAAGGAAACTGTGTCTGGTGTGTTAGGTGAGGGTGGGGCTGCTGGAGCCTGCCACGGGATAAAGCGTAATGTAAATTGTCAGAAGCAGGACCTAACTAATAAAAGTTGCATTTCAGCTGGGCTATCCTGAATAAATAAATAGAGCTATATCTATGAAGTAGTAATAATACAACACCCCACCTTGTACTTTGGTGCTCCATAAGTTTTTTTTTTTTTTTATTTCCTTTGAAATATAGCATTCCGATCACGGACTACCACTTGAAACACTGGGACTACCATTTGTTGCTAGGCCAGTTATCCTGGACTAGCATGTAATTTTGAAATTTGTCGATCCCTGCTGTCCACCCTCAGCGAGGACATGGCTTAGCTGCTTGTGTAAGAGGCAACAGCCTGACCAGTCAGGGTTACATGTCTAGGTACTTCCTGGTCCCAAAATGGATGGGAGCCTGGCACCCTATACTGGATCTACACGATCTCAGTCAGTATGTGTGGAAGCGCAAGTTCTGAATGGCCACTCTGTGCCAGATCATACCATCCTTGGAGCAGAACATGTGATTTTGCTCCTTGGGCCTCCAGAATGCCTTCTTCCACATTCTCGTCCACAAGTCACACTACTGGTACCTTTGTTTCCAAGTGAAAGGGGTCCTATACCAGTTCTGGATCATGCCCTTCGACCTCTCCTCAACTCCAAGGGTCTTCACCAAATGCATGGCAGTAGTGGTGGCCCATCTACAGCGCCTAGAGGTCAGGGTGTACCCCTACCTGAATGACATGACTGATTGTATGTCCACCCAGAGAGGCTGTGGTGAGATCCACAGACCTGACTCTCCAGACAGTTGGGCCTGTTGGTTAACCCACACAATTCGGAACTGGTACCAAAATAGGTAGTGAAGTTCATCGGGGCAGAACTAGACTCCCTGCAGGCCAGGGCCCACCTCCTGGTGGACTGGGCAAAGAATCTTGCCTCTTTTGCTCAGTCATTTCAGGTTGGGCTCTTGTGCCCTGCCCGCGGGATTTCCTACGGCTGCTGGGGTATGACATCCTGCACCAGCATGATTCACTGGGCCCTCTGGCGGATGTGCCAACTTCATTGCGAGCTGGGCCATCAGTGGTCCCAATGCCTAGGTCACTTGGACCAAGCTGGTCACAGTGACCAAGCCGATGTGGGATGCCAACGAGTGGTGGCGGTTGTGGAACATCTGGAGGAAGGAATCCCATTTGTATGTCCAGAGCCGACCATCACGGTGACAACAGACGTGTCTGTGATAGGGTGGAGAGCACAACTGGGAGACCACATGGCCCATGGGGGTTTGGTCACCCCAGGGAGTCCTGTCTCCTCATAAACCTGCTGATGCTCCGAGCAGTGTGCTTGGCTCTGACAGGATTTGAACAGTTAGTCAGGAGTCGGGCTATTCAGGTCCAGACGAACAACACCACAGCCATGTTTTAACTGAACAGACGGCAGCACACACTCCCTTTGTGTCTGGAGGCATTCCACACCTGGGCCCTCTTGTGCATCATGGGCACTGATCTTCTAGCGATTCATGTTGCGGGGGAGAATAATCAACTGGCAGATGCTTTCAGCTACGTAGGAAAGAGGTTGCATGAGAGTGGTCTCTGAATCAGGAGGTGGTGAACCACCTGATCTTACTAAGAGTGGGAGCTCTTGCAACAGGCATTAACCATTAGGACTAAGCTGCCAGGCGCTAGGACCCCACAGAAACCTTCCAGCTAGCAGTCTTCAGTGGGGGACTGCTCCCGACATCTGCCGGCCCCGACATCAAGCCAGTGATATAAAGGTGGTGGTCCTCTGCCCCATCCCAGTTCTTTTCCCGCCGTCTACCCGCAAGCGTTGGCTCTTCAGATGCCAGCTAGCTTCAGTTTGACTGCCAGTTTTGCGTTTACAGCGTTTATTCTTTATTTTCCCTTTAAAATTATCCTTTCTGCATGTCATCTTCTCCTTCTTCATCTGTTTCTTCAACAGAAATGAAAAAATCGAAGTGTGTAGACAGCTGCCGTCAAAAGACGGCCATGAGACCAGCCTATTTTGCCCAGGTCTGGACCACGACACCGCCGAGTGTTCAACTCCCAGACTCTGATCCGCCACCAGAAGGCCCTCAAGGCGCACCTCATCGAGCAGCAGCTTGCCGCCATTCAGGCCCAGCCAGCAGGGAAAAGCCCCTCTTCCTCCTCGAAGACCCACAAGGACAAAAGGAAGGACTCTGGAAAGCATTGACCTAGGGACAAGGATTGAGAAAAGTCCCAGGGCCGCTCCCGCTCCAGGTCCCCGCTGCATAAAAAGTCCTCCTCCAGCGCTGCTTCTCACGGGGGGTCAGACCATTCTTCCAGGCCTACCCTCCCTCCTTGGTGGCAGGCTCCAGTTAAACCCTCCGTTGTTCCCTCGGCATTGGGGGGAGGTATGTTGGGTCGGGGGCTTCGGCCTCTTCCACGGCATCCCTGAAGGTGCAGGCAAAACCTCATGCGTTGTCCTCCACCTCGGGGACTGGGACCGGTCACATACAGGGTGGCGACTCTTCGACTCCCATCCGTTCAGTCCAGACGTCGGTGATGTCCAAAGCCTTGAACCAGTCCCGTCATCAGGGGCTGGCACTGGGGCCCTTTTCAAATGCCCGACACCTTCGTCCCGGTCTGTGGCTGCTTTGCCCCAGACCTCATGGCCTCCTCCTCATCGAAGCCGCTGTCAGCCACAGGGACGCCCGCTGAGACATCGGCCTGGGAGTTACCATCTTCGCTGCCGGCTCGTTCCGCGTCCCCTGTAAAGGTGGCCTCCCCTCAAGGGAGATCTCTGCTGACCGACCACGGACATCAGGCAACCCCTCTTGTCTGGCCGGTCTCCTACTGTTCCACCACCCCGGTCGCCATGACCATGGCTACTCCGACGCCGGGTAAGCGGACACTGGACCCTCAACCCCCAGCTGGTCTGTCTGCCCCACAATTTACTAAAGATGAAATACAGAAACTGTTCTCGTTCTGGTGGAGTTTGGTCAAACAGGACCTGCTCCCACTGAAAGAACCGGTTACGGTGGTACCGGGTCCGGCCCCAGAACCCCTCGGGAAGGGGAATCTGGAACCCAAGCCACGGACTCCACCGCCTAAAGATCGTACACCCAGCCCAGAGGATATCCGCGGCAGACCCCTTCACAGAGGCCGGTGTCACCACAGGTCTTCGCGCTCCTCGAGCTACCGCCATCGTCAGTCCTCTAGCCGACATTGGTCTAAGGGTCGTCAGTCAATTAGCCGTCACTGGTCTTGTGATCGACATCACTCTAGCGCTTCCTCTTCGGTGGACTCTAGTGAGATCTCTGAGTCCTCGGGCTCGGACCTTTCAGAGCATAGGGGTCGCTCTTCTTCACCAGACAACAAGGACACTCCCAGGTCACCCCCTGACAATCCCATGTTCATGGACGTCATGAGGCACATCCAGACCTCCAGTGGATGGGAGACAGAGGACCTGGATCTCAAGCAGTGGAGGCTGGGTAAATACTTGAGGCAAAAGGAGCCAAAGCCTCTAGTGGTCCCTCCTTTGGTGGACACGTTCCAGGACCTAACAAGGCTCACCTGGAAACATCAACCCTCCACCTCTGCCATCTCGAAGAAATCAGGAGACTGTACAGAGCCCCTAGAGAGTAGCCTTTTTTGGGAGAACACCCTACCTGTGGACTCTGTGGTCTTTATGGCAGCTCATGATAGATCAAAGAAGCTGAAACATCTTAGTACACAGCCTCCCGATCAGGAGTCCAGATACATTGACCAGATGGGCAAGAAAGTCTATTCTTCATCTACCTGCTCCATCTGGTCACTTAACTTTCTCACACACATGGTTCAGTACCAGAATGTTTCGTGGGAGAAAGGGATGGAACTAGTCCAGGTCCTTCCAGACTCTGCGAAGAAATCCGAGCTTCTGGATCTTTTGAAATCTGGGTCGGATGTGGGTTCGCGTGTTCTGAACATCTCATATGACTGCAGATACGGCAGTGGTTTCCAGCATTTGCCTTGGGTGCCACTCCTAGCTTAGAATCTCGGGATTCTCCCAGGATCTCCAGTCGGGCATCCTTGACCTCACTTTTAAAGGTTCGATTCTCTTCGGAGACGAGACTGAAAAGCTCATTACTCATCTCCAGGAATTCAGGAAGTCCATTTGGTCCATACAAAAAATGTATAAGGGGGACTAAAACCCATTTAGGAAATGGCCCTTTCAGAAGACTTCAGATCAGGAGCCCCAAAATCAACCTCAGCAGAGGGGAGGCTGTAAAAGAAAGGCAACCTCCCAGACTCCTGGTAGCTCTACCTCTTTCACCACAAAGTCCTCCCAAGCCCCTCTGCCCACGCCCGGATCCACTCAACGACTCCTTGCCCGCCCCCTTCTCCGCGGAGTCGTGGGGGAGCTCATTAGAGACGCTTCTCCTCATCCTAGATGGATGGAGAAGCATAACATCAACCTTTGGGTGTTACAGCTCATAGAGAGAGGTCATACTCTGGAGTTTGTGCAGATGCCTCTGGAAACTCCACCAGTGTCTTCCCATTATCCTCTGTCTCACGTTCCCCAGATCAAAGGGGAAGTTCAGGCCCTCCTTCAAAAATAAGCTAGCCATACCCCCATCTCAGCACAGAAGAGGGTACTATTCACACTTTTTTCTAGTGCCAAAAAAGATGGGATATCTTTGTCCCATCCTGGACTTTGGCTCTCTGAACCAATTTATAGAATATAAGAGGTTCAGAATGGTGATGCTTCCAGGTCTCATCCCTCTTCTACATCGAGGGGACTGGCTCTGCTCCCTAGACATGCAGGACACATACCTGCACATTGTAGTCTTTCCACACCACAGGAGGTTCCTACGCTTCCTCTTTTCAGGGTAGCCACTACTAGTTTCGAGCCCTGCCTTTCGGCCTGTCCTCTGCTCCAAGAGTCTTCACCAAGTACCTTGCAGTGGTGGCTGTGGCTCTATGATGCAGGGGCCACTGTGTCTTTCCCTACCTAGACGAATGGCTTCTGATGACTCCCACAAGGGATCAGCTGGTTTACACTCTCGGAGACACTTTTACACTCTTCCGAGAGTTGGGGATTACCCTGAACCTTCCCAAGTCATCCCCAGAGCCCAGTTCGAGACTCCAGTTAATAGGAGCGGTCCTGGATACCGTTTAGGGCAAGGCCTTCCTACCCTTGGACAGGATCAGTTGCCTTCTGATTAAGGCATGTCTGGTGTCTTTGGCTCCTCAGGTTCCAGCTCAGATCCTCTTGAGACTCCTTGGCCACATGGTGGCAGCCATCACTACAGTTCCCATGGCTCGCCTGCACATGATGGTCCCTCAGTGGACGCTCAGGGTACAGTGGGACCAGTGGTCCGACAACCTCGACCAACCAGTTTAAGTGTCAGACCTAGATCGCAAGACACTTTCCTGGTGGCTCAACCCCTCCAGTCTCTTGGCAGGGGTTAATTTCTGGCAGGAGCCCCCGAGGTGGGTTCTCACCATGGACGCCTCGGGTTTAGGATAGGAATCTCATTTGGAGAACAAGCAGACCCAGGGGGTCTGGTCTCCAGAAGAGCAGTCACTCCATATCAATTTCCTGGAGATGCATACAGTCCTGAATGCCTTGTAGGCCTTTCAAGTGGAAATCCTTCTGGGCCCTCTTTTGATCTAGTCGGACAATATGTCTGTAGTGTTTTACATTAACAAGCAGGGGGGAACTCATCCGTACCCCCCTCCGCAGGAAGGCAATGAGGGTCTGGTACTGGGTGTTGGAACACCGCCTAGAACTCACCACTGTTCATGATCCAGGCATCCAAAACATCTTGGCTGACAGCCTAAGCCGGTCTCGGACCAAGGCTCACGAGTGGGAGCTCCTTCAGTCAGTCGCAGGCCAGCTTTTCTACAGATGGGGCCGTCCAGAGTTAGACGTTTTTGCATCCCCACTCAATGCCAAACTGCCCAAACTTTGCTCGCTAGATTCAGGGCCTGGAGTTTTCTGGCAAGACTCATGTCCCTCTGTTGGACAGGGAGGTTCCTTTATGCTTTCCCTCACTTTCCTCTTCTGCAGAGGGTTCTTCTGAAGCTTCAGGCATAGGGGGTAGAGATGATTCTCATTGTTCCTCTTTGAACTCTGTAGATTTGGTTCCCACCACTGCAACAATTGGCAGTGGAGCCTCCACTTCCTCTGCCTCTCAGTTCACATTTGCTCTCCCAGGATCAGGGTACACTGGTCCATCTGGACCTCAGGTCCCTGCATCTTCATGCATGGCTCCTGCAGACTTAGCTACAGATAGGTATGGGGTTTCTCAGAAGGTGGCAGATGTCCTAGTGGATGTCAGAAAGCCCTCTACTAGATCCACTTATACTATGAAGTGGAAGAGATTTTGCTCCTAGGCTTCCGCACGCCAGCTTAATCCCCATTCCTGCCCTCTGAACTCCGTGCTCGAGTATCTCCTCGCTTCATACGAGCAGGGCCTGAGCTTTTCCTCTATCAAGGTGCATTTATCTGCCATTTCGGCATATCATGCCCCGATAGAGGGAAAAACCGTCACTCAGCTGGACGTGTCCCGCACTTTCCTGCGGGGCATTCTACACTTAAGACCTCTCATCAGAGATACCGTTCCCCCTTGGGATCTCCTTTTTATGTTGGAGAAACTCTCGCTCCCCCATTTGAACCAGCCATGGATTGCTAGCTCCACTGCGGGGCTCTCCTTAGTGGACCTGTTTGCCTCTTAGGAGAATGCCAAACAGAGCACCCCATCACAGTTTGGAACACACGCTGGGATGCATTCTAAGACCCCTGGGCCTTGTGTATGCCTTTCCTTTGATACACAGAGTATTGGTCAATGTCGGCAATGACAAGGTGTAGATGATCCTGATAGCTCTTGACTGGCCAAGGCAGTTCTGGTACCTGGATCTCCTCACCCTCAGTAGCAGGTCTTGGAAGCGACTGCCTCTCCATCCAGACCTACTGACCAGACTCCAGGGGATGATCCTGCACCCGGACCATTGGTCCCTGCACCTCATGGCCTGGTTCCTGAGCGACTGGAGTGCCAGGTCTTGGGTCTTTCCGAGGATGTCCTCCACTTCAGCGAGGCCTCCAGGTCAGCTCGTAGGTGCTATGCCTTTAAATGGAAGACATTTTGCCTTTGGTGCCATCTCTGCTTATTGGGTGCAGGCCAGTGTGCTGATGGTGGCCCAGGAGAAGGTGGATGGGTGCTTTTTCAAGGGCCTCAGCCACTTGCCCCTCTGGTACATGATCCACCTCCACTGTGGTACTTACTCCTGGTCCTGACTGTGTTCATGTATAAGTTTTTTGAGCCGATGCCCAGGTATCAGTTGTCACACCTGTCATGGAAGACTGGCTTCTTGGTGGCAGTTATGTTTGGCAGAAGGACTGGTGAGCTCCAGGCGCTCTTGGTGGATTCTCCCTACCTGGTCTTCCACAGGGACAGAGTTGTCCTTCTCCCCAACCTGAAGATTTTACTTCGAGGAAGGCTCTTGCAGAATGCCACGTCGGTAGGACTAAGCTGCCAGGCACTAGGCCCACATGAAAAACTTTAGCCAGCAGTCTACCATGAGGGAGTGCCCCCCACCATCAGTCAGTTGATGTCAGCGTAGCTGATATAGGAGGGTGGTCCCCCACACCACCTCAGTTCTTTTCTTGCCATCGGCCCGCGCATCTCGGACGCTACAACTGCAGTTGACCGCCATTTGCTGCACTTAACAGACTTATTTATTTTCGTTTTTCTTTAGTGTACAACATCAAATTTTCAGTGTTTTTCCAACGAGTTTGTCTTCTCCACCAGCCTCGTCTTATGACTGCTTCACAAAGTGTGTCTTTGGGAGACAGATCCCTGAAAAGGACGGCCACTCTGTGTGTCTGATCTGCCTAGGCCCCAGCCACGACACTGAAGCCTGCCAGTTCTGCCATAAATTTAACCAGGCCACTTGGAGATGTTGTTTGAAGCAGAAGTTGGTTACAATGGAGAAGGAGCTACAGGCCAGGAGCTCTTCAGCCTTGCCGGCACAGTCCTTCAGGGCTTCCTCATCTTCTCACAAGGAGAAGTCCGGGAAGTATAAGCACTGGGAGAAACGCTGGGAATGGGCCCTGTCAGCTTCTCGGTCGCCCCACAAATCAACTGTGACAGGGTCATCCTCCCGCAGGGGTTCGACTTCTCCAGCCCCACCAGTCCTCTTTTTCTCCAGGCTCCTAGTGGCTTCACTGCCCACCCTTACCTCTATGCCCCTGAAGCTCAGGCCTATATCCTCCATGGGCTGTCAGGTGGCTTGGCTGGTGTCTGTCTGTTGGGCATCAGCTCTACGCTTGTCGCCCCCCCCCCCCACAGCCACGGCCGCTGCCTTCGCCATCTCCGGGGCCGCCGCCTGTCCTGCTAGGCAGCGCCCGCAGCAGGCTACCACCAGCTCTTCCTCCCTGGCGTAGGCTCTGCCTCTTACTCGGGGATCTACATCCCCTCAGGCGCCAGCTTCTTCAGTTGGGCTGGCACTGGCAGACCCTTCACCTGGGTGCTCCAGGCTGTCTCCTGCTGGGCCACTGCCTTTGCTGCCCCAGCCTATGGGCCCGACACCATTGTCACCCCTGCCACAACCTATCCCGCTGTGGACACCTGATGGCCTGTCTCTGGATTGCTGCCCGGTGCCAGGTGGACCTATGCTGGAGTATCCTTTGCTGGCTCCTCAGCCGTCGTACCCCAACCCCCAATGCCTTCTCTTCCATTCCTGCCGGTGTGCAGTATAGCACCTCAGGTGGATTATAATGCTCTCTTTTCAGCATGGTGGTCTTTCATGCAGAAGCAGACCCCTGCCCCTCAGGGCCCGCCTCTGGCTTCCCCCCTTTGCCTTCCCCAGGACCCCAGCCCCGGAATTCAGACTGTGCTGGGCTGAGTGAACTCCGCATGTCAGGGTCCTCAGGGGCCTGACCTGAAGTTGGTTTGGGTTCTAGGGATGAAAGCTGGTTTCAGATGCCGGTCCCAATTAGTGATACATACGGAGGACAACTCTGATTCTTCGGGGTCTTCTTCCTCTCTGGGTGAGTCTTCAGTGGGAGATGACAGGGCTGGGGAGGTGCCAAAGTCCTCCCTGACGATCCATCCTTCATGGATGTCATGCGTCGCATCCAGTCCATTGTGGGCAGAGGGATGGAGGAGCAGGACCTGGAGAGAGACAGTTCGGCCATCTGGCTCCGGCAGCGGGATGCCCTCCCCATCATGGTGCCCCTATGATTTACTTCTATGAAGATGTCACTGAGGCAGCCTGGAATCACCTTTCTACTACCACTCTTCTGCCTAAAAAAGTGGACCGGCTTTACCAAGCCATGGCAGGCAAGCCTTTTCTGGGGAGCCACCCTAAGGTGAATTCAGTGGTGATTAATGTGGCACACGATTGTAGTAAGAAGCCCAAGCACCTCAGTACTCTTTTCCCCCTAGACCGGGAGTCCAGGCAGCTGGATCAGCTTGGCAAGCGTGTTTTTTGTCTCCACTACTTTGACTGTCCAGGCCATCAGTTATCTTGCCCACGTAGTCCAATACCAGAATGTCCTCTGGGATCAAGCCAGGGACTTAGTCCAGACTTTGCCAGAGGATCCCACTAAGTTGCAGCTCGCCTAGCTTATGAAGTCTGGCTCAGATGTTGGCAGTCATATCCTCTAGGCAGCTTACAATACTGTTGACTCCTCTGAAGCGTGGAGCAGCTGCTGGGGTCTGTCTCCAGCGCCATTCTTGGCTCTTGGTTTCCGGTTTTGCCCTGCATGTGCAGGCCAGTATTTTGGATGCTTCCTTCCGGGGATCTGACCTTTTGGGGGGAGATGTCCAGAACATTATTTCTACCCTGCAGGAGTCAGGGTAGGCCCTCAAGTCAGTCCATTTGCTCTGTCACACCCAATCTAGAGCGGGCCATCAGTCCTTTCGCTGGTCCTCCTGCAAGCATGCATGGAGCCAGCCAGACACGGCCCCCTTGCCTGCGCCCACCCCACCTCCTTAGCCGACCCTCCCTCCTCTGGCCAAGGATCAAAAGGGAGGCAGTCGGGTCAGTTCTCCTTCCACCTAGAGGGATGGTGGGGAGTGACCACAGACAACTTGATGCTCCAGATCATAGCTCACGGTCACACTCTGGAGTTCTTGGAGTGGCCACGCGAAAATCCTGTCCAGTCTACCTACCCTCCAGCACACCTGTCTCTGGTTTGGGAGGAGATTCAGGCCGTTCTTCAAAAAAGAGCCATAGAGCCCGTCCCTCAGGCTCATCGGGGAAGGTTTTTTTACTTCCTATTTATGCTCTCCCTGCCCCTGCACACCGCCTCCTCTGGAGTCGCCAAGGCATCTGTCCCCTTCTTCTCTTACTTGGAGCCCGCAAGTGATCCCCCATGGAGCCGTGATTATTCTCTCCCCCCCCCCCCCCCCCCCAGACGGGGACAAGATGGGGCCTGTAAACCCCGAACATTCTGGTTTCATCAACCCCTTAATGGGACAGGCAGGAAGAGTTGTGGGCATCTGTGCCGGGCGCTCAGTCTTCCTGGCATGCAGAGAGCCATTTTTCCGGTGTTCTGAGGCATGATGTGTGCCCAGACATCAAGGCGTATTCGCTGACATCCGTCACGCCCTTCCCCTCACTGTGTGGCTTGGTGCTTGCTGTACCTCCGGCCTCTGCCAGAGGCCAGTTAAGCACCGAGCTTTGTCCTCCCTCCTCCCCGGAGAAGGTGAGGCGGTCCGCGGAGCTCAAGCCTCCCCGGCCCTCCGTCTCCCCGGGCAGATTCCCGAACCCGGGTTGACAGCGTCACGAGCAGTAGTGCCAAGGAGGGGGTTTTACTTCCACTTCTTCCTCATTCCCAGAATGACTGGGGATCTTCAGCTTATTCTGGACCTGAGCCATATGAATCTGTACATCAAGTACAAGCGTTTCAGGATGGTCACCCTCCAGGAACTGGTGCCCTTTTTGCACCAGGGGGACTGACTGTGCTCGCTGGACATGTAGGCTGCTTACCTGAACATCCATATCTTTCCTGCCCATCGTCTCTTCTTCTGCTTCCACTTTCAGGGAGCCCATTTTCAATTCCAGGCCCTCCCCTTTGGCCTTTCCTCGGCCCCCTGAATATTAAAATGCCTGGCAATGGTGGCAGCTGCATTGCAGAGGCAGGGCTTCTGTGTTTTCCCCTACCTGGATGACTGGCTGCTAGCAGCCCCCTTCAGGGACCGTTTAGTTCAGACTCTGGAATACACTTTCTGTCTCTCCCAGGCCCTGGGGATCACTGTAAATTTGCCGAAGTCCTGCCTCTCCCCTTGCCAGCACCTCAATACATAGGGAAGGTCCTGGACACTAGCCAGGGCAAGGCCTTTTTGCCCGAGGACAGGGCGGAGCGACTGACTGAGCAGGCCCGTCTGGTTTCCTCCAGCTGGCAGGTCCTTGCCAGGGTTTTTCTGTGTCTTCTGGGGCATATGGCGGCAGCAGCTGCCACGTTCCCCATGCCCACCTGCATATGCGTGTCCCTCAATGGACCTTGAAGGTCCAGTGGGACCAATGCACGGACAACCTGGATCAATTGGTCCTGGTCTCCAATCCAGTTTGGAGAGTTCTGTCGTGGTGGCTGGATCCAGCCAACCTCCGGTGAGGGGTCTCTTTTCAGCTTCCGACCTCCTGGCAGATTCTCACAACAGATGCATCTGGCCTGGGTTGGTGTGCTCATTTGGCTGACCATCAGACCCAGGGTACCTGGACGGAGGTAGAGCAAAGTCTTCATATCAACGTCCTAGGCTCGAGTTATCTCGAGGTCTCTACCTTTCCTCCTCCCGATGGTGCATGATTGCCATTACTGCTTGGAAATCAGTCCTAATGGTGTAACCTGCTGCAAGAGCTGTATCTCGAAGTAAGATAGTACAGTTATGTAAGAACTTACCGTAACAGTAAATCTTGGAGAACAGCTCTTGCAGCAAGTACTTTCCCTCCCACCATCCCTGCTGGCAGTAGGTCGGAGTCAAGCACCCATCTCATTAGATGGAACATTCCTATTTCCTTGTTTTGCCATCTGATGGCGGATCCTTGGTCTCCCCTTCTGATGTCATCCTGCGGCCGGGAGTCTCTGGTGGGAGAACTGAGGATTATGGGGGGACCGCCTCCTTATGTACTATGCCCGACATCGGGGGTGGGACTGACGTCTGAGGCGGTCCCCACTGAAGACTGCTAGCTAGAAAATTTCCGTGGGGTCCTGGCCTTCAGTCCTAATGGTGTAACCTGCTGCAAGAGCTGTTCTCGAAGATCTACTGTTACGGTAAGTTCTTAAGTAACTGTACTTTCTCTCTCTTTTAAGAAGCTTATTGTTGTAAAGACTTTGGTTTCCTGGAATTTATGGATCCGATGGCTCTGGAGTGTGGAGTGGAATGCAGTAAGGTGATGCAATATGTCAGTATGTTGCTATTGTGACTATGTGCTTAAAAAAAAAAAAAAAAAACGAATGGGACAAAGCTGCTATGTTACGCTGCCTAAGAAGTGATTACTCTTAGATTTCGAGATGTACCTCTATTCTCTGCACATGTAAAATAGTGTATTTATACAAGTTGTTTTCCTACTTGTAAAGGCTTAATCCGCTGACTCTTCAATAAACAAAGTTTAAAAAAAAAAAAATAAATCTTCTGGTCAGTCTCCTGCTGCCATTATTGTTCTTGCCCACTGTGTATTGCTGCCTGTTTTTATGCATTGCTAGGCGTTCTCTGCACTTAATTTATTATCTGTACATAAAATTTGTATAATAATTTTCTTATTTTTGTGTTATGTTGTACCTTATGTTGGTTCAGATGTTTTGTTACTTGTATTGCCTACTGTTTGTCCGATCTTCCCCTCCCTCAGGTCGCACCTGGAAACGAACCTTGGCTCAGTGTGTCTGTCCCGGTAGCCAGTTTTCAAATAAACTCAGTATGGAGATGAGGTACAGGGGGAGGTAGTCAGTTTTTATGTGTGTATTTATTTATTTGAAAATTGGTGATCAGGAGAGGCACACTGAGCCAAGGCTTGTTTCCAGGTGCGACCCAGGAGAAAGGAAAGGGGAAATCACTTGCACACAGATGCAAACCAACCTGATAATGGTAATACACTGTGCCTCTTCCAGTTACTAGTTTTCAAATCAATCAGTGTGCTGTTTACAGAGTTTTAATACCATTTATGTATGTGCACTATTAAGTGTTCTCCTTTAGTTGTTCCACACTTTATATTTTCTGGTTTTATAGGTGTGTATATATACATATATTCTTTTTACTCCTCCTGTCACTGGTTCCTTTGGTCTCTCCTCAGCACTGCCTGAGTGCAACCCACAGTCCTGCTCGGTCTGAGACCTCACACTCCTTACCTCCGACATCATCATGGTTGCTCCACGGCAACAGACTACCTGGCTCTGAGTCCCCTGGGTGAGGGCCTCTGTAACTGCTGCTGGCACTCTGTCTGAAGGATACAGTTGCCGCCAGGGGAACGTAGGACTCTGAGACTGGATGGAAGAGTCTGACTGTGAGCATGGGTGAGTCGGATAGGCAGGCCTTCGCCTACCTGGGTGCCAGGGCTTTTCGTGTTTTTCTTGAATGATGGGCGCACTCCCGCACCCACCTACAGGATGTCCACGGAAGCTCCAATACCCTCTTAATTCAGTCTCCACAACATGCTACTCCCATCTACTGACAGAGATCACCCAAGTTGCGGCAGACTGTATCCCCGGCCCCAGGAGAGGAGAGCAGTCCTACAGACGCTCGATCCTCTCCTGTTTGTGTCGACCCCCAGCGGCCCAAGATCGTTTCCAAACCCGGGTCACCAGCATGGCGTGAGGTGTGGCGTCCTGCGCCTCAGCTGTTAGCGCCACCAGGCCGGCTATAGGTTTATATTTAATCAAACTTTGTACAAATGTATTATTTATTGCGGTTCCTCAGTTTATACTCGTCCGTTGCACTTATGTTCTTCCTGTTTCCCTTCCTCCTGGTTGCATCTGGAAACGAGCTTTGGCTCAGTGTGCCTCTCCCAGTTACCAATTTTCAATAAATATAAGTAAATCAATCAAGCAATCAATAAATCGATAAAAAAATTAAATAAATTGGGAGGGGTATCTCAAGCAGGAGGAGGCAGGTGCTGTTGTCACTAACGCTCGCTTGTGAGACCCCACCTGGAGTATTGTGTCCAGTTATGGAGGCCACACGTCTGAGAGGACAGAGACAGAGACAGTGTGGCAGCAGTCCAGAGGAGAACTGTTAAATGGTGCAGGGGTTGCACCAAAAGCCCTACAAGGAGAGAATGACTTGAGACCTACAAGTATCTTACAAGGGTAAACAGGGTGAAGGAGGGGAGTTTCTTTTAAAGAAAGAAGAGCACCAGTATCGTAGTATGGGAGGGCATATGATGAAACTGAGATGTGGGTGGGGGGGGGTTAAAGAGGGATGTGAGAAAGTACTGCGTTGCTAAAAGAGTGGAAGATGCGTGGAATAGTCTCCCAGTGGAAGTTTTGGAGGTGAAAACAGGAGGATGCTTTTAGTATATGTGGGCTCTGCACAAGGGGATATTAGTAAATATGTGGGGGAGGAGGAAGGGTCATCAGAGACCAGTTATAATCTGTGAACTCAGACTAGGCAGGGACCATCTGAGTAGACGGGGGTGGCAAGAGGTCCTTTTCTGCAGACAGATTCTGTGTTTCTATTATTTTTTGTTTCACATTCAAGTTTGTGTGCCAGACATGTCAAATTTAGGAGAGACGGGAAATATCTGAGGCAAAATCCATGAAGTCCCTGACAAATATGGAACATTGAGAGGTATGGGAACATTTCTGAAGGTCGGCTTCAATAGGGTATTGCTGTTAGCTTTAAAGACATCCTGTTGCTCCCTCTTCTGGGCAGTGGGGGGGGTTACAGCTGTAAAAATCCCATCATGGGGGCTGATGAGGAAAAATAATAAAAAAAAAAAAAAAAAAATGCTGTGCAGACACTGTATATGAAAGGTATAAAGACAAATACTGTCTTGTTCTGTTTCTCTCTAGGCAAGGACAGACAAAACGGAAGATGTCCACACATCCAGAGGGCGACTCCTTGCAGAGTGAGAATCCAGTGGACACCCAGCATACAGAAGTGGACTGTACTGCAGACACATCCACACCCATCAACAGGCCCTCCAATCCAGAACTTCCTTCCAGCAACCTGAGCATCTTGGAACTGCATGGCATGGGTGAAACTGAAGCTGCGGATGGAGTCATGGGGTCAGAGGATTTCCCTGAATCTCTCTTGGAAGTGCCTCATGTGGTGGACTCCATTCTCGGTGCATCAGACTCTGGCTGTGTTCTAAACCAGGCCTCTGTGCGAGAGTGCAGTACTGATAGTGGCAGTGTCTCATCTGTGTTTCCTGTGTCTGACAGTGGGGTTCTTGCTAATGACAGCTGCCAGGAACTGCAGTCCGAGCCAATTCGCCCAGTCTCTCCCTCCATGTATATGTCCCGCCTTCCCCCACCCCCTGGGGCCTACATTCCCAATGAACACAGTTACCACGTTAGGAATGCCCTGCAGTGGAAGCGCAGAGCAGAGACTGCTGTAGAGGCCTTGGAGAAAGTACAGAGGCAGCTGCAGGCATGTAAGCGGCGGGAGCAGAGGCTGCGGTTGAGAATAGCAGCGATGCAGAAAGAGCGGGCACGGGAGAGGCAGGCACAAGCAGCGGACGTGCGGGAGAAGCTGAAGGAACATCTCCAGGTCTTTGAGCTGCAGCTTATCAATGACTTTCAGCAGAAATATGTCGAATTTTTGTCAAAGCCCCCGAACTGCACTGAAGCGGAATGGTGCGGTGAGTTCCTGGCGCTGCCTGTCATGTTGGATGAGCAGACTCTGCAGGCCTTTACTGTCCCAGAGGGCTCTCATGTCAGATGAGTTGGTCTCAGCTGTGCTCAAGAATCCACCATGCAGCTTGGCATGGTTGATGCTTTGTTAAATAAAACAAAGCCTCAGGGACGGAGTGTTAGTCAGGCACAAGTCTAAAAATGAAGTTTGGCAATTTTAGTGACTTGCAGTTCTGGCCATCCAAGGGAGATTTTCTGTCCTCCTGATTGGTCTGTTTTTAGAATATTAGCCTGGTTTTGCTGAAAAACTGAATGCATCCCCAAAGTGGCCACTGATTCTGACACTGCAGATAGACTGCATTCCTGACCACTGGCCCAAGATCAGGTTACTGCCAGCACTGATCTGGGGTGTGCACTGAGAACAGAGCTATTACTTGCATTTAATGCCGCAGTATTTGTTAGTCCATAATAATTTTCATCTTTTTTTTTTTTTTTTTGGTGGTCTATTTTTAGCAAAAATGTATTTCTGACATCCTTGGATTCATAATCAGTATTTTTTAAATTACTACAAATATTTAAAAAAAAAAAAAAAAGGCATTTAGAACTATTTTTGTAATTAATTGCTCAAGACATTAAAGATGACTGCCACTCGCAGTTATTTAAAATCTTTCCTATAGAGGGTACCTTTTGTCTGTAAATAGTGTATTCATACTCTGGCTGTATTATGGTGGTGCTAGTACATGTTTTTTGATACTAAACAGCACTGCATGACATCAAGAAATTTTTTTTTTATGGTAGGCATTGCCAGGAGGCAAGAACCTTTAACAACTTCAAAACTGGTTATCTCTGTTGAGGAATGAAAACAACTGGTATAGTGATGTTTTTGTCAGAAACACATTATTACTAAACAAACAAAAAGAAGCAATATAATGACTGACAACTCTGACCGTCACACCTCCATGGAGAAATATGAGGGTAAAAGAAAAAGTTACTCTGTTGGTGGGATTCGAACTCAAATCTCTTGGTTCACAGTGCTTTGCTCCAACCACAGGGCTACACTGGCTGCAGTTTTTTCATAGCTGTGGGGAGAATGGCTTGTGAGGCAGAAGCGGTGCCCTAGGAGGAGAGCTCAACAGTACGCCTGATCCTGGGTTATTGGTCTGTAAGTTACACAGTCTTGTCTAAAACAACTCAGAGTGCCCATCACATGCACTGCAAAATGTTCATTACAGCTCCCCAAATCTCCAGTAATATGGTGTTGACTCTTAAATTCCATGCTGTATAAAATGTTCATTTAAAGGGGAATGGCACTAAGAGTCGCACGCCCAAATGTGGGGCTTGTCCCAGTTTGCACTTTGCATGTAACAGCTGTTTACTGCAGTATAGTAGATTGTATCAGGTTGATTTTGCTGACTTCCAAGCTGACAGGCTGTAACAAGAAATCCCATAATCCACTGCAGCTGACATCAGAGTAGGGCTGCAGCAGTGGGAGATTAGGTAGCATGCAGTGCATGTTAAGAGTTTTTGTAAGCTCTGATCTTTTGTTTGCTGGTCCCACTCTCGCCCTGAGCTAAGTACACAATTTGAGACAACGATGTTTTTGTCAGAAACGCATTAGTATTGAAAAATAAATGACTAACACAGCTCCAGCCAGAGGACTGTACTTGGCCCTGGGAGAACAGAAGGACCATCAGTCATCTGACTGGAGCTTATAAATGGTCTTAACATGCACTGCAGGCTGTTGAATCTCCAACTGCTGCCTACTGCTCTAATATTGGGTGCAAGGGATTCTGAGGTTTGTAATTACAGAAATTGTTATTCTGGAAGTTTGCAGAATCGGTCAGATTCAGTCTGTTGTACAGCAGTAAACATAGAAGTTGTCAGACATAAAGACCTCTTGGCCCACCTGGTCTGCCCTGTTTTCCCTACCTACAGTGCCACCACAGACCCTACTTGGTCTCCAGTTTGCACCGACCCTTGCCTTACTTCCAAGATCCCCTTTTGTCTATCCCATGTTTTCTTGAATCCTATAACTGCTTTAGCCCCGACTTCAGTGCTATAACTGTTTTAGCCTGGGAGGCTGTTCCGAGCATCCACCTCCCTTTTCATAATGAAATACTTCCTCATATTTCCACTTCTACCCCCACCCCAAGCTTCATAGTGTGGATCCTTGTCCTCGAGCATCTCTTTCTCTGGAAAAAGTTCCCTTCCTGTACCTTGTTTATACTTGTGAGGTATTTGAATATTTCCATCAGATCCCCTTTTCCCTTCTTCTAGGGAGTACATATTTAATTTCTTAAGCCTTTCTTCGTAGGGCTTCTGATTGTAAGTATGAAACAGTAAGTTAAAAAAAAAAAAAAAATAATGTTTTGCACATAAAGTATAAATTGGGACCAGCACTGTTCTCCTTTAACCCCAGACTCCACAATGTGATTGCTTCTGGAAGTTTACATGAGTCAGTCAAACTAGTTGTGCATCTGATCTGACACTGAGCTCCTTATATTGTCTCCAGAATAGTTTTGGGTATCTAGAACACCTCTGTCAGTTGTCTTGGGCCCTTCAGGAGAG
Source organism: Neoceratodus forsteri (assembly GCA_016271365.2). Taxonomy (NCBI): domain Eukaryota; kingdom Metazoa; phylum Chordata; order Ceratodontiformes; family Ceratodontidae; genus Neoceratodus; species Neoceratodus forsteri. Next base: position 184,514,347 of record CM028133.1, on the reverse strand, counting down.
GTGTGTGGATGGGACTGAGGAAGCAGGTTCGGGTGAAGTCTGTACCTTAACATATTGACCTAAACTGGACCTGGAAAAGGAGGCTGAGAGGGGGCATGATATTAGTTTTATGCCTACTGAAGGGTGTGGACCAGGTCACGCAGAGTAATAATAGAAACTGAGAATGTTGCAGACAGAAAGAAGAGACCCATGGTGTATCTTGTCTGTGACTGTCCAGGTTCTACTTGAGCTGCTACAACCTGTCATTTGTCTAGCCTCACCCCTTTATGTCACTAGCAACGCCTCCAGAAAAACACTCCAGATGCTACCACCTCCTGCTTCCTACTGCACAAAAGCTCTCCTGAACCTTCCCTAACATCCAATTTGCCAGGTTGTTCGTCCTTAGGTGGGCCAACATTTCCAGCTCCCCCACCTTCCCCTGACCATTTTCTTCACCCTGGGGATAACTCAGAAGCCACTTCCCTCTGCTTCTAGGGTTACCACCTTTTAAGAAGCCCAAAGTGGGACATTTCTTACTAAAACATGATTTTTCGCAGGACAGTACGTAACCTCGACTAGTACAATAGACTTGTTTTCTCTATACAGTCAGGATTAAGGCTAAGTATTGTAGTTTCTTGGTTGCTTTTATGGTTTCATATCATTTTAATGTATTTTAATTAAGTTGCTATAGTTTTCTACGAGATTTAGAAGAAAGTTAGAAAATATTTTTTCTACTAAAAAGTCAGGACATGCAGTATTTTTCATGTTTTTTTGCAGGACACAGCTGCCCAAATCAGGACTGTCCTGCGAAACTCAGGACAGGTGGTAACCCTATCTGCTTCCTACATGGAGCACAGAACTGTCAAGCATCTTCCCTAACCTCCTGTTTGCCAGGTGGTTCATCCCTATATGAACCAGCCCTTTCTGCTCACCCCTCCCCACCCACACCCCTGACCAGTTTTGCCACTCAGGTGATAACCCTTTCAGCTGTCACGCCCAGGACGCAGCATACCATCCTAACTTAATCCCCTTCCCCCACCCCACCCTCGTGGCAAACACTATCTTCTCAATCTTAGTTAAATTCTGTATCACTGCCACCTTCTTCTAAGCCTCTTAATATGAGAGCCGCATCCCCTGATGGCTAAAGTTGAGTGCTATGAGGTCTGCCACATCCAGAGCACCCCTTGAAAGATGGTTGTTCCACTGCCCTAACTGTTAAGTCCAACCAACCCAATGGCTGTTTCTATCTTACTTGTGTTGCTCCACCATGCTCGGGGTGGGGGAGTTAACCATGTGGTTTCTGCCACCTCAGGGTGCCCTAGGTAGGGGACAGCTGACCATGGTAGTACTCTAACAAGTGAAAATAAAAAAGTACTTGCAAGACATAGATTAAACCCCAAACATTTATTTTTTTGACTTCGCATGAACATACCGGCACTAAGCCCCTGCACTTCGTGTCATGAAAGTGACGCTTTGTCAGAGGGCGTGTATAACACAAACTGACAGGCCTTAATGCTGGTACTTTCATGTGGAGTCCGAAAAAATTTGTGTTTGTGATTTAATCTACCTTTTTTTTTTCTGTTAATTCGGTTTACGCTCTTTCTGCACCCCAGGGCAGGGCATCCTTTAACCCTTTCAGCGCCTTCTCCCACACAAATCGTAAGATAGAGTAATGTATGGGTAACCATACACAATTGCTGTTGCCTGTCTATCTATCGATGAGTTCAGATGACAGCATATAAACCTAGAGAGCAATGCTCGAGAGGTCCATGCTGTCATCTCAGCCCTGAGATGGGAACACATGCCAAATTGCGTTTGATGACCCATTTTTCTACACAGTACGTGTATTTTATTATTTTTTTTTAAAAAAAACACAGGCAACCCAGAATTGTCCCCTCATAAAAACTTGCATTTCTTTATGTGGGGAAGAACTTTGTAAATTTAATCTCTGTCATACAAAGGTTCAGTGCCAAGCTACTATCCTGTGATATTAAGTGTTTCTGTTTGAACAATGCTGATTGAAACGGAAGCATTAATATGGCGGGATCGTCGCACAGCGCTTCAGTGTTCTAAAAAAATTTACAGACTTTTACAAGTTAAAAGGTACGACTTTGGGCATTGGGTGGTTAGTAGTCCGCTAGGTGTGGGGTGAATGAGTAATTTACAATTTTATGACTTTTTGAATTGTGCAGAACTTTTTGGAATGTGCCCAGAAACACTTCAGAAATGTGAACAACAATTTACAATGCGCATAGCAGTTTACAGTGTGCACAAGGATTTTTGAGCAAGCCGATTTTTTTTTTTATGCAGAACAGTTGCTACCCATATACTGTAACACTGTTGCAGTTTACAGTAGCACAGTATGTCAGTTCACCTTTATACCCGTTAGAATCCAACCATGTCATCCAAAGTACACTTCTGCTGACCCCCACAGAATTGTTACCATGTGGGTGCAAGCTGTCTGTGTACCCTAGATAGGGTTCAGTTTAGGAACCCCACACAGAACTGTCTGCAGATATATACTGTTTTGTCCCACCCACATACCCTAGTTACTCTACCGGTTGGCCATCCACTGCAGTACTGTCCCATTGCAGTTCATTATTACTCCAGGGTACCCTAGAAAAGTTTATCCCTCCCTGCACACTCACACTGCTATCATCGACATTTTGGGTGTACTCAGATAGGAATCTGCACAACACACGTTGAATAGCAGCTGGGATTCACTGTGAAGAAGTGCAAAGTCATGCACTTAGGGCACAGGAACCCAGGGGAGGATTACATGATTGGGGGAGTTGCTAGAAACAACACACAAGAAAGGCATCTAGGGGTGATCGTATTGGATTACCTAAAGGTGGCCAAACAATGTGCAAGGCTGTGGGGAGAGCCAGTGGGATGCTAGGGTGCATATGGAGAGGTATCACCAGCAGAAGAAAGGAGGTGTTAATGCCACTGTACAGATCATTGGTATGGCCTCATTTGGAATACTGTGTCCAGTTCTGGAGGATGCATCTCTGAAAGGACATAGATAAGGTACAAAGGCTTCATACGAGGAGAGATTGGAGGAACTTAATATGTGTGCCATAGAAGAGAGGGGAGACAAGATTTTGAGACCTTCAGGTACCTGAAGGGAATAAATTAAGGTACAGTTGGGCATCATATTTCAGATGAAAAGACGCTGTAGAACAAGGGGACATAACATGAGACTGGAAGGGGGTGGACTAACGGGCAACGTGAGAAAGTACTTCTTTACGGAAAGGGTGGTGGAGGCATGGAACAGCCTCCCACCAGAGGTAGTGGGGGCAAAGTTGGTGAGGGAATTCAAGACTGCATGGGATAGATGTGTGGGAAACCCGGCGGTTCAGAAGAGTAGGTGATACCATAGATCAAGTAGGATCTGTGGCAGTTTTTGTAGGTAGGGAAAAAGGAGCAGACTAAATGGGCCTGGCAGTCCTTATCTGCCGACAAATTTGCTTTACCACTGTTGATACCTTGTTAATGTCACCTTGAACTGTACCTTTCAAGTCAACTTTCTGCTATGATGTTTCCTGTATAACCCTGTACCACTACGTAATCACCATGTTGTGCTCTCCCGGGTTGTTCCTGAAAATAGGCATATTACTTGTCTAGTGTACTTACCCGGTAACCAAAAGCTAAATAAATAAATAAAGACTGAACCACCAGATGCTAGGACCACACGGAAAACTTTAGCTAGCAGTGTCTGGTGGGGGACTGCCCACCTGGAGTTACGTGACCAACGTCAGTCCTACACTATGGTGGGTGGTCCCCACGCTCACTCTCCAGTTCTTTTCCAGCGTTGACCTGCGCACGTTAGACCTCGCGGAACATTGCTAAAGTTCGATTGCAATTTTTGATAAGTATATATTTCAGTTTTATTCCTTTTTTCCACAAAACGAGTGTTTTCGCCACTGGATTGCATGTCTTCTCCAACTCCTTTGGAATCTCATCAAAACAAGTGCTCCTGCGGCAAGCAGCTTCCTGAGAAGGACACCCATACTTCATGCCTCAAACCTGACCACGATACCAAGGACTGTGCGGCCTGCCAGAAGTTCAATCAGGCCACACAGCAACACCGGCAGCAGACTGGAAGCACACCTTTTAAAACAAAAATTAGCTTCCATGAAGAAGGAGCTGTAGCAGATCTGGAGTACTTCTTCCTCACCAGCCAATTCGCTTGGCTCCCAGGAGCAGAAGAAGAAGGACAGCTGGCCCGTTGGCGCAGCGGTTGGTGTTTCCACTTGCGACGCCGGCGACCCAGGTTCAGGAACGGACCTGGGTTGCTGGAGGGCCAGGGGGAGATGGATGGAGCATCCTCTGGACTGCTTTCCTTCTCCGAGGGGAGGGGGGGGACGAACGTCCGGTGCACCACGGATCCGTGGCGGAGGCCGGGGGCTCTGCTGTAGCCGGCGTCTGGATGATGGGAGGGGGCGGGACGTCATTGCACATCCTCACCCCCGAGGAAAAAATAACGTCCTTTCAGGGACAGAAAAATTCCCAGCCAAGCGCCTCCGTGATGCCCTCCTCGCCACCTTCATTGTGCTCCCAGGCTGGTTCCCATGAAACCGATGTTCGCGACACGAGTAAGTGCCATGACCCCGCCCTGGGGGGTAAGCCAGGGGGCATGGGAGCGTAGTTCATGTGGGTGCAGGAGGCGGCGGGGGTTGTGCCCAGGGCTGAGTTCGGAGCTAGGCTGGCACAAAAAGCATAATAAAAAATAAAAAAAGACAGAGAAGACTCGGGACCGAGATCAGTCTCCATTCAGGCCGCGGCTTCCTCCATGGACCACAGACGACGAGCGGCCTTCTGCTAGCAAGGATTGTACCCCTCCGGCCAAGCCTGCTGCCCCAGCCATGAAGCAGCCCTTGGTCCCCCCACCTGAGCTGATTACAGTTCAGACAGGCACCTCCGGGGATTCGGAGGCTTCTTCCACTCTTAGGCCCCTTAAAACCCACAGGTCTAAGTCCAGTGGTTCGACTGGTAAGTCTGGTGTCGGGCCCTCAGACGACTGCACAACCCCGGCTGATAAGTCGTGTGTCAGTGCTTCCGACAGATGCCCAGCCATGGCACTTCTGCCAGACCCCGTTTCAAGGTCTGATGGCGGTCTCTTGGACCAGCGCCTGCTGCTGCTTGTGCAGCATCCTCCCCGGGAGGGATCCTCCTCCCAGGGCACTCCTTCTCCACTTCCAGTGGAACTTCCAGCCTCTCCCATACTGTCAGAGCCAGAGGAGGAGCAGCAGCTGCCCTCTGGCCCTCCTGTCAAGCCAGCATCAGTCCACCCGATGCCGGAGGGCCCTAGTGAGCCTCCGGCCCCCACGCCTCTGGTTACTCCTCTTGGGCCTACTTTTCCTCCCGCAGGACTACCATTATACTCTGGCTTGCCAGGCCCCTTTAATGGTCCTTCAGCCCCGCCATTGGGTCCTTCACCAGACTACCTGATGCCTGGTTATCCTACACCGGGTTAGTCCTCCCAAGGTATCAGACTTGGGGTACCCCATCCTGGGGTACCCAACACGGGAACTTATGCTGGGGTAATATTATAGACCAGGGTACCCGACCTGGTTACCCAATGCCGAGTTACCTGTCGGTGTTTCAGCCTCCAACCTCTGCCTCCACCATGCCGCAGGTGGATTACGATGCACTGTTAGAGTCTTGGTTGAGCAGACCCAAGACCTAGCTGGCGCTGGAGCTCGACTGCCATCAGCCAGTTGCAGTCTCCTTTGTCAGAGGAGTTGCTTCCTCCACATTGGTTCACATGGTGGGTGTTTCCACAGTGGGGGGTCGGGGTGTCGGCCAAAGGAGCCTCATAGGGAGGTTCCCTCTTGAAGGGCACTGACTCCAGATAGGAGCCCTGCAATGGATACAGAGTCCGATTCCTCCTCATCCTCTGCGTCAGACTGCCAGTCTCTTATTCTGGAGAACCCCAAGCCCAGAGGGACTCCCAAGTCTCTCCAAAGTACCCTTCCTCAAGGAAATCCACTGGAAAATTCAGGAGGCCAACGGCTGGTGGACGGAGGAACAGGACCCTCAGCACAAAAGACTAGCAGAGCACCTTGATCTTCTAGAGTTGACTCCTCTCCTTATCCCTCCATGGATTGAACCCCACAACAACTTGGCTTCTACGATCTGGTAACAGCTATTGTCGGTAGCTACTGTCTCCAAAAAGGCAGACAGAATGTATCATGCCTCTGAGGGCAAGGACCCACCTCAGCACCCATCCTAAAGCTGATTTAGTGGTCATAAACGCGTCTCATGACTGCTCCACTACCCTGAAATACATGAGTACCTCTCCTTTGGTTATGGAATCTAGACAGTTGGACTAGTACGGGCGTAAGGTTTACTCGTCCTCCACTCTGGCTTTGAGGGCTCTAAACTAGTAGCCCACATGGTCTGTTACCAGAAGGCCTTCTTGGGGCAATAAAAGTCTGAATTTGAAACTTTTCCCGATTCCGATACCAAGGTGAAAATTGAGCAGACTGTCCAGACAGCAGAAATATCCTGCTGCCATACTCTACGAGCCACCTACGATGCTGTTAACACTTTGGCCAGGAGCACCGCAACATTGGTTTGCCTTCACAGGTGTGCTTGGCTGCAAGTTTCTGGGTTTGCCCAGGATGTTCAGTCCTCCATCCTGGATGTCCTTTTCGTGGATCTGTACTGTTTGGCGGGGATGTGCAGGATCTCCTGACTGACCTTTAAGAGAGTGGCAAAGCTCTACGTTTGGTACAATTGATGTACCATCCAGGACTAAAATTGGGCAGTCCTTTTACTGACAACAAAAGCGCCAAGACAAGCCACACTTTACCCGATGTCAGGGCAAATATCGGGCCTCTCGTGCTACTGCCCCCACCCGCTCAGCCAAGTTGCAGCTTCTGGAGCGGGGCTTCCCAAGCCCCCCTCCACCTCTTGACTTGCGACCCGCCTGTTCAGGGGGAGCCATTAGGGGGCAGGTTCTCCCACCACCTGACGGGGTGGGAGGCAGTCACTTTGGACATGTGAGTCTTTCAGCTGGTTGCTCAAAGACACACCCTAGAGTTCATAGTGAGACCCCCAGAGAAACCTCCAGGTCTCTCACTATCTGCAAGATCACATCCCCCTCATCAGAGAGGAGATCAGAGCTCTTCTAAGAAAGTCTGCCATAGAGCCCATTACTCTGAACCAGGCAGGAAGTGGGTATTATTCCCACTTCTTCCTGGTACCCCAGAAGACGTTCAGCCAATACTGGACCTTGGCACGCTCAGTCTGTACGTCGAGTATAAGAGATTCCGCATGTTGACCCTTCCAGGCCTGTTGCCACTCCTCCACCAGGGACACTGGCTCTGCGCACTGGACATGCAGGATGCCTAAGTGCATATCCCTGTCTTTTCGTCCCACCACCGCTTTCTCAGATTTTCCTTCCGAGGGAGCATTTTCAGTTCAAGACCCTCCTCTTTGGACTTTCATTGGCACCCAGGGTGTTTACCAAGTGCCTAGCAGTGGTGGCAGAGGCTTTGCGCTGTCAGGGCTATTTTATGTTTCCATACCTCGACAACTGGCTGCTGTCCATGCCATCGAGGGACAGACTGGAAGATTCCCTGGCAGCTACCCTGGACCTGTTCAGCCAGGTGGGAGTTATGGTGAACTACCCCAATTCTCATCTCCTACCCTCTCAGTGCCCCCAGTTTATTGGGGTGGTGCTGGACACAGTCCAAGGTCACGCCTTCCTCCCTTTGGACAGGGTGGAAATGTTACAGGTGCAGGCCAGATATGTGGCTTCCAGCTGCTGGTCTATGGCCACATCCATTCTTCATCTCCTGGGCCTTATGGCGGCAGCTATCCCCACTGTCCCTTTAGCCAGACTCCACATGTGGATCACGCAGTGGACGTTGCGAGTTCAGTGGGATCAGCAGTCAGACGACCTGTATCACAGGATCCTGGTGTCCAACCCCATGCAGCAGGATCTGCTCTGGTGGCAGAACCTGAATAATCTCTGTGGAAGGGTTCTTTTTCAGACCCCCTCTCTGGTCCACACCCTGACGACTGATGCATCCAGTCAGGGATGGGGTGCTCACTTAGGGGACTGCAGAACACAGGGATCCTGGTCCCAGCGGGAGCTTTCCCCTGCACATCAGTGTGCTGAAGTTGCAGGCAATGCTGTCTGCCCTGCAAGCATTCCAGTTCCTTCTCCTTCCAGGTCCGCTCCTTGTCCAGACGGACAACATGTGCATGGTTTGGTACCCGAACAAACGAGGCACATGGTCGTACCCTTTGTGCAGGGAAGCGATACGCGTGCGGTACTGGGTGGTTCAGCACCACCTTCAGCTGATGGCAGTGCACGTCCCAGGTGTTCAAAACATCCTAGCGGACACTCTCGGCTGCACTCAGGCAAGGGCATACGATGGGAACTGTGGCAGTCGGTGGCCGAGAGCATCATCGGCCTTTGGGGTCATCCGGATTTAGATCTGTTTGCCTCCCCATACAGCACAAAACTAGCCAGTTTTAGGATCGTGGATATGTTCTAGCCACACTTATTGGCATGTCCTTTCCCCTTTAAGATCAGCCGGAAAGTCTTCAAGCTGGCTTCTCCCACCCACCCGGGTGGTATAACCCTTGGCTTCAGCCCATGATGCCAGATCTTCTGTTCCGCTGGAAAATACAGGTTCCCTCCTTCTCGCTCCTGCAATTAGTAGGCCCTGACGCTCCAAACCTCTGTTATACCAATTGAGATTCGTTGAATCTCTCCTATTAACTTTGTTATTGTAACCACGATGGAGGACAAGTCCTCGCCCCGGTGTCCCTGCAGGCAGAAAATGTCTTAGATGGACCCGCATGCATGTGCGTGTACTGCCTGGGTCATGATCATGACACTCAGGCCTGTGACTTGTCATTCTTTTTATCCAAATGTTCTGGATGATGGCCCCGCACGTCTCCAGCTCGGATGTCCGGAAAAATGGCACCCGCTGTCCAATTGAAGGCTGCCTGCCGCAAGCATCTCTGTAAACGGGGTCTGCAGAACAGTTGGAAGAGATGTGAAGGCCTTCAAGAGGTGGCAGCACGGGCCGAGAGCTCTTATCTTTCCCCTTGGTTTTTGTTCCACTCAAATTGGGCTCCTCATTCTCTGGTTCCTTTAAGGAGTTCGTCCCTTTCCTTCCCACTCGCTGGGAAGGCCCTGGTTCCCATATCTCCAGATCCCGTAAAAAGGAATCCAAGGAACTGAGAGAATCTACGTCTTGATGACGTCGCTCTTGGGACAGAGAGCAATCTCTGTCCCAGGAGTCTCCTATTTTGGCTTTGGCGGAAGTTGTGGCCTTGGCCGCCGACCTCATGGTACCCCTGTCAGGTCAGCCTGCCGAGACACGGGATGATGATCCTGTCGAGATTGTTCTCGACCCCTTGTTGACCGATGAAGCCGACAGCTCCTTGTTTAGGACTCCAGTCCTAATGGACATCGCCGATGAGGTGACCCAGCTTGCTGGGAAGCCCGAACCAGTGGTCGTCCCCGACCTGGAGGAACTGAGGTTCTGTCCAACTTCTCCATCGATCTTCTCGACGGTCGACGTCCAGGTCAGGGACATCCTCGACCGAAAGGCCGAGGAAGTCACATAAGCGGCACTCTAAAAAGCGGCACTGCCACCACTCGTCCTCTGATGAGGGGAGGCTCATACACAAGCTGTGTCAACGCTACGAGGACATGCTATGGCAGCAGCTAGTCCTGGCTGGGCGGAAGGCGGTCCCTTCTACCCTGGCCATTACCTGGCTGTTGCCGTCTCTGGCATAGTCAACCACTCCGGAGGCGGTCGTGCGCTCCCCCCCACCCCCCGCAGAGCCGGTGATGTCACTCCCGATGCTGCCAAAGCTGGTCTCTCCATCCATCCTGGTGGAGCCACCACTGAAACAGCCTCCTTCGGGGGCTTCTCCCAAGGAGTCACGGCCTGTTTCAGGCCTCCTGCACAGGCTGTCCATCACTCACACTCCTGACTGCCCGCGGCAGGTTCTTGGTGACTCCAGTAGCAGACTGCTATATCCCGAGTCCGAGGACTCTGATTGGCATCTCACTCTCAGGACGACGATGCCATGAGTCTTTCTGACGAGGAGGGCCCCACCTCCTTTATGGGCATCCTCCACCTCATCTCAGAGTCTACAGGGATGAAGCTTGAGCCCGTTGAGAAACAGGTAGCATACCCCTTGACTGACATCCTCAGAAGAGGGGATTCTCCAACCGAGGCCTTTCCAGTAGCTGAAGCCATTATCGGGCCAGCCCTGGAACTCTGGCAGCAGCCAGCCTCTTGCCCTGCACCATCCGCCAGGATGGCCCACAAGTATGTGGTACCTGCTGGCTCCCTTTTGGGATTTACACAGCATCCCTTGGTTGAGGGAGTGGTGACCGAGTCTGTGTTCAGATGGGTAGGAAATTCGGGAGATTCCGGTAGACCACCGGACAAAGAATCCAAGAAACTGGATCACTTCACCCGAAAGATCTATGCGGCCTCATCGCTCACCCTATGTCAGGCGAGTTCGACTGTGATCATGGCACACTTCTCCCATGCCCTGTTGGGCTCCTTAGGTGAGGTGGTTTTTCACCTTCCCGCGGACCTTCAGACCATGGTCAAGCAGGTCTGGGACCAGAATCGGATAGTTGCTAGGCAGCAACTCCAAACAGCCTTGGACGTCGGAGATTCCTGTGCACGTTCAGTAGCAGCCACAGTCACCATATGCCGCAGGGCTTGGTTGCAAGTCTCGACTTTTACAGCCAACACCCAACACAAGTTGGCAGATGTCCTGTTCCTGGGTACTGACTTGTTCGGTCCAGGAGTGGACAGTCACCTTGAACATATCGAAGTCCAATACCACATTGGACTCCGCTACGTCTGCCCAAAAAGAATCCCAGGATTCAAAAAAACAGACGCCTTCTCGCCCTTCTGCATCTGCTGCCAAACAGCCCCAGTTTCAATCTAGACAACAGCAGCAGGCCCAGTCTTGGCGCCCTCGGCCCAAGTCAGGCGCGCAGTCTGCACGCAAACCGGGAGGGAAGGGTCCAGGTCCCGCATCCAGATCCTCCTCTTCCAGGGCTGCTCAGTGATGGGATGGGGTGTCCAGCCCCATACCCATCACGCCTGCTCTGGATCCTTCCATGGGGGGGCCGCCACTTCCTTTCCGCCTGGTCCATCGTTACCACAGACAAGTGGGTGTTGAAAGTGGTTGGTCAGGGACTGCTTCTGGAATTCAAGCAGTACCTGCCAAGCTGAGCCCGTGCCCCACGCAAGGAGAGGGTATCCACTGACACTCGATTGGCTCTGAGAGATGACATACCCCAACTCCTCCTCAAGGAGGTAGTGGCTCGAATCACAGATTCCCCAACCAACCCAGGATTCGTTTTCAGGTACTTTCTGATCCCGAAACAGACGGGGGACTAGCACTCCATTCTGGAGCTGCACGACCTGAATCAGTATCTCAGATCGCGCACCTTCCGGATGGTAACTCTGTCCCAGATTATACCATCTCTCGAGCAAAATGTGTGGTTTTGCTCCCTGGATCTTCAGGACGCATTCTTCCACATCCCGATCTGTTCATCACACCAGAGGTTCCTCTGCTTCCGAGTGGAGGGAACTCCTCTACGAGTTCCAAGCCATGCCGTTTAGCCTTTCATCAGCCCCCGGGTCTTCACCAAATGTATTGCAGTGGTGGCAGCCCATCTTCGGCGTCGAGGGGTCAGTGTGTACCCCTATCTCGACGATTGGTTCTTAGTGGGTCTCTCCAGAGTGGAGGTAGAGAGGTCCAGGGATCTGGCCCTTCAGACCTGTCTTGAACATGGCCTCCTGGTCAGCGAGGCCAAGTCAGAACTTGTGCTCTTACATGTGATCTGCTTCTTCAGAGTAGAGCTTGACTCTTGCCGAGCCAGACACTGGCTCCCGGCTAGCAGGGTGGAGGTTCTCTCCTCCTTTGCCCAATCATTTCTAGTTGGACAATTGCGCCCTGCCCAGGACTTCCTGCGTCTTCTGGGTTACATGGCGGCCTGCATCACTGTGGTCCGTTGGGCCCGGTGGCATATGCGCCCCATTCAGTGGAGCTTGGCCAGCCAGTGGTCCCAGCGTCAGGGTCATTTCGACCAGCTGGTCACAGTAACTCTGAGGCTTTGGGAAGCTCTCCAGTGGTGGACCATCCTGGAATGCCTGCAGGGAGGGCTCCCGTTTGTCTGCCCCGAGCCGATGATCGTCCATACAACTGATGCCTCTCTCACGGGCTAGGGTGCCCTCTTGGGGAACCACAGGATCCACGGGCTCTGGAACCCGAGGAATCCCGATATCACATCAACCTGCTGGAGCTCCGAGCAGTATGGCTGGCGCTGACTACATTAGCTCCGTTTCTGCAGGGTCAAGTGGTACAGGTCCAGATGTACAACACCACGACCATACACTGTCTCAAGAAGCAGGGCGGAATGCACTCTCAGCCTCTGTGCAGGGAAGCGCTCCGCATCTGGACCTTCTTGAGCCGACTGGAGGCGGATCTCCTAGCCATCCATCTGGCAGGAGCCTCAAACCAACTGGCAGATGCCCTCAGGCGTTAGGCGAGTCATCCCACGATTGGTCTCTTCACTCAGAGGTAGTTCGCAGCCTGTTCTCCCTGTGGGGCACCCCTCAGGTGGACCTGTTCGCCTCCAGGGAGAACACAAAGCTGAGGCTGTTTCATGCCAACCCCCTCAGCAGGGCTTGCTGCAGGGGGATGCCTTCTCGAGGCCGTTGACCCCAGGCCTCTGCTACACTTTCCGTCCACTTCCCTTGATCCACGAGGTGCTTCTCAAGGCAAGGAGGGACAAGGCGAAAGTGATCCTGGTAGCCTCAGCAACAGGCTCCCGAGGCGTCTTCCAGCACACCTGGACCTGATATCTGTCAATCAGGGAAAGGTAATTCCATCCGGACCTTCAGTCCCTGCACATGACAGCCTGGTACCTGAGCAGCTAGAGTTCCAGGCTTTGGGTCTTTCCAGCGATGTCTTTAGCATAGTTGAGGCATCTAGGAAGGAGTCGACCAGGAGGTGCTATGCCTTCAAATAGATAAGGTTTTCCATTTGGTGTCAGGGCAAGAGCTTAGACCCTAGTTCCTGTCCTGTGGCCAGTATCCTCGACTACCTTTGGTCTCTGGACCACTACCCTTAAGGTGCACCTGGCAGCCATCTCTGCTTACCGTGCATGGGCCGGTCAGCGGACGGTGGCACAGCAGACGGTGGTCTGGCATTTTTGTAAGGGCCTCAATCACATGTCCCCTCCAGTGCGTGAACCTCCACGTCTGAGGAATCTACTGCTGGTACTGGCTAAACTCATGGGCACGCCATTCAAATTGATGCACAGGTGTGAGATGTCACGTGTCATGGAAGACCACCTTCCTGGTGGCTATCACGTCAGCCAGAAGAACTGGGGAGCTCCAGGCGCTCTCGGTGGAGCCTCCTTATTTGGTCTTCCGCAGGGACAAAGGTTATCCTGCACCTCAACCCGAAGTTGCTTCCGAAGGTGGTATCAGAGTTTCACCTTAAACAGGTGTTAACTCTGCCTGAGTTCTACCCGAACTACACCTCGAAGGCTGAGTATAGGCTCCATACTCTGGACCTGAGATGAGCTCTGTCTTACTATAAGGAGCGGACGGCTGAAGTTCAGGGAGAGGTTCGCCAGGTGTTTGTCACCTACGCTGAAGCCAAACCTGGTAGTCCTGCAGCAAAGTGGACAGTTGGAAGATGGATTACAGTTTGCATTAACATAGAAACATAGAATTTGACAGCAGATAAGGACCACTTGGCCCACCTAGTCTGCCCATTTTCCTACCTAACAGATAAGCTGCAGATCCTAGCTAATCAACAGCTCACTTCCTCCTGCCCCCCACTAGGACTGTTTTATGTCTGTCCCATGCATTCTTGAATTCCCCCACTCTACTTGACTCCAAGACCTGTTCAGGGAGGCTGTTCCATACATCCACAACCCTCTCCATGAAAAGATACTTCCTCACGTTACCTCTGAGCTGTCCCCCCCTCTATCTTCAAATTGTGCCCCCTTGTTCTTGCACATCTTTTTCTGAAAGATGCTACCCTCTTGGACTTTGTTGATTCCCTTGAGGTACTTGAAATTTTCTATCATGCCCCCTCTCTTTCTTCTTATGTCTTCTTTTGGTTGCCCTCCACTGGACAGCCTCCACTTTGTCTATGTCTTTGCAGAGATGGGGTCTCCAGAACTGCACACAGTAGTCCAGATGGGGTCTCACCAACTGTCTGTACAGAGGGTTAACAAGTTGGCATTGATCTCCGCTATAGGTTGGCGGGTAGGGAGTCTCCCGTAGGTCTAAGGGCTCATTCCACCCGCCGTACCGCTGTGTCGGTGGCTGCTTCTAGGGATGTGGAAGTCAGCAAACACCTTCATTACCTATTACCACATCGACCTTGAGTCACACCGGGATGCTGGTTTTGGAGCCTCAGTTCTCCAGTCTTTGTTTCCCAAGTAGAGGGGGCGTGCGCCTTGCTTCCCTCCTCCTGGAGAACTGCTAGGAGTCTGCCAATAAGTGTGGATAGAACAACATATCCACAATCCTAGAAAAACAGATTACTCACCTGTAACAGTAGTTCTAGGAGTGGTATATGTTGTTGATCTACACGAACCCACCTAACTTCCCCGGCTTTGACGCACAACCTAGCTTCCAGCGGGCAAGATCTGCCATCATGGGGCGGAGCCGAGGGTTATACCACGTGGATGGGAGGAGCCAGCTTGAAGACTTTCTAGCTGAGCTTAAAGGGGAAAGCACATGCCAATAAATGTGGATGAACAACATATACCACTCCTAGAACTACTGTTACAGGTGAGTAACCTGTTTTATTTATTTATTTTTTTTTTGCTTGCTCGTTCCCGGGTGTGATGTTTTCTGGTGAGATGTGCTGTCTGTATGCTGGACAGGGAGGTTCTTGTACACCTTCCCTCCCTTCCCGCTACTACAGAGGATACTCCTCAAGCTGCAGGTGGAAGGGGATCACATGATCCTGATCGCCCCTTATTGGCCACGTCAAGTATGGTTCCCTCTGCTCTAGCAGCTGATGGTGGAGCCTCCGGTGCCTGTAACCCTCTGCTAGGACCTCCTGACCCAGGAGCAGGGCACGCTGGTTCATCCAGGTCTCAAGTCCCTTCACGCGTGGCACCTTCTGACGTAGTTGCTTCACACTATGGGGTCTCTTCCAGAGTCATTCAGGTCCTTGTGGAGGCCAGAAAGCTGTCCACAAAACTATGTGCTCAATGAAATGGAAGAGGTTTTCCATTTGGGCAACCGCCCAGGGGTGGGACCCTTTTTCATGCCCTGTTCTTCAGGTTATGGAATCCCTTTTGCATCTCTCGGACCTAGAGCTCGGCTATTCTTTGCAGAAGGCCCGTTTGTCGGCCATGTCTGCCTACCATGTTCCGATAGATGGCAAGACTTTGGCTCAGTTGGAGGTCTGTCTTACTTTCCTGAAAGGGATACTCCACAGGAAGCCCCTGGTTAGGAATCCTGTCCCACCATGGGATCTGAATTTCATTCTTGAGAGACTCGCATTGCCTCCCTTTGAACTGGCCGCGAGTTACGACCTGTGCTATCTGTCTTGGAAAGCGCTGTTTTTAGTTGCGATTACCTCTGCTCAAAGGATATCTGAGCTTCAGGCCCTGATGTGTAATGAGCCTTGCTTGATTTTTCACAGAGACCAGGTGGCTCTACATACAAATCCTAAGTTTCTACCAAAGGTAGTTTCCGAATTTACTTTGAATCTGACTGTCCACTTGCCAGTGTATTATCCTGAGCACTCTAACCAAGGGGAGGCACTTCTGCACACACTGGATGTGCACAGAATTTTGTGTTCTTATACTAGTCGGACAAAGTTTGTCTGCAGAACGGATCAGCTTTTCGTTTCCTTTGCATCCAAAAAAAGAGGGTGCTCCAGTTTCAAAACAGTGTTTATCCAAATGGTTGGCAAACTGCATTCTGTTTTATCATCCGAAATATAACAAACCACTTCCAGGGGAAGTAAAAGGGCATTCAACCAGAGAGGCATGACTGCTTCTACTGCTCGTTTCAGAAATGTGTCTGCCACGGACACCTGTGCAGCAGCTACTTGGAGCTCTGTCCACATTTTCACTAAACATTACAATCTGGACATTGCCTCTAGACGCAGGGCAAGCTTTGGCCTAGCGGTTCTTCAGGGCCTTCTTTCTTAAATTCACTGCTCTTCTGCAGACTTTCACTGCCTTCCGCGGTCAGTCTTTACCTGACTCTAACCTGCGTGGGACTAAGTCCTAACTAACGGTTATTGCCTACTTCAAGAGCCCTCTTATAGTAAGATAGTACAGTTACGTAAGAACTTACCATAACAGTAGATCTTCGCGAGAGGCTCTTGCAGTAGGCAAGCTTTTTCCCTCCCTCCTTCCCCCTGCTGCTGCTTCTTTTCAGCCTATTTATTTAAGAATTTTACCAGGAAGGCACACTGAGCAGGATACTGCTAGATTCCACCTGCGTCCTGGGGGAGGGGGACAGCGGAGATACAGAATTTAATGTAATCATGACAGTAACACAAGGAAGCAGGATAATCAGTCGGTACACATGCAAATTGGTGCAAGTGATAGAGACACGTAAGCAATATTCAGTCAGATCCAGCAATAAGATAGCGGACTAGTCACATGAAACACAGAGTCAGCAGAGTTTGGCAAGCCCATAATTATCAGGGGTATGTGGAGTTGCGGGCAGTGTTGTATGCTCTTCAAGCATTCCAGTCCCTTCTTCTTTGGCTTCAAAAACCCACTCCTTTCT
This sequence comes from Neoceratodus forsteri, assembly GCA_016271365.2. Taxonomy (NCBI): domain Eukaryota; kingdom Metazoa; phylum Chordata; order Ceratodontiformes; family Ceratodontidae; genus Neoceratodus; species Neoceratodus forsteri. The sequence goes on along the minus strand of CM028133.1, from coordinate 184,497,572 downwards.
CCAGCAGGAGAACTGGAGGGTGGGCATGGGGACCACCCACTGTATAGTGCCGGACCGACGTTGGTCATGTGGCTCTGGGTGGGTGGTCCCCCACCAGACACTGCTAGCTAAAGTTTTCCATGTGGTCCTAGTGCCTGGCGGCTCAGTCCTAACGGTTATTGCCTACTGCAAGAGCCTATCTCGAAGATCTACTGTTACAGTAAGTTCTTACGTAACTGTACTTTCTTTGTAATAGCACAATTTTAGTAAGCATTTAAAGAGCTAGTGTACTGCCTACAACTAATATTAGCTTTTTAAAAGCAGTCAACTGTTACCTTTTATATCTAAGGTACTTTATATTTTCCCTTTGGCTAGTTAGAAGATTGATTGTTTACCTAATGTTAGTAGATGTGCTGTGTGGAACAGCACTCCACCTGGCAGCTGACGTATCTGGCTCTGTTTCCCCCACTACATCTTCAGCATTATGACATCATTGACTGTGACATCACTGCTGCTTAGGGACAGCCACTCAGTAGCTGCCAGGTCAGTCACCTGTGATGTCACTGTCAGATCACAATGCTCATGATGTAGTCGGGACTACATTTGCATATACAAAAATACAAAGAAGCCAGTGGAAGAAGGCCATGTGGTCTATGTAGTAAAGTCTGCTCGTATTGTAGGGTCCACAACTAGAACTACTGACCCTGGCTCCCCACTCCTCCCATCCTTTCCATCCTCCCTACCCATGATCCTTACCTGCCTCTGTGTGTATCCCAGCCTCTCTTGAAGCTGCCCACCATCCCAGCCTCTATTGAAGCTGCCCACCATCTTCAACAAGGCCACCTCTTCCGGCAGCACATTCCAAGTGTCCTCCACCCTCTCCATGAAGAAGTGCTTCCTGACTTCCCTCCTACCCCCTTGGCGCAAGACTGCCTCCTCATGTTATGTTTGGCACTTGCTTAAAAAGTCCCTCCTTATCCTGTTGGAGGTAGTATAGCGCTGTGGGTTAGGGCACTGAGCTGCTAAGCTGGAGACCTGGGTTTGAATCCCACAGCTCCTACTTTGCATACTGTGTGACCCTGAGCAAGTCGGTTAATTTTAACTTTTTTGTGCTCCCAGGTCGCACCTGGAAACAAGCTCCAACTTAGTGTGCGTTTCCTGGTTAAACAGTTTCCCCTTTCCCCCTTATCTATCTTATTTATCCCTTTCAAGTACTTGGAGGTCTTAATCATGTCCCTCCTCTCTCCTGTCCTCCAGAGAGTACATGTCTCAACTTCTTCTTGTATGTCTTACCTTGCTGATCTGCAAACTGCTGTCATCTTTGTAACCCTCCTCTGGACCTTCTCCAGCAGATTAATGTCCTTTTTGAGGTGTAGGCACCAGTACTGAACTCCATACTCTAGATGTGGCCTCACAAGTGACCTGATAAATTTGTTGAATGACATCAAAACTTATGTAAGAAGAGGAGGGTGCTGCTGAGCAGCAAACAGGCGAGACGCACTAACTGCAGCTCTGCATGTATTAAGCTCTTTTCTCCCAAATATTGTGATTTATAGAAGCGGAAAAGTAAAACTAAGTGGATCTTTGAATCCAGAAAAGCAACCGGTATTGAATGATACCCGATATAATATGGGCCGCACTCAGAAGAACGTTAACACCGGTCCTAAACAAGTGGCGACAGTGCCAGAACAGGCTGCATCCTCCATGACGACTAAAACTGGTGGAGAGCCCCCGTGGAACGCATTATAGGCCTCTATGCTTGCAATCGATGCAAAAATAGAATCGGTCATCAAACGTTTTGCCGAACAAGATGCTAAAATGGAGACACTAACTCAAATGGCAACATCAGCAGAGAAAACGGTAATTCAGGCTCTATCTGCAACAACAAAACTTGTGCAGGAAAATGCCCAACTTAGATACCACCTTGAGGCTCTGGAGAACTCTAGTAGGGCCTCACACGTTTGCATAATAGGTCTACCGGAGAGATGTGAGGCGGATGACTTACTTACTTTTTTACTGTGCTGGTTACCTGAAGCTCTTAACCGCCCCGCTGATTCCCTAGGAGACAAACTTTTAAAGGCCTTTCGGCTTACACCTCGATCGGCAGGACCACGAGATGAGGTTCCCAGAGTGATTCTGATAGTTACCACCAGCCCATTAGTGCGAGACCAACTTCTTCAAGCTGCACGATCTTCCGGAGGGCTATCATTCAACTGAGCAACTGATCATCTGTTTCCTGACCTTTCATTTGCAACCCGTACCAGGAGAAAGAAATTTGATGCAGTGAGAGTCTGCCTCCGGGTTAAATGACCGCTTCTTGATGCCTGCCAGACTGTGATCCATTATGGTGGGATGACATCTCCAATTCTCAGACCCGGTCGAAGCAGTGAAGAAGGTGGAATCAATCGCCCGAGAGTTCGACATCTGAGGCCGGTATTTCTAGCGATCTGGATTCAGAACAAGAAACCTGATTTACATGGATTTATCACGACTCTAGAGTATTTTTGGTATAGGGATTTGCGCTTTTATTCCCACATCTCCTAAAGAAAAGTTTTTGTGGAGTTTAACTGTGGCTGTAGTGCTAAAATTGTAGGGGATATCATATATAATAGGAAGGGCGTTCATATCAGCACTGGATGTTGAGTTAAATATTCAGATTTCGAACATTTTGGACTTGACCCCAAAGCCTTAGTTTGTGTAGCCTATTTAGATAACATATTGTGTTATATACTCTTTCTCCCCAATCCTGACTCCATTCTGTCTAGGCTGTAGATATCCTAGTGTACATTGGATGTATTTGTTTCAACAAATGGTTAATACCTGACAGATGCTTGTACAATATACAATTGTTCATTGTCAAAAAGCAGTAAAAGAAAGTTTAAAAAAAAAAAAAAAAACTTATGTAAGAAAATGAACGATGATGCCTGCTAAAACTATACTGTTATATTTAATGAATGTATAATGACTGCAAATGAAAAAAATGAATGTAAAGCTCCTAAAAAAGTTAATAAACTTTAAATTAAAAAATACAATGTTACAACTAGCTACTACTTAAAATTTGTATAATTTCCTCTCTGTTTTGGTTCCACTAGCTCTTTGAATTGGTCCCACTGGTGAGGTAATTATGTGGATCTTACCATAGTATAGAATGAAACGGGCAGAGCCTCTGCTGAAGCTCCCTGATGACACCCTGGTCCTCCTGCTCAGTGCTCCTCATGCGAAGGTTCACTTGGTTTAACTGGACCCAAATACTGGATTGCTTGCATTTAATTTTTTTGCTAGCAATCATGTGACGCACAGCCTTCAAAGCTTTGGGTAACCTCTTAATCGGACTCCCTAGCCTAATTACAGCACTCCTTCTCCCAGGGAGTGGTCAACCTGTGAGTCAGCTTTCCAGTGGAGATGGCCCAACCTGCGTACTGTGTCCAGTTCTGGAGACATCACAGGAATGACATAGGGTAGAGGTTGTCCAGAGGAGGGCAACTAAAATGGTGCAGGGACTGCATCAGAAAACACATTAGGAAAGAATGAGGGATCTCTGTATGTACAGCCTGGAAGAGAGGGTGTAGAAGGGAACATGATACGGACCTGTAAATACCTCACAGAAGGGGAGTATTTTTCCAGAGTAGAAGGTGCATGAGAATAAGTGGGCGTAAAATGAAGCTGGAAAGGGGATGTAAGGAAATAACTTCGTCACTGAAAGAGTGGTGGATGTCTGAAACAGTCATCCAACGGAGGTAGTGGGGGGGGGTGAAAAAGTGGTGAGCTTCAAGCATGCGTGGGATAGGCACAAGGAAATCTTGGTAGGGAAGCAGGGTGAGAGGAGGTAGGTGGAGATCTGGTAGGGTATGTGGTGTCAGTATAGGCAGGGAAAAATGGGCAGTCTAGGTGGGACAAGTGGTTCTTATCCCCTGACAAATTTCTGTGTTTCCTAGTGGACGTGATGGCAGTGCATGCCTTCATGATAAGGCTGGACAAATGGCTGCTTATCAAGGAAATCTCAAGCTACCCGGAGTAGTGGAGTGGGTGGGAAATCCCCATGAGTTAGTACATGTTCATACAGCATACCTGTTGATCCAATCCCCATGAATTGGTACATGTTTACACAGCATACCTGTTGGTCCCTGCTTCTGAGGCAGGGAGGATGAACTTGATGGACCTAGAGTCCCTTCTGACCTTAAAGCAGTAGTGCAACAAAAACTGTTTTTTCAGAAAAGCTAGTTTCGGCTACATTTAATAAAAAATATTAGTATACCTGTCAAATCCTCTTTTCTAGGTACCTCCTGTGATGTACTTCATGGGTTATTTTTACTTTTTTTTTTTTTTTTTTCTTGCCTAGTCATTGCTAGGCTACAATGTTTTTTTTTTCCAAGCTAAATATGGCGGCCATCTTTTTTAACCAACAAAAAAAATTAAATACTCATACTCTGAGACTAGAAACTTTTACCACAAAATAAAACAGGAAGATGCCTGTAATGAAAAAAAGGTGGGGTCAGATCTTGCGCAATTCCCCACACTGCTGCTTTAAGATACTATGTTACTGTTGTGTCATGGTCTATGAATATTAGAAGAGTTTCATTAATCTCATTATTATTGATCCCGAGTCCTGTTATGACAGCACAGAACTGAATAGGATTTAGATAAGCATCTCTGAATGGTCCCTGATACCAGCAGTAGCAATTGGCATATGAACTTGGGGTCTGTGCCAACCCCTCAGCCCCTTCTGCCCACAGCAGCACATAATAGGCACTGTGTGTGCCACCTGGAATTACATGACATTTTTCTGTTAAGGAAAATTAAAATTAAAAATCTGTTTAACTGAAAAGATGGTTTGTTTTCCTTCTGTTGCTCACAAACTCCTCTGTAGACTGCCATTCTGAAAACAAAGGAATTTGGTTTATATAATACCTTTTTATATGCACTGTGTCCCAGAGCACCTTACAGGTAATGAACTGTTGATGTCACCATTTGGTAAGTAAATGACGATTAAGTGAGATTTAAGGAAGTTTAGGAAAGTTCAGCGAGTTGAGAAGAAAGGAGAGAAAAGGATTCCTTCCTTTCCTTTCTTTCCCTCTCTTTTCTATCTGTTTGGACCCTGAGCTGCCCACTGTGCTTATCCAGGTCTTACCTAAACCCCTATTCCCCATGTGCCAGTCCCCCTGACGCACAGTAATCTACATGGAGCTAGTCTCAAACATACCTCCAGCCATCATTTAGGTGGCTGGGTGCACATGATTTTTGGATTTTCTCCCTTGGTCCTGCCCATCTGTCAACACCGAGCAGTAGCCCCTGCAGGCTATGCAAGCACACAGCATCACTCTGTGTAGGAGGCAAGCTTGCAAGTTTCTCATCCTGCCAGAAGGGTTGCTGTGGCTGTAGAACCACAGCGAACCCCCCAAAAACTGGCAGCCCTGTTGTGCAACAGTGTCTTCCCAGCCCCCTCAGCCAGGTGACCCAGCACCCGGGTTGCCAGGGTGGGTGCATGACTTGCTACCCTCTGAGCTATCTGGTAGCCCAGAGAGAAATGTTTGACTGGGAGGTCATGTAGCTTTATTTATTTATTTTTATTTGACTTTGTTAACCAGGTAGGTGCACTGATCCCAGGGACCGTTCTCAGGCACGACCCAGGCCACGTAAGTCGGCACAGAGTAGAAACATCAGAATTACAAGAACATAACAAGAGCAGGTAATACATAGTGAAACGTTACATTTGGCAATACATGGTGGCAGTAGTTGAGGGACAACAAATAAAGTAAAGTAAGGCTAATGGCGGTACAGTTTCAGTAAATAAGAGAACCTATTTGGCTCTACCCCCGGAACCTATGGGGGGGGTGCTAGTCCTTAAAGCAGTGACAGGTGGATGCCAACAGGAGCCGGTCTTTGAGGAGAATCTTGAACTGGCGGTGAGTGTTTATGGAGCTTGCCCTTGGTTACACCGTGAGCAAGTGGTGATGGTGAGATTCAACCCTAGGTCTCTACAGTCACAGCTCTGCAGTCTTAACAACTAGGCTACACCAGTCGGGGTAAGGCTAACCACTTTTCACTACTGCAGAGCAGTAGACCGCTAAAAATTTTAATATGTATCTATAGCACAGGGCACAATATCCGTAAACCTGAAATATATGTATTTTAAAACATTTTAGTCCTGTTAGTCATTCACGGACAACTGCTGTGCATTTTTAAAACTGATTAGTAGTGTACCGCACAAAACTGCTGATCAATTTTTTGGCAATATTTAATACCTTGGAGCAAATGTTGAGTTTAAAGCAACAGTATTTGATAGCAAAATTATCCCTGGGGACATGCAGCCAGCCTGGCAGAGAAAAAACTCTTCCATTGAAGTTACCTCGTTTGACTTCACATACTAGTTTCATACTGTAGATGTATTTGGACGGTGCTAGCACATGATCTCACTTCGAGAGAGAGAGAGTTCTTGCAGCTGGCAGTAACCATCAGGGCTGTGCCACCAGGCACTAGGACCCCACGGAAAAAAATTCTAGATAGCAGTCTATGGTGGGGGACCGCCACTTGACGTTGGCTCCACCCCCGTCACCTGTGGTATAAAGGGGCAGTCCCCTGGCACCACCTCAGTTTTTTTCCCACCGTTGACCCGTGCATTTTGGCTCCACGGCTGCCTCCTGCTTCCAGTTGACCGCCATTTTTCACACTTTGCGCGGTTATCATTTTGCATCAAATTTAAAAGTATACCGACTTCATACTGTATGTCTTCCCCATCAACTTCATTGATAGAGCGTCGGAAATCTAAGTGCATGTGTGGCAAGCAGATCCCAGCGAAAGACTGCCATTTGGCCTGTCTTCTGTGCCTGGGCCCTGATCACAAGCTTGTCGCCTTCCCACATTACCTTAATTTTAATCGTAGAACCCGCATCCGCCGCCTGAAGACTGTGAAAGCCTATCTTCTAAAACAACAAGTGGCTGCCATGCAGAAGACCCAGTCGGGACACAGCTTGTTTTTTTCCTCGGCCAGAGGGACCTGCCCTAGAGAGAAGAAATCTGGTGAGAAGCACCATCGCCGAGACAAGGACAGATCCAGGTCAGAATCTTGCTCCAGGTCCCCGCATAAAATTTCAAAGAGTACCACCTCTGGCGCGAAGTTGGACTCCGCCCCTCTGGTTTCCCTTGCTCGTCCTGGGTTACCGTCGATGAAGCCTCCCACCTCTACCCAGACGTCAGGCAGGGGGTCTTCTGGACAAGGACCTTCCAAGGCCTCCATTCCCCTGGCTATCGGGTCCCACAAACACTCGCATGGGTCTAAGTCAGACGGGTCAGCCCACACTGCGTCGGGCGGCAGGTCAGAGCCTGCCATCCACAAGGCTGTAGCCTTTGGGTCATCAGATAAGACGACAGAGCCTGCCTATACCAAGAGGCGTCACACAAGCATGAGCACCAGAAGAGGCCTCACTCACCTTCTAAGCTGGCATCGACCGGGGCGCTGGACCGACGTCAGACCACTTCAGCCACAGACTCTACCTCCATAGAGCCAGAGCAGATGACACCCTCCAAACCGTTGCCTGGCCCACAGGGCTCTAAGAAGTCTCTGTCCTCTGAGCAGACGACAGAGGACCTGACACCAGGCTCTGTAGAGTCCAAAGGCATGGCACCATATACTTTGTCATCTCCCCCTTGGCCTCAAGATGACCAGATACCAGTGCACCCGACACCAGAGGATGAAACACCAACAGGCCTGACAACTGATGCAACAGTGCTGTCAGGTCTGATGGCAGAGGGAACTAAGCCCACGGGTCCAACACCAGGGCCTCTGGACGTTCCTACCCCAACGCCAGAACCCCCGCAAACCCATATGGTACCTCTCGCAGAAGTGGGAGCTCTATTTATGAGTTGGTGGAACCCCATAAAAGAGGATCTGTTGCCCAGACCACCGAAACTCCACAACCACGGGGACCCTGATACCAGCCTCACCTAAGCAGCCCCCACCTCCACATAAATCACTTTCTCCAAGTGGCTCAAAACAGGGATCCTTCGGATGACAGAGGCGCTGACGTCACCCGTCATCCTGATTCTTGCCAAGATGCCGGAGCTGCTCTAGCAGACACCGGTCCAGACATTCTGACACATCTTCAGAAGAGTGCAGCAGGGATTCCTCCCCCTACAACTCTTTGGATGAAGGCTTGTCGCTTCCATCGCTGAATCCAGGGAAGGATTCACCAAGGTCTCCTCCTGACGATCCCACTTTCTTAGATGTGATGAGGCACATCCAATTTCCCCACGTCTGCACCGGACTGTAAGTCAGCAAAGAGCTCTGTCTTAGATGGGGAGTCAGGCTGGGACCTAGCTAGGTCCATAGCTTTGCGCCATAGGGACTTCTGGTACATGACCATGTGTGCCAGGAAGTTGAGTGACCAGACAGTGCAAGTGGCCAATGAGTAGACCTTTTGGCTGAACTGATCCATCTTTTTTGACTCCTTATCTGGAGGCTGAGAGCTCATGTGTTTTGGTTGTTGGATCGTCTATGTGCAGCAGTGAGGACCATGGAGTCGGCATTCAGCTGTTAACTCAAATGCAGTTCCTCTCTAGGTGTCCGATACAGGTGGTCAGTTGTCGTAGGTACCGCTGAGGTCATCAAGGGGTGCTTCCAGGCTAGTTTTGTGACATCCTGGAAGGGTTCCACTAATGGTGGAATGACCAAAGGTTTTGGGTCACTGGCCCCTTAGAACTTTGCCAGGCAGCATCTTTCTGGGTCTAGATCCTCTGTTTACCACTGATTTAGAAACATGTCCTCAGGTGTTCATACAATTCAGCAGACAGGGCAGCCGCCACGGGGTCTGCCTCCAGCGTTATTCTTGGTTGATAGTATCGGGCTTCCAACAGGATTTGCAGGATGCTTTCCTGGATGCCCTCTTTTAGGGTTTGGTTCTTTTCGGTCAGGAGGCAGAAAAGATGATCACTGGTTTGCAGGACTCTGGAAGGGCTGTTTTCGATGTCCACAAAATGTTCAGGTCAGAGCAGACGCCATCCATACGTCGGCCCTTTCATAGGCAACAAGGCCAACAAACAAGAAGGCAGCAGCAACAAGGGGGATACTAAAGAAAAGCCCCCCCCCCCAATCAGCAGAGGCACAGGGACCAAGAATGCCAGAGCTCCCTTGCCACCACAACAGCTTCTGCATGTATCTCTGCCTGCCCCCTTCCCTCCCTCCGGTGGAGCTTCAGGGGGAGGCAGTAGGAGGGCAGTTCTCCCTCTACCTCACAGGCTGGTCCAGCATCGCCAGATCAGTGGGTCCTCCAAATCATAGAAAGGGGGTACGCCCTGGAATTCATCCAAATGCCTCCAGTCAACCCACCGATTCCCACTCATTGCTCCCCATCCCACACAGGTTTCATCCTGGCAGAAATCCAAGCCTTCCGTCAAAAAAGGTGATACAAGTAGTTCCTCTGAATCGAAGAGGAAGGGACTACTGCTCCTACTTCTTCTTAATACCAAAAAAGACAAGTGGCCTTTGTCTCATCCTGGATCTCAGTCACCTGAACAATTTTCATTGAATACGAAAGGTTCAGGATGGTAACCCTTCCGGGCTTGCTACCCATACTCCATCAGGGAGAATGGCTCTGTTCCCTGGACATGCAGGACGCATACATGCACATCAAGATTCTGCCATCCCACAGGAAATACCTGTGCTTTACCTTCCAAGGAGAGCATTACCAGTTTTGAGCCCTGCCGTTTGGCCTGTCATCGGCCCCTTGGGTGTTTACCAAGTGCCTGGCAGTGGTGGCCGGAGCGCTCTCAGGAGACGAGGGTACTACATCTACCCCTACCTCTATGATCGGCTGCTGACAGCTCCCTCAAGGGACCAGCTGCTTCACACACACTGGAGGGGACTTTCCAGCTATTCCAAGACCTGGGGATCACTTTAAATCTTCCAAAATCCTCCCCTTGGCCCAGTCAGAGACTACAATACATAGGGGCTGTCCTGGACACCATCCAGGGGAGAGCCTTCCTCCCCTCAGACGGGGCAGATCGCCTCCAGTCACTGGCTTGGAGGATCGCCTCATCCAGCCAGGTTCCGGCCCATATGGTCCTACAACTGCTGGGCCACATGGCAGCCGCCATCATGACAATCCCCTTAGCTTGGCTCCACATGTGAGTTCTTCAGTGGAACCTCTGGGTGCAGTGGGACCAGCGTACGGGCGATCTAGAAAAGCGCATTCAGATCTCCAGTGCAGTGTGCCATACCTTGGAGTGGTGGCTGACTCCCTCCCGTCTGGAGAATGGGGCACCCTTTTGGAGGCCCAGTCCTCAACAGGTGCTGACAACAGATGCCTCAGGACTGGGGTGGGACGCACATTTCAAAGACAACCAGACAAGAGGGACATGGATTTGGGACGAAGCCTTTACATAAATGTGTTGGAGATGAGAGCTGTCCTTTATGTCTTACAGGCATTTTATCTCCTTCTGGTCCCTTACTGATCCAGACAGAAAACATGTCAGTGGTATTTTACATCAACAAGCAAGGGGGACACACACTCCTATCCTCTTTGCAGATAGGCCATGAGAGTCTGGTACTGGGCAGTGGATCACAATCTGGAGCTCACCGCGGTCCATGTTCCAGGAATCCAGAACACCTTGGCTGACAGCTTAAACCACTCTCGGTCTCAGACTCACAAGTGGGAACTGCTACAGACTGTAGCAGATGACCTTTTCAAAAGATGGGGGCTCCCAGAGTTGGACCTCTTTGCGTCTCTGCTCAATGCCAAGCTGCCCAATTTCTGCTCACTTAGATCCAGGGCCTGGTGTTTTCTGGTGTGATGCGTTGTCCCTCTCTTGGACAGGGACATTTGTCTTCCTTCCATTCCTGCTACTTCAGAGGGCGCTGCTCAAGCTACAAGCAGAATGAGCAGACATGATTCTGATAGCCTCATTCTGGCCTCTTCAGATTTGGTTTCCATTGCTTCCATTGGCGATAGAGCTTCCAATTCCTCTACCCCTATCCTCACACTTGCTCTCCCAGGAGCAGGGTATGCTGGTGCACCCAGATCTCAAATCCCTGCACCTGCATGTATGGCTCCTGCAGGCTTAGGAGCCGCTACGGAGTTTCCTTAAGGGTAGCAAAAGTTCTCATGGTGGCCAGGAAACCTTCGATCAGGGCCATGTATGCCATGAAATGGAAACGTTTCTGCCTATGGGCTTCTGCCTGTCAACTGGACCCTTTCACCTGTTAGGTGAACTCAGTCATGGAGTACCTTCTTTCCCTGTCTGACTCAGGTCTAAGCTACTCTTCCATAAAGGTACACCTTTCTGCAGTATCAGCCTGTCATGCGCCAGTGGACGGCAGCACCCTGGCACAGTTGGATCTATCTCATACCTTCCCGAGATTTATGGTGCATATTAAGCCACGACCCTGCAACACGAGCAGACTTGATAGACCAAATGGCCTTCTGCTGGTTTCTTCATATGTTCATATGGGACCCTATTCCCCCATGGGATATTTTACTTATATTAGAGGAACTTGCGTTGCCTCACTTTGAAGCAGCCGCAAGTTGCGAGCTACACTTCCTGTCTTGGAAAATGTTATTTTTAGTTGCCATTACCTCAGCCTGGAAGATTTCAGAGCTTCAGGCTCTGATGTAAAAAAAAAGGGGCCCTACTTAATTTTCCACAGGGACAGGGTGTCCCTGCATACTAATGCTAAATTTCTTCCGTAGGTGGTGTCAGAGTTCACTCTTAACCAGGACATTCATCTACCTGTCTACTACCCAGAGTACTGTAATCGAGGGGAGGCCCTGTTACATACTCTGGATGTCTATAGAGTTCTTTGATTTTACATAGCCCATACCTGGTCTTTCAGGAGAACTGACCAGTTTGTGTCTTTCACCCCAAGAATGATAGAGGCACCAGTGACTAAGCAGATGTCCAAATGGTTGGTAAGTTGCATAGTGTTCTGCTACCAAAAGTACGACAAACATTTACCGGGCTCAGTTAAAGGTCACTCCACTAGGGATGTTGCCACTTCATTTGCATCCCTACGAAATGTGTCCGCAGCGGACTTCTGTGCTGCAGCCACCTGGAGTTCTGTTCACACATTCATCAAACACTACAACTTGAACATTGCATCCAGAAGGAAGGTAGGCTTTGGCTGGACTGCTCTCTTAGCAGTTCCTGTGGGTTTCTATATCTACCACCCATCTGGCCTGGATTATATCCTTGTACTGCTTGGGACTCCGTCCTGATGGTTATTGCCTGCCGCAAGCACTCTTTCTCGAAGTGAGATTACGTAAGAACTTACCGTAACAGTAGATCTTCGAGAAGAGCTCTTGCAGCAAGCATGTTTTCCCTCCTTCCCCCTGATTATGTACGTATAATTTCTTCTCTCTTTGGGGATTTTACAACCTCTTCGGTTCCCCATCCTTCAAGCAAGCCGGGTCTGTGGTGGGCGAACTGAGGTGGTTCTCCGGGGACTGCTTCTTTATACCATGGGCGATGGGGGCTGGGCCAACATCAGGGGGTGGTTCCCCGCCATAGTCTGCTAGCTAAAAGTTTTTCCGTGGGGTCCGAGTGCATGGCAGCATAGTCCTGATGGTTATTGCCTGCTGCAAGAGCTCTTCTCGAAGTTCTACTGTTACGGTAAGTTCTTATGTAACTGTACTTTTCTGCTGGTAAACCGCATTCATAGCACAGCACCAAGATATTTAATTTTTTCATTGTGGGCAGTTTTTCAAATTGCTGTATCCAGTTTAGGAATGAAAGAAAATTAAAAGAGAAAAAGGGCATATTGGTGTTTATGCCTGACATACATTATTGCAGAAAAAAATGCAATGTGATTAACACATATTGCTGCTTGAAGACAATAAATTCTTGTCCCTAAGCCAGTACCTCAGCCAGTAAATGGGTTCCAGTGTTTTTGGTGTCTTAAATCCTCATTCTTCAGTATTTCATGTTTTGTTGAAATAAAGAACTTCAGCACAGGATAGCTTAAGGTTTTATTAAAAAGATAGTTCTTTGTAATTTATTCATAATCAAAGAGGTTCTGATGTAATGGATGTCATTGCCAAGAAATGGTATAAAAGTATGTATTTTCTTTTTGAGTATAAAATATTGTGAAAGCCACTTTAACACAAAATGTATAAAAATGCACACAGGTGTATATACAGACATGGTAAGAGGGGGCAAACCTAAGGGAGGAGAGAGAGCTCTAGAGTGAAGGAGCCAAACTGAGAAAGTTCAGTGGACTGACCAGTAGACTTAGTGTAACAGGACAACAGCATGCACTGTTAATTTATTTTGTACACAAACCGTAAATTAGTTGTAGGACACTGTCCGCTTTTTGCTAAATATATGTAAAGAGCCATTGACGTCTTGAGGAGAACTTTGAAAAACATAATATTTGGACAAAACGCAGCTTATATTTTTCATGAGCTCAGTATTTCTAATCCTCGTTATTACTGAGGTCATATACGTGAAAATAGGCTAGTTGTTGCTTGGGTATTCATCAGCTCCTATTGCTTCTTCCGAACCTGATATCACAGTGCTCTGCTTGTGACATCAGTTATTCTCATGGCAACAGACCATGATGTCACAACAGAGCATCATAATTTCAAGTAGGGAATGAGCTATAGAGGCAGATGAATTCTAAGGGATAATATATTGTTTTTGTGCAAATTTCTTCAGTAACATAATGAAGAGAAATCTATAGAAGATATATTGAATACAAGTTGAATTGTGTCTAAATGTTATGATGTTACTTTGAGGGGGCCCTTGCAGCGGGCAATAACCATTAGGAGGCAGTGCCTGCTTCAAGAGCTCCTCTCAAAGATCTACTGTTACGGTATGTTCTTACATAACTGTACTTTTCACAAAGTTTTACAAAAGGCCTCAGCTGCTATTTAATGCCTGTTTGTGTGTCAGTAGCCATCTAAATGTGTTTTCCTGTTTATTTGTAGTAAGATACTTTTAACAAAATATAATTTAAAACTCCAAATCACTCTTTCCATGAAGGGAACTATAACAGAATGCTGCCCATAAAAATAAAACAATACAAAAGACAGTTTTTCACATCGTTTTTTGTTCTGGTATAGTTAAATATGGGTCTAGGTCAAAACAGCTTGAGGAAAATGCCACAGCCAAAATCCACACAGAGAAAATGGCAGGACACATAACGCTGAGGGAAAACAGCAACAGTACAGACAGTACTGCGACTTGGGGTGGGTGAATGGGGGGGACACATTGTAGAAAACCCGCAGGGGCACTGAACTCTGGAGGAGTAGAGTTATGTTGGAACATTTTAGCTGGGAGGTCAGCCTCCCACCCCCCACGTGGAACACAGGTGTTGCAAAAAATACAGTGAAGAAGTTGGATTCGAACAGCGCTCACCTGTACCACAGCCCTCCAGAGTTTGTTACCCTAACCACTATGCTAAAGTTCCGGCACACTGACACACTTCTTGTATTCTGCCCAACTGAAAACAGCTACAGGTATAGCGCTGTAATTTACCTGTAGCTGTTTCCACTTACGTTATTTTCTATGCATATTTTTTTACCATGCTCTTGACCTGCTACGGTTAAATATGGACCATTTGTGGGTATAAATCTCATTTCTGAAACTAGGAACATTGTGAACAGCTGCCAGTTGGAAATAAATTGCTGACCTCTGGCAGATCACTGAGTCTGCTTCAATCTCTTGTAGGCTGACTTCTTCAGTCTAGGGCTTCATTCTCCTCTGCTGTATGGTAATACTGCGGCCTAGACCACTCTTACGGTCTTAAAAGAGTGGTCTGGTGCAATTGTAGGGTATGAGAACCATGAACCAAATGAGCAGTTCTAATCAATCAATCAATCAATCAATATTTTATTAGGCGAAGCACCATTGAGCGAGCTCATTTGCGAGGTAGACCTGGACAAGTGCACATAAAAGGAAACAATATACAAAGGAAAAAGATGGGTGTACAATCAAGGAATACAATTGTGGAAGAGGACATAAAACATAGTACAGTATTAGGTACAGTCTATGCAGGCAATATGCAAAAGGCTAAGAAAAAAAATATTAATATACATTATTATACCCTATGTACATGAACAGTTCCAGAAAAAGGGAAAGGAGGAGTGATAGGGAGAAGGAGTGATAAACAGGGAATCGCAAGGCCTGGGGACAGATGTCCGACACTTATTTCACTGTCCTCCGGGAGGGGGGCGCAGTTACAGGATTCTAGAAAGGAATGAGAGAATAGCTTTTTAAAGGAGGAGAAGGTTGTTAGGCAGCCAACTTCAGAGTTTTTTGTAATTTGTCCCATAGGCGAGGGAGTACGTAGCTTATAGATGCTTTACCAAAACATGAATTAACCTTAGGACTGTATAAGGAAAAAAATGAGAGGCTGTGCAAGGAGTAATTGCCTACAGCCCATGGGGCAAACAGTCAGAGATATACTGAGAAAGCTTATGTGTGATGGCTCTAAAAGTCCAAAATGTGGCATTTCTTTGCCTTCTGAACTTGAGGGATGTCCAGCCTACTGCAGCATACAGAGAGCAGTAGTGGGTGAGATATGGTAGAGATAAATCTCAAAGCTCTGTGATAGAGCAAGTCAAGTTTAGAGAGCGCGGAGGCAGAGCCTTGGCTATAGAGGAAGTCTGCATAGTCCAATAAGGATAGAAAGATGGTTTTGTTTTGACCAGTCTTTTTTTATTTTAGCGTCGTGATAAGAGATGCTTGATCTGGAAGAACAGGTCCAGTCTCTGCCTTAGCTTCTTTGACAGTATGATCAAAGAATGTAAGCTTGTGGTCTATCCAAAGCCACAGATATTTAAATTTTGTCACATATTCAATAGGTTCTCCTAGAAGCGATAGAATCTGCAGAGTTAAGCTATGTAGGGAAGGTTTTTGACCTATGGCAGAAGGTGAAAAAAGTATGACCTTTGTTTTTATTTGCATTTAGAAATAGTTTTTTGCTCAATAAGTTTAACTGCAGCTGATTAAAGTCCACCTGTAGGTCCATACAGGCCTGCTCCGGGGTAGGCCTAGCAATGTATATGACCATGTCATCGGCAAAGAGATAAATGTCCACTGCTTTGATTCCAGAGTCAATGTTAATATAAAGAGTAAAGAGCAGTGCTCCTAAAATGGACCCTTGTGGCCCATCTCTTTGGAGCAGTTTAAGGGGAGAGAGATCCCTTTGGGCTTTAACCTGTTGGAATCTCCCAGAGAAGTAACCAGTGAATCATTTCAAGGCAGAAGAATCTAGGCCAGTGCTTTGAACAGTGTCCAACAGCAGGCCATGGACCACTGTATCGAATGCCTTGCTAAGATCAAGAAACAAGGCACATGCATATTTCTTAACATCCAAAGAATTTTGCCAGTCGTTGGTTACTTTTGCAAGTGCAGATATTGCACTGTGACAAGCTCTGAATCCTGACTGGGCAAGGTTAAGCAGATTAGTGGAGTCCAAGTACTTCCTAAGCTGCATGTTAACCACTTTCTTGAGCAGTTTAGAGAGGATGGGAAGTAGAGATATCTGTCTATAAATGTTTAGATCACTTGGGTCTCCAGATTTGAGTAGGGGAATAACATGGGCAGTTTTCCAAATGGGAGGGAGGTCTCCTTGGGCAAGAGATGGATTAAAGAGGTGGGTGATAGGTGCTGATAATACATGGGAGGTGAGCTTCGAAAATAGGGGTCGATAAGGTCAGCACCTGCACTTTTCCTGGTATCCAGGGCTAGCAGTAAATCTTCTACTTGTTTCAGGTCTAAAGGAGAAGGCCATGTCAGGGACAGAGCTAATGCTAGTGGGTCTAACAGTATCCTGACTGCAAAGTTGTGTGTGGAGATTATAGGCGGGTGAGGAGTCAAAGGCGAGCCCAGCAGTGGCAAAGTGGTTGTTAAGCAGATCTAGGATTGTCTGTCAGTGAATGTGGAGCCCCCAGAGAGAATTTTGGCCAGGAGAGAATTTGCCGATTCATGCCCTTTTATATTCTTAATGGTCTTCCAAAACTTAGAGGCACACTTAGATGATGAGTCCAGTTCATTCTGAAAATACTTGGCTTTTTCGGATCTGAGAAGTTTAGTACAAGTGTTCCTGGCCATTCTGAACTTTCTGATATCTTAAGGATGTAAGTGAGACCACTTTTACAACCATAAGAGTGGTGTCAGTGGCCTTATTCATATATTATTGATTGAGGTGGATCCTCCAGGGAGAAGGTCATGTCTGACAAAACTAATCGATTTCTTCAACTGGCTGACAGGGAAATAGATCAGGGTGGAGAGGTGAATGTGGCCTACTTAGACTTCAGCAAGGCCTTCGACATCGTGCCACATAGGCTCATAAGGAAACTAGGCAGTTTGGGGTGGGTCCTAAGGTGGTAAACTAGGTACAGAATTGGTTGATGGATAGGCGACACAGGATGGTGGTGAACTACACTCACTTGTGGAGGGGAGAGTGACCAGCAGAGTACCTCACAGTTCAGTACAGGGATCAGTCCTCTTTAAAGGCTTTATAAGTGACATTGCATAAGAGATTGAAGGGAAGGTATGCCTTTTTGCAGATAACACCAAAATCTGCAATAGGGTTGACACTCCAGAGGGTGTGGAGAGAATGTGTAGAGATCTGAAAAAACTCGAGGGGTGGTCAAGGCTATGGCAGCTAGGTTTCAATGCAAAAAGTGCAAAAATCATGCACCTAGAGCACAAAAACCCAGAGGTTTAGTATAAAATGGGGGAAGAAGTATTGACTGTCACCAAACAGGAAGGAGACCTTGTAGTAAACCTATCTGATGACCTCAAGTTGGTGGGACAGTGTGACAAGGCAGTAGGTAGGGCAAGTGGGAAGCTGAGGTGTATCACCACCAGGAGGAGGGAGATGATAATGCCACTGTATAGATTGTTGGTGAGACCCCATCTGAAGTACTGTGTCTAGTTCTGGAGACCACATTTCAGGAAGAACATTGAAAGGGTGGAGGCTATCCAGAGAAGGGCAACTAAAATGGTGCAGTGGCAGCATCATAAGCCCTGTGAGGAGAGACTGAAGGATCTCAATATGTACATGAAGGGGGAAGAATTAGATAAGGTACTGGTGGAAGCCACTAGCAAGATGGCAGAAAAGGGGTGAGGTGCTGGCTGATGGGGGACTTCAACCCACAGGATGTAGATTGGAGCCTCCCAGCAGCGGTTTCAGCTAAAAGCATTGACATCTTGATCTGTTTGCAGGGGTGCTCCTCAGGCAACTAGTCATTGAACCCACTCATGATGGGGCAGTGCTGGACCTGGTACTCGCGAACAGGGACTGTGTTGCTGACGTCAAGGGGGAAGGCAACCTGGGGCTCAGTGATCACTGTACAGTGTGGTTCAGTATAAAGACAGCTGTGAAATCAAACCACACAAGGGTGAGGGTCCAGGAATGCAGGAGGACAGATTTTTATAAAGATGGGTGAATACCTCAGAGATGACCTGGCAGGGCAGGGGATGGCCTGGGTGGCATGGAGGAACAGTGGGTGACGCTAAAAGACAGCATAGCAAAGGCAACAGACCTCTGTGTCAAACAAGTGAGCAAAAGCAAGAGGGAAAAAAAGTCTGCTATGCCTCTTGAAAGAGGGGGCTAAAAAGGTGAAGGTTAAAAGGGTAGCATTCAAAAGGTATAAAGCGGTGCAAAGGGAGGAGGATAGGGAGGTGTATCAAGGGAAGCAGGCAAAGCAGTAAGGACCACAACGGTGCAAACTGAAGAGAGAATAGCCCAGGAGGTAACAAACAGGACATTTTTTTAGGTATGTACTGTAAGTGAAAAGACAAAGACCAAGGATGGAATTGTGAGGTTAAAAAGGGAAAGGGGGCGCTGTGCAGAGGGAAACCAGTAAAAGGCAGACATCCTGAACACACTTTTGTTCACAGACAAAGCAGAAGGGGAGAGGCTACAAAGAGGTAACAGAAGCTTTGGCAGGAGGGAGGTGGACACTAGTCCTTTGTTAAAGGAGAGAGTCCTGAAGGGACTTGCTAATCTGAAGGTGGAAAAAGCAATGGGGCCAGACAGGGTGCATCCAAGTGTACTGAGGGAACTTGGGGAGGTACTGGCTGCACCTCTGACAGTCCTGTTTAATAGTTCACTGGAAACAGGCGTGGTTCCGGAGGACTGAAGGAGGGTACATGTAGTACCACTAGTACTATACAGAAGTAGCAGGGAGGAAGCTGCCAGTTGTAGGCCAGTTAGCTTGACCTCAGTAGTATGAAAGTCAGTGTAATTACTGCTGAAGGAAAGAATTATGGAACATCTTGAATCCAGTGGGTTACAAGACCCGTGGCAGCAAGGGTTCACAGAGGGGAGGTCATGTCAAGTGACTGATAGATTTCTTTGACTGGGTGCAAAAGAATTAGATAAGGGTGGTGCAGTGGACATGGCCTACCTAGATTTCTGTAAGGCTTTCAGTACCATTCCAAATAGGAGACTAGTAAGCAAGCTGGATAGCGTAGGAGTGGGTCCAAAGGTGGTAAACTGGTTAATAAATTGTTTAGGGGATAGATACAGGGTGGTGGTAAACAGAGTTCACTCCAAGGAAGGGAGAGTGACCAGTGGGGTACCTCAGGGATCAGTGCTGACGCAGGTCCTCTTTAATGTCTTTATAAGTGACATTGTAGAGGAATTGGAAGGGAAGGTCTGCTTCTTCGTGGATGACACTAAAATCGGCAGTGGAATGGACACTCGGGGGTGGAAAGGATGCTCAGAGAGCTGAGAAAACTAAAGGAGTGGTCAAGGGTGAGGCAGCTGGATTTCAGTGTGAAAAAATGCAAAGTAATGCACTTAGGGCACAGAAACCCAGGGGTAGAGTACATAATGGGTGGAGTGGCATTGATGACTACCAAGCAGGAAAGAGACCTGGGGTGGGGGTGGGGTAATCATATTTCATGACCTAAAGGTGACAAGGCATTTGGGAGGGCTAGTGAGATGCTGGGGCGCATAGAGAGGGGTATCACCAGCAGAGAGAGAGAGGTGGTGTTGCCACTGTATAGATCTCTGCTAAGATCCCACCTAGAGTACTGTGTCCAGTTCTGGAGACCACATAACCAGAGAGACATAGAGTGTAAAGTCCGGAGGAGGGCAACTAAACTGGTGCAGGTTCTACATCAAAAGCCCTATAAGGAGAGACTAAAAGACCTCAATATGCACACCCTAGAAGACAGGAGAGAGAGGGGGATATGACTGAGACCTTTAAATACCACAGGGAGGTTAATAAGGAGGGAAGTATTTTTCAGAAAAAGAAGTGCTCAAGAACAAGGGGACATGCTATGAAGCTGGAGGGGGTTAGATTTAGGAAAGATGTGAGGAAATACTTCACAGAAAGAGTGGTGGCTTCCTGGAACATCCTTCCAGTGGAGGTGGTGGGGGCAAAAACAGTGGTGGGGTTCAAGAATGCATGGGATAGGCGCAGGGGAATCATAATGGAAAAGGAGCAGGGAGAAAGACAAGCTGTAGATCAAGTAGTCTGCGGTAATAATGTAGGTAGGGAAAAATGGGCAGACTGGGTGGGATAATTAGCCCTCATCTACTGTCAAATTCTGTGTTTCTGTTTCTGGAAGGGGGGCATGATAGAGCCTCATAAATACTTAATGGAGTTGAATAGGGTACAGGAGGAGGAGGAACATTTTTCAGAGGAGAAGGTGCACATGAACAAGGGGACATGCAATGAAGCTGGAAGGGAAAACATTTAGGATGGTTGTGAGGAAGTACTTCTTCACTGAAAGAGTGGCAGATGTCTGGTCAGTCTTCCAGTGGAGGTAGTTTGGGCGAAAACAGTGGCTTCAAGCATGCATGATTTAGATTCACGGGAATCTTAGTTGGGAAGGGGGGAGGTAGCCAGAGATCAGGCAGAGTCTGCAGTGACAGCATTGGCAGGGACAAATAGGCAGAGTATGTGGACCAAGCAGTCCTTATCTACTGACTAATTGTAAGTTTCTATGTAATATATTAATATTTTGAAAATGTTTTCCCCAAATGTGCCCGTTTCCAGGGCAGCTGATTGTGAGACACTTCACAGAACTGTGTCTCTCTAAGGAGCGCTGTGGTTGGTTGGGAGCACATCTTTGATCTATAATTGTATTTAAAGCAGCAGTGTTCGTTAGTCTAACAACATTTTAATTGTATATATTTTTTTTTTTTAGCATTACTGTATTTATTTTTTGCTCCTTCTACCCCAGCTACCCACCCACTCACTCAGGCACACCACAGGGCACACTATACACCACAGAAGGCAAGGCAGAGCTCCGAATGAAAGTGGGTGCTGAAAAATAGCAGATAAAATCTCAGTGAAGAATCAGCACTCCAGACCAAAAAAAAAATCAGGAAAAAGTATTTCACTGGAGGTAAAAACACAAGTACAGATACAAAATGTAAGGTGTATATTCACACACTCAAATGGTGCAAAAACGTTAGTGCAAAATAGCAAGTCCCCACACTCAACCTTGCTTCTGCGCTTCGGGGTATGATATCCCTTCCTCAGGAAGCGTGGCTTGTGAACCATATCAGTGCCTAATATATCTTAGGAGCTAGCTGTGCATAATGAAACCTTTAAAGAATATAGTCAATACAAAAATGTTAAGTGACAGACCCAAATATCAAAGGTGATGTCAAATGGGTCACCCATGTCAGCTCTATTCATTTATTTATTTCAGTTTTGGAATTACATCCTTTGAGCCAAACTGGTTCTTTTACAAAGGCTCCAAGTCAGTAGAAGAACAGACAAAACAGTACAATTGACATCATATAACGAGAACGTACAATAGCCAAGTGACAAGACTATTTTACAAGCAAGATAAATGTGGGGTATAACCTCAAATTAGAGACAGAGTATGTGGACCAAGCAGTCCTTCTCTGCTGACTAACTGTATGGTTCTATGTAATGTATTAAAATTTTGAAAATGTTTTCCCCAAACGTGCCCATTTCCAGGGCGGCTGATTGTGAGATGCTTCACAGAACTGAGAGTCTCTTGAAGGAGCGCTGTGGTTGGTTGGGAGCACATCTTCTATCTATAATTGTATTTAAAGCAGCAGTATTCACTAGTCTAACAGCATTTTAATTGCATAGTTTTTTTAGCATTACTGTATTATTTATTTTTTGATTCTTCTGCCCCAGTCACCCACTCACTCAGGCACACCACAGGGTAGTATAGCTGGAGTCAGATTAAAGGGAGAATTTCCCAAAGCTCCTGCAAGCAATACTGCTGGCATAGGGGAAGCATAGATACACCACACCTGATATTGTTTTTTTTTCTAAAAATAACTTAAAGTAAAAAGGGCCTGATGGGTTACTGTGGTGCCACAGTAAAGGACAAAGGGTAACACATTTCTAATGAAGGTAACATTTAGCAAAAAAACTCTTATTACGATAGCAGGAATACATTTCAAAACCTACTACTTCATTCCTATATTTTGAACCACTCCTTCGAAAACATTTTTACACCGCTATAATAAAAGAACACTTCAAACCCCTGTTCATGCACAGATAAAGGGGCTGCCAATCCAGTTCGTCATTAAAGCCATGTGGCTTTAAAGTTAGTTTGAAACTCCACAGATTCCTTTTGACTGAGTTTTAAATCCCTATCATCCCCCCTTCCCCCATCTGTATCTAAAGGGGACATGTTCTATCCCACAATAATGAACAGTGTGTTCTTCCCCCAAGGTTCTTCCTTATTTTGCATTTCCATTAAGTATCTACCAATAGGGTGTGCTATATCTGACTTCCTTAGGGACCAAAAGTGCTCTTGAATTCTTTATTTTAGGGTACGTGTCATTTGCCCTATGTAAACTTTTCCACATTGGCCCCACAATGCATAGACCACATACTTAGTATTGCATGTAATGAATTGGTCTATTCTCACTTCCTTTACACCCAAAGTACCAGGGTTTTGGAAAGTTTTGCATTATACCACCTGTTTATACGTAATGCACTTTCTGCATGGATAAAATCCACTAGGTTTTGTCCCTAACCAGGTTGATTTATTATTCTGTTTTCCAAATTCACTGCTTATCAGTGTATCTCGAAAACTTTTTCCCTTTCTAAATGAAATTGAGTCCTGCCATTTCTGTTCTAAGAAGGTCTCTGTCTACCCCCAGTATGTTTTATTTATTTATGTAAGAGTTTCACCAGGAAGGCATACTGAGCAGAGTACCGCTTCATTCCAGATGCGTCCTGGGGGGGAGGGGGAAAGGATGTATGCAGCATCGAATAGTACACACTATCTACAGTTCATTACAGCAACAACACAGGTATTACAGAGATACAAATAGCAACACAAGTACTGTAACTTAGATGATTAGGTAAGCAGTTGGTACACAGAGTACAGTAGATTAAGTTAACTAGCTAGCAAGTCCAGTGGTTCCACAACTCATCTAAGATGTAAAGTGCCTATATAAACTTGAAGGTCACACCCTATGAATACAAGAATAATACAATGGCAATGGAGTGAGTGTAGGCCTGCGTATACCGGGGAGTACACTGAGGGCCTGGGACAGGCACTCAGCGGGGTCAAGTGTGAGCAGTGGGATATTTGGTATCACAGAGGGACTGTCAGCAGGAGCAGGTGGGGGGGAAATGACTTAAGGAGCAGGTTGCGCTGCTGGGTGTTATCTGTATGTCTAATGACCATTGGTAGGAAGTTCCATAGTTTAGGCATGCGGTAATTGAAGGTGGCCTGCCCTTTGGCTGTGGACATGTAGAAGCCAGGAGTCTGTGTTCCTGAGAAAGTAGACTGAGGGGGGTTGAGCTTGGAGGGCAGGCTCGAGGTAGGCGGAGGGACTGAGCCCAGAATTTCACAGTTAGCCTTGCACTGTGGAGCTGTCTCCAATCCTAGAGCGAAGGCAGGTCTAGAGACAGAGAGAGACTGCAGTAGTGCATTGAGGGAGGGCAGTCTAGGGCGAACCGGCAGAAGGAGTGGAAGAGAGGGTCAAGTCTTGCTAGGGTGGATTTGGGGGCAGCGCTGTATACTACGTCTCCATAGTCAAGTATCGGGAGGATCATTTTCTGTAGGATAGCCTTGCGGGTTTCCAGAGGTGTTGCAGCCCCTGTTTCGATATAAGGCACCCAGCTTGGGGTGCAGTGTCTTGTGGATTGTCGATGTGACCTGAGAAGTCGAGGTGCTAGTTGAGCTAGACCCCAAGGTACCGGAAGGAGGCGCAGTCCTCCAATGGTGTCCCATGTATGTGTCAACGTTCCTTAATTATTTTTGCCAAACTTGTAGATATGGGGGTAAACATGGACACAAACAATATTTGCTCATTCTGCATTTGTGATTATTGTTTATATTTAAGGAGTTCATCCCTTTCTACTGTCTCTACTCTGCTTAATGCATCCTGAAGTATTTGTTCACCATAGCCCCTACTTCGCAGCCTAGAAAAAAGATAGTTTTTTTACCTTTTCAAAATCTTCATGGCAGGAATGATTACCTTTAATTTGAATAAGTTGCCAATATGGTAAATTACTAATGGTGTGTCATGGATGTGAGCTTTTAGCATGTAAAACACTGTTGCCAGCGGTTTGTTTCCTGGAACACCACAGGGCACACCCCTGCTGACTGCCAGACTCACCCTATGCTGCTGTATGCTTCCATCATGCCTCTGGTACCTCCATCATGGTTGATTCTGACTTATCCTTGTCGGGCTTTCCTGTTGTCACCAGGAAGGAAGTGACTTTTGCCATCCCACGATGGTCAGAGGTGGAAGGCCAGTTCGCTTTGGGAGTCTGGTAGCTTGGGAAGGGCTGTTGGAGAGGCAGTCACCTAGGGTGACCAGTGCAACCCTTTTTCTATTTACGGGACCCCACCCATCATCCGCATACGTGAGCCTGCTGTGGCATCTTGGGAGCGCGGATGTTCAGCAGCGTGTGATCACTCTCACTCTCACTGCCAAGAACGAATCCGCAGAGCCACCACCAAGAGCTGCTATGGAAGCAGCATGCATTGGGTCCCCTCCCCAGAGGGCAGTGTCCAAGGGACACTAAATCTCTCCTTGCTGGCCTTCACTGCTGACATCCCGGCTCAGGGCGCGAACCCGGGTTGCCCACATGCCAGAGCAAAGCATTACTATATTTCTGACTTAACTAGATTCAGCATCACTATAATTGTATTTCTCTCAGATGTTTTTAAAACCACTTTTATAAATTTTATAAGTTAATGTCTCTTGCCATTTATGATGGCCACTATTAGAAATTTTTAAAAAATCCCTTCACGCAAGGTTACTTTTTGCCTTTTCATACTGGCTTCATTCAGTGGATGTATTAGGAGTGTCCTTGCACACATTTCTGATGGAAAACAGCCCAGCACCACACCAGAATGTTTCATTTATTTGCAGTGGGCATTTCCAGAAAGCAGAGACTTTTTTTATATTATTATACTTTTCCCCCTGCAGTCCTGACCGGCCTGCCTTTCATCCTACCACTCACCCAGCACCATCACCAGCCTTTTTCGGGACTTACCTCGCCCGTGTTCCTCCTTGGCTTACCCCCGAGGACTGGCCTGTTTTGGGGTAGGGACGGTACCTCCAAAACAGAGACTTAAAACTTCAACCCCCAAAAAATATCTCAGTTCAGGAGTGAACTACAGTGAAAATAAAATGGATATATTGATGCTTTTACAAGATCTACATTACTATTATTATCTGTATTTACAGATAACTGGTGTAGTGCACCTGCTTCTGATGTTCCTAGATGTCTAAACTGTGTGCAAATGTGACTCTCAACGGCAATAAAAAAAAAATTCTTCTCGCTGGTACTCTCTCTTAACATCAACGGGATAAACAATCCTGTTAAGCGGTATTGCCTCGTACAGTTTTTGAAGAGAGACAAGCCTGATGTTCTTCTTCAAGAAACCCACCTTTCTCAGACAGAGCATGACAAACTGGCATTGTTTGGTTTCCAAATGGTGGTAGCCTCATCGCACGAGTCAGACAGGAGAAGAGTGGCGGCTGTCTTGATCCCGAGGGTGTCCCATTTATGCTAAAGACCAGCTTGTAGATCAAGAAAGCCAATATGTCATCATAACAGGGCAACTATATGCTCGTCCAGTAATGATAGCTTTGGTGTACTTCCCCCACCCACCTCCACCCCGGATTGCATAGAAGGGTGGCCCAGAGGTTTCTAAACCAGCTTCTTCTGATGTTACAAGACAGGCTTAATTCTGGGAGGAGATCTCAATATCACACTCAACCCCTCCCTAGATGTCTCCAAACCCTCAACCCACTGAACTAACCCTCTCCAAAAATACCTGAAGTCAACACTCAAATCCATGGGCTTCATAGACACTTGGAGACATTTTTTCCCCTCGACCAGGGGGTACACACATCATACATCCAGAATGGGTGTCTCCTCCAGAGTAGACTATATATTCACGACTGCTGAACATTTACAGTAAATGCAGTCCAAGATGTTTACCACAGGGCAACCATCCTATCGGACCATTCAGTAGTATGTGCTAAACTTCACTTGGGTAAAGCCAGCCCAGTGTCTCACTGGCAGTTGAATTTATCACACCTTAGAGACCCTGAGTTCTGTCAACTGGTTAAATATGCTATCCCCAGAATTATTTCAGAAAATAAACACCCTGACACACCTTCCAAAATCCTCTGGGACACCCTTAAGACAGTCCTGAGGGGGGAAATAGTGGCCTATTCGGCAAAAAAGAAAAGAGAACGTCGAAACAAGGAGATAACACAGTTGCACCCCATCTGCAGTTAGCTAAACAACAGTTACCGAAGCTCCTGGACCAAAAAGTAGAACAACAGTTGTTTTATATGAAGCATAGGTAAGGTGATGGCGGACCTGGGGGGAGGGGCCAGAAATCTGGCATGTCGATTACAGATGACCCAGATGAAAGCTTGTGTGACTAACCTGTATGATCCAGATACAGGTCAACTCCTTGGGCACCCCGCTGAGATTCGAAAAGTTTTGGCTAAATATTATGAAACATTATATATGTAGGACTCCCACCTCCCCCCTGAACAAATATACACCTACCTTAACCAGCTTCCATTTCCTCAGTTAACGGAAGCCCAAGCCCAGGCACTGGTGGCACCAATGATGAATGGTGAGGTGGAAGCTATACTTAAAGTGGCCAAAACCCTCAAAGCCCTGGGTTTGGACGGCTACCCAACCGAAATATACAAGCAGTTTAAAAGCCTTCTCCCCCATCTTATACCGGCCTTCCATGCTATCCAGGAGGGAGATGTGCGGTTATAGTGGCCATCCCAAACCTCTCAAAGACCCCAGATATACAGACTATTTTGATGTTAAATTATGACTATAATATATATATATATATATCAGTCCTGGCCCAGAGAATAGATTCGCTACTCTCTTCCGTAATTGACGTACTAAGTTGGGTTTATTAGGAGGCAAGCGCAAGATGCAGTCTGGCGTACTCTACTTCTGACTGATTATGCCAATATCAAACAAACAAGATCCTCATCCCCCTGTGCCATCAGGTGGTCATGAGGGCCCCGAAGCAGCCCTCCCCGATCCCACACAAGCAAGATCTTCAGCTCCCTGTGCCATCAGGTGGTCGCGCGGGCCCTGAAGCAGCCCTCCCCCGATCTCACACAAGCAAGATCCTCAGCCCCTGTGCTATCAGGTGGTTGCGAGGGCCCTGAAGCAGCCCTCCCGATCCTGCACAAGAGTAACCACATGCTGAGCCAGATGTCTCTCTCTTGCTGTGCTGGTTCAACTTTGGTTTTGGTGCCATTTTCAATTTCAAATCTCACCGGACTGCACTTTAACATATAAATCGACATAGGTCTACTGGTAGTTTTATTTTCCCTGACTAATGCAGAATTAGCAACGATCTTGTTATGTACTGCTTGTTACCTTAAAACTCAGTGTAGTTGTGAATTATTACATGCTTTAAGGCGCTAGTGATCCAGTCGCTGCAAAATTAACTCCGGAGGGTGCCTAACGCAGTGCAAACCTGCTAGCCGTAAGATTTCCTGCAGGCTGTAATTCATTGTGAGCACAGGCTGCTCAGAGTTGCAGAACAAAATTTAAAAGCTGCTGTTCTGCTGGCTTAATCATGTTTATATCATGTTTTGAATTGGGTTGTTTTCAGCAGATTTTAGAGCTGCTGTATGAAATTTAAAGCTGCTGTACTGCTGGCTTATCTATGATATTTAGAAGCCGCTGTACTGCTGTCTTATGCATGTTTGCAATCAAGTTGTTTTTCAGCAGATTTTTGGCTGTATAATTTGACTTGTGAGCAGTTCAAGCTTGTAACCTGAGCATTTTGGCCGGGTATAATAAGCTTGTAAACTGATTCCCTCAACGCTCCTTGTAAATCAGCCCCAGTCTAGTCTCTCCCACTCCTGTTCAGCAAACCCACCCTGTTTTCTCAGCTACACCCATTTTTGTTTTTTCTTTACTTCTGTCCTGCCCCTTTACCTAGCTTTAAGTTTGCTTACCGATATTCCTTCTCTCCACAGATCCTCAGCCCCTGTGCCATCAGGTGGTTGCAAGGGCCCCGAAGCAGCCCTCCCCCAATCCCACACAAGCAAGGTAACTACGTGCTGAGCTGCGGACGTCTCTCTCTCTCTCTCTGTGCTGGTTTCCCCGCTGATGCTTTGTGTCGGCTACCCCACCGCCCCGCCACCACCCGTGGTGAGCAATTCCTTATATAGTGGTGCACACGTGTGGCACAAAAAACAATCAGCCAACATCCCCATTAGCAGTTTATTCCTCTCCATCACTAGTGGCCGCTGTTCTGAGTTCTATCTTATATCAGGTACCCCAACCAACCAAAACCACAAATAGCACTATGCTTACGCTATATCTGGCCATCCTTGCCTCTCTCTTACCCTTAATTTCACTCCCTCCTTCCAACCACCCAGCAGTGCAAAATGGTATACACCCACTATGCGTCTGGTCAGCACAGTCGTATAGCTCCCATTCCCCACTGCCTATGACCAACCTGCCCTCATACCCATAGGATGGGCAGAACCTGTAATCCTACCACCAACCTTTCATATCTGACTCATAGTCCTCAATTCCTCCACCCAGCAATTCCCTATGACAGGCTCTCAGCAATTCCCTGCATCCCATAAGCATCAGCGCTCAATTCCATTTATTAAACTCCTAGTGTCACTTCTGCTGCTACTTGCGGGGGACATAGAATCTAACCCAGGACCAGCCACCATCCCTCTCTTACTAACAAAGGGACTAAAACTGATGCACCTGTAACCCCCACAAATGGAGGTTCCTAAAATGTCTTTCTGGGCTTGCCTAATGCCCACTGCCAGGCTGGTGTCCTGCGCTTAAGCAGTTAAAAGTGCTTGCATGAGAGTGCTCTGTCAGCGCCATGCCTGTCTCTTTATGAGGTGTCATTTTCGTAGGTTTGTAATTAATCTGGGTGGGGGCAGTGGTTCCAGGCTTGAGTCCCGCCCGGGTTGCAGTACAGGCGCTTCATTCTGCCATCGCTAATTGCGCAGAGGGAGCTTTATTAGGATCTGTGACTGTTTGCTGATTATCTGCTTTAATAATAATAACATTGTAGTTTGTCTGACCTGCCTTTCTTTACAGCATGGACTTTCCTGCTAAGCACCACCATTTTGGTTCTGGATTGCCAGTTTGGACCAATCAGTACCTTTGGGGACCCTAAAACAGAGACTGTCCCCAGAGGTCTTGTGGGAGTGAATTTCTGTAGGAATTGTATTTTTTACTGTTTGGCCCCTAAATAGTCCTGGAGGGGGAGCCCTTGCTGTGACAGACAGATGAATCAACCAACTGAACCTTTTGGATCACTGGGAAAGCCCAGAGCTGCCTGCAGCAGTAAGTCAGTGTGTAGTTGGAGTTGAGAGTGTGAACAGCTTGAGTAATTCGAGCAGCTGCTCCTGTGTGGTAGCGTGGAGGAACTGGCGGGAAGGCTGTGTCTGGCCTGCCTGCTACCATCTTCTCGACTGAAGATGTCGGAATTCTAAAATCGGACTTTATCCGAAATTGCTGTGACTGTGACCGGAATCCGGAATTGTGGAAAAGGAATTTTGCCTGGCGTGGACCAAACATTTGCCTCTGAGCGATCGGCCTGTCAGGACCTGAAATAACCACAGAGCGTACGGTTTGCGCAGAAGCACTGTTTTATTGCAACCGGACTATCATCCGAACTGTGGTATTTACCTGTCTTTACTATAATTGTACTGAATGTGGAGTGTGGGTCGCGATTTGGTTCCCCACATTGCTGAATGTGTCACGCTGGCTGGAGGCTGCATCCAGCAAAAACTTACCAGACTGTATCCAAATTTTTTTCATGGTCTGGGCTTCACCAACTCAGCCTAGATTGCCGCTCACGCTGCAGAGTTACGTCTGACGAAAGACCCACCTGGGGATTCGCTTCCTGCTCACCACCATCGAACAGGATCGACCACCACAGTGCATTGTGTGGCCCTGCTTCTCCTGGCACAGCAATCAATTATCCTGAGGTCTTGCATAGATACATAGACAGTGTCGGCAGATAAGGGCCTATGGCCCACCCAGTCTGCCATTTGAGCTTGTAAGTTCAGTTTGTTTTCCTAGAAGTCTGTTGCACCACCCTGACCTCCAGAATTCCTTTATGCCTATCCCATGCATTCTTAAATCCCGTGATTGTTTCCAGCCCCACCACTTCCTCTGGCAGGGTGTTCCACTTGTCCACCACCCGTTCTGTGAAGAAATTCTTTCTCATGTTTCCTCTGAATCGCCTCCTCCACTTCACCCCATGCCCTCTAGTCCTGGAACATATTTTTTCGCTTAAAATAGTGTTTTCCTGCACCCTGTTCCTCCCTGTAAGATACTTGTATGTCTCTATCTTATCCCCTCCTCCTCTCTTCCAGGAGTACATGTTCAGTTCCTTCAACCTGTCTTCATAGGACTTGTGATGCAATCCATGCACCATCTTTGTTGCCCTCCTCTGAACCTTCTCTACCCTGTCTATGTTCTTACGTAGGTATGGTCTCCAGAACTGTACACTGTGCCCAGGTGGGGCCTCACTAGTGTCTTGTATAGCGGAATTATGACCTCCCTTTCCTGCTGGTAATGCCCCTGCCTATACATCCCAGCATTCTATTTGCTTTACCTGCTGCCTTGTCACACTATTTCCTACCTTGTGGTCATCAGAGATGATAACCCCAAGATCCCTTTCCTGCTTGGTGCATGCTATATCCTCACCCCCCAACTGATATATTGTGCCAGGGTTTTTGTACCCCATATGCATTATCTTGCACTTCTTTGCATTGAATTTCAACTGCCAAACCCCTGACCATTCTTCAAGTTTCTGCAGGTCGCTTCTTATTCTGTCTACACCCTCTGGTGTGTCTACTCTGTTACAGAGCTTTGTGTCATCAGCGAACAGTGAAATTCTGCCTTCTAGGTCCTGCGCCGTGTCACTGATGAAGATGTTGAATAGGACCGGTCCCAGCACTGGTCCCTGTGGTACCCCACTGGTCACCCTTCCCTCTGTGGAGTGACAGCCATTTACCACCACCCTCTGTGTCCTGCCACCCAGCCAGTTACCTACCCACCACACTACTGTCCTGCCCACACCCATATTCCCCAGTTTGTGTAATAGTCTCTCTGTGGCACAGTGTCAAAGGCCTTGCTGAAGTCCAGATAGGCCATGTCCACTGCCTCCCGATCCACCTCCCTAGTCACCCAGTCAAAATTCAATGAGGTTGGTCTGACATGACCTCCCCTGGTGAAACCATGCTGCCTTGGGTCCTGTAGTCCATTGACAACCAGATGTTCCACCAATCTCTCCTTCAGTAGTGCTTCCATGATCTTCCCCACTACCGAGGTGAGGCTGACTGGTCTGTAGTTCCCTGCTTCCTCTTTGTTCCCACTTTTGTATAAGGGGACTACATCTGCTGTCCTCCAGTCTTTGGGTACCTCCCCTGTTTCCAGTGATCGGCTAAACAGGATAGCCAGAGGTTCAGCCACCACCTCTCTTAGTTCTTTAAGGACCCTGGGGTGCACCCCATCTGGCCCCATTGCTTTATCAACTCTTACTACTTCCAGTTCCTTCAGGACCCTTTCTCGTGTAAAGGGACTTGTGTCCATTTCTGCACCATTCTCACCCCTTGTACTCCCTTCAGACCCATTACCCTCCTCTTCCTCAGTAAAGACTGAGCAGAAATGCCTGTTCAGTATGTCAGCTTTACTGTTGTCATCCTCCACGCGGCCCCCATCCTCCCCCTTCAGTCTCACTATCCCTCCCTTTGCCTTCCTTTTTTCACTTATGTACCTGTAAAAGGTTTTGTCCCCTCTACCCACTGATTTTGCAATGTGTTCTTCTGTCTGAGCTTTGGCTTCCCTTACTGACCTCCCTGCCTCCCTTTGCTTCTCCTTGTACACTCCTATCCCCTTCTGCCTGTGTCTTTTGTATTGCCTGAATGCAATCTTTTGGCTTTCACTTTCTTTGCTACCTCTTTGGAAAACCATAATGGTCTCCTCTTCCTTTTCCTCTTGCTAACCTGCTTAATACATAATTCTGTTGTTCTTGTAATCCCATTTTAAATACTGCCCACTGTTCTTCAACCCCTGATTCCTGTCCCATTCCCCTTAATGCCTCTTTCAAGTATCTCCCCATTTTCCCAAAGTCTGCCCCCCTAAAATCCAGGATACGTGTTTTTGTGTGGTTTGGTTCTGCTCTTTCTGTGATTTCAAACCACAATGACTGGTGGTCACTGTTTCCCAGGTGCTCCCCCACTGTTACCCCCATCACACTGTCCCTGTTTGTGAGCACAAGGTCCAGTATTGCCTTCTGCCGAGTTGGTTCCATGACCAGTTGCTTGAGGAAGGCACCCTGAAGTCTTCATTTTGTCCGTCCTGTCTCCTGGTCTGGGTAGCATAAGTAAACATCAGGGTAGCTCCCTGCAACAGAGCTCAAATCAAAGTGTCATCTGATTTAAGTGTGTTGGTTAATCATTACAAATTGAGCCCTCCGGCTCCGGAATACAAATTGTGAGTTAAAGTGCATGCTGTGTTTTTCTTCCCTAAGGGCCCAAACAAGAGCTGCAACGCCAGCCTACCCCGGGCAGCGCTTCAGGATAGCCTGCATAATAACTAGGTACCCAGAGTGTGTGTGACTGTGCTAGAGGGACTCTTAGGCCTGCATGTTTAACCTGACTAAATCAGATCTAGAATCAAACACCAGATTATTGCTCGTCCCTTGTTCACATCCCCCGAATAAATCGGATCTAAATCTTTTTGCATTTAAACTGGCTATTGTGTACCTTTGTGGTGGGGATACTGTGTTGCTATTGCCTTTCTCCATTGCAGGTCTCATTTTACAGGGGGTCTCCAGGGCCAGTGAAGCTGATCCAGCCCTGGTGGTAAGTGTGGGTATAACATTGCATTCTGGTGTTAAGTGTGACTGTCTAATTGCTGATCAGTATAGGCTACTAGAGGGGTTAGAGGGGGTATCAGTGTCCCGAAGGGCTGTACTCCAAGAGCAGCTCGCTACCCTTAAACCAACCACCCGGGTGGAGAGGCACCTGTTCCTGGGAACTCCGGCCTCAACCTGCACCTAGCCAGCTGGCAGGGGTACTATCCCTTGGGATAGTGCCACCTAGGGGTTACACGCCTAAATATCTGTAGCCTGCTGCATAAAATAACAGTACTACAGCCAACCGTCATCTCCATTTTTAATTTTTTTTATTTTAGTTGTTTAACCAGGAGTAGCACACTAAGCTGAAAGCTTTTTTTACAGGAGCGACCTGGGAGCACAGGGAAGTTAAGTGACTTGCTCAGGTTCACACAGTATGCAAGTGGAAGCTGTGGGATTCAAACCCAGGTCTGGTCTGCTGGATGTCACCAGATTTGCAGGTCAGAGCCTTAAACCACAGCGCTATACTGCCTCCATAAGGCCTGACATCCTGATTATTTCCAAAACATGGCTAAAGCCCCACATTAAGGACCCCGAAATCTCCATCCCAGGCTACACCATAATCTGCTACGACCGCCCAGGTCACAAAAAGGGTGGAGGCGTAGCCATGTATATCTCCTCCTCCCTTAAGTACACCCTGGTCGGTATACCCTCACTCACCCAGCCTATAGACACCTTGCTGATCAAGATATCTCTCTCTCTCTCCCCACCACACCACCCTGATATTCTTAACTGACTCCTACTGCCCTCCCAACTCCCCCACGTCAACTGTCCTTGACCACCTGTGCTCTCTGAAATCCTGCGTCAAAGGAGGTGAGCTACACATTGTGGGGGATTTCAGTTTAAACTGGCTTTCCAGTAGTACCTCCAAGATCCGGAGCCAGGTTGCTGCCCTAAACCTGACACGGTCGATCTCAGAACCTACACAGCTAAACCTAAAATCCAAGAACCACACTCTCCTAGACTGGTCACTTACCACTCATTGGTATCAAATAATTGACTCGGGCCTATTGCCTGACTCGTTAAGTGACCACCATATTATTTATTCGATACGGAAAATTTTCAGGCCTAAAACACCCCCTAGAACCATATTCACAAGGTCTTATAAATCCTTAAACCTCACCTCACTCCTAAGCGACCTAGTGACCACTGACTGGTCCTACATCTCCTGAGTGGCCTCCATTGACTCCGCGTTAGAGCACTTCAAGCTCATGTTCTTAAGAAGTGCGAGACTGCCATGCCCAATTTAAGCAGACCCGCGTGAGAGGCGCACACCTGCCCTGGATCTCTGCTGACATTATATCCCTTATGAGAGCCAGAGATCAAGCTTGGAAATCCTTTAAAACCTCCAATGCCCACACTGATCATGCCACCTAACGCTCCCTTTAGAATGCCTACACTAGGCTAATTAGGCAATTGAAAGCAACCCATTTCAAAGATTCCTTCCATGCCACTCTAAATCAGCCATCCAAATTCTGGAAGATGATCAAATCCTTTTCTCCCCACCCTCCCAGCCCCCTACACCTGTACTAAACGTGGGAGGTGTGGCAATGTGAACCCCCTTGCAGTTGCCACGAATTCAACACCTTTTTTCAAGATGCACTGCACTCTTCCCTCCCCCAGTCCAGCCCCCGGCTCTTGACCATTGTACTTCTCCTTCCTTCAGGTCACCCTTCTGAAGTATCTGAAGCCTTGATCTCCTAAACCCTAATAAAGGCAGATGCCCCTCCGAGCTGGACTCCAAGACGCTACACCTGGCTGCCCCTGCCATCAACGCTCCCTGGTGGACCTATTCAATCTGTCCTTCTCCCTGTCATCAATCCCCTCGAATGGAAGCAGCAACAGTTATCCCCCTCCCCAAGGTGGTGACCATGCTGCCCCAGGCAGCTATCGCCCATTTCCTTCTCCCTATTCTGGCCAAACTCCAGGAACACCTTGTATTCATGCAACTCTCCTTTCTCAACTCTTCTCCTTCTTCTCCCCTACCAGTCTGGCTTCAGGAAGGATCACTCCACGCCTCATCAGACTAGATCCTTGATGGCATGGACAAGGGTCACATCCTCCGCTATTTTTGTCAACCTGGCAAAGGCATTCGACACTGTCTCCCATGTGAACCTCCTTACCAAACTCCCTGCAGAGCTGCTCACCTAGCCACCAATTGGTTCCACTCTACCTGGTAGGCCTCCCCAATCTGTGAGAATCAGTGCTCCACCTCCTGGCCCTCCCAGTTAACTCTGGTGTCCCCAAGGCTCTGTCCTTGGGCGTTCTTTCTCCATCTTCCTGAATGACCTGCCAACTGCCTGCCCCCACTCTTTCATCCACATGTATGCAGATGATAAGTTCTGTATACCTCAGGCCCTCGAACTGCTGTGAGTGACCAGGTTACAGCAGGACTTCAGTGATGTTCAGCTCTAGTTTTTTTTCTGCTAACCAGCTTTCCCTGAATGCCAAAAAGACCAT
The DNA here is from genome assembly GCA_016271365.2 of Neoceratodus forsteri. NCBI lineage: Eukaryota > Metazoa > Chordata > Ceratodontiformes > Ceratodontidae > Neoceratodus > Neoceratodus forsteri. The sequence continues at coordinate 184,461,803 of CM028133.1, read as the reverse complement.
CTCTATGACCTTCGGCACTAGGCAGAGACTCTCTCTGCTCCCCTCCACCCCCTTCTTCCACCCCCTGGACGGGACCACACTGGAGGCTTGCTCCTCCTTTAGATATCTTGGAGTCTGGCTCAACCAGCACCTGGACTTTTCTGTACACATCAATGCCATCCACAAAAAGCTCTGTCTGAAGCTAGGCACCCTCCACCATAACCATGGATGCATCCCGCTGCCTGCTCTCCGCGAACTGGTACAGAAAATGATCCTCCCTATATTTGACTATGGTGATACAGTCTATAGTGCTGCTCCCAAGTCCACCCTAGCCAGACTAGACTCTCTTTTCCACTCTTTCTGCAGATTCGCCCTCGATCGCCCACCTACCACCCACCACTGCGAGCTATACCAGTCACTTAATCTTCCCTCACTCCATGCCTGCCTCCAGTCCCACTGCACTATGTTCATGGCCAAATACTGGTTCCAGACCCCGCCCCATATCTTGCCTCTCTTCTAGCTGCCTCCTCCATGACTTACTCCTTCAGAAATTCAGACACTCACTTCCTGGCTGTTCCATGCATGTCATCCTCAATTGGCCAGCAGCTTGTCACATGCCTCAAAGTATGGAACTCTCCTCAGCTGGTGTCTGGCACATCCTCCTCCTCCTGACTCCTTAGTACTCTCATCAATGCCCACTTCTCCTCAACCTGTGTCTGCTGCTAGGACATGATCACCTCCTCCAATTGGCCTTTCCCCATTGGTCCAGGAAACCTTCTCACAAATTGCCGCTGTACCTCATGTTTGTATTTCAGTATGTTTTCCTTATCCACTATTTGTCTAAATCATCTTGCCTCCATTTTCACTTCGAATTGCACTAGTTGAACTCTGTGCAAATTCTATTTATGCATTTGTATTATCTTAATTGTATTGTATGTATGGCTATTTGCTCCTCCATGTTCTCTTGCCCCAGGACACTTCGGATCGAGCAGTACTCTGCTCCAGTGTGCCTTCCTGGTAAAGCTTTTAAATAAATAAACTTTTAAATAAATTACAAGACAGATCCTCCTGACCCTGTTGGGACTGGATGCTGAGAAGGCATTCGATAGGGTTGCCTGGCCTTTTCTCTGGGCGACCCTTGACACTTTGGCTTCCAGATACCTCATCCTACAAATGCAAGATATGTATAATTCCCCACAAGCCTATCTAAAGCTTGTGGTCTCTATCCAGCCATTTCTCTCTCAAGGTGCACTTGGCAGGGATGCCCACTGTCCCCTCTCTTGTTCACCCTGTACTTAGAACTTGCTATTTTGGTTCCTTCATTGTGGTTTGCCAGCCCCAAGGGTCAATGCACTACTCCCTTAGCTCCCACCATCTCTGAGTTGGTGAGCACCACATCCAAGGACTGTGATCTTCCTGGTGAGTTCCTTATCTATCTGCACCATTACACAGTCTTGGAAGGTGTCCAGCAAGGCCTGACTCCTGGCACTCTTGGCCACCGAGACATCCCAATCAAAGTCTGGCAGGTTCATATCCCCTACCACCACTGCTTCCACCTTTACTACCCCTCTTTCAAGTTCCTCCCTGAGTTTCCTGTCTCTTTCCTCCCCTTGCCATGGAGGCCTATAGATCATCCCCAGGTGTACTTTCCTGCCTGAGGCTGCCATGAGTTGCACCCATACTGACTGAGCCTCCCAACTGCTACCCCAATGTACCCATCTTCTACCACCTCAGTGCCCTCCTTGTCAAAAAGGGCAATTCCTTTCCCTCTACCAGTTTTTCTGTCCCTCCTGACCACTGAATACTCGGGGACCGTCCTTTCCTAGTCATTATCTGTGGCCTGTGTAACCGTGATGGCCACAAGGTTCACCTCAGTGTCTGCCATCAGCGCCTGGAGCTCGCTGAGTTTTTTACCTAGGCTCCTGGCATTAAGGCATATCCCTTCCATCTGATCCCTGCTCTGACTTTGGTATTGTCCTTCTGTTTTAATCCTTTTCTCACACCCTTGTTGGTGCTTTTGCCTTTGTTTCTCTATCATAATGGCCCATTTCCTTGGTCCTGTAAACACTTCTTCTCTCTTTGTACCTCTATGTTGCTACAGTTCATTGGATGTGGGGGGTACTATTTAGGTTCCCTTTCTCACCATCCACCATGGTTCCCCTAGACCTAGCAGAAGGAAGGAGTGGTGTTGCCACTAAATCACTTGATGGGGAGACCCCACCTGGAGTACAATGTCCAGTTTTGGAGGCCGCACCTCAGAAGACATAGATGGGGTGGAGGGTGGCTAAAATGGTGCAAGGGTTGCATGAGAAGCCATACGAGGAGAGACTGAGGGGATCACATGTACACACAGGATGAGAGGAGGACAAAAAGTGACATGGTAGAGACCTACAGGTATGTCACAGGGGTAAACAGAGTACAGGAAGGGGATCTCTTTCAAATGAGAAAAAACACCAGGAGTAGGGGGCATGTGATAAAGCTGGGGGGGGTGGTTGTTACGAGATGTGAGAAAATATATTTTCACTGAAAAGATGGTAGACACCTGGAACAGACTGCCAGCATAAGTGGTGGGGGCAAAAACTATGGGCGGCTTCAAGCATGCATGGGATAGACATAGATGTGTGTTAGAAAATAGGGAGGAGGAGGAGGGGCAGACTACTTGAAGCAGCGGTAGAATATTGCTTGCAACACGGTGACCTGGGTTTGGTGTGATACAGTTTCCTAGAGGGCTGGCTGGCTGGGAGGTGGGATCCGTGAAGGGTGGGCTGCAGGTCCTGTTACTATACTGCCACCAGGGTGACAATGGGTGGGGTGCAAGTGCGATCAGAGCGAGGGAGGGGAGGATGTCATCCAAGGTCTGGACCGACAGCACATCTCGGGGTACCCTTGTCTCCTTGGACCTCTTCATGTACAGTCATCCTTGAGGGTAGGGGACACCAGAAACACGGAAAATCCTGCATCTGCACGGAGTTGGGCCCCGTGCCTCAGCCATGACCAGGCTCTGGAGGAGCTCATTGGACTCACCCAACACAATAAATTGTATTGAGGGTGACGACCCAGGGTCTTGCTCCTTCTACGCCCGGGGGTAATCCATGGCTAGATGGGGTTGGTACCTTGAAGCAACCCCAAGATACATGGTGGAGCCCTACGGATGCCTAGGAAGGGGTAGATGCGGTGCTTAGGGGGCATATAAACAGCAACTTTAAAAAGAAAAGAAAATAGGGAAGAGAGAGAGTCGCTAGAGACCATTTAGGGTCTGCAGAGACAGGTTAGGCAAGGAGCATCGTGGTGGGCCAAGCAGTCCTTTTCTGCTGACAAATTCAGTTTCTATGCAACAGCATCCGTTTGTGAGCTGGTGAATACGGTAAGTGCGGCCCAGATATACTGTTTCTTGCCCCCTCCCCAGACCCCAGCTTTTATGATGCCATGTGTAAGCACGGCACAGAGCATGCAGCCACGAGGCATCAGCCAGTTTCATCTCCCGCAGAGGTGAGGTGCACCAACCAGCTGCATCCCCTTTGTCACCACATGGCGCTGCTATGATGGCATTGCATGTTCCTCCCCAGAGAGGTTAGCGTCCATTGGGAATCTCAATCCTTCTCTCTTATCAGCTGGCCCCCAGTAACCCAGGAGCATTCCCAAACCTTGGTCGCCGGCATCGCCAGTGGCACTGATGGGCTGACCCTCAGGCAAACATTACTGTGGGTCATTGGAGGGTCGGCTGAGGAGAGGAGGACTGAGCATCCCACAGGACACTCCTTCTCTGTGTGGAGGGGGAGAGTTCTTCCAATACTACTGCTGTTTCGGTGACCACGGATGGAGGTGTGGGACAGAACATGGTCCATTGGGGTAGACACCAGTTGGCTGGTGTAGGCATCACACACTACATGTATATACTTCCTGCTCTCAGCTGACGTCTCCATGGGGCTCAGAAGAAGAGGCAAGAAACGCCTAACTGTTGCAGCATGATGCCATCAGTGCCACCTGTAGAGCCTGCTGACCAGTGGCGGAGCCAGAGGCTGGGGTGGTCGCCTCCTGGCTACCCCAGTGGGAGTAGTGGTGCCCCATCACCATCTTTATTCACTGTCTAGTGCCCATTGTGGAGCCTATGATTGACTGAAAGGCCCCCCCTGGCTCCCAGATGCTCCCAAACCTGGCTCTGCCACTGCCGCTGACCAGGGCTTACTCCCACCCACCAAGCAACCTACCTGTCTGTCTCTGAGGGACCTGGCCCAGCCTGACAACCCCCCAGGGGTGGGACTTTCTCGGAGGTGGTGAGGTGACACAGTTGGGGGCAGGCACTGAAGTCCTGAATAGGGAGCCAATATCTGTTCGGTGAGGTGCAGAAACAAATTAAAAAGCAAAAAAAATGCATTTAACTCATAAGCATGCATTTTTCTGTTACTATTCCATCCTTACTAGCTTTTGAGTAAATTCAATGGGTGTTTCTGACTTGTACTTTGGTGCTAAAATCAATTTTAGATTATTTAGTTTATGTCCTTGCTTAATTCCTACATCTGTGGGTTGACTTTAACCTTTTTTTCCCCTAGTAACCAGCAGGCCAAGTTGACTCAAAATTGCACTAGTCTAAAGATGTTTGCACTAGTCCAGTAGTTGTCAAGCCTCAAATGCTGGTCCAGTGGCCTCAGTGTGCACCATCAGATCATATTGTTGGCTTCACCCTTATTTCATCTCGGCTCAGACCCCATATATACCAGCACCCCACCCTCCCGATATAACATTCCTTTTCGTACATTGTTCATTGAATCACGCCCTGATGTATTTTCACTTGAAATTTTATTTATTTATTTCATCACTGAGAACACCTTGAGCACAAGTGCTCATTTGCTGGGTTGAGGCAGCACAACATATACTGATGCCTCCCAGAGTCTGGGGTCCCAAGACTCTTTTAGTTTTTCCTGGCAACCTATAAACAGGTAGGAGATCTTTTAAACAGCCTAGACCCAAAGAAGAGTGCTGGTATCGATGGATTGAGACCACATTTTAAAGTTAGGAGCCACCTGTTAACCACACCAATTCTACACATCTTTAACATGTATGTTTCTTCCACCACAGTTCCTCTTTTGGAAACAGCTTCATTCTGCCCTTTTTAAGTCAGGTGTTCTAAGTGATCTTAACAACTACAGACTAATTTCCATTCTTCCAGTCCTGTCCAAACTTCTTGAAAAAATAATCAATCAACTGAAGGAGTATCTGAAATAGTTTAATTTACTTAATCCCCTTCAGTCTGGCTTTAGACAGAACCACAGCACTGTTTCAGTGCTGGTCAAAGTTACCAGCGACTGGTTCACTGCACTAGATTCCAAGGAACCTACACTTGTCGTTTTTTTAGATTTAAGCAAGGCATTCGATATGGTGCATCACAGTCTCCTTCTTCTCAGTCTTAGGAACCTTAGTTTGGATGGCCCTTCTGTCAATTGGTTTTCCAGTTACCTAACTGGCAGATTACAAAGGGTTAAAGTTAATGTACTCATTTCCAATCCCTGCCGATTACAAGAGGAGTACTTCAAGGGTCTATATTAGGTCCCCTTTGTTCTCCATTTATATCGATTCTGGTAATGATGTAACCCTGGCACCATTATACAAGGCTACTACCTCAGATGGCCCTAACTGCAGGTTGAGGGACCTGGGTTCAGAATTAGCTGCTACTGGGGTCTCCCCACCCTTAGTGTAAATACAATTATGGTGTCTCTACTCAGAGTAATACTTAAGTGGGTTACTAACAAAATGGGTACAGCCCTCTGGGGAAGCTATACCCACTCACAATCCTGCCTAGTGACCTTTTACATTTAGTTTCACAACTGCAGCACTTTACACTCAGAGTACAGGTTAATATCAGCAGTACTAATATGCTCATGTACAGTCCACTTACCTGCAGGGTTCGGTCTCCTGGCATCCACCCTGCAATCCCCTGTAAGAAACAGTTTCAATAACACAAACATTCACTTTCAGATTGCCTTGATATTGTTCAGTAACTTTTAGGCCAGGTAATGATATGCTCACAAGCCAGGGTAACAATAAAACAGTTGATCAAATTTGTTGAGGAAGCGTGAACAAGGAAGGGGCAAGAATCTAAACAGACAATTAAGTTTACTGTACTGAGACAGGCTTATTCACTTTTAAACACTTCAGTCCCTGACTTTATCAGTCTTGGCAACTACTGGGTACCCAGAGTGGAAAACAGGCATGCCTGAGGCAGTGCCGTAGGTTGGCTGGCATTGCAGCTGTAGTTGGGGCCTTTGATGGAAAGAAGGGTGATTAGATATGAGCAACACACTTGTAAAACCATTTGTAATCCTGGCTGGTTGGTCCAGTCACGTTTAAACACATTAAACTGGCAAACTGAATCAAACGGTACCATTTAAACAATTGATAATTTGTTGTAGGGAGCTACTCTGATTGTACTCCCTTTACCTAAAAGAAATTGTGCTGTAGTAGGCGCCATGGAAGACCAGTGGCTCTCCCAAGTTGCTGAAGTGGACCTGGGCCAACATGACTCACCTCCTGTTCACAGCCTTTCCCTGTAGGTGGCCACAACCTGTGTTTGATTGCTACGCAGGGGCTGATTCCCCAAGCGTGGTCTCTCGCCAAAATGGTGCTTCAGCTGGTACAGAAACAGTCTGGCTGGGCCTTTGGTAGCATAGGCCCAGGCTGGAAAATTGTTCTTTCAATGGTTTGGCTTTCTTGCTGGGGTCCCCCAGCTGGAGTTCCAGAAACAGAGAATCCACCGACACACTTCTCCACTGTGGAGTTTTCCAGAGACTGGTCTCCACAGAATGCTGGTTCCCCAGAACAAGACAGGAGTCCCAAAGCAATTTTCTCTCTCAACAATTTGCACCACACCACGAGGGGCCTGAGGAACAAGACAGCTCTCTCACTCATTGTGAAGGCCGGTTTCCAGATTCTAGCTCTTGGCTACAGAAACCTCAAAAGTTACTTCTGTTGTGCTGTGTATGCAGTCCTGGATTCAGTTGATCCCATTTGGAACCAAACTGGGTCCACAGGAGGCAAGTACAGGTCTCTCCCTGTGGAGTTTCTCTCAGCCCACACACAGGATATTGCCTTCTCAGTGGCTTGAGCAGGCTGACTCTCTGTTTCAAGGAATTCCACACAAGGATCGGGATATCTGTACTCCAGTTGGCTACTCCATCTGTCAGTCCCATTCTGAGAGCCCTCATTGGTCAATTTAGGTGCCAGCAAGAAAGTTCACAGCTTTTCCTACAAGTCACTGTAATTAGGACCCTTGGTTCCGTTGGTCCAAATGCCAAGTCCCAGACCAAACATGGTGGCTTCCATAGTGGAGGAACCAATAGGCAAATTAAATAACTCATTTATTTAGTAACAGTAAAGATTCAGAAATAAACATTTACAGATTTTAGCAGTGCTCCCTCTGCTTTATCAAGGGACTGCAGAGTGGAGTGAATTAGGATTATGCCTGGCGGGTCGTGAGCCTTGATTTACTCGGACCCAGCCCAGGCTATAATACACCATACACAAGCTGGATCTCTTAAAGAGGTAGCACGGCAGCATGGATCTGCACGCTTACACAAGATAACATCAGAACATTACTGTTCATGGATTTACATCCCCTTTCTGGACATCTTCCAAGCAGTGGGTATCAGAGGAGCCCAGGGAGAAACTCAAGGTAAGCCCCTGAAATTGGGGTTAACTCTTTCTCTGCCCAGGAGACTTGGCATCTCGTCAAGTCGGCAATATAAATAACCATTACTATTAACACTTTCTGTTATATACAGGTCTAGACCATACAGTAGTATATACAAACATCGGCGCAGGGTATGAAACAATATACAAAATAGCATGCTATACCTTTGATATTTCCTTTAAGCAATTGCATAGTTCAAAACAGTTGCATTTTGTCCTGACACTTTAAATCTATAACCAACATGCTGTTTCAGACAGTTACTCATATAAAATAGCATAATTTTGACCTTTTGAAAACCTTAAGCAGTGACCTATATGATGTTAACATCCTGCACTTTTCTCAACTGATCCCTTTCACTTGGCAAAGGTGACCCCTAGGATACTGGGAGGATGGCCTGATTAATATTTTAGAAGATGCTGAAAACACTAGTTTGGCAGGGAACTGGCTGTAACATACACCCCTTTATGAACTACATTCATGTGCAAGTCGACAGGTTTTTCTGGCATGTCATATACTGTATGCATGCTGAACCACTGGTTTTACAATTCTTCCTGATCTCCATGGCATGGGGGCATTGGCAATGGCCTCTCATCATTAGCATTTGGGTTAGCTACTCCTGGCTCATTGTCCACCAGTAAAGCAACATCTGATGAAAGGGGCACCTCTGCACTCTCTTGAGGTTCAGGATGGGTTACAGGTCCTTCACTTTGCACCTTGTTTGGGTTCTCTGGTTCTTGATGCTCATCTTCATCAGAAAGAGGTATTTGAACAAAATTGGAATCGTCTAACACACTGTTCACAGTTTCAGGAATGCCCATACTTTCTTGTACCTGAATCAGCTCATTTTACCCACTTGTTTCACCAGCACCTTGAGACTTATTGTCTGATTCACCATTTTCTGTCAGAATCAAACACTTCAATAACAGACAGCTCCAGTAAGCAAAGGGAGTTGGCTATGTCAGAAGTCACACTTTGTGCATCGCTCTCAGGAGGTTCAAGTGCAGTTGATAGAGCAGGATTGTCTGAGGTCACTGGGCTGTTAGTCATCAACAAAGGTAGGATGATAGGCTCCTTGGAACAATTGGCCTAATAAGAGTGAAGGATAATAAGCAACACCACATTCACTGTCATTATCTTTAGGATCAGCATAATTTTCTATGGTAGTACTTGTCAAAGGCTGTGGCTGGGGAGCAGCAGGAGATTGACTTAAGTGCTTTCTCTGAGCAGCAGATCTGGTGACAGGCCCTGTTGAAACAGTATCTGAAGGTACCGTGTCCAAAACTATTTGTCTTTATAGCTCAAGGATCTCCTTCTGGTCGCACTTTGTATACTAGTAGGTCATCCAGCTTACTGATTACAATGTATGGTGTGTGACTCAGCGATCGGTTATTTTATGTTTCCCTGAAACCAAGATTGCGCATTAACACACAAATTCCAGCTTTAATTCATGGGCCTTCACTCGCTTGTTATGACGTGCCTTATTAGCCAGATTTTTCTTTGCCGCCATGGTGTAGGCCAATTGATTGACATGGTTTAATTGAGCTTTTAATCCCTTGACATACTGCAGATAATTACAGGACTGAACTCCATCAGGCGAAACTCTGAAACAGATATCAACAGGAAGGCTTGCCTCTCTGCTGAACATGAGGTGATTAAGGGGAAAACCCAGTTGCATTGTTCTTGGTGCAATTATAAGCATGCACTGAGGAGCTTACCTGTTGACTCCACCTTGGGTTTATCTTTGGGATGAAAAGTTCCAAGCATATCAAGTTAGGTCCTGTTAAACCTTTCTGGCTGCGGATCTCGTTGCAGATGGTAGGGAATGGTTCTAGATTTTCTCACACCCCAGATAGACAATAACTCTTTAATAAGTCTGCACTCAAAGTCCTGACCTTGATCTGAATGTATCCTTTGTGGGACACTGTAGTGAACAAAGAACTTTTCCACAAGGACTTTTGCTACTGTGGCTGTCTTCTGATCTTTGGTTGGGTGTGCCTGTGCATACCGGGTAAAATGGTCCATCACTATGAGCACATTACCAGTGTTCTTTGAATCCAGCTCTGGGCTCAGGAAATCTATACATACTAGCTCCACTAGCGCACTGGTTATTATGTTGACCAAGGGGGCTGCTCTCTGTGGTCGATCCTTTCACTAGAGACATCTACTACCAAGTCTCCAGATAAGATTTTTTGGAATGAGTACTATATTCCTCATTTTGAAAGTGAGGTGAGTAAAGCCAAATTCAGGTGTGTACAAATGTCTGGACAGAGTGAAGTGAGGAGTACAATTTTAAAAACAATGTAGTTTTTCTAGCTAAGAATTGATAGGTGTCAACAGTGCTCCAGCTACTCACCAGTTTTAAAATATTGTGAGTAAAACAAAATTGGGATGCGTACGAGTGCTGTAAATCTGGAAAATAAAATGCTCCTTTTGAATTGCCAGTTATGTTATGAAGCACTGTTCTATGGAGTGTGGCACATTTACAAATGTTGGCCGAGTACTGGTACTCATTAAAAACGTTTTCTGAAGGGTATTTCTGAAAATGAAGTGAGTAAAATACGTTGGTGCTCACCTTATCTGGTCTACTACAAGTCTTTATATACTGATCAGCATCTGTACCCATTTTAGGCCAGTAGAAACATGCACGGGCCAAGTCCTGAGTTCTTTCAGTACCCAAATGTCCCATTTGGTCATGTACAGCCTTTTAGCACAACGTACTTTAACTTTGTAGGCAACATTAGTTGTCTTTTCACAACCTTTCCTTGATTATCAGTCAACTCGCTATACAGCAGTCTTTCTCTTAAGTTTAGGCCCTTCTCAAAACAACAGAGCAGTTTTGGGGTCATGGGACCACAATTTTGAAACCTCTCCTCCTTGATGGGGGCATTTAGGACTGATCTGATCATTGCATTAGAATATTGTTCCTTTGGAGGTCAGCTGGAGTTAACTGTGGCAGGGCACTTTGATCTAGGGTTGCAAAATTACAAGAGGCCACTGGCAAACAAGTATTTGGAGGTCCTAGGCAATCGGTCAAGCAGTTCCCAGTTTCCACAGATGGAATTTCATCTCTATCAAACTTATGGCACAGTGCTTTTATGGAATGCTCAGACATGCGTACCCACTCTTGGTTGGAGGCAGGTCTTCGTGATAAGACATCGGGGTCAACATGGTTGAGGCCTGGCCGGTACTCCACTGCATAATCATATGCAAATAATGCCTAGAGCCAGTGGTGTCCTGTAGCATCTAGTTTAGCAGACGTTTGAACATAGGTTAATGGATTTTTTTTTATACTTGTTTTATTAACATTTATCAAGTCATACAGCTTGTACAATCATAAGGTATTACAGTTCCATATCCATTTCTCCATGACCATTGTAAAGTGAAATACACAGCATTTAACTTTCACCTTAACAGTCTGGACTCATGAATTTATCATTGGTTCAAATATATTTAAGTACATTATAAAATAAAAACTTATTAACTTATAAACTTATACCAGGATTTCAAAATACAGTAGGGTTTAGAATTTGGAAACCTCTTAATTTGATTTTCAGGCCTTTGCTGACTAAGTTGGGAATTATCTAAGAGTGTGAAGTCTGAATACCTCAGGTCCACCCAGGGTCTAGTCTGTTGGCTGAAGGGACTCATACAGGAGCCACCCCGTCCATCTGTTCTGGTATACTTGGGGTTGCTGTCTCAAGTTGAAGGTTATTTTCTCCATATGATGTATGGTTTCTGTTATAGAGGACCACTCAAAAAGATCTGGTGGAGACTCCTGCAGCCACCTCCTGGTAATTGGCTTTAAGGCCGCAGTTACCAGTATCGGCCACAGATACTTTGCTTCTTTACCTGATATCCCCTTAGGTATAATACCTAATATTATTGTTCCGGGCCCAATGTTGTTTGAATTGAGAAAATTTGTGTCAAATGGTAAATTATTTCCTCCCAAAATGGGGTGAGGTGGGGCCAAAACCAAAACACATGGGCCTGCGTGGCTCTTGGTTCTCCGCAGCCTCTCCAATAAGTCAGTGGTGGTACTCTATTACTATGTTCAGCTTGCACTGGTACCAAAAAGTACCGGGTCCTTAATTTCCAACAAAAATCCCTAAGTGAGGGAGAGCTGGATGTGGCCCAAACACTTCTCCAAATTAATGACCACTGGTGTTCCGACAATAAGAGATTGAGGTCCTGTTCCCATCTAAGTTTAAGGTAATAGGCTGTGTGTCCCTGATCCGAGACACAATTAGAATGTAACAGTGTAATGGCATGTTCAGTCCCCTGGGTCCCAAAGCCTCTGAAAAATGAAACTCTGCTAGTGCCTGAATGTCCAGGCTGAGCTTATTAATCTGTTTATTCAGATAATCTCGGAGTTGATAGCATCTGACCTATCTTCCTGCTCTAAGCCAAATTTCTGTTTAACTGTTTCAAAAGATTGGACCACATTACCTGTTAACATTTGATATGGTGAGTGAAACCCTCTCTGGGCCTGGGCTTAAAACCATTTATCAAGTTGGGCAGGAGTGAACTTTGGGTCCAAAGCCCTCTACCTATATTTCCATAAATGTGCATGGGTCGTGCCTCTACTTATGCTCCTCTTCCATCCCTCCAGCGCCGCTTTAGTGCCTGAGAATCACTGTATCTCTGAGGGACTGCCCTCCTTAAATAGCAATGCCTGAATTGGGTTATTCCTCTGTTTCCTTAAGTCTGTCCTCTTCCAATGTGCATCATAGCCCTGGTTATTCCATAATGAAGTGATCCTCATTTTGCCGCTACCCAGTAGCCTTTAAGATCTGGGAATGCTAAGCCTCCCTGCGCCTTTGGTAGATATAAAAGAGCCCCACGTACTTTAGGTCTACCACCACCCCATATGAACTTAAAAGGAGCTTTTACCAGGTCTCCAAATCTGATTGAGAAACCATGCATGGTACATATTGGAGTAAGTACAAGAGCCTTGGCAAAGCATTCATCTTAAGCGCCATCACCTTAGCTCCCAAGGACAAGGGCAATAAGGTTCACTTCTGGAAATCTTCCTTTAATTGCTTAATTATAGGTGGGTAATTTTGTTCCCAAAGTCGAGATGTATTTACCCCACTCGAATTCCCAAATATTTCAGGTCTAGCATGTTCCATTTCATGAAATATTTCTGTCTATTCTCTGCATCAGGATGATAATACATATTTAAAATCTCCGTCTTGCCTTTATTTAACTTATAACCAGCCACCTTAGAAAAAGCTTCTAGTTGTTTAAAGGCTGCTGGCAATGAAGTCTGTGGGTCCACCACGTACAAAAGTACGTCATCGGCATATAATGCTATTTTATGTAACACCCCCAGTTCAACTCCTTTTATATCTGGGTTCTGTTTAATACTCTGTGCCAAAGGCTCACTATAAAGGGCAAACAGTAGGGGGGACAAAGGACAACTCTGTCTGGTGCCCCTCCCCAGACTAAAAGCTCTAGATATATGACCATTAGCCCTAACATAAGCCTGGGGTGACTCATACAACTTGAAGATCGTCCTGATGAACTGTTGTGGGAACCCAGTCCAGGACAGGACACATCGCATGAAGGACCAAGAGACCCTGTCAAATGCCTTCTCGGCGTCGAGACTCATGAACAGAGATGGGCAACATTGCTCATTAATACAATCTATTATATGGGTAGTTCTCCTTAAATTGTCCTGAGCCTGACATCCAGGTATAAATCCCGTCTGCTCAATGTGGACTAAAGTTGGTAAAAAATCTCGCAGACACCTGGCCAGGATCGATGTAAAAATGTTATAGTCAGTGTTTAATAATGAAATTGGATGGTATGATGGACATCTGGTTGGGTCCTTTCCTGGCTTGGATATCACCGATATGACAGCCCTGGACTAGGATGGCGGGGCAGGTCCCCCCCCATCACCTCCATGGTTAATGGATTGTTGTATGTTTTAACCAATATCGTGGCGCCATTCAAGTATCCATGGAATTGTTCCACAATTGCCCACTTAAGAGTGAAAAATTCCAATTTATGCACAGGAGAGTTCTTTTCTGAAGGAATCAGACTTCTGCTGGCATGTGCCTCTGGGTGCAATCCTTCTGTATATTCTTGGTAAACCACAGCCCCGAGACCACTCAGGCTAGCGTCAGTATGCAGCACACAGGGTTTGGATGGGTCTGTGTATGCAAGAACAGGTGCGTGGGTTAGCTGATAGATGATTTCCTGAAAAGCTGCATCACAATCTGATGTTCATCTCTGGTCAAAAAACTCATGAGGCTTGAAATAGGTTTTTCCAGTCTCTTTTTCAGTACCTTTCTTGAACTTTTTATGAGTGAGAGGGTACCCCTGCGTTAAGTTCAGTGGTTAACACACTACTTTGGTGTAGTCTCAGACAAAACAGTGATAGTATCCACAAATCCCAGGAATTGTTGCAGCTCTTGTAAGTTACTTGGCTTTGGCCAATCAGTTAGTGCCTCTACCTTGCTGGATCAGTCTGAATGCCTTCTGATGATACATTGTGGCCTACATATTTTACAAAGTTCTGGAAAAACTAGCATTTGTCAATTGATAACTTTAACCCAAACTGTTCAAGTCTGTACAACACCTTGAATAGATGAGCCTCATGTAGTTCAAGGGTTTTGCCAAAAACAATGACATTGTCAAGGTAGACTAAATACTCAAGAAGGTTCATATCTACCACAGCATGTTCCATTAGTCTTTGAAAAGTTGCTAGTGCACCTGATATGCCTTGGGGCATGCAAAGGAACTCGTAGAAGCCTAACGGACAAATGAACGCAATCTTTTTCCTGTCCTCTGGCGCCATCGGGATTTGATAGTACCCGCTACGGAGATCAAGGACAGAAAACCACTTACTCCCATTTAGGCCGTCCAATGCGTCTTGTATGCATGGCATAATAAGTTGATCAGGCACAGTTCTTTTATTAAGGGTCCTGTAGTCTACACACATACAGATGGAACCATTCTTTTTCCATACCACAACAGTTGGAGCGGTGTAGGGAATACATGATTCCTGTATAATACCAGCCGCAAGCATTTCCTGTAAATGGTGCCTGACATCGTCAGTGTCCACAGGAGCTAGCCATTGAGATCGTTCTCTAAAAGGCCTCTCGTCATGCAGGTGAATGTGATGTTCAGTACCAGTAACACAGCCAATGCCCCATTCTTTAAGAGAAAACACTTTGGTTCACTGAGACAGCTTTTGATTGATTCTATCCCTCCAGCTATCAGGGATGGGGGACTCTCCAAAATCAAATATATCTGGTGACACTTCGCACTCTGCTCCACTTTGGCACTTGGATGGCAACATGACAGTATCAGCGCAGTAGACCTTGGCCAGGGTGCAGCCTCAGTTAACCTTAATGTCCTAATCCATAACATTCTGAATTTGGACCACCACTCTCCAAACACAGGTGTGGACGTGTACAGGCAGCACACTGGGTTTAACCAGAAGTGCTTCAGGCAGTTTCCTTCTTCTGGAGCATCCAGCATTAGCATCTTATTAGTGACATCTTTGCATAGGCGGACCACTCCACTGACACTACACTGAGCGTTAGGGGGAAGAACAAGTGGTGAAGAATCCTTCTTCCATACAAATCCCATGGGTTCGTCTTGGTCACCATCTGGGTGCATCTGCATCTTATATGCCTTCTGCACCATGACATGGATGTGTAGAGCCCTCCCTGTCTTTTGTGCTTGTCTTTCTTGACACATTTGTGCCAGCCGGCCAAACATATATGCATTAGTGCCAATCGGTACTGGAATTCCATCATACAGGCCAGAGGGAGGACATACCAAGGCTAGTGTTTCCACAGGGTCTCCTACTCCCGCTGCAGAGGATGGAAATGAGAGCCAAATCTGCAAATATCCAAGGTATGGATATGACTTGTCGCTCAATCCCCACACGTGCAATAATAATAATAACATTTATTTGTTCAGTGCAATATCAAATGCCAAAGCGCTCTACAATCCATGAACTCTAAAATAAACACAGATAAATAAAATCATAACTCTATTAAATAGAAATATCCAATACTAAAAAGACTTAAAGTCAGAGAATTCTAAAAATCAGGGAAAGCACATGTAAATAAATGTTTTTAAAACAATTTTAAAGCTCTCCACTGTCTGGCATTCTCTCACCCGACGAGGTAGAGAATTCCACAGTGTGGGAGCAGCAAAAGCCCAAGCTCCAGAAGATTTCAAATGCACCCTGGAAACCTCCAGCAATCCCTCGTCGGTTGAGCGGAGTGGTCTGAGGGGGCAGTAGGGGCTCAGAAGCGCTTGTAGGTAACTCGGACCTAAACTGCGGAGGGCTCTACAAGTTAGCAAGGCAGCTTTAAAGGTGATCTGCCACTGAACAGGCAACCAGTGCAGAACATGCAGCACAGGTGAAATATGACTGGATCAAGTAGACCCAGACAACAACCTGGCTGCAGCATTCTGCACTAGCTGCAGGTGGCAGATATCAACCCCAGGAACCCTAGGTATAGGGAGTTACAGAGTCAAGACGCGAGGTCATGAACGCTGGACCAAAGTTGGAAGGTCGCTGGATGGAACAAGGTGCTTAATCCGGCGATGTTCCTCAGATGGTAAAAGAGGACTTGACCACAGCCATCACCTGCAAGTGCAGCATCAGCCTGTTGTCAAATATCACCCCAGATTCCGCACCTGTTCGAGGTCAGGAGCTGAGAGCCCCAATCCAAAGCCCGGAGGACTGCCCAGCAACATACCCCCAACCCAGTGACCCAGTTCCACGAACAACACCTCTGTCTTGTCAGGGTTCAATCTAAGCCAACTGGAATTCATCCAGTCTTGGATTTCAGTGAGACAGTTGGAAAAGACCAAGAGCGCACTATCCTGGTTAGGCGCAAAAGACAGGTACAGCTGAGTATCATCTGCATAACAGTGAAAACTCAGCCCATACCATCTTGCAATGTCTCCTAATGGGAGCATATACATCGGGGACAATACCGAACCCTGCAGCACCCCCACATGGCAGGGAGTAGGAGTCAGAGGAAAAATCCTGATACTACCTTCTGTGACCTACCAGTGAGGAAAGAGTGAAACCATCTGAGAATTGTACCAGACAGCCCACAGATCAACTGCAGGTGATCGAGAACTACCCCATGTCTCCACGGTGTCAGAAGCTAAAGAGAGATCCAGAAGGACCAGGATGGAATGGCACTTCTGGTCTCTAGCCATCAGGAGATCATTGAGTACCCGAACCAAAGTGGTCTCAGTACTATGTCTCTTAAGGAAACCAGACTGGAGAGGATCTTAGATAGCATAGATGGTAAGATGGTTCTCCAGTTTTTGTGCAACAACTTTCTCAATAACCTTCCCTATAAAGGGAAGGTTAGAGATCGGCCTGTAGTTTGCAGGAAAATCTGAGTCAAGAGATGACTTCTTGAGAAGGGGGGTGTAACCACAGCCTCCTTCAGGGAGCTGGGGAACTCCCCCCGACTCCAGTGAACACCAGATTAATTCTGCTAGAACTTGGCTGATCACATCTACACACCCCATTAAAAGTCGGGTAGGGCCCGAGTCTAAACTACAGTAAGTTGGACGCACACTTCGGAGAAGCCGCATGATCTCATCGATCGCCAGACAGTCAAAGTCGGTCCAGCAAAACAAGGGTGTCGTGACCTTTCTCCATCTACCAGTAACCCCCATAGAGGGCGACTGGTGAATCTCGGACCTGATGTCGGCAAACTTATCAGCAAAGAAGCGAGCAAACTTGTCGCACTCTACTTGCAACAAGGCCTTCTGGACTCATAGACAGGCTGGATTGCACAGTCTGCCTACCATTCGGAGCAACTGAGCTGGTCGGTTTGTGAGCGGCAGCAATCTCCCCAGACAGGAATTCTGCCTTCTTTGGAGATTGCTGACTGATAGAGCCTATAATGCTCCATCAGTCCAATCCATCAAGGGTCTGTAAAGGATGGTCAGATACATGCTGATCATACCGATCTTTGAATATTATCGTAACTTGGGACCCACTATCTAGAATGGCTTGGGCTGGGATGCCATTTATATGTACAGTAGTCTCCATGGAAGGACCCACTAATTCTGACCAGTCGGGAATGGCATTACTTGTAGGATGTGAGACAGCAGACCTGCCAACATAAGGCTTGTAGAGAGGTTTAGTAACAGGTTTGGGTTTGTTTTGTCTAGCTTGGTTTAACAGTTTAGCATTCACCTTTCTTAACTTCCCCACAGTGGTAGCAGAAAATATCAGGCTTAGACTGTTTAGAATGGACAGTTTCCTCGCCAGGATGGGCACTGGCTGGCAGGTAAGGCTTTGCATCATCAAGAGGCCTATACTTGCAATCGTACCCGCCAGTCCTTCTCCAAAGCGGAGGCTGGATAGTGGACTGAGCAAGGCCACTTACAAGAGACCTCAACTTCCTCATTTTGTTTAATATGTCATTAGAGGGCTCTCCACCAGTGCTAGGAGGTTGTGCAGAATATGTACTTGAAATTTGGGCAGGGGCACTGACACCAGTGGGTCCCTGTTGGGCCTCCTCCTGTCCTTGCCGGCAGGGGTTGCACACCATGTTTTATTAATTCCTTTATCATATCAAGCAATTCATTTATTCGTGTCTCCAGTTCTCCATGTGCCAGTAGCACTTGAGTGGGTACGCCCATTCCCCTGACTAAGGCATTCTGGCGGGTGTCTTGGCTTTTACCCAAGGTGACTTTAGAGATTGCCCTCATTTTCAGTTCTTGGATTTTTAAGTATCTCTTGGAATCCAGGCCCATCAGGGTAGACCTCACTCAGGGGTAGGAGTTGCTGTCACCATACCAGTCGTAGGATCCAACAATTCTTCTTCCTTTTCGAGTTCTCATACTTTGTACATTAAAGGAATGTAAGGGGTGGGATTAGCTTTACAGTCTTTTAATCTCAATTTGAGCAATAGGAAACTGGAGTACCTGGCAGACCTCAGTATCTAGTCCAGACTGACTCGATTCAGCTCACTTGAGGTCACACCTCCTCTCCTAAACACTCTCTGCAGTGCTTTCTCTTAATCGAGTCAGATAAGCTGACAATAGCTCCCTCTCTGTTGTCTAATGGCTTTAAACCCTCACATAAGGTCTTCACCATCCTCTGGGGTACCAAATACAGTTTCCAGTGTAACCAAGTACTCTTGCATGGGATCATCAGGGTTGGTGGATCTCAACGCCCATATTGTATCCAAGGCTGGCCTTCTGAGGCTCTCCATAATTCTCCTCCTTTTCAAGTTCAAGTTTATTGAAGTTCAAGTTTATTGAAAGGAAAAATTCTATCGTGCAGGCTCATTTGCTAGGAAGTTCCTTCATCTACTACACATAGCTACTATACATAGTACATAATTGAACATTAATGAAAACAACAATAATATGAACACAAGTAACATGTATGACAGCATATTTACACGTATATACAATTTGGTACATTTGCACACAAGAATGGGAATAGCATCATAAGGCAAGAGGACAATCTTTTGTCTAGCTTAGGGAAGAAAAATAGGGATGGGGGATGTTAAGAGGATGCCATTAGACAATTGATGGCAAGGTAGGGATGAGAGATGGTGAGGAATGCCAGTAGATTAATAATGGCAGTGATGGAACTCAACAGTTTGTTTGGCAGTTAGGTATTTGAAGGCTTTTAATGGAATTAATGAATTGAGCTTAAGGGTAGCTTGGTGTTTATTCCATGACGCAGTGAGAAGGTAGCTTCTGGCTGCTTTTTCTCACCCTCAATGCACTGCCACTTTTATATGAGAGGTGAGGCGTAGTTCATCCAAGTCTCTAGGTCATCTTCCCCTTTAGGCATGAGAAGGGTGCCAAAAAATACTCGTAACCTGTGGTAAGAATCCAGGCTGACAGCGAGCACAAGCACAGGTACAGGTGCTGATACTGGGGTAGGCACAGGGGCTGGTGCAGGTGCAGACCCGGAAGGAGAAGTACCCCCGGGGTCTCAAGTAATTTCCTCAGGTCCTCGAGGGTTTGACCTTCAGCCTGTAACAGTCTATCAAACTTGCCTTTTAGTCCTTCAGATTAGGAGACCCCAGAGGTGTGGACAACCCACCGGGAACTCATCAGGGATAATGACACGAGGTACCCTCTTACTGTCCACCAGGGTACTACATTCTACCAGGGCCATTAAATTTTGAGCAACTAAATCAGCAATTTGCTCTTTTACTGTAGCTTTACCCCGACATTTGACTTTCCCTAATGCTTCCTCAATAATACCCTTATCGGTGCCCAGAGAAATACCTAGCAATAATAGAGCCTTTTGAGGCTTAACCTCTTCAGCTTCATACCACCCCAATAAATTATGTATAGCCATTTTATCAGCAGGAATTTCAAGTTTAGAGCCAGAAACTGCCTCCATTTTAATGCCAGTACTTTTATAAAAGTTAGATGCAATTTTGTATTTTGGCCACTAGTGGCCAAATTCCAGTGGTGCCTCCACATTTGTAACCCTGGTGCCATTATAGCAAGGGCTCATTACCCTGGGTTTGAATTAGCTGCATTTGGGTCTCCCACCCTCAGTGTACATCCAATTATGGTGCCTCCACCCAGAGTAATGCTTAAGTGGGTTACTAACCAAATGGATACAGACCTCTGGGAAGCTATACCCACCCACAATCCTGCCTAGTGACCTTTTACACTTAGTTTCACAACTGCAGCACTTTACACTCAGAGTACAGGTTAATATCAGCAGTACTAATATGCTCATGTACAGTCCACTTACCAGCAGGGTTCGGTCTCCTGGCATTCACCCTGCAACCCTTTGTAAGAAACAGTTTCAGTAACACAAACATGCACTTTCAGATTGCATTGATATTGTTCAGTAACTTTTAGGCCATAGAAACATATAATCTGATGGCAGATAAGGACTGCTTGGCCCACCTAGTTTGCCTATTTCCCTACCTAACTGATAAGGTGCAGATCCTAGTTAACCAACAGCCTACTTCCTCCTACCCTCCACTAGAATTGCCTTATGTCTATCCCATGCATTCTTGAATTCCTCCACTGTTTTTGACTCTACGATATGCTCACAAACCAGGTTAACAGTAAAACAATAGATCAGATTTATTGAGGGGGCATGAACAAGGAAGGGGCAAGAATCTAGGCAAATGATTACAGGCTTATTCACTTTTAATCACTTTAGTCCCTGACTTTAGCAGTCTTGGCAACTACTGGTTACCCAGAGTGGAAAACAGGCATGCCTGAGGCAGTGCTATGGGTTGACTGGCGTTGCAACAGTAATTGGGGCCCTTGATGGAAAGAAGGGTGATTAGATATGAGCAACATACTTGTAAAACCATTTATAACCCTGACTGGTTGGCCCAGTGACATTTAAACACATTAAACTGGCAAACGTAATCAGACAGTACCATTTAAACAATTGATCTGTTGTAAGGAACTACCCTGATTGTACTCACTGTACCCAAAGGAATGATGCTGTAACTGGCATCATGGAAGACCTGTAGCTCTCTCAAGCTGCTGGTGGGGACCCGGGATCCGGTTAAAATAGCGCGACCGAAATCACGTGTACAATTTTAGGACGGCCAAAATACCGTGGCAGTAAATTGCTGTCTCACTAAATAGCACTTACCTTTATAGCGCCAGTACAAGCAGCATGCAGTCCAAAGAGGTAGAAGGCTTCTTCACCCCCGACCTCAATCCTGAGGCATCCCTACAGAGACCTGCATTGTACAAACTAAAGGACCAGGAAAGAAAACAAACTTGTGCAGGCACTGGGCTATTTTCTGCCTGTTTATCTGTTTTATTTCAAAATGTTCTTTTAAATATTCTGCAGTCTTTTTACGACATCCTACAATGTTTTTATTTTACTGGACACATTCCTTAGTTTAGTGAACTGTGCCACAGTATGCTGGTTTTGGGAGAGAGGAAGAGGGAGACCGAGTGAGTGAGAGCACTTGGCTGCAGTCTATATCCTTGGTTTTAATTAAAGCAGAGCAAGGTAAAAGTTAAATTTTTTTAACATTTTAAACATGTTTGTCCATCTGAGGGAGTTCTGACTTTAAACTTTTACTGGATTTACGTTTGCTCAGGAGAAAACAGAGGTTACAGAGAAGCATTCAGAACAGCCTCTTTTTAACATGAAAGTGCCCTGTGGAATAGCTCCATAGGGTTTAGTAACAAAATTAAAAAAAAAAAAAACATTTGTGGATCTGCAGCAAGGAAAAAAACATAAAAAAAAAAAAAAAAATGTCTCCGGGACTACTTTAACATTTTCTAAGGCCAGGCTGAAGAAGGGGACAAAAATAAAGTTTATGTTAAGACACTCTCGGCACAGCGCTCATGGAGCGGCATAGTCTTTGAAGCACTGACTCTGAAGGACAAGCTGCAGAGCGGGAGTGAGAATTTACTCCCAAGTTATTTTCAGCAATTTATACTTTGTTGCCTGCCATCCTGAAACTGCCCAGAGACCCTCAAATGGAAAGGGCACATTAGCCCCTTGGACCACAGCCCAGGCAGGGTGAATGGCCTGGCCCAGTTTCTCCTGTTCCAGATTAAGGAGGACATTCTTCCCCAGGCTCAAGTGCCATAAAAGGCTAGCGCTATTCTGTATGCGGCAAATACTGCTGCGCTATAATGGGCTTGCGATATTTAGTACACGCTATATGTGTGTGCGCTATTGCCGACGCGCACTTTTGACATTAAACCGGAAATCGGGCTGACATGACTCACCTCCGCTTACAGCCTTTCCCTGTAGGTGACGAAACTGTGTTTGATTGCTGCACAAGGCTGATTTCCAAGCCTGGTCTCTCGTCAGAATGGTGCTCTTGCTGATACAGAAACAGTCTGGCTGGGCCTTTGGTGGCATAGGCCCAGGCTGGAAAATTGTTCTTTCAATAGTTTGGCTTTCTTGCTGTGGTTCCCCAGCTGGAGTTCCAGAAACAAGGAGTCCACTGACATACTTCCCCACTTTGGAGTTTTCCAGAGACTGGTCTCCACAGAATGCTGGCTCCACAGAACAAAACAGGAGTCCCAAAGCAATTTTCTCTCTCAACAGTTCACGCCACACCACGAGGGGCCTGAGGAAGAAGACAGCTCTCCCTCTCACTGTAAAGGCCGGTTTCCAAATTCTAGCTCTTGGCTACAGAAACCTCGAAAGTCACTTCTGTTCTGCTGTGTATGCAGTTCTGGAATCTGTCAATCCCATTTGGGACCAAGCTGGGTCCACAGGAGGCAAGTACAGGCCTCTTCCTGTGGAGTTTCTCTCAGCCCCACACACAGGCTGTTACCTTCTCAGTGGCTTGAGCAGACTGACTCTCTTGTTTCAAACAGTTCCACACAAGGACCAGGATACGGGGGACAAATGTATATTGACACTGCCCTGCTGTGGGTCCAGTACAGGCTCAGAAGACTACATATGTGCTTACAACTGCCCCCAGCTGCAGCCATACTACTGGCCAACATATCCTGAAGGGACTTGAGCTGAGCTGATCAAGAAGGACACAGCCTCTGTCTCATAGTGTGGAACCCTCGCTGATACTCTCAGTCAGAGTACTAGTTATTGCTGTACTACGGACGTCAAAACATCACATGGGAGAACTCCAGGTCATCAACAGAGAACCTCGATGACATGCGAAAACAAGGACCTATAAGTTATCCCTTACTGCAGTAAAAAGTTTCTGCTCTTGTTGTTACTATGCTCTGGCAATGTAGAACTCAATCCTGGGCCTCCAGAGGCTATTACTTCACCATCTGACTTAGCCAGCCTCAAAGTATGAGCTTCCTTCACGTCAATGTGTGCAGCTTACTAAAAAAGATTACTAGATTACTAGGATCCAAGCACGGGTAAGCTATACTTCACCAGATATCTTGGTGATCTCCGAACTTGGCTTAGGCCTGTCACAACTGACAGGGAAATTTACTTACCTAATTACCTACTATTCAGAGCAGATAGTCTAGAGGTGGAGGGTAGCCATCTATGTTAAGGACAACTTCACAGTAACCTGCCTTGACTCAACATCTGTGGTGAATGAATTTGAATGTCTATTCCTTAAGGTGGTGGTCGCACGACACCACATCACTGCGTGATAGGATGTTACAGACCCCGCCTGCTGGTCTCCAACTATTAATGCATCTAGGTGACACCACAGGAAAGGGCCACTGGAAACTATTATTGCAGGGGACCTTAATTTAGACTGGCTGTCCAAGGCCTCTACATCTCTTTCATCCTTCTGCAACATGGTTTGGCACAACTTATCAACCAACCAACCAGACCTAATAAAAAAGAACCCAAGCAATAGTTCACTGTTGGATGTTATCCTTGTGAACAAACCACACCTTTTCTCACACACCGGTGTGTTGTTCAGTGATGTCAGTGACCACTGCTTCATCGCTGGTGTAAGATCAACCAATAAACCTCTATCCCCGTCAAAGTTCTCTGTTAGAAGATCAAGGCGAAACTTTGACCCTCATGCGTACCTAGATGATCTGAAGTACTCCACACACTGGCAAGATTTTTACCTGTCAAAAACAATACACTCAGCTTATGAAATCCTGAATGAAATAATATTAGGGGACTTAAACAGACATGCACCGCTACTTAAAGTGTGTATAAGAAATAAACTATGTTGATGGTTCACCCCAGATCTCAAAACTGCACTGCTAGAGAGGGACAAGTTGTGGAAAAAAGCAAGGAAAACTAAGACACCTTTAGACTGGTGTCAGTTTAAAAGGGCAAGAAACATATGTACTAGGAAGATTAGGGACGCAAAAGCTGGATATTATCATGCTGAATTGGATTCCTCTATCAAGAACCCAGCTAAATTCTGGAACACCATCAATGATCTATCTGGCCACACACCAGGAAACTCGCTCCCAACCAAGATCATCTCTGGAAATTATATTATCTACAACAGATTGGAGGTCCTAGAATCATTCAACAGTCATTTCACGACTGCAGGTTTAGCATTTGACAACTCTCCTGCAAATTCAATATGCTCCCAGCTTGGCACTCAACATACTGATACCATTGTGACAAAGCCAATACTCTCTGCAACCAGCCATGCTGAAACAGGTTGAAGAAATGCTTATGCCAATCGGACAAAGAAAAGTGCTGGTGCGGACTCCCTCGACCCCCTACTTCCTGAAAATTGCCTATCCTGTACTAGCGGTACCTATAACACACTGTTCAATCTCTCATTGTTCCAAGAAGCAATCCCTCGATCTAGAAAACTGTGCAGGTCATTCTGCTATTTAAATAAGGGACCCTTTTGACCTTAACAACTATAGGCAAATTTCATTCTTCCTGTCCTATCAAAACTACTGGAAAAAATTGTAAGTGTTCAACAGAGATCTTACCTTGAAACTACAAATCTCCTAAACTCTGCACAATCTGGCTTCAGAGCAACAGTACCATCACGGCCTTGGCAAAAGTAACCAATGATTGGCAGAGAGAATTAGACAACAAGAATTTTATCTGTGCTGTGTTCTGGACCTAGTAAGGCATTCACAACAGTTGCTCATGATCTGCTCCCCTCATCTCTGGAATCCATAGGGCTGGATTCACTTTCCCTACTGTGGTTCACCAACTACCTCTCTGGATGTCTCCAACAGGTCAAGGCCGAAGGCGAACTCTCACCCCTTAGGCCACTGCTAAGAGGCATACCCCAAGGATCCGTTCTTGGTCCTATCCTCTTCACTATCTATATCAACAACATTGATGATAATATAACCAAGACTACAGTCCATCTATTTGCTGATGACACAGTGCTCTATGTGAGCCACCCATCACCAGAAATAGCTTGTAGCGACCTACAAACAGAATTCAATCTCCTCCAACATCAACTCCTAAATAAAAAGCTTCTGCTTGATGCAAAGAAAGCAAAAGCAATGCTTTTTCTCCTTTCATGCATGCGGTAAACCCAACTGTCTCAGGATCTCTACTGCAGATATCCACAATTCTAGGAGAAAACCTAGAATTTGTTGCAAAATTTAAGTACCTGGGAGTTTGGCTTGACAACAGGCTTTCCTTTACAGAACATATGGAGGAACTGCTAAAAAAACTACGCCAGAGGCTTGGTCTTTACTTTAGGTTCAGCCACTTTCTCACAAGTGATGCTAAGTTAAGGTTGGTCCAGGCAAAGTTTCTTTCTGTTATTGACTATATGGACTTCCTATACAGCCACAGCCACACCTCCTACCTTGCAAAACTGGATACGCTCTGCCATAGAGCCTTGAGGTTTATTACAGGACTTCCATTTACCACACGTCATTGCTCCCTGTACGCAGCAGAGGGATGGACTTCACTTCAGTTTAGAAGGGACAGAAATGCTGCCATATGGACATTCAGAGCAATAACCAATCAATTACATAATATGTCTCGGACTGTCTCCAGCAAAACATAATAACAAGTATGCTCTAGAGCTACTCTTACATGCTGTTGAAAGTGCCGAAGTTTATTCTCGCTTTGGAAGGACTGCCATTAGCTTCATGCTGCCCTCCTTGCATAACGAACTGCAAAAAACAATGAAACTGAGCATACCCATAACCATTACTTCTTTTAAGTCCCTTTATTCACGTCTTATCAAGTAACACTGCAAATACTTCCCGCATTGTTAGCTTGATTACATATCCACTGCACCACCACCATGCCTGATTAGTACCTTCAATCCAGACGTAGAACTCTGCAACTCTCCTCCTGCTTTCTCTTTTCCCTTCTCCATGGGAATTTTCTATGTGTTCCCAAACACTGCTCTTAAAATTAGTCTAGATGTCTCCTTACCCTGATGGTTAGCAATATATTCATCACCCTTTTTTTCTGCTCCTTACATTGCACTTACCATCTCACCCTCTTGCCCCCTTATCCCATTTCTCCCTCTCCATAATAGTAGTTCCCTCTCTTATAGCTCTCCCTCCCAGACCTGCCCACACCTACCTGACATCCCCTTCCCATCTCAGGACTACACGATGAGTAGTTAACCCTATCCACCCCTTAAACTTTTCCCCACATCTGATGCTACTGTACAATCCCACTTTGTTCCTATGTGCATATATTTATATAGGCAATTTTGTAAACGAGTTAGGGTTTATCCTCTCATGTGTTTTGTTGTGATACCATGAATGACACTGTAATACCTTGTCTATTTCTGTGTATACTTGGTATTGTCCATTGAATATGTAAATGAATATGTTTATTTTCATGTATACTTTGTATTGTCCATTGAATATTTAAATGACCGTGTCCTACCCAGGTCCATCTTGCAAATGAGCACTGCTCAATGATGTTTACCTGGATAAATAAAGATTTTGATTGATTGATTAATATCTGTACTCTGGTTGGCTACCCCATCTGTCAATCCCAGTCTGAGAGCCCTGATTGGTCAATTTAGGTGTCAGCAAGAAATGAGGGGTGGGATAACAGATGGACCAGACACAGAGCTTCAGATTCAACACACAATCTCTGTGTGATAACAATGGCATTATTTATTTATTTATTTGAAAAGATTTCATCAGGCAAGATAACATGAGCTGTAAACCGCTTGTTTCCAGAAGTGTCGGGGGGGTTTACAAAAATGGGGAGATTAAGCATAAAAATATAAAATACATACAGTGCAATTCAAATACATAACGTGAGGTATAATGTGTTACATTTAAATCCAAGACAACAAACAGTAATGTATAAAAAACAGTGTGGTAGCTAACTAAGTTAAATTAATCAATCTTTATTTTACCAGGCGAAACACCATTGAGATGAGCTGATTTACAAGGTGTACCTGGAAAGGTCAATGAACAACAGTAATGTACAGAGACAATGTGACTAATAACAATATAGTTAGATACAGATAACAATGAGGTGTAGCTAAAAGTTAATACGATGTGCTTGAATATACAACCATCACCTATATACATATGTACAAAATAACTTCAACAGACCATGTTTGGAAAAATAAAAGAAATTAGGGTAGATGAAAGCCCTAAGTGGACAGTAAATAAACAACTAGAGAAGATAATTTGTATAGCAGTGAGGACAGCACAAGCACAGCAGTACATAGAAGAATTTAGTGAACAGTGAGAGTGTAGTTAACAAGATCTCGCCAGACCCAGGATTAGGCGGCCACTAGCAGAAGCACTGCATGTCTCCCTCAAAGGAGCATACAAACAAAGTTTTGAAGAAGGATAGCCACCAAGGTTGCAAAACATGTTGTAAAAAATATAGGGCAAGGCATACCGGTAAGCCAAAACAATATGCAGACATTACATACTTAATATTAAACCAGGAATTGAAATGCTAGGAGTAGCAGGTTGAGTACAGGGGTACTAAGAGCTAATTTAGAACTTGAGGAAAGGCACTTATAACACAAGTAGGGGGAGGGGTGGGAAGGAGGAAGGGAGAAGAGGCAAGCTAATAACTATTCCCTTTCAGGAAGTACAGGTGGGGTGGGGGAGTTAGGTAACATAGGCAAGACAAGAACTATTCCCCTTCAGGATGCTGAGAACATATCCCTTCTTCAATACATCAGTTTGCAGCAACAGACTATACATATCCTTCTTCTGCACTTAGCACCCACTGATCTATCTTTCCTGTGAAAATGAACTATCCCCTGTGTTGGTCTTGTGTATTTGGGTGATGGGGAGTTTAAAAAAGAAAAAAAAAAACAAGACAAGCTAGACAAAAAACCTCAGTGCAGAAGCACTGAAGCAAGGGTTACCCCGAAGGGCATTGGCAATAAAGCTAAGTTTCAAAGAAACACAACATCACACATACCCCCATAATGCAAAGCATCATGGGATGTATATGCAAATCACCATGCAATTTTAGGCTGGTTCAGCTTAAAGCAGGAATGCATGGTGCCAAAGAGCCTCTCAGACAATCTGTAATTTACATGCATTTAAATAACACAATGGGGATTTTCTTATATCTCTACCTCGGTAACTTAATTTTTATAATACAGTCCCCTAGTAACTTTTTAACTTTATCAAAAACATCTAGTGCCATGGTATTTTGAACATTTACAGGTTTCATGCGCATAAGGCATATACGTCAAGGTATTTTATGACATAGTGCTATTGCATAGTAAATCAAACAATGAGGAACGTAGCCTGTTGTTTTACATCAGCTCAGAGGTCACCACAATAACCTCCCTGTACGAGGACCTGAGAGGGAAAAGGAAAATTAAAGCGGACACTATAGCATAGTCAAGAAAGGGGAGGGGTGCCCATAGGTGGCCAACCTTATGGACTATACATTGTGAAGTATAGATTAGGCTAAGAAATAGAAGAACTGTTGCAACAGATTTAAGAAAATGTCAGTCCTCAAGAGTGGCAGGATCTCCCTGTCACATGTCCCCCACCTTAAGAGGTCAGCAGTTATTTCAGACTGCTTACCACCTTTCTGTCCCAGAAAGGGATGGAACTTCCACCCATCCATCTTCAGAAGCTACATCTCAGAGTCCCTATTAACGATAAACATTCCATCATAAACATAGTGTATATCATCATTCTTTACCCTGAGCCGTTAACACATTTCTCAACAGAGATAAATGGTACCAGTATCTGTACTATCTCATTTTAGGGAAAGTCATTAACAACATCATGATTTACAGTGGTCATCTCAGCAATATGTGAACTAACAGTACCAAGGACTGTTACCACCTGGTACCATGTGTCCTGGGCGGGAGGTTTCCCCTATTCCAAGAGCACCATTTCTTCTCCATAATGACCCCTTCCCTTTGGGACACTCTTCCCATTCCCCATGAACCAGGACCTCTGCTGAAAGAATGTCTTCTGTTCCAGCAGGAACCTCCACTACACTGCACACTGGACAAGTCCTAATATAGGCCATCACCTGTTCGTACATACCAGGCCAGTAATAACAAGGTGTTAACCAAGCCAAGACACTGCTATGGCTCAGATGCCCATAGGACTGGTGCAGCCTCCATCACCTGTTGTGATCCAGTCTGCACAGTAGTCATAAAGTGACCCCAGTTCACTAAGGCTAGGTGAGCTGTCTTTTCTTTGTATCAGGACAGTTTCTTACATAATGTCCCTTCTTTGGCACTCATGACATATAATCTCTGCTACAGGAATTCACCCCCTGTCTCTGCTCTCTAGTCTTGTTTCACTGGGGCTGAATTTGACAGTACATAAGTAAAATGGTTCCTTACTGGATTTGCTGGTGGTTGCAGCTGCTGATGTCCCTTGGAACCCTCTGGGTCTGGATGATTGGGCTGGCAGGAAATCTTCCAATAATGTGATGGTTTTATCTGCAGAATAAGGCTTACGCTCCAACCCAAAGTTGTACATCTTGGGGTAAAACTTTAATAAACTGTTCAATGATTACCACCTCCATAAGTTGGTCCTTGTTCTTTTATCTGGCAGCAACCATTTGTAGTGGAGTTCCTTTAAAAGAGTATGTCTCGGGAGTATCCAGTGACTGCATTTTAAGATACCTAAACCTCTGGCAATAGGTTTCAGTGTTTATGTCATAGTGCCTGATGATCTCCTGCTTCACGCGATCATAGTCCTCTGCCTATCGGGAGTCCATGTGGCTATAAACCAGCTGGGCACTGCCTGTCAGGTGCGGTGCCAGTTGAACAACCCACTGTTACCTTGGCCATGCGCATGTTCGAGTGATCCTCTCAAACGCTGTAAGGTAGGCTTCAATGTCATCATTGTGTGAAAGTTTAGACAGTTTAATGCCTTTTGGGCCAGTGGCTCTTTCTGTTTGCCTTGCATTGATGGCATGCAAGACCCTCATGGTATCTGCCCATTTGGCATCTTGACTTCTTTGCTCAATGTCTCCATCTGTGGTCAGTGTCTCTATCTCTTTCCATCTGCACCTGCTTTATGCAGAGCCATTTCAACAACTCCCCTACATCCTCAGGTGGAGCGTCTTCAAGAGGAGGTAGTTCCCTCGATTCTTCCTCATCCCATAGCATCTCTTCATCATCTTCAGACTTGGCTTTCCTCCAAGCTCCCAGGTCCAGTCCAGGCAGCAGCTTGTCTCCAGTCTGTCGGCCATAGATCTGGTCAGAACTCCACAGACTTTCTTCTCCGGGTTCTCCTCTGGCAACTCCTGGTGCATCGGTCCACTTGGGATATCTGGGCAGTGTCCACCAGAAACGTCCCCCAGCCCAGTCCAGACATTTCCATCAAGTTATCCCACTTCTGACACCAAGTCTGTGGAGGGGTTGTGGGGTAACAGATGGACCAGACACAGAACTTCATGTTCAACACCTAATCTCTGTGTAATGTTTATTTAAAACACGGATAACCTTAAGCAATGGCATATCACTTCTTCAATACATCAGTTTGCAGCAACAGACTATGCATGTCCTTCCTCTGCACTTAGTCAGCACCTACTGACCCACTGATCTATCTTTCCTGTGGAAATGAACTATCCCCTGTGTTGGTCTTGTGTGTTTGGGTGATGGGGAGCTCAAAACAGAAAAACCCAAAAACAAGTTAACGACAAAGAACCTCAGTGCAGAAGCACACTGAAGCAAGGGTTACCCCAAAGGGCCCTGGCATAAAGCCAAGTTTCAAAGAAACACAACATCATACATACCCCCATAATGCAAAGCATCATGAAATGTATATGCAAATCACCATGAACTTTTAGGCTGGTTCAGCTTAAAGCAGCAATGCATGGTGTTAAAAAGCCTCTCAAACAATCTGTAATTTACATGCATTTAAATAACACAATGGGGGTTTTCTGATATCTCTACCATGGTAACTTAATTTTTATAATACAGTCCCCTAGTAACTTTTTTCCTTTATCAAAACACCTAGTGCTGTGGTATTTTGAACATTTACAGGTTTTACACATAAGGCATATACATCAAGTTATTTTAAAGCATATTTATTTA
This sequence comes from Neoceratodus forsteri, assembly GCA_016271365.2. Lineage (NCBI taxonomy): Eukaryota > Metazoa > Chordata > Ceratodontiformes > Ceratodontidae > Neoceratodus > Neoceratodus forsteri. The sequence continues at coordinate 184,430,303 of CM028133.1, read as the reverse complement.
TTTATGTGAATTTTGTTGATCAGGTAGGCCCACTGAGACAGAGCTGTCCCTTTTCATTGGCAACCGGGAATATAAGCATTCCTTACATAAGAAACATTTTTATACATTGAGGAAACAAATTACACATATATACAGATAATAAAGCATATAATGTACAGAGAGATATGTAGTAATTTGTGGTTTTTCTTATATATCAAACAATAATTGGTCAGGACAAGGAGTACAAAACAGAGGTGCTATACATATTTACACAAGTTAGACTTCCAGGTAGGACTAGTAAAGGCAGAGAGGTACCTCACACATTGTTGGATATTAAACATTCTATACATAGTGCTATTGCATACTAAATCCAACAACGTGGAACACAGTTGTTGTTTTACATCAGCTCGGAGGTCACCACAATAACCTCCTGTACGAGGATCTGAGAGAGAAAGGAAAATTAGAGGACACTATAGCATAGTCAAGAAAGGGAGGGAGCCATAGGTGGCCCTCTTATGGACTAGAAATTGTAAAGAATAGATTAGGCTAAGAAATAGAAGAACTGTTGCAACAGATTTAAGAAAAGGTCGGTCCTCAAGAGTGGCAGGATCTCCCTGTCACACTTTTCCCACAAGTCACTGTAATTAGGACCCCTTGAGGACCCCTTGGTTCCAATTGGTCCAAATGCCAAGTCCCAGACCAAACATGGTGGCTCCCATAGTGGAGGAACTGATAAGTGAAGTAAACAACTCATTTATTTAGTAACAGTAAAGATTTAGGAATACACATTTACAGATTGTAGCAGTGCTCCCACTGCTTTATCAAGTGACTGCAGAGTGGAGTGAATTAGGATTATGCCTGGCTGCTTGTGAGCCTTGATTTACTCGGACCCAGCCCAGGCTATAATACACCATACACAAGCTGGAGCTCTTAAAGAGATAGCACAGGCATGGATCTGCACACTCACTTAGATAACATCAGAACATTACTGTACATGTATGGATTTATATCCCTTTCTGCATCTACCAAGCAGTGGGCATCAGAGGAGCCCAGGGAGAAACTCAAGGTAAGCCCCCCAAATTAGGGGGTGTTTACACTAACATTCACAACTCTAAGCTTCACTTTTTGTGGACGACACTGTGTTGTCCACATCCAAACTTCTTGTTTGAAGCATGTGCTGAGCTGCAGCTGTAACATAATCTGATTAGCTGTAAATTATTACTAAATGCAAAGAAAACTAAGGTGATGTTTTTATGCCCACTCATTCATCAGCAACCCTCACGCAGTCAGGCTGCATCAACTCTCATCACAACTATCTTTGGGGACTCTTTGGAGGTTGTTGATAAATTTAAGTATTTGGGAATTTGGTTAGATAGCAATTTGACATTTGGCGCCCACATTGACTGTCTTACTAAGAAACTAAAAGCAAGGCTAGTTTTTTTTTATAGAAACAAATCCCTTTTCCCAGCGGACATAAGACGTAGACTGGTGCATGTCACCTTCCTCCCACTGCTGTACTATGGGGGACATCATATTCAACTAGTACAGTGGCTAACCTTCACAGACTTGATGTGCTCTTTCACCGTGCTATACGTTTCATAACAAATGCACCCTACAGGACACGCCATTGTGACTTCTACCAGGCAGTTGGTTGCACATCCCTTACCACAAGATGGATGGTTCACATTGGTATGCGGACGCTGAAAATCTTGTGGAACAAATTGCCTCAGTATATTTCCTCACTCATTCATAGGTTGCATAGTGCCTACTTATTAAGGAAATCTACCTTTATCCTTTGAGACGTACCCAGAGTGTGCACTTCTCACTGCAGAAGTGCTACTAGCTTTTCCCTCCCATTGGTTTGGAATAACATTCAGTCTGCACTCAGGCTTTCTGAACTTGTCTCTCTAAACTTGGTCAACAAAACTTTCAAAGGTACTTGCTACTATCACAACAGCTAGCAGTATTTGCCTTGTCTTTACTCCATATAAGCACCTAACCCCTTAGTTCTTCATTGGTCAGATTAGCACTGTGACAGGATTGAATAAGGCCCAGTCCCAGTTGTTATGCAGAAAGAGTTTAAACACAAGGGTCTGTTTAACCCTCTTCATTTCTGTCTCTTGTCCGTCTGGTTGTGCACCAAATTTTCTTGTGAGACCTAGGACCTGATCACTCTGATGGTTTCACAGTTCTCTGCTGTGGTGTCTGTCTTGCCATTTGGTAGTCTTCAGCCAAAGAAACAGCCTTTTCCCCACTTTCTGGTCGGTGTTCTTTACCCAAAGCTGTATGTCTGTGTATAGGATGTTGATGAACTGTTCCATTACAAATGTTTTGATAATCTGTGGGAGTGTTTTGCCCTCTGGTTGGAGCCATTTTATATGGAGTTCTCTGAGTCGGGTGAAGGCTTCTCAAGGACTGTTGACTGAGTTGTACTTCAGAGACCAAAATCTTTGCCTGTATGTCTCTCCTGAGATGTCATACATTTTCAGGATTTTGCTTTTCACCAGGTCATAGTTTTCTGACTGTGCAGTGTCCATATTGCTGTAAGCAAGTTGGGCTTTACCTATCAGGTAAGGTACCAGTCTGATTGACCATTGCTGCTTTGGCCACTGGCAGGCTGTGGCAACCCTTTTAAAAGTTGTCAGGTATGCTTCAATATCATCCGAGGGACACAACTTTGTAAGTTTAATATATTTTAAATTGTTTGTGTTTTGTTGCTCTGCTGGACCAGTGCCAGATCCTCTAGCTTTGATAACTTGCAAGGCATCCGTCCATCGCTGCATCTCAGGTTAACCATCAGAGTGATCCGTTTAATCAGACTGGTACCTTACCTGATAGGGAAAGCCCAACTTGCTTACAGCAATATGGACACTGCACAGTCAGAAAACTATGGCCTTTTGAAATGAGAGGTCCTTAAAAGATATGACATCTCAGGAGAGACCTACAGGCAGAGATTTCGGTTTCTGAAGTACAACTTAGTCGACAATCCTTGAGAAGCTCTCCCACTCCGAGAACTCCTTATGAAATGGCTTCAACCAGAGGGCAAACACACCCACAGATCATCGAAACATTTGTAATGGAGCAGTTCATCGACATCCTACCCTGTAGACATACAGCTCTAGGTAAAAGAACACCGACCTGAAAGTGGGGAAAAGGCTTTTCTTTGGCTGAAGACTACCAAATGGCCCAACAGACACCACAGCAGCGAAGTAATAACCAAGCACTGGTAAGACACTCTTTTTCCCATTTAAACTCCAAGTCTGATAAGCACTCTTGTGGGGGTAACAAATCTGCACCCAAAGACTTTATTTGCTATAACTGTAATTAGCCAGGTCATATTGCAAGAAATTGCCATAGTAAGAAGAGTGACAATGGAGCAGATTTGTCTTTAGCAAATTGGGGCAAGTACTTAACAGGTGTGAAGGTGGGAGATAAGACTGTGAAGGGACTTATAGATGCAGGAAGCAGACAGACCCTAGTGCATACTGAATTGCTGAGAAAACACTGTGCAAAAAGACCAGTACTGGTGTCATCTGCATCCACGGGGACACTCAATATCATCCCACCACCCAAGTGATTCTGACTATTAATGGGGTGTCGCACCAAATGAAATTGAGGGTAGTACCTAAGTTACCTCTACCTGTAATTATTAGAAATGACTTTCCAGGATTTACTGAGTTAATCAAAGAGGGAGTAAATCTTGATGTTTCAGCAACTGTGGTGACAAGAGCTCAGGCAAAGAAAATCTCAGATGGTGGAGACTCTCTTCCTTTCGCTGATTTTGATTCAGACTTGTTTGAGCACAGCTCCAAGATCTGGAAGTCCAGGAAAGAAAGACGACACCTGAAGAAATTATGGCAACAAAAGACTGATGTACATAAGGGATTAACGTATGAAAATGCTGAAACTAAACTGATAACTGATTTTGATTTTCTTTCAGAACAAGCTAATGATGTTTCTCTCCAGGATTATTTTAATCAGCTGGGGGTGAAACCAAAACAGGGTGAACCTATGTTTAAAAAATGTAATGGGCTACTGTACAGAGTTTGGGTTAAACCTCAGACACAGGACCAGACAGAACAGTTAGCTATACCACAAAAGTATAGATCTGAGTTGTTACAGGTAGCACATGATAGTCCTATGGCTGGTCACTCAGGGAGGGATCACAGCCTTGCCATATTGCTGTACAGTTTTTACTGGCCTGGAATTCATGAAAATGTTGCTACCTATTGCAGTTATTGCGTTGAGTGTCAGAAAGTAGCCCCAGTGACTAAAAAAGACAAGAAGCCCCTGGCGCCCCTACCCTTGATAGATGTGCCTTTTGAGAGAATTGCAATGGATGTGATTGGCCCTTTAGACAAAAGTAAAAAGGGTAATCGATTCATTTTGGTAGTATGTGACTATGCTACTCGATACTCAGAGGCAGTTGCAATGCATACTGTCATAGCACCAAAAGTGGTAGCAGAGTTTGTCAAAATTTTCAACAGAGTGGGCATACCTAAAGAAATTATTACTGACCAGTGTAGTAATTTTGGTGCTGCATTACTGAAGGAGCTGTACCGACTACTAGGTATCACTGCTATAAGAACCTTCCCTTATCACCCTCAGACAGACGATCTTGTTGAGCATTTTAATAACACATGGTAAAAGGTATGTAAAAGGAGAAGGAAAGACTAGGACCAGTACTTACCTTACCTGCTTTTGACTTACAGAGAAGTGCCACAAGCATCAACAGGTTTTTCACCATTTTAAATGCTGTATGGTAGACAACCTAGTGGGCCACAAGATGTAATAAACGAAAAATGGAAAGACAACCCCCATCAGAAACAATCTATTACATCTTATATGTGTGCCCTAAGAAGGAAGCTGGCAAAATATGTTGAAATTGCCCATAGTAATCAGGAAGAGGCCCAAAACCAGCAGAAGTTGTATTATGACCATGGGGTAAAAGAAAAGGTTTTTGAGCCAGGTGAAAAGGTCTTACTACTGTTACCCACTACAGAAAATAAACTTAATGAAGTGGCAAGGGCCTTATAAAGTGTTTAGATGTACTGGCACAGTTAACTATGAGACTGAGACCCCTAATAGGAAAAATCCTACTAAGATATACCATGCTAACCTCCTCAAGAAATGGGTTGAAAAAACACCAGAAGCTATTTTGCTGGTTTTACCAGAAACTGATAAAAGAAGATATCGATATAGCTTACGAAAGACTGGAACAAACTGTAACTGCTAATGCTGTAAAGGTGAATGTTTCCTTAACCTCCGAACAAACCGCAGAAATCTATAACTTGCTAAAAGACATTTAATAGTACTTTTACCACAGTGCCAGGTCGAGCAAAAGGGTCGAGTAATGTATAGTGACAAGGAATGCTCACCCTATTAGATAAAAGACATAAAGATTACCAGAGTGGTTAAGAGCTAACGTGGTTGAGGAAATACAAAAAATAAAAGAATTGGGTATCAGAGGAGTCGAGAAGTGCTTGGTCATCACTAATGGTGATTGTAAACAAAAAAGAAGGGGGTGTAAGAATCTGTCTTGATTTTAGGAAACTTAATCAAGTGTCAGAATTTGACATTTATCCTATGCCCAGAATAGATGATTTGGTGGGCAGACTGGGGTGTGCTAAGTATATCAGCAAACTCAATCTCACCAAGGGTTACTGGCAAATCCCCCTAGCTAAAGAATCCAGAGACAAAACTGCATTTGCCACTCCTGTAGGATTCTATCAGTTCACCACCTTGCCGTTTGGTTTACATGGTGCACCCGCTACATTCCAGCGGTACATGGATGTAATTTTATCCCCTCACACTGGTTATTGTGCTGCATACCTGGATGATGTCGTGGTGTACAGTCCAGACTGGAAAAGCCACCTGGAACAGTTACGAGCAGTTATACAATTGATCAAAAAGGCAGGTCTGACAATTAATCCTACCAAAGTGTGCATTGGGCATTCAGGAAACCAGATATTTGGGCTATGTTTTGGGAAATGGAGACGTCAAGCTGGAGGTTTGTAAGGTAGAAGCTGTAGCTAATAGTCCTGTCCCCAAAACCAAGAAACATGTCGGTTATTTTTAGGGCTGGCTGGTTATTATCGGAGATTTGTTCCCAGCTCTGCCGAGTTAACTACTCCCCTCACTGAACTCACAAACAAATGCTTCCCGAATAATGTGAAATGGACCCCAGAGTGTGATGAGGTTTTTTGGGCCATTAAGGCTGCATTATGTTCAGCCACTGTTTTAAGAAGCCCAGATTTTGAGAAACAATTTCTGTTACACACTGCTGCATCAGAGGTAGGCCTAGGTGTAGTCTTGACTCAGCATATAGATGGGAAAGAACATCCTATTCTGTACATAAGTAGGAAGTTGCACGACAGAGAGAAAAGGTACTCCATTATTGAAAAGGAATGCCTTGCAGCAAAGTGGGCCATGGAGTCCATTAAGTTTTATTTACTAGGAGCTGACTTTGTACTTGTAACAGATCACAGTCCTCTCTGTTGGCTTAACCAAATGAAGAGTAAAAATTATAGAATCACAAGGTACTTAGCACTACAGCCATTTAATTATAAAGTGATGCACAAATCTGGGGAAGAGAATGTCAATGCTGATTCTCTGTCAAGATATGGATCAGGAATTGAGAATTCCGAAGGCTGAAAAAATGTGAGTTGAAATTTCTCTTGTTTGCTATGCTGCATATGCACTGAACTGTAAAGATTATAAGCTACTGTAATGTTAAAGGAGAATTTAAAGAATGTTTTGGAAACCTGTTTTTTTTTTAAACAGGTTCCCTCTTAAAGAGGGGTGTATGTGACAGGATTGAATAAGGCCCTGACCCATTTGTTATGCAGAGAGAGTTTAAACCCAAGGATCTGTTCTAGTCCCTTCTTTTCTGTCTCTTGTCTGTGAGGTTGTGCAACCACATTTTCTTGTGAGACCTAGGAACTGATCACTCTGATGGTTTCACAATTCTCTGCTGTGGTGTCTGGCCATTATTTCGCAATTCTCCACCTCTTGCTAGCTCTCTGCTTTCACTTGCTGTTTCTGTCTGTCTTCCTCCCCCTTGCATATCTGCTGGTATAAAAATATATGTGAATCATTTTGTGTAAATGTAACTGAGATCCCTTTGTTTAAAAATGTATATAGTTATACTGTTGAAATGATTGCAAGGCTATTTGGAACTCAAGGGGTTAACCTGAGAATGCTGGATGCAGAATCTCTGAAGAGCTGGCTACAAGAGGTCAGTTCTGGGTCATTATGTTCTTTTGCTGCACCTGCAAGAACAGTGGAAACTTACAAGGATATTGTGTGAGAAGCATGCTGTTTTCTTAACTAGTTTTCCATGCACAGACTTATAAAAGAACAGCAATGCTTGTGCAAGAGAGACAGAGACTGAGATTTGAAACTGAGAGGAAAAAACTCAGAAAGGCTCTGTTTTCTCTGTTTGTACTGCCATTGTAAGTAGTTATACTGAAGGTTCCTTTAACTGAACAATTTTTTTTTTTTTGCTGTTGATAATAAAACGCTATTTGCGAATTTTGAAACTGCTCCTGGTTTTCCTATGCTTCCTGACCTTTGCCTTGACAACAGCACTAGAGAGCCATCTTCGAGGCAGGTTGTTTCTCAGCCAAGCTCTACCTCGTGTCTTCACAGATCACAGGAAAGCTTAAACAGAAATAGAGAAAGTGTACTGCTCAGCACTGAATTCTCCAGGTCATCAGGAGTCAAAAGACACCAAAACTTCAATGGGGTGCCCTAAGAATCAGCAGGCAGGCTCCTCGAAAACTCAGAGCAGCAACACAGCAAGGCTAATGAAACGGCCCCGGTGCTACAGATAGGCTTGCAAGTTCTACTAGAACCTCCATGGTAGGTTATGATGGAGTCCATGAGGGCCATGGACCCAAAAATAGAAAGAACTCTCAAAAACTAGAAACACAAGATGCTGCTATTAAAGAATTAACGGGACAGTGGCGGAGGTCGATATGATCCACAACTCCCCAAGCAGCAGTTAATAACCTATCCTGGGAGAAGACCCAGTTGCATGGGAAGCTGGAAGCTCTGATGAATGAAGCTCGATCTGGGAATGTCCGGATAGTGGGGCTACTGGAGGGCACCGAAGGAACCAACTTGTTACTCTTTCTAAAGAACTGGTGACAAGAAGTACTACCACACCTAGAGGAGTCTGTGTGGTATTCATTTGAAAAAACTTACCAGGTGAACCTACATGTAAGGCCTGCAACTCCAATGCAGCCACGAACTGTTTTGCTGCGCACCTCCGGCTTTTATGTGTGACACACAATATTGGTGGCTACAAGAGCTGCATACTTACTGATGGTCAATGACTCGGATATAAAAACATTTCCAGACCTTTCATTTCAGACTAGGGCACATCGCAAGCAATTTGACTCAGTCTGTCAGCAACTCCGTGCCCTGGGAATCGTCCACTCCTTTTTACTGCCTGCCCATCTCTGAATAACTTACGGAGGGAAGGCATGGCAGTTCTCAGATCCAAAAGATGCCGGCAGATGGACTACCAAAACTGAAGTGGAATTCTCTGCCAAAGCCACTTCCTCAAGCAGAGAAATTGTAGAGGAATCTGATAGTGACTGAGGGGTTTGCTAGACACGTATATGAGGACTGTTGGCACTTACCCTGGTACCAGGTTTTGTTGAATCATCTTTCTTGCATGGATGTTGCGACGAGGAGGTCTTGTCTTTTATTAAACAAAAAGCAATGCTTATTTGGACTGCATCTGGGGTCTCTTATGGAGCAGCTTGGGGGGGAAGATACAGGTTGAATACATAGTGAAATAATACTCTGTTTCATTAATCCCCCTTAGTCATGAGATGGAGCAACAGCAGTCTGTAAGGTAACCGGGGCTCAGTGCTGTAGTAAATGGCAGTCTGTATGTTCGACACCGAAGTTTAGTAAAGGTTATAAATGTGTATGTACGTTTTTCAAGTTCCTGTTAAATGATTAAACTCTGTGATTGCTGTTGGACATAAGGGAATGTTTGGTATGGGGACATAATATTCTCCCTTTACAGTCACAGTAAAAATGGTTAATAGTGAACATAGAGTCACATGTATCTCACTCTTCTATTTTCCCTAGATGTAGGTTAATACCACAGCCACTGAGGAGTCTAGCATACTGTAGGTTTTATCTGGGATATTAAAATAAAAGTTGGATCCCCCTACCTCCGTTTGTGCAAGAACATAGGGTGCGCTGTATTGAATATCAACAGTTGAGGAATTTGCACATTTGTGTACTTCTGTTACTGTTTAACCCTATTTGAGAATGTAATGTCTATGTTTTTATCTGAAAACAATAAACATAAAGTAAAAAAAAATGCAAGCCAAGAACTATTAACTGATTATTGCAGATTCATACTGTGCCGTTGCTGCTTTCTGACCAGCAAAAAAGCCATGCCATGTAATCACACACAGTCTTCAGTCCCCCAGCACCATTGGTTTACACTGTAGCCCTCCTTTTCCTCTTGCATCCGTCCCCTGAACCAGATGATCCATAGCAGTAGAGATTCAGTCAAGCAGCCCTGGACCTGCACAGGCAATAGCTGAACATCATAATGCACCTCACCGCACTCCTCCCACCCCACCCCACACAGGTCAATGAACAGAGTCAGGCAGAAAGACATGCTCAGCCCCATACTGTAATCAACCAGAGACATAGAAATTGTTGGCAGAAAAAGACTGCTTGGCTCACTCAGTCTGCCCAGATTTTCCCTGTCTGTTTCTGTCTCCGCAAACCCCACCTGGTCTCTGTCAACCTCCTGCCTATTTACCAATATTCCCTTATGCCTATCCCATGCATGTTTGATGCCCCCACTGTTTTCGCTCCCAACTACCTCTGCTAGCAGACTATTCCAGATGTCCACCACTTTTTCAGTGAAGTAGTAGTTACTCACATCCCTTAAACTTTTGCCCTTCCAGCTTCATTGCCTGCCCTGTTGTCCTGGTGCACTTCCTCATTTGAAATAGGCTTCCCTCCTGTACCTTGTTCACCCATGAGGTACTTCTCTGTTATGTAGCCTTTTCCATTGAATAATAAGCTCCACCAAGATCATCTCAGAAACATTTATTACTTAGCTGCTCAAACAAATTTGATTGTACCACAATCATGTTACTCGCAATTTGTTATTATTCACATCCTCCCCAATAAACAATGACAAGGAGTTTACATCCAATGCCCATGATTCTTTTTCAAGTCTGAAGCTATCTCCGGCAGTAATCTACATCCCATATGGGATTATCATTCAAGGGTGTACGACTGTTACTTGTCTCCAGCAGGCTACCAACTTTCCATGCTATCTGTTTCATGTGCAGCGCATTTTAGTCCTCTTGTGGCAAAAATCTTAGTCTCATTGTACCACAAGCATGAACATCTACGCAAGCTGCATAACATCTCCATGAAACTCTGGACATGGCAAATTATTTTCATGCTCCTTCTCTGCTCAAGAAACATGGAGCTCAACCTAGGACGCATTCCCACTTTGGTGTCACCTAGTGATGTTGCCTCTGCCAAGGGATTAAAGCTTATGCTTATCAACATTTGTGGTCTTCAGAAGAAATTGACTGAAGTACAAACCTGGATATCCCTTACCAACCCGGTCATTCTGGTATTAACAGAAATCTGGCTAAAGGCTTCCCTCCCTGATCATGCTGTGGCTATCCCATCCTACTCTGTGCATCGTATCGATAGACCCTCGAGGGAGGGGTGGTCATTTATGTCAATGATAGGCTCCCATTAACGCCCTTCATGCTCTCTCAATACCTAAGAAATTTGAATGTCTGGCTAACATTATCCATCTAATCTGCAGAAACAATTAATATACTAGGTGCTACAGACAACCTTCAGGGGCTAGATTTACTAACCCATTTATACAACTTCTTAGACAACAGCTCCAATGAATCAATAGTATTAGGTGATTTCAACCTAGATTGGATCAGTCCCATTTCCAGACCGTTAAAGAACCTATGTGATGAGCTGGGTATAACTCAAGTAATCACAGGAATCACTAGGCCAAATCCAAGAAACCATACAACTGGCACTCTTGTTGGCCTAGTTATCACAAATAGACTACACAAGATCCTAAAAGAAGCTGTCTTCCATAGTGACCTTAGTGATCACAATATTATAGTATGCGTAAGGAGCATATCAAAACCCACCCACACTGGTAAATCTATCACTAAGAGAAGTCTTAGGAAATCCAGTGCTGCAGAATTTCTAGCTGACCTGAGGGATATCATTTGGCAATTGTTCTACCTGGCTTTGACTGTTAATGAGGCTACACATATTCAATACTACTCTAAGTGGAATCATTCATAAACACGCCCCATTGATTATTTGCAGAGTTAAAAACGCTTCATGCCGCTGGTTTAATGGAGACATTAAAAAAGCCCAGCAAAAAAGAGATCAGCTCTGGGCCACTGCAAGACGCACCAAATCCCACAATGATTGGACATCCTTCAGGGCCTGCTGCAATGCCTGCACTAAATTAGTATGACGTTCCAAAGAAATGTACTACCTGATTATCCTGGAATCAGATAAAGGTAACCCAGCAAAACTATGGCACACCTTCGGGTCGATAGAAGGTTGTAATGTTCCCTGTCCTTACCTGACAAACTTAACATCCAGGGTTCTACCATTAACAAATCTTTAATACTCTATAAATTCAACGAGCACTTCGTGACAGTGGGACTTGCTTTTGACTCATCACCAGCAGTTTCCATGTGCCCCTCTGCTTCTCCCCTTGCATTGGATTGTAGGTCCACCACTTCTGCCTCCATTTTTTTCTCTCCACCATCTCTTTTAAACAAGTGGCAGCTCTACTACTTGAGCTTGACACTAAAAAGAGTGCTGAGCAGATAACCTTGACCCTTTTTTCCTAAAGCTCAGTTGCCATCATCTAACAGCCCCCATCACCCATCTATTTAACTTATCACTAACTGAGGACACTGAACCCCCTGATTGTAAAATAGTGCATATTCTGCCCTGTTTAAGTCTGGTGATCCCTATGACTTGAACGATCTATAGCTAATTTCAGTTCTACCAGTTCTATCAAGCTCTTGGAAAACTGGTTAGTGTACAGGCACGGAGTTCCTAGAGCCACACAAGATAATGAACCCTCTACAGTCTTGGTTCGGACACTATCATAGCACTACATCTGCCTTGGCAAATGTAACAAATGACTGGTTAGAGGCTGCTGATGTTAAGCTGGTAACAGGGGCTGTATTCTTGTGTCTTAGCAAGGCCATCGATACAGTTGACCATGGCCTCCTTCTGGGTAACCTCACTGACCATGGACTTGATACATCAGTAATAAAATGGTTCTCCAGCTACCTTGAGGAAAGACAACAGTTCAAGGTTAACGGGACCTCCTCCCTGCTTCCCATGACAAGAGGGGCTCCTCAAGGTTCAGTTCTGGGCCCATTACTTTTCTTGCTGTATGTTAACATTAGCAAGAACATTGACCTAAAATTCACATCTTTGCTGATGACACTGCCCTGTACATCTCCAAACCATCATCCACCCAAGTCTGCACTGTCCTCCAGGCCAACTTCACCAGCTCCAGAATAACTTAATTCTACTAGCATTCTGCTAGGATGGATGGACAAAAGGGTTTATAGCCCATCTGAATTGTCCCCACACATGTGGATTAAGCTAGACCATCTGGTACTTGGAATAAAATATTCTGTCCGATGTGTTTTGAATTCCAGGAAGATTGTTGCTTCAACTGCTTCCTTAGGTAGCCTATTCCAAGCATTTATAGTCCTTATTGTAAAATAATGGTCTCTTTTGGATGTAAGAGCCCTAGGTAAAATACGTTTCTTACTATGGGATCTGAGACAACCTCTAGTATTACTAAAGACAAGACCACGTTAACTAATTAATTAGTTCTGGAGATTGTAACAATTTGTATAGAAGCAATAATTCTCCTCTTTGACGCCTTTGTTGCAGAGAAAACAAGCCAGTTTCTTTCAGTCGATCTGTATAGGACAATCTCTTTATGCGCAGAATTAATTTTGTTACAGATTGTTGCACACCTTCAATCATGTTTATGTCTTTTATTAAATATGGAGACCAGACTGGAGATCCATAACTGCATATAGGCTTGATGTAGCTGTTATATAGAGGGATAATACACTGTTTTGATCTGCAGATGAATGAACTTTTTCTTTTTTTAACAAGACCCATAGCTTTGGTGGTTGGTAATCTACAGTGGTCTGAAGGTGTAAGCGTATTATTAATTCTGAACCCACTATCTGTTTCTGATGTTGCCTTATGCAGAATGTGGCAACTTAAAATATAGTTATAATTTCGGTTTTTAATACCATAGTAAATGCTACACATTTGTTGGTGTTAAACTGCATACCATTTCATATGGACCATTCCATTATCTTATTTAGGTCATTTACCAATGTCAAATGTTTGTTGAAGGTATCAACCTCACCACTTAGTTTTAAGTCATCTGCGAATTTTGCCAAATTACTTTTGATGTCGTTTTGTATGTGACTAGTAAATCTACTAAACAGAGTAGGGCCCAGTATTGAGCCCTGAGGGATTCCTCTGATGACCTATTTATATTTGATACTGACCCATTTATTTTGAGACACTGCACACAACCTTTAACCAGTTGTTTGTCCAATGCACCAGTAGAGGGCTAAAACCAAGTGTTAAAAGTTTATTAACTAGGGTCATATGACGGACCTTATCAAAGGCCTTGAAAATCCAGAGGTATCACATCTGAGGAACATCCTCTATCAAGGTTTGGCTGACCTTCTCACAGAAGGTTACCAGATTTGTTGTACATGACACTCCTCGCTTAAATCCAGGTTGTAGATTGTCTGCCATATTAAGGTTTATAACTTCACTTTTTAGTCTGGTCTTCAAAAGTTTTCCCATTATTTTACAAGGGATGGAGGTAAGGCTAATCAGCCTATCATTTTTGACTTTGGATTTGTCTCCCTTTTTAAATATGGGCATCACATCGGCAAATCTCTAGTCGAGTGGTATGACCCCGCTTTCTAATGATTTATTAAAAATAATTGCCAAGGGGCATGCTAGTATACGTGATACAGCCTTGAGTAGTTTAGGATGTATATATAATTCAGTCTAACCTCCTACTTGATGCAAAGAAAACAAAATTTATGTTTTTCTATCCACCCAACTCATCTAATGCTCCTTCCTACTTCTGCCCTCAGCCACCCATCATCAACCTTTTGGTGACATTCTTGAAGTAGTAGACTGGTTCAAATACATGGGCTTCTTACTCACTCACATCTCTGTTTTATCCCACATATTGAAATCTTATTAAAAAAAACTGAGAATGAGACTGTTTCTTCTTCAGGAACAAAAACTTTCTCGAGGGCCTCTAGAATGACATTAGTACAAACTTCATTTTTGCCACTACTAGATTACGCGGACATCCTGTATAACAATTGCACTTTTTTTATCTGCACAAATTGGATGTTCTATATCATCGTGCCATCTGCTTTATTACCAGTGCCCCAGTCAGCACCCATCACTGCACCCTTTACAAGGAGGTGAACTGGACCTCACTGGCAAACAGGAGATTAGTACGAATCTACATACGGATCTACAAAGCCCTATTAAACAAACTGCCTAATTATAGTGTCACTCTCCTTCAAAGCATGTATAGCTTATATACCCTAAGGAAGTGCGACTGCATCTCCCTAGAGATTCCTAAAGTACAAACTCGATATGGTAAAGCTGCTATTAGCTTTGCGCTCCCCTCAGTGTGGAACAAGCCTCAAACAATGCTAAAATTCCAAATCCTGACCACACTGAATGCTTTCAAAACCCTAATAAAGAAATACATTAATGAGGCTTATTACTGCGTCTAACCTTTCACTTTATCTGCCTCCTCCCTCCCTATCCCAGGAGCTATCCTTTATGTTGTTTTCGAGATGACCATGTCTTGTATGTCCTAAATATGAATACTCTTCCCCATAGGCCTGTATAATTCCAGGGACTCCCATTCTCTGACTTACATTTTATATCTTGTATTTATTCAGCGTTGTCCATATCTTTTGTGACTGGAATGTGAACAGCCTTCACCATATGCTGCACTCTCATGAATGCCTCTTTTGTAGATATATTTATTGTACATACCATATATATTGCATGTTTTGTATTTTACCCTTGATCTGTATCATTCTTTACCTTGTTTTGGTATATTATGACTGTACTAGTCTGCACAGGGAAGGGAGCTGGATGTCATTGTCCACCTAGAGACAAATGACCTGGCTAAGAAAGGGATTAGAGCAGTGCAGGAAGAGTTTGTGGAATTGGGGAGGGACCTTAGACAAGTAGCACGCACGGTAACCTTCCCGGAGGTGCTGCCCATCTATGGCGTAGGAGAGGCTAGGGTGTTCCACACCATGGGATTCAATCAGTGGTTGAAAAATGGTGCAGAGCTCAGGGATTTGGCTTCACTGGGGACTGGGGTCTACCTGGAGTGATGCAGCTATACTGGCATGATGGGATGCATCTGTCCAAGAGGGAACCAGGATCCTAGGTGATAGGTTTAAATGCTTCATTAGCAAGCATTTAAACTAGCCAAGGGGGGAGGCACTGGAAAGGAGCAGGGAAATCCTAGCCCCCCCCAAAAAAAAATCACTGTAGTAAGTGCGATAAACACCAACATAGAGGTGTCGATAAGGAGAAGGGCTGGGGTAAATGGGGGAACGTGACAAAGGCAAGAAGGACAGCGATGGGGCAAAAAGGAGTAAGGCCATCAGGAAAAGGAAGGTAATGGATAACAATGCCCGTAGTCTGGGCAACAAGCTCCCTGAGCTGGTGGCCTTGATGGAAGAGGGATGCCTAGATATCGAAGCAGTCACAGAAACATGGTACACAGAGAACCATGACTGGGATGTTAACATACCAGGGTACATAACCTACAGGAGAGACATGCAGGGGAGAAGAGGGGGAGGAGTAGCTCTCTATGTAAAGGAAGGGATAAAAGCAACTGAACAAAAGAGCAAACAGGGAGAAGAGGAGGCACTGTGGGTCGCCTTGAGACTGGAAAGGGCACCACAATCCACACACGGGTTGTGTACAGACTCCTATGTCAGAGGGAGGGAATGGACAAGGATATAATAGAAGGCATTCTTAGGATGACAGAGAAAGGGGAGATACTGTTGATGGGAGACCTGAATATGCCAGATGTTAACTGGAGCACATTTGCTACAGTCACATCCAAGAGCAGGACCATTCTCGATGCCCTTCAGATGGCAGGCCTCAGACAGCTAGTTTCGGAACCCACTTGTGAGGGAGCAATCTTAGACCTCGTACTTTCAAATGGAGGCAATGAGAGGATCTCAGATTTAGAAGTGGGTTGCCATCTGGGAACAAGTGACCATCAAACAGTGTGGTTCACGTTAAACACGGCTACAGAGTCAAGCCATACAAAAGTGAGGGTACTGGACTTCAGGAGGGCTGACTTTGGCAAGATGGGAGAGTGCCTCAGAAAAGCACCAGCAAACAGGCTAGAAGGAGGGGTGGAGCAACAATGGGGAATCATCAAAACTGCTAACACAGAGGCAACAAGTCTTTGTGTGGAGCAAATAAACAAATCAAACTGTAAGAAAAAGCTACTATGGTTCTCAAAAGAGGTGACTGGGAAAGTCAGGGAGGAAAAGATAGCATTCAGGAAGTATAAGGAAACACAGAAGGAGCAGGACAGAGTGCTGTACCATTTAAGGCAGAAGGAAGCAGGGAGGGAAGTCAGAATACCAAAGGCCCAAACTGAGGAAAAGATAACCAACTCGGTTAAGAAGGGGGAGAAAACCTTTTATAGGTACATCAGAGGGCGTAGAAAGACAAAGGGAGGGATAGTGAGGCTGAATAGAATGAACGGTGGGTGGGCAGAGGGGGACAGTGAAAAAACAGGGATACTGAACGATATTTCTGCTCAGTATTCACAAAAGAGGAGGGATGTGCCTGATCCAATTAACAGAAGCACTCTTGATAGAGTCGATCCCAGTCCTTTCACAGAAGAAAGGTTCTGCAAGAACTCCTAAAACTGAAGGTGGACAGAGACAATGGGGCCTGAAGGAATTCCCAGAATTCTAAAAGAATTAAGGGGGAAACTAGTGAAACCACTGACTACTCTTTTTAATAAATCATGGGAGGATGGTGTGGTACCCGAGGACTGGAGGAAGGCGGATGTGATTCCCCTTCACAAAAGTGGGACCAAGACAGAGGCAGGAAACTACAGACCTGTCAGTTTGACCTCTGTGGTAGGGAAAGGTGATGGAGTCACTTCTGAAGGAAAGAATTGTTGAGTACCTAGAGGCCAGTGGGGCACAGGACCCAAGGCAGCATGGGTTCACAGCAGGAAGGTCATGTCAAACGAATCTAATAGATTTCTTTGACTGGGTGACCAAAGTAGTAGACTAGGACGGGCTGTGGACATGGCTGCTAGACTTTAGCAAGGCATTTGACACAGTCCACACAAAAGATTAATAGTCAAATTAACCAGCCTGGGTAAAACATTGGCTGGACAACAGGACACAGAAAGTAATTGTAAATGGAGTCCACTCTGAAGAAAGAAGGGTTACTAGTGGGGTACCGCAGGGTTCAGTACTGGGTCCAGTCCTTTTTAATGTCTTTATAAGTGACATTGCAGAGGGACTGGAAGGAAAAGTATGCCTCTTTGCAGATGACATAAAGATCTGCAACAGGACTGATACACAAGGAGGCATGGAAAGGATGAGAAGGGACTTGGCAAGGTTGGAGGAATGGTCAGAAATATGGCAGCTAGGATTCAATGCAAAGAAGTGCAACTAATGCACCTGGGAAACAAGAACCCAGGGAAGATTACACAATGGGGGGAATAACAACAACAAAAGGAAAGGGACCTGGGGTAATCATATCAGATGACCTTAAGGTTAGCAAGCAATGTGAGAAGGCAGCAGGAGGGCTGGGGGTATACTGGGATGTATAGGGAGAGGCATCAACAGCAGAAAACAGGAAGTTGTTATCCTCTGTACAGACAGTTGGTGAGGCCCCATCTGGAGTACTGCATCCAGTTCTGGAGACCCCATCTCTGCAAGGACATAGAAAGGATAGAGGCAGTCCAGAGGAGGGCAACCAAATGGTGCAGGGTCTGCAAGAGAAGCACAGGAGAGACTAAAGGAGCTTAATATGTATACTCTTGAGGAAAGAAGGAGGGGGACATGATAGAAACTTTAAGTACCTCAGTGGAATCAACAAAGTCCAAGAGGGTAGCATCTTTCAGAAAAGAGATGCTAAGAACAAGGGGACACAATTTAAAGATGGGCGGGATGTTCAGGGGCAATGTGAGGAAGTATTTTTCACAGAGAGGGTAGTGGATGCATGGAACAGCCTTCCTGAGGAGTTGTGGGTCTAAAATCTGGGAGAATTCAAGAATGCATGGGACAGACATAAGGCAATTCTTGTGGGGGGGTAGGAAGAAATAGGCTATTGGCTAACTAGGATCTGCGGCCTATCCTGTAGGTAGGGAAATGGGCAGACTAGGTGGGCCAAGCGGTCGTTATCTGCCGTCAAAGTCTATGCTTTTATGTTTCTTACTACGTTCTGTATTCTGTTGATTTGTAGTCATTTCATGATGATTTGTACAAGGGACATCCTTGAAAATGACCTTGCTCAAGGGATATTATCCCTTCGCAATAACTTGAACAATAGATTATGTCCCCCTCTTCCTTCTCGCTTCTTAAGGTATACACATTGAGATCCCTTAGCCTCTCCTCGTAGGGTTTATGATGTAACCCTACTATCATTTTCATTTTAGTTGCCTTCCTCTGGATGCCTCCACCATGCCTACATCGTCCATGTCCTTTCTGAGATGGGGCCTCCAGAACTAGACACAGTACTCCAGGCAGGGTTGCACCAGCAACTGATTCAGTGGTAGCACCACCTCCCTGTTGATAGCGATACCTCTCCCTGTGCACCCCAGCATCCCACCAGCCCTACTCACTACCTTGTCACACTGCCCTGCCACCTTGAGGTCATCAGGTATGATAACCCCAACATCTCTTCCCTGCTTAGTGACCTTCAATACCCCCTCTCCCCATTTTATACTCAGCTGCTCAGTTTTTATGCCCTAGGTGCATGGTAAGCACTTTTTGGCATTGAACCCCAGCTGCCATGCCCTCAACCACTCCTCAAGTTTTCTAGGGTCCCTACTCACTCTCTCCAGCCCCTCCTGGGTATCCACCTTTATTTTTTGTAGACTCTGTTTATGCACCTTGGACCGGGCATCTCTCAGAGGTGCCTGCTTGATCCGGTCCTTCCACTCCCGCCGAGACCCTTCCTCCAATGGTCCTCCCACCAGGACTTCCCATCCCCATGGATCAACCCCCAGGAGAGGGCCTGCCTCACCTACCTTGGTGGCACTTTCTGAAATTAGAGGGTCCGTCCTGTGTGGGTGGCACTTGGGGACCATCAGAGAAGTGGCCTGGCATTAGGGATGTGAGGCCAGATCCCTGAGGCCCTTGTCGCCTCCCCAGTCCTCCAGGGATTTTCATGTGTTTTCCTCACAGGAGTGCAGACGTGCAATGACGTCATGGCACTATGTACCGATGTCCGCCTCCGCTCCTTCCCGCACTGATGGCACCACATCCCTGCATTGCCCCCATGTTCCCTCAGGAGCCGATAGAGAGCAGCACGAGACCCCAATCCCTTCCCAGGGACAGAAGAACAGTCCTCCGGATGCTCAATCCCTTCTGTCCCCTGCTGACTCCCAGTGGCCCGAGTCCGTTCCTGAACACGGGTTGCCGACCTGGCGTGAGGTGTGGCGTCCAGCATCTCATCCCTCAGCGCCACTGGGCCAGCCTGGGTATCCACCTTATTATAGATTTTGGTGTCATCTGCAAAAAGGCATACCTTCACTTCCAGTTCTTCTGCAGTGTCACTTATGAAGACATTAAAGAGGACTGGTCCAAGTACTGAGCCCTGAGCACCCCACTGGTTACCTCCCCAGTGCCATTTATTACCACCCTCTGTCACCTAGCCATTAACCAGTTTTTACCCAGTTTACTACTTTTTATTCCACCCTAGACTGTCCAGTTTCTTTATCAGTCTCCCACCCACCCCAGGCTGACTAACTTGTTTATTAATCTTTGTGTGGGACTGTGTCAAATGCCTTGCTAAAGTCTAGGTAGGCTATGTTCACAGCCCTCCTTGGTCTACTACTGAGTACCCAGTCAAAGAAATCTATTAGATTTATCTGACATGACCTTCCTGCTGTGAATCCATGCTACCTTGGATCCTGTGCCCTGCTGTCTTCTAGGTACTCAACAATTCTTTCTTTCAGAGGTGATTCCATCAATTTCCCTACCACTGAGGTCAAGCTAACAGGTCTATGGTTTCCTACCTCTGCCTTGCTCCCACATTTGTGATGGGGAATCACATCTGCTCTCCTCCAGTCCTCTGGTAGCACACCATCCTCCCATGATTTGTTAGAAAGGGTAGTCAGTGGTGTCACTATAGTTCTTTCAGAATTCTGGGGTGAATCCCATCAGGCCCCACTGCTTTGTCCACTTTGAGTTTTAAGAGTTCCTTCATGACCCTTTCTTCTGTGAATGGCCTATGTGGCAGAGTGCTGACAGCCTTGCAGAAGTCCAAGTGAGCCACGTCTACTGTCCTTCCCTGATCTATTTCTATGGTCACCCAGTAGGAAAACATCTTAATCAGACTCATCTGGCGAGACCTCCCCCATGAATCCATGCTGCTGTTGGTCTTCCAACCACTGGGTTCAAAATACTCCACAAGCCTTTTCTTTAACTTGGTTCAATCAATTTAACAGGGTTTCCATTAACTTCTCACCATTGATATGAGTCTCAGTGGCCTGTAGGAGGGGCTAGGTTCTGTGACCCATAGAAGGCCCCTGTAAGCCTTGGCAGACTAGATGGACCTATGGTCCCTTCTGCTGTTATCTTCTATGTTTCTGTGATTCTAATTGCCCCACCACTGATGTGAGACTCACTGGCCTGTAGTAATTGCCCTGCAAAGATGTGAGACTCACTGGCCTATAGTAATTGGCCAGCACTGATGTGAGGCTCACTGGCCTATAGTAATTGCTCACCACTGATGTGAGACTCACTGGCCAATAGTAATTGCCTCCACCCTAATGTGAGACTCACCGGCCTATAGTAATTGCCCAGCACTGGTGTGAGACTTACTGGTCATAGTAATTGCTCACTGCTGATGTGAGACTCCACTGGCCTATAGTAATTGCTCACCACTGATATGAGACTTACTGCTCTATAGTGATTGCCCCAGCACTGGATGTGAGACTCACTAGTCTATAGCACTGCCCCACCACTGATGTGAAATTCACCAGCCTATAGTAATTGCTCAACACTAATGTGAGACTCACTGGCCTATAGTGATTGCCCCAGCACAGATGTGAGACTCACTAGTCTATAGCAATTCCCCCACCACTTATGTGAGACTCACTGGTCAAAACTAATTGCCCCACCACTGATGTGAGACTCACCGGCCTATAGTAATTGCCTCACCACTGATGTGAGACTCACCGGCCTACAGTAATTGCCTCACCACTGATGTGAGACTCACCGGCCTATAGTAATTGCCTCACCACTGATGTGAGAATCACTGGCCTATAGTAATTGCCCCAACACTGAAGTGAGACTCACAGGCCTATTGTAATTGCCCAACCACTGATGTGAGACTCACCAGCCAATGGTAATTGCCTTACCACTGATGTGAGACTCACCGGCCAATAGTAAATGACTTACCACCAATGTGAGACTCACCAGCCTATAGTAATTGCCTCACCACTGATGTGAGACGCATCGGCCTATAGTAATTGTCTCACCACTGATGTAAGACTCACTGGCCTACAGTAATTACCCCAGCACTGATATGAGTCTTACTGGCCTATAGTAATTGCTGTACCACTCATGTGAGACTCACTGGCATATAGTAATTGCCCCACTACAGATGTGACACTTACTGGCTTGTAGTAATTTCCCCACCACTTATGTGAGACTCACTGGTCTAAAGTAATTACTCCACCACTGATATGAGACTCACTGGCCTATAGTAATTGCCTCACCACTGATGTGAGACTCACCTGCCTATAGTAATTGCCCCACTACTGGTGTGAGACTTACTGGCATGTACTAATTTCCCCAGCACTTACTTTAGGCTGGTGAGTCTCACATAATTGCCCTCAAACTGATTTGAGACTCACTGGTCTATAGGAATTGCCCCACCACTGATGTGAGACTCACTGGCCTATAGTAATTACCTCACCACCCATGTGAGACTCACTGGCCTATAGTAACTGCCCCAGCACTGATGCAAGACTCACTGGTGTATAGTAATTGCCTCACCACTGAAGTGAGACTCATTAGCCTATAGTTATGGCCCAGCCATTGATGTGACACTCATTGGCTTATAGTAATTGCCCCAGCACTGATTTGAGACTCACTGACCTGTAGTAATTGCCTCAACACTTATGTGATACTTACTCGCCTATACTAATTGCCTCACCACTGATGTGAGACTCACTGGCCTATAGTAATTGCCCCAGTACTGATGTGAGATTCACTAGCATATAGTAATTTCCCCGGCACTGATGTGAGACTCACTGGCCTATTGTAATTGCCCCAGCACTGATGCGAGACTCACTGACCTATAGTAATTGCCTCACCACTGATGTGAGACTCACTGGCCTATAGTAATTGCCCCAGCACTGATGTGAGGCCCACCAGCCCACAGTAATTGCCCTCTACTAATGTGTGAGACCTCTACAAGCCTGTAGTACTTGCCCCACCACTATGTGAGACTTAGTGGCCTGTAGTATTCCCAGTGCTTATGTGAGACTCACCGCCCAGCAATTGCCCCCACCACTGATGTGAGACTCACTAGTCTATAGCAATTGCCCCACCACTGATGTGAGACGACGGCCCATAGTAATTGCCTGACCACTGATGGAGACTCACTGGCCTACAGTAATTATGCCAGCATTGATGTGAGACTTACTGGCCTATAGTAATTGCCCCAGCATTGATGTGAGACTCACTGGCCTATAGTAATAGCCTCAGCATTGATGTGAGACTCACTGGCCTATAGTAATTGCCCCAGCACTGATGTGAAACTCACTGGCCTATAGTAATTGCACCAGCACTGAACTGAGACTAACTGGCCTATAGTAATTGCTCCAGCACTGATGTGAGGCTCACTGGCCTATAGTAAATGCCCAGCACTGATGTGAGATTCACTGGCATGTAGTAATTGCCTGACCACTGATGTGAGACTCTCTAGCCTATAGTTATGGCCCAGCCATTGATGTGCCACTCATTGGCTTATAGTAATTGCCCCAGCACTGATGTGAGACTCACTGACCTATAGTAATTGCCTCAACACTTATGTGAGACTTACTGGCCTATACTAATTGCCTCACCACTGATGTGAGACTCACTGGCCTATAGTAATTGCCTCAGTACTGATGTGAGACTCACTAGCATATAGTAATTGCCCTGGCACTGATGAGAGACTCACTGGCCTATTGTAATTGCCCCAGCACTGATGCGAGACTCACTGACCTATAGTTATTGCCTCACCACTGATGTAAGACTCACTGGCCTATAGTAATTGCCTCACCACTAATGTGAGACTCACCGGCTTATAGTAATTGCCTCACCACTGATGTGAGAAGCACCGCCTATAGTAATTGTCTCACCACTGACGAAGACTCACTGGCCTGTAGTAACTGCCCCACTACAGATGTGACACTTACTGGCCTGTAGTAATTTCCCACCACTTATGTGAGACGACTGGCCTGTAGTAATTTCCCACCACTTATGTGAGACTTACTGCCTAAAGTAATTACTCCACCATTGATGTGAGACTCACCGGCCTTTAGTAATTTCTACACCACTGATGTCAGACTCACCGCCTATAGTAATTGCCTCACCACTAATGTGAGACTCACCAGCCTTTAGTAATTTCCTCACCATTGATGTCAGACTCACTGGCCAATAGTAATTGCCTCACCACTGATGTGAGACTCACCAGCCTATAGTAATTGCCCCACTATTGGTGTGAGACTTACTGGCCTGTACTAATTTCCCACCACTTACTTTAGGCGCTGAGTCTAAACATATTTGCCCCAAAACTGATATGAGACTCGGTGGTCCATAGGAATTGCCCCACCACTGATGTGAGACTCACTGGCCCATACTAATTGCCCCACCACTGATGTGAGATTCACTGGCCTACAGTAATTACTCCCAGCACTGATATGAGACTTACTGGCCTATAGTAATTGCCGTACCACTCACGTGAGACTCACTGGCATATAGTAATCGCCCAGCACCGATCTGAGACTCACTGGCACATAGCAATTGCCGCAGCACTGATGTGAGACCCACTGGCCTATAGTAATTGGCTCACCACTGATGTGAGACCAACGGCCTATAGTAATTGCCCCTAGCACTGATGTGAGACTTACGCCATAGTAATTGCTCCACCACTGATGTGAGACTCACCGGCCTATAGTAATTGCCTCACCTCTGATCTGAGACTCACAGGCCTATAGTAATTGTCCCAGCACTAATGTGAGACTCACTGGCCTATAGTAATTTCCCCAGCACTGATGTGAGGCTCACAGGCCTATAGCAATTGCCAAGCACTAATGTGAGACTCACTGGCTTACAGTAATTGCCTCACCACTGATGTGAGACTCAGTGGCTTATAGTAATTGCCCAGCACTGATGTGAGACTCAATGGCCTTTAATAATTGCCCAACCACTGATGTGAAACCCACTGGCTTATAGTAATTCCCCCAGCACTGATCTGAGTGTCACTGGGCTATAGTAATTGCCAAGCACTAATGTGAGGCTCACTGACATATAGTAATTGCCTCACCACTGATGTGAGACTCAGTGGATTATAGTAATTGCCCGAGCAATGATGTGAGACTCACTGGCCTATAGTAATTGCTCACCACTGACGTGAGACTTACTGGCCTATAGTAATTGCCCAGCATTGATGTGAGACCAACTGACATATAGTAATTGCCTCACCACTGATGTGAGACTTACTGGTCTTTAGTAATTGCCCCAGCACTGATATGAGACCACTGGCCTATAGTAATTGCGCCAGCACTGATGTGAGACTCACTGGTCTATAGAACCTGCCCCACCACTGATGTGAGACTCACCGCCTATAATAATTGCCCAACCACTGATGTGAGACCCACTGGCCTCAGTAATCAGCCCTCAGCACTGATGTGAAACTCACTGGCCTACTGTAAGTACCCCAGTACTGATGTGAGACTTACTGGCCTATAGTAATTGCCTCACCACTGATGTGGAGACTTACTGACCAATAGTAATTGCCCAACCACTGATGTGACACTCACTGGCCTATAGTAATTGCCGTACCACTGATGTGAGACTTACTGGCCTAAAGTAATTGCCCAGCACTGATGTGAGACTCACTGGCCTACAGTAATTGCCCCATCACTGATGTGAGACTACTAGCCTATAGTAATTACCTCATCACTGATGTGAGACTCATCGGCCTATATTAATTGCCCCAGCACTGAAGTGAGACTCACTATGCTATAGTTATTGCCCAGCCACTGACGTGAGACTCACTGGCCTATAGTAATTGCCCCAACACTTATGTGAGACTTACTGGCTTATAGTAATTGCCTCACCACTGATGTGAGACTCACTGGCCTATATTAATTGCCCCAGCACTGATGTGGGACTCACTGGCCTATAGTAATTGCCCCAGTACTGATGTGAGACTCACTAGCATATAGTAATTGCCCCGGCACTGATGTGAGACTCATTGGCTTATAGTAATTGCCCCAGCACTGATGTGAGATTCACTGGCCAATAGTAATTGCCCACCACTGATGTGAGACTCACAGGCCTATTGTAATTGCCCCAGCACTGATGCGAGACTCGCTGACCTATAGTAATTGCCTCACCACTGATGTGAGATTCACTGACCTATAGTAATTGCCCAGCCACTGATGTGAGACTCACTGGCCTATAGTAATTGCCCCAGCACTGATGTGAGACTCACCAGCCTACAGTAATTGCCCTACTACTAATGTGAGACTTACCAGCCTGTAGTAATTGCTCCACCACTTATGTGAGACTTAGTGGGTTGTAGTAATTTCCTCAGCGCTTATGTGAGACTCACCGGCCTAAAGTAATTGCCCCACCACTGATGTGAGACTCACTAGTCTATAGCAGTTGCCCCACCACTGATGTGAGACTCACTCGCCTATAGTAATTGCCTAGCCACTGATGTGAGACTCACTGGCCTACAGCAATTACCCCTAGCACTGACGTACTTACTGGTCTACAGTAATTGCCCAACCACTGATGTGAGACTCACTGGCTTATAGTAATTGCCGCATCACTGATGTGAGACTTACTGGCCCATAGTAATTGCTGACCACTGATGTGAGACACACTGGTCTCTAGTAATTACCCAGCACTAATGTGAGACTCACCAGCCTATAGTAATTGCCTCACTACTGATGTGAGACCAGGGGCCTGTAGTAATTGCCTCCACTGATGGGAGACTCAACGCTCTAGTAATTGCCTCACCACTGATGTGAGACTCACCGGCCTATAGTAATTACTTTTCACCGATGTGAGACTCACCATCCTATAGTAATTGCCCCAGCACTGATGTGAGACTCACCATCCTACAGTAATTGCCCCACTACTAATGTGAGACTCACCATCCTATAGTAATTGCCCCACTACTGATGTGAGACTTACTGGCCTGTAGTAATTTCCCACCACTTATGTGTGAGACTCACTGACCTAAACTAATTGCCCCACCACTGATGTGAGACTCACCAGCCTATAGTAATTGCCTCAACACTGATGTGAGACTCACCAGGCAATGGTGATTGCCTCACTACTGATCTGAGACTCACCGCCTATAGTAATAGCCTCCACTGATGTGAGACTCACTAGCCTCTAGTAATTGCCCCACTACCGTGTGAGACTTACTGGCCTGTACTATTGTCCCTGCACTTACTTTAGGCTGGTGAGTTTCCACATAATTGCCCTGCTCACTGATGGAGACCCACTGGCATACAGTAGATGGCCCCAGCAGTGATGTGAGACTCACTGGCCTATAGTAATTGCCTCACCACTGATGTGAGACCCACTGGCCCATAGTAATTGCCCTAGTATTGATGTGAGATTCACTAGCAATAGTAATTACCCCAGCACTGATGTGAGACTGACTGGCTTATAGTAGTTTCCCACCACTTATGTGAGACTCACTGGCCTAAAGTAATTACTTCATCACTGATAAGAGACTCACCGGCCTTTAGTAATTTCCTCACCACTAATGTGAGATGCACTGGCCTGTAGTGATTGCCTCACCACCGATGTGAGACTCAGTGGCTTATGTTAATTGCCCGAGCACTGATGTGAGGCTCACTGGCCTACAGTAATTGCCCCAGCACTGATATGAGACTCACTGGCTTAAAGTAATTGCTTCATCGCTGATGCAAGACTCACTGGCCTATAGTAATTGCCGAACCACTGATGTGAGACTCACTGGCTTATTGTAATTGCCCCAGCAGTGATGTAAGACTCACTGGCCTATAGTACTTGCCCCACTACCGATGTGAGACTTCACTGCCTGTAGTAATTTCCATCAGTTATGTTAGACTCATCAGCCTGTAGTAATTGGCCACCACTGATGTGACACTCACCGCCTATAGTAATTGCCCCACCACTGATGTGACACTCACTGGCCTATAGTATTTGCTCCACCACTGATGTGACACTCACTGGCCTACAGTAATTGCCCCACCACTGATGTGAGACTCACTGCCTATAGTAATTACCACAGCACTGATATGAGGTTCACTGGCCTATAGTAAATGCTATTCCACTGATGTGAGACTTACCGGCCTTTAGTAATTGCCCCATCAATTATGTTAGACTCATCAGCCTGTAGTAATTGCCCCACTACTGATGTGAGACTTACCGCCTGTAGTATTTCCCATCAGTTATGTTAGACTCATCGGCCTGTAGTAATTGCGCCCACCACTGATGTGACACTCACCGCCTATAGTAATTGCCTTACCTCTGATGTGAGACTCACCGCCTACAGTGATTTCCTCACCACTGATGTGAGATTTACCGGCTCATAGTAATTGCCTCCCCTCTGATGTGAGACTCACCAATCTACAGTAATTGCTCCAGCACTGATGTGAGGCTCACTGGCCTATAGTAATTGCCCCACCACTGATGTGAGACTCACTGCCTATAGTAATTACCACAGCACTGATATGAGGTTCACTGGCCTATAGTAATTGCTGTATCACTGATGTGAGACTTACCGGCCTTTAGGAATTGTCCCCGCACTGACATAAGTCTCACTGACCTTCAGTAATTGCCCCAGCATTGATGTGAGACTTATTGGCCTATAGTAATTACCTCACCACTGATGTGAGACTCACTGGCCTATAGTAATTGCTCACTGCTGATGTGAGATTCACTGGCCTATAGTAATTGTTAACCACTGATGTGAGACATAATGGCCTATAGTAATTGCCCCAGCATTGATGTGAGACTCCCTGGCAAATAGTAATGCCTCACCACTGATGTGAGACTTACCTCTTTAATAATTGCCCCAGCGCTCATGTGAGACTCACTGGCCTATAGTAATTGCCCCACCACTTATGTGAGACTCACCAGCCAAAACTATTTGCCTCACCACTGATGTGAGACTCACCGGCCTATAGTAATTGCCTAACCACTGATGTAAGACTCACTGGCCCATAGTAATTGCCTCTGCACTGATGTGAGACTCACTGGCCTATAGTAATTGCTCACTACTGATGTGAGATTCACTGGCCTATAGTAATTGCCGTACCACTGATGTGAGACTCACTGACATATAGTAATTGCTCACCACTGATGTGAGACTTAATGGCCTATAGTGATTGCCCCAGCATTGATGTGAGACTCACTGGCATGTAGTAATGCATCACCACTGATGTGAGACTTACCTCTTTAATAATTCCCACAGCGCTCATGTGAGACTCACTGGCCTATAGTAATTGCCCCAGCACTGATGTGAGACTCACAGGCCAAAACTAATTGTCCCACCACTGATGTGAGAATCACTGGCCTATACTAATTGCCCCAACACTGATCTGAGACTCACAGGCCTATTGTAATTGCCCAACCTGTGATGTGAGACTCACTAGCCAATGGTAATTGCCTCACCACTGATGTGAGACTCAGCCTATAGTTATGGCCCAGCCATTGATGTGACACATTGGCTTATAGTAATTGCCCGGCAGTGATGTGAGACTCACTGGCCTATAGTAATTGCCCCAGCACTGATGTGAGACTCACTGGCCTATAGTAATTGCCCACCACTGATGTGAGACTCACTGGCCTATTGTAATTGCCCCAGCGGTGATGCAGACCACTGACCCATAGATTGCCTCACCACTGATGTGAGACCACTGGCTCATAGTAATTGCCCCAGCACTGATGTGAGGCTCACCAGCCTACAGTAATTGCCCCACTACTAATGTGAGACTTACAAGCCTGTAGTAATTGCCCCACCACTTATGTGAGACTTAGTGGCCTGTAGTAGTTTCCCCAGCGCTTATGTGAGACTCACCGGCCTAAAGTAATTGTCCCACCACTGATGTGAGACTCACTAGGCTATAGCAATTGCCCCACCACTGATGTGAGACTCACGGGCCTATAGTAATTGCCTGACCACTGATGCGAGACTCACTGGCCTACAGTAATTATGCCAGCACTGATGTGAGACTTACTGGCCTATAGTAATTGCCCCAGCATTGATGTGAGACTCACTGGCCTATAGTAATTGCCCCAGCACTGATGTGAAACTCACTGGACTATAGTAATTGCACCAGCACTGAACTGAGACTAACTGGTCTATAGTAATTGCCCCAGGACTGATGTGAGGCTCACTGGCCTTTAGTAAATGCCCCAGCACTGATGTGAGATTCACTGGCGTGTAGTAATTGCCTCACCACTGATGTGAGACTCACTAGCCTATAGTTATGGCCCAGCCATTGATGTGCCACTCATTGGTTTATAGTAATTGCCCCAGCACTGATGTGAGACTCACTGACCTATAGTAATTTCCTCAACACTTATGTGAGACTTACTGGCCTATACTAATTGCCTCACCACTGATGTGAGACTCACTGGCCTATAGTAATTGCCCCAGTACTGATGTGAGACTCACTAGCATATAGTAATTGCCCCGGCACTGATGAGAGACTCACTGACCTATAGTAATTGCCCCAGCACTGATGTGAGACTCACTGGCCTATAGTAATTGCCCACCACTGATGTGAGACTCACTGGCCTATTGTAATTGCCCCAGCGCTGATGGAAGACTCACTGGCCTATAGTAATTGCCTCACCACTAATGTGAGACGCACCGGCCTATAGTAATTGTCTCACCACTGATGTAAGACTCACTGGCCTGTAGTAACTGCCCCACTACAGATGTGACACTTACTGGCCTGTAGTAATTTCCCCAACACTTATGTGAGACGCACTGGCCTGTAGTAATTTCCCCACCACTTATGTGAGACTCACCAGCCTTTAGTAATTTCCTCAACACTGTTGTCAGACTCACTGGCCTATAGTAATTGCCTCACCACTGATGTGAGACTCACCAGCCTATAGTAATTGCCCCACTATTGGTGAGAGAGTTTACTGACCTGTACTAATTTCCCCACCACTTACTTTAGGCCGCTGAGTCTAACATAAGTGCCCCAAAACTGATGTGAGACTTCGCTGGTCTATAGAATTGCCCCACCACTGATGTGAGACTCACTGGCCTATACTAATTGCCCCACCACTGATGTGAGACTCACTGGCCTACAGTAATTACCCCAGCACTGATATGAAACTTACTGGCCTATAGTAATTGCCGTACCGCTCATGTGAGACTCACTGGCATATAGTAATCCCCTCAGCACCGATCTGAGACTCACTGGCATATAGCAATTGTCCCAGCACTGATGTGAGACTCACTGGCCTATAGTAATTGCCTCACCACTGATGTGAGACTTACTGGCCTTTGTAATTGCCCCAGTGCAGATGTGAGACCAACCCATACTAATTACCGTAACACTGATGTGAGACTTACTGGCCTATAGTAATTGCCCCACCACTGATATGAGACTCACCGGCCTATAGTATTTGCCTCACCTCTGATCTGAGACTCACACGCCTATAGTAATTGCCAAGCACTAATGTGAGACTCACTGGTTTACAGTAATTGTCTCACCACTGATGTGAGACTCAGTGGTTTATAGTAATTGCCCAGCACTGATGTGAGACTCACTGGCCTTTAATAATTGCCCAACCACTGATGTGAAACCCACTGGCTTATAGTAATTCCCCAAGCACTGATCTGAGTGTCACTGGCTTATAGTAATTGCCAAGCACTAATGTGAGGCTCACTGACATATAGTAATTGCCTCACCGCTGATGTAAGACTCACTGGCCCATAGTAATTGCCTCTGCACTGATGTGAGACCACTGGCCTATAGTAATTGCTCACTACTGATGTGAGATTCACTGGCCTGTAGTAATTGCCGTACCACTGATGTGAGACTCACTGACATATAGTAATTGCTCACCACTGATGTGAGACTTAATGGCCTATAGTGATTGCCCCAGCATTGATGTGAGACTCACTGGCATGTAGTAATGCATCACCACTGATGTGAGACTTACCTCTTAATAATTCTCCAGCTCCATGTGAGTCTCACTGGCCTATAGTAATTGCCCCAGCACTAATTTGAGACTCACTGGCCAAAACTAATTGTCCCACCACTGATGTGAGAATCACTAGCCTATAATAATTGCCCCAACACTGATGTGAGACTCACAGGCCTCATTGTAATTGCCTCACCTGTGATGTGAGACTCACTAGCCAATGGTAATTGCCTCACCACTGATGTGAGACTCATTAGCCTATAGTTATGGCCCAGCCATTCATGTGACACACATTGGCTTATAGTAATTGCCTCGCACTGATGTGAGACTCACTGGCCTATAGTAATTGCCCCAGCACTGATGTGAGACTCACTGGCCTATAGTAATTGCCCACCACTGATGTGAGACTCACTGGCCTTTTGTAATTGCCCCAGCAGTGATGCGAGACCACTGACCCATAGTAATTGCCTCACCACTGATGTGAGACTCCACTGGCCTCATAGTAATTGCCCCAGCACTGATGTGAGGCTCACCAGCCTCACAGTAATTGCCCCACTACTAATGTGAGACTTACAAGCCTGTAGTAATTGCCCCACCACTTATGTGAGACTTAGTGGCCTGTAGTAGTTTCCCCAGCGCTATCTGAGACTCACCGCCTAAAGTAATTGTCCCACCACTGATGTGAGACTCACTAGTCTATAGCAATTGCCCCACCACTGATGTGAGATTCACAGGCCTATAGTAATTGCCTGACCACTGATGCGAGACTCACTGGCCTACAGTAATTATGCCAGCACTGATGTGAGACTTACTGGCCTATAGTAATTGCCCCAGCATTGATGTGAGACTCACTGGCCTATAGTAATTGCCCCAGCACTGATGTGAAACTCACTGGCCTATAGTAATTGCACCAGCACTGAACTGAGACTAACTGGTCTATAGTAATTGCCCCAGCACTGATGTGAGGCTCACTGGCCTTTAGTGAATGCCCCAGCACTGATGTGAGATTCACTGGCGTGTAGTAATTGCCTCACCACTGATGTGACACTCACTAGCCTATAGTTATGGCCCAGCCATTGATGTGCCACTCATTGGCTTATAGTAATTGCCAAAGCACTGATGTGAGACTCACTGCCCTATAGTAATTGCCTCAACACTTATGTGAGACTCACTGACCTATAGTAATTGCCCCAGCACTGATGTGAGACTCACTGGCCTATAGTAATTGCCCACCACTGATGTGAGACTCACTGGCCTATTGTAATTGCCCCAGCACTGATGCGAGACTCACTGACCTATAGTAATTGCCTCACCACTGATGTGAGACTCACTGGCCTATAGTAATTGCCTTACCACTAATGTGAGACTCACCGGCTTGTAGTAATTGCCTCACCACTAATGTGAGACGACCGGCCTTTAGTAATTGACTCACCACTGATGTAAGACTCACTGGCCTGTAGTAACTGCCCCACTACAGATGTGACACTTACTGGCCTGTAGTAATTTTCCCACCACTTATGTGAGACGCACTGGCCTGTAGTAATTTCCCTACCACTTATGTGAGACTCACCAGCCTTTAGTAATTTCCTCACCACTGATGTCACACTCACTGGCCTATAGTAATTGCCTCACCACTGATGTGAGACTCACCAGCCTATAGTAATTGTCCCACTATTGGTGTGAGACTTTACTGGCCTGTACTAATTTCCCCACCACTTACTTTAGGCAGCTGAGTCTAACATAATTGCCTCAACACTTATGTGAGACTCACTGACCTATAGTAATTGCCCCAGCACTGATGTGAGATTCACTGGCCTATAGTAATTGCCCACCACTGATGTGAGACTCACTGGCCTATTGTAATTGCCCCAGCACTGATACAAGACTCACTGACCTATAGTAATTGCCTCACCGCTGATGTGAGACTCACTGGCCTATAGTAATTGCCTCACCACTAATGTGAGACTCACCGCTTATAGTAATTGCCTCACCACTAATGTGAGACGACCGGCCTATAGTAATTGTCTCACCACTGATGTAAGACTCACTGGCCTATACTAATTGCCCCACCACTGATGTGAGACTCACTGGCCTACAGTAATTACCTCAGCACTGATATGAGACTTACTGGCCTATAGTAATTGCCGTCATCTTCCTCATGTGAGACTCACTGGCATATAGTAATCCCCTCAGCACCGATCTGAGACTCACTGACTTATAGCAATTGTCCCACCACTGATGTGAGACTCACTGGCCTATAGTAATTGCCTCACCACTGATGTGAGACTTACTGGCTTTTAGTAATTGCCCCAGTGCAGATGTGAGACCAACCCATACTTATTACCCTAACACTGATGTGAGACTTACTGGCCTATAGTAATTGCCCCACCACTGATGTGAGACTCACCGGCCTATAGTAATTGCCTCACCTCTGATCTGAGACT
The DNA here is from genome assembly GCA_016271365.2 of Neoceratodus forsteri. Classification (NCBI taxonomy): domain Eukaryota; kingdom Metazoa; phylum Chordata; order Ceratodontiformes; family Ceratodontidae; genus Neoceratodus; species Neoceratodus forsteri. The sequence goes on along the minus strand of CM028133.1, from coordinate 184,396,096 downwards.
CACACGCCTATAGTAATTGCCAAGCACTAATGTGAGACTCACTGGTTTACAGTAATTGCCTCACCACTGATGTGAGACTCAGTGGCTTATAGTAATTGCCCAGCACTGATGTGAGACTCACTGGCCTTTAATAATTGCCCAACCACTGATGTGAAACCCACTGGCTTATAGTAATTCCCCAAGCACTGATCTGAGTGTCACTGGCCTATAGTAATTACCAAGCACTAATGTGAGGCTCACTGACATATAGTAATTGCCTCACCGCTGATGTGAGACTCAGTGGATTATAGTAATTGCCCGAGCAGTGATGTGAGACTCACTGGCCTATAGTAATTGCTCACCACTGACGTGAGACTTACTGGCCTATAGTAATTGCCCCAGCATTGATGTGAGACTAACTGACATATAGTAATTGCCTCACCACTGATGTGAGACTTACTGGTCTTTAGTAATTGTCCCAGCACTGATATGAGACTCACTGGCCTATAGTAATTGCCGTACCACTGATGTGAGACTTACTGGCCTAAAGTAACTGCCCCAGCATTGACGTGAAACTCACTGGCATACAGTAATTGCCTCATCGTTGATGTGAGAGTCACCAACCTATAGTAATTAACCCACCACCGATGTGAGACTCATCGGCCTATATTAATTGCCCACCACTGATGTGAGACTCACTGGCCTATTTTAATTGCCCCAGCACTGATGCGAGACTTACTGGCCAATAGTAATTGCCGTACCACTCATGTGAGACTCACTGGCATATAGTAATCGCCTCAGCACTGATCTGAGACTCACTGGCATATAGCAATTGCCCCAGCACTGATGTAAGACTTACTGGCCTATAGTAATTGCCTCACCACTGATGTGAGACTTACTGGCCTTTAGTAATTGCCCCAGTGCAGATGTGAGACCAACCCACAGTAATTACCCTAACACTGATGTGAGACTTACTGGCCTATAGTAATTGCCCCACCACTGATGTGAGACTCACCGTCCTCATAGTAATTGCCTCACCTCTGATCTGAGACTCACAGGTCTATAGTAATTGTCCCAGCACTAATGTGAGACTCACTGGCCTATAGTAATTGCCCCAGCACTGATGTGAGGCTCACAGGCTATAGTAATTGCCAAGCACTAATGTGAGACTCACTGGCTTACAGTAATTGACTCACCACTGATGTGAGACTCAGTGGCTTATAGTAATTGCCCAGCACTGATGTGAGAGTCACTGGCCTTTAATAATTGCCCAACCACTGATGTGAAACCCACTGGTTTATAGTAATTCCCCCAGCACTGATCTGAGTGTCACTGGCCTATAGTAATTGCCAAGCACTAATGTGAGGCTCACTGACATATAGTAATTCCCTCACCGCTGATGTGAGACTCAGTGGATTATAGTAATTGCCCGAGCAGTGATGTGAGACTCACTGGCCTATAGTAATTGTTCACCACTGACGTGAGACTTACTGGCCTATAGTAATTGCCCCAGCATTGATGTGAGACTAACTGACATATAGTAATTGCCTCACCACTGATGTGAGACTTACTGGTCTTTAGTAATTGCCCCAGCAGTGATATGAGACTCACTGGCCATAGTAATTGCCGTTCATTGATGTGAGACTCACTGGCCCAAAGCAATTGCCCCAGCATTGACGTGAGACTCACTGGCTACAGTAATTGCCTCATCGCTGATGTGAGACTCACCAACCTATAGTAATTACCCCACCACTGATGTGAGACTCATCTGCCTATATTTATTGCCCCAGCACTGATTTGAGACTCACTATCCTATAGTTATTGCCCAGCCACTGACGTGAGACTCACTGGCCTATAGTAATTGCCCCAACACTTATGTGAGACTTTCTGGCTTATAGTAATTGCCTAACCACTGATGTGAGACTCACTGGCCTATAGTAATTGCCCCAGCACCGATGTGAGACTCACTGGCCTGTAGTAATTGCCCCAGTACTGATGTGAGACTCACTACCATATAGTAATTGCCCCGGCACTGATGTGAGACTCATTGGCTTATAGTAATTGCCCCAGCACTCATGTGAGATTCACTGGCCGATAGTAATTGCCCACCACTGATGTGAGACTCACAGGCCTATTGTAACTGCTCCAGCACTGATGCTAGACTCGCTGACCTATAGTAATTGCCTCACCAATGATGTGAGATTCACTGACCTATAGTAATTGCCCAGCCACTGATGTGAGACTCACTGGCCTATAGTAATTTCCCCAGCACTGACGTGAGACTCACCAGCCTACAGTAATTGCCCTACTACTAATGTGAAACTTACCAGCCTGTAGTAATTGCCCCACCACTTATGTGAGACTTAGTGGCCTGTAGTAATTTCCTCAGCGCTTATGTGAGACTCACCGGCCTAAAGTAATTGCCCAACCACTGATGTGAGACTCACTAGTCTATAGCAGTTGCCCCACCACTGATGTGAGACTCACCGGCCTATTGTAATTGCCTAGCCACTGATGTGAGACTCACTGGCCTACAGTAATTACCCCAGCACTGATGTGAGACACACTGGTCTACAGTAATTACTCAGCACTAATGTGAGATTCACCAGCCTATAGTAATTGCGCCACTACTGATGTGAGACTCAGGGGCCTGTAGTAATTGCCTCACCACTGATGTGAGACTCACCGCCTATAGTAATTACTTCTCACCGATGTGAGACTACCATCCTATAGTAATTGCCCTAGCACTGATATGAGACTCACCATCCCACAGTAATTGCCCCACTTCTAATGAGACTCACCATCCTATAGTAATTGCCCCACTACTGATGTGAGACTTACTGGCCTGTAGTAATTACCCCACCACTTATGTGAGACTCACTGACCTAAACTAATTGCCCCACCACTGATATGAGACTCACTAACCTATAGTAATTGCCTCAACACTGATGTGAGACTCACCAGGCAATGGTGATTGCCTCATTACTGATCTGAGACTCACCGGCCTATAGTAATTGCCTCACCACTAATGTGAGGCTCACCGGCCTATAGTAATAGCCTCACCACTGATGTGAGACTCACTAGCCTCTAGTAATTGCCCCACTACTGGTGTGAGACTTACTGGCCTGTACTATTGTCCCCTGCACTTACTTTAGGCTGGTGAGTTTCACATAATTGCCCCACCACTGATGTGAGACTCACTGGCATACAGTATTGGCCCCAGCAGTGATGTGAGACTCACTGGCCTATAGTAATTGCCTCACCACTGATGTGAGACACATTGGCTTATAATAATTGCCTCAGCATTGATGTGAGACTCACTAGCCTATAATGATTGCCCCTGCACCGATGTGAGAGTCACTGGCTTATAGTAATTTCCCCACCACTTATGTGAGACTCACTGGCCTAAAGTAATTACTTCACCACTGATAAGAGACTTACTGGCCTTTAGTAATTTCCTCACCACTAATGTGAGATGCACTGGCCTGTAGTGATTGCCTCACCACTGATGTGAGACTCAGTGGCTTATATTAATTGCCCAGCACTGATGTGAGAGGCTGATCATATAGTAATTGCTCACCAGTGATGTGAGACTTACCGGTCTTTAGTAATTGCCCCAGTACAGATGTGAGACTCACTGGCCTATAGTAATTGCCCCAACACTGATGTGAGACTCACTGGCTTACAGTAATTGCTTCATCGCTGATGCAAGACTCACTGGCTTATAGTAATTGCCGAACCACTGATGTGAGACTCACTGGCTTATTGTAATTGCCCCAGCAGTGATGTAAGACTCACTGGCCTATAGTAATTGCCCCACCACTGATGTGAGACTCACTGGCTTACAGTAATTGCTTCATCGCTGATGCAAGATTCACCGGCTCATAGTAATTGCCTCCCCACTGATGTGAGACTCACCAATCTGCTGTAATTGCCCCAGCACTGATGTGAGGCTCACTGGCCATAGTAATTGCCCCACCACTGATGTGAGACTCACTGCCTATAGTAATTACCACAGCACTGATATGAGGTTCACTGGCCTATAGTAATTGCTGTACCACTAATGTGAGACTTACCTGCCTTTAGGAATTGCCCCCGCACTGATGTAAGTCTCACTGACCTTCAGTAATTGCCCCAGCATTGATGTGAGACTTATTGGTCTATAGTAATTACCTCACCACTGATGTGAGACTCACTGGCCTATAGTAATTGCTCACTGCTGATGTGAGATTCACTGGCCTATAGTAATTGTTCACCACTGATGTGAGACCTAATGGCCTATAGTAATTGCCCCAGCATTGATGTGAGACTCCGTGGCATATAGTAATGCCTCACCACTGATGTGAGACTTACCTCTTTAATAATTGCCCCAGCTCATGTGAGACTCACTGGCTCATAGTATTTGCCCCAGCACTGATGTGAGACCTCACTGTCTATAGCAATTGCCCCACCACTTATGGAGACTCCACCGCCAAAACCATTTGCCTCACCACTGATGTGAGACTCACTGGCCTATAGTAATTGCCTCACCGCTGATGTAAGACCCACTGGCCCATAGTAATTGCCTCTGCACTGATGTGAGACTCACTGGCCTATAGTAATTGCTCACTACTGATGTGAGATTCACTGGCCCTTAGTAATTGCCGTACCACTGATGTGAGACTCACTGGCCTATAGTAATTGCCTCAGTACCGATCTTATACTCACTGGCCTATAGTAATTGCTGTACCACTGATGTGAGACTTATTGGCCTCTAGTACTTGCCGTACCACTGATGTGAGGCTTATTGGCCTATAGTAATTGTTGTACCACTGATGTGAGACTTACTGGCCTTTATTAATCGCTGCACCACTGATGTGAAACTCACCTGCCTATAGTAATTGCCTCATCACTGATGTGAGACTCACCGACCTATAGTAATTTAATTGCCCCACTACTGATGTGAGACTTACTGGCCTTTAGTAATTTCTTCACCACTTATGTGAGACTTACTACCCTATATTAATTGTGCCGCCAGTGATGTGAGACATACTGACCTATTGTAATTGCCCCACCACTGATGTGAGACTTATTGGGCAACAGACTCTAGGAAAACATAAACTGAACTTAAAGCTCAAATGGCAGACTGGGTGGGCCATAGGCCTTATCTGCCGATACTTGTCTATATATCTATGCATCTATGTATTGGCTTCATAGTAATTGCTGCATTTGACTGATGTGAGATTTACTGTCCTTAATAATCGCTGCACCACTGATGTGAGACTCACCGGCCTATAGTAATTGCCCAGCCACTGATGTGAAACTCACTGGCCTACAGTAATTGCTGTACCACTGTTGTGAGACTCACTGCCTATAGTAATTACCACAGCACTGATATGAGGTTCTCTGGCCTATAGTAATTGCTGTACCACTGATGTGAGACTTACCAGCCTTTAGGAATTGCCCCCGCACTGATGTAAGTCTCACTGACCTTCAGTAATTGCCCCAGCATTGATGTGAGACTTATTGGCCTATAGTAATTACCTCACCACTGATGTGAGACTCACTGGCCTATAGTAATTGCTCACTGCTGATGTGAGATTCACTGGCCTATAGTAATTGTTCACCACTAATGTGAGACATAATGGCCTATAGTAATTGCCCCAGCATTGATGTGAGACTCCTGGCATATATGTAATGCCTCACCACTGATGTGAGACTTACTCTTTAATAATTGCCCCAGCGCATGTGAGACTCACTGGCCTATAGTAATTGCCCCAGCACTGATGTGAGACTCACTAGTCTATAGCAATTGCCCCACCACTTATGTGAGACTCACCGGCCAAAACTATTTGCCTCACCACTGATGTGAGACTCACCGGCCTATAGTAATTGCCTCACCGCTGAGGTAAGACTCACTGGCCCATAGTAATTGCCTCTGCACTGATGTGAGACTCACTGGCCTATAGTAATTGCTCACTACTGATGTGAGATTCACTGGCCTATAGTAATTGCCATACCACTGATGTGAGACTTAATGGCCTATAGTAATTGCCCCAGCATTGATGTGAGACTCACTGGCATGTAGTAATGCATCACCACTGATGTGAGACTTACCTCTTTAATAATTCCCCCAGTGCTTATGTGAGACTCACTGGCCTATAGTATTTGCCCCAGCACTGATGTGAGACTCACTAGTCTATAGCAATGCCCCACCACTTATGTGAGACTCACCGGCCAAAACTAATTGTCCCACCACTGATGTGAGAATCACTGGCCTATAATAATTGCCCCAACACTGATGTGAGACTCACGGGCCTATTGTAATTGCCCAACCTCTGATGTGAGACTCACTAGCCAATGGTAATTACCTCACCACTGATGTGAGACTCATTAGCCTATAGTTATGGCCCAGCCATTGATGTGACACTCATTGGCTTATAGTAATTGCCCCGGCACTGATGTGAGACTCACTGGCCTATTGTAATTGCCCCAGCAGTGATGCGAGACTCACTGACCTATAGTAATTGCCTCACCACTGATGTGAGACTCACTGACCTATAGTAATTGCCCCAGCACTGATGTGAGGCTCACCAGCCTACAGCAATTGCCCCACTACTAATGTGAGACTTACAAGCCTGTAGTAATTGCCCCACCACTTATGTGAGACTTAGTGGCCTGTAGTAGTTTCCCCAGCGCTTATGTGAGACTCACCGGCCTAAAGCAATTGCCCCACCACTGATGTGAGACTCACTAGTCTATAGCAATTGCCCCACCACTGATGTGAGACTCACGGGCCTATAGTAATTGCCTGACCACTGATGTGAGACTCACTGGCCTGGTGTAATTATGCCAGCACTGATGTGAGACTTACTGGCCTATAGTAATTGCCCCAGCACTGATATGAGACTCACTGGCCTATAGTAATTGCCTCAGCATTGATGTGAGACTCACTGGCCTATAGTAATTGCCCCAGCACTGATGTGAAACTCACTGGCCTATAGTAATTGCACCAGCACTGAACTGAGACTAACTGGTGTATAGTAATTGCCCCAGCACTGATGTGAGGCTCACTGGCCTATAATAAATGCCCCAGCACTGATGTGAGATTCACTGGCATGTATTAATTGCTTCACCACTGATGTGAGACTCACTAGCCTAAAGTCATGGCTCAGCCATTGATGTGCCACTCATTGGCTTATAGTAATTGCCCCAGCACTGATGTGAGACTCACTGACCTATAGTAATTGCTTCAACACTTATGTGAGACTTACTGGCTTATAGTATTTGCCCCAGCACTGATCTGAGACTCACTGGCCTATAGTAATTGCCCCAGTACTGACGTGAGACTCACTAGCATATAGTAATTGCCCCAGCACTGATGAGAGACTCACTGGCCTATAGTAATTGCCCCACCACTGATGTGAGACTCACTGGCCTATAGTAATTGCCCACCACTGATGTGAGACTCACTGGCCTATTGTAATTGCCCCAGCACTGATGAGACTCACTGACCTCATAGTAATTGCCTCACCACTGATGTGAGACTCACTGGCCTATAGTAATTGCTCTCACCACTCAATGTGAGACTCACCGCTTATAGTAATTGCCTCACCACTGATGTGGAGACGACCGCCTATAGTAATTGTCTCACCAGTGATGTAAGACTCACTGGCCTGTAGTAACTGCCCCACTCACAGATGTGACACTTACTGGCCTGTAGTACTTCCACCACTTATGTGAGACGCACTGGCCTGTAGTAATTTCCACCACTTATGTGAGACTAACTGGCCCAAAGTAATTACTCCACCACTGATGTGAGACTCACCGCCTTTAGTAATTCTACACCACTGATGTCAGACTCACTGCCCATAGTAATTGCCTCACCACCAATGTGAGACTCACCAGCCTTTAGTAATTTCCTCACCACTGATGTCAGACTCACTGGCCTATAGTAATTGCCTCACCACTGATGTGAGACTCACCAGCCTATAGTAATTGTCCCACTCATTGGTGTGAGACATTACTGGCCTGTACTAATTTCCCACCACTTACTTTAGGCTGAGTCTCAAATATAATTGCCCCAAAACTGATGTGAGGCTTGGTGGTCTATAGGAATTGCCCCACCACTGATGTGAGACTCACTGGCCTATACTAATTGCCCCACCACTGATGTGAGACTCACTGGCCTACAGTAATTACCCCAGCACTGATATGAGACTTACTGGCCTATAGTAATTGCGCATACCACTCATGTGGAGACTCACTGGCATATAGTAACGCTCAGCACTCGATCTGAGACTCACTGGCATATAGCAATTGCCCCAGCACTGATGTGAGACCACTGGCCTATAGCAATTGCCTCACCACTGATGTGAGACTTACTGGGCTTTAGTAATTGCCCCAGCGCTGATGTGAGACCAACCCATAGTAAGTACCCTAACACTGCTGTGAGACTTACTGGGGTATAGTAATTGCCCTACCACTGATGTGAGACTCACCGGCCTATAGTAATTGCCTCACCTCTGATCTGAGACTCACAGGCCTATAGTAATTGTCCCAGCACTAATGTGAGACTCACTGGCCTATAGTAATTACCCCATCACTGATGTGAGGCTCAGAGGCCTATAGTAATTGCCAAGCACTAATGTGAGACTCACTGGCTTACAGTAGCCTCACCACTGATGTGAGACTCAGTGGCTTATAGTTATTGCCCAGCACTGATGTGAGACTCATTGGCCTTTAATAATTGCCCAACCACTGATGTGAAACCCACTGGCTTATAGTAATTCCCCCAGCACTGATCTGAGTGTCACTGGCCTATAGTAATTGCCAAGCACTAATGTGAGGCTCACTGACATTTAGTAATTGCCTCACCGCTGATGTGAGACTCTGTGGATTATAGTAATTGCCCGAGCAGTGATGTGAGACTCACTGGCCTATAGTAATTGTTCACCACTGACGGAGACTTACTGGCCTATAGTAATTGCCCCAGCATTGATGTGAGACTAACTGATATATAGTAATTGCCTCACCACTGATGTGAGACCTACTGGTCTTTAGTAACTGCCCCAGCACTGATGTGAGACTCACTGACCATAGTAATTGCTTCAACACTTATGTGAGACTTACTGGCCTATAGTATTTGCCCCAGCACTGATGTGAGACTCACTGGCCTATAGTAATTGCCCCAGTACTGATGTGACACTCACTAGCATATAGTAATTGCCCCGGCACTGATGAGAGACTCACTGGCCTATAGTAATTGCCCCAGCACTGATGTGAGACTTACTGGCCTATAGTAATTGCCCACCACTGATGTGAGACTCACTGGCCTATTGTAATTGCCCCAGCACTGATGCGAGACTCACTGACCTATAGTAATTGCCTCACCACTGATGTGAGACTCACTGGCCTATAGTAATTGCCTCACCACTAATGTGAGACTCACCGGCTTATAGTAATTGCCTCACCACTAATGTGAGATGCACCGGCCTATAGTAATTGTCTCACCACTGATGTAAGACTCACTGGCCTGTAGTAACTGCCCCACTACAGATGTGACACTTACTGGCCTGTAGTAATTTCCCCACCACTTATGTGAGACGCACTGGCCTGTAGTAATTTCCCCACCACTTATGTGAGACTAACTGGCCTAAAGTAATTACTCCACCACTGATGTGAGACTCACCGGCCTTTAGTAATTTCTACACCACTGATGTTAGACTCACCGGCCTATAGTAATTGCCTCACCACTAATGTGAGACTCACCAGCCTTTAGTAATTTCCTCACCACTGATGTCAGACTCACTGGCCTATAGTAATTGCCTCACCACTGATGTGAGACTCACCAGCCTATAGTAATTGTCCCACTATTGGTGTGAGACTTTACTGGCCTGTACTAATTTCCCCACCACTTACTTTAGGCCGCTGAGTCTAACATAATTGCCCCAAAACTGATGTGAGGCTTGGTGGTCTATAGGAATTGCCCCACCACTGATGTGAGACTCACTGGCCTATACTAATTGCCCCACCACTGATGTGAGACTCACTGGCCTACAGTAATTACCCCAGCACTGATATGAGACTTACTGGCCTATAGTAATTGCCGTACCACTCATGTGAGACTCACTGGCATATAGTAATCGCCTCAGCACCGATCTGAGACTCACTGGCATATAGCAATTGCCCCAGCACTGATGTGAGACTCACTGGCCTATAGCAATTGCCTCACCACTGATGTGAGACTTACTGGGCTTTAGTAATTGCCCCAGTGCTGATGTGAGACCAACCCATAGTAAGTACCCTAACACTGCTGTGAGACTTACTGGCGTGTAGTAATTGCTGCACCACTGATGTGAGACTCACCGGCCTATAGTAATTGCCTCACCTCTGATCTGAGACTCACAGGCTTATACTAATTCTCCCAGCACTAATGTGAGACTCACTGGCCTATAGTAATTGCCCCAGCACTGATGTGAGTCTCAGAGGCCTATAGTAATTGCCAAGCACTAATGTGAGACTCACTGGCTTCAGTAGTACTGCCTCACCACTGATGTGAGACTCAGTGGCTTATAGTACTGCCCAGCACTGATGTGAGACTCAATGGCCTTTAATAATTGCCCAACCACTGATGTGAAACCCACTAGCTTATAGTAATTCCCCAGCACTGATCTGAGTGTCACTGGCCCATAGTAATTGCCGACACCAATGTGAGGCTCACTGACATATAGTAATTGCCTCACCGCTGATGTGAGACTCTGTGGATTATAGTAATTGCCCCAGCAGTGATGTGAGACCACTGGCCTATAGTAATTGTTCACCACTGACGTGAGACTTACTGGCCTATAGTAATTGCCCCAGCATTGATGTGAGACTAACTGATATATAGTAATTGCCTCACCACTGATGTGAGACTTACTGGTCTATAGTAATTGCCCCAGCACTGATATGAGACTCACTGGCCTATAGTAATTGCCGTACCACTGATGTGAGATTTACTGGCCTAAAGTAATTGCCCCAGCATTGACGTGAGACTCACTGGCATACAGTAATTGCCTCATCGTTGATGTGAGACTCACCAACCTATAGTAATTACCCCACCACTGATGTGAGATTCATCGGCCTATATTAATTGCCCCAGCACTGATGTGAGACTCACTATCCTATAGTTATTGCCCAGCCACTGACGTGAGACTCACCGGCCTATAGTAATTGCCCCAACGCTTATGTGAGACTTACTGGCTTATGGTAATTGCCTCACCACTGATGTGTGACTCTCTGGCCTATAGTAATTGCCCCAGCAACGATGTGAGACTCACTGGCCTATAGTAATTGTCCTAGTACTGATGTGAGACTCACTAGCATATAGTAATTGCCCCGGCACTGATGTGACACTCATTGGCTTATAGTAATTGCCCCAGCACTGATGTGAGATTCACTGGCCGATAGTAATTGCCCACCACTGATGTGAGACTCACAGGCCTATTGTAATTGCCCCAGCACTGATGCGAGACTCGCTGACCTATATTAATTGCCTCACCACTAATGTGAGATGCACCGGCCTGTAGTAATTGTCTCACCACTGATGTAAGACTCACTGACCTGTAGTAACTGCCCCACTACAGATGTGACACTTACTGGCCTGTAGTTATTTCCCCACCACTTATGTGAGACGCACTGGCCTGTTGTAATTTCCCCACCACTTATGTGAGACTCACCGGCCTAAAGTAATTACTCCACCACTGATGTGAGACTCACCGGCCTTTAGTAATTTCTACACCACTGATGTCAGACTCACCGGCCTATAGTAATTGCCTCACCACTGATGTGAGACTCACCAGCCTATAGTAATTGTCCCACTATTGGTGTGAGACTTTACTGGCCTGTACTAATTTCCCCACCACTTACTTTAGGCTGCTGAGTCTAACATAATTGCCCCAAAACTGATGTGAGACTCGGTGGTTCATAGGAATTGCCCCACCACTGATGTGAGACTCACTGGCCTATACTAATTGCCCCACCACTGATGTGAGACTCACTGGCCTACAGTAATTACCCCAGCACTGATATGAGACTTACTGGCCTATAGTAATTGCGTAACACTCATGTGAGACTCACTGGCATATAGTAATCGCCTCAGCACCAATCTGAGACTCACTGGCATATAGCAATTGCCCCAGCACTGATGTGAGACTCACTGGCCTATAGTAATTGCCTCACCACTGATGTGAGACTTACTGCGCTTTAGTAATTGCCCCAGCGCTGATGTGAGACCAACCCATAGTAAGTACCCTAACACTGATGTGAGACTCACTGGCCTATAGTAATTGCCCCAGTACTGATGTGAGACTCACTAGCATATAGTAATTGCCCCAGCACTGATGTGAGATTCACTGGCCGATAGTAATTGCTCACCACTGATGTGAGACTCACTGGCCTATAGTAATTGCCTCACCACTGATGTGAGACTCACCAGCCTATAGTAATTGTCCCACTTTTGGTGTGAGACTTTACTGGCCTGTACTAATTTCCCCACCACTTACTTTAGGCGCTGAGTCTAAACATAATTGCCCCAAAACTGATGTGTGAGACCGGTGGTCTATAGGAATTGCCCCACCACTGATGTGAGACCCACTGGCCTATACTAATTGCCCCACCACTGATGTGAGACTCACTGGCCTACAGTAATTACCTCCCAGCACTGATATGAGAGTTACTGGCCTCATAGTAATTGCCTGCATCACTCATGTGAGCCTCACTGGCATATAGTACCGCCTCAGCACCGATCTTAGACTCACTGGCATATAGCAATTGCCCCAGCACTGATGTGAGACTCACTGGCCTATAGTAATTGCCTCACCACTGATGTGAGACTTACTGGGCTTTAGTAATTGCCCCAGCGCTGATGTGAGACCAACCCATAGTAAGTACCCCTAACACTGATGTGAGACTCCACTGGCCTATAGTAATTGCCCCAGTACTGATGTGAGACTTCTAGCATATAGTAATTGCCCCAGAACTGATGTGAGATTCAATGGCCGATAGTAATTGCCCACCACTGATGTGAGACTCACAGGCCTATTGTAATTGCCCCAGCACTGATGCGAGACTCGCTGACCTATAGTAATTGCCTCACCACTGATGTGAGATTCACTGACCTATAGTAATTGCCCAGCCACTGATGTGAGACTCACTGGCCTGTAGTAATTGCTCCAGCACTGATGTGAGACTCAGCAGCCTACATTAATTGCCCTACTACTAATGTGAGACTTACCAGCCTGTAGTAATTGCCCGCCACTTATGTGAGACTCAACCGGCCCTAAAAGTAATTGCCCCACCACTGATGTGAGACTCCCTAGTCTATAGCAGTTGCCCCACAACTGATGTGAGACTCACCGGCCTTTAGTAATTGTCTAGCCATTGATGTGAGACTCACTAGTCTATAGCAGTTGCCCCACCACTGAAGTGAGACTCACTAGTCTATAGCAGTTGCCCCACCACTGATGTGAGACTCACCGGCCTTTAGTAATTGTCTAGCCATTGATGTGAGACTCACTAGTCTGTAGCAGTTGCCCCACCACTGAAGTGAGACCCACCGGCCTATAGTAATTGCCTAGCCACTGACGTGAGACTCACTGGCCTACAGTAATTACCCCAGCACTGGCGTGGGACTTACTGGTCTACAGTAATGCCCAACCACTGATGTGAGACTCACTGGCTTACAGTAATTGCCGTACCACTGATGTGAGACTTACTGGCGTATAGTAATTGCTGTACCACTGATGTGAGACACACTGGTCTATAGTAATTACCCAGCACTAATGTGAGACTCACCAGCCTATAGTAATTGCCTCACTACTGATGTGAGACCAGGGCCTGTAGTAATTGCCTCTCCACTGATGGGAGACTCACCGACCTATAGTAATTGCCTCACCACTGATGTGAGACTCCACCGCCCATAGTAATTACCTTCTCACCGATGTGAGACTCACCATCCCATAGTAATTGCCCCAGCACTGATGTGAGACTCACCATCCACACAGTAATTGCCCCACTACTAATGTGAGACTCACCATCCTATAGTAATTGCCCCACTACTGATGTGAGACTTACTGACCTGTAGTAATTTCCCCACCACTTATGTGAGACTCACTGACCTAAACTAATTGCCCCACCACTGATGTGAGACTCACTAAGTTTATTCAAGTTTCAAGTTTATTGCAGGAAAACTCCATTGAGCAAGCTCATTCACAAGGAGGTCCCAGACATAAACACTTAAAGTTCAAACACAGATAGGTAATAACAGTATATACATGAAATGCACGTTACATGATACAGGCTGGATATACATACAAGGGTACCACATAGGGTGACCGCAGGTGGTAAACATTGATATGAGACAGGGAAGCGACTTACAGGTTGCATACTGATAAATGAAACATGATGACTGGTGTGTGCAATACATATACAATATTTTGGCAGCTAGAACAAACAACAGTCTACAACTGATATGGGGGAGGAGGATTTGATAGAGTAGCAATGGAGCATAAGCAAAGATAAGGCCAGGAGTAGAAGGAAAGAAAGCAGTTAATATGACAAATCAATTATACCTTACCAGTGGATAAATATGGCACACATGGGAAGGAAGAGACTTAATGACAGTTACAGGTGTCTTTTATTTTGGCTGAACTTAGCGATTTGTAGAAGTTTATTGAAACTGTGCTAGTTAGTTTCAGTACGGTTTGTAATTGGTTCCAAATGGAGGAAGGGTACAGTAACAGCATCGCTAGCAAAGGAAGTCCGCGCCTTGGTGTGTCAAGCATAATAAAGTCAGATTTTCTTAACGAGTATGCACTATGTGAGATACTAATAAGGGAAGAGAGATAGCTTGGCAATTTCTGCAGGAGCAGTTTAAGAGCCCATAGCCCAGCATGGAGCAGGCGTCTAGTAGTAAGGGATGTCCAACCAACAGCTGCATATAAGTCACAGTGGTGCGAAGGGTAAGGGGAGTTGGTAATGAACCGTAACGCACGGTGATAAAGGATGTCCAGTTTACTTAGATTTGCAAGAGTGGTGGAGGAATAGATTACATCGCCATAGTCGAGTAGGGGGGAGAGTGGCCTACAAGCTTGTTTCGAAGTTTCAAGTGAAAGGGCCTATTTGCAGAAGAAACCCAACCTGCTTTTTTAACCTTCTAGAGACATCTTCGACGTGGTCACTGAAAGATAATTTATTGTCAATCCAGATACCTAGATATTTAAATTTGGTTACAACTTCCAGAGCTCGCTTAAGTGGTGACAATGAAGTCTTGGGCAAGGGTATTGGGGGCCTGAGACAGCACTGTGGGGGAATATCATCGCTTTAGTCTTCTTAGCCTTGAGCAGAAGCTTTGCCTTTATTAGATTATGCTCAAATTGTGCTAAGTCCGCTTGAAGCACTCCCTTGACTTCAGATAACGATGACAGAAGTATTAAACAGTATCATCTGCAAAAAGTGCAGATTGGATGTAGATATGTTAGCATCTAAGTCATTAATGTACAGAGATAACAAGATAGGGCCTAAGATGGATCCTTGGGGACTCCTCTTGCAACTGGCAAGGCAGCAAAAAAGCCTTCTGCCTTTACTTTTGGAATCTTCCAGTTAGGTAGCTAGAGAACCACTGGGTGGTATGGTATGTGGCACCCAACTTTGCAAGGCAATTGACTAATAGTTTGTGATCAACAGTATCAAAAGCTTTGCTGAGGTCCAAAAGACTGCACCAGTTACCTTCTTAGCATCTATGGCAGAGATCCAATCATTGGTTACTTTTGCTAGTGCAGTGATTGTGCTATGATTAGCCCGAAGCTAGATTGAGCTGGGTTAATGAGAGAAGGTTTCAAGTGAGATTTTAACTGAATATGGATCAGTTTTTCAAGAACTTTAGAAAGGATAGGCAATATGGAGATAGGCCTATAGTTGTTTACATCGCATCGGTCACCAGATTTAAATAGAGGGAGGATATGTGCTGATTTCCAGCAGGACGGCACAGTAGCAGATGTAATGGAAAGATTGAAGATGAGGAGAATTGAGGCAGTGAGATGGGCGTAGCCTGACCTTAGAAAAAGGGTTCAAAGCCATCGTCCCTCGCTTTTTGTGTCTAAGTTAAGAAGAGAATCTTCTACTCTTTATGTTATCTCGCAGTTGGAAGGGTCTGGGTACAGGACTAGATGTGGCGGAGGGGTATGCTGGCTCACCACAGCACCAGCATAAGGTGACGAGTCAAAGTTAATCCAGCTGTGGCAAAGTGGGAGTTAAGTTCCTCCAGGATTAGGGACTTGTTTTCCACAATCTTGCCACTTGCAACTATCTTTGTTGGGACAGAGGGGGCCATGGGCCGTCCTTCTATAGCTTTGATAGTCTTCCATATTTTATGAGGGTACCTTTAGCTTGTTCGAGAGTAGAAATATAATAGTTAGCTTTAGCAGAGCGAAGTTTTTTCACACAGTTATTCCTGGCTGTTCTAAAGGCCTGCCAATCCGAAGATTCTTTGGAATGTCTAGCTTTAGCCCAGAGCTTATCTCGAGCTATAAGGGCTGCCTTGAGATCCAAGGTGAACCAGGGTTGGAATTGTTCCCACTTACTTTGATGAAAGGGCATGCTTATTATATTGTAGTGAGTTTGTCATTAAGGATGCAAGCTGCCTTGTTGACATCTTTGGCTAGGTAAAGATCTTGCCATCTGATCATGCTCAGGTCAGATAGGAAGTTTACTGCACTGAATTTGCGAAGGATCTTTTTGTTATAAAGATGGGTTATGGACGGGCCTTAATTTGAGATCTTATGCAAGCAACAATTCCATGATCGCCATGTCGTTGTGAAACACTGCCAAATGAGATATTTTGTGTGGATGGGTGGTTAGTACCACATCTAGAATGGAACTGTTGGCAGTATTTAGAGTGTTGTTCCTAGTAGGTTCACTGACTAATTGCCCAAGACCTAGCTCGTCACAAAGGGATTTGAGGTCAGGATTTAGGTGACAGCCAGTCCATATTTAGATCTCCTAGAAATATTGTTTCAGTTTTTGCATCTACGAACATGGATTTCAAAAGATTAAGGACTTCATCACCACCAGACGGGGGTCTAGCCTATAGTAATTGCCTCAACACTGATGTGAGACTCACCAGGCAATGGTGATTGCCTCACTACTGATCTGAGACTCACCGGCCTGTAGTAATTGCCTCACCACTAATGTGAGACTCACCGGCCTATAGTAATAGCCTCACCACTGATGTGAGACTCACTAGCCTCTAGTAATTTCCCCACTACTGGTGTGAGACTTACTGGCCTGTACTATTGTCCCTTGCACTTACTTTAGGCTGGTGAGTTTCACATAATTGTCCCACCACTGATGTGAGACTCACTGGCATACAGTAATGGCCCCAGCAGTGATGTGAGACTCACTGGCCTATAGTAATTGTCTCACCACTGATGTGAGACCCACTGGCCTATAGTAATTGCCTCACCATTGATGTGAGACTCACTAGCCTATAATAATTGCCCCAGCACCGATGTGAGACTCACTGGCTTATAGTAATTTCCACCACTTATGTGAGACTCACTGGCCTAAAGTAATTACTTCACCACTGATAAGAGACTCACCGCCTTTAGTAATTTCCTCACCACTAATGTGAGATGCACTGGCCTGTAGTGATTGCCTCACCACTGATGTGAGACTCAGTGGCTTATATTAATTGCCCCGAGCACTGATGTGAGGCTGACTGGCCTATAGTAATTGCTCACCAGTGATGTGAGACTTATCGGTCTTTAGTAATTGCCCCAGTACTGATGTGAGACTCACTATCCTATAGTTATTGCCCAGCCACTGACGTGAGACTCACCGGCCTTTAGTAATTGCCCCAACACTTATGTGAGACTTACCGGCTTATAGTAATTGCCTCACCACTGATGTGAGACTCACTGGCCTATAGTAATTGCCCCAGCACTGATGTGAGACTCACTGGCCTTTAGTAATTGCCCCAGTACTGATGTGAGACTCACTAGCATATAGTAATTGCCCCGGCACTGATGTGAGACTCATTGGCTTATAGTAATTGCCCCAGGACTGATGTGAGATTCACTGGCTGATAGTAACTGCCCACCACTGATGTGAGACTCACAGGCCTATTGTAATTGCCCCAGCACTGATGCGAGACTCGCTGACCTATAGTAATTGCCTCACCACTGATGTGAGATTCACCTATAGTAATTGCTCAGCCACTGATGTGAGACTCACTGACCTATAGTAATTGCCCGGCACTGATGTGAGACTCAGCAGCCTACATTATTGCCTACTACTAATGAGACTTACCAGCCTGTAGTAATTGCCCCACCACTTATGTGAGACTTAGTGGCCTGTAGTAATTTCCTCAGCGCTTATGTGAGACTCACCGCCCAAAGTAATTGCCCCACCACTGATGTGAGACTCACTAGTCTATAGCAGTTGCCCCACCACATCTGTGAGACTCACCGCCTATAGTAGTTGCCTCAGCCACTGATGTGAGACTCACTGGCCTACAGTAATTACCCCAGCACTGGCGTGGGACTTACTGGTCTACAGTAATTGCCCAACCACTGATGTGAGACTCACTGGCTTACAGTAATTGCCTGCACACTGATGGAGACTTACTGGCGATAGTAATTGCTGTACCACTGATGTGAGACACACTGGTCTATAGTAATTACCCAGCACTAATGTGAGACTCACCAGCCTATAGTAATTGCCTCACACTGATGTGAGACCCAGGGGTTTGTAGTAATTGCCTCCACCGATGGAGACTCACCGACCTATAGTTATTGCCTCACCACTGATGTGAGACTCACCGCCCTATAGTAATTACCTTCTCACCCATGTGAGACTCTACCATCCTATAGTAATTGCCCCAGCACTGATGTGAGACTCACCATCCTACAGTAATTGCCCCACTACTAATGTGAGACTCACCATCCTATAGTAATTGCCCCACTACTGATGTGAGACTTACTGACCTGTAGTAATTTCCCACCACTTATGTGAGACTCACTGACCTAAACTAATTGCCCGCCACTGATGTGAGACTCACTAAGTTTATTCAAGTTTCAAGTTTATTGCAGGAAAACTCCATTGAGCAAGCTCATTCACAAGGAGGTCCTGTGACATAAACACTTAAAGTTCAAACACAGATAGGTAATAACAGTATATACATGAAATGCACGTTACATGATACAGGCTGGATATACATACAAGGGTACACATAGGGTGAACGAGGTGGTAAACATTGATATGAGACAGGGAAGACTTACAGGTTGCATACTGATAAATGAAACATGATGACTGGTGTGTAATACATATACAATATTTTGGCAGCTAGAACAAACAACAGTCTACAACTGATATGGGGGAGGAGGATTTGATAGAGTAGCAATGGAGCATAAGCAAAGATAAAGCCAGGAGTAGAAGGGAAGAGAAAGCAGTTAATATGACAAATCAATTATACCTTACCAGTGGATAAATATATACACATGGGGAAGGAAGAGACTTAATGACAGTTACAGGTGTCTTTTATTTTGGCGAACTTAGCGATTTGTAGAAGTTTATTGAAACTGTGCTAGTTAGTTTCAGTACGGTTTGTAATTGGTTCCAAATGGAGGAAGGGCATATGCAATAGCATGTTTACCAAAGGAAGTCCGCATCCTTGGTATGTCAAGCATAATAAAGTCAGATTTTCTAACAGTATGCACTATGTGAGATACTAATAAGGGAAGAGAGATAGCTTGGCAATTTCTCAGGAGCAGTTTAAGAGCCCATAGCCCAGCATGGAGCAGGCATCTAGTAGTAAGGGATGTCCAACCAACAGCTGCATATAAGTCACAGTGGTGCGAAGGGTAAGGGAGTTGGTAATGAACCGTAACGCATCGATGATAAAGGATGTCCAGTTTACTTAGATTTGCAAGAGGGTGGAGCAATAGATTACATTGCCATAGTCGAGTAGGGGAGAGAAAGTGGCCTGTACAAGCTTGTTTCGAGTTTCAAGGGAAAGGGCCTATTTCTGTAGAAGAAACCTAACCTTGCTTTTTTAACCTTCTAGAGACATCTTCGACGTGGTCACTGAAAGATAATTTATTGTCAATCCAGATACCTAGCTATTTAAATTTGGTTACAACTTCAGAGGCTCGTTTAGCGTGGTGACAATGAAGTCTTGGGCAAGGGTATTGGGGGCCTGAGACAGCACTGTGGGAGAATATCATCGCTTTAGTCTTCTTAACATTGAGCATAAGCTTTGCCTTTATTAGATTATGCTCAAGTTGTGCTAAGTCCGCTTGAAGCACCCTTGACTTCAGATAACGATGAGCCAGAAGTATTCAACACAGTATCATCTGCAAAAAGTGCAGATTGGATGTAGATATGTTAGCATCTAAGTCATTAATGTACAGAGATAACAAGATAGGGCCTAAGATGGATCCTTGGGGACTCCTCTTGCAACGGCAAGCAGAAAAAGCCTTCTGCCTTTACTTTTTGGAATCTTCCAGTTAGGTAGCTAGAGAACCACTGGGTGGTATGGTATGTGGCACCCAACTTTGCAAGGCAATTGACTAATAGTTTGTGATCAACAGTATCAAAAGCTTTGCTGAGGTCCAAAAGACTGCACCAGTTACCTTCTTAGCATCTATGGCAGAGATCCAATCATTGGTTACTTTTGCTAGTGCAGTGATTGTGCTATGATTAGCCCGAAGCCAGATTGAGCTGGGTTAATGAGAGAAAGGTTTCAAGTGAGATTTTAACTGAATATGGATCAGTTTTTCGAGAACTTTAGAAAGGATAGCAATATGGAGATAGGCCTATAGTTGTTTACATCGCATGGGTCACCAGATTTAAATAGAGGAGGATATGTGCTGATTTCCAGCAGGACGGCAAGTAGCAGATGTAATGGAAAGATTGAAGATGTGGAGAATTGGGGCAGTGAGATGGGCGTTGCCTGACCTTAGGAAAAGGGTTCCAAGCCATCGTCCCCGCGCTTTTTTTGTGTCTAAGTTAAGAAGAGAATTCTACTACTTATAAGTTATCTCATGCAGTTGGAAGGGTCTGGGTCAGGACTAGATGTGGCGGGAGGGGTATGCTGGCTCACCACAGCACCAGCATAAGGTGACGAGTCAAAGTTAATCCAGCTGTGGCAAAGTGGGAGTTAAGTTCCTCCAGGATTAGGGACTTGTTTTCCACAATCTTGCCACTTGCAGCTATCTTTGTTGGGACAGAGGGGCCATGGGCTGTCCTTCATAGCTTGATAGTCTTCCATATTTTATGAGGGTTACCTTTAGCTTGTTCGAGAGTAGAAATATAATAGTTAGCTTTAGCAGAGCGAAGTTTTTTCACACAGTTATTCCTGGCTGTTCTAAAGGCCTGCCAATCAAGATTCTTGGAATGTCTAGCTTTAGCCCAGAGCTTATCTCAAGCTATAAGGGCTGCCTTGAGATCCAGGTGAACCAGGGTTGGAATTGTTTCACCTTACTTTGATGAAAGGGGCATGCTTATTTATTATTGTAGTGAGTTTGTCATTAAGGATGCAAGCTGCCTTGTTGACATCTTTGGCTAGGTAAAGATCTTGCCATCTGATCATGCTCAGGTCAGATAGGAAGTTTACTGCACTGAATTTGCGAAAGGATCTTTTTGTTATAAAGATGGGTTGGACGGCCTTAATTTGAGATCTTATGCAAGCAACAATTCCATGATCGCTCATGTCGCTGTGAAACACTGCCAAATGAGATATTTTGTGTGGATGGGTGGTTAGTACCACATCTAGAATGGAACTGTTGGCAGTATTTAGAGTGTTGTTCCTAGTAGGTTCACTGACTAATTGCCCAAGACCTAGCTTCGTCACAAAGGATTTGAGGCCGTGTGATTTAGGTGACAGCCAGTCCATATTTAGATCTCCTAGAAATATTGTTTCAGTTTTGCATCTACGAACGTGGATTTCAAAAGATTAAGGACTTCATCACCACCAGACGGGGTCTAGCCTATAGTAATTGCCTCAACACTGATGTGAGACTCACCAGGCAATGGTGATTGCCTCACTACTGATCTGAGACTCACCGCCTGTAGTAATTGCCTCACCACTAATATGAGACTCACCGGCCTATAGTAATAGCCTCACCACTGATGTGAGACTCACTAGCCTCTAGTAATTTCCCACTACTGGTGTGAGACTTACTGGCCTGTACTATTGTCCCTTGCACTTACTTTAGGCTGGTGAGTTTACATTGTCCCACCACTGATGTGAGACTCACTGGCATACAGTAATGGCCCCAGCAGTGATGTGAGACTCACTGGCCTATAGTAATTGTCTCACCACTGATGTGAGACCCACTGGCCTATAGTAATTGCCTCACCATTGATGTGAGACTCACTAGCCTATAATAATTGCCCCAGCACCGATGTGAGACTCACTGGCTTATAGTAATTTCCACCACTTATGTGAGACTCACTGGCCTAAAGTAATTACTTCACCACTGATAAGAGACTCACCGTCCTTTAGTAATTTCTCACCACTAATGTGAGATGCACTGGCCTGTAGTGATTGCCTCACCACTGATGTGAGACTCAGTGGCTTATATTAGTGCCGAGCACTGATGTGAGGCTGACTGGCCTATAGTAATTGCTCACCAGTGATGTGAGACTTACCGGTCTTTAGTAATTGCCCCAGTACTGATGTGAGACTCACTATCCTATAGTTATTGCCCAGCCACTGACGTGAGACTCACCGCCTATAGTAATTGCCCCAACACTTATGTGAGACTTACCGGCTTATAGCAATTGCCTCACCACTGATGTGAGACTCACTGGCCTATAGTAATTGCCCCAGCACCGATGTGAGACTCACTGGCCTATAGTAATTGCCCCAGTACTGATGTGAGACTCACTAGCATATAGTAATTGCCCCGGCACTGATGTGAGACTCATTGGCTTATAGTAATTGCCCCAGGACTGATGTGAGATTCACTGGCTGATAGTAACTGCCCACCACTGATGTGAGACTCACAGGCCTATTGTAATTGCCCCAGCACTGATGCGAGACCGCTGACCTATAGTAATTGCCTCACCACTGATGTGAGATTCACTGACCTATAGTAATTGCTCAGCCACTGATGTGAGACTCACTGACCTATAGTAATTGCCCGGCACTGATGTGAGACTCAGCATCACATTAATTGCCCTACTACTAATGTGAGACTTACCAGCCTGTAGTAATTGCCCCACCACTTATGTGAGACTTAGTGGCCTGTAGTAATTTCCTCAGCCTTATGTGAGACTCACCGCCCAAAGTAATTGCCCCACCACTGATGTGAGACTCACTAGTCTATAGCAGTTGCCCCACCATATCTGTGAGACTCCACCGCCTATAGTAGTTGCCTGGCCACTGATGTGAGACTCACTGGCCTACAGTAATTCCCAGCACTGGCTGGGACTTACTGGTCTACAGTAATTGCCCAACCACTGATGTGAGACTCACTGGCTTACAGTAATTGCCAGTACCACTGATGTGAGACTTACTGGCGATAGTAATTGCTGTACCACTGATGTGAGACACACTGGTTCATAGTAATTACCCAGCACTAATGTGAGACTCACCAGCCTATAGTAATTGCCTCACTACTGATGTGAGACTCAGGGGCTTGTAGTAATTGCCTCCACTGATGGGAGACTCAACGACCTATAGTTATTGCCTCACCACTGATGTGAGACTCACCGCCCATAGTAATTACCTTCTCACCGATGTGAGACTCACCATCCTATAGTAATTTCCCAGCACTGATGTGAGACTCACCATCCTACAGTAATTGCCCCACTACTAATGTGAGACTCACCATCCTATAGTAATTGCCCCACTACTGATGTGAGACTTACTGACCTGTAGTAATTTCCCACCACTTATGTGAGACTCACTGACCTAAACTAATTGCCCCACCACTGATGTGAGACTCACTAAGTTTATTCAAGTTTCAAGTTTATTGCAGGAAAACTCCATTGAGCAAGCTCATTCACAAGGAGGTCCTGTGACATAAACACTTAAAGTTCAAACACAGATAGGTAATAACAGTATATACATGAAATGCACGCTACATGATACAGGCTGGATATACATACAAGGGTACCATATAGGTGAACGAGGTGGTAAACATTGATATGAGACAGGAAGCGACTTACAGGTTGCATACTGATAAATGAAACATGATGACTGGTGTGTGCAATACATATACAATATTTTGGCAGCTAGAACAAACAACAGTCTACAACTGATATGGGGGAGGAGGATTTGATAGAGTAGCAATGGAGCATAAGCAAAGATAAAGCCAGGGTAGAAGGGAAGAGAAAGCAGTTAATATGACAAATCAATTATACCTTACCAGTGGATAAATATGGCACACATGGGGAAGGAAGAGACTTAATGACAGTTACAGGTGTCTTTTATTTTGGCTGAACTTAGCGATTTGTAGAAGTTTATTGAAACTGTGCTAGTTAGTTTCAGTACGGTTTGTAATTGGTTCCAAATGGAGGGAAGGGCATATGCAATAGCATGTTTACCAAAGGAAGTCCGCATCCTTGGTATGTCAAGCATAATAAAGTCAGATTTTCTTAACGAGTATGCACTATGTGAGATACTAATAAGGGAAGAGAGATAGCTTGGCAATTTCTGCAGGAGCAGTTTAAGAGCCCATAGCCCAGCATGGAGCAGGCATCTAGTAGTAAGGGATGTCCAACCAACAGCTGCATATAAGTCACAGTGGTGCTGAGCAGTGAGGGGTTGGTAATGAACCGTAGCATGCGATGATAAAGGATGTCCAGTTTACTTAGATTTGCAAGAGTGGTGGAGCAATAGATTACATTGCCATAGTCGAGTAGGGGAGAAAAGTGGCCTGTACAAGTTGTTTCGAGTTTCAAGGGGAAAAGGGCCTATTTCTGTAGAAGAAACCTAACCTTGCTTTTAACCTTCTAGAGACATCTTCGACGTGGTCACTGAAAGATAATTTATTGTCAATCCAGATACCTAGCTATTTAAATTTGGTTACAACTTCCAGAGGCTCGCTTAGCGTGGTGACAATGAAGTCTTGGGCAAGGGTATTGGGGGCCTGAGACAGCACTGTGGGAGAATATCATCGCTTTAGTCTTCTTAACATTGAGCATAAGCTTTGCCTTTATTAGATTATGCTCAAGTTGTGCTAAGTCCGCTTGAAGCACTCCCTTGACTTCAGATAACGATGAGCCAGAAGTATTCAACACAGTATCATCTGCAAAAAGTGCAGATTGGATGTAGATATGTTAGCATCTAAGTCATTAATGTACAGAGATAACAAGATAGGGCCTAAGATGGATCCTTGGGGACTCCTCTTGCAACTGGCAAGGCAGCAGAAAAAGCCTTCTGCCTTTACTTTTGGAATCTTCCAGTTAGGTAGCTAGAGAACCACTGGGTGGTATGGTATGTGGCACCCAACTTTGCAAGGCAATTGACTAATAGTTTGTGATCAACAGTATCAAAAGCTTTGCTGAGGTCCAAAAGACTGCACCAGTTACCTTCTTAGCATCTATGGCAGAGATCCAATCATTGGTTACTTTTGCTAGTGCAGTGATTGTGCTATGATTAGCCCGGAAGCCAGATTGAGCTGGGTTAATGAGAGAAGGTTTCAAGTGAGATTTTAACTGAATATGGATCAGTTTTTCGAGAACTTTAGAAAGGATAGGCAATATGGAGATAGGCCTATAGTTGTTTACATCGCATGGGTCACCAGATTTAAATAGAGGAGGATATGTGCTGATTTCCAGCAGGGCGGCACAGTAGCAGATGTAATGGAAAGATTGAAGATGTGGAGTTGGGGCAGTGAGATGGCGTTGCCTGACCTTGGGAAAAAGGGTTCCAAGCCATGCGTCCCTGCGCTTTTTGGTGTCTAAGTTAAGAAGAGAATCTTCTACTTCTTCATAAGTTATCTCATGCAGTTGGAAGGGTCTGGGTACAGGACTAGATGTGGCGGGAGGGTATGCTGGCTCACCACAGCACCAGCATAAGGTGACGAGTCAAAGCTAATCCAGCTGTGGCAAAGTGGGAGTTAAGTTCCTCCAGGATTAGGGACTTGTTTTCCACAATCTTGCCACTTGCAACTATCTTTGTTGGGACAGAGGGGGCCATGGGCTGTCCTTCTATAGCTTTGATAGTCTTCCATATTTTATGAGGGTTAC
The DNA here is from genome assembly GCA_016271365.2 of Neoceratodus forsteri. NCBI lineage: Eukaryota > Metazoa > Chordata > Ceratodontiformes > Ceratodontidae > Neoceratodus > Neoceratodus forsteri. The sequence goes on along the minus strand of CM028133.1, from coordinate 184,369,897 downwards.
CTTTAGCTTGTTCGAGAGTAGAAATATAATAGTTAGCTTTAGCAGAGCGAAGTTTTTCACACAGTTATTCCTGGCTGTTCTAAAGGCCTGCCAATCCGAAGATTCTTTGGAATGTCTAGCTTTAGCCCAGAGCTTATCTCAAGCTATAAGGGCTGCCTTGAGATCCGAGGTGAACCAGGGGTTGGAATTGTTCGCACCTTACTTTGATGAAAGGGCATGCTTATTTATTATTGTAGTGAGTTTGTCATTAAGGATGCAAGCTGCCTTGTTGACATCTTTGGCTAGGTAAAGATCTTGCCATCTGATCATGCTCAGGTCAGATAGGAAGTTTACTGCACTGAATTTGTGAAAGGATCTTTTGTTATAAAGATGGGTTAGACGGGCCTTAATTTGAGATCTTATGCAAGCAACAATTCCATGATCTCATGTCGCTAGAAACACTGCCAAATGAGATATTTTGTGTGGATGGGTGGTTAGTACCACATCTAGAATGGAACTGTTGGCAGTATTTAGAGTGTTGTTCCTAGTAGGTTCACTGACTAATTGCCCAAGACCTAGCTCGTCACAAAGGGATTTGAGGTCGTGTGATTTAGGTGACAGCCAGTCCATATTTAGATCTCCTAGAAATATTGTTTCAGTTTTGCATCTACGAACGTGGATTTCAAAAGATTAAGGACTTCATCACCACCAGACGGGGTCTAGCCTCTAGTAATTGCCTCAACACTGATGTGAGACTCACCAGGCAATGGTGATTGCCTCACTACTGATCTGAGACTCACCGCCTGTAGTAATTGCCTCACCACTAATATGAGACTCACTGGCCTATAGTAATAGCCTCACCACTGATGTGAGACTCACTAGCCTCTAGTAATTTCCCACTACTGGTGTGAGACTTACTGGCCTGTACTATTGTCCCTTGCACTTACTTTAGGCTGGTGAGTTTCACATAATTGTCCCACCACTGATGTGAGACTCACTGGCATACAGTAATGGCCCCAGCAGTGATGTGAGACTCACTGGCCTATAGTAATTGTCTCACCACTGATGTGAGACCCACTGGCCTATAGTAATTGCCTCACCATTGATGTGAGACTCACTAGCCTATAATAATTGCCCCAGCACCGATGTGAGACTCACTGGCTTATAGTAATTTCCCACCACTTATGTGAGACTCACTGGCCTAAAGTAATTACTTCACCACTGATAAGAGACTCACCGCCTTAGTAATTTCTCACCACTAATGTGAGATGCACTGGCCTGTAGTGATTGCCTCACCACTGATGTGAGACTCAGTGGCTTATATACTGCCCGAGCACTGATGTGAGGCTGACTGGCCTATAGTAATTGCTCACCAGTGATGTGAGACTTACCGGTCTTTAGTAATTGCCCCAGTACTGATGTGAGACTCACTATCCTATAGTTATTGCCCAGCCACTGACGTGAGACTCACCGGCCTATAGTAATTGCCCCAACACTTATGTGAGACTTACCGGCTTATAGCAATTGCCTCACCACTGATGTGAGACTCACTGGCCTATAGTAATTGCCCCAGCACCGATGTGAGACTCACTGGCCTATAGTAATTGCCCCAGTACTGATGTGAGACCACTAGCATAGTAATTGCCCGGCACTGATGTGAGACTCATTGGCTTATAGTAATTGCCCCAGGACTGATGTGAGATTCACTGGCTGATAGTAACTGCCCACCACTGATGTGAGACTCACAGGCCTATTGTAATTGCCCCAGCACTGATGCGAGACTCGCTGACCTATAGTAATTGCCTCACCACTGATGTGAGATTCACTGACCTATAGTAATTGCTCAGCCACTGATGTGAGACTCACTGACCTATAGTAATTGCCCCGGCACTGATGTGAGACTCAGCAGCCTACATTAATTGCCCTACTACTAATGTGAGACTTACCAGCCTGTAGTAATTGCCCCACCACTTATGTGAGACTTAGTGGCCTGTAGTAATTTCTCAGCGCTTATGTGAGACTCACCGCCTAAAGTAATTGCCCCACCACTGATGTGAGACTCACTAGTCTATAGCAGTTGCCCACCATATCTGTGAGACTCACCGCCTATAGTAGTTGCCTAGCCACTGATGTGAGACTCACTGGCCTACAGTAATTACCCCAGCACTGGCGTGGGACTTACTGGTCTACAGTAATTGCCCAACCACTGATGTGAGACTCACTGGCTTACAGTAATTGCCGTACCACTGATGTGAGACTTACTGGCGTATAGTAATTGCTGTACCACTGATGTGAGACACACTGGTCTATAGTAATTACCCAGCACTAATGTGAGACTCACCAGCCTATAGTAATTGCCTCACTACTGATGTGAGACTCAGGGCTTGTAGTAATTGCCTCCACTGATGGGAGACTCACCGACCTATAGTTATTGCCTCACCACTGATGTGAGACTCACCGCCTATAGTAATTACCTTCTCACCGATGTGAGACTCACCATCCTATAGTAATTTCCCAGCACTGATGTGAGACTCACCATCCTGCAGTAATTGCCCCACTACTAATGTGAGACTCACCATCCTATAGTAATTGCCCCACTACTGATGTGAGACTTACTGACCTGTAGTAATTTCCCACCACTTATGTGAGACTCACTGACCTAAACTAATTGCCCCGCCACTGATGTGAGACTCACTAAGTTTATTCAAGTTTCAAGTTTATTGCAGGAAAACTCCATTGAGCAAGCTCATTCACAAGGAGGTCCTGTGACATAAACACTTAAAGTTCAAACACAGATAGGTAATAACAGTATATACATGAAATGCACGTTACATGATACAGGCTGGATATACATACAAAGGGTACCACATAGGGGTGAGCATGGTGGTAAACATTGATATGAGACAGGGAAGCGACTTACAGGTTGCATACTGATAAATGAAACATGATGACTGGTGTGTGCAATACATATACAATATTTTGGCAGCTAGAACAAACAACAGTCTACAACTGATATGGGGGAGAGTGATGATAGAGTAGCAATGGAGCATAAGCAAAGATAAAGCCAGGAGTAGAAGGGAAGAGAAAGCAGTTAATATGACAAATCAATTATACCTTACCAGTGGATAAATATGGCACACATGGGGAAGGAAGAGACTTAATGACAGTTACAGGTGTCTTTTATTTTGGCGAACTTAGCGATTTGTAGAAGTTTATTGAAACTGTGCTAGTTAGTTTCAGTACGGTTTGTAATTGGTTCCAAATGGAGGGAAGGGCATATGCAATAGCATGTTTACCAAAGGAAGTCCGATCCTTGGTATGTCAAGCATAATAAAGTCAGATTTTCTTAACAGTATGCACTATGAGATACTAATAAGGGAAGAGAGATAGCTTGGCAATTTCTGCAGGAGCAGTTTAAGAGCCCATAGCCCAGCATGGAGCAGGCATCTAGTAGTAAGGGATGTCAACCAACAGCTGCATATAAGTCACAGTGGTGCGAGCAGTGAGGGAGTTGGTAATGAACCGTAGCATGCGATGATAAGGATGTCCAGTTTACTTAGATTTGCAAGAGTGGTGGAGCAATAGATTACATTGCCAGTTAGTAGGGGGGAGAAAAGTGGCCTGTACAAGCTTGTTTCGAGTTTCAAGGGGAAAAGGGCCTATTTCTGTAGAAGAAACCTAACCTTGCTTTTAACCTTCTAGAGACATCTTCGACGTGGTCACTGAAAGATAATTTATTGTCAATCCAGATACCTAGCTATTTAAATTTGGTTACAACTTCCAGAGGCTCGTTTAGCGTGGTGACAATGAAGTCTTGGGCAAGGGTATTGGGGGGGCCTGAGACAGCACTGTGGGAGAATATCATCGCTTTAGTCTTCTTAACATTGAGCAGAAGCTTTGCCTTTATTAGATTATGCTCAAGTTGTGCGAAGTCCGCTTGAAGCACTCCCTTGACTTCAGATAACGATGAGCCAGAAGTATTCAACACAGTATCATCTGCAAAAAGTGCAGATTGGATGTAGATATGTTAGCATCTAAGTCATTAATGTACAGAGATAACAAGATAGGGCCTAAGATGGATCCTTGGGGACTCCTCTTGCAACTGGCAAGGCAGCAGAAAAAGCCTTCTGCCTTTACTTTTGGAATCTTCCAGTTAGGTAGCTAGAGAACCACTGGGTGGTATGGTATGTGGCACCCAACTTTGCAAGGCAATTGACTAATAGTTTGTGATCAACAGTATCAAAAGCTTTGCTGAGGTCCAAAAGACTGCACCAGTTACCTTCTTAGCATCTATGGCAGAGATCCAATCATTGGTTACTTTTGCTAGTGCAGTGATTGTGCTATGATTAGCCCGGAAGCCAGATTGAGCTGGGTTAATGGAGAGAAGGTTTCAAGTGAGATTTTAACTGAATATGGATCAGTTTTTCGAGAACTTTAGAAAGGATAGGCAATATGGAGATAGGCCTATAGTTGTTTACATCGCATGGGTCACCAGATTTAAATAGAGGAGGATATGTGCTGATTTCCAGCAGGACGGCACAGTAGCAGATGTAATGGAAAGATTGAAGATGTGGAGGTGGGGCAGTGAGATGGCGTTGCCTGACCTTAGGAAAAAGGGTTCCAAGCCATCGTCCTCAGCTTTTGTTGTGTAAGTTAAGAAGAGAATCTTCTACTTCTTATGTTATCTCATGCAGTTGGAAGGGTCTGGGTACAGGACTAGATGTGGCGGGAGGGGTATGCTGGCTCACCACAGCACCAGCATAAGGTGACGAGTCAAAAGCTAATCCAGCTGTGGCAAAGTGGGAGTTAAGTTCCTCCAGGATTAGGGACTTGTTTTCCACAATCTTGCCACTTGCAGCTATCTTTGTTGGGACAGAGGGGGCCATGGGCTGTCCTTCTATAGCTTTGATAGTCTTCCATATTTTATGAGGGTTACCTTTAGCTTGTTCGAGAGTAGAAATATAATAGTTAGCTTTAGCAGAGCGAAGTTTTTTCACACAGTTATTCCTGGCTGTTCTAAAGGCCTGCCAATCCGAAGATTCTTTGGAATGTCTAGCTTTAGCCCAGAGCTTATCTCAAGCTATAAGGGCTGCCTTGAGATCCGAGGTGAACCAGGGGTTGGAATTGTTCCATACCCTTACTTTGATGAAAGGGCATGCTTATTTATTATTGTAGTGAGTTTGTCATTAAGGATGCAAGCTGCCTTGTTGACATCTTTGGCTAGGTAAAGATCTTGCCATCTGATCATGCTCAGGTCAGATAGGAAGTTTACTGCACTGAATTTGCGAAAGGATCTTTTGTTATAAAGATGGGTTCTGGACGGCCTTAATTTGAGATCTTATGCAAGCAACAATTCCATGATCGTCATGTCGCTGTGAAACACTGCCAAATGAGATATTTTGTGTGGATGGGTGGTTAGTACCACATCTAGAATGGAACTGTTGGCAGTATTTAGAGTGTTGTTCCTAGTAGGTTCACTGACTAATTGCCCAAGACCTAGTTCGTCACAAAGGGATTTGAGGCCGTGTGATTTAGGTGACAGCCAGTCCATATTTAGATCTCCTAGAAATATTGTTTCAGTTTTTGCATCTACGAACGTGGATTTCAAAAGATTAAGGACTTCATCACCACCAGACGGGGGTCTAGCCTATAGTAATTGCCTCAACACTGATGTGAGACTCACCAGGCAATGGTGATTGCCTCACTACTGATCTGAGACTCACCGGCCTGTAGTAATTGCCTCACCACTAATATGAGACTCACCGGCCTATAGTAATAGCCTCACCACTGATGTGAGACTCACTAGCCTCTAGTAATTTCCCCACTACTGGTGTGAGACTTACTGGCCTGTACTATTGTCCCTTGCACTTACTTTAGGCTGGTGAGTTTCACATAATTGTCCCACCACTGATGTGAGACTCACTGGCATACAGTAATGGCCCCAGCAGTGATGTGAGACTCACTGGCCTATAGTAATTGTCTCACCACTGATGTGAGACCCACTGGCCTATAGTAATTGCCTCACCATTGATGTGAGACTCACTAGCCTATAATAATTGCCCCAGCACCGATGTGAGACTCACTGGCTTATAGTAATTTCCCACCACTTATGTGAGACTCACTGGCCTAAAGTAATTACTTCACCACTGATAAGAGACTCACCGTCCTTTAGTAATTTCCTCACCACTAATGTGAGATGCACTGGCCTGTAGTGATTGCCTCACCACTGATGTGAGACTCAGTGGCTTATACACTGCCCGAGCACTGATGTGAGGCTGACTGGCCTATAGTAATTGCTCACCAGTGATGTGAGACTTACCGGTCTTTAGTAATTGCCCCAGTACTGATGTGAGACTCACTATCCTATAGTTATTGCCCAGCCACTGACGTGAGACTCACCGGCCTATAGTAATTGCCCCAACACTTATGTGAGACTTACCGGCTATAGCAATTGCCTCACCACTGATGTGAGACTCACTGGCTCATAGTATTGCCCCAGCACCGATGTGAGACTCACTGGCCTATAGTATTGCCCCAGTACTGATGTGAGACTCACTAGCATATAGTAATGCCCGGCACTGATGTGAGACTCATTGGCTTATAGTAATTGCCCCAGGACTGATGTGAGATTCACTGGCTGATAGTAACTGCCCACCACTGATGTGAGACTCACAGGCCTATTGTAATTGCCCCAGCACTGATGCGAGACTCGCTGACCTATAGTAATTGCCTCACCACTGATGTGAGATTCACTGACCTATAGTAATTGCTCAGCCACTGATGTGAGACTCACTGACCCATAGTAATTGCCCGGCACTGATGTGAGACTCAGCAGCCATACATTAATTGCCCTACTACTAATGTGAGACTTACCAGCCTGTAGTAATTGCCCCACCACTTATGTGAGACTTAGTGGCCTGTAGTAATTTCCTCAGCTATGTGAGACTCACCGCCTAAAGTAATTGCCCCACCACTGATGTGAGACTCACTAGTCTATAGCAGTTGCCCCACCACAGATGTGAGACTCACCGCCTATAGTAATTGCCTAGCCACTGATGTGAGACTCACTGACCTACAGTAATTACCCCAGCACTGGCATGGGACTTACTGGTCTACAGTAATTGCCCAACCACTGATGTGAGACTCACTGGCTTACAGTAATTGCCGTACCACTGATGTGAGACTTACTGGCGATAGTAATTGCTGTACCACTGATGTGAGACACACTGGTCTATAGTAATTACCCAGCACTAATGTGAGACTCACCAGCCTATAGTAATTGCCTCACTACTGATGTGAGACCCAGGGGTTGTAGTAATTGCCTCCACTGATGGGAGACTCACCGACCTATAGTTATTGCCTCACCACTGATGTGAGACTCACCGCCTATAGTAATTACCTCTTCACCGGTGTGAGACTCACCATCCTATAGTAATTGCCCAGCACTGATGTGAGACTCACCATCCTACAGTAATTGCCCCACTACTAATGTGAGACTCACCATCCTATAGTAATTGCCCCACTACTGATGTGAGACTTACTGACCTGTAGTAATTTCCCACCATTATGTGAGACTCACTGACCTAAACAATTGCCCCGCCACTGATGTGAGACTCACTAAGTTTATTCAAGTTTCAAGTTTATTGCAGGAAAACTCCATTGAGCAAGCTCATTCACAAGGAGGTCCTGTGACATAAACACTTAAAGTTCAAACACAGATAGGTAATAACAGTATATACATGAAATGCACGTTACATGATACAGGCTGGATATACATACAAGGGTACCACATAGGGTGAACGCAGGTGGTAAACATTGATATGAGACAGGGAAGCGACTTACAGGTTGCATACTGATAAATGAAACATGATGACTGGTGTGCAATACATATACAATATTTTGGCAGCTAGAAACACAACAGTCTACAACTGATATGGGGGAGGAGTGATTTGATAGAGTAGCAATGGAGCATAAGCAAAGATAAAGCCAGGAGTAGAAGGAAGAGAAAGCAGTTAATATGACAAATCAATTATACCTTACCAGTGGATAAATATGGCACACATGGGAAGGAAGAGACTTAATGACAGTTACAGGTGTCTTTTATTTTGGCGAACTTAGCGATTTGTAGAAGTTTATTGAAACTGTGCTAGTTAGTTTCAATACGGTTTTGTAATTGGTTCCAAATGGAGGGAAGGGCATATGCAATAGCATGTTTACCAAAGGAAGTCCGCATCCTTGGTATGTCAAGCATAATAAAGTCAGATTTTCTTAACGGTATGCACTATGTGAGATACTAATAAGGGAGAGAGATAGCTTGGCAATTTCTGCAGGAGCAGTTTAAGAGCCCATAGCCCAGCATGGAGCAGGCGTCTAGTAGTAAGGGATGTCCAACCAACAGCTGCATATAAGTCACAGTGGTGCGAAGGGTAAGGGGAGTTGGTAATGAACCGTAACGCACGGTGATAAAGGATGTCCAGTTTACTTAGATTTGCAAGAGTGGTGGAGCAATAGATTACATTGCCATAGTCGAGTAGGGGGAGAAAAGTGGCCTGTACAAGCTTGTTTCGAGTTTCAAGGGGGAAAAGGGGCCTATTTCTGTAGAAGAAACCTAACCTTGCTTTTAACCTTCTAGAGACATCTTCGACGTGGTCACTGAAAGATAATTTATTGTCAATCCAGATACCTAGCTATTTAAATTTGGTTACAACTTCCAGAGGCTCGTTTAGCGTGGTGACAATGAAGTCTTGGGCAAGGGTATTGGGGGGGCCTGAGACAGCACTGTGGGAGAATATCATCGCTTTAGTCTTCTTAACATTGAGCATAAGCTTTGCCTTTATTAGATTATGCTCAAGTTGTGCGAAGTCCGCTTGAAGCACTCCCTTGACTTCAGATAACGATGAGCCAGAAGTATTCAACACAGTATCATCTGCAAAAAAGTGCAGATTGGATGTAGATATGTTAGCATCTAAGTCATTAATGTACAGAGATAACAAGATAGGGCCTAAGATGGATCCTTGGGGGACTCCTCTTGCAACTGGCAAGGCAGCAGAAAAAAAGCCTTCTGCCTTTACTTTTTGGAATCTTCCAGTTAGGTAGCTAGAGAACCACTGGGTGGTATGGTATGTGGCACCCAACTTTGCAAGGCAATTGACTAATAGTTTGTGATCAACAGTATCAAAAGCTTTGCTGAGGTCCAAAAGACTGCACCAGTTACCTTCTTAGCATCTATGGCAGAGATCCAATCATTGGTTACTTTTGCTAGTGCAGTGATTGTGCTATGATTAGCCCGAAGCCAGATTGAGCTGGGTTAATGAGAGAGAAGGTTTCAAGTGAGATTTTAACTGAATATGGATCAGTTTTTCGAGAACTTTAGAAAGGATAGGCAATATGGAGATAGGCCTATAGTTGTTTACATCGCATGGGTCACCAGATTTAAATAGAGGAGGATATGTGCTGATTTCAGCAGGACGCACAGTAGCAGATGTAATGGAAAGATTGAAGATGTGGAGAATTGGGGCAGTGAGATGGGCTGCCTGACCTTAGGAAAAAGGGTTCCAAGCCATCGTCCCCTGCGCTTTTTGGTGTCTAAGTTAAGAAGAATCTTCTACTTCTTATAAGTTATCTCATGCAGTTGGAAGGGTCTGGGTACAGGACTAGATGTGGCGGGAGGGTATGCTGGCTCACCACAGCACCAGCATAAGGTGACGAGTCAAAAGCTAATCCAGCTGTGGCAAAGTGGGAGTTAAGTTCCTCCAGGATTAGGGACTTGTTTTCCACAATCTTGCCACTTGCAACTATCTTTGTTGGGACAGAGGGGCCATGGGCTGTCCTTCTATAGCTTTGATAGTCTTCCATATTTTATGAGGGTTACCTTTAGCTTGTTCGAGAGTAGAAATATAATAGTTAGCTTTAGCAGAGCGAAGTTTTTTCACACAGTTATTCCTGGCTGTTCTAAAGGCCTGCCAATCGAAGATTCTTTGGAATGTCTAGCTTTAGCCCAGAGCTTATCTCAAGCTATAAGGGCTGCCTTGAGATCCGAGGTGAACCAGGGGTTGGAATTGTTCCGCACTTACTTTGATGAAAGGGCATGCTTATTTATTATTGTAGTGAGTTTGTCATTAAGGATGCAAGCTGCCTTGTTGACATCTTTGGCTAGGTAAAGATCTTGCCATCTGATCATGCTCAGGTCAGATAGGAAGTTTACTGCACTGAATTTCTGAAAGGATCTTTTGTTATAAAGATGGGTTATGGACGGCCTTAATTTGAGATCTTATGCAAGCAACAATTCCATGATCGCCATGTCGTTGTGAAACACTGCCAAATGAGATATTTTGTGTGGATGGGTGGTTAGTACCACATCTAGAATGGAACTGTTGGCAGTATTTAGAGTGTTGTTCCTAGTAGGTTCACTGACTAATTGCCCAAGACCTAGCTCGTCACAAAGGATTTGAGGCCGTGTGATTTAGGTGACAGCCAGTCCATATTTAGATCTCCTAGAAATATTGTTTCAGTTTTGCATCTACGAACGTGGATTTCAAAAGATTAAGGACTTCATCACCACCAGACGGGGTCTAGCCTATAGTAATTGCCTCAACACTGATGTGAGACTCACCAGGCAATGGTGATTGCCTCACTACTGATCTGAGACTCACCGCCTGTAGTAATTGCCTCACCACTAATATGAGACTCACCGGCCTATAGTAATAGCCTCACCACTGATGTGAGACTCACTAGCCTCTAGTAATTTCCACTACTGGTGTGAGACTTACTGGCCTGTACTATTGTCCCCTGTACTACTTTAGGCTGGTGAGTTTCACATATTGCTCCCACCACTGATGTGAGACTCACTGGCAACAGTAATGGCCCCAGCAGTGATGTGAGACTCACTGGCCTATAGTAATTGTCTCACCACTGATGTGAGACCCACTGGCCTATAGTAATTGCCTCACCATTGATGTGAGACTCACTAGCCTATAATAATTGCCCCAGCACCGATGTGAGACTCACTGGCTTATAGTAATTTCCCACCACTTATGTGAGACTCACTGGCCTAAAGTAATTACTTCACCACTGATAAGAGACTCACCGTCCTTAGTAATTTCCTCACCACTAATGTGAGATGCACTGGCCTGTAGTGATTGCCTCACCACTGATGTGAGACTCAGTGGCTTATATTAATGCCCGAGCACTGATGTGAGGCTGACTGGCCTATAGTAATTGCTCACCAGTGATGTGAGACTTACGGTCTTTAGTAATTGCCCCAGTACTGATGTGAGACTCACTGGCCTATAGTAATTGCGAACCACTGATGTGAGACTCACTGGCTTATTGTAATTGCCCCAGCAGTGATGTAAGACTCACTGGCCTATAGTAATTGCCCCACTACTGATGTGAGACTTACTGGCCTGTAGTAATTTCCCCATCAGTTATGTTAGACTCATCAGCCTGTAGTAATTGCGCCACCACTGATGTGACACTCACCGGCCTACAGTAATTGCCTTACCTCTGATGTGACACTCACCAGCCTACAGTAATTTCCTCACCACTGATGTGAGATTCACGGCTCATAGTAATTGCCTCCCCACTCATGTGAGACTCACCAATCTACAGTAATTACCCCACCACTGATGTGACACTCACTGGCCTATAGTAATTGCCCCACCACTGATGTGAGACCACTGCCTATAGTAATTACCACAGCACTGATATGAGGTTCACTGGCCTATAGTAATTGCTGTTCCACTGATGTGAGACTTACCGGCCTTTAGTAATTGCCCCAGCACCGATGTGAGACTTACCCGCCTGTAGTAATTTCCCCATCAGTTTTGTTAGACTCATCAGCCTGTAGTAATTGCCCCACTACTGATGTGAGACTTACCGGCCTGAAGTAATTTCCCCGTCAGTTATGTTAGACTCATCAGCCTGTAGTAATTGCGCCACCACTGATGTGACACTCACCGGCCTATAGTAATTGCCTTACCTCTGATGTGAGACTCACCGGCCTACAGTAATTTCCTCACCACTGATATGAGATTCACCGGCTCATAGTTATTGCCTTCCCACTGATGTGAGACTCACCAATCTACAGTAATTGCCCCAGCACTGATGTGAGGCTCACTGACCTATAGTAATTGCCCCACCACTGATGTGAGACTCACTGCCTATAGTAATTACCACAGCACTGGTATGGGGTTCACTGGCCTATAGTAATTGCTGTACCACTGATGTGAGACTTACTGGCCTTTAGGGATTGCCCCCGCACTGATGTAAGTCTCACTGACCTTCAGTAATTGCCCCAGCATTGATGTGAGAGTTATTGGCCTATAGTAATTACCTCACCACTGATGTGAGACTCACTGGCCTATAGTAATTGCTCACTGCTGATGTGAGATTCACTGGCCTATAGTAATTGTTAACCACTGATGTGAGACATAATGGCCTATAGTAATTGCCCCCGCATTGATGTGAGACTCCCTGGCATATAGTAATGCCTCACCACTGATGTGAGACTTACCTCTTTAATAATTGCCCCAGCGGTCATGTGAGACTCACTGGCCTATAGTAATTGCCCCAGCACTGATGTGAGACTCACTAGTCTATAGCAATTACCCCACCACTTATGTGAGAGTCACCAGCCAAAACTATTTGCCTCACCACTGATGTGAGACTCACCGGCCTATAGTAATTGGCTCACCACTGATGTAAGACTCACTGGCCCATAGTAATTGCCTCTGCACTGATGTGAGACTCACTGGCCTATATTAATTGCTCACTACTGATGTGAGATTCACTGGCGTATAGTAATTGCCGTACCACTGATGTGAGACTCACTGACATATAGTAATTGCTCACCACTAATGTGAGACTTAATGGCCTATAGTAATTGCCCCAGCATTGATGTGAGCCTCACTGGCATGTAGTAATGCATCACCACTGATGTGAGACTTACCTCTTTAATAATTCCCCCAGCACTCATGTGAGACTCACTGGCCTATAGTAATTGCCCCAGCACTGATGTGAGACTCACTAGTCTATAGCAATTGCCCCACCACTTATGTGAGACTCACCGGCCAAAACTAATTGTCCCACCACTGATGTGAGAATCACTGGCCTATAATAATTGCACCAACACTGATGTGAGACTCACAGGCCTATTGTAATTGCCCAACCTCTGATGTGAGACTCACTAGCCAATGGTAATTGCCTCACCACTGATGTGAGACTCACTGGCCTATAGTAATTGACTTACCACCAATGTGAGACTCACCGGCCTATAGCAATTGCCTCACCACTGATGTAAGACTCACCGGCCTACAGTAATTTCCTCACCACTGATGTGAGATTCACCGGCTCATAGTAATTGCCTCCCCACTGATGTGAGACTCACCAATCTACAGTAATTGCCCCAGCACTGATGTGAGGTTCACTGGCCTATAGTAATTGCTGTACCACTGATGTGAGACTTACCGGCCTTTAGGGATTGCCCCCGCACTGATGTAAGTCTCACTGACCTTCAGTAATTGCCCCAGCATTGATGTGAGACTTATTGGCCTATACTAATTAGCTCACCACTGATGTGAGACTCACTGGCCTATAGTAATTGCTCACTGCTGATGTGAGATTCACTGGCCTATAGTAATTGTTAACCACTGATGTGAGACATAATGGCCTATAGTAATTGCCCCAGCATTGATGTGAGACTCCTGGCATATGTAATGCCTCACCACTGATGTGAGACTTACCTCTTTAATAATTGCCCCAGCGCTCATGTGAGACTCACTGGCCTATAGTAATTGCCCCAGCACTGATGTGAGACTCACTAGTCTATAGCAATTACCCCACCACTTATGTGAGACTCACCGGCCAAAACTATTTGCCTCACCACTGATGTGAGACTCACCGGCCTATAGTAATTGCCTCACCACTGATGTAAGACTCACTGGCCCATAGTAATTGCCTCTGCACTGATGTGAGACTCACTGGCCTATAGTAATTGCTCACTACTGATGTGAGATTCACTGGCCTATAGTAATTGCCATACCACTGATGTGAGACTCACTGACATATGGTAATTGCTCACCACTGATGTGAGACTTAATGGCCTATAGTAATTGCCCCAGCATTGATGTGAGACTCACTGGCATGTAGTAATGCATCACCACTGATGTGAGACTTACCTCTTTAATAATTCCCCCAGCGCTCATGTGAGACTCACTGGCCTATAGTAGTGCCCCAGCACTGATGTGAGACTCACTAGTCTATAGCAATTGCCCCACCACTTATGTGAGACTCACCGCCAAAACTAATTGTCCCACCACTGATGTGAGAATCACTGGCCTATAATAATTGCCCCAACACTGATGTGAGACTCACAGGCCTATTGTAATTGCCCAACCTCTGATGTGAGACTCACTAGCCAATGGTAATTGCCTCACCACTGATGTGAGACTCACTGGCCTATAGTAATTGACTTACCACCAATGTGAGACTCACCGGCCTATAGTAATTGCCTCACCACTGATGTAAGACTCACTGGCCTACAGTAATTACCCCAGCACTGATATGAGTCTTACTGGCCTATAGTAATTGCCATACCCCTCATGTGAGACTCACTGCCATATAGTAATTGCCCCACTACAGATGTGACACTTACTGGCTTGTAGTGATTTCCCCACCACTTATGTGAGACTCACCGGCCTAAAGTAATTACTCCACCACTGATATGAGACTCACCGGCCTTTAGTAATTACTACACCACTGATGTCAGACTCACTGGCCTATAGTAATTGCCTCACCACTCATGTGAGACTCACCAGCCCATAGTAATTGCCCCACTACTGGTGTGAGACTTACTGGCCTGTACAAATTTTCCCAGCACTTGCTTTAGGCCGGTGAGTCTCATATAATTGCCCCAAAACTGATTTGAGACTCACTGGTCTTTAAGAATTGCCCTACCACTGATGTGAGACTCACTGGCCTATAGTAATTGCCTAATCACCAATGTGAGACTCACTGGCCTGTAGTAATTGCCCCAGAACTGATGCGAGACTCACTGGCCTACAGTAATTACCCCAGCACTGATATGAGACTCACTGGCCTACAGCAATTGCCGTATCCACTCAATGTGAGACTCACTGGCATGTAGTAATTGCCTTACTACTGATGTGAGACTCACTGGCCTATAGTAATTGCCCCAGCGTTGATGTGAGACTCACTGGCCTATAGTAATTGCCTCAGTACCGATCTGAGACTCACTGGCCTATAGTATTTGCTCCAGCACTGATGTGAGACTCACTGGCCTATAGTAATTGCTGTACCACTGATGTGAAACTTATTGGCCTCTAGTACTTGCCGTACCACTGATGTGAGGTTTATTGGCCTATAGTAATTGCCTCACCACTGATGTGAGACTCACCGCCCTACAGTAATTTAATTGCCCAGTACTGATGTGAGACTTACTGGCCTGTAGTTATTTCTTCACCACTTATGTAGACTTACCCTATATTAATTGTGCCACCTGTGATGTGAGACATTCTGACCTATTGTAATTGCCCCACCACTGATGTGAGACTTATTGGGGCAACAGACTTCTGGAAAACATAAACTGAACTTACAGGCTCAAATGGGCGACTGGGTGGGCCATGAGGCCCTATCTGCCGACACTGTCTATATCTATGTATCTATGTATTGGCCTATAGTAATTGCCGTACGACTGATGTGAGATTTACTGTCCTTTAATAATCACTGCACCACTGATGTGAGACTCACTGGCCTATAGTAATTGTCCAGCCACTGATGTGAGACTCACTGGGCTATAGTAATTGCCCTAGCACTGATGTGAAACTCACTGGCCTACAGTAATTGCTGTACCACTGATATGAGACTCACTGCCTATAGTAATTACCACAGCACTGATATGAGGTTCACTGGCCTATAGTAATTGCTGTACCACTGATGTGAGACTTACCGGCCTTTAGGAATTGCCCCCGCACTGATGTAAGTCTCACTGACCTTCAGTGTTTGCCCCAGCATTGATGTGAGACTTATTGGCCTATAGTAATTGCCTCACCGCTGATGTAAGACTCACTGGCCCATAGTAATTGCCTCTGCACTGATGTGAGACTCACTGGTCTATAGTAATTGCTCACTACTGATGTGAGATTCACTGGCCTATAGTAATTGCCGCACTACTGATGTGAGACGCATTGACATATAGTAATTACTCACCACTGATGTGAGACTTAATGGCCTTAGTAATTGCCCCAGCATTGATGTGAGACTCACTGGCAAGTAGTAATGCATCACCACTGATGTGAGACTTACCTCTTTAATAATTCCCCCAGCGCTCATGTGAGACTCACTAGTCTATAGCAATTGCCCCACCACTTATGTGAGACTCACCGTCCAAAACTAATTGTCCCACCACTGATGTGAGAATCACTGGCCTATAATAATTGCACCAACAGTGATGTGGAGACTCACAGGCCTCATTGTAATTGCTCAACCTCTGATGTGAGACTCACTAGCCAATGGTAAATGCCTCACCACTGATGTGAGACTCATTAGCCTATAGTTATGGCCCAGCCATTGATGTGACACTCATTGGCTTATAGTAATTGCCCCAGCACTGATTTGAGACTCACTGACCTATAGTAATTGCCTCAACACTTATGTGAGACTTACTGGCCTATACTAATTGCCTCACCACTGATGTAAGACTCACTGGCCTATAGTAATTGCCCCAGTAATGATGTGTAGACCCACTAGCATGTAGTAGTGCCCGGCACTGATGTGAGACTCACTAGTCTATAGCAATTGCCCCACCACTGATGTGAGACTCACGGCCTATAGT
The DNA here is from genome assembly GCA_016271365.2 of Neoceratodus forsteri. Lineage (NCBI taxonomy): Eukaryota > Metazoa > Chordata > Ceratodontiformes > Ceratodontidae > Neoceratodus > Neoceratodus forsteri. Next base: position 184,353,066 of record CM028133.1, on the reverse strand, counting down.
AATTGCCTGACCACTGATGTGAGACTCACTGGCCTATAGTAATGCCCCAGTACTGATGTGAGACTCACTAGCATGTAGTAATTGCCCGGCACTGATGTGAGACTCATTGGCTTATAGTAATTGCCCCAGCACTGATGTGAGATTCACTGGCCAATAGTAATTGCCTCACCACTGATGTGAGATTCACTGACCTATAGTAATTACCCAGCCTCTGATGTGAGACTCACTGGCCTATAGTAATTGCCCCAGCACTGATGTGAGACTCACAGGCCTATTGTAATTGCCCCAGCACTGATGCGAGACTCGCTGACCTATAGTAATTGCCTCACCACTGATGTGAGATTCACTGACCTATAGTAATTACCCAGCCACTGATGTGAGACTCACTGGCCTATAGTAATTGCCCCAGCACTGATGTGAGACTCACCAGCCTACAGTAATTGCCCTACTACTAATGTGAGACTTACCAGCCTGTAGTAATTGCCCCACCACTTACGTGAGACTTAGTGGCCTGTAGTAATTTCCTCAGCGCTTATGTGAGGCTCACCGACCTAAAGTAATTGCCCCACCACTGATGTGAGACTCACTAGTCTATAGCAATTGCCCCACCACTGATGTGAGACTCACGGGCCTATAGTAATTGCCTGACCACTGATGTGAGACTCACTGGCCTACAGTAATTATGCCAGCACTGATGTGAGACTTACTGGCCTATAGTAATTGTCCCAGCATTGATGTGAGACTCACTGGCCTATAGTAATTCCCTTAGTACTGATCTGAGACTCACTGGCCTATAGTAATTGTCCCAGCACTGATGTGAGACTCACTGGCCTATAGTAATTGCCTCAGCATTGATGTGAGCCTCACTGGCCTATAGCAATTGCCCCAGCACTGATGTGAAACTCACTGGCCTATAGTAATTGCACCAGCACTGAACTGAGACTATCTGGCCTATAGTAATTGCCCCAGCACTGATGTGAAACTCACTGACCTATTGTAATTGCCTCAACACTTATGTGAGACTTACTGGCCTATACTAATTGCCTCACCACTGATGTGAGACTCACTGGCCTATAGTAATTGCCCCAGTACTGATGTGAGACTCACTAGCATATAGTAATTGCCCCAGCATTGATGAGAGACTCACTGGCCTATAGTAATTGCCCCAGCACTGATGTGAGACTCACTGGCCTATTGTAATTGCCCCAGCACTGATGCGAGACTCACTGACCTATAGTAATTGCCTCACCACTGATGTGAGACTCACTGGCCTATAGTAATTGCCTCACCACTAATGTGAGACTCACCGGCTTATATTAATTGCCTCACCATTGATGTGAGACGCACCGGCCTATAGTAATTGTCTCACCACTGATGTAAGACTCACTGGCCTGTAGTAACTGCCCCACTACAGATGTGACACTTGCTGGCCTGTAGTAATTTTCCCTCCACTTATGTGAAATGCACTGGCGTGTAGTAATTTCCCCACCACTTATGTGAGACTCACCGGCCTAAAGTAATTATTCCACCACTGATGTGAGACTCACCGGCCTTTAGTAATTTCTACACCACTGATGTCAGACTCACCGGCCTATAGTAATTGCCTCACCACTAATGTGAGACTCACCAGCCTATAGTAATTGCCCCACTATTGGTGTGAGACTTTACTGGCCTGTACTAATTTCCCCACCACTTACTTTAGGCCGCTGAGTCTAATATAATTGCCCCAAAACTGATGTGAAACTCGGTGGTCTATAGGAATTGCCCCACCACTGATGTGAGACTCACTGGCCTATACTAATTGCCCCACCACTGATGTGAGACTCACTGGCCTACAGTAATTACTCCAGCACTGATATGAGACTTACTGGCCTATAGTAATTGCCATACCACTCATGTGAGACTCACTGGCATATAGTAATCGCCTCAGCACCGATCTGAGACTCACTGGCATATAGCTATTGCCCCAGCACTGATGTGAGACTCACTGGCCTATAGTAATTGCCTCACCACTGATGTGAGACTTACTGGCCTTTAGTAATTGCCCCAGCGCAGTTGTGAGACCAACCCATAGTAATTACCCTAACACTGATGTGAGATTTACTGGCCTATAGTAATTGCCCCACCACTGATGTGAGACTCACCGGGCCTATAGTAATTGCCTCACCTCTGATCTGAGACTCACAGGCCTATAGTAATTGTCCCAGCACTAATGTGAGACTCACTGGCCTATTGTAATTGCCCCAGCACTGATGTGAGGCTCACAGGCCTATAGTAATTGCCAAGCACTAATGTGAGACTCACTGGCTTACAGTAATTGCCTCACCACTGATGTGAGACTCAGTGACTTATAGTAATTGCCCAGCACTGATGTGATACTCACTGGCCTTTAATAATTGCCCAACCACTGATGTGAAACCCACTGGCTTATAGTAATTCCCCCAGCACTGATCTGAGTGTCACTGGCGTATAGTAATTGGCAAGCACTAATGTGAGGCTCACTGACATATAGTAATTGCCTCACCACTGATGTGAGACTCAGTGGATTATAGTAATTGCCCGAGCAGTGATGTGAGACTCACTGGCCTATAGTAATTGCTCACCACTGACTTGAGACTTACTGGCCTATAGTAATTGCTCCAGCATTGATGTGAGACTAACTGACATATAGTAATTGCCTCACCACTGATGTGAGACTTACTGGTCTTTAGTAATTGCCCCAGCACTGATATGAGACTCACTGGCCTATAGTAATTGCCCCAGCACTGATGTGAGACTCACTGGTCTATAGCAATTGCCCCATCACTGATGTGAGACTCACCGGCCTATAATAATTGCCCAACCACTGATGTGAGACTCACTGGCCTACAGTAATAGCCCCAGCACTGATGTGAAACTCACTGGCCTACAGTAAGTACCCCAGTACTGATGTGAGACTTACTGGCCTATAGTAATTGCCTCACCACTGATGTGAGACTTACTGACCAGTAGTAATTGCCCAACCACCGATGTGACACTCACTGGCCTATAGTAATTGCCGTACCACTGATGTGAGACTTACTGGCCTAAAGTAATACAATTTGAGCATTGGACGTGAGACCCACTGGCATACAGTACTGCCTCATCGCTGATGTGAGACTCACCAACCTATAGTAATTACCCCACCACTGATGTGAGACTCATCAGCCTATATTAATTGCCCCAGCACTGATGTGAGACTCACTATCCTATAGTTATTGCCCAGCCACTGACGTGAGACTCACTGGCCTATAGTAATTGCTCCAACACTTGTGTGAGACTTACTGGCTTATAGTAATTGCCTCACCACTGATGTGAGACTCACTGGCCTATAGTAATTGTCCCAGCACCGATGTGAGACTCACTGGCCTATAGTAATTACCCCAGTACTGATGTGAGACTCACTAGCATATAGTAATTGCCCCGGCACTGATGTGAGACTCATTGGCTTATAGTAATTGCCCCAGCACTGATGTGAGATTCACTGGTCGATAACTGCCCATCACTGATGTGGTGACCCACAGGCCTATTGTAATTGCCCAGCACTGATGCTAGACTCACTGACCTATAGTAATTGCCTCACCACTGATGTGAGATTCACTGACCTATAGTAATTGCCCAGCACTGATGTGAGACTCACCAGCCACAGTAGTGCCCTACTACTAATGTGAGACTTACCAGCCTGTAGTAATTGCCCCACCACTTATGTGAGACTTAGTGGCCTGTAGTAATTTCCTCAAGCTTATGTGAGACTCATCGCCCAAATCAATTGGCTCTGCCACTGATGTGAGACTCACCAGTCTATAGCAGCTGCCCCACCACTGATGAGGTCACTGCCTATCGTAAATTGCCTAGCCACCGATGTGAGACTCACTGGCCTACAGTAATTACCCCAGCACCGACGTGGGGACTTACTGGCAGGGTCGGATCAGTACAGAGGGCCCACCTGGAAAGAGGAGTAATGGCCTACTCAGAATCAATCAATAGAGGAGGGCCTAGGGTATATAGTCATATCAATATTCCACTTCAATCTGATACCCTAGCTCTGTGTTTGCATCTACATTTTATCAATGAGTGCCTAGATACCCGTTTAATAAGAAAAAGATGATAAATGCAAATGTTTTTAGAGTTCAGAAGGTAACCACTTACCCAACTGAGGGGGCCCACCTGGAAATTTCCAGGTATCCAGGTGGGCCAGTCCGACTCTGCTTACTGGTCTACAGCACTGCCCAATCACTGATGTGAGACTCACTGGTTTATAGTAATTGCCGCTACCACTGATGTGAGACTTACTGGCCTATAGTAATTGCTGTACCACTGATGTGAGACACACTGGTCTATAGTAATTACCAGGAAATAATGTGAGACTCACCAGCCTATAGTAATTGCCTCACCACTGATGTGAGACTCACGGCCTATAGTAATTTTCTTCTCACCGATGTGAGACTCACCATCCTATAGTAATTGCCCAGCACTGAATGTGAGACTCCATCCTGGTGCACTGTTCCAATTACTAATGTGAGACTCACCATCCTATAGTAATTGCCCCACTACTCGATGTGAGGCTTACTGCCTGTAGTAATTTCCCACCACTTATATGAGACTCACTGACCTAAACTAATTGCCCCACCACTGATGTGAGACTCACCAGCCTATAGTAATTGCCTCACCACTAATGTGAGACTCACCGGCCTATAGTAATAGCCTCTCCACTGATGTGAGACTCACTAGCCTCTAGTAATTGCCCCACTACTGGTGTGAGACTTACTGGCCTGTACTATTGTCCCCTGCACTTACTTTAGGCTGGTGAGTTTCACATAATTGCCCCACCACTGATGTGAGACTCACTGGCATACAGTAATGGCCCCAGCAGTGATGTGAGACTCACTGGCCTATAGTAATTGCCTCACCACTGATGTGAGACTCACTAGCCTATAATAATTACCCCAGCACCGATGTGAGACTCACTGGCCAATAGTAATTTCCCCAGTATTGATGTGAGACTCACTAGCATATAGTAATTGCCCCGGCACTGATGTGAGACTCACTGGCTTATAGTAATTTCCCCACCACTTATGTGAGACTCACTGGCCTAAAGTAATTACTTCACCACTGATAAGAGACTCATCAGCCTTTAGTAATTTCCTCACCACTAATGTGAGATGCACTGGCCTGTAGTGATTGCCTCACCACTGATGTGAGACTCAGTGGCTTATATTAATTGCCCAGCACTGATGTGATGCTGACTGGCCTATAGTAATTGCTCACCAGTGATGTGAGACTTCAGGTCTTTAAATTTCCCAGTACTGATGTGAGACTCACTGGCCTATAGTAATTGCCCCAGCACTGATGTGAGACTCACTGGCTTACAGTAATTGCTTCATCGCTGATGCAAGACTCCACTGGCCTATAGTTATTGCCGAACCACTGATGTGAGACTCACTGGTTATTGTAATTGCCCCAGCAGTGATGTAAGACTCACTTGGCCTATAGTAATTGCCCCAGCACCGATAAGGAGACTTACCGGCCTGTAGTAATTTCCATCAGTTATGTTAGACTCATCAGCCTGTAGTAATTGCCCCACTACTGATGTGAGACTTACCGGCCTGTAGTAATTTCCTCATCAGTTATGTTAGACTCATCAGCCTGTAGTAATTGCGCCACCACTGATGTGACACTCACCGGCCTATATTAATTGCCTTACCTCTGATGTGATACTCACCGGCCTACAGTAATTTCCTCACCACTGATGTGAGATTCACCGGCTCATAGTAATTGCCTCCCCACTGATGTGAGACTCACCAATCTACAGTAATTGCCCCAGCACTGATGTGAGGCTCACTAGCCTAGTAATGTGCCCACCACTGATGTGAGGTTCACTGGCCTATGGTAATTGCTGTACCACTGATGTGAGACTTACCGCCTTTAGGAATTGTCTCCCCAGACTGATGTAAGTCTCACTGACCTTCAGTAATTACCCCAGCACTGATATGAGACTCACTGGCCTATAGCAATTGCCAGACACTCATGTGAGACTCACTGGCATGTAGTAATTGCCTTACTACTGATGTGAGACCACTGGCCTCATACACTGCTCAAGCACCGATCTGAGACTCACTGCCCATAGTAATTGCTCCAGCACTGATGTGAGACTCACTGGCCTCTAGTAATTGCTGTACCACTGATGAGACTTATTGGCCTCAGTACTTCGTCGTATCACTGATGTGAGGTCATTGGGCCTATAGTAATTGCTGTACCACCAATGTGAGACTTACTGGCCTTTATTAATCGCTGCACCACTGATGTGAAACTCACCTGCCTGTAGTAATTGCCTCACCACTGATGTGAGACTCACCGGCCTATAGTAATTTAATTGCCCCACTACTGATGTGAGACTTACTGGCCTTTATTAATCGGTGCACCACTGATGTGAAACTCACCTGCCTGTAGTAATTGCCTCACCACTGATGTGAGACGCACCGGCCTATAGTAATTTAATTGCCCCACTACTGATGTGAGACTTACTGGCCTGTAGTAATTTCTTCACCACCTATGTGAGACTTACTACCCTATATTAATTGTGCCACCAGTGATGTGAGACATACTGACCTATTGTAATTGCCCCACCACTGATGTGAGACTTATTGGGGCAACAGACTTCTAGGAAAATATAAACTGAACTTACAAGCTCAAATGGGCTGACTGGGTGGGCCATAGGCCCTTATCTGCCGACACTGTCTATATATCTATGTATCTATGTATTGGCCTATAGTAATTGCCGTACGACTGATGTGAGATTTACTGTCCTTTAATAATCGCTGCACCACTGATGTGAGACTCACCGGCCTATAGTAATTGCCCAGCCACTGATGTGAGACTCACTGGCCTATAGTAATTGCCCTAGCACTGATGTGAAACTCACTGGCCTACAGTAATTGCTGTACCACTGATGTGAGACTCACTGCCTATAGTAATTACCACAGCACTGACGTGTGGCTCACTGGCCTACAGTAATTGCTGTACCACTGATGTGAGACTTACCGGCCTTTAGTAATTGCCCCAGCACTGATGTGAGACTCACTGGTCTTCAGTAATTGCCCCAGCATTGATGTGAGACTTATTGGCCTATAGTAATTGCCTCACACTGATGTTAGACTTACTGGCTTATTGAAATTGCCCCAGCAGTGATGTGAAACTCACTGGCCTACAGTAATTGCCTCATCACTAATGTGAGACTCGCTGGCCTATAGTAATTGCCCAGCCACTGATGTGAGACTCACTGGCCTATAGTAATTGCCTCACCACTGATGTGAGACTCACTGGCCTACAGTAATTGCCTCATCACTGATGTGAGACTCACTGGCCTATAGTAATTGCCCCAACACTGATGTGAGACTCACCGGCCTATTGTAATTGCCCAGCACTGATGTGAGACTCACTGTCTTACAGTAATTGCTTCATCGCTGATGTAAGACTCACTGGCCTATAGTAATTGCCGAACCACTGATGTGAGACTCACTGGCTTATTGTAATTGCCCCAGCAGTGATGTAAGACTCACTGGCCTATAGTAATTGCCCCAGCACTGATGTGAGACTTACCGGCCTGTAGTAATTTCCCCATCAGTTATGTTAGACTCATCAGCCTGTAGTAATTGCCCCACTACTGATGTGAGACTTACCGGCCTGTAGTAATTTCCCCATCAGTTATGTTAGACTCATCAGCCTGTAGTAATTGCGCCACCACTGATGTGACACTCACCGGCCTATAGTAATTGCCTTACCTCTGATGTGAGACTCACCGGCCTACAGTAATTTCCTCACCACTGATGTGAGATTCACCGGCTCATAGTAATTGCCTCCCCACTGATGTGAGACTCACCAATCTACAGTAATTGCCCCAGCACTGATGTGAGGCTCACTGGCCTATAGTAATTGCCCCACCACTGATGTGAGGCTCACTGCCTATAGTAATTACCACAGCACTGATATGAGGTTCTCTGGCCTATAGTAATTGCTGTACCACTGATGTGAGACTTACCGGCCTGTAGGAATTGCCCCCGCACTGATGTAAGTCTCACTGACCTTCAGTAATTACCCCAGCACTGATATGAGACTCACTGGCCTATAGCAATTGCCGTACCACTCATGTGAGACTCACTGGCATGTAGTAATTGCCTTACTACTGATATGAGACTCACTGGCCTATATTAATTGCCTAAGTACCGATCTGAGACTCACTGGCCTATAGTAATTGCTCCAGCACTGATGTGAGACTCACTGGCCTATAGTAATTGCCTCACCACTGATGTGAGACTCACTGTCTTACAGTAATTGCTTCATCATTGATGCGAGACTCACTGGCCTATAGTAATTGCCGAACCACTGATGTGAGACTCACTGGCCTGCAGTAATTGCCTCACCACTGATGTGAGACTCACTGGCCTATAGTAATTGCCCCAAGACTGATGTGAGAATCACTGGCTTACAGTAATTGTTTCATCACTGATGTAAGACTCACTGGTCTATAGTAATTGCCCCACTACTGATGTGAGACTTACCGGCCTATAGTAATTGCCCCACTACTGATGTGAGACTCACTGGCCTATAGTAATTGCCCCACTACTGATGTGAGACTTACCGGCCTGTAGTAATTTCCCCATCACTTATGTTACACTCATCAGCCTGTAGTAATTGTGCCACCACTGATGTGACACTCACCGGCCTATAGTAATTGCCCCCGCACTGATGTGAGACTCACTGGCCTATAGCAATTGCCCCAGCACTGATGTGAGACTCGCTGGCCTATAGCATTTGCCTCACCACTGATGTGAGACTAACTGGCTTATAGTATTTGCCCCAGCACCGATGTTATACTCACTGTCCTATAGTAATTTCATTGCCCCACTACTGATGTGAGACTTACCGACCTGTAGTAATTTCTCCACCACTTATGTGAGACGTACTGGCCTATATTAATTGTGCCACCACTGATGTGAGACATACTGACCTATTGCCCCACAACTGATGTGAGACATATTGGTCTATAGTAATTGCTGTACCACTGATGTGAGACTCACGGCCCTCTAGTAATTGCTGTACCACTGATGTGAGACTTATTGGCCCATAATAATTGATGTACCACTGATGTGAGACTCACTGGCTTATAGTAATTGCCTTACCTCTGATGTGAGTGTCACCGGCCTACAGTAATTTCCTCACCACTGATGTAAGATTCACCGGCTCATAGTAATTTCCTCCCCACTGATGTGAGACTCACCAATGTACAATAATTACTTCACCACTGATGTGAGACTCACTGCCTATAGTAATTTCGTCAGCATTGATGTAAAACTTATTGGCCTATAGTAATTGCCTCACCACTGATGTGAGACTAATTGGCTTATAGTATTTGTCCCAGCACTGATGTTAGACTCACTGTCCTATAGTAATTTAATTGCCCCACTACTGATGTGAGACTTACTGACCTGTAGTAATTTCTCCACCACTGATGTGAGACGTACTGGCCTATATTAATTGTGCCACCACTGATGTGAGTCATACTGACCTATTGCCCCACAACTGATGTGAGACGATTGGTCTATAGTAATGCTGTACCACTGATGTGAGAGTCACCACCCTCTAGTAATTGCTGTACCACTGATGTGAGACTTATTGGCCCATAATAATTGATGTACCACTGATGTGAGACTCACTGACTTATAGTAATTGCCTTACCTCTGATGTGAGCGTCACCGGCCTACAGTAATTTCCTCACCACTGATGTAAGATTCACCGGCTCATAGTAATTTCCTCCCCACTGATGTGAGACTCACCAATCTACAATAATTACTTCACCACTGATGTGAGACTCACTGCCTATAGTAATTGCATCAGCATTGATGTAAAACTTATTGGCCTATAGTAATTGCCTCACCACTGATGTGAGACTAATTGGCTTATAGTATTTGTCCCAGCACTGATGTTAGACTCACTGTCCTATAGTAATTTAATTGCCCCACTACTGATGTGAGACTTACCGACCTGTAGTAATTTCTCCACCACTGATGTGAGACGTACTGGCCTATATTAATTGTGCCACCACTAATGTGAGACATACTGACCTATTGCCCCACAACTGATATGAGACTTATTGGTCTATAATAATTGCCGTACCACTGATGTGAGACTCACCGCCCTCTAGTAATTGCTGTACCACTGATGTGAGACTTACTGGTCTATAGTATTTGCCGTACCACCGATGTGAGACTTTCTGGCCTTTAATAATCGCTGCATCACTGATGTGAGACTCACTGGCCTATAGTATTTGCCCTAGCACTGATGTGAAACTCACTGGCCTACAGTAATTGCTGTACCACTGATGTGAGACTCACTGCCTATATTAATTACCACAGCACTGACGTGAGGCTCACTGTCCTACAGTAATTGCTGTACCACTGACGTGAGACTTACTGGCCTTTAGTAATTGCCCCAGCACTGATGTGAAACTCACCGGCCTTCAGTAATTGCCCCAGCACTGATGTGAGACTCACTGGCCTTCAGTAATTGCCCCAGCATTGATGTGAGTCTTATTGGCCTATAGTAATTGCCTCACACTGATGTGAGACTTACTGGCCTATAGTAATTTCCTCACCCCTGATGTGAGATTCACCGGCTCATATTAATTGCCTTCCCACTGATGTGAGACTCACCAACCTACAGTAATTACCCCACCACTAATGTGACACTCACTGGTCTATAGTAATTGCCCCACCACTGATGTGAGACTCACTGTCTATAGTAATTACCACAGCACTGATATGAGGTTCACTGGCCTATAGTAATTGCTGTACCACTGATGTGAGACTTACCGGCCTTTAGTAATTGCCCCAGCACTGATGTGAGGCTCACTGGCCTATAGTAATTGCTGTACCACTGATGTGAGACTCACTGCCTATAGTAATTACCACAGCACTGATGTGAGTCTCACTGGCCTTCAGTAATTGCCCCAGCATTGATGTGAGACTTACTGGCCTATAGTAATTGCCTCACCTCTGATGTGAGACTCACTGGCCCTTAGTAATTGCCCCCGCACTGATGTTAGATTCACTGGCCTATAGTATTTGCCCCAGCACTGATGTGAGACTAACTGGCCTATAGTAATTGCCTCACCACTGATGTGAGACTAACTGGCTTATAGTGTTTGCCCCAGCAATGATGTGAGACTCAATGGCGTGTAGTAATTGCCCCAGCACTGACATGAGACTCACTACCCTATAGTAATTGCCCCAGCACTGATGTGAGACTCACTGGCTTGTAGTATTTGCCCCAGCTCCGATGTGGTCTCACTGGCTCATAGTACTGCCCCAGCACTGATGTGAGACTCACTGGCTTATAGTAATTGCCCCAGCAGTGAAGTGAGACTCACTGGCTTATAGTCATTGCCTCACCACTGATGTGAGACTCATTGGCCTGTAGTAATTGCCTCACCACTGATGTGAGACTCACTGGCATATAGTAATTGCCCCAGCACTGATATGAGATTCACTGGCCTATAGTAATGGTTCCAGCACTGATGTGAGACTCACTGGCCTATAATAATTGCCCCAGCACTGATGTGAGACTCACTGGCCTATCGTGATTTCCCCAGCTCTGATGTGAGACTCACTGGCTTACAGTAATTGCCTCACCACTGATGTGAGACTAACTGGCTTATAGTATTTGCCCCAGCACTGATGTTAGACTCACTGTCCTATAGTATTTCAATTGCCCCACTACTGATGTGAGATTTACCGACCTGTAGTAATTTCTCCACCACTTGTATGAGACGTACTGGGCTATATTAATTGTGCCACCACTGATTTGAGACATACTGACCTATTGCCCCACAACTGATGTGAGACGTATTGGTCTATAGTAATTTCCGTACCACTGATGTAAGACTCATCGCTCTCTAGTAATTGCTGTACCACTGATGTGAGACTTTCTGGCCTATAATAATTGCTGTACCACTGATGTGAGGGTCACTGGCTTATAGTAATTGCCTAACCAGTGATCTGAGACTTACTGGCCTACAGTAATTGTCCAACCTCTGAGGTGAGACTCACGCCTATAGTAATTGCTGTACCACTGATGTGAAGCTCACTGCCTATAGTAATGCTCCCAGCACTGATATGAGGTTTACTGGCCTATAGTAATTGCTGTACCACTGATGTGAGACTCACCAGCCTTTAGGAATTGCCCCAGCACGATGTGAGGCTCACTGGCCTATAGTAATTGCCCCAGCACTGATGTGAGAGTCACTGGCTTATAGTAATTGCACAGCCACTGATGTGAGACTCACTGGCCCATAGTAATTGCCCCCGCACTGATGTTAGATTCACCGGCCTTTAGTATTTGCCCCAGCACTGATGTGAGACTCACTGGCCTATAGTAATTGCTGTTCCACTGATGTGAGACTTACCGGCATTTTGTAATTGCCTCACCACTGATGTGAGGCTCACTGGCCTATAGTAATTGCCCCAGCACTGATATGAGACTGACTGGCCTATAGCAATTGCCCAACCACTGATGTGAGACTCACTGACCTATAATAATTGCCCCAGCACTGATGTGAGACTCACTAGCATATAGTAATTGCCCCAGCACAGATGTGAGACTCACTGGCCTATAATAATTGCCCCAGCACTGATGTGAGACTCACTAGCATATAGTAATTGCCCCAGCACAGATGTGAGACTCACTGGCCTATAGTAATTGCCCCAGCACTGATGTGAGATTCACTGACATATAGTAATTGCTCAGCCACTGATGTGAGACTCACTGGCCTATAGTAATTGCCCTAGCACTGATGTGAGACTCACTAGCATATAGTAATTGCCCCAGCACTCATGTGAGACTCACTGGCCTATAGTAATTGCCCCAGCACTGATGTGAGACTGACTAGCATATAGTAATTGCCCAGCACTTGATGTGAGACTCACTGGCCTACTGATATGAGATTTACTGGCCTATATTAGTTGTCCTACCACTGATGTGAGACTTACTGACCTATTGCATGCCACAAACAATGATGAGACTTATTGGCCTATATTAATTGCCATATCACAGATGTGAGACTTACCGGCCTTTTGTAATCACTGTACCACAGATGTGAGACTCACCGGCCTATAGTAATTGCCCCACTGATGTAAACTCACTGGCTTATGTAATTGCCCCACTACAGATGTGAGACTCACCGACCTGTAGTAATTGTCCACCACTGATGTGAGTCTCACTGGCCTATAGTAATTGCCATACCACTGATGTGAGACTTAGCGGCCTTTCAGATTGCCTCACCACTGATGTGAAACTCATTGCCTTATATGAATTGTGACAACACTGATGTAAGACTTACCAGCCTTTAATAATCACCACACCACAGATGTGAGGCTCACTGGCCTATAGTATTTCCCACTAATGAGAAACTCATTGGCTTATGGTAATTGCCCACTACAGATGTGATACTCACCGGCCAATAGTAATTGTCCACCACTGATGTGAGAGTCACCCGCCAATACTAATTTCCTCACCACTGATGTGAGACTTAGTGGCCTTCGTAATTGCCTCACCACTGATGTGAAACTCCTTCGCCTTATGTGATTGCGACAACACTGATGTGAGACTTACTGGCCTTTAGTAATTGCCACATAACTGATATGTGGCTTACCTCATAGTAATTACTCTCACCACTGATGTTAGACTCTCCAGTCTATAGTAATTGCCCTAACACTGATTTGAGATTCACCGACCTATAGTTAGAGTTGGACCAACCCAGTCCTTCCCCGAAGGACGGGTTGGTCAAGCTAACTTTTCTTTTGTTAAATCTATTTTGGACCAGGAAAAGCAATCAAATCATTTGCTTCTATCTGTTCTTACAAGGACCAATACAGCAAAGACTAAATCTGTATAGTCAGCTTCAGAGACCTAGGAACTGATCACTGTGACTGTCTCACGATCCCCTCCCCGCTATTTCTTCTCTGCTGCTCTCTTCTTTTCTCTGCTGCTCCTGTCACTGCATCTCTACTTTTCTCTACTTCTCCATCTCTTTTTGTTTTATAACCCACCATTTGAAGAAGGCAGACAGACTTTTAGGTTTTGTCCCTGCCTGTTCTTCTTCCATCTCTTGTTCTGACTGTACAGTCTCAGTTTGGACTTTTGTTTCTGCTTCTAGTTTGGTTGCCATTCTTCAGGTAATCACTCCTGGGCTTGCTGTTGCAGGACCCATACCTTTCTTCTATGCTTCTTTGGTACCAGGTCTAGTACCCACACACAAAACTCTGTATGCACGGTGTAAATCCCGATACTGACACCATCTGTCATTGAGGCAAAGGTCAGGAAGCATAGGAGAATCCAGTAGCAGTTATACAATTCACAAGCAATGTTTTATTATCAGCACTAACAGTAAAATAAAAAAAAATTCAGTATGACTATTTACTAAGGCAATATAAACAGGAAAAACAACTCCTTCATCTGAGGGTATCTCTAATTCTAAGATCTTTGAGAATATCTCAGTTCTCAGGTTACACCGTAGGAACTTCACTGTCAGTGAAGCAGGATCCACATGGAATATTTTCCAGCAGTACAGCTGGGTTTGCCCACACCATCAACCCTATAAAGGTGTGAGCGGCCCCACTTCCTCCTCAGTTCTTTCCTGCCATCAATTCCTATCACATGGGTCTCTGCGGAGGCTCCATCGCATTTCATGCCTTTTTTTGCTTACGCTTTTCTTGCTTACCTTAGCTTTTAGAATCTCTTTTAAACAAGAGATTCCTGTATCTTGTTTATGTTGAGAGTTACTCCTTCCACATCTCTCTTCCGTTGCTGCCGCTGTGGAAAGAAGATTGCTTCTTCAAACGACCACTACCTCTGTGTCTGCTGTGTTGGGCTTGACCATGAAGTCTCTGACTGTGAGCTCTGCCAAAAATTCAACCCCACAACCCTTAGGCAACGCAAAAAGGCTTTGAATAAATTCCTCATGGAGCAGCAAGTAGCCAGTTCTGAGCGGGATTCTCTGGGACTGCTCCCCTCCCCACCGGTGGTGCTCCCAATCCCTGATGGCTTCTTCTTCCTCCTCCAGGGGAACTCCATCAGCTGCAGCTGCACCAATACCCTCTGCTGTCCAGGCTTCAGCTTTTCCCAGGCCCATACCAACAGTGACTCCTCCCATGTCTCAGGAAGGCCGGCCGTTGACCCTAGGGTTGTCGGCCCCCCGGTCATTGACCCTCGGGTCAGTGACGTCAGCTCCTCAGTTGCAGCCTGACACTTCCCCAGGCCCACAGACATCAGGGCCCTCAGCCTCTCAAGACCCGATGGATGGCTCGTCACACCCTGTGCAGTGACCCCTCCGCTGTTGATGCATCCTTCTCCTTCCGTCGACCTCAACAGTATTTTGACCCTGATAACTATGGCCCTAGTGCACCAATTAGGTTCGTACAGACCTGGTACCCAAGTGCTGTTGACCACTCCGTCGTTGTCAATGCCGCTTCAGCCTTCCTGGCCCATGCCCCATAGGGTGCCTTCAGTCCCTCGTGCATTGGACCTCGAATTAGAACAGGTCGACATCGAAGAGGAGTACCATCCCAACCACAATGAGGAGGAGGAACCTCTTTCCTCAGATAGATCCACTGCTTCTTCGGTGAGCAAGGACTCTGTTAAACGCACTCCCAGCTGCCCTCCTGAAGAGCCTACCTTTTTCAATGTCATGAAACAGCCGTCCACAGCTAAGGGCTTCCATACTGAGGAAGAGGATGCCACCAGGAGAGACCTGGTGGACTTCTTGGAGATCCCAAACTCTCCTTCTAAGGTCATTCTTCCTATTCTTCCGGCTCTAAGGAATGCCACCACTATGGCATGGCACAGCCCAGACATGGTTCCTGCCATGCTCACAGGGCAGATAAACTCTATCATGCCCCTCAGGGCCTGCCTTATTGTGCTGCTCAGCCTGAGACCGACTCTGTGGTCATCACACACATGACAGGTCCAAGGTGCCCAAGCACCTTAGTCTCCCTCCCGACAGGAATCCAGATGGATCGACCTTTGGGGTAAGAGGGTTTATGCTTCCTCCACCTTGGGACTTTGGATTGTTAATTATTTATTCCACATGATCAACTACCAGAACACCATGTGGAAGAAGGGAACATGGCTGTCCAGCCCTCCTAGAGGGTTCCCAGAAAGAGGAGGTCCTTAAGTGTTTACAGGTCATCGAGGATATTAGTAAACACCTCATCAGGGCCTTGTATGATATTTCTGATACTGGTGCCAGGGCTGCTGCCACAGGTATTTGCCTTCATAGGCATGCCTGGCTGAGGGCCTCGGGCTTCGCAGTGGATGTCCAACAGAAGGTGCTGAATGCCTCCTTCAGTGGCTTAAAGCTCTTTGGGCCAGATGTCCAGGATATCATTAATGACTTACAGGCCTCTGGTAGTGCTATTAAGTCTGTCTATTCACTCTACCATACCCAACCCAGGAGCAGACAGCGCTGGCCTTTGTAAGGTGTCCCACAGGTCTGGTGCAGGCTCCCGTCCCCAGGGCAAATGGAAGGCCACTTCTGCCTTACCTATCCCCTCTTCCACGGGCCCTGCCACAAAATGTCCCGAGGCAATGGATCAGCCCCAGCTGCCAGATCCACCTCTGCCTGACTCCTTGCCCGACCAAGAGGTGCTGGTTGGGGGTCGGATCTCCCTCCATCTCAACCAGTGGGAACGATAACTTCAGATGCTTGGATTCTTCAGATTATAGAAAGAGGTCACACTCTGGAGCTCATAATACAGCCCCAGAGACTCCTCTGATACCCTCCACCTACCCTCCAGCCTGTGTAATCCCTTCTTTGGAAAAAGGCCATCAAGCCAGTGCCCAGGCAGCAGAAGAACAGGGGACTCTATTCCAGGTTCTTCCTGGTCCCCAAACAAACCGGAGATCTGAGGCCTATTCTAGATCTCAAAGACCTCTATCTTTATATCCAATACAAAAAATTCCACATGGTCACTGTTCCAGGCTTGCTGCCCTTGCTCAAGCAGGGTGACTGATTGTGCTCCCTAGTTATGCAGGACACATACCTGCATATCTTGGTTTGCCCTCTGTACAGGTGGTTCCTCCAGTTTCTTTTTCAGGATGGACATTACCAATTCAGAGTCTTGCCCTCTGACTTATACTCTGCACCACGGGTCTTTACAAAATGCTTAGCAGCAGTAACTGCTGCCCTTGGAGAGAAGGCCTGTACATCTTCCCCTACCTGGACGATTGGCCCCCTCAAAGCTCTGTCCCTAGATCAGCTCCTCCAGACCCTGGAGAAGACCCTCCAGCTATATCACTCCCTGAGCATCACTGTCAGTCTGCTCAAGTCCATTTTGATCCCATCCCAAAGATGGCGGTATATAGGAACGGTCCTGGACTCAGCGCAGTGCAGGGCCTTCTTACCCCAAGACAGGGTGGAGCATCTCATTTCCCAGGCTCAGGAGGTGGCCCAGAGCCGTTATGTTTCTGCAAGGGTGTACTTGAGGCTACTAGGTCTCATGGCTGCAGCTGCTGCCACAGCCCCCTTGGCTAGACTGCACATGCGGGTGATCCATGGACCCTTCGGGTGCAGTGGAAACCACACATGGATGAACTGGAGCAGCTAGTGCTGGTCTTCTCTCCAGTCTGCAAGGTGCTCCAGACATGGATGGACCCCCAAAATCTGTTATGAGGGTCCCATTCCTGATCTCCTCTCTCAGCAGATTCTCACTACAGATGCTTCTGGCTTGGACTGGGTGTGCAGTTGGGTTGTTTTCAGACTGGGGACATGGTCCCAGATCAAGACATCCTCCATATCACCATCCTCATGATGTAGGCAGTCCTGTATGCCACGCAGGGTTTTCAGAACCACCTCCTTCTGCATCAGTTGCTGATCCAGTCAGACAATCTCAGTGTCATCTATTACATCAACAAGCAAGGGGGAATGTATTCGTACCCCCTTTACAGGGAGGCCATGAAAGTCTGGTACTGGACCTCTCGGCAGTCCATGTCTGAGGCGTGTTGAACAACCTGGCGGACAGGCTCAGCCGGACTCAGTGCAGGATGCTCAAATGGGAACTTCTCTCATCCATCGCAGAAGATCTGTTCGACAGATGGGGTCATCCAAAGTTGGACCTTTTTGTGTCTCCACTCAACACAAAACTATCCAGTTTCTGCTCACTAGATTCAGGGCCTGGAGTTTTCTGGTGAGACACGTTATCCCTCTCCTGGAGCGGGAGATTCCTTTATGCCTTCCCTCTATCTGCTGTGATTCAGAGGGTGCTAATCAAGCTGCAAATGGAGTGGGTCAGCATGTTTCTGGTCACACCCTACTGTCCACAACAGATATGATTTCTATTACTGCAACAGTTAGCAGAGGAACCTCAGGTGCCTCTGCTCCTTTGCAGGGATCTGCTCATGCAGGCTTCGGGGACCCTGGTCCATCCGAACCTTAAGTACCTTCATCTGCATGCCTGGCTCTTGAGGACATAGCCGTCGCCCAATTTGGAGTATCTCAAAGGGTAGTAAGCATCCTTGTGGCGGCTCAGAAGCCCTCCACTAGAGCTGCATATGCTATGAAGTGGAAGAGGTTTGCCCTCTGGACTGCCAAGAACCATCTGGACCCTTTTGCCTGTCAAGTGAGCCAGATTTGGGACTACCTAATATCCCTGTCAGACTCAGGCCTCCAGTACTCCTTACTCAAGGTGCTCCTTTTGGCTGTTTTTGCCTTCCACAAGGCCATGGGCAGTCAGTCCATGGCTCAGTTAGATGGGCCCTGCACTTTTCTCAGGGGCAGCCTGCACCTGAAACCTCCAACCCTGTCCCAACTTGGGACTTAAATTTTGTTTAGGAGAAATTGATCCTGTCTCCGTTTGAGTCAGCTATGACTTGCAAGCTATGCTTTCTTTCTTGGAAAGCATTATTTTTGGCAACTATTACTTCTGCTCGAAGGATTTCTGAACTTCAGGCTGTCCGTTGTGAGGAGCGTTACATGATTTTTCACAAAGAGAGGGCATCTTTGTGCACAAATCTGAAGTTTCTCCCTATGGTGGTGACTGAATTTACCCTGAACCAATCTATCCACATACCTATTTTTTTCCCAGAGCATGCCAGTCCAGGAGAAATACTGCTCCATATTTTTAGATATGCACAGAATTCGAAATATTATCTGCTCCGAACTAAGGACTGCAGAAAAACAAAGCAACTTTAATTTCTTTCACCCCAGGAAAAGAAGGCATTCGGGTTTCTAAACAATGTTTGTCCAAAGGATTGGCCCATTGTTTTGTGTTCTGCTACAAGCATAGCAAGCAGTTGCCCAGGGCAGTGAAAGCCCACTCCACAAGGGGCATGGCAAACTCTGTGGCCTGTTTCAAGGGGGTTTCAGCTGCTGACGTTTGCGCTGCTGCCACCTGGAGTACCATCCATACTTTCACCAAGCACTACAGTCTGGACATTGCTTCTAGAGCCTGAGCAGGCTTTGGCTGGGCTGTTCTGCAGGGCTTCCAGTCCTAGACCTTTTTTAGCCCTCCTCTCAGACTATTCTGCTCCACCTGTAACTGCTTGGGACTCATTCCTGTGGTGTGACCTGATGACTGAGATACCCGAAGAAGATAGAACAATTGTGTATGACCTTACCATAACAATAGATCTTCGAGGGGATCTCAGTCATCAGGTCTGCCTTCCCTCCCCTCCATCCCCCTTCTTGGAGTCCTCTGCTCAGACTGGCTATATGGTGTATCCAGCCTTTTATATGGGCCTGGGCACCTCTGTCTCTCCTCGGTACCCCATGGCACAGGTTTGCTCCCTTAGTCTCCGGGGGAGAGGACAGAGGAGGGAGCAGGGTCACTTATGCCCTTTATAGGGTTGATGAATTTGGCAGGTGATGTCAGCCTGGGTGGCCCCAATTGTACTGCTGGAAAATCTTCTGTGTGGATCCTGCTTCATTGGTGGTGAAGTTCCTATGGTGTGACCTAATGACTAAGATCCCCTCAAAGATCTACTGTTTCGGTAAGTTCTTATGTAACTGTTCTTTTCAGTCTCTCCCTCTCTCTAACAAACAAAAGATTGCTCTCTTTTTATAAGACGTCTGCCTGGCAATTAATTTTAGCTCATTAAAAGACATTCTGTTTTTCTCAAAATGTATCTGAGCTTCGTCAGTTTCTTTCCTTGCAGGTGCAACAAAATAGAACATGGTGCCCCAAAACTAATTTCATGTTGACATCTCTGCAAAACAGTTAATGGAGGTGTTAGGAGGTCTAAACCTCACTTTCAGATTCTTGACGATATTGGGTATGCAAGTAATCATAAACACGTTGCATTAGAGTAATAAACAAGTTTATCACTACCAAAAGGATGAATCACAGTTGCCCTTAGCAGTTCTTACCGATACGAACCAGGAGCCAGTGCTAAGCGTTCCCTATACCTCGCGGTTTCTTTGTGTCTCTTGGGGTCTCTCCTGAGGTCTCCCCTGTCTCTGAGGTATAAGGCTTGTGCATTACATTATATACCTATGATAATTACTATGGTTACCGTAAGATAGAAACATTTCTAGTTACAGAGGTGAGCCCTATTGGCTAAATTAGATGTGGCTCCACGGTCCAAGATAACATTATACAATTTTGTAAAGTCATCAGTTTTGAGAACAAAAGAGTTCTTATACAGAGTCTTACATAACTCAGTGTAGTGGTACAAATCACCAAAAGGTGGCAATGCTGTCTTACATATTATAATTACTCCAAGGACACAGATGTCTTGGCATCTTACCAGTAAGAAATACACAGAAAAATACAAGCAGAATATATGTATTAGCAAGCAAAGTGTTTTACGACAATATACATTCACATCCTGACATCTACTCTTGTACGGTAGATGCCCTTAACCCTGTATGTTAGTATCACATATACTTAAGTGCTAGCTGTCTACAGTGTACCTCTGAGGGTACCAATTAGGGTGCAGGGACCCCGTGTAACATACCCCCCCTTGTTGCCTCCAAGGGCAACACAGGCAAATCTCTAGGGAAAGGACAGGAGCAGTGGTCGTTTACAAACCCGACGTGCAAGCTTTGTAAAGGAACTTTAGCTGCTCACGGTGTTGGCGCAGTGTGCACCGTAGGCAGCAAAGCATAATAATCAAAATGAAAATTAAAAATGCTTGTATTATAACAAAACCTTTAAAAGTAATCGCTAACCAGGTGTTAGTCAATGCGTTATTCATGTCACCATCATTAATCAATGAGAGAACAGCTTCATTGGCTTTGGTCATTTTATTGTTGATGTGGATGAGGTGTGTGTCCTTCCTGTCTAAAAGTGATTTTAATGTAAGTGTGAGTGGGTCTATGTGTACATTAAAATATGGTAAGTATTCTGACAGTGTGAGCAGATAATCGGGGTTACCATCAATAATGTCTGCATCAAGGAGGGGAACAGGGGTTATAACAGTATGTCCAGTGACAGTCTTCTGGTGGGGAACAAAACGGAAATTGAGGTAATCAATAGCACATGTAACAGATCCATAGGTGTAGGACTTGTAGTTGGTGACCACGCAGTACTCACCATCGGAATTATACTGTGATCGCACAGTAGAGAGTCTCCACTTTTGCAACTGGACAGGGCAGGTGTAGGTCATCTTCGAAATCCGTGTTGACAGGCGATGAACCTCCTCATGATATGATTGGTAGAGCTTATCTGGAGCCAGAGTTGAGTCAAAGGAGTCGGTGCCATTTGCAGTGATGTCATCATCCATAGTGAAAGTCCAATCAATGCTGTCTGGAGAATAACCACAAACAGGTTGAATAACATAAGTGTATTGCTTTTTCGCACAGCAGTCCATGTGCAGAGCCACCCAGGCATCCAGGAAAGGATGGAAAACCAGTAGAGGTGGTAGATCCAGGCGTTCTCTGTAGATGTCTTCATCCAAATGCCCAATGGAGTGCACCAGTGCAAGCTTATCAAACAAAGCTGTAGTGGGATCAAAGTGTGGTAAAGAGAGAGTAAAGGAAACAAACATGGTATTTGTTATGGAACACTTCTTAGCAGTAAAGCAAGGACCAGTATTAGGGTGTCTGGTCACAAACCCCAAATTCCTAGCTGTAGAAAGAGGTATAGCTAAAGTTTGTTGCATACACATAGAAACACAGCTAGGGGTTTTACATCGTTGACAATACAATTTGGAGATGCGTCTATCATGTATGATGTCAGGGATTATTCCAGATTCTAGATCACGGAAGAGGTTGTTGATGGTAGTGATAATGTAGGAGCCATAGGCAGAGCAAAGTATTTCTCTAGCAATGTATTGTTTATCTGCTTCTTTGTTGTTCTGTTGTATGAGTGCGTTAATCTTATCTTTTGAATCAGTGAATGCCTTAGCAGTGTCGTGCATGTTGTATACAGTGTATCTTTCTTCCCGACTAAGGCCATCCACACCATGCAATAATGGGGGCAGTATGTTGTTGACCAAACCAGTGGAGAATTTGGCAGAATGAGCTTTGATAGCAGCAATGTCTGCTTTATTCCAGATAGACACAGCTGTACCAAAAAGGCCTGTGACAGTACCTGTTGCACCTGTAACATCAGAACTTTCAACCTCACGTGTTTTACGTTTACAAGTTAGATCATCAGGAGAGGGCTTCCTCCTGAAGTTGCCTCTAAGTTCAGTAGAATGGACCCCAGCAATAGGGTCTTGAGTACAAATCTGAAATGCAGCTAAACTATCAAGCAGTAATGTACTATAAAATGCTGACGTGTTAGTATTGTGACACATACCAAATTATTTCATATTCCAGTAAGTAAGATTAAACAAAACAGGTATATGCATAAACTGTAAGTTATTAATCAAAGAAGCTGGGAGGGCAGTGACTGTTAGACCACTACGGGGACCAGGGGTATGCTTTGGACATTCCAAAAGCTGTTTATCAGTGGATGGTAACACAGAGAGGTACATGGCTGCAGAAGCCATGTGGTGTATAGCACAAAATTTTCAAGCAGTATCTCTGGGCAAAGAATTACAGTATGAAGGATCAATTAAGGCAGTTATGTTGTACAAACCAGAATGTCTTAATGCAGTTTGTAACAAGGACAGCGAACCATTTGGGGATAATTTAGCATTGGGCCAACCTTGGAAAGTTCCTTTGGAGAGTTTGACCACAGGGAGTATTTGTCCTTGTGATGTGGTTTGCCATTCAATTTGAAGGGTAGATTTATCAGGAGCAACAACCAAGGCAGTGAGGTAAGCATCGGAACCTTCCTGGACAGTGATCATACTATCCAGTATATTGATAGATACTCCCTCTGGAGGAGGTGCTGGAGGATCGAGGTGTTGTAGGAGGTCCGGTACTGTGCTTTGGATGCAGGGGATAACTCCTGAGAGGAGGAGATAATGGAACAAGATAGCCATCTTGTCAGTGTATCTGAAAAGGAAGATCAAAGATTAGTATGTTAGTACTATTCCGCCCAATGGGGTAAGGAAAAGTAATTTAAGTTCCTTTATACAGTTTCAGCTGGTTTGCATGTAACCATTTGTCAGTCAACTTGTTGTTATGCAGGAGTCTAACTTGATAGACTGCCAGACTGAGCTTGTTGACAGTGGGGTATGGGCCTTCCCACTTGTTGGAGAAGGAGTGGATGGGATGTGCAAATCTAAGTGCCATTACCTGATCTCCAACTTGCCAATCCACTTCTTGTGCGTGTTTGTCAAACTGTATTTTGGATTGTTGCTGAGCTTTGCCCATGCAGTTGGCAGCATACAAGTGTGTGTGTATGAGGTCTTTTCTGAGTTTTTCCACATATTGGTCCACAGACATGCGGTCTGCAGTGGGGGTATGCAGGTCAAACAACAGGTGTTCAGGTAATCTCATCTGTCTGCCAGTCATCACCTCAAAGGGTGTAAGCTGGGTGGTGGCTGAGGGTGTACCCCTGATTGCCATAAGGAGTAACGGCAATAGGGAATCCCAAGGTTTTGGGATTGTCCTCAATGAATTTGGAAAGCATTTGTTAATCAGTCTGTTGGCTCTCTCTACTTGACCTGAGGATTGGGGTGGTAGGGTATGTGGAACTTCTGCTGAACTCCAAGGAGTTCAAGGTTCTTTCATCAACTCACCTGTAAAACTGGTTCCTTTGTCAGAGTCTACTTTTAGAGTGAGACCCCACCTGGAGAAAATCTGTTCCACCAGGATTTTGGCAGTAGTTTCACAGTGCATGTCTGTAGGAAAGCTTCACCCACTTAGAGAAGAGATCAGTTACCACAAGAGCGTACTTGTTATTTCTGCTGGTGTTGGTCAGAGGACCAATGAAATCAATCTGTATGGCATGCCAAGGGCCAGAGTGTCGTTGTGGTAAGAGTTTGGCATTTCATTTGGTAGGATAGGGTTGTTTTCTTGCACAATGAGCAATTGTCTATGTATTGTTTAACATCTTTGGTGATACCAGGCCACCAGGCAGTGGTCTTGAGTCTTTGGAGGGTATTTTCTACTCCTTGGTGTCCACCAGTGGGGGTGTCATGCACTTGGTGCAAGAATTCAGATCTTAAGTGTCTGGGGACCACCCACAACTTGGTGGTGGAGTCATCTGGTTGAAACCAGACGAGCTTGTCATCTGGTGACAAGCATAGCTTACCTTCATGCCTCCGATTGGGGTTGTGTGTGGGAAGTTTCTCTTTAGTACCTTTGTCAAGGAATCTGAACACCTCTTTAAGTTCAGTGTCAAAGTGATGGGCTGTGGAGGGGTCCAAGGGGGGAACAGGTTTGGGTTTCTTCCTGAGTGCTGCAATCTGTACAGCTACATTGGTATCTGGATGGTCCATCATCCAGACATCCCCCCCTCGGGCCTCTTCCTTAGCAAGCGTGTCTGCTGTGTCATTGAAGGCATGGTAGGGGTCATGGAGAGAGTGAGCTTTGACTTTGTGTACATAGAGTTTGTGTGCAAATATCTGTGCCAGTGAATGTATGTATATTACCAATTCCTTGTATTTCACTGGGCTGCCACTAGAGGTGAGGAAGGAGTTCTTCTGCCAGAAGGGAAGAAATTCTGTAAGAGAACAACAAACCCAGTTAGAGTCTGTAAAAAATGATAGTATCCTCGGTTCCATGCTGGATGAACTCGAGGGCACAGGCCACCGCTGCCATCTTTGCATATTGTGATGATGCTACACTACAGCGCTTACATATTTTGACAGTGTTACCATAAAGGTAAATCACTAGGATGCCCATCCCTGCAATTCATTCTTCCTGACAGTAGGATGCTGAACCATCAGTAAAGACACGGCACAAAGAAGTGTTGTCAAGTATTTGTGGCGTGGCAGGGAGGAAAGGCCCTGGATCTGGAAGATCAGGTGATTGTAGTGTGCAGTCATGGGGTTCTCCCTGGAAAAGGAGGCCATGAGCTAACATAGATGGAACTTTAGTCGGTTGTACCTGTATGTCTCTGTCCTGGAGGAGAAGTGACCAGTGTGTCAGTCTGGTATTCGAGACTGATACAGATCCTTCACTCTGTCTGAAAGCAGAAAGGTAGTTTGGGTGTGGTTGGTGTTGATGATCAGTGGTGAGTACCCAATGTATACAGGAAGTACTTGACAGCCCAGTAGGTGGCCAGAAGGTTCCTTTCACAAAGGCCGTACTTCTGTTCTACTGGGGTCAAGAGCTGTGAGGCATATGCAATGGGTCTCAAGGTGCCATGCACCTTCTGGGCCAGCACTGCTGACATGGCAATGTCAGGGGTGGCACATTCCAGATGGAATGGAAGTGCTGGATTGGGGTTGACCAGTGCTGGGGTGGAGGCCAAGGCCTGCTTCAGTGACATCACAGCCTGGGTGTGTATAGGGCCCCAAGTCCATGGTACACCCTTTTTGAGTAACTCATACAGCGGAGCAGCTTTCTGAGCAAAATCACAAATAAAATCTCTCAAATAATTCACCATACCTAGAAACCTTTGAAGAGTTGCCACACTGGTGGGTAATGGCAAGTCTTGCAATCCCTGTACCTTCTTCCAGGTAGGGCTTTGACCTTGGTCAGTTATTTTTAGACCCAGAAAGAGTACTTCTTTCTGACACAGTTGTGCTTTTGCTGGGTTATATTTCAGGCCTGCTCTCTGAATGAGAGTCAGTAGTTCGTCCAAGAGATCCAAATGTTGTTCCTCCGTGGCTGTTGCCAGCAACAGGTCATCCACATATTGCAAGAGACATTGGGGAGTAGAGAAACTCTCGAGGGCGCCCATCATGTGAAGATGGAACAGGGATGGACTGTTATGGAATCCTTGTGGCAAGCAAGTCCACGTGTACTGTCTTCCTTCAAAGGTGAAGGCAAACTTATATTGACTCTTACGGGCCAATGGCAATGACCAAAAACCATTGGAGATGTCCGGGCACTGAACCATTTCAAATCAGGGGTCAGAGTCAGTAGCACATCTGGTGCTGATGCCACAGTTGGAGAACAACTGAGAGTGACCTGATTCAGTTTCCTGTAGTCAGTAGTAAGTCTCCAGGCACCTGTGGGTTTCTTCACAGGCCATACTGGGGAGTTGGCAGTAGAAACGCAAGTTCTAATTACTCCTTGCTTGAGAAGTGACTTGACTGCTTCTCTGAGGGAAGGCAAGGCCTCAGTTGGGAAAGGATATTGCCTTTGCCTCTCATGTGCTGGGCCTGGCACTTCGATGACAGTGTGCATTCTATCACAGTCATGCTTGTTGATTGCAAATGCTTCCAAGTGTCGTTGCAAAATAGGGAGGAGCTTTGGGAAGAGTTCATGATTCTTGAACAAATCTATGACGTCATACTCCTTGTTATTGGCAGATATAGTTGCCACAACATATGAATCAGGAATCAAAATGGCATGATATTGACCCTGAATTTGTATCAATAGCATGTTAGCTAGGTCCACCACACAGCTGTGTGGTGCAAGGAAGTCAATCCCTATGATACTAGGATGATCATGCAATACCATTAGTTGGAAAGTGTGTGAGGCCTTTAGATGGCCTAGCTCTACCAGTAAGGGTAGAGAACGGTATGCAGGTAACCTAGTACCATCAACTCCTGACATGTTGGTCCTCCGTCCGGTGGACCCAAGGGGATGTGTCCTGGTGTTCATCATGTAGCACACATACAGCTGCACCTGTATCTAACAAAACTACTAGTATGTGGCCCCCGACCTTGGCCTCAGTGCAGGGCCTTCTGTTTGTATCCAAGACTAGCTAGTTTACAATCCGGACTGGGGCCTGTAATTTTCAATCTGTACTGCCCGAAGCATGTAGAGGTTGGGCCTGACTCATGTGAATCACTTTACCATGCTGCACTGATGCTATATAGGGAGGAGTCTCTGGGTTCAGGCCTGAATGGGCCTGAGGGCCTGTACCGCCAGTGTCCCCATGACCGGTTAGGGCCTCGGTTGCCGGTTGTACTGCCGCAAGGGCCCTGTGTGGGAATGGCATCTGCCACAGAGCGTACTTGTTCCAGGAGCTCTCGGAATTTCCGATTCTCTTCAGCTGTCTCCCTGTATGAAGGGCCCGTTCTTTGCTGTTGTGGTTTACCTCTACCCTTATGCTTTCTATTCTTATGCCAATTCCGGTTTCCACCCCATTGTTGCTGCTGTTGTGGTTGCTGTTGATGGGCCTGTTGGGGGTGTTGATTATCAGCTGGAGGGACTTGCTGATGTTGGGCCTGTTGACGTTGGGCCTGCCCTTCCACTGTGTAGTGCGTCGTGGCCTCCGGAGTGGGCTCCACGGCGGCTACCTTTTTGGAACCGGAGCCCAGATCACGGATATAGAGTTGGTACACTCTCTCGGTTTTCTGAAGTATGTCGGCAAACCTATCTGTATTGGGGTAGGTGGTCAGCTCTACCTTTTCTCTTACTGCTGGAATCATGTTCCTAAGGAACAGGGTCTTATATTCAATAAGATCTACATCCGCAGCTTCTTGTGCCAGGTGCTTTCCTGCTCGGTAGGCCATCCAGAGTCTCTGGTGGTAAGTCGCTGGACTTTCCTTTGCATTCTGCTTCACAGGGTATGCAAGCATCACTCCTACTACACCTGGGCTGTGAGTAGAAATGAGCTCAGCTACAACCTTGTCAAAGGTGGCGTTCCCATCCTGGCGAATGGCATCGGGGAGTTTAGCCCACAAACCAGGATCGATGGTCTGGTGTAGTATTTGGACCTGATATTCTGCAGTGAGGCTAAGCATCTTGCATTTAGAATGCACCTTTTCCAAGTGACAGCTGAGGTTGTCGGACAGGTTCATCCGACCGATTCTGTCAGCAATTTGCTGAACAGAGTAGGCCATTTGTAGGGGATTACTGGGTTGATTAGGCAGAGGTAGATTGTCTCAAGCACCATCCAGGGCAGCCCGAGCTGCAGCCTCGGCCGCAGTGCGGACAGTACCTTCCTGAGTGCCAGCCTCTTGCAGAAGCTGCCTAATCTGGGTTTTAATGGGCCGTTTACTCCTCTCAGGAAGGGGTACATTGCCTATCACAGTTTCAATCATGGTTTCTATCTCCTGCCTGTCTTCCACATTAACAACGGCTACCGGAGGTGCCGTCGAGACCAGGTCTGGGCCTGCTTCCCCCCCATCATGGGGGCTGCCATGTTGGCGTCTCCCATGATGAGCGTCACGACGTCGATGACGTATGACATGGGAAGGGTGGGGTGGGGACCCGCATTGTTGTGGATGGCTGGGTGGGGTCTCTGGGCCATAGTAAGGGTGTGACTGGGCATTGTACTGTGAAATATCATCATTGGATAACTCCCCTTCGGATGACGTATGTAAGGCAGGGGCTACGCCTCCCATTGCCTTAACATTGCCAGCCAGAACCTCTCGCTGATGGCGCAGTTTCGCCATCTTAGTTCTACATTCATTGTGACTCACACTTGCAACATCCATATCAACCTCATCTTGCTTTTGGAGTGACCATGCCACGGTCTGGTTCTGCCTGGACCTAGGAGGGGTAGAAGGCTGCACAAAGACGGAAGTAACCGACTTCAGGGGGGCGGATTTTAAGGAAATGGGAAGGATCCTTAAGGAGCATTTGGATGGGATTGGGTCAGATATGGACGCTGATAGTAGGTGGGAATTCATCAGGAGAGGGTGCAGGATGCTACCAGCACCTGTGCAAGAGTAAACAAATGCGGTAGGGCACAAAAACCCTGTTGGTGGACCAGGGAGGTCCAGGAGGTGGTGGGGAAGAAAGCAGTCTACAAGCAATTCAAGTGCTCAAGGGTGAAAGGGATCGAGGGAGTACGAGGCTGATGGCTAGAAGGGCCACTAGAGTGGTGAGGCGGCTAAGGCAAGGAAGGAGCAGAACCTGGCCAGGGAAATTGGAGAGGAACAAGGGGTTCTTTAGATACATTGGGAAAAAGCAAAGGGTGAAGGGCAGATTAGCAGGATTAAATCAGGAGAGATGGGCACAAGACCCGGGGAGCAGGCTGAGGTACTAAATGAGTACTTCACCTCAGTTTCACCAGGGAAAATGGGGGTGCTGCATCATACATGGGAGAAACAGAGATACTGAGGAGGGGGACCCTTACCGATCGGCAGGTCTGGGGAGAGGGAGGCATCACTGGCAGGTGGGGAGGGCTAAGCAGGAAGAGAGGTACGGAAGTGGAAATCACAGCAGAGAGTGAGGGAAGCCCTCAGCTCCTTAAACGGAGAAAGCACCGGGGCCAGATAAATTACATCCCAGAGTGCTGAAGGAACTTGCAGGCGTCCTGGCGAAACCCTGGCAGCATTTCACCATCTCTCTGAGGACAGGGGTGGGTGCCCCAAGACTGGAAGGTGGCGCATATAGTGCCTATCCACAAGGGGGATCAAGGGAGGTGGCAGGGAACTACAGGCCTGTCAGCCTGACATCGGTGGTGGGCAAGGTGATGGAGGCATTGTCAAGGAGAGGCTGGGGGGGACCTGGATAAGTCAGGGTGCCTGGACGATAGACAGCTTGGATTCATCCGGGAAATCGTGTCAGACAAACCTGGTGGAGTTCTATGACTGGGTGACAAGTGCCTTGGACCTGGGTAGACCAGTGGATGTCCTCTTTCTAGACTTCAGCAAGGCATTTGACTCTGTTCCTCATGTGGGCCTGTTGGATAAGCTGGGAGAAATGGGGATGGGGAAACAGATGATCAGATGGATAGGCAATTGGCTCCAGGACCGGACCCAGAAGGTCGTAGTTGGTGGGATAGTCTCATCCCCAAGGAGGGTCATTAGTGGGGTCCCACAGGGATCAGTCCTTGGGCCCCTTCTGTTCAATGCCTACGTATCTGACATAAGGACAGGAATCAGGGTAAGATGAGTCTCTTTGCAGATGACTCGAAACTGGGGGTGGTGGTGGATGGGGAGGAGGGAGGGTGTGGCCCTACAGGGGACCTGGAGGCTCTGGAAGATGGTCTAGAAAGTGGAAGCTGAGGTTCAATGCAGAGAAATGCAAGGTACTCCACCTGGGGCAGAAACCCAGGCCAAGTGTACCCTGAAATGCTACAAGTCTCGATGGCTGAGAGGGACCTGGGGGTGGTGGTGGATGTCAAGATGAACAACTCTGAGACTTGTGGGAGGGCAGTAGCCAAGGCCAACAGGATGCTGGGATGCATCGCTAGGGTATCACCTCCAGAAGGAGGAAGTGATACTCCCTCTGTATAACTGCCTGGTGAGGCCGCGCCCTAAGTACTGCGTGCAGTTTTGGAGGCCACACTTAAGAGGACATTAACCTCCTGGAAGGGTCAGAGGAGGGCAACAAAATGATTTGGGGCTTGGGGACAGGACCTATGAGGAGAGGCTCGAAGAGCTAAATATGTACACATTGGAAGAGAGAAGGGACCGGAGGGACATGATAGAGGTCTTCAGGTACATGAAGAGGGTAAATAGGGAGGGAACAGTCAGAGTGCTTTGAAGGAAGGGGCCACTAGAGGGCATGGGTGGAAGCTGGAGGGGGGAAGATTCAGGGGAGAAAGGAGGAGGTGCTACTTCACTGAGAGGGTGGTGGAGCCATGGAATGCACTGCTTAGGGGGCTGGTGGAGGCAGAGACAGTGGAGGGGTTCAAGAGGGGGTGGGACAGGTACAGGGGAAGGGTTCTGGAAGCAAAATCCAATGCAGCAAGAATATCCGGAACTGGGAAGGGAGAAGCCAGAGAAGGCGAGGGGGACAGCAAGGTCAGCACCCAGGGTGGGGGCTGACCAAACGAGCAGACACGGAAGACTGTTAGGCCTATTCTGCTGGTATTTTAGTATGTTAGTATGTAACACTCTATACGCAGCACTCAATTCGCGATTGTCCCTAATAGACACTTCTAAGTCATTACGTACCTGGTTGATCTCGTCCTGCAGCTCACCCATTTCGCCACTCAGCTGAGCATTTGCAGCACTCAGCAAATCATTCATTGGCAATGCCTGACTCTTATCCTGTCTCAAACTTTCACACTCCTGCTTCAACATACACAGTTCCTGTTCTCCAGCTTGAGCTGAATGATGCAATAGTGAATCTTTTTCATTTCGCAGAGTTTGGAGTTCGGACTCCAAGATCTTACTTCGAGAGGGCTCTTGCAGTAGGTAATTACATATAGGACTGATGCCAGTCGGTGGCAGGACCCCACGGAAAAATTTCTAGCTAGCAGTCCCTGGCGAGGGACCGCCCCCACGTCAGGTGACCGGCATCATGCGATGTCAGTATAAAGGGGTGGTCACGGACGCCCGCCTTCCAGTTCTTTCCTGCCGTCAGCTCGTGCAGCGCCTCGCGGTGAAGTTCCTATCGCTCAGTCCTGTTACTTCGTCGTTTTTTCCAAAAAGTTTCAGTATTTTGTATTTTATATTTTCTATCGTCAGGTGAACGTCGGTATATGTTGTCCCCTTCAAAAAATAAGTGCGACTCGTGCGGTGCCCAATTGCCTCTGAAAGGGTCATTCCTCTGCCTTTTCTGTTAGAGGCCCCGACCACGCGGTCGAGAAGTGTCCGCGCCTGCCTTCATTTCCAGCGGCCACCCGCGAGAGCGTAAGCAGTCTCTCGAAGCCCATCTCCTCAAGAAGAAGATGTCGCGATGGAGAAGGAGTTGAAGAAACCCGGCAGGCGTCGACCTCCCTGAAGGGCAAGAGCGGGACAAGGAAAGCACGGAAGGCCTCCTCCTCCGGACTCCGGCGAGTCGCGGTGAACTACATCCCCCTGGGGATCGCCCGGCAACGGCAGCCTCCAAGGCTTTGGAGAAGGCGTCGGCCCACCCATCGGGTTCGCGTTCGAGCCCGCCGGGTGTCTCCGGGCAAAAGGAGGCTCCAGCCCCCAGTAACTGAAGCAACAAGCAGCTCACCTGAGTAGCTGAGGAAGCCAAATCTCCAGCCTGATAACTTTCGAGGTAAAGAGAGCCTCTTCTCTTCGTCTGGACGCCTGCAGAGGGGTGCTACCTGATGAACACTTATATTTTATGAACTTTGTTCCTGTTCACCACTGGGTGGGCTTGTTATTTGCTTCTCTTTGTGCTACTAATGCTGAAGTGTAAAACTAGGGACTCACTGTTTTTCTAGAGTTGCCTTGCTGATTTCATCTTAAAGCCAGATATACCAAGCAGCTAATATAGATCAGACTTGTTTAATATGGTGGCATTTGGAGCTAATTGCTGATTACATCTTAAAGCCAGATATACCAAGCAGCTAATATAGATCAGACTTGTTTAATATGGTGGTATTGAGCTAATTGTGCTTGTAACTGAAGGCATTAAGTTAGCTGGGTCCTAGTGTGACCTCATTTTGGAATAGCCCTGTTTGCTTAGAGTGGAGCTCCTTTGTAAGTCACAACATATTCTCCCGCTGCATAGTAATGAGAGGCTTTGTTTTCTCCACTACATAGCAGCTCCCCCAAGCTAGGCACTGGGACAATCAAGCAACTGAAGCAACACAAGCAGCTCACCTGAGTAGCTGAGGGCCAAATCTCCAGCCTGATAACTTTCGGGGTAAAGAGGCCTCTTCTCTTACGTCTGGACACCTGCAGAGGGTGCTAGCCCGATGGCGCTATGCGCCATCTGCCCTCTCCCCCAACACCCTCCCACCCAGGGGCGGCTGTCAATTTAAGGATCCACCCTGTGACATCACATCCGGTGACATCACGTCCTGCTGCCCAGAACCTCTCCCCACTTTCCCATTTGCAGGTTATACCTGCTGGCCACCTAGAGGACCTATCCGCTCACTGCTCCTCTCCTACCTGTACATTTTACTTCCCTGGGATCTTGCTCACCACAATGTATTGGCCCTGCCTCACGCTCTGCCTGTGCCTATCCCCACTAGCAGTGCACTTACCCCTACCCATCTGCTAGTCCACACTGTGCCCTGGCACCCCTCCTCCCTTGCTCCTGAACCTCCTCTCCTGCCTCTTGGGACCTCTGTGTCCCCGTCCTCCCTACCCCGCTCTAGCTTTCTCTTCACCTCAGGCACATCTGGGTGTCTTCTTATTCTTGCTTTCCCCTCCTGTACCTCCCTGCCCACCCCCTGCTCCTTAGCCTCCCCCCCATATTGATAAGTGGAAAACCTCTCACCATCTCCCAGCCAGGGTGTTAGTCACTACTACTCTGTCAGGGAACATTCATCAAACCCTGGCCCGGTTCCCAGGAGCTCCCCAACTCGCACCACAGCCTATGCATGGTCTCCATGAATATCTGTAGCCTCCTAAAAAGTTTGACTCACTACAATGCCTGGTCACATCAATTAACCCGATGTCGTCACCCTGGTTGAGACTTGGCTGTCGAAATCCTCCCCTGACTCTAGTCTCCTTCCTGGTTTCACCTTTTCCGGTCCGACCGTGTTGGGAGGCAGGCAATGACTGCATGTTGTCAAGGAATCTCTCCCGTACTAGCCCTGCCGCTCCCATCCTTGACTCAGGGTCCAGGTGCTTGCATTGAAACAACCCTGACCCTTTAAAGGAACCCTTTATCTGACCTGCATCGTGCCCCAGGGACAAGCGCCAGGCCATTGCCTCTCTTACAGAATACCTTACCTCTCTCCTCCTTCCGCTGATCAAATTCTGGTGGGTGACTAAATGTCAACTGGCATCAGCCCCTCCTCCTCCCTCTACCCGAGACTCGCACTTCGCAATAGACCTAATGCAACTAGTTACCCACCCTACAGGACTAACCCCAAGAGGCTCCAGTACCTGCTTGATGTGGTACTCCTAACCGCCCTAATCGGATCCCCAATGTACAAGTCCTCCCAGAACTCTCTCAGCGATCACTCCCCATTCTCTATTCCACTGGTCAACCTCAGTCCCCAAACCCATAGCACAGTCCACATGCCGGCGTCCCTAATACCTGGTGGACTGATAAAACTAAGGAACTTCTGTCCCAAATAGACTGGTCTCCTATACAGGCAACTCCTGACATACGACACAGCTCTCCTTCTTTACCCAAACTTTTAATAATGCCTGTGATATCTTTTGCCCAGTGTTGACCCACCATTCTAACAGGAAGAATGCCCCTGGATTACCCCAGCTTTGATCCACCAGCTCAAACATAGGGACAACCTGTGGCACCGTGCCATTGAGATCGGCCGGCCCAATGACAGGGCGGTTATATACTGCCGCCCGAAACAAGTTACTCGGGCCATCAGAAGAAGCCAAGTCTGAGCACTATCGGTCCTCACTCACTGCCTCATGGGGAATCCCAGAACCTTCTGGGATAACATTAAACAGTTAAATGGAGTACACTCCCCCCACCCCCAGATCAACATTAATGGTGTGATCTCCTCAGACCCAGCCCTCATAGCCAACCACCTCAACACCTCATTCACTGACCTTAGCCCTATCCTCCTACAAATTTTTGTACCCTCCTCCCCAGCACCTGCCGTAAATCTTTCCGCCTTATTTTCTCTCCTCCATGTGTTTCTGCCCAAGAACTTGGGCTGCACCTTATCACTGCCCTCAGAGTAATAGTACAGGCAGTGACACCCTGAATCCGTGTATCCTACGGGCTGGTCTTAGACACAGTCCTTACCCGATCACTTGCCTCATCAACCATTCTCTTTGCCTGGGAAGGTTCCAACTGCCTGGAAAGTCACCACTGTCACCCTATCTTTAAAGGTGGTGATAGGACTGAGCTGGAAACTATCGACCGATCTCCATTCTCTCTCCTCTCTCAGGGCCTTGGAAAAAGTGGTGGCCTCTCAAATCTCTGACTACCTCTCCACCTACAATGTCCTTTGTCCCTGAGCAGCATGGCTTCCGGTGGGC
This sequence comes from Neoceratodus forsteri, assembly GCA_016271365.2. Classification (NCBI taxonomy): domain Eukaryota; kingdom Metazoa; phylum Chordata; order Ceratodontiformes; family Ceratodontidae; genus Neoceratodus; species Neoceratodus forsteri. Next base: position 184,317,855 of record CM028133.1, on the reverse strand, counting down.
CACAGTACCAACACAGCCCTCCTAGAGTTCTCCAACTTTCTCCAGTCCTCCTTAGACACTGGTTCTCTGGCTGGTGCTGTCTTCATTGACCTCTCAGCTTTCGACCTGTCTCCACCCCTCCTTCTTGATACCCTTAGTCTCTCTGGTTTTGCTGGGCCTATCTCCTGGTGCACCAGTTATCTGTCTGACCGCTCACAGCATGTAAATTAATGGGACCTACTCAGACATCTGTCCCATCTTTCTAGGGTTCCCCAGGGCTCCATTCTGGGTCCCATACTATTCTCCCTTTACCTTAACACCCTTCCACGCTCTTGCTCGGGAGAACATTCTATTATGCGCTGATGAGTGCAGTCATCTTTGACTCAAGTCATAACCCTATTGCCCTCAGGACTGCTTCTAGAAGTCCTTCATGAAACCGAGGCTGGTTCAAGAGATATAGATTGGTGATAAATCTTAAAAAACAAAAACCATGTTCTTCACTTATCCCCAAAACAAGTCCCACAACTTCAAACTCCTCATTCACTCTGGGTCCTCATTTCCACTCGAACAAGTTTGCTCCTATAAATACCTAGGGATCCATTTTGACCCCTCCCTCTCCTTCCATGGACACATCGCTGCCCTAGCCACTGCCACTAATATCCGATTGGGCATCTTACATCGGTATAAACACTGCCTCCCCCCGGAGGCTCTTGACTCGCAGTCACCTCCTCTATCCTGTCCCTAGTGGACTATGGACTGCCGGTGTATGGTGCTGCTGATCAGACCAGCACTCCATAAAAATTACGTTTACTCTGAATAAGGCCATGAGTTAATTACTGGAGCACCTAGGATGACACACACCTGTCTACTGTATGCTAAAGTGCAGGTACTTAATCTTGACTAGCGCCTCAAATATCTTACCTGTCCCTTACAAAAGACCCTCCTTGGGCTTTCCCCACGGATTGACCACCACCGCGCGCTCTGTCCCACTAGTTCATACTCGGACCTCTGGGAAAACCTCTCTTGTTATCCCTAGAGCTAGGACCTCTCACGGCCAAAGAGCCTTCAGCTTTAGGGCCCCCTCCTGGTTCAACACACTGCCCCCCTCCATCTCCGAAGCTCCAACTATATCGTGCTTCAAAACTTCCTTACGTAACCACCTTATTAACACCCGATGCTGTAACTGCCGCTAGTCAAAGCCGTACTCAATACTTATGACAAAGCTTATTACTAAGCTGCTAAGGACAACATAACTCTGGTATTGTTTGCATCCATCCTACCTGTACCAGCTTGTTTGTATCTATGTCTTAATTTACTGTTATACTTATGTGTTGTACTTCTATACTGTGTATTTTGATTTGTCTTACTGTGACAAGGTACCTTTGTAAATGAGCCTATGGCTCAAAGGTTTTCCAAACTGCTGTTTAAATAAAATAAAAATACCGCTGCAGGCTTGCGGCCTACTGGTGCGGGCGCCTCCCATAAGCTGGGCGTCGGCTCCTCCGGCGTCCGCCGGAAGGCAGCTGAGCGTCCGACCCGAGGCGGCGCTGTGTCCCCATCCGAACCAGGCCTCTTCTCATCTCGGCCCATCTCCAATGAGGACCTCCAGTGGGCGCTGGCTCCTCCGGCGTCCGCCGGGTATCGGCCCGTAAGTCACACGTCGGCTCTTCGGACGTGCGTCGGGTCTCGGAGCCTACGGCAGACCCTGCTTCGTCTGTTGTACCAGGTTCCCTGCAGGCTTCGCTGCCGTCAGGGAGCCCGAGTCCCCCCTTCCCGACTTCAGGGATTTTTCTCCTCTGTCCCTGGACGAGGCTCAGGATCCTGGGCTACCGTCCGATCCTCTTCCTACAGGGCCGGATCCGACTTGGCTCCCCTGATTCAGCTCAGTCCACGGCTCCCCGGCTGCCCAGCTCTGACACCGGCCCGCCAGCGCCCGGTTCCGACACAGCCCCTCCGGCCGCGGTGAGGATATTCCTCTTCCATCGCGCCTCCACCCCACGAGAATATCATGGTTGATCCACCCGTGGAGTACCGGCTGGAGCCATCTGCTCCGGCAACTCCTCCAGTGCCTGAGAATCACCGTCCTATCCGGCCGGTTTTCCCAGGTCCACAGTATCCTGCGCTGCCAGTACCGGCGCCGACTCCACACTGGCCTTGCCAGTACCTGACACCGCAGTACCCGGCTCCAATATTCCCGCAGCTAGATTCTGGATACTCTCCCTCTGGTTCATCCATACAGCTATCCCCCACCTCCACCGCCCCTGGGCGCGGTGGATCTCCAGGACTCTGGCCTCCTGGTGGACTACGCCAAGGCTCAGCTCACCAAGGAAGTCGAGAGCCATCTTATGGCGATGGTGCCACCACTGGCTCCCATGCACCCCAGACGGCACACTCCCTCTCCGCCTCCGGATTCCCAAGCTTTGCCCTCGGGATCCAGAGAGGGGCAGTACACGTGTCCAGGGATACCCCTTAAGGAACCCGTTCCTCACCCTCGACGAGCTAGGTTGTCTTACTCTGCTTCAAATTCCTCTTCTTCTTCTTCTCTCTCGGACTCCTCAGAGGCCTCCGATGGGTGTTCCGAGAAAGACAACGAGCCACGCTCTCCGTCCAAGCCCCGGCCAAGGACTCCTCCGAAGTCTCTTCCAGAGGATCCTTCCTTCATGGAGTTGCTCAGGAAGATCCAGGCAGTCCATCAGTGGTGTTCCTTAGAGCCAGATCCTCAACGGGTTAAACTGGCCGAACATCTGGACTTGCCCCTTAGGGCTCCTGCTCTAGTGCCACCCTGGATCGAGCCTCACGCCCACCTTGTTTCCACTATTTGGAAACAACCTTCGGCTTTAGCCCCACTTCCTCGGAAGTCTAACAGGCTATACCAGGCTCCGAAGGGTGTAGACTTTTTAGATTCTCACCCCCATGCAGACTCGGTTGTGATTAGCGCCGCTCACGGTCAGCACACCAGGAAATATTTGGCTCCGTCTACCCCGGATAAGAATCCGCCTTCTGGATCAGTATGGAAGGAAGATCTATGCTTCTTCCACACTGGGAATCAGGGCCCTAAATTATGTAGCACATATTGGGGATTACCAGAAGGCTGTTCTTACCCAGGCGGAATCCAAGATTGACTGCTTGCCTGACTCTCAAGTCAAGCAGGAGTTAGCCGACCTGGTCCATTCTGCTCGTTCGGCCAGTCATCATATTCTGAGGATGACCTACGATGCAGTGGACACCGCAGGATGGAGCTCTGCATTCGCTGTAAGTCTTCGGCATCATGCATGGCTCCGTGTGTCAGGTCTGGTCCCAGAGGTGCAGTCAGCAATTCAAGAAGCACCTTTCAGGGGTTCTGTGCTTTTCGGTGGTGTCAAGGACATCATCACTGACTTGCAGGAGAAGGGGACGGCACTTAAATCTGTCGATTCAATGTACCGTCCCCATCCCCCACAACGCCATCCCTTTCGCAGACGCAGCCGGCCTCAAGCGAAACCTCAGGGAAGGCGGACCACTAAACGTCAGGCCCCACAGCTGCCAGACCGCGCCGGCAAAAAGCAATGGGTGCCCCAGCTGCGGTGCTGCCTCACACCACCTGACTCCTTCCCTCTCCCACCGCCTCCCGGACATCCGGAGGAACAGTAGGAGGAGGTTCTCCCTCCACCTTCCAGGTTAGAGAATAACACCAGTTCATGGGTGCTTCAGATCATTGCAGAGGGGCACTCCATAGAGTTTCTGCAGAAACCTCCACGTCACCCCCCTCTGAACTCCTCTTACTCAAGGGACCATCATCCTTTGGTCAGGGAAGAAATCTCTGCTCTCCTTGCGAAGCAGGCTATAGAGCCCGTCCCCCCTCACCTCCACGGGAGGGGTTACTATTCCCATTTCTTCCTCGTACCAAAGAAGACAGGAGATCTCAGACCCATTCTCGATCTCAGCTCTCTGAACTTGTATATGGAATACAAGAGGTTCAGGATGCTCTCCCTTCAAACCCTCTTGCCCCTGCTTCGGCCGGGCCAATGGCTTTGTGTGCTGAATATGCAGGATGTGTACCTGCATATCCCCATTCGCCTTTCACACTGAAAGTACCTCAGGTTTGCGTTCCAGGGGAATCACTACCAATTCCGGGTGCTCCCTTTTGGTCTTTCCTCGGCTCCCCGAGTCTTTACCAAATGCCTGGCGGTGGTAGCGGCCCACCTGCGTACTTTGGGAGTTCAGGTTTTTCCCTACCTGGACGACTGGCTCCTGGCGGCCCCATCCAGGGAGGAACTCCTGCATTTTCTCTCCCTCACCCAGCAGGTTTTCACTGGCCTAGATCACCATCAACCATTCCAAGTCTCACCTGGATCCTTCAAAAGGCTCCAGTTCATGAACAATCCTCGACACGACAATGTGCAAGGCGCTTCCTGCCTCCGGACAGGGGCCTCCCTCCAATCTCAGATTTCCCTCCCATCGGACACAGGAGGTTCCGGTGAGTCGGTGCTCCGTGTACTGGAACTTATGGTGACGTGACCATCCCGACGGTCCAGCGTGCACGTCTCACATGAAGAATCTCAGTGGACTCTCTGAATCTCAGTGGGATCAATGGGTAGACAACCTAGATCATCTGGTTCTGATCTCCTCACCGATGGTAAGAGACTTGCAATGGTGGATGGTTCAAGAGAACCTATTCCGGGGGTCCCCTTTTTTCATCCTCCCCCCGATCATATTCTGACCACAGACACATCAGACGAAGGTTGGGGAGCCCATCTGGGTCCTCACCGAACCCAGGGCCTATGGTCAAAGTTGGAGTTAGTTCTCCACATCAACGTGCTCGAGCTTCGGGCAGTGCTGTATGCTCTCCAGGCCCTTCACCAATACATCCTTCCCGGTCACCTAGCTGTCCAAATGGACAACATGTGCGTGGTGTGGTACATCAACAAGCAGGAGGGACTCGGTCCTACCGGCGCTGTGCGGGAAGCGATGAGGGTTTGAGGAATGGGCAACGCTTCACAACCTTCACCTCATGGCGATCCATGTTCCGGGAGTCGACAATGTCCTGGCAGACAGACTAAGTCGCTCGTCGGCTCTTCCACACAAGTGGGAATTGGACGAAAAAGTTCTAAAAAGCATCTTTCAGATTTGGGGGACTCCTCAGACAGACCTGTTCGCCTCCTCCCAAAACTGAAAGCTTCCAATCTTTTGCTCGCTCGCTCTAGAGCGAGGCACTTTCTGGAGCGATGCTCTATCTCTAAGCTGGAAGGACAGATTTGTCTATGCTTTTCCCCCAATTTCTCTGGTCCCTCGTGTGCTGCAGAAGCTTGCTTTGGAAGGAGCGAGAATGATTCTCATCGCTCCTTTCTGGCCCAGGCTAATTTGATTCTCTCTTCTACAACAATACTCAGAGGTTCCTCCTCTTCCTCCTCCTTTATCTCCAGGATTGCTGACCCAGGATCAGGGGACCCAGGTCCATCCGGGACTCAAGTCCCTTCAACTTCATGCATTGCTCCTGCAGACCTAGCTCAATCTCGTTTTGGCATTTCCTCTAAGGTTGCCGAGATTCTCGTGGAGGCTAGAAAACCCTCCACTAGGTCCACCTACGCCATGAAATGGAAAAGATTTTCCATCTGGGCTGCATCCAGGAACGTGGAGCCCTTTTCCTGTCCTGTGACCATTCTACTTGAGTACATTCATCATCTTTTCAACCTGGGTCTCAGTCACTCCTCTTTGAAAGTCCATATGGCGGCTATTTCAGCCTACCATGTCCCTTTCTCTGATAAGGCATTTGCCCAGCTGGAGGTATCCAAAACTTTCCTCAGAGGGGTCCTTCATCTCAGGCCCCCTATCCGGACTCCACCTCCCCCTTGGGACTTAAACTTTGTCCTCGAGAAACTAACCCTTCCACCCTTTGAGCCTGCGGCTTCTGCAGACTTGAAGTTTTTATCTTGGAAGACGCTCTTCTTGGTGGCCATTACTTCTGCTCTCAGAATTTCCGAGCTCCAGGCCCTGGTGTGCAAAACCCCTTATCTGATTTTCAAAAGAGCAGGTAGCTTTTGCATCAGTCCTAAGTTTCTGCCAAAGGTGGTAGCGGAATCTACCTTGAGTCAGTCTATTGAATTACCTGCCTTCTTCACGCCAGTACTCAATCAAGGAGAATACCTGCTTCATACCATGGATGTTCACAGGATCCTGAGATACTACACCGATAGGACGAAGGATCTCAGAAAGACAGATCAGTTGTTCGTCTCTTTTGCTCACAAAAGAGAAGGCAATGCTGTCTCTAAACAATGCCTGTCAAAATGGTTGGCCGATTGCATCACTTTCTGTTATAACAAGTACAACAAGACCCTACCGGGTCAAGTCAGAGGTCACTCCACTCGTGGAATAGCAGCCTCTGTGGCTTGTTTCAAGAACTTGTCTGTGGCAGACATCTGTGCTGCCGCCACTTGGACTTCCGTCCATACTTTTACTAAACATTACAGTTTGGACATTGCCTCTTGCCGTAGAGCAGGCTTCGGGTTAGCTGTCTTGCAAGGCCTCCTTTCTTGAGGCTTGTAAGGTTTTCCTTGCTACTTTTTGGAGTAGTACCTCCTTCCGGTGCCTTTTCCTTTGTTCCAGACTGCTTGGGATTCTGTCCTATATGTAATTACCTACTGCAAGAGCCCTTTCGAAGTAAGATAGTACAGTTACGTAAGAACTTACTGTAACAGTAGATCTTCGAGAGAGGCTCTTGCAGTAGGTAATACCTTCCTGCCCTCCATCCCCCTAGGCTTTTCAGCTCCTTTTCCATCGAGGGAAATGTCTGCTTCTCTCGTCCGGACCTTCCAGGCCTGTGGAGGGAAAGAACTGGAAGAAGTGACGTCGGGACCGCCCTTATACCGGACGTCGCATGGCCGGTCACTGTCCCTGCGGTCCACGGGACTGCAGCTAGAAATTTTTCCGATGGTCCTGCACGACCGGCTTCAGTCCTATATGTAATTACCTACTGCAAGAGCCTCTCTCGAAGATCTACTGTTACGGTAAGTTCTTATGTAACTGTACTTTCTGCTGCAGTCTTATACATTCTGTTTCCTGCAAACCCATCTGTTGCTTAAGAGATGAAATCTGCAGATCAAGGGTTCAAAACCTCGCTTCGGAGGCTTCAAGAGCAGCATAGAGAGCCGCGACCATCAACCCTTTAGCTTGTCGCTTATTGGCTGATTGTCTCATCTCCGTGTACTGGGTTGAAATCCCCAGTATAGGGTTTTTGGATTGACTTGCGTCCCGTGCGAAGTCAGCCCATCCTCCATGGGAGGCAAGGAAGTTCAAGACATCGAGTCTCAGTTCTGCGCAGATGTTTGATACGGTGGCCATTGTGTGGAAGGGAACGAAAATTCAAACTGTGAAAAGGGCACCGTGCTGCGTATCGATCCACAGCACGAGCACTTTATACACAGCCGGGTTACAGTATAGATTGTAGGCTTGCAATTCAAAACTGCTATGGAGTGGGTCGAGATGGCATCGACCACACCAGAAAAGACAGCCAGACTTTGCAAGTTACTACAAACTGGTTTTAGAATGGGAGAGGTGATACGGGAGTGTACACCTACTTTCCCTGTAGGAAAGGGAAAAAAGTTTAAGCAACAAGTGAAAACTTACAAACACCAAATATCGCCTGCACACGGTCGCCAGTTTGTTAGTAGGTCTAAACCTCACTTTCAGATTCTTGACGATATTGGGAATGCAAGTAATCACAAACACGTTGCATTAGAGTAATAAACAAGTTTATTACTACCAAAAGGATGAATCACAGTTGCCCTAAGCAGTTCTTGCCAATACGAACCAGGGGCCAGTGCTAAACGTTCCCTATACCTCAAGGTTTCTTTGTGTCTCTTGGGGTCTGAGGTCTCCCCTGTCTCCGAGGTATAAGGCTTGTGCATTACATTATATACTGTACCTATGATAATTACTATGGTTACCGTAAGATAGAAACATTTCTAGTTACAGAGATGAGCCCTATTGGCTAAATTAGAGGTGGCTCCACGGTCCAAGATAACATTATACAATTCTGTAAAGTCATCAGTTTTGAGAACAAAAGAGTTCTTATACAGAGTCTTACATAACTCAGTGTAGTGGTACAAATCACCAAAAGGTGGCAATGCCGTCTTACATATTATAATTACTCCAAGGACACAGGTGTCTTGGCATCTTACAAGTAAGAAATACACAGAAAAATACAAGCAGAATATATGTATTAGCAAGCAAAGTGTATTACAACAATATGCATTCACATCCTGACATCTACTGTTGTACGGTAGATGCCCTTAGCCCTATATGTTAGTATAACATATACTTAAGTGCTAGCTGTCTATGGTGTACCTCTGAGGGTACCAATTAGGGTGCAGGGACCTCGTGTAACAGAGGTCGGACCGCATCTTAGGGTTAACCCCTTGAATAGCCTGCACCAGTAGCTCCCCTAAACAAACCGCTCCTTACTTCGAGGTACAACTTCAGGCGTATACTGTACTCCCTGGCCCACTGTATACACAAGGTCAGTGCACGGCGCACAACATTTATACATGTCATGCAGTCGCTTTTCCTAGCACTCGTGTGCCCCATAGCCATTCTTCCAAATCTGCTGGAACCAAACACCTCACTGGATTATACAGGCCTCTTTAACCATGACTCGTGGGAATCCCCGTGCCCCTTGTCTTGCCTCCTTGTCTTTCAGCCATGTGTACAACTAACTGTCATTATGAGCTATTCCCACCTGTGCGGAATATTACCATTGACTCTCCTACTTCCTCAGTATGTGCTGTCTCTCCCACTCATGTGTATGGACAGTAATTGCTGTCTGGCCAGGATGCTAGTTTATGCTCTCCTGGGCCCAAGCAAAGCACATGCTACACACTCAACACCTACCTCATACCCTGACTACAACAGGGAGCTGACTCGTCCCTTTAGGCTATTGCTGAATCCCTTAAACAAATGCTGCTGTTGCTCCTTCTTTGTGCCGGCAATATTGAACTTAACCCCGGACCTATCCATCCTATTCCTTCACCCTCGGATCTCTTGCTGCTAAAAGGCATGTCCGTCCTGCATATCAACACATGTAGTCTCTTGAATAAATTTGACGCCATACAGGCCTGGATCTGCCATCTTAAACCAGACGTCCTTGTAGTTACAGAAACCTGGCTGAGGGTTTCCACACAGGACCATACAATCAGTATTCCTGATTACAATATTTTCCATGCAGATAGGCCCTCTGGGGGGGGAGGAGTAGCTATCTATGTACAGGATAAATATACTGTCTCACTGGTGGATGCTACTTCTGTTCCTAAGGAATTTGAGTGCCTAACCCTAAAGATTCAGCTCTCCAAATCTATGTCCCTGTCTGTTCTTGGTTGCTATAGGCCTCCTTCAGCGGGGCTTGCGGTAATGGACCACCTGCATGACATGCTATCCCGAATTCCTTCCGAATTGATCTTATTAGGTGATCTTAATCTAGACTGGCTGTCCACCACCTCCAAGCCTCTAAAAGACCTTTGTAATACCTTCGGACTCAGTCAACATGTTATGGAAGCTACTCATCCGAATGCCAAAAACCCAGAACGTAGTACACTGCTGGATTTAGTACTTGTGAATAAATCTCACCTTTATGCTCATTCCAGCATTTTCTTTAATGATCTCAGTGATCATTGCCTTATCGCCTGTGTCAGGTCACTCCCTAAAATCTCCTTGCTTCCTGGGTTTGTCTACAAAAGAAGCCACAGGAACTTTAATACCACCGCCTTCCTTTCTGACCTACAGAATGCTAACTGGCAAAACTTCTACTTGGCCGCTACAGTCGATGAAGCCTATGAGCTGTTCCACAGCATCCTGCTTGACACCATCAAGAAGCATACGCCATTGATTAAAACCCATACAAAAAAGAGGTCCTGCCCATGGTTCACCTCTGAGTTGAGGGAAGCCTTACAAAATAAAGATGCCTTGTGTAAAAAAGCAAGAAAAACTAAGACCCGGGGGCACTGCACCGGTTTCAGAGCTGCTAGAAATTTCTGCACCAAACTAACCAGAACCAAAATGGCTAGCTACTTCCAACATCAGTTAGAAGCCTCTCACAAATCCTCCTCAAAATTTTGGAGAACACTTAAGGACCTGGAAGGTCACAGCCCAACAAACTTACTCCTATCTAAAATTTGCTGAGAGGGGGTTGAATTTACTGAAAAACACAACATACTTGAGCTGCTCAACAATCACGTCACAACGGCAGGGCTGGCCTTCGACACGTCACCAGCCAGTATCCTCCGGGATAAATTTCAGAACTTGAAGCTGCCTTGCTCTACCCCATCATCAGCCTTACACCTTGATGCCCCTTCAGCTCCATTTTCCTTCAGTCAGGTGTCACTTAAGAATGTGGAAGACCTCATTCTGGAACTGGATGTGAGGAAAAGTGCAGGAGTGGATCTTATATAACCTTACTATCTAAAACTTGGCTATTATGTATTATCTCCCCATTACCCATCTATTCAACCTATCCTTATCCCAGGGTGCCCTACCTTCCAACTGAAAGATGGCGCATGTCATACCTTTGTTTAAATCTGGTAGCAGAAGCGACTTAAATAATTATCGTCCTATTTCACTCCTTCCTGTACTATCCAAACTATTGGAATAAGTGGTCAACACTCAGATTAGGAATTTCCTGGAATCCAACAATCTTCTTAATCCAATCCAGTCTGGGTTCAGGCCTAAACACAGTACCATCTCAGCACTGGCCAAAGTCTCAAATGACTGGTTAACATCCCTGGACGTGAAAATGCATGTCTGCTTTCTGTTTCTTGACCTGAGCAAAGCGTTCAACACCGTTGACCATGGTCTGCTCCTTACTACCCTTGAGAACCTTGGTCTCAACAGATCGGCATTGTCTTGGTTCACAAGCTAGCTCACGAATCGACAGCAGTGCGTTAAGGTGGGAGGGGACTTCTCCACTCCAAAACCCCTATTAAGGGGCGTACCGCAAGGGTCAATCCTAGGCCCCTTGCTATTCGCCATCTACATAAATAACATCGATGTTGGGATCAAATCGACAAACATACATCTCTTTGCTGATGACATGGTCCTATACCTAGAAAGGCCCACCCCCTGAATTAGCATGCACGGACTTGCAAGCTGACTTCAGCACCTTGCAATTCAACCTCCTGTCCCTAAAGTTGCTGCTGAATGCAAAGAAAACCAAAGTAATCCAATTTTTGCCTCCAGCAAGTGCACCAAAAGTGCACACCTATCCAATGGTCCCGCAGATCCTTACTTTACTAGGGGAATCCTTGGAGTTTGTGACAAAATTTAAGTAGTTGGGTTTGTGGCTCAACCAGAGCATGTGGATGATCTGGCTAAGAAACTGAATATGAGACTCAGGCTATGCTTTAGAATAAAGAACTTACTTATTCATGAAGCAAAGGTTTGGCTAGTCTCTTCAACCTTCTTACCTTTATTGGACTATACTGACCTCATTTATGGGCAGTGTTCTCCCTCCACCTTATCCAAATTGGATGCACTGTATCACCGGGTGCTCAGATTTATCACGGGAGCACCTTACCGCACTCACCACTGCACACTCTATACCATGATGGGGTGGCCCTCTCTTGGCCTCAAGCGACGCATGAATGCAGTGCATTGGACATATAGAGCTATCACCAACAAGCTCCCACAGGATATATCTAATTGCCTATCTGTATCCCCAGTGAGCAGCTATGCACTGAGGAGTCTGTACATTTCCTTGATAATCCCAAAGGTTACGACACGCCTGGGGGCTGCTACGGTAAGCCATACTCTCCATGTAATCTGGAATAACATTCAAAAGATGATAACATTTTCATCACCAGTCATCATGACGCTATTCAAGGCATTGCTCCAACATAATCTCTTTGAATCATGTGAATGCCAAATTTAAGTGTAACCCGTCCTGAACCCCCGGCAACCCGGTAGTATTGTATGGAGGTGTTCCTTCACTCCATAGCTCTTCCACCCATCCATTCCTTCCTAGAGTACTTTTAGGCTGCCCCTTCACATACCCTTCCCTTGACCTAGGTCTCTACCCTCCCTTACCCTTCTCATCCCGGCACCCTTGGTCCCTACCCCAGCACTCCCCAAACTCCTTATGACTCCCCACCCCTCTCTTCCCTATTTCTTACTTCGCATCCAGTGTATAATATGTGCCTTGCACCTACTTCTGCCTTGTATACTGCTTTGCAACTCTTCCCATTGTACACTATCTTGATTAAGTAGATGCCCAAGTCAATGTCCACTATGCTAATATAGTGTTACTCTGTTTGTTCTTGCCAGTGTTTCTGATCATGTACATACTGTTATTCAATTTGTGCTCATATTGTACGTAGCAACGATTACCATATTTGTTCATTCTGTTATCTTATTTGTGCTTATATTATTTATCTCTATGCAGTTGTTTTGTGTGTTGTATTGTCCTGTTGACCGTCCCAGGTCCACCTTGTAAATGAGCTTGTCTCAACGGTGTCTCGCCTGGTAAAATAAAGATGATTGATTGATTGAAATAGCTTTTTGCAATCATTTCCACAATATAACTATATATATCTTGGCAAAGGGATCCCAGTTTCACATACAGACCCACATATATTTTTATAACTGCAGATAAGCAAGGAGGAAGAAAAGACAGAAACAGCTAGTAAACGTAGAGAGATAGTTGGGGGGGGCACGAGATTGTCAGAGTGATCAGTTCCTAGGTCTCACAAGAAAATGTGATTGTGCAATCAGACAGATAAGAGACAAAAAAGACAAGGATAGAACAGATCCTTGCTTTTAACTCTTTCTGCATAACAAATTGGACAGGGTCTTGTTCAACCCTGTCACACAAGTGAGCCTGGGCAGATCTAGGATTTCTTTGGGGAATGGAGAGGGGTTTAGATAATCTAGTGGGCTTGGGGCATGGTAGACTTAGCTTCATTTTTATTAATATACGCCAGGCACAAAAGTATTGCATTTGAGATGCTCTGCCCCAACAGTTACAGCATTTTTTAAACATTGCTGTTTCATTGGCCAAGAGGTACCAATCCCAAAGCATGAAACTGTGCCTTTTCTTTTTCTATGTAGGAAGATCTATGTGACCCAGGAATGACCATTTCCATCTCAGATTATTTTATTTTTGTACCATCCATGCACCAAGGCATTGTTTTAGGATGAGAGAACATGCTGGATGCAGTAAGAGTGGAGGTGCATGGATGGCATTGACTGCCATGGTCAACTGGGATGTGTTTAGGACCCCTTCACTTGCCATTAATGGCAACTGCAGTCTATGTATGGTCATTCAGGAAAAGTACAGAGCTGGTAGATTGGGAAGGCAGAGGAAACTGCTATGCGGAGGATGGGATAAAAACCACCACCTGCAGGGCAGATGCTGTATACCTCTTAAAGGGACACATTCATCGCCAATGGCCATCATAGTGTGAAAGCCCATGAAAAGCTCTTTCAAATGAGGTACTGGGCTCATCTATAATTGAAAGCACTCCAGGGATATAGACAACCAAGTCTACTCACATTGATACTACACTGCAGCCATTTTTAGAACATTGTGATGTCATCAAGGAACAAGCTGTGCCTAACTACACTGAGTCAAGCAGAACTTGTTCCTCAACATTACAATGTTCCCCAAATGGCTGCAGTGTAGTATTACTGTTTAATAGAGTCGATCATCTTTATCTCTGGGGGTGCTTCGGATGAATCCAATACCTCATCTGAAAGAGCTTTTCATGGGCTTTCAAACACTGTCATCCACAGTTCATGAGTGTTTCCCTTTTAACATTTTGTCACAGAAATATTGGAGAGTAGCACTCAGAATTTATGAAAATAATGGACAACGGCCTTAATAATGTGGGATGCATCATCACGTACATGGAGAAACAAACTCAGAACACTGAAAACTAGTATGGTAATAGAAAACTAGAATGGTAATAACACTCCACCCTTGTTCACAGCTTGGACACTTCCTAGAAGCCCAAACAATAGGGTAATAAGTTTAACTCACATTTGAGTCTTTTGTGGGGTCCTCATCGTGCACTGCCAGGTAACTGCAGCTCTTAAAGAGCTGTTCATCACACCTGGCTATCTGGAACATGGAGGAGATCAGCATGAGGTCTAGAGCCTGATAAAGAAGAAACTTTTTTTTAACTTCATTGACAGCCATGAAAGACCTGCACTAGTCAGGATGGACAAGGAAGAGGGTTTGCTGCACCAGTCTAGGTCAGTTTGCCCTATGTCCCAGATAAGTAAAACAATGTTAAAGGGGAACAGTCAGCACAAAGGGCCCCACAACCAGGTGTGGGGCTGGTCCCAATGTGCACTTTGTGTGCAAAAACATTCCAGGTTCCTTACTGTTTACTGTGGTATAGTAGATTGTATCAGATTAATTTTGCTTACTTCTAGGTTGACATCTTCTGTAACTACAGATCCCAGAATCCCCTGCAGCTGACATCCGAGCAGTAGGCAACAGTAGGAGATTCAATAGTCTGCAGTGCATGTTAATGCTTTTATATAAGCTCCGATCAGATGTTTTCCATTTCTGCTTTTCTCCAGGGGCCAAGTACAGTTCTCTGTAACTGTACTTAGCCCCCGGAGGACAGTGGGACCAGCAAACAAAAGATCAGAGTTTATATAAACTGTGACATGCATGGCAGGCTATTGAATGTCCACTGCTGTAGCCCTCCTCTGTTGTCAGCTGCACGGGATTCTGGAGTTTGTAGTTACAGAAGATGTCAGCCTGGAAGTTAGCATAATTAGTCTGATACACTCTACTATACTTCAGTAAATAGCAAGTAAAACAAAATGTTTTTGCACACAAAGTGCACATTGGGACCAGACTCACACTTGGGTGTGGGGGCCTTTGTGCTGACTCTTCCCCTTTAAAATCTACCCTTGTACATTGTTGGCACAATGCGCTTGCGGTCAGCTATGAGTAGAAATTCTGTGACTGAAAGGGGCATAACCAAGTTCTAAAATGGTCAGTGTGTAAATCAGAAATACCCACTGAGTTGTATAGAAGACAGAAAAATAGAAAAATTATAGAACTGGAACAGCTTCTACAGGGAAAACATAACTTACAGGTTCTGTGTAGTTCTTTAATTTAAATAGAAAGTATTGTGTTTTAAAAATCTGATTTTCCTTCTTCGGTTAGAGAGATTGGGTACAGTGTGTTGAATTGACCCAATAATCCAGGAATCCCCCTTCCGCACTGACAGCCAATTGGCTTTTCCTCCTTGAATAAACATCAGAGAGGCATATGGCATTCATCATTCTTTGACATTTGGACTTCATTTTTCTCAGTTTGTACAAAAGTTTAAAATCCATTTGTTAATACTTAATTTTTTCTTTTCTGCCACTATCTACATTCATATAAAGATTGTGTTTAGCTTTTTTCATGATGAGATCTTCATTTTGAATATAAGCATGCAATCAGTATTTCACTGGAAATGCTGTATAACAAGTTGTAATTCTTTAACACTTTGTTTTGTAGCCTTGGTGCAACTTTAAATATTGTCCCATCAGACAGAGCACAGTTCTTGCAACAAAATATAAGTGTATCACACACAATATAAGCTCTGCTTCCCTCTGAAACATAAACTGTTAAAGTCATGTCCCTTTCCGGTGTAGTCTGAAATGTTGGAATGCAGGGCGCCTCTTCTTATCTGAGCTACATCATAGACACACCCACATTCTTCAGCAGTTGCCAAGGAGATGGAGTTTTCCAAAGTAGGCTGAATTTGTTTTTTTTTTTCCTTCTAGTGAAGAAAGATTGTAACAGACAGACAGTGCACACTGTCCCCTAATGATGCAGCCGGTCAATTAACATACGTTTGATTAAAAAACAAATGGCGCTCTATTGCAAAATATAGTATAACATTTTATTACAGGAACATGGATGCTTACAGGTCACCCCTATGTATTGCCTAAGGGTTTTGTCAGGGGTGGGGGACAGTAGTAATAATAAAGTCTGTAACCTATATTGCCGTGGTGGTACAGCTGGTAGTGCAACCAGAACGGTATTCTAGGTGGCTTGGGTTCAAATCCTAGCTAAGGCACTTATTTCTTAGGGCTGGCAGTATGGCCTAGAGGTTAGAGTAATGAGCTGTAAATGAGCTTGGTATATCCAGCAGACCTGGGTTTCCTTCCCCCAACCTCCACTTGCATACTACGTAACTCTGAGAAAGTCACTTAACCTCACTAGTGCTCCTGGTTGCCCTTTTAAAATAGACAGTTGTGCCTAGTAGGCCTTACCTGGTTACCAAAGAATAAAAAAATATATTTTGCAATACAGCTGTGGGTGCGTGAGCCATTTCTTTTTAATTAATATTAAACAAGGACTGAAGACCCCCTTACACTTCGTAGTCTGTACCTGAGTGAGTGGTGCCAAGTAACTGATCTGCTGCCGGAGGATAAGTGTAGACACATCAGGGTGAAATTTGGACTGCCAGACCAGACCCAAAATGGTAAAAACCATACCAGCTGGTTCAGACAGACCGGATGCAACTTGCACATTCTTGCTGCTCTGGCCAGATCAGTTGATCCGGTTTTTACTGTTTTAGTTTGTCCATTCTGCCTGGTCTGGATTGCATGGAGGGTTATGGGTATGGGTGGAATCTGGATTTTACCATACTCTCACCCCTAGATGAAATCCAGAATGAGTGAACCTAAATGGTAAGATCCGAACCAACTGATTCATCCGGAACAGCCACACCACACAAGCTGCAAGGTCACCAGGTTGGGTGTTTACTGTTTTGGGTCTGGTGGTCTAAATTTTTACTTATTTATTTAATGAAAACTTCAACGAGAACCTTTGAGCACAAGTGCTCATTTACAAAGGTTCCACATCAAATACATAGTCACAAAAAACATTACAAGTACAATAAACAGTTCCAGAGGAAATGCAGTCAAGTCAGGCTCAAAGCACTTAAGGCAGAACAACTATATACAGTTTTGAAAAAATCCATACAGATCATTGTATAAAAAGTCACAGGATATGTACAGAGAGATACTGAATAAAACAGTTTAATGGTTACAGTTGTGTAACAGCCCCTCTTGAATCACTCACCTGGGCTGCCCCAGTGCCCTTGGGGTCCTCAACGTACTTCTCCAAGGGGGCCAGGCCTGAGTCCTGTCCGCATCACCAGTGGTGACTTGGTGCCTCCACCTGGTGCAACGGTATGGCCTCCTGTGGGCAAGACAGGTTACCACCCCCCAGGAACAATGATATATCCCCTTAGTGACTGACCCCTCTGGCACAGTTAGATCAACACTCCCACCCAGTAATAACAATAACAAAGCACAAACACTTATGTAAGATGGCAAACAATAATCCCTTTTTATTTAAAATGATCTAAGACAGAAGAGGTGAGGGCTACTCCCTCGAGTCTCCATTAAAATCAGGCACACAACCCAGTATGAGCTCTCCTCCTTCCCCTGGGTGCACCCAGAACAATCCCAGATGGTGGGTACCTCACTGTTCTCAGTTGCAGGCCTGCAGTCTCTTATTGGGGCCCTTGCAGAGCAACACAGGTTCAAGGAAAATCAGTCTGTCATTGGGGGTGGGGCTCTTCCCCAACTCTCATAGCTGATGCAAACAAAGAATCCCCAGAGCTGCCGCACAGGGTACACTCGGCTTCCCCGGAGGATGATGGGCTCCCTGATTCAAGGAAATGCACGGAGGGTGGAGGAGGCACTGTTCTTCACCTGCCTAGCCTTTCCAGCTTTGCCTGAGGGCCTTTGTATGCAGTATTCACCAGGCAGGCCTGTTCGTCCTTCTATCTCTCTGGTCTCTACTGCAGCAGCGGATTCACACTGAAGACACAGGGTGGATCAACCCTCAACCAGACCTGGGCTAATGGCCACTCAGCTTCCAGGGCTCTCCTCTGGCTGGAATTCAAGGGCCCGTGCATGGAGCAGTCCCCAAAGCCCGAGACTCACTTTAACTGTCCCCTCCAGTCCAGTAAGTTAGCCCCAGTCCCCTCAGGGAAACCTCCTGCTCTCTCTCTCTCTCTCCCAACAGCTCAGACTTTCTTCTTTTTGCTTCCTGCAGGGGTGAAGGGTTGCCAGAGAACCTCCCTCCCAGCTGGCAGCTTTCCTCCTCGCTTGCTTTTTGGAGGGGGGAAGGGGTAGCCAGGGAGCCTACATCCCTGCCTCTGTAGCTGCCTTTTCTCTTGGTCTCAGCAGGTAAGCCCATTTTGGGGGGCTTATACACTCCCCTGGCTGGAAACTTGGCATCCCTACAAGCCCCCTTTTCCCTTTTTAGGAACCCATAACAAGTAGCATGCACTTTTCTAGCTAGACACTTGGTCCCTAACTAGCACCAACAATAATCGCATTCACAGCTAGGCTTGCATCAGGTCCAGCCACAACAATGGACTATATACAGGTAAGAGAGGGTGTGCACCTACACTTCCCCATGGCCTCCCTAGGGCAGCACAATGGAAGATGGAGAACAGGAACTAGTGACTTGTGGATGGCATGGATGGACAGGTTTGTGGACTCACCCAGGGTGTTGTACTTGAGCTTTATAGTTGGCCGTTGAGGTCTGCCTGATCATCTAGGCAGGGCGTCATCGAGCACTAGAACCAATTCACTGGTGGGGGGGTTTTCCCTTAGGCTCATAGTCTACCGTCACCCCCTGAGGCTGACCTGATACCTCTATGCTATCTGGGGTTAGATCAGGAACAGGACAGAGGGCTGTAGCTGCAGCTAACTCATTGTCTGGTGGAGGAGGGCACACCAGGTGGCCTTCTTGACTACCCAAAACACTACCTAGATTAGGTCCCAACACAGGAACAGTGGGACAGGCCTCTGGGATGAAAGGCAGGGCCTCAGGATTCAAGTAGAACACAGGATCTGGGTGTCTGGTACTCATGGAAGGGGTGGAGTTTTGGCAGTACCACTCCCACTGGGTGGAGGGAATGTCCAAATCTGTCCCCCACTGAGAGCAGGCAGAATCCTTCTCCTCGCTGTCATCGATGGAGTGGCCCCCTGGCCATTCCTGGGGCGGTGTGGGGTCGGTGTCAGCACCCCCGGTGGCATGGCCAAGAGGGGAGGAAAGGGCCAACCCTCTCTGCTTATTCTTCCCCTAGGTTATGGGCCGTATTGCTGCCGGTGGGTTGGGACCCGTGGCAGGGTTTGGCACAATCTCCCCTATAGGGAGCAAAAGATTTTGGTGCACCGTTTTCTCGAGCCCATGACCATGCTCCTGCTTTATATGAGACACTGGCAGGCTAGACAGTTTTTCCACCACAAGGTAACTGTCTGGGGCCCACTGGTCCTGGATCTTGTGCTTCCCCTGGAGTCCCAGATTACACAGCAGGACCCTGTCCCCTACTCCCAGCTCTTGACTGCGTACTCTGACATCATACCTCCTTTTGTTCTCCTGACAACTACGAGCCTCCACTTCAGAGGCGAACTTGTATGCTGCCCGTAGCTGTTCCCTCAGCCGGCCGGTATACTCGAGGTACGACTTATGGGAGGTCTCATCTGCGGATACCCTGAAGCAAAGGTCCACTGGCAGCCTGGCCTCGCGACCAAACATGAGGTAAAAGGGGGATGCTGGGTCGCATTATTTTTTGTACAGTTGTAGGCGTGCACCAACTGACCGACCTTTTGACTCCAGTTCGCTTTGTCCGTGGGGTCCAGGGTGCCCAACATGTTCAGCAATGTCCTGTTGAAATGTTTGGGCTGTGGATCCCCCTGTGGGTGGTAAGGGGTGCTGTGGGATTTCTGTATGCCATAGGATGACAGAAACTCCCTCACCAAATGGCTTTCAAAATCCTGGCCCTGGTTGGAGTGGATTCTTTGGGGGAGGCCGTAATGCTGGACATACTGCTGCAAGACCTTAACCACAGTGCTCACCTTCTGGTCTTTTGTGGGGAAAGCTTGCATGTTCCGGGTGTAGTGATCTGTTATGATCAGTATGTTAGCAGTGTATTTTCTGTCAGGTTCTAAGGACAGGAAATCCATGCACACCAACTCCAGGGGCCCACTGGTGCTGATGTTGACCAGAGGAGTGGCCCGTATGGGCAAAAGTCTTTTGCTGGATGCACCACAGGCAGCGCTTGCAGTGGCTTTCCACGTCTGCTTTCATCCTGGGCCAGTAGAACCTGGGTCTACACATGTCTAGGGTGTGGTCATAGCACAGGTGCCCCATATCATCATGTAGGGACTTAAGAACAGCCCCACAGTATACCGCGGGCAACACCAACTGCTGCTTAGATCGGCCTGGATGGTCCTTGTCCTGCACCACATGCAGCAGCAACCCATCCTGCAGGACAAGCTTGTTCCACTCCCTTAGCATGCGGCGGGCATCAGGGTGACTGCCCTGCACCTGCCTGGGGGATTTCCCCTCTATGATAGCCCGGAGCAGGTTTCGTATGCCACGGTCCGACTTCTGCTCCCGTTGCAGGTCAGCCTTACTAGGCTTAGGCAGGGATGAGAGATCCAGGCCCACGAAATTTAGATAAGCAGGTGGGATAGCTTTGTGGGGGCCTCCCAGTACCTCTATGCTCCAGGTGGCACAAGTGATGGTATCAGGAGGGGGCCCTACCTGTGAGCAGGGCACTTGCACCAGGGCCGGTCCGACCTGGACTGGGGGGGGTTGGGGTTGTTGCCATGTGGGGGCGTCGGGACAAGGCGTCCACATCCATGTTGGCTCACCCACTCCAATACTCATGACTGAAATTGTATGTGGAGAGCGCTGACAGCCATTGGTGCCCCGCTGTGTCCAACTTCGCCATGGTAGTGACATACGTCAGGGGGTTGTTGTCCATGTGCACAGTGAATGGGACCCCATACAGCTACTCGTGGAACTTTTCCGTCATTGCCCACTTCAATGCCAAAAACTCCAGTTTATGAACCAAGTAATTCCTTTTGGAGGAGGTCAGGCCACAGCTAGCAAAAGCCACAGGGCGGACCCCTCAGGGTACTCATGATAGAGGATGGCACCCAACCCACTCAAACTGGCATCTGTGTGCAGGACATAGGGCTTAAGGGCCTCCCCAATCTCCAGATTGTTGAATTTGTCCAGGGGCCCCAGGTCCCAGGTCTGTACAAGTTTAGTTATATAAAATTGCTGATAACCACCTGTATATATACAGTTGACCATGGCAAGGTGTACAAGGCTTGCAGAAAATACAAATGGCCAATGGATGACTGAATGAGGCCAACATATAAGTTAATATGGCTAGCTAGTCAAAGGCTGCCAGTGGCTAAGTAAATGAATGATACCACCATGTCAGTTAATATGCATGTATGTGTAAGACTTTAAAAGGTTAATGGTTAAAACTCTGTAAATGTAGAAAATAAAATAATTCAGAAAGCACAAAGCCAAGGTCTAACTTGGAATTACCCTGCTCAGCAGGAAAAAACTGTGTACCAAAATATGCCTTTTTGAAGGTTACGGCCAAAATAAGAACACAGCTGCTGGTAACTGTGGCTGGCCTTAAATACTGAAGTTCCTCATTTTGTGATTAAAACTATGTGTTACAAGGAATTGATATAAAAAATAATGAGATACGTAATTTGGCCACTGTCTGGTTTCTATCTGTAAGCTAGTTATTTTTTAAAAAACAGCCACGTCCCCTCGCATGTTTTCTGTATCCTAAAGCCAGTATTTTTGCTAAATATAAAATCCCCTGATCACTTGTTTTTCCATTTAAGAATGACCGTATGTCTCGGCAAAGTGTCAAAAGTATCTTATGACCAAGGCATCTTACGGCCAATGTATATTTGAACCCGAGTCTTATGACTTGCTACATGACATGTTGTCTGGTTTAAATCTGCTGAGGTAGTTTTGGGGAAATTCCAGTTATGCCTTTTTAATGAAAACAGGTTGGGTATAAATATCAGGCCTAATTGTTAGGTCTACTGTCTCTCTGAGAGGAAAGAAGACGGTGATATCTGACTGGCCATAGCTCTTGGAGACCCAGAGGAAGTTGAGTATTATTCCATTTTCTCTGAAAAATCTGTAGCCCTGTAATGCAAATATTACTAGCTGTTTAGATTGCATGTTAGAAACACCCCAATGGAATTGCCCCATTGGCTGTCTTATAACTAAATTGTAACAGGGACAAATAATGTTAGTATGTATTCCCTTTTGTAAACTAGGATTACTAACTATGACAGGATGCATTCCTATTGTTAAGATAGGGTTGTTCTGGTTTCTTTTCATGTACTGGGTAAACAACAGGACCTTAGGTCTACAAATTATGCCAGAGTGTATCTCTTTTTGTGTATTGGAACTATTCATCCTGTCAGGGTGCGTTTTTATTGTTACAGTAGGATTTTTCTGGCTAATTTTATTAATACTATCGTAATAAAGTACAACTAATCTGGTGAAGAAATAGTGTGTTGGCTTTATTGAATTACTAAGAATTACCAACCAGGAACCTGTATAATTGAGTCCATTTTACAGGATGAGCTCCCTGAAGGCATCCTCACACTCCGGAGTCCGTCAGTCCCTAAAAGGTTCCCCAATGCACAGGTACCCCTTACGGGAGGTTTGTCCCTTCTTCTGGTTCACAGAGGGTAATCTTGCATCAGGTCATTCAGAGGACGTACCACCAAGGAGTAATCCTTCACGAACCAGCGATAGTACCCGCAGAACCCCAAGAAGGACTGCAAGGCGTGCAAGTGGGTGGACCAGGGCCATAACAGGAGGGCCTCCACTTTAGTCGGGTCCGTCTGCACCCCTTCGGCTGAGACAATGTGACTGACATACTTAACCGCAGGCTGACAGAACTGACATTTGTCAATGGAGACCTTTAGGCCGAACTCCTCCAGCCAGTCCAGGACCTTCATCAGCTGGGCCTTGTGTTCTTCCAAGGTCCACCCAAAGATGATGAGGTCATCCAGATAGACTATGACCTCGAGCAGGTTCATGTCTCCCACAGCCCTCTCCATCAAGTGCTGGAAGGTGGCTGGGGCTCCAGATATGCCCTGGGGCATATGCTCGAACTGGTAGAACCCCAGTGGGCATATAAAAGTGGTCTTCTCCTTGTCTCCCTCTGCCATGGTGATCTGGTAATAGCTATTTCAGAGATCCAGCACGAAGAACCACTTGCTCCCTGACAAGCTGTCCAGCGCATCCTCCACTCTGGGTACCGTGTACTGGTCTAGGATAGTCCGCTTGTTTGGCGAGTGGAAGTTGATGCACATCCTCACCGCTCCACTCTTCTTCAGGGCCACCACAATGGGGGAAGCATACGGGCTCCAAGACTCCATGATGACCCTGGCATTCAACAACTGCAGCAGGTGTTTCCGAACATACTCCACATCCTGGGGGGCTAACCTCCACGACCATTCCCTGAACGGGCGGTTGTCTCTTAGCCAGATATGGTGTTATTCCCCGGTGACACAACCCATGTCCCACTCATGTAAGGAGAAAACCTGCCAACGCTTCACCAACTTGTGGCTCAGACTCCGCCTATAGCTGTCAGAGATAGGGGAACTTCTGAAGTCGAACAAGGACGGATCTATCTCCCCCCGGGTCTTCTCCAGGGATGACAGACATGACCCCGTCACACCTGAAGATAGTGGCCAACACACAACCCCTCTGGATGGTCACTGACCTTTTGGACTCGCTCCAAACCCTCACAGTAACTTGGGCACCGGAACTGTCCGGGGAGGGCAGCACTCCTTGCTGGACCAATAACTCGTGTGGCAAGCTACCTGGAGGTGGGGCATTGAGTATGAAAGCAGCTGCCTGGGGGGATCGGTCAAACTGAGCGATGCCCACCACATGGCATTCGGCACCCGGGGGAGGGCTAGCTTCCCCCCATCCACCCATCGGACCACCCCGACCCTGCCTCGGTCAGCCCCACTAGGGTCGCTCATCACCTCAAGCCCCACCCTTTTCACGGTGGCTTTAACTGAGGGGCTAGCGAGCTCACCTATCCCACCCTAGTCAGAGCACATCTGAGCCAACCGCTTGAACATATTGGCATTGGTCCCAATAAGCACCGGGGTGTCAGACATGCTCTTTGACTCAGGGCAGACCAGCGTGAGGGCTTCTGTAGTGGGTGGGGTCTCTTTCCCCCTTGTCTGGAAGGAAATGCTGACCACACAATACCCATCGTAGGGATAATCTGTGCTGCCTATACCCACAGGGACAACCCAGACAGGGGTAGGAGAGGTAGGTGTGTTAGGTGTTGGTCATAAAAAGGCCAGTGGATGATGGTGACCTAGATCCCACTATCCAGTAACGTGGAACAGGTCACCCCCTCCACCAAGATCTCAGTGTCTGCTCGAGGGCCGATAAGGCCCATTGGCATGCTCTGATTTGGAGGTACCCGAGGTTCGGTCCAAAAAGTGGAGCAGGGCCATTTCTCAAAGCGGGTGCTCATTACCGTTCCCCTTTGAAGTTTTCCTGCTCCCGGCGCTTTTTCAGCCACCAGCATCAGGTTCTCCTCCCTGAGGCAGCCCCACTGTGTATGGCCATCCTGCCCACACTTGAAGCAAAACCACTCATTCTGGGGCCCTAGGGACCATCGAGACCCAGGCTGGGGGGCAGGGTAAATGGGTGGTGGTCACCGTGAGTTAGGTGCCACCCTGCTGGGGAAAGGGAGGGATTCCTTAGCCAGCTGCATGGTCCGTACCAGGTCCTTCATGCCCTGGACCTCCTGCAAAACCACCCCCAAGTCTAGCGATTCAGCCGGTTCAGGCGGGGGCGGGCTTTGGGGCCACAGGGCAGCACTCGTGGCAGCAAGAGCCGTCAGTGGGGCTCCCACCTCCTGTTGGACTTCCTCTTCTTTCACCTCATCCAACAGCTGCTTGAATGTGGGAGGATCACCTTTCTGGTTCCGCAGCCCGAGGGTGACCACCATCAGGTGTGAGTGCACTGCCCCCGCAGGATCTGCTCGAGCCACATCTGTGCCACCACCGACGGGGGCTCATGCAAAGACTCAGCGAGCTTGCGCACCATGGTCTCCACTCGGGTGATATACTGGGACAGTTTCTCACCAGTACGTTGCGTGGTGCCTCACAGCTGGTCCAGCACTGTCTCCCTCCTCTTGACCACCCCAAAAGTACTCTGCAGGATGTCCAGGTAGTCTTGGGGAGCACAGTTGGGCTGGCTGGCCCGCAAGGACCGGATCACATCCAGGGCCATACCCCGGAGGCTTTTCAAGACTCGCTTGCATTTTTCCTCCTCAGAACACCCCTATACCTGAATCATCTGGGTGGTCTGGATGCTCCAGGAGTGGAAATCATCTTCCCCCACGGGCATCGGGACAGCTCCAGGCAAGGTACAGAGCCACTTGTACTACTCATGGGCCATCCCCAAATAGGGGGTCAGCCCACCCAGCAGTGTCATCAGGATTCCCCCGCCTCCTGGGAGCAGGGTCCGGAGATCATGCAGGGTCCTCCCTTCCTCCTTAAGCCATACCCCCAGCTGAATTTCAAAACCCTTCTGCTCTTCGCTCAGGGGGCCCAAAGGGCCCAGCTCCCCTGAGGGCAGGTCGCTGGCCATCCCCTTTTTCAACAAGACCCAGGTCTCATGCGACGTATCTGGGGTGACTTTGGGGGGTACTTCCATGGGGCCCAAGTCCTTCCCTGCCTCCACTGTTGTATCCCTGCACCCCTTAACCTGGTCTGTCACCATCCACTGGATCTTCAACACCCTGCAGTCAGGCAGGGTCCCCTCTAAGATCTCTAGAATGTTCTCTTTTTTCCACCCCACTGCACATTACACACTAGTAGCATCCTATGGGGGTTCAGACCCTCAAAGTCACACCCGTCTTCTACATCCTGGAAAGTCATTATCCTGGTCTCCACCTGGTTGGAAAAACCACCCACCAAATCAACCCAACACAAAAAGAAAAAAAAAAAAAGAAAATATGGAAACAGAACAAGATGGGGGGTTACCAAAAAAAATCAACTGTATGTTTTTCGGGGCAAAGGAGCAGTCTCGGGGCCAACAAAGATCTCAGCGGTGCCTCCACTTGTAACAGCTCCTCTTGTCTCACTCACCTGGGCTGCCCCAGAGCCCTCAGAATCGTCAGCGTACTTCCCCAAGGGGGCCGGGCCTGAGTCCTGGCCGGATCGCCCGTGGTGACTTGAAGTCTCCACCTGGGGCAACGGTACGGCCTCCTGTGGGCAAGACAGGTTACCACCCCCAGGAACAATGATATATCCCCTTAGTGACTGACCCCTCTGGCACAGTTATATCAACACTCTCACCCCGCAATAACAAAGCACAAACACTTATGTAAGATGACAAACAATAATCCCTCTTTATTTAAAATGATCTAAGACAGAGGAGGTGAGGGCTACTCCTTTGAGCCTCCATAAAATTAGGCACACAACCCAGTATGAGCTCTCCCCCTTCCCCTGGGTGCACCCAGAACAATCCCAGATGGTGGGTACCTCACTGTTCTCAGTTGCAGGCCTGCAGTCTCTCATTGGGGCCCTTGCAGAGCAACACAGGTTCAAAGAAAATCAGTCTGTCATTGGGGGTGGGGCTCTTCCCCAACCCTCCTAGCTGATGCAAACAAAGAATCCCCAGAGCTGCAGCTCAGGGTACTCACAGCTTCCCCAGGAGGATGATGGTCTCCCTGATTCAAGTATATGCATGGAGGGTGGAGAAGGCACTGTTCTTCACCTGCCTGGTCTTTCCAGCTTTGCCTGAGGTCCTTCATATACAGTATTCACCAGGCAGACCTGTTCGTCCTTCTATCTCTCTCTCATTTCTACTGCAGCAGTGGATTCACACTGAAGACACAGGGTGGATCCGCTTCCCCTCAGCCAGACCTGGGCTAGTGGCCACTCAGCTTCCAGGGCTCTCCTCTGGCTGGAATTCAAGGACCCCTGCGTGGAGCAGTCCCCAAAGCCCGAGGCTCACTTTAACTGTCCCTTTCAGTCCAGTCAATTAGCCCCAGACCCTTCAGGGAAACCACCTGCTCTCTCCCCCAACAGCTCAGCCTTTCTTCTCTCTTTTGCTTCCTGCGGGGTGGGGGGGGTAGCCAGAGAGCCTCCCTCCCTCCCAGCAGGCAGCCTTCTTCCTCTCTTGCTTTTTTGGGCTGAGGCAGCTAGGAGTCACATCCCTGCCTGTAGCTGGCTTTTCTTGGTCCCAGCAAGTAAGCCCATTTTGGGGGGGGCTTACAGTTGTATTGGACTGCACGGACAGACCACACAGATCTCTCAAACTGACTAGTCTTGGGAAGATTCAGCAGCATATCAGCAGATAGTTTAACCAGTTAGTGGCCCTGATAGCAAATGACCAAATCCCCAGCTCCTGTGAGACACTGAAACGATGCAGGAGTTTTCATTCCCTCTATGGGTGCTCCACACCATCTGAAGAGACTCACTTGCAAGGTTGGAAGCCAGCAGATGCCTGCAGCACTCCGCACTGCACCACAGCGCCTGTGTATGGACATAGTAGATTGGCAGCAGCAGTGCATTTTACAAACAGCTGCAGTAGTAGTTCCAAAACCCACCGTGTGTGTAAAACGGAGCTCTAGTCTCTCGATGGACAGAAGGTGGTAACCTGGATATCAAAGCGGTTAAAGGATAGGAGGCAGAGGGTGGTGGTAAATGATAGTCACTGGGGGAATGGGAGAGTGACCAGTGAAGTACCACAGGGATCAGTACTTCTGGGTCTTGTCATCTTCAATGTCTTCATAAGTGGCATTGCTGAGGAACTGGAGGGAAAGGTGCGTCTCTTTCTGGATGACGCAAAAATCTGCAACAGGGTAGACACACAGGAAGGTGTGGAGAAAATGAAAAGGGATCTGGAGAAACATGGTGGGGGGGACTTATAGTCACCAAACAAGAGAGGGACCTTGGGGTAATCATATTTGATGATCGCAAGGTGGCAGGACAATATGAAAAGGCTGTAAGCAAGACTAGCCAGATGCTGGATTACATAGGGAGGGGAATTTCTAGCAGTTGAAGAGAGGTAGTGTTGCCACTATATTGCTTTCTAGTGAGACCCCACCTAGAGTACTGTGTCCAGTTCTGGAGACTGCATTTCCACAAAGAAATTGACAGGATGGAAGCGGTTCAGAAGAGGGCTACCAAAACGGTGCAGGGGTTGCACGAGAAACCATATGAGGAGAGGCTGCGGGAGCTCAACATGTACTCTCTGGAGGAGAGAAAAGTGAGAGGGGGACATAATTAAGACCTATCAATATCACACAGGGGTGAACAAGGTGCAAGAGGGAAGTCTTTTTCAGTGGAGGGGAAGTACTAGAACATGGGGCATGCTGTGAAGCTTGGGGGGGTTGGGGAAAGGGAACACTGTTTAACCAGCAGTAGCACACTAAACCGAAGTTCGTTTCCAGATGTGACCTGGGAGCACAAGGAAGGTAAGTGACTTGCTCAGGATCACACAGTATGCACCTAGGCGACTGTGGGATTCAAACCCAGGTCTCCAGATCAGCAGCTCAGAGCCTTAACCCACTGCGCTATACTGCCTCCTTAAGAAGGATGTGAGAAAATACTTCTTCACCGAAAGGGTGGTGGATGTCTGGAACAGCCTGCCGGAAGAGGTGGTGGGGGCAAAGACAGTGGGGAGCTTTACGCATGCGTGGGATAGGCACCTGGGCATAATAAGTAGAGGAAAGGGAGAAGGGAGGGACACCGGCAACCAGATAAGGTCCAGGGTGTAGAAATAGGCAGAAAAAATAGGGCAGACTAGATGGGCCTGGTCCTTTTCCACTGGGAAATTCTGTCTATAATCATTGGCTCACAGGTTTCATCTAACTCTGCCAGGATAAAACTTCTCTTTATACAAGGCACCATGATAGCCTGTGCTAACTGATCAGATTAATAGTCAGATATGCCACCTATGTGATCTTATAATAAACAGGTTGCACTTCATCCTAATCTAGTAACCCACACCCCCTGAATTGGTTATCATTTTTCAGTGGGCCCTTACCAGTGAGTCCCAGACAAGTTTATTTTTCCCCTTTATAGATTTGCTTCCAAAAACCACCCAGCACACTGTAGCAAAAAAGGAATTCCAAATTACACCTTACTGGAAGGGAGTCTGAGTGTCCAGGGGCAGCTCAATCAATTTTAACAGTAATCCCATCTGCCTACCTTGAAGGAATTTGGGTGGAAATGTTGATACAAATTTGTTTTAGAACACCTCTTATCCAAGCAGACTACATGGGGGAGAGGGGTCGCTCAGCGATGTTTTAGCATCACCTGCTGATTCCCAGTAGCACAGGCTGTGCTGTAATGGGATACCTACCCCCTCCCAAATCAGGGGTGCATGATCTCTCCAATATAAAGACATGCCACGACAGAGGGGAGCCTAACTAAGTAAATTATGTAACTGCTTACATTTGATGTGATGCTTTTTTATAGTTCTGTAAGGAATTATAAGTGTAAATAAACCCTTTTTTTAAACAGAGCTCTTGAAAAACCATAAGATGTCCACAGTACTACAGCTCTGCTACTTTAACCTGTGCCTTGGACCAAGGGTAGGCTTCAAGACAAAACAAAACGTCCAGCACCAGGGTTTAGTAAATGCCTTTACATTTATTAAAGTGCTTAATAAACAATCACAATTCCTGGCTGTGCTCTGCAAATTATGGCAGGATACCAGGGTATCCTGCCATAATTTGCACATCACAGCTAGTAAAGTTATTTATTAAATCCTGGTGCCAGACATTTTGTTTTGTCAAGATGTCCACAGTGTTGTTGCGTCAGCATCATTAAAGTGACACCACAAAAGCTTTTTAAAGATGCCTTATGGCACCTTGAAATTATCAATTCCTTATTGCCTTTTGCCGGTAAATTAATATAAAAAAATATGCTTTGCTTATGTATTACCATCTCATAAGCAAAGTAAGCATTGTATTTTTTTAATATGTTAGTTTACCAGGAAAAGGCAACTGATTGATAATTTCAAGGGGCCATTGGAGACATAGAAACCTAGAATTTGCCAGCAGATAAGGACCACTTGGCCCACCTAGTCTGGCTATTTTTCCCTGTCTATAGTATCACCACAGATCCTACTGGATCTTCGGCTCATTCACTCCCCCTTCCCTTTCCCTAAGATCCCCTTATGCCTATCCCTTGCATTCTTGATCCCCACCACTGTTTTTGCTCCCACCACCTCTGCTGGAAGACTATTCCAGGAATCCACCACTCTTTCTGTGAAGAAACACTTCTTCACATCTCTCCTGAACCTACCCCCTCCAGCTTCTTATCATGCCCCCTTGTTCTTGAGCACCTTCTTTTCTGAAAAATACTTTCCTCTTGCACGTTGTTTACCCCTGTGAGGTATTTAAAGGTCTCTATCATATCCCCCCTTCCTTTTCCTTTCCAGGGTGTACAAATTTAGGTCCTTTAATCTCTCTAGGGCCCTGGGGCAGCTCCAGAGAACTAGACTGAGGTGCACACTCAAGCAGACTTGATAGACCAGTAAGGTCTGTTTCTGCTGGCAATTTCATGTGTGTGTTTGTATGTTCGCGTATGTTCTCCTTGTAGGGCTTCTGATGCAGACTCTGCACCATTTTAGTTGCCCTCCTCTGGACCGCTTCCACTGTGTCTATGTCCTTTCTGAGATGTGGTCTCCAGAGCTGGGCACAGTACTCTAGGTGGGATCTTACCAGTGATCTGTCCAGAGGCAACACCACCTCCCTCTTTCTGCGCGGGTGATGTCCCTTCCTATGCACTCCCACATCCCACTTGCCCTCCCAACTGCCTTGCTGCACTACCTGGCTACCTTTAGGTCATCCGATATGATTACTCCCAGGTCCCCTTCCTGCTTGATGTTTGTCAGTACCAACCCGCCCCCCACCCTACTTTTTTGTACTCTGCACCTGGGTCTCTGTGCTCCAAGTGCATTATTTTGCACTTTTTCACTTCGAAACCCAGCTGCCATACCCTCGATCCCTCCTCAGGTTTTTTCAGGTCACTGCTCATCCTTTCTATCCCCTCTCCCCGGAGTGTGTCCACCTTAATGCAGAGTTTGGTATCATCCGCAAAGAGCTCCTCTGCAATATCACTTATAAAGCCATTAAAGAGGACCAGTCCCAGCACTGTTCTCTGAGGTACCCCGCTGGTCTCCCTCCCTTTCTCTGAGTGAACTCTATTTACCACCACCCTCTGCTGCCTATCCCCTAACCAATTTCTTACCCATTTTACCACATTTGGACCCTCGCGCCTATGCTACCTTGCTTGCTTACTAGTCTCCTATGTAGGGTACCATTGAAACGCTCTTGCGGTCTTACTTTAATGAAGTCAACACACAAGGATGTAGCAGCCATCTAATGGTCATTTGGGAGCATTGTGTTTAAAAAATACTCCAGTTTGTTTACATTTTTAAATGCTGACGATACCATATAAAATCATTACACCAAATGTAAATTGATCTATTATTTGTGTAGTTCAGCTCCCCTCTGTCATGCCACGTCTTTAGATTGGAGAGATCTGGCACCCCCAAATGGGGGGGGGAGGGTAAGGTATCCTATAAAAGCACAGCCTATGTTACTGAGGATTAGTAGGTGTATTTCTGGGCCCCATTACTAATAGAGGGCTCAGTGTAGGGCAACAGAGTAGCTCTGACTTGGCATTAGGCACTGAATGAACATTAGTTAGTTAGTTAGTTTATATGAAAATTGATGACCAGGATAGGCACACTAGGCCGGTTTCCAGATGTGGCCTGGGGAAGGGGGAGCAAAGGATAAAGGCAATACATAACTTAGGCCAGTACAGTGTTACAGAAAGTGCATAGAGCTGAGCATTGGTTCACATCACGAAGGCTAGTCCTGAACCTAAAAAAGACCAACGCTCTGCTCTTCTCGCATTGCCAAAGCAAAGCCAGTGGTGCCCCCCTTGTGATACTGCCTAGCACACTAAACCCCATTGAGCAGGTTTCTTCCTACAAGTATCTGGGCATTACCTTTGATTTGGCACTCTTCTTCCATTCCCATATCAATGCTCTTTCTACTGCCACCAATGTCAGGATTGGACTGTTATACCACCATAGGGACCGCCTACCACAAGGGGCCCTTAGATTGGCAATCACCTTCTCTGTCCTGTCGCTAATTGACTATGGGCTGCCCATTTGCTGCAGCCCACAACACTGCTCTTGCAAGAATCCAGCTCTCTATAAACAAGGCCTGCAGGCTAATGCTGGGAGCCCCTAGGCGCACTCACACGTGCCTGCTGTACTCCACCACCAACTTGCTCAACCTTGAAAAAAGACTCCGCTTCCAAACCTGCCTTCTTGTTGAAAATACCCTGCTAGGGCTCCCCCCCCCCCACAGGGTCACCACCTCCCTGCAGCGGGCCTCCCCCTCAGTCACCACCCACAGCACTGTCGAAACCTCCCTTATTGTCTCTAGGGTAAGGACCTCTATGGCCCAGAGATTCTTTTGCTATCAGGCTCCCACCTGGTTCAATTCCCACCCAGCTAACATAGCTGACTCCACTAAGCATGGTCCTTTCAAGGTCTCCCTCAGAAGCCATCTGACAAGCACCCACTGCTGCAACTGCACATAATCCCCCCACCTGCCCCTTACTCTCACCCCTAGGCTGGGTATGCCCTGTCTATTTTTGCTGTAAATGCCTGGGGTCTCAGGCATCATCTATTGACTAATGTAATAAATAATATCTCTGGTTGTTTACCTGACGTGGTACTGGTGTACCTATTACCAAGCTTGTACAACCAGTGAATTTCTGTAACACTGGTTGCTCCTTTAATCTAAGTTTTATGTACTGTATCTTTGTACTGTTTTGTTTGCTGTGATGTATTGCTTTCTTGATGAGGAGCCTTTGTAAATGAGTCTTTGACTCAAAGGTCTGTAAACCGATGATCTAATAAATAAAAAATAAATAAATAAAAGGCAATAGAAGCTGCATAATGATCACAACATAAAAACTGTCAGCTAAGCATTATGTCAGGTGAAGGAGACTGTTAAGGGGAAAAGAGACAGGGAAATATGTCGTACCGATATGCAAAAAAAAATTCAGTAAAACCACCAACAGTATGACCTAGTTCAGTATAATAGGTGGTAGGTGATAGACAGGGTTGGGAGGACTGAATAGGCAGGTGGTCCTTTATCGGTTGTCTTGTTCAATATTTCTGTGTAATATCCCTCGGTTTCTAGCTGTATCCCCCCCCCCCCTTCCTGCTGGACAAAGCTGAAAACAGGAAGCATTTCCTAGCCATCCTTTCCCAGTCAACAAAAACAAAGCAAAAAAAAAAAAAATTATGCAAGTGTTCTCTGTAGAGATCGCTTTGAAAAAACAAAATGGGAAGCGAGGCTGATGACAGGGCTCGGAGGCTCTTTGTTCTCCCCTACAGCTCCAGGATTCTCACTGTCGCTCTGACATTTGAGGGCACCAGGCTGCCAAGTAGCACTCTTGCATAAGCTAACGGTTTGATTTTGCTATGACGATGAAGGGGAAAAAAAAAAACGGTTAATGGTTGATCTCTCTGTGGCAGTTCCATCCGGCTGCTGCTTCAGCTGCTGTGTGGCTGGAGCAGTGCCAGGCAGCAAGCAACACCAGCGCCAACAGCAACACCATCCACCAGAGTGTTGCCGAGCAGAGCAGGTGTTCAGGAGGAGCTGTGCAGTGCAGGGAAAAAACAAAGATTTGTTTATCCTCCCCTTTTTTTCTGCAGTTAAACCCACTGAGATCTGAGTCTCTCTGGAGAGGAAGAAGCAGCAAGTCGCACTGCACAGTATACTACAGCAACACAGCAAGCAGCTTAAAAGGACAAAAACAGCCATTGGGTGGCTCAGTGATTCAGAGGGCTTGGGAGAAGCAGGGAGGGCTGTGGGGGGGAGGCACATGAATTGAAAAGCAGCTTGGTCTCATGTGACTTGAACACTGGCTTGGGGTCCAGGAGAGTGGTTCAAATCTCTGCATGCAACCACTGACTTGTTGTGTGACCCTGAGCAAGTCATTTCATCTTTGAGTTTGTCAGTCCACCCAGATATAAAACGAAGGTAAAAGCAAGACCCTATTGAAAAAGAGATATTGCATCTCAGCTGTGCTATCCTATATAGTATGTATTTGAATGTATTTATATTTAAAAAAAAATTTAGTCCTGTGAATCAGATAACTTTGTACATGTAAACTAGTAGAATGACTTTAGAGTCCCTGAGCCAGTTCCAAGCCCAGTTTTTGTTCACAATTAGATTTTGTTTTATTAATCTACAGGGATCTAGGATATAATTTATTGAGACAATTGTCTCATTTCCAGTGGGGTCCCAGGGCAAGAGAGATCAGCATACTACAGCAGGGAGGGGTGACATAATAGAAACATTCAAATTCCTGAGGGGAAGCAATAAGACATGGCATGTCATAGCATGTTCAGGCGGAGTGGGGATCAACATCCTGGGGGCACATATATAAGCTGCTAGTGGTGGTGGAGGGGGGTGAATTCAAAAAAAGATGTGAAGAAGCACCTTCTTTGTGGAGAGAGTAGTGAACAGCTGGAACTTCTTGCCCAGAGAGGTGGTCATTGTGGAGACATTGACTGGTTTCAAGAGAAGGTGAGACTGATATAAGGGGCAAGAGACAGTGATAAAATGAGGAGCAGAGTCGAGGAGGGGGACACTGAGAAAGGACATAAGCTTCTACTAGGCCTAAATAAATGTAGTCATCACTAAATTCTGGGGCTGGCAATATAGCCTAGTGGCTAGAGTAACAAGCTATGAATGAGCTTGGTACATCCAGCAGATCTGGGTCTGATTCCCACGACCTGCACTTGAGTACTGTGTGACTCTGAACAAGTCAGTGCTCCTGGGTCACACCTGAAAACAGGCACTTGTGCCAAATGGGCCTTACCCGGTTACCAAAAAAAAAGGATAAAAGAGTTCTTATAGCCATTATTGTACCCTGGTTCATGTATCCCTTCATCTGGTTGTGATATCTTGCTTTTTTAATTTACCTGATTTTTTTCTTGTCACTTATTTTATTGTGTAACATTGTAGCACATTCTAGCATACCTACCTACTGTGCAAATATCATGTTAAGCTTTGTAATGTTTTTCTGTAATGCTGTTGATTTTCACACTATTACCTGTCCTAATCAGGACCTCCTTGTAAATGAGTACTACTCAGTGGAGCTTTTTCCTGGTAAAGCAAATAAAATGATGTGAACGTCCCAATAACTGTAGATTGGTGTGGCGTGGGTAGGGTGCTGGCAGACTGTATGGACCCCTAGTCTTTTTCTGCCTGCCACTACTTTTTACGTCTCTGTGAAACAAAGGACTGTGATGTCACATGAGAAGGATACATGAGACCAAACTAATAGATACCAGATAACAGAAAAGGTTCACTATCAAAATGTGCGCATCAGCTTCCTCAGTGGCCTACAGGCAGCGTGTTGTTCTGCCGTGCGGATGACTCAGTTTCAGGAATGAACTTGGTGCGTTGTATTGGGTGGGGGGGGGCAGACCTGGCCAAAACAGCTTCTTCACGATAGTGTATCTCAGCCAGGGGAGGGATGGCGGCTGCTTCCACCACAATAGCGACTCCTACAGCTCGGTCAGGGTGCTTGCTCCTGCCACAGTGGAAAGCTATGTGTGGCGAGGCTGACATAGGTGTCACCCACACCTGACTGGGGTGAGGAAGAAAAACCACAGGAGAAAAATCTGACTGCCATTTATATGATGGCCAGATTCCTCTGCCTGACCAGGGTATACCCCTGTGAACAGGGTGTATCACTACAAGATGAACAGCCGGCCTGGAAGTAAAAAGTGTATTAAAAAACAAGTGTGCTTTTACTGATTGTATGTTTAAGCAATATACCATGAGTGGCTGTGGGTGATGGTAGGATTTACCCATGCCTGGTGTGGTGGTTTGCTCATGAGGCCGCTGGCCGAGTGAGGAAACCACACCAAGTGTGGGTAAATCCTGCCATCGCCCACAGCCGCTCGTGGTATATTGTGGTTATACAATGTAGAAAAGTAGGAGAGAAGTTGTTATATTTCCATTTTGCGTTTCGTACGTTCTGGTTAATGTGAGAAAACAATATGTCGGCCGGCGGCTTTGAAGTCTGGCACCGTGATTGGCTGGCACTTCTTCCCATGGGGTGATGGCAGGATTTACATGTTGTAAATCGTGCCAGCCAGCCAATCAGGAACCAGTATTTTCTTGCCCATTGTATAGTAATACATTCACAAGTACTCTACTTACCCAGTCAGATGATTAGAATGAAATTCACAACAAACACTTTATGTGACTTAGGTTGTAGCTCTACACCAAGTTTGTGTAACCATGGTTACAAATTCACCCGATTCTAATACTTCGTTCCCAGGGAACCCTTTGCATGTAAGCCTAGTGTAACAGTAATTTTTCAGAGACTATACAGCAACAGAAATGGACCACTGCTATTAGGATACAGTAACTCAGCGGGGCCACAAGGTGGAGTTTGTACATTGCTTGAAATCTTATGCACAGGTCCTGTGTAGTAGAATGAATTCACTTCCTGTGAGGGTCAGTAGTGAGAAGCCAGGGTAGGAGAAGGGAAACACCGACCAGCAGACTGAATGTAATCAATTGCCCTCATGAAGCATCCGCACGACTAATAAAGTTATCCATCCTTAGAAATCTCATTCTCTGCGCCCGTACAGAGTCGCAATGACTGTCGGTAAGTGACTGCAACAACCACATAGCTACAAGCCCTTGATTTGCGCCATGTTATGCACGAACAGGGTTACAGCTATTCCGTGGGTGGTTGCCAAACAAATTGCAACTGCGTTGGTAAGGGGCAGGGGTTGCTATGCACAAATGGGGTCACAGCAAAGGTAATTGGAAAACTGCAGAAAAAGTGGCATGGGGTCATAATGTTGCACACCATATAGCACAGGTCAAAACCATGCACAAAACACAGCATGTGGCAACACTGTGGTGGCACATAATGCCGACCGGCAGCAGAAATGCTGCATGCCCGAACAGTGTTATTGTTTTTGTGGGGGCTTCGACCCCTGCACCCCCCACACACCCCCGGACTATTTATAATCAACTCTGAGGGGGTGTGGACACAGGAGCAAAACAGAATTTCACTGCGGCACTTAGCCATCGGTGCACTGATGGGAATTGAAAAAAATTCAAACACTAGGAAATCAAACATTGGTCCTGCCGTGCTTCCTACTGTATGGTCGGATGCTCTAGCCACTCCACCACAGGAGTAGCTCGACTGACCACCCAACCAGCTATCTCTACATTCACTTCCCCTTCCTGTGCAGAGCCACTGGGGTAGCGATACTTGTGTATCATATACCCCTGTCGCTCTAAAGCACTACGTGCTACAGACCGCACGGTTCTTCGTGCATGGTTTAGTCCGTGCTATAATCACCCAGTACCAGAAAAAGTT
This sequence comes from Neoceratodus forsteri, assembly GCA_016271365.2. Classification (NCBI taxonomy): domain Eukaryota; kingdom Metazoa; phylum Chordata; order Ceratodontiformes; family Ceratodontidae; genus Neoceratodus; species Neoceratodus forsteri. The sequence goes on along the minus strand of CM028133.1, from coordinate 184,280,589 downwards.
ACCCAAAACTGTGGAGATTTGTCACAAAAATAGAAGGGGTATTGCGGTGGTTCTCTATACATCTTGAGTGTGCCCCAATAAACCTTTTATTGTTTTCTGCAGCATGTACTGATCAGAATAAATTGCTAGATATGGAAAGTATATTGCCACTTGTATATACTTTCACATTAATGAGTTTGTATTCCAGCTGGCCTGCCAGCATAGCATTAGCACTATTGCTTATGATGCCGATGACTCCTGGGTTCGGAAGCGAGCCTGGATGTCAGAAGGTCAGCCGGGGGGAGGAGAATTGAGCATCCTATGGACTGCTCTCCTCCTCCATGGGGGAGGGTGGGGAGAGCCTCTGGCACTTGCCTGACCTCTGGTGGAAGTCAGGGGTCCATCAGCCAGAGCCGGCGTATTCAGGAGGTGGGGCAGATGATGGCATGCACACCCCTGACATCATTGCTTGCTCTGTCTTCCAGAAAGTAAAAACAGAAAACTGGGGCTGTACAGGATGCTGCCCGCCTTGTGCCACAGGCCCCGCACTGCTGATCTGTGGCAACCCCAGACACTGAGCTAGACATCCGATGGGAGGAAAGCTGCGCCTTCCTTAAGGCCCAGCCCTAGGGGGTAAGCCAGGGAGGAACATCAGGGAAGGTAAGTCCTGGGGGCAGCGGATGACAGGGCTGGGCATGCGGTAGGGCCAATGGGGGCCAGTCCGATGTACAACCAAAAAGAAAAAGTTTGTATTCCTTGATATGTAGCCTATCTTCTAAAATCTGAAAACATCTACATCATGCAGTGCTAACGAGATTTTTTTTAGTAATTCACAATCCAGCTATATTAAATCCTGAAGCAACATATTTTCTCAGTTTCTATGTGTAAAATAATGAGGCCTGCTCAACACCTACTTATAGTAGAACACCCTCATTATCTGCCTACTTTGGTGCAAGAAAAAATAATAGCATTTTTCATACACATTGTATCCCACTGTGCTTGACAAGCAACTGGCAGAAGAGTTACCTGGGCTGGTAATATAGCCTAGATGTTAGCGTAATGATCATTGAATGAGCTTGGCACATCTAGCAGACCTGGGTTTGATTCTCACAACCTCCAATTGCATACTGTGTGACACTGAGGAAGTCACTTAACCTCCCTAGTGCTCCCAGGTTGTCTCTGAAAACAGGCACTAGTGCCTAGTGGCTGTTACCCAGTAGCCAAAGAAAAAAAAAAAAAAGAAGATTGTAAATGTGTAGTGGCAGTCATTTCACACATCGACACCCAACCACAGCCTTGGACAGTTGCATGAACCAGCTTTATGGGAAGGGGAATGTTGGCCAGGACACTGGGAAAATGCCCCTTCTCTTGTGAAAAGTGCCTTGGGTCCTTTTACTTCCACCAGGACACCAATAGAGATGGGCAGAAGGGACCTTGGTTTAACAGCTCATCTGAATGACAGCATTCCCTAACAGTACAGCATCCTCTTAGTAATGCTCTCAGGTACCATGGTTTAAGGTACAAGTTAAATCCCAGTGTGGGACTAGAACCTCCAACCGTAAGGAAGTGGAAGTAGGTAAACAAGCACAGATAGGAGGAAGTAGGAGACAAGGTAGGTTCAAGTGAAAAAAAGAGTTAAGCAGGCAAAAGACATGGGAGTGGTGCAGTGTACCAGGTGTGGAGTTGCAGTCTTTCAGGACACCTTCTAGAGACTGAGGTGCTACTATATTTGCATGCACCTCTCTGGGTTGAGGGCAGAGGTTGCTGGACTCCGGGCCAAGCTGGCAAGGATGCAGAGGACTATTTGCCCCACCCAGGGGCCACCAAGCATGCCACTACTACCTCAGAGTATTCCTAGGCAGTGGCAGAATGGCTGGACCTTGGTGGGCTCTGGGGGGGTGTTGGTGGTGGGTACGGTATACACTCCTTATCCTGTGTCACTACAAAATTCCTTCTCCATACTGTTGGGACAGGACAGCTGAGAGGAGGCACCTGAAGTAGTGGCTAGGGAGGATGTGGGGGTTCTCAGAAGGGGAGGCCCCAAGGTGGGAGGAAGAGGCCCCCAGCTGAGGAGGAAGCAGCTTCTGGTGGGAGACCCTGTTGTTAGGGGGATAGACTTGGTAGAGGGAGGTGGAGGAGAGAGAGAGAGGTAAGGTGCCTCCCTGGCGCTTCGGCTTGGAGGGATGATGAATGGATCCAGAGGATTGCCAGGGTGGCAGATTAGGGGAGGGAGCTAGATGTCATTGTCCACCTGGGGACAAATGACCTGGCAAAGGATTGGGTAGGGGTAATGCAGGGTCATTCCAGGGAGCTGGAGAGGGGGCCTTAAGCAGGTGGCATATACAGTGGCATTCACCGGAGTGTTATCTGTGTATGGATAGGGCACTCCACACTAGGACTTTCCACAATTGGTTGAAGACATGGTGCAGGAGGTAGGGCTTCGTCTGCGTTGAGGACTGGGGCCCAGCCTGGGAGGATATGGGCCTCTCTGAAGGGGTGACGACCTGCATCTTTCTAGTAGTGTGACCTCAGTCCTTGGTGGGAGGTTTAAATGTTGTTACTTGGATAAGCATGTAAACTAACCAAAGGGGGAGGCTCTGTTAACAAGGGAGATGAAAACTGCTTCCCTCCCACATAATGAAGAAACAGAGAGGAAGGGCCCGGGGGAGGAAGGTCCTCCAGGGCAGAGGCACAAAAAGAAAGGGGTGCAGAAGACAAGGGGGTATAAACCAAAGATTCAAAAAGAGAGGAGTAAAAGAGACAAAAAGCAGCATGGGTACATGGGAAGGGAGGGGTCAGGGAGAGACAAGCAGCAGCATAGGCAGGGGGGGGGCAGGAAAGAAGGGTTGCAGGCAGAGAGAGAGGGACAGCAAGATATGGAAAGCCATGAGTGCCAGCGCAAGGAGTCTGGAAATAAAATTCCAGACTTGGAGGCCATTATGGTGGAGACTGGCCTGGACTTGGTGGTTATAACTGAGTCATGGTGCTCTGAAAATCACAAATAGGACATAGAAACATAGAAGTTGACAGCAGAAGGAGACCGCCAGGTCCATCTAGTCTGCCCAGTGTTTTAGACCTATTCTGACACCATAGCTGCCCTTTGATGTTAGGGCTCCCTTGTGTCTATCCCATGCATTCTTGAATCCTACTACTGTGTTAGCTCCCATCACCTCAGGGGACAGGCTGTTCCAGGCATCCACCACTCTCTCTATGAAGAAAAACTTCCTGGTGTTGGTAGAGAACCTTCCTCCTTGCAGCCTTTGATCATGTCCCCTGGTTCTGCTGCCCTTCTTGAAGAGAAAAAATTCCTGTGTCTGTACCTTGTTTATGACTTTTATGTATTTGAATGTTTCAGTCATGTCTCCTCTCTCCCTTCTCTGCTCCAGGAAGTACATGTTCAATTCTCTCAGTCTTTCCTCGTAGGACATCTCCTGCAAACCCCGAATCATTTTTATTGCCTTTCTCTGCACTGTTTCTATGTCTTTTCTGAGGTAAGGCCTCCAGAACTGGACACCATACTGCAGGTGAGGTCTGACCAGTAATCTGTACAGTGGCAGGATCACCTCTCTCCTCTGCTCATGATTTCCCCTCCCAATGCATCCCAGCATTCCGCTGACTTTCAAAGTTGCCTTCTCGCACTGTTTTCCCACTTTCAAGTTGTCTGAGATTATGATTCCCAGGTCGCGCTCCTGGTTGGAGGCAGCTAGTTTTTCCCCTCCTAAGTAGTATGCCATTTTTGGATTCCTTCTTCCTATGTGGGAACCTCTGAAACCAGGCACTTGTGCCTCGTGGGCCTTACCTGGTTAACAGAGACTAAATAAATAAATAAATGTGTATGACTTTACACTTCTTGGCGTTGAATCTCAGCTGCCATGCTCCAGACCATTTTTCAAGTTTCTTGAGGTCAGCTTCCATCTTGCTCACTCCCTCTGCGTTGTCATCCCTGTTACATATCTTGGTGTTGTCTGTGAATAGAGGAGAGGAGAGGAATGTGAGGAGGCAGTATAGCGCAGTGGTCTAAGGCTCTGAGCTGCAAATCTGGTGACATCCAGCAGACCAGACCTGGGTTTGAATCCCACAGCTTCCACTTGCATACTGTGTGACCCTGAGCAAGTCACTTAACCTCCTTGTGCTCCCAGGTCACTCCTGTAAAAAAGCTTTCAGCTTAGCATGCTATACCTGGTTAAACAACTAAATAAAAAAAATAAATAAATAAATAGACACACCTTTCCCTCTAGTCCGTTAGCAATGTCCTCTATAAAAATATTGAAGAGCAGGGGCCTCAATACTGAGCCCTGGGGCACACTGATGGTCATACTAGGCTACTCTCTGTTCAGGGGGGATAGGGAGGGGAGGAGGGGTTCTCTATGTGTGAGGGAGGGAATCAAGGCTATGGAAATACAGGAGAGGGAGAACCTGGAGGAAAAGGAAGGCTGGAGGTGCTGTGGGTCACCCTGGAGATAGGAACTGGCTCTACTGTCCATACAGGGGTAGTGTACAGACCTTCAGAACAGGGAGAGGTGTTGGATAAGACACTAGAGGAAGCCATCATTAGGATGGCAAATGAGGGGAAGGTGCTGCTAGTTGGTGACTTCAATCTACTGGATTGGAGCCTACAGCTGCAGCCTTGGCAAGGGAAGGGTCATCCTTGACTCCCTACAGGGGGATTTTCTCAGGCCGCTAGTCAGTAAACCTACTATGGATAGGGGCACTAGGTTAAAAGAGCGAATGTTACAACAGCGCTGACAAGAACAGTGCAGTACAAACAGCACCAGGAAAAAACACCACAAATCCAAACAGTGCCAGTGGCACCAGTTGTAAGCCACACCAACGACTGCTACCATTGCTAAAAATCACACTGTACACTTTTGTTTTGTGGGGGGGCTCTGCCCCCCCCCCCCTGTAATTTAAATAACCAACTCCAAGGGGGTGCGGATCTCAGGGAAAAGGAAAAACTTGGGGGTGGGTGGAATTGTTGTCCCCACTGATAGAAAAACTTCGGGCAGGGGGAAAAGTGAACCTGCACATGTCAGGAGACCAGGAATAAAACCCTGGTCTCTTGCTCTGTGCTGCCCAAGCTGCTGTTGCCTTAACCCTTTCTGCCACAGGAGCAGCTCGGTCAGCTATTGCACAGAAGGTCTTCTACTTGTCTACTACGACTACCTGACTAGCTACAGGGGTAGTGGTACTTGACATACAGTTTGTGGAGTTGGGGAGGGGCCTAAGGCAAGTAGCACACACAGTATCCTTCTCGGAGGTGCTCCCTGTCTATGGCAAAGGTGAGGCAAGGGTACTTCACACCATTCAATTCAATGGATGGTTAAAAAAATGGTGCCGAGCACAGGGGTTTGGCTTCACTGGGGACTGGGGCTCCACCTGGAGGGATACCAGCCTATACTGGTAGGATGGTCTGCATCTGTCCAGGAAGGGAACAAGTCTTATGGGCAATCGGTTTAAATGCTTCATTGGCAAGCTTTTAAACTAGTCAAGGGAGGAGGCACTGATAAGCAGCAGGGAATTCCCAGCCTCCCCCTACAAAACAGGGTACTAAATAAGGGAAAGACCAAGGTACATAGGTCAGTAGGGAGCAGGACCAGGGTGAATGGAGAAAGAAAAGTCAATGAGGACAGGGATAGTGCTACAAGAGGTAAAGCCATCAAAAAATGGAGAGTAATGAGTACTAATGCTCGTAGTCTGGGTAACAAGCTTCCTGAATTAGTGGCCTTGATGGAGGAGGAACATCTAGATATCGTGGCAGTCACAGAAACATGGTACACACAGAACCATGACTGGGATGTAAACATACCAGGATACACTCTCTACAGGAGGGAGAGGGAGGGTAAAAGAGGAGGAGGAGTAGCTCTCTACATAAGGGAAGGAATAAAAGCTACAGAACAAAACAGTAAACAGGGAGGAGAGGAAGCACTGTGGGTCAATTTGGAGACAGGCAATGGCACCACAATCCGCACAGGGGTTGTATATAGACCCCCATCTCAGGGGGAGGACATGGACAATGAAATGATAGGAAGTATCCTTAGAATGGCAAAAAAGGGGAGATATTGCTGATGGGGGATCTGAATATGCCAGATGTTAATTGGAGTACATTTGCAGCAGCCCCATTCTAAGAGTGGGGTCATTCTAGATGCCCTACGGGGGTATGCCTTAGACAACTAGTATTGGAACCCACTCGAGAGGGAACAATCTTAGACCTGGTACTCTCAAATGGGGATGGCGAGAGGATCACAGATTTAGAAGTCGGTAGCCATCTGGGAACTAGTGACCATCGAACAGTATGGTTCACAATAAACACAGCAGTAGAGTCAAGCCACAAAGGCAAAGGTACTGGACTTCAGGAGGGCTGACTTTTGCTAAAATGGGTGAGTGCCTAAGGAATGCACTAGCAAATGGGCAGGAAGGAGGGGTGGAAGAACAATGGGAATAATCAAACTGCCATCACAGAGGCAACAAGCCTTTGTGTGAAGCAAATAACAAGACAAAATGATGTAAAAAACCACTATGGTTCTCAAAGGAGGTGGCAGAAAAGGTTAGGGAGAAAAAGAAAGCATTCAGGAAGTACAAGGACTCACAGAAGGAGCAGGACAGATAATTGTATCAGTTAAAGCAAAAGGAAGCTGGGAAGGCAGTCAGAACAGCAAAGGCCCAAACCGAGGAAAAGATAGCCAACACAGTTAAGAAGGGGGATAAAACTTTTTATAGATACATCAGGGTGCAAAGGAAGACCAAGGGAGGGATAGTGAGGCTTAATAAAGGGGAGGGAGGTGGGCAGAGTGTGACTGTGAAAAGGCAGTGATAGTAAACAAATATTTTTGCTCAGTATTCACAAATGAAGAGGAGGAGGTACCTAAACCAAACAATAGAAACACTCTGGATACAGAAGTTGATACCAGCCCATTTACAGAAGAAATGGTTCTAAAAGAACTCTTAAAACTGAAGGTGGACAAAGCAATGAGGCCTGATGGGATTCATCCCAGAATTCTAAAAGAACTAAGGATAGAACTAGTGACACCACTGACTACCCTCTTTAACAAATCATGGGAGGATGGGGTGGTACCTGAGGACTGGAGGAGGGCAGATGTGATTCCACTTCACAAAAGTGGGAGCAGGGCAGAAGCAGGCAACTACAGACCTGTCAGTTTAATCTCAGTGATAGGGAAAATGATGGAATCACTTCTAAAGGAAAGAATTGTCGAGTACCTAGAGGCCAGAGGAGCACAGGACCCAATGCAGCATAGATTCACAGCGGGAAGGTCATGTCAGACGAATCTAATCAATTTCTTTGACTGGGTGACCAAAGTAGTAGATCAGGGAGGGGCTGTGGACATGGCCTACCTAGACTTTAGCAAGGCATTTGACACAGTGCCACACAAAAGATTAATATACAAGTTAGCCTGCCTGGGAGTGGGTCCCAAGGTGGTAGCCTGGGTAAAGAATTGACTGGAGAACAGGACACAGAGGGTAATAGTAAATGGAGTCCACTCTGAAGAAAGGGGGGTTACTAGTGGGGTACCACAGGGTTCAGTACTAGGACCAGTCCTCTTCAATGTCTTTATAAACGACATTGTAGAGGGACTGGAAGGAAAAGTAGTCTCTTTGCAGATGACACAAAGATCTGCAACAGAGTTGATACACAAGGTGGGGTGGAAAGAATGAGAAGGGACTTGGCAAGGTTGGAGGAAGGGTCAAATGTATGGCAGCTTAGATTCAGTGCTAAGAAGTGCAAGGTAATGCACCTGGGAAACAAAAACCCAGGGGAAGAGTACACAATGGGGGGGTGAGATACTAACAACAACAAAAATGGAAAGAGACCTGGGGGTAGTCATATCAGATGACCTAACGGTGAGCAAGCAATGTGAGAGGGCAGTAAGGAGGGCTGGGGGGATACTGGGATGCCTAGGGAGAGGCATCACCAGTAGAAAACATGAAGTTGTGTTCCCTCTGTACAGACAGCTGGTGAGACCCCATCTGGAGTACTGCGTGCAGTTCTGGAGACCCAGTCTCTGCAAAGACATAAACAGGATGGAGGCAGTCCAGAAGAGGGCAATTAAAATGGTGCAGGGTCTGCACCGGAAGACATATGAAAAGAAACTTAAGGAGCTTACTATCACTACCCCGAGCGCTGTAGCCACAAAGCTCAACTCCTTTTTCACAAGCTGCATGGCCTCTCCCTCATCCCCTCACCCTAGTCACCCCACTGCAGTTACCCCAGCCTCTTCCCCACCCTCCAACTTCTGCTTTCGCCCTGTTACCCCAACTGAGGTACTAAAAGCACTTTGGTCACTCAATCCCTCAAAAGGTAAATGCCCCTCGGGATTTGACTCCAAAATGCTCCATTTGCCCCAGCCATAGCCAGTCCTCTAGCTGCTCTCTTTAACCTGTCATTCAGACTTGGTTCTATCCCATCTAAATGGAAACATGCCATGGTCATCCCCCTCCTCAAAGGCAGTGACCCCTCCTCCCCGGGCAGCTACCATCCTATCTCGCTGCTCCCTATCCTAGCTAAAATCCAGCAGCACCTTGTGCTCTCGCAGCTCTCCCAGTTGCTCGACTCCACCTCCTTCTTCATTCCATACCAGGCTGGTTTTAGGAAAACTCACTCCACCATCACCTCTCTCCTCCGGCTCACCAACACCATCCTCACGGGTATGGATAAAGGGGAAATGACCGCAGCTATCTTCATTGACCTGGCCAAAGCTTTTGACTCGGTCTCGCGTGCCCTGTTACTGTCCAAGCTCACCTTCGCTGGACTATCTTGGCATGCCACCAGCTGGTTCCAGGCATACTTGGCAGGCAGGTCCCAGTCTGTCCGGACTGGATCCGCCATCTTCCCCTCTCTCCCTGTCACCTCTGGGATGCCACGAGGCTCTGTCCTAGGCCCCATGTTGTTTTCCATCTTCCTCAATGACCTGCCTTTGGCCTGCCCTCATACGTCCATCCACAGGTACGCAGACGACACAGTACTGTATGCCTCTGGTCCATCCCCCTCCACAGTAGCTGCCTGCCTACAGCAGGATTTCAACAATGTCCAACTCTGGTTTCACTCTCATCAGCTACTTCTAAACCCCAAGAAAACTGTCTCCCTAACATTTGGCACTAGGGCAAAACTTTCCCGCCTTCCCTCTACCCCCTCTTTCCGCACACTTGACGGCTCCCCCCTGGAGGTATGTACATCTTTCAGATACCTTGTCTGGTTAGACCAACATCTTGACTTCACTGTGCAAATCAATGCTATACATAAGAAACTACACCCCATGCTGGGTGCGCTTTACTGCAATAAAAGTTGCATCCCCCTGCCAACGTGCCTGGCAATAGTCCAAAAGATGATCCTTCCAATCCTGGACTACGGGGATGTAGTCTACAGCGTAGCCCCTAAGTCCTCCCTGGCCAGACTTGATCCTCTCTTTCACTCTTTCTGTCTTTTCGCCCTGGACTGCCCCCCCATAACCCATTACTGTGACCTCTACCGTTCCTTAGACCTCCCATCTCTCCACAATCATAGACTGATACACAGTGCTAGAACCACTGTGAAATTCTGGTCTCAGTCACTCCCATCCTACCTTGCAGCCACCCTAGCAGCTCTACCTCCACTGGCATACTCACTCAGGAATAATGATTCCCGGCTTCTTCACGTCCCCCACATGTCCACAGCAGCTGGCCAGGCTGTCTTCTGCTATCGGATGCCAAAACTATGGAATTCTCTGCCGGCTGATATTAGGCACTCCTCCAGCATGTTTCACCTCAATGTGGTACTCAAGTCTCACTTCTCCACTATTTGCTCATGCAATTTACAATACTGAAGCTGCCAGCCAATTTTCTATTTTCGTCTGATTATTCTTATTACTTCTACTGTTGACTACTCTGTATATACTAAATGCTGTGGTCTACCTTGTATATATGAATGTATTGCTGCCTCTTTCATCTGTATATTTTTTACTTCTGCTGATGACTACTCTGTATATGAGAATGCTGTTCTCTACTCTGTATAATGTATGTATTGCTAGATGTATTTTTCTGTATACCTCCCTCTTTCCCCCCACCCCCAGGCCGCATCTGGAATCAAGTGGTACCCTGCTCAGTATGCCTTCCTTGTAAAACTCTTAAATAAATATATAGCCTCGAGGAAAGGAGGGAGAGGGGGGACATGATAGAAACTTTCAAGTACCTCAAGGGAATCAACAAAGTCCAAGAGGGTAGCATCTTTCAGAAAAAGAGGTGTGCAAGAACAAGGGGTCACAATTTGAAGATAGAGGGGGTGCGGCTCAGAGGTAATGTAAGGAAGTGTTTTTTCACAGAGAGGGTTGTGGATGCATGGAATGGCCTTCCGGAGGAGGTCGTGGAGTCAAAAACAGTGGTGGAATTCAAGCATGCATGGGACTCTCATAAGGCAATTCTAGGGGGTGGTGGTAGGAAGAAGTAGGCTGTTGGTTAACTAGGATCTGCAGCTTATCCATTAGGTAGGGAAATGGGCAGACTGGGTGGGTCAAGTGGTCCTTATCTGCCATCAAATTCTATGTTTCTATGTTTCTACCCCTGTTGCTATTCAGGCATTATGCAGTCCTGACAGCATTGTTTAGACGGCGCTCTTCAGGTGATGCTCATATAACCAGATACCATGGAGGTGACAGTGCTGGATCTTGTGCTTACTAATGGGGACAGCATTGCAGATGTCATGGTGGGCAGTCCCCTAGGGACCAGAGATCACTGTACAGTGTGGATCAACATTGAGACAGGTTCCAAGGGAACCCACACAAAGACGAGAGTCCTTGACTTTAGGAGGGCAGATTTTAAAGAAATGGGGAAACTGCCTCAGAAGCTGACTAGTAGGGGAGGATTGCCCAGGAGGGGTAGAGAAACAGTGGGAATAAATAAGAGAGGGCTTAATTAAGGCAACCAGCCCCTGTGTGAAGGAGGTGAGCAAAAGAAAGAAAAGGCCATTCTGGTACTCTAAGGAAGTGGACATGGTCATGAAGAAAAAAAAGGATGCCATTCAGGAGGTACAAAGAAATGCAGAAGGAGGAAAACAGGTGTACCAAGTAAAATGGAGGAAATCAGGTAAGGCAGTGAGGGGAGCAAAGGCGCTGACAGAGGAAAGGGGCACGGGGTCATAATGTCGTGGCCAAAACCACTCAAAATGACAATGCCGCAGACAAAACGGTATGCGGCAAAATAAGGTCAGGAGAAAATGCCGACTGCAACACAACAGTGCACACCATTAGGAGGAACAATAAATATATCTTTGTTTCTGAGGGGGGCTCTGCCCCGGACTAAAAATAACCACCTCCGAGAGGGTGTGGACTTAGGGGATGGGGCGCAAGTTGGGAGGGGGAAACATTTTTTTTGTAAAATAAAAAAGCCACAGCACAAAGGGACCTGGGGGGAACTGAACCGCAGCCCCAGGTTCCCAATGCATTTAGGTGCTGGTGTGCTAGCAACTCTACCACTGGAGTGGCTTGACCAGGCACTGCATCTGCAGCCTGTTTGACATTCACTCCATGTGAGCCGACAGCGACAGGGGTAGTGGTTATTACTGCACGCTGAGAACCCCCTGTTGCTGTAGATACTTTTGTGCTTTCTGCAGCGCGGTTATTCATGCGTTGTTTCAGCAGCGCTATATTGACCTGGTACCGAGGAAAGGATAGCCAAAGGGGTAGCTAAAGGGTATAATACTTTCTTCAGATACTTAAGCGAGAAGAGGCCTACAAAAGAAGAGATGGTAAGGATTAGGGGTACATCTCAGGGAGACTGTGCAGAAGAGGATCAGGAAAAAAGCAGACATCCTGAACAGGTACATCTTCTCTGTCTTTACAGTAGAAGCAAGGGAGATGGACCACTAGGGAGCTGTAGGAAAAAAGAAGGTGTGGGGTAAATGGGCACAAGTCCATTTTCTTTCTTTTTTTTTTTTTTTTTAAACATGTTTATTGCAATTTCACAACCACAAACCACTGTCAGAAGCGGTAACGTGGTATACAGATATGGCATTACAGGAGCATCATGGGACATGCATATCAAACTTTACTCTGATAATGCATTTAATAGTCGTGTAGTTTATTTGATACCTGGACATAAATCTATTTGCATTAGCTGACCATACATGACATTCAGCACAGGTTGCTATATCATTAAAAACACTTTGCAGCACACTATCCTTGCAAACCAAGCCAATTTTAGTGCAGTGTATTGTGTTTTGAGGACCTAGCTTGGGCTTACAATAGGCCTGGTTTGGGCGGTGGTATGTTTCAAAGGGACCCCATCCCTTATAAAGGGAAGTCATCATTTTCAATAGCTTTCTCAAGCCTGCCCAATATTTCTGTAACTGACCCTGGGCCGATAATTGCATCCTCTCTATCCTGAGACAATACTGTAAGTTATTCACCCGCTGCTGTATTGTGGGTGGATGCTCTGAAATCCAATTTTGTGCAGTTGTTTTTTTTGGTCATTTATAAGAGCCAGAGACCACAGGTGGAGGTCTTGTTTGAGCCCATTCCTAATGGGGTCTGCCTCCAGGATAAACTCCAGCAGTGACTGTGGGGTTTGTGACCAAGCTCAAGAGACATAACCCTGTGCATCTCCAGCCAAAATCCTATAATTTTTGGGCACATTAGAATCATATGGAGAAATGTGCCAGTTTCCACCTTGCATTTAGGACACCCACTGGGCCTACCCTCATTTACTGTATGCATCTTTTCAGGTGTGATGTAGCAAGCAAACTTTATTTATAAAGCACCCATCCCCATAGGCTCGAGGCACCGAACAGTAAAATACATCACTTATAAAACAGTATGACAGAATAAACTAATTTAAAGCAAGAAGAGGACTATAAAGGAGAGTTAGTAATCAGCATTGCCAGAACTGTTTGCAGCTGCTCACCTGCTGTTTTCAGACTGTGTGTAGTTCCATCAGCAGTTCTGCCCACTGGACAGCATCGTTTGCCAGACCAGATTCCCACTTCGCTCTTCGGGAGGGCCCCCGGTTCCAGTAAGCAAGCCGGTGAATGGGACTGCAGGGAGGAGCAACAGGGAGTGACTCTGAAGTGAAGGAGGGGCTAGAACATTTAAATTCTGCACTCGCACACAGCACTTTAACAATCAGCATTGCCAGAACTGTTTGCAGCTGCTCACCTGCTGTTTTCAGACTGTGTGTGGTTCCATCAGCAGTTTTGCCCACCAGACAGCATCATTTGCGAGACCAGATGCTCTGCTCTCCGCAAGTGCCACTCCTGAGAGAAAAAGTGTTTATCAAAGTTTGTGTTAACTTTGATGCGTATTGAACTGGGGATAGTTTGCTTCTGACCGAGTCTTGGTTTACTTTTAAAGCGCTAGAATGTTTAGTTTAATTTTGACTTATGTTACATTAGCCTGCACTTTAGTATGTCATAGGCTTTGTGAAGGAGATGTTACTCTCCCTTCTTTCCTTGACTTTCAACTCAATAGACAGAATAATAGGAACTATTTTAATGATAGTCATACCAGTTGTGATGGTTTTTATACATATAACACATGGGTTTTTTATCCTGTCTCTCCTAACTTTCAGAGGTTCTTGACTGACCATTATTTTTCTAGTATTAGGATTAATATGCACCATTCAGTTACTAGAAATGAAAGGAAGGTAGCCAATAAAATTCATTTCAGGCGACTTCTTATTCTATTGCTACTCATTTCGGGCTCAGTACATCCTCACCCGGGCCCACATTGTTTGGGCCAGGTGAAATCTAGTCCTGACATGATTAGCAACACTGTTCCTTCAGATTTTCATTCAACTCTGAAAATTGTTCATTTGAACATTAACAGCCTAACCTCAAAGTGGGACCAACTTTTGGTGTGGCTAGAGCTGAATGAGTCTGATGTGATTACTCTCTCTGAGACATGGCTAAATAGTAATATTCTGGATTCAGAAATTTTGTTGCCCAGATTCAGTTTGTTTCATCAGGGCAGAGTAGGTAAACATGGGGGCACCTATATATATTAATTCTAAGTTTAGTGCAATAAGGACTCTTGATAATATAAATGATGTTGTCTGTGATCTGGTTTCAATAGAGATTTCATTTGGCCAGGATAAGAGATTAGTTATTAGTACCATTTATACACCACCTGGGAAATTTAAATATGGCATTGATCTGGTTTCTCATTTTAAATCCCACCTCCCCTCTAATAGAGAGTGGATACTATTGGGTGACTTTAACAACAATTGGAATGCTAATGAAACAGATGGCACCTGTGATACACTGATTGATTTAGGTCTCCATCAAATGATTCATGACATTACTAGACATAATTACAAAGCTAACTCGGGTTCAGTTCTTGATTGGATTCTGGTAACTTAGCCTGATAGCATCATTAATGCAGTGGTTCTCTTGGATAATATCAGTGATCATTGTCCAGTGGTGTGTGACTGGTCTGTTAAATATGCTAAACAAACCACCAGGTACATCGAATTTAGGAGACTTTCTTCTTTGACCCCTGAGGGTATTACTATACCTAGTAAAGCTGTAGACTGGTCACAGCTTAAATTCATTCAGGATATTGATGCCATGTTAGATATTTTCATTACTTTGTACACATCCTTGTTTGATAAATTGGCACCTTTGAAAAAAAATGCGTATCCGCTCTACTAAGCATGAATGGATTACGAAAGAGTTGTTAGACCTTATGCAATTAAGAGATCGGAGTTGTAAACATTATAAACTCAGTAAAGATGTTGATTCGCTCTTGGCTTATAAAATTCTAAGAAATAGGTGTAAATCAGAAATTAGAAAATCAAAAGTAAAATTTTTCATAGGACAACAGAAAAAAGCATTTGGTAATTCCAGACATACTTGGAAGATAATAAACAATTTAATGGGTAGGGAAAAAAAAGATCAACTGATTTCTCTCCAAAATGATGGTTTGCTTATTTCTAGTCCTAAATTGGTGGCGGAAAGTTTTAATAACTATTTTGGAGACCTTGAAAATGTAAGGGTTCCCAGTTCTAATGTATATTTCGAAACTGCTAACAAACTTAAGGTTGATTTCAAACGGTTTCCTAAGTTTGTATTTAGTGAAGTAACACCTGAGATAAAGAATACATACTTAGTAATGATCCCAAACCATTTTTGTTAACTGATTCTCTAGATATTCGTATACTTAGACTGGGTATTGATACATTTTCTCATCCTCTAACTACCATCTTTAATTTTTCAAATGTTAACAGTATGTTCCCAAAACTGTGGAAGCATGCAGTTATTAGACCAATACATAAAGCTGGTAACCCTTCATTGGTCTCCAATTACCACCCAATAGCAATTCTGCCACCCTTGTCTAAGAGTCTCAAGAAAATTATTTTAGATCAGACCTTGACGTATCTCAATCATTGTGATTTACTAACCTCCTGTCAGCATGGCTTTAAGGCAGGGCATAATACTGAAATGGCCTTGGTGAGGTTCACCAGCAGCATCCAGAGAGCCCTAGATAAAAGGCACTTGGTTGCTACTCTTTTTGTGGACCTCACCAAGGCCTTTGACCTTGTGGAGCACAATGTGCTTCCTTGTGTTATGGAAACAATGCATTTTTCCTGTGAAGTGACTAAATGGTTTTCCCATTACGTCGCAGACAGGTCACATGTGACACAATTGAAGGTCATTCATCCTCCCCTAAGTTAATTAGATGTGGTGTCCCCCAAGGTTCTATCTTGGGCCCACTTATTTTTTCTCTTCTTATGAATGGTGCTCCATCTTTGTGTCCATCTAGTTCTATTATAATGTATGCTGATGATGCAGTTACTTATGAGGATTGTCTCAATCCAAAGGAGGCCTTGGATAAGCTTCAGGCTAATTTTGATCTATTCCAAACCTGGTTGCTTGCCAGTTCCCTTGTGCTTAATTCAGTAAAAACAAAAATTATGCTTTTCTCTAGTAGAAAGATTAATTTGTCTGATCTTCTACCTGTCTGCGATGTTAAGGGAAATACCATTGAATTTGTTGATACATTTAACTATTTGGGGTTTATTTTTGATGCCAACCTTACTTTTGAACAACACATCTTTTCTACTATAAAAAAAAGTACTTCAAAGACTTGGATGTCTTTATAGAGTTAAGCACTATTTAACACCTGAATCCAGGAGGCTTTTGGCACACAGCTTTCTTTTTAGTGTCTTAGACTATGGGTTGGTGGTTTATGCTTCTATGAGCTCTAAACGTTTAGGAAAATTGACAGTTACATATAATTCTACATTGAGATTCATGCTTTCTGTTTCAGCTCCAACCCATCACTGCCTACAGTTAAAATCTTCCAACTGTCTTTCTCTGATAAATGGAATTCAGTTTAAGATGTGTTTGTTTCTATTTAAAAATCAAAGCTGGTTTGTCACCTAATTCAGTGAGTTCACTCTTTCCTAAATATGTTAATTCTAATTGCACTAGAACTCAGTCAAAGTTTACATTTAATGTTCCATTTTTTAAGAGAACCTCGGGGCAATGTTCATTGCTATATAGGGGACAAAATTATTTTAATTTACTCCCATGTGATATATCAATCTGTAATTCCATATTCTCTTTTAAATCAAAGCTAAAAAAGAACTTACAGTGTACTCAAGAATGTACTTGTTAAATGTTTAAATGTGAAGTTGTCCTAATGTATTGTATATGTTCATGTTCTTGTTTTTTGTTTATTGTATTGCTTGTCATCTGTGAAAATGGGCAATTTGCTCATCAGACTTACAAGGGGAAAAAATAAAATGAAATTAAATTAAATAAAGCAATCTGTAGGCTATGAACAGATAGTTTAACTGTATTTGGTGCAGCTTATTGCTTCTAGAGCAGCTAAGATTCTTGGTCACCTCTGCCCATATTTCTGGGGTAATTTAAATTCCCAGCTTTATTTATTTATTTATTTCAGTTTCAGATTAATACCTTTGAGTCCAGGACTCATTTTCAACGTGGGTGTAGGCAGGCATACACCATGTACTCCATGGAGTACACATCTATTGAAGGGGGCAGCAAATAGGCCCTGAACTGCCTCCCTAGTCCATGGGAACACAACAGAACCAGCAAAACCTTTCTGTAAGTGTATTCATATTAGTCAAAACCCGAAGGATTGGTCACTGATACTGTCCTTGCATCCCAAGAACTATATAGTCTTACAGGGTCTGGGCTGATATATTGGTGTCTTAAGGAACAATGCATGGCATCTGTATATACCCATGCATGGGGGGCAGCAGCCAGTGTCATGGGGTACAAAAGTTATATATATTGTGCCAAACGGGGCAACAAACACAGTCTTGGTGTACGTATAAATAGTGTCTGGCTACACCCCTGGTTTTCAAAGGTTCCAAGTCATTGTAGTACAAACATTACAAATATAACAGTGTTTACAGAAAACAGAAAAACAGTTACACAGGCATTCAAATACCAAGAAATTGTATACATCCAACGATTGGTTAAAGAGGATAGGGTCAAATAGGGATTCAGCCTTGTAGTTCACTAGTTTGTACGTCAAACTAGGAGGAAGGGGTAGGGAGGTCATCGAAGAAGTGCTTTGTCAGCCAAGTGGACCTCGTTTGGGAAGGGGAAGGAGGGGTTTGAGGAGATTTAAGGGGGGAGGGCTGAAATCCTGCCACATTGGTGCAGGCCAGCACAGTTCTTTTTCGTGTCTAGAAGGGATCTGAGCCCAGATTTGAAGGTACTAATCTTGGGTGTATCTGTGAGGTTAGCATGTACCTCATTGTACCATTTTGGTCCTTGGTACAGGATGGAGGTCTGGGCGAGTTTTGTCCTTTTGAAGGGAATCACCAGCCTATCAGTAGACATGCTTCTAGTTGATTTGGTGGGAACTGCCGGCATAAAGAGGCAGCCCAGTGTGGGGGAGGTAAGCCCAAGAAGCACTTTTTTCAGAAGTTGGCAGGTTTGGTATTGTGCTCTATGATGGAGTGGGAGCCACCCAGTTTCAGTGTAGAGCATCCAGGTGTGGGTGTCATGAGCAGCCCCTATTGACAGATGACAGCCCTTATTTAGTAGTGTGCTGACCCTGTTTAGGGCACTTTTTGTGCCTGCCCCATAGAAAGGCAGCCCATAATCTATGAAGGACAGTACTGAACTACTGGTGGCAAGTTTGAGAGCTTCAAGTGTCATAGAATGCCTATGGTGGTAGAGGACCCCAAGTTTTATATTGGCTGACTTGATAACAGAGTCTATATGGCCAGAGAAGGTGAGTGTATCATCAAAGGTAACGCTGAGGTATTTGAACTTGGTTACTTGTTCCAGTATCTCACCCTTATGGTTATGAATGAGCAAAGGCTGGTATTTCTTTTTGCTTTGGGAGGCAGAGAAGAGTAGACTCTCAGTTTTTTTATGGTTTAGTAGTAGTTTGTTTTGTGCGAACCAGGATTCAAGCTTGAGGAAGCTGTTTTGGAGCTCAGTGGTGATGGAGTTGTGATCTTTGCCAGCAACAGATATTACTGCATCGTCAGCATAGAGAATGGTGCATGCTGTACAAGTGGATGGTGCAGTGTTGATGAAGAGGCTGAAGAGCAGTGGGCCGAGAATAGAGCCTTGTGGGACCCCGAGGGACACCTTCTTAGCTGATGATAGGGTGTCTCCAATTTTGACTTGTTGCGACCTGCTTGTGAGGTAGCTTCCAAACCAAAGTACCGTATGCGAGGATAGGCCTGTCGAAAGGAGGCAGTTTAGAAGGAGTTTGTGATTAACAGAGTCAAAGGCCTTTGTAAGGTTGATGAAGACTGATCCTACTGCCTCCCCATTATCTAAGGCATCATAAAGCTGGGATGAGTAATCAACATGGGCAGTAAGTTTGGAGTGCTTTTTTCGGAACCCATGCTGCTGTGGGCAGAGTAGGTTATAGTTTTCAAGATACTCTGTAAGCTGCTCCGAGACCATTCTTTCAAGTGCTTTAGAGAGGGGGGTAGAATGGATATAGTTGGACGTTTGAGTTTTGTCCCTGGCTTTAAAGACAGATGTGACGATGGCTGACTTCCATAATTTTGGAAACACCCCAGTTCTTAGAGATGCATTAAACACCATTGAGAGAGGACTAGCCAATTTGTTTAGGAGAAGACCCACTAGTTTCATATCCACTAGATCAGCCCCCATCCTGGTCTTGCCAAGAACCCCCTTAATGTGCTTGATGGTTTCGGTCTTGGTGATCCATTTAAAGTAGAAAGGTGGTATAGCATCCTTTGGTGGGTTAGGAGGGGCAGTGGGGTGTTGTTTCCCAAGCTGATCTTTAAAATAATTGACAGGGAGTACACCAGAAAGGTCTGTGAAAGCATTGCTGAGCTCATTTGTGATGTCAATGGGTTCCTGTAGGGGGCCCTCCACTGTTACTAGTAGATTGGGTGGGGCCTTGGGGGTCTTTCCTGTTAGGGATTTGATAGAGTTCCAAAATTCTCTACCGGAGCCCCAGCTCTTGCTTAAGAGGTCCTTATAGTAGGAAGCTTTAGCCTGTTGAATGAGCTTGGTGCAGGCGTTTCTGGCTGCCTTGTAGGCATTGAGTGTTGCAAGAGTTCCAGATGATTTTGCAATGTGCCAGAGATTGTCTCTATTCTTCATGAGACCAATAAGGGAGTTAGTGAGCCATGGATTGGAGGTACCCCTGATTTTCTATGTTTTGTATGGTGTAAAAATCTCATAGGCACGGTTGAAGATTGTTATGAAGTAGTTCGAGGCCTCATTACCTTCAGTATCTCCTGCCAAAGGAGACCAGTCCAGTTGTGATAGGTACTGCTTGAAATGATCAAGTAGCCCCGGCCTCAGGCAGTGATTTTTGGACACCTTAGTTGGGCCCTTGGTGAAGTTGTTTGTCCAGGTGCACTTCACTGGGAAGTGATCACTGAGGCTGTCAGGTAGGACAATGACATCTGATATATGCTCCAGATATGTGGACAGGAGCCAGTCTGTAAGAGAGCTGCTCTCTATTTTGTAGTTAATCCAGGTGTCATCGGTTACCTTTAAGAATAGGCTGGATATTAGATCCCTGGCTTTTGTCTCCTTCAGGGAGTGCCAGTTTATGTTAAAGTCACCTACAATGATCTATTCCCATTGAGTACCTAACTGCTGCTGGTTGTCTTTGGCTAGGTTTAGTCTGGCAGTTTGGTGCCCAGGTAGTATATATACTGTTGACAGCAGCAGT
This sequence comes from Neoceratodus forsteri, assembly GCA_016271365.2. NCBI lineage: Eukaryota > Metazoa > Chordata > Ceratodontiformes > Ceratodontidae > Neoceratodus > Neoceratodus forsteri. Next base: position 184,260,475 of record CM028133.1, on the reverse strand, counting down.
ACTTTGTTCTGTTGACCTATGCTTAGCTTGAGATTCAGGATTTGGACCTCTTTTGTGTGTAGGCTGGAGTCAAGGGCCTGCACCTTTATTCTGGATTTGGTATAGATTAGGCACCTTCCCCCACCTTTAGTGGTTCTATCTTGCCAGAAGGAGTTGTATCCATTGAGGGAGATAGATGCATCCAGGGTCTTTGGCGAAAGCCAGGTTTCTGTGAGTGCAATATTGTCTGGGTTAGTCACCTGTACCCAAGCCTGGATTTGAGAGAACTTGGATAGGAGACTGTTGATATTTAAAGAGATGATAGTGAGTTGCCCTTTTTATTTAGGCGTTCTAATGAGGGTGGGTCCAGGGTTGGGGTGCACATTCCCTGATAGAAGCAGCAATAGTAAGACAAGAGATCGAAGTAGATGGCACACAAAAGTCGCATGGGAGCAGGTGCATTTTTTCCTCAAGGGGGAGGCTTGATAAGTGGTGTTTAAACGTGGTCAGTTGTTTATCAGTGCAGCTACTGGGATCGGGTGGGTGCATGTCTTCATCAGGTCATCAATGGTGTCCATGTGGAGGAGAGAGCAAGATCCTCTTCCCATTTTAGTAGTATTTTCTGTTGTGGGGGTGCCTCTCTTCCTAATAGCAATTTATAATAAATAGACAGAGGTTTTGCCGTGGGTTGGGATCTGTATAACTCCTTTTCAAGTGGTGAAGTTTCTGGGCCCCCACTACGAGTCCATTTTCAAGCCCTGAAGGGACTTGCAGATCTAAAAGTGGACAAGACCATGGAACTGGACAGGATACACCCAAAGGTACTAAATGAACTTGGGGAGGTGCTTGCTGCACCACTGACAGCTTTATTCAACAGATCAAAGGAAACAGGCATGGTTTTGAAAGACTGGAGATGAACAGATGTGGTCCCACTCCATGACAATAGCAGCAGGGAAGTGGGAAACAACTACAGGCTAGTCAGTATCACATCAGTGGTGGGGAAACTAATGGAATCCCTGTTTATTTATTTATTTAAAATTTGATGACTGGGAAAGACACACAGAGCAGAAAGCTCGTTTCCAGGTGTGACCTGGGGACAGGGAGTACAGATACAACAAAGGGTGAGCAAACAAACGGATGCAGTGTAATACAGAGTAGACATAAACTTAATATTTACAATATAATACAGCAAATACATAAACTTATTTACAGTGTAATACAAGAGTGTGTTGTAAATAACAGTAAAGTACAATTAGCAGGTAAATTCACATGTTAGGAGAGCAAAGTAGAGTGTTGTGCAGGAGATTCAATGTGAAGGGAGAGCCAACAAATGCTGGTAGCAAACAAAACAATGTGGTAGCCACTGATCTGGGAAGTGGAGGAGAAGGAGCAGGACATCCATATGGTGAGAGACTAGGACTGTGGGCAGTTACAGGATGTAAAAGAAAAGGGCCTGAGGAGGTGCTTGAAAGCAGGAAAGGAGGGGTTGAGACGGGTTTGAAGGGGGAGGTTGTTCCAGAGGGATGGTAGTCTATGAGAGAAGGCTAGTTTTCCTATTGAAGTGCCTGCCCATGGAAGGGCGAAGGAACAAAGCCAATCTGTACATGAATTGTAAGGGAAGGGAGTAGCAGGATATAGGAGGGAGGCAAGGTAGGAAGGAAGAGTTCCAAACCAGAATTTGAGATGTCGAAGATAAGTTAATATTTTCGACAGGGTGGCGGTATCGACCACCCAGGGGCGACGAGGCCCGACGCCACAGGCGGAGGGCCTTATAGCCCCTGGAAGGTCCGGTATTACCCATATCGCCCACCCTGGAGGGTATTATTGCGCTTAGAAAATGGGCACTGTAAAAAAAAAAAGTTTAATAAAACAAGCTTTTTAAAATTGGTTTAAAATAAGTAGTTTAAAATAAGTTTTATAATAAAATAGTTCCTCCTCCTAGAGGAGCCTAATACTTGAGTTTGTTGTTATTGTTACTCTATATAGACACATCTGCAGAGATGAAGTGTCACAGTTACGTTTTTTGACAAGGTTCACTGTCCTCAGCAACTCTACAACACACTGAGACATGCAGGCTGAGATTTTTCTTTTAATTTTGTACTAGTAGCGCTCCGTTCCCCCCCCCCCCCACACACACACACTTTTCCTGAAGTGCCGTTACCACTACAAGAAAATTAAGACAGATTGTGCTGGGCTGTTTCTGTGAAGAAAATACTAGCCCTGTCATGTTGCTTGGGCTGATGGCTGGAGGATCGGATCGTGGTTGACATAGGAACAGAGGTGCGCAGTTTGTAGACACAGTATGTTGTTGTTTCTGATCCCAACATCAGATTTAAACCTGGAGGTTCTTTTTTTTTTTAAACAAGCAGCAGTCGAGTTGTAGAAGCTGGCAATGTAATCAGGGTCGGGCGGGACGCAGTGAATGTGGAGTCGTAGTTTACAGTCGGCAGCAGCAGTAGTGGAGATTTAAATTTAAAAAAATGTGTTGTTGCATGAAAGTGGATGTGCCAATTTCTTACTGAATGATTGGAAACAAGGTAGTTGCTGTAAAACTGCTGTATTAATGCTTTGCATTTGAATTTGGGTTTGAGGTAGCTTAGAAGAGCTGCCGTTTCAAAGCTGTATGAATTACACATCGGAAGAGGAGCAGAGGTGGCGGGCGGGTGGCCGTCTGTGGGCACGCTGTGGAGAAGCAGAGTACGGATGGAAGGTCCGTGGAGTTTGTAGGAGGAGGAGGAGGTCGATTAAGTAGCGGATACTTGGTCTCAGTACTGGCAGCCACTATTCACTTCCCCAGAGCACTAACCCTGGAAGGCAGTTGTGAGAGAATGCCGAAAATATAGACTTGGGCACAGCTGTAACATTTATTAAATTTCGATGGTGTTTTGTGGAAATTGACCGAGGACTCGTGGACGGGCAGGCTTGGGGGGTGTCAGAAAGTATTATGAGCGGCTTAAGCTGATGTTCATGGCGCTTTCAAAGTAATACTTTAAGCTGTTTTTTTTAATAGCAACATAGTTGTCATGGTTGTGCCTTTGTGTGTCTGTGGTAGGGCTGTTTTGGCATGGGTAGTATCTCTCGGTAAATGACAAAAAAGATGGCGGTGATTTGAAATGATAATTAGTTGTGTTAGCCAATTAGGAAGCAGTGTGGGCACCACGATACTTAAGTGGGTGAAAGGGCACTATAGGCTGGTACTTTTTATTTTCTGGGCATCTATTGAAAGTTAATGTACCCCCATGGCAAGGGTATTAGCCAATCAGATGCCAAGAAATAAAAAGACCATTTTCTAAGAGGCTAGTAGAGTATCTTGAATCAAATGGACTACAAGATCAAAGGCAGCATGGATTCATGGGGGAGGTCCTGCCAGATGAATCTGATTGTGTTCTTTGACCAGGTGACCAGGGAAATGGATGAGAGAAGGGCAGTGGACATGGCCTATTTAGACTTTAACAAGGCCTTCAACACTGTGCCACACAGGAGACTAATGAAGAAATTGGACAGTCTAGGGGTGGGATCCAAAGTGATACACTGGGTAAGTAACTGGTTAATGGATAGGTGGCGAAGGATGGTGGTAAATGGCACTCACTCAGAGGAGAGGAGAGGAGAGTGAACAGTGAGGTGCTGCAGGGCTCAGTACTTGAACAAGTCCTTTTCAGTGTCTTCATAACTGATATTGGAGAAGAACTGGAAGTGAAGGTATGTCTTTTTGCAGGTGACACCAAAATCTATAATAGAGTGAATACTCAGGAGGGGAAGGGCGTGGCAGCCAGGGTTCAATGTCAAAAAGTGCAAAATCATGCCATACGATATAGAAACCCAGGGGCTGAGTATAGGATTGGGAGGAGGTACTGACAGTCACTAAACAGGAAAGGAAATTTGGGGTAATCATATCTGATGAACTCAAAGTAGCAGGGCAGTGTGACAAAGTAATGGGTCAGGCCAGTGGGATGCTGAGTTGCACTGGAGGAAGTACAGCTAGCAGGAGGAGAGAGGTGGTGCTACCACTGTATTGGTCACTGGCTGGTGAGACCCTAGTTGGAGTATTGTGTCCAGTTCTGGAGGCTGTACCTCAGAAAGGACATAGACAGGGTGGAGGCAGTACAGAGGAGGGCAACTAAAATGGTGCAGAGATTGCATCAAAAACCACATGAGGGATCTCAACTTTTACATCCTAGAAGAGAGGAGAGTGAGAGGGGGCATGATAGGGATTTACCTCACAGGGGTGAACAAGGTGCATGAGGGGAGTCTTTGAAATGAGAAAGAGCACCGGGACCAGAGGGAATGCCTCCAGTTGGGAGTCCAGGAGGGATGTAGAGAAGTACTTCTTTACTGAGAGAGGGGCAGACACCTGGAACAGAATGCCAGCAGAAACGGTGGAGGCAAAAACAGTGACAGGCTTCAAGGATGCATGGGGGAGACATAGGGGAATATTAGTAAATAAACTGGGAGGAGAGAGAGTTGCTGGAGACCAGGTGGGTTCTGTGGAGACCGACTAGGCAGACAGGGTGGGTCAAGCGGTCCTTATCTGCCTACAAATTCTATGTTTCTAACTTTCTTGCCCTGATGTGGATATGCGAGCAGCTGAGTCATACTGACCCATCAGCAGATTACCAGGTGCCTAATCCTATTCCAGTAAAAAGCAAACTGTTTATTTTGTTGAAATAATTTTATTTTATTTATTTAGCTTTTGTTTACTGGGTAAGCACACTAGGCAAAAAAAAATGCATTCTTTCAGGTACGACCCGGGAGGTTAAAAAGGTAAAAATACAGAACAACGTGAAGGTGTAACAAAGAAGGGATGTACAGGCAGTAATCTGAGAAGTATGAACACAGTAGTAGAGGTAATAACACAATCAAAGGCAATGTACATTACGTAGTGGAATAAGCTTTAGGACAAGCCATGATACAGAGGAACTTTATATAAAATAGTTTCTTAAGTGCATGGGTATAATTGCTGTTCTTCATTTGCACTATTAGTAAAAAAATGTCAAAAAAATCACATGTTAAAGCATCAGATAATACCCATAACTTTTCTGTATATCATACAATAGGCTGTAATGTATGGTACCCTTATTTTACTCTTCAACCTAATGCTGGTCCTTTCTCAAGTATGCATGATGCAGGCACTGTGACTCCCGAACACGTTCCATCCATTGTTCATGTAAACAGAACTTTATTATCAAACTTAGATGAATTCAGTACATGGGAGTTGGGGAATGATTTCGATCTGGATACAGTGTCTAAGACATTGTTATCCAACAGAATAAATGATTCAGAGATTGCAATTCCAGACTATTGCTTGATACGACAAGATAGGCTATGAAAATGTGGTGGTGGTGTCCTAAACTATTACAAGTCTTGTTTTTTCTGTGGTGGCTGATAATTTCACTAATGCTTGCTCATCCAGCAATTTTCTTTCTGTTGGGTTATGTTTGGGGGGGGGGTGCCAAGCACCTGTCGTTAGCTACTTTTTACTTTCTCTGGGTTATTCTGAGGATGGACTTGCTTTATTGTCTGAGTTCAGGCAGTCCAAACATGGCATGAAAGAATGAAAGAAATCCTCCTGGGAGATGCCAATATTTATTGCAATGTTAAAGCAAACTGGAGATGTAGAGAACACCTTGAGAGCTTGAACATTAAGCAACTGATTTTCTCAGCTCCAGAATAAATTGCAAGGCTTGCACTGAGTCCCTAATAGACTGGATAGTCACTTCTAGACCAGAACGTATCCATCAAGACCATCCTTTAGCCAACAGCTTAAGTGACCATTCTACAATTATTTCCTATTGGAGTGCTCCCAGGCCTTGCTCCCCTCCTGTACATGTAACCTCCAGATCCATTCGTAATCTGAACATTAATGAATTCAGGAATGCTGTTTCACAGATCGACTGGTCTTCTTTGCATGCCATCCTCTCGGTAGAGTTAATGTTGGATTATATTATACGTGAATTTAACTGGGTTTGTAATCACTTTGCCCCTATCCGTTGCTTACATAATTAAAATAGAAGTCAGGAATGGATCACCCCTTGCCTGGTACAACTGATGCAGGAGAGAGACAGGGCCTGGAATGCTTTTAGGAAACAATATACAGATTCAGTTTTGCTTAAATATAAGGAATAAATGTAAACAATTGGTTAGAAAGGCAAAAATGTATTTGTATTTAAAGTCCCAATTCAGCTTTTCAAGTGGGCAACAGGCAAATTGGTAAATCTTAAAAAATGTCATGGGAAAGACGAGTTCCACGGCACTACCATTTCTGACTACTATAGAACAAGGTAACTTGAAAAATCCAATTGAAATAGCCACAGAGCTCAATACCGCTTTTTGTGGAAGCTGCAAAAGTGTGCTCCATTGGTTGATCCATCAGATCTTAAACAGACTGGGACTAGCTGTAGTGGTTCAGATTATGGTTTTAAGTTTAGATCACTAAATGTAGATGAAACCCTAAACTGTCGTATGTATATGAACTTAAAAATTACAAAGGTACTGGATAATATTACTGTAAAGCTCTTTTCTTTGGTTATTAATGTACTGGCTAATCCTCTATGTACTTTGTACAACCATTTGTTAGCTAATAACAAGGTCCAGAGATTGTGGAAGCAGACAACCGTGGTCTCTGTTTTTAAATCAGGAGAGCGAACCCTGACCAAAACCTATTGACCAATACCCCTACTTGCCCCATTGTCCAAGGTCCTTGAGAGGATTGTTTTTGACCAGTTTAAGGAATTGCTGGATACCGGTAATTTGCTAACATCCTGCCATCAGGGTTTTCAAGATAATCACAGCACGCTCACAGCTGTGCTTGAAGTTAGTAATGATCTTCACGGGGCCTTGGACAACAGGGACACAGTCGGTTCACTCTTTGTGGATCTTTCAAAAGTATTTGAGCTGGTGTACCATGGTTGCCTGCCTGCCAAACTGTGGGCCCTTGGTCTATCTATGTCTGCAGTATCCTGGTTCCAGAACTACTTGACTGACAGACTCAGTCAGTTTCTTTGAATTCCTTTTCTTCTCCACTCATCAAAATTACTACCTGAGCACCCGAGGGATGAATCCTGAGACCTATTTTGTTTACCGTTTTCTTGAATGATTTAGCTGATATTTGCATAGCTCTGAATCCTGTATTATCATATATGCAGATGATATTGCATTGTATAAAAGAGTATCTAATGTCAGTGACATAAACAGATATTTACAGCTTGACTTTGAAACTGGTACAAAAATGGTTATTAAAAAATGGTCTTCTAGTGGCTCACTGGTGCAGCGGTAATGCTACAGCCTGTGACCCCGACAACCCAGGTTCAAGAGTGTGCCCGGGAGTCAGAGGGCCGGCTGGGGGGAGGAAGCTTGAGCATCCCAAGGACTGCTCACCTTCTCCGGGGGGAGCTGAGGCTCAGTGCTTGACTGACCTCAGGCGGAGGCCTGAGGCACAGCAAGCCCAGTCAACTTGCAGGGGGACCGCGTGATGGACAACGGCGCTTGTGCCTTGATGTCAGGGCGCACAGCACATGGCAAGAATAACAGAAAAAGGTCTCTCCATGCTCTGAGTAGATGGAGCATCAAGGCACAGATCCCCAGTGCCCCAACACCTGTCCCAGACTGGAGATCCTGACGAAACAAAGAAGCTCAGGTGTACAAGCCCCCACCTCATCTCCGCCTGGGGGGTGGCAATACAAGGCTAGATAGGGGATCAGTCACTTCGGGCTCCAGGTAAGAGGGCAGGGACAGATGCCATACATGTCTCCCAAAGAAGCGGAGCACGGAGGGGCATGGGGAGGTGGGAGTACAAACAGAAAAGTAAAAAAAAAAATATCAAATGGCCTTCTACTGAATGTTGGTAAAGCCAATTATATGCAGTTTGGAACAGAACAAAAAATAAAGGCTTTACCCTCCTCTGACTTAAAGATTTAAGTGGCACCTCTGTTGAGAAACTGGACAATTTCAAGTATCTCGGTTTTACTGTTGACCAGACTCTCTCTCTCTCTCTTTTAAAGAACATATCTCCACACTGGTTAAGTCAGTACATGCTCGCCTTGGTCAGCTTTTTAGGCTGAAAAATTGTTTGTCCACTCACTCTAAGATAGTCTTGGCTCAGTCCCCACTCCTGTCATTAGTGGACTTCAGGCTTCCACTCTATGCCACTGCTAATGTCACTGAAAAAGTTCAAATTCTATACATAGATACATAGATGTTGTTAGCAGATAAGGGCCTTTGGCCCACCTTGTCTGCCCATGAACACAAGTAACTGTGCTTCTTTTTTTTTCCCAAGCCACCTTAAGCTCAGCTCCTTGCCAGCCCTCGGCCGCCTCCTCACATCCCGGGGACTTATCTTCTGGTTCTTCCAATACTCCCTGGATTGCCCCCAGGGCGGGGCCACCACGCCAGCAAGACTGCCGTGACAGTGGGGAAGGGAGCCAGCAGGAGAGCCCACCAGCATTGCCTCCTTGGCTTGCCCCCAAGGTGGAGTGTGTAGCCCTATTGGCCATAGTAGTTAGGTCAGGGTTCCAGAGTGCTGCAGCATGTGAGTAGAGCTGGGGGGGCGAGCAGGCATCATAGGTAGCAGTTGTCACACACCCACTCAGCAGGTCAGCCCTCTACTCCCAAAGTGCCAACCTCTGATAGTCTTGAGAACAGAACAAGGTAGCCCTCTTGTCTGTTTTGTGGATTTGAGTCACCTTAGTCCCAAGTTGTGGAGGGATTCAAACTTGTTAACCTCTTGTTAGCATACCCAATTGTCAGGCTCAGATAATTCTGTCTTTGGGGGGGGCCAGATATCTTTGCCTATGGGCACCTAACCAGGTATTACAAAATGAACCCTTTTAGAACTCTATACAAAGACCCAGAGAACCTAAACTGTTTCCCAGTTTGGTACACCCATAAACTCATGCACCGTGTCAGCCTTAAAACCATCTAACTTCACTTAAAACCAAAGAAATATTTCAAGGCACACCAGGCAGTTTGTTTTTAAAATATATCTTTATTAAACAAAAGGTAAAATAGTGAACAGTAGTATACAGAACTCATCACAAAAAACATACAGACTATTAAACAAAAAGGTGTAAAAGTGCAACTATATTTCCTATCCACAAAATACTTATCTTCTAAAGGCTTGATGTCGCTGCTTCAAAGTCAGGTAAAGAAATCAGTCTATGAAACCAGAATCATACTTTTTAAAAGCTGCTTTCTCCAGCCCCCTGGATGAGGTCACTGTACTTCCTCCCTATCAGAATATTACTATTACAAATATCTCTACAGGAAACAGGATCCTTATAAGGCAGTAAGATTCTGTTTTTCTCAGCATAACAGTCAATTCTCAAATGACACCTCTTTGATGAAAAAGGGTCTTCCTGATCTTCACAGATATCAAAGCCCTTTTAATTTCACATAGAAGTGTCATGCCCTGCTTTCCTTTCCTGTAAATGTTGTAAAGCGGATATGTTCTTTACTGCCAACTAGGCTACTGATATTGGAACTAGCTAAACAGGATGTCCCTGATTTTAGGTACCTCTATAGCCCTGCAATTATCTTGGCCTTGCAGGTGTTAGATTTTTTTTTTATCTAAGTTTCTGTGTGTGTGGTCATCTCACATACTGAGATCTGGGAGGGGGAGATGTGTGAGTGAGTGAGGTCACTCCAAGTGCGCTGGTATTTCCAGCAGACAAATTCAATACCACATTTCTGTTATTTTTAAGAAATAAAAAAATGATACAGCACTCAGAGCTGGCTGTCTATGTCACAATTCCTCCCCACCTAGACTGAATTTGGGGGCTCATCCCCTGCATGGGATGAGCTTCCCAAATCAGTTCACTCCTTATAGACCCTAGACAGCCCATCTGAGTTTTTATTGTTCGCTCCAGCCCTATGTACAATTTTTAGATCATACCCTTGTAAAGCAAGGTTTCATCTTAGCAGTCTCCCATTGTTCTTACCCATCTGCATCAGCCAAACCAGGGGGTCGTGGTCAGTCTGCACCACAAAATGCTGCCCATACAAGTATGGCTCTAATTTCTTTAGGGCCCACACTATGGCAAGACACTCCTTTTCCACCGTGGAGTATGCTTGCTCCCTGGGAAGCAGATTCTGACTCAGGTATGCTACTGGGTGATCTGTTCCCTGGCTGGAAGTCTGACTCAGTACTGCCCCAATACCCACGTCTGAGGTGTCCGTCTGAATTATAAAAGTTTTGCTATAGTCAGGACTTGTCAAAACAGGAGCACTGCACAGTGCCTCCTTCAGTTTGGAAAAGGCTTCCTCACAGGCTGGGTCCCAGGTAATTTTCTTGGGCATCCTTTTCCTTGTCAGGTCAGATAAGGGTGCAGCCAAGGCACTGTAATTAGGTACAAACTTTCTGTAGTACCCTGCTGTCCCTAGAAAGCTCCTGACCTGCTTCTGGGTTTCTGGTCTGAGCCATGCCTGGATCACCTCTATCTTTATTTGGTTAGGACGGAGCTGTCCCCAGCCTACCACATGTCCGAGGTATGCCACCTCTCCCATGGCCACCTGACACTTTTCGCTTTGACAGTGAGCCCGGCCCTCTGTATCCTGCTCAGCACTTCCCTAAGGTGTGAAAGGTGTTTCTCCCAGCTGGTACTAAAGATGGCAGTGTCATCCAGGTATGCTACGGCGTACTCCCCAGCACCATTCAACACCTGGTTCACCAACCTTTGGAAAGTGGCCGGGGCATTCTTCATTCCAAAAGGCATTACTTTGAACTCAAATAAGCCTATCAGAGTGATGAAGGCCAACCTCTCCCTAGCTCTGTCTGTCAATTCTACTTGCCAATACCCCTTGGTCAGGTCAATAGTTGTAAGGTAGGTCGCCCCTCCCAACTTGTCCAGGAGTTTGTCCGTCTGGGGCATCAGGTGGGTGTTGGACTTTGTGACTGCATTCAGTCCATGATAGTCCACACAGAAATGAGTCGAGCCATCTGGTTTGGGAACAAGGACTACAGGTGAGACTCAGGGGCTGTGGGATCTCTGGATTACCCCTAAATCCAGCATCTCCTCCACTTCCCTCCTAATGTCCTTTTGGACAGCCTCTGACACCCGATATGCTGTCTGCCGTATGGGCGTCTGTGTCCCTGTCTCCACATCGTGTGTTGCTAAGGGGGTTAGTCCAGGCTTGGTGCTAAACAAAGGGGCAAAGTCTGCTAAAACCTCCCTCACTTTCTGGATCTGGTCCGGGGTCAGCTGGGGAGACAATCTTACTACCTCCACAGAGGACTACCACTTACTCTCTTCCAGCAAGTCCAGAAGGGGGTCTCCTTCATCCGTCCCCTCCCCATGACTACACACCGCAAACACCATGTCAGTCCTATTTGCATATGGCTTCATCATGTTGACATGGTACATCCTTTCTGTCTGTCTACGGTCAGGTAACTTCACAATGTAGTTTACGTCATTTACCTTCCTAACCACTTTGTACGGTCCTGCCCACTCAGCCTGCAACTTGTCTTTCCGGACCGGAATAAGGACCATGACTTCCTGACCCACCATGTACGAGCGAACTCTGGCTCTTCGGTCATACTATACTTTTTGTTTCTGTTGGGCAGCTGCCAGGTTGCTCTGGGCTGTCCCCATAAGCTCCTTCAGCCTTTCCCTAAACCTAAGGACATAATCCACAATGGGAGTTCCCTGGGTGGCGTGCTTACCTTTCCAGACCTACCAGATCAAGTCTAGGGGCCCACGTACCCGGCGTCCATACAAGAGTTCGAAGGGGGAAAATCCTGTCGACTCTTGGGGCACCTCCCTGAATGCGAACAACAGGTGGGGAAGGTATTTCTCCCAGTCCCTCCCATGCTGTTTGGCAAACGCCCGGAGCATTGCCTTCAGGGTACCATTGAATCTTTCCACAAGTCCATTGGCTTGTGGGTGATACGGTGTCGTGCATCTCTGCACCACCCCACACTTCTTCCATAGACATTTCATTAGGTCCGACATGAAGGAACCCCCTCGATCGATGATTATCTCCTGTGGAAACCCAACATGAGAGAAAATCCCAAGTAAGGCATCTGCCATTTTGTCCGTCCTCAGCGAGGATAGGGCGACTGCCTCTGGGTACTGGGTGGCATAATCCACCACAGTCAGGATGAATCTCTTCCCTGAGGAGCTGGGGGTATTTAAAAGCCCCACAATATCCATTCCCACCCTCTGGAATGGCTTCTCCACTACGGGCAATGGAATTGGGGCTGCTTGGGTTTTCTTGCCCGCCTTCCCTATTTTTTGGCACCGGTGACAAGACCTGCAATACTCCTTCACCTGCTGGGTGAAGTTAGGCCAGTAGAAATTCTGGGCCAACTGCTGCATTGTGCATGCAATTCCCGGATGACCAGACAAGGGAATATCATGGGTAACCTTGAGCAACTGCTCACGATATCCCTGGGGAATGACAAGCTGCCTGCCTAGCATCCCTCCCTCTGTCTGTACTACCTGTGTATACATAAGTCCATTTTCCCAATAAACCCTATGTCTTCCGTCACCTCCCTGTGCTCCGTTCAAGTCTGCCCAAGCCCTCAGCTTTTCTAAACTAGGGTCACTTCTCTGAGCAGCTGTGAACCCCTCACACCCTCCCAAGGCATGGGACAGGTCCCCTTCAGTTGCTAAACTAGGGTCCCTAGCACTAGCGTCAGGGCCCCTCAGGATCACTGTCCATTCCAACCCTCTGACAAGGGGTCACCCCTCCCTTTTTGGAGTAACCCTCTGTAGCTGGATGGTTACTTGCTACTGGGGAAATTTCTATCCCCTTTTTATCAGTCTCCCCATCTGGAGACACAGGCTGGGGAACCAGCCTCTCAGTGATTTCCACACTGGTTTTTGTGGGGTTCAGGGAACTACTATTTTCCCTTACCACTTGGCTATGGGTAACTGCACATACCACCCCCTGCTGGAGATTGTTACCCAGGATCACATCCACTGCTAATGTGTTGGCTACAGCCACCTGTTACACAGTTCCCCCTGTTTCACCCCAGTCTAGAAGAACACTAGCGAGTGGCAATGTTTTCTCTTCACCAGTAAATCCTTGTACAGTTATGTATTTATTGGGTATAAGCTGACCAGGCTGTACCAGATCCCCCTTTACCAATGTCAGGGATGCCCCTGTGTCCCTTAACCCCTGCATCTGTACACCATTTACTATGACTGGGTGCATGTGTTCCCTCATGTTCACTGGCATGCTTTCAGGGACACACAAACAACCCACTTCTTTTCTAGCACCCTGTTGTGTATTATGGCTCGACTTTTTTGGGGTACTGTCTGACAATATGTCCAGCTTCCTTACACAGTCAACAGGCATTTCTTACTTCAGATAAATCTTTTCATTGAAACCTGGGGCTAATTGGTTTTGGTGGAGGCAGCGAGGGTTTTAGCTGGCCTGGAGGCACGCTTTTCCCTTTCTGCACTGCCACACTCACCCCATTCACTCTCAGAGCAGGTCTGCTCTTGGCATAGCAGTCCAAGAGTTCAGCAGCCTCTTGCACTGTTTTTGGATCTCGGTTATCTAGCCAGGTTTTTAGCTCTGCTGGGCATGCCCAATAAAACTGTTCTAATAAAATCAAATTTTCAGTTTTATCAACAGAGTTTGCCTTAATTCCTTCCCACCAATGTTTTAAAAGCTGACGTTTCGTGGCTAGCTCCTCATAGCTCATATCAGGCTTCTCCTGAGCTTACGGAATTTAGCTCTGTATGATTCAGCAGTTAATTCAAACTTTTTTAACAGTGCAGCTTTTAACTTGCTGTAATCGCCACTGTCCTCATTGTTCATTTGACCCAATGCATCCCGAGCTTTCCCGGTAAGTAGTGGGGATAGCTGGAAGCTCCAGGAGTCTCTAGGAATTTTAGCCTGAATACAAACTTTTTCAAAAGAGTTTAAAAAAAGTCCATATCTTCCCCTTCCTTAAATTCAGCTATTAATTTGGAGTTCAATTTGTAACCCAGTCTGCAGTCCCAGTTAAACCCAAGCCACTTACCTGCCCTGGTGCTGCTGGTTGGAGTCATAGCTTCTCCAGTTCATGTTGCCACTGGCGCTCCCCTCTCTTCTCCTCTGCCTCTCTGCATTCTTGCTCTCTCTTCTCCTCCTCTGCAGCTCGCTGGCGCTCATGCTCCTCACGGTCTGCCTCCCTCTGTTGTCGCTCTGCCTCCAGTTCCATCCCTCGCAACTCAGTCTGCAGCCTGAGTACCTCTGGATTCAGGATACTGGTGACCTTTTCCTGCTGCTGTGGCCCTTCACTGACAGTGGCCCTGCTGTCCGTTTCAGTCACGGTCTGTGACTCGCTGCTCTGGGTATCTGCTACCATCAGGGCCTCTATGAGGTTCTGCTTTTTGGCTGTCACCTCGAACAGGACTCCTCTGTCCTCGCACAACTGTTTTAACTGTTCTACAGTGTGCCTGCTGTAGTTGGACACCATCTTTCCTAACTACTGCTAATCTGACTGGAACTTTAGAAAAAAAAAAAAATAGGTAGAAACTTGACTGTACGCCAAATGATAAAGTTCTGTTTCCCTTTTTCTTTTTAAAAAAATTTAATCACTGCCTTTCTTTCTTTCAAGTGAGCTTAACAGTCTCAAGCTGACACACTGTACAACAAAGCTTATTATACCAAACTTTATCCGCACCACTGCCAACCAATCTGTCACAAACCCACTCAGCAGGTCAGCCCTGTACTCCCAAAGTGCCAACCTCTGAGCGTAGTCTTGTGAACAGTGAACAGAACAAGGTAGTCCTCTTGTCTGTTTTGTGGATTCGAGTCACTGTAATCCCAAGTTGTGGAGGGATTCAAACATGTTAACCTCTTGTTAGCATACCCAATTGTCAGGCTCAGATAATTCTGTCTTTGGGGGGGCCAGATATCTTTGCCTATGGGCACCTAACCAGGTATTACAAAATGAACCCTTTTAGAACTCTATACAAGACCCAGAGAAACTCTTAAACTGTTTCCCAGTTTGGTACACCCATAAACTCATGCACCGTGTCAGCTTTAAAACCATCTAACTTCACTTAAAACCAAAGAAATATTTCAAGGCATACCAGGCAGTTTCTGTTTTTATATAATATATCTTTATTAAACAAAAGGTAAAATAGTAAACAGTAATATACAGAACTCTTATCACAAAAACATACAGGTCATTAAACAAAAAGGTGTAAAAGTGCTACTATATTTCCTATCCACAAAATACTTATCTTCTAAAGGCTTGATGTTGCTGCTTCAAAGTCAGGTAAAGAAATCAGTCTATGAAACCAGAATCATAGTTTTAAAAGCTGCTTTCTCCAGCCCCTTGGATGAGGTCACTGTACTTCCTCCCTATCAGAATATTATTATTAAAAATACATCTCTACAGGAAACAGGATCCTTATCAGGCAGTAAGATCCTGTTTTTCTCAGCATAACATCAATTCTCAAATGACACCTCTTTGATGAAAAAGGGTCTTCCTGATCTTCACAGATATCAAAGCCTTTTTAATTTCACATAGAAGTGTCATGCCCTGCTTTCCTTTCCTGTAAACGTTGTAAAATGGATATGTTCTTTCCTGCCAACTAGGCTACTGATATTAGAACTAGCTAAACAGGATGTCCCTGATTTTAGGTACCTCTATAGCTCTGCAATTTTCTTGGCCTTGCAGGTGTTAGATTTTTTTTATCTAAGTTCCTGTGTGTGTGGTCATCTCACATACTGAGATCTGGGGTGAGAGAGGGAGGTCACTCCTAGTGCACTGGCATTTCCAGCAGAGAAATTCAATAACACATTTCTGTTATTTTTAAGAAATAAAAAATGATACAGCACTCAGAGCTGGCTGTCTGTGTCACAACAACCACTATTTTTTTTTTTGCATAATCTTTTTATTAGTTTATCTTTTGATACCACAGCAGGACAATAGTTTACATCTCCACAGACACATAATATTCTTATACACATCTTATTGGCCTTCCTCATTACATCCATCAATTTCCATCAGTTAATTTGAATACTGTTCTTATAGACCTTATACATCCAACTCAGAATAGATACATGTCTCTATATTTTGATCTTAAGATGTTACATCCTAGTGGAGATAAAATGAAAGAGGGAAAACGAAAAAAGAAAAGAAAAGCAGGACACCGAAGTGCCCCCCCAGAACAAAAGAGCAGAAAGATAACACAGAAAGAGACTGAACAAAGAAAGAAAAAAAAAGAAAAAAAATATCCCTTCCCTTCCCTCCCAAACCTCCCCCCTGTTTCCCCCTTCCCCTTCCCCCCGCCCCCCAACTAATTGAGAATTCACTTCATCCAATATGGATATCCATACCTGTCAATTTTAACCACATCTTAATATCTCTTGCTCCAAGGGATGCATAGAATGTAAGTAGGGTGCCCACATGTTCACAAACTGATTTTCTCGCCCCCTAGCCTTATATGTCAAACTTTCTAGTTGCAGCGCATCCCATGCAAGATTCCTCCACTGCCTAATTGTAGGCTTATCCCCAGAGACCCATGAATTCAAAATACATTGCTTTGCCAATACCAAGAGTATTCTCACCCATCTCTCTAACATCTCCCACTCATTCTGGTGTGTGCCATTCACACCAAACAACATTATAAATGGTTCCACTCTAACCTGCTGTCCTTTCATGTTTGTCAACTCTTTCGCTACATTGCCCCAAAGGCTTGGAGAATCGGCATGACCAAAAGGAGTGTAGGTATGTACCCATGGCTGACCCACATCTCTGACAGATAGCCGATATTGTTGGGTTGTACCTGTTCACTGCAACTGGTGGAGTATACAGCCTGTGAACAAATTTGTATGCTGCCTCCTTATATTTATTGCAAAGTAATAACCCCTGGTGTGTCCCTTTCATTAAAGTCCGCTGCTCCTCAGACAGTATAACTCCCAAATTTCTTTCCCACAGGTGTTTAGTTTTACTTGTCATATCTGGCCACTGAAGGCGCAGGAGAGATGTAGCCTTCCTTACAATACCTACAGGTTTCTGTTTAATTTGCTGTAACAATTCCTCCACCTTCTGAATCCAGGCGCCAGGGAATCTCTGCTTCTCAATACCCTGAACATATTTCCTCACCTGGAAATATCTAAACAAGTGATGTGCCGGTAGACCCAGATCTTCCCTAAATTCACTAAATGGCAGTCACCCTTTTTCCTTATATCATTAAGGCACATTACCCTCCTCTTCCCAACTCTGAAATACTGGGTCTCCTACTCCCGGGATAAAAAATGGGTTCCCAACTAATGGTAAAATAAAAGATTCCCCCTTTTGATGCCCTATCACCTTCTTAATTTGGTCCCAGCTATCTATTACCCCCTTCACTAGAATACTTGAAGCCCATTTATCCCGCAACCCCCTTCTACCTGCTTCTGCTAACAGGGACGAGATTCGGACCCCAAATCCCTTCTCCTCCAGGTCCATCCAGTTGGCCTCTTTTGGCCTGTACACCCAGTCTTTGATAATCCTCAATTGTGCTGCCCAAAAATATAACTTCATGTCTGGATAATTCAGCCCACCTTGAGATTGGTCAGCTTTCAACTTATTTAAACTAGCCCTGGGCTTTTTCCCTTGCCATATAAACCTGGAGCAGTCCTTTTCAAATGACTTTATATCTTTCCCCATCAATCCTATTGGCAACATCTGTAATGGGTATAGGACTCTGGGAAGAATGTTCATCTTAAGTAAATTAATACGTCCTATCCATGATATAGGCAGGTTTCTCCATCTGCCCATGTCTTCTCTTACCAATTTTAATAGTGGAGTGTAATTCAACCTCTAGAGTGATCTCAAGTCCCTACCTATCTTGATCCCTAAACAGGTAAGGTGCGACTCTACCCTCTTCAAACCCCATGTACCACCTGTATCCCCCTTCTCTTCTCCCAGAAACATGATTTCGGACTTTCCCAGATTTAATTTATATCCCGAGAATGTGGCAAATTGACCTATGATTTCCAGCAAGGCAGGCATAGACTGTGAAAGGCTCATCACATATAACATCATATCATCAGCATACAGTGTAATTGTATGCTGTTCTCCACTTTTCCCTTTTATCTCTTGTATTCGTAGGTCCTCTCTGATGGCTATAGCCAGTGGTTCTAGTGCCATTGCAAATAGCAGAGGGGAGAGAGGACATCCCTGCCTTGTCCCCCTGTGGAGTGCAAATTGTTCAGTTACATTCCCATTAACCAGAACTGCAGCCCTGGGTGCCCGATACAATGCTCTTATCATTTTAATGAAGCTTTCCCTAAACCGAGTGTTCCAAGACTGTAACAGATATGGCCACTCAATCCTGTCGAACGCTGTTTCGGCGTCCATTGACAATACAGCCGCCCCGCCCTTCCGATTTCTTGGCATGTTCCAAAACATTAAGGAACTTCCTAATATTATGATACGAGTGCCTACCTTTTATAAAACCAGTTTGATCCGGATGGATCAACTCTGGGAGGATACCCTCCAATCTACTAGCTAAAATTTTAGCAAATACCTTAGCATCACAGTTTAACAGAGATATTGGTCTATATGATGAGCATTCCATCAAGTCCTTATTTGGTTTAGGAATCACACACACCAAGGCGCAGCCACTTGTATCTGGCAGTTCCCCTTTCTCTCTTCCTTCCCTAAATACTTCCCACATTACCTCCTTTACCTCCTCCCTCAACAGTTTATAATACTCTGCGGGCAGGCCATCTGGGCCACATGCCTTTCCGGGCTTCATCGTGTTAATGGCCTGAAGAATCTCCTCTCTGGTGATCTCCTTATCTAACAGCTCCTGCTGGTATTTTGTTACTTGGGGCAGTTTATACTTAGCCAGGAAATCATGCATTTCTGTTTCACTTCCCTCTCTGCTTGCTCTGTATAAATCCTCATAGTATTTCTTAAATGTATCCCTTATCTCCACGTATTTAGTAACCGTCTGCCCTTTTTGGTTTTTGATACCAAGAATGTGCACTGCATTTTTCCTACCCTTTACAAGGTTTACCAGCAAAGGCCCTGGCTTGTTCCCCCATTCATATACTCTATGTTTCAGGTTGAATAGTCTTTTTCGAGCCTCGTCCATCAATAAGGTATTAAGCGTCTGTCTGGTTGTTACCAACTCCTGCCTCGCCTGTTCACCTCCTTCCCCCTTTGCTACTCTCCCCTCCAGTATTCTCAACTTTTGTTGAAGGGTTTTCTGTCTTTCCAATCTAATTTTTTTATATTTTGCCATGTACCCTATAATTGCTCCCCTCATGTACGCCTTGCCTGCATCCCATAACATTTGTTTAGAAGTGGCAGTCGTTGCATTTACATCCATATAGAATTTAAATTGCTCCTTCACATAGTCCTGAAACTCCTGCGAGCCTAGCATATAAGTGGGGAATCTCCATGTCTGTATTTTCCCCCTCTCACTCAGAAATCTAAAGGACGCCACCACTCCTGCGTGGTCTGAGATTTGTATGGGGCCATGTGCCACCTTCCTAAGTTTCTCATACCAATCCAACGTTACATAGACATGATCAATCCTCGACCACGTATTGTGTGGGTTTGAATAAAAGGTATATTCTCTATCTTGAGGGTACGCCATCCTCCAGGCATCCAATAAATTCAATTCTGCCAACCCTTCCCTCCATTTCCTAATACAAGAATCTCTGCGTCCCTTCCCCTCCGAGTGATCAAGGGCAGCATCAGGCATGCAGTTAAAGTCCCCTCCCATAATCAGGTTCTCAAATTGTTCCCTCATCAATATTGACAAAATGTTGCTATAGAACCCCGGGTCCAAATTAGTTGGTGAATACACACTCCCAAATGTGACTTTCAGGCCATGGAGAATCCCTGCAACAAACACGTATCTACCTTCCCTTGGATCTGAAAGGACTTTTGTGATCTGAAATGGCAAGTTTTTATGCACCAGAACTGCCACTCCCTGTTTTACGTGGGCTGAAAGAGGCCACGTAGCATGCACCCATCCACCCTCTTTTAAGTTTTACATGCTCTCCCGATGTCAGGTGCGTTTCCTGCAGGAGAGCCACCTGCACCTGTGCTCTCCTTAGTGCCACAGCACTCCGTTTAATCGGTGAGGAGAGACCATGAACATTCCAGGATTGTACTACCAGATCACCTCCCACCATTATCTCTTTCCATTATCACTTTTCCTCTATCCCTCCAAGTACTTCCCAGCTCCAGCATTCCTCTTACTCCCCCTCCATCTCTCCCCATATTTTGCCCAAATCCAGGTGTCTTCATCTCAGCAATCATATCAGCACCCTTACTATCCATACATGCCCTCTTACCCCTATCCGCTGGATGTGAATCTCGATAATTCTTAACCCTTCCCCTTGATACTACTATATATCCCCTTTTTACCCCCCTCTTTCCCACGCTATTCCTACTCCCAGACATCCCGAACCATTCCCTTTCCTCCCAGCACTCATCTTTCCAGCATATCAGCCATCGCCCCTCATTGCTTTCTTCTGCCATCTCGACAGCACCTCCCAAATTCTGCTATTTGAGCAGCTACCTCCCTTCACCCTCCCCCGAGACCCCTTTATCTGTGGCCTGTATTGGCCCAACTGATTCATAGCATAACAACATAACATATATACATTATAGAGCCGGAACCGCTTCATTTCAACCCCCGTTGGTCCATTTTGAGTCACTTTGATTTCTACCCTCCGTCATAACCATCCCCTCTCCCTTCCACAATCCAACACCATAACCCCATGCACAGTCTCTTTCAATTATGAGGCTTCCTTTTCATCAGTTGGCCTGGTCAGAGGCCGGCGGGGTAGGCTGCGTGATTTCAAACATCCTCACACGCTAGGCCCAGGCCACCAGCTACTCCTCCAAGCCTACCTTCTCCACGGGAACTCTTCCGGCACTTTATCCTGTGTTTGCGAGCATTCTCCTCCGCAATTCAAAACTTCAGCACGTATTCCACCAAGAAACAGTCTCATTCAGCCCTCACTCTCCACCAATTTAGCCGTAGGCATCCTGAGTTCAAAGATTTACAAGATTAAACATAAACGATTCAACTTATAACTGGGGATTTACTTCCAACTAGAAAGGATAGTCAATGTCTCAAGTCCTTCTCATTTCTCCCACCTTTTCGCCACTCTTTTCAGCCCACTTTCTTCTTGAGTTCCTTTATAAAGGTGTTCGCCTTCTCCACCTCCCAAAACGAGTACACCGCACCTTCGTGCTTTATTTTAAGGATCGCAGGGTAAATCATGTAATGCCCCACTTGCATCTCTCTTAACTGAGCCATCGCAGCGGCAAACACCTGCCTTTTCTTAAGTAGTCTGTTCGAGTAATGTTGTGTGACATGGATTCTCACTCCATCAATTTCAACAGGCTGGTTTACTTTAAAGGCTTTTATCACTGTTTCTCTGTCTTGGAAATTATGATATCGGATAACGATACTTCTCTGGGGTTGGCCCGGACCTGGCTTTGGCAGTACTGCTCTGTGCGCCCTTTCGATCTTATGCTTTCCCCCTTTAGGTTGCAGCTTCAGGATTTTTGGCAATTTCTCAGCACAGCACATGTCCGGGCCCTCTTTCCCTTCAGGGAGCCCTCATAAGCGCAGATTGGTACGCCTGACATAATTCTCCTAGTAGTCTAAAGCTTTTCTCTGATCCTCCAGCTCCTTCTCTAAAGCAGTTATTTTCTCCGGCAAAGGCTGTATCAAATCTTCAACTCTAGCTGTACGCTCCTCCACCTCTGTTAACCTTTCACCATGTGCTGCAGTTCTCTCTGCTATTTCTTGCAACTTTGCTTCGATCTGATTCTCCAGTTTTTCAAAGCGGGGATTCAAAGCAGCCAACACTTGCGCTGTCACCTCTTGCCCCAGTACAGCTAATTCTGCTGCCGAGAAGGAAATTGGGCCTGTAGGCTCTAATGTGGGCCCAACTGGTTGTTTCTTTAGGTTTTTCCCAGCATTTCTAACGGGTTTCCCTGTTGCATTTGAGAGGTAGTCATCCATCATTTCGCAACTCCGGGCAGTTATGCAGCAGACTCCGAATCTCTTTTCCTTAATTTTATAAAAAAATATTATATTTAGGTCTCTGGGGTACAGAGCTCGAGGAGATTGCATCCTACTTCTTAGCTGCTCATCAGCGCCCCCCAACCAACCACTATTTTTTACTAGTTTTACCCCCTAGGGTGGGGATGTGCAGTGATGTCCCACATTCGCCCAACCCCCCACAAGTAATGGTGCTGACCAAGGGGTATTCCCAGCCTCTGCCAGGGGTCCACATCATGCTGGACACTCTACCTCCTTCCTCCCGGAGAAGGAGAGCAGTCCCAAGAATGCTCAGTCCTGCCCCACGGCTGGCCCTCTGATGTTCCCAGGTCCATTTCTGAACCCGGATCATCAGCGTCACAGTCGGGCACCCTGTGCCAGCAGCCTGGCAAGTAACTGTGCTTCTTCAAGTTTCCCTGGAACCAGGTTGTCCCCTTCTCCTGAGTACCAGAATCCCCTTATGCCTATCCCATACAGTCTTAAATCCTGTAATCATTTCTGACCCCACCACCTCTTCTGGCAGGCTGTTCCATTTGTCCACCACCCTCTCTGTGAAGAAGTACTTCCTCATATTCCCTCTGAACCTCTCTCCCTCCAGTTTCATCCAATGTCCCTCATCCTGGAGCATCTTTTCCTTTGAAAAATTGTGTTTTCCTGCACTTTGTTCTTCCCTGTGAGGTACTTATATGTCTCAATCATATCCCCCTCTCCCTTCTCTCCTCCAGGGAGTACATATTTACTGTAAGTCTTTAAGCCTGTCCTTGTAGGGTTTGTGATGCAATCCTTGCAGCATCTTGGTTGCCCTCCTCCGAACTGCCTCCACCCTGTTTATGTCCTTCCATAGGTAAGGCCTCCAGAACTGGACACTGTATTCGAAGTATGGCCTTACTAATGTCCAGCACTGTCTAACTGTGACCTCCCTTTTCCTGCTGGTGATACCCCTGCCTATGCATCCCAGCGTCCTGTTTGCTTTTCCTGTCTCCTTGTCACACTGACTCTCTACCTTGATGTCATCAGACAGAGATGATAACCTCTAGGTTGCTTTCCTGATTGGAGCATTCCATATCCCCCTGATATGTTGTTCATGGATTTTTGTGCCCCATGTGCATTATCTTACACTTTTTTGTGTTAAATTTCAACTGCCAGTCCCTTGACCAGTCCTCAAGCTTCTGCAGATCTCTCCTCATTCTTGCCACACCCTCCGGCGTGTCCACCCTGTTGCAGAGCTTTGTGTCATCAGCGAACATGCATATTTCCCTTCTAGGTCCTCCGTAATGTCACTGATAAGATACCGAAGAGGACTGGATCCAGCACTGATCCCTGTGGAACCCCAATAGTCACCTTTCCCTGTGCTGAGTGACTGCCATTTACCACCACTGTCTGTGTCCTGCTGTCCAGCCAGTTCTTCACCCACTTCACCACCATCTTACCCACTCCCATGTTCCCCAGCTTAACAGCCTTCTATGTGGCACAGTGTCAAAGGCCTTGCTGAAGTCCAGGTAGGCCACATCCCCTGCCCCCCCCTTCTGATCCACCCAGGGGTCAACCATAACCTTTTTTTGCACTAGCCAGCAGGACAAGTTGATTCAAAATTGCACTACCCCTTAATTATAATGGTAAATTTTGATCACTTATACAGGAAACAATGCAAGAAAAGCCAATAAATACCCTGATTATTGCACATTTATCCTGCTCCCACATTGCTTTCAGCTCTCCAGCAGAAAAAAAAGAGCCTGCAATGCCATCCATTACAGTCAAATAGCCCCTCCCAGTGTTTTGTACCATGGCCTGTCTTCTCCCCCACCCCCATACACACATGCACCAAACAGAGAGCGTTATCACAGCAGCAAATGTTCAATCAGCAGTCCTAGCTCTGCACACACATAGCTGACATCATCATGCACCTCACCACACTGTCACCACCACCCACAGGGCAATGAACAGAGTCAGGCAGAGAAAGACACTTTTGATCCCCACCCTATACTCAACTGGAGACCTGCACTTTTGAAAGATTTTGTACAGTCTCAAGTGAGCCAGGAGCACATCTAAGATTTCTTTGGGTTGGGGGCTAGACAAACCTAAGGGGCCTGGGAAATAGAAAACTATGACATTTTTATTTGTAAAAGCATTGATTTTAATCTGCTCTGCCCCAACAATAACAGACTTTTCTTTAACAGTGTCCTCTCATCAGCCCAGGGGAAACAGTACACAGGCATAATGCAATACTATTTCTATTTCTGTATATAGGATGATCTATGCACCCCAGGAATGCCTATTTCAAGGTTTCAAATTATGTATTTTATCAAGGTTTATTTTTGTACCATACATGATCCAAACCTTTGTTTTAGGCTGAAAGGACATGCTGAGTGGGATAAGGGTGGAATTGTATGGATGGTGATGGCTGGCATGGTCCATTTAGAAGAGCTGGGGACCCCCTACACTTGCCAGTAATGGCAGCTATGGATCTATGGATGGTCATTTCAGAGTCTGGTCTGCAGTGGTGTCCAGGGAAAGGACAGAGTTAAGAGATTTGGAGGGGGTAGGGACGTTATGGTGAGGCTGGGATAAAACCCTCCACCTGCAGGGCCGATCCTGTATACCTCTTTGCATTTTGTCACTGAAATGTTGGATACAAACACTCACAATATAGAGAAATGGGGGGCACTGGCCTTAATAATATTGGATAAATTGTTAGACATAACAGTCATAGACACATTCAGAAAACTGGAACCTAGTGATTTAACAGCATTCTACCCTTGATCACACCTTGGACACTAGCTGAAAGTCTTAACAGTGGAGTGATAATAACTCACTCTGAGTCTTTTGTGGGATCCCTTCATCTTGAACTGCTAGATAATTGCAGCTCTTAATGAGCTGTTAATCACACCTGGCCATCTGGAACATTGAAGTTGAAGTTGAAGTTTATTGTTCTAGGAATTAATACATTTGAGCCAAGGCTCTTTGTAGAGAGAGATTGAGAGAGATTAGCATGAGGACTAAAGAATGCTAAAGTAGAGACTTTTTTAACTTCATTAACAGCCATGAAAATCTGTACTAGTCAAGACGGGCAAGTAGAGAGTTAGCTGCACTCACCCTGGTCAATTTGCACTAGTGTTTGGGCTAGTAAAACAATGTTAAGATTGACCCCTGGATCCACCTCCCTTGTCACCCAGTTGAAAAACTCGATGAGGTTAGTCTGGCATGACCTCTGTCCAGTAAAACCATGTTGCCTTGGGTCTTGTAGACTGTCGGCAGGTGTTCCACTATCCTTTCCTTCAGTAGTATCTCCATGATCTTCCCTGCTACTGAGGTCAGGCTGACCGGTCTGTAGTTTCCCACTTCCTCTCTGTTTCCACTTTTGTATAGAGAATACAGTTCAATGTGCAGATTTGCTGCTTCCAGCTCCAGATTTTCTCATCACTACACTCTTTGCAAACACCTTGGCAGGCTTTCTTTTGACACACGCATGACTTATTTTACCCTCATTGGTTTTAGACATTTCCTAAAAGGCCCAATTCGATATCTCTTTATGGCTAATCCTAGCCCCAGTGCTGGCTCCCCAGGTACTAGATCTGTTCATACTCATTTCATAAGACCCCCCATCCCCTACTCTTTGTTTGCCCCTGGCCAAAGATCTTGTATTTATAAAACCATTATATTCTGGATTAATTTACCTGCTTTGTTACACTCTATCAGTTTGCAGAATACGTTTAAAATGGTGTTAAAAAATACTGTTTTCAGAAAGTCATCGCACTTACCCAGGGTACACAGTGGAAGAACTAGTCCAAGACTTAGGATTTCTTTTGCTTCAGAAATCCTTTTATTGATGCCAAATATAAAAAGCCATATAGACCCACACTGGGTCAGAGAACCACACACCAAACCTCTAACATTTCAACTCATCCGAGTCTTTGTCAAAGATACTGCCCTCAATGCAAAATGGGCATCTAATGCTTTTGGGTCCTACCTGGGTAACAAATTACAAATAAAATACACTGACTGTAATGATGTTTGTTAATTTGAACATACTGTAACTTTCATGGCCCCATATTCAGAACATAAGCATGGCCCTGACAGGAATAGCACCCCCTCAACCAGACTGTGTGCATCCAAACAGGACTGGTCTGTATTCAAGGGTGCAGCCTGCCCCATGTACAGTGGACGTTGCAATCACACTGAATACCCACAGAGACCATGCAACTGAGGCATCCCTCTTTGCATACAAGGCTCATTGATAAATTCAGAGAGTTCCATTGGTGATAACGGGCTGCTGTGGCAGCACTAAGAAAAAATGACTTACCATAGTAATATTGTTTCTTCCAGGGGATCCCTTAGTATGCTTAACTAATGCAGTTATGCCAGCTGGGTTCAACTGCCCCGGAGGTGGAGTTTATGCTAACAATGCCCAAGAATTAGCCTATCAGGTTGCAGTAAGAGAGTGCTGCCTGTAGCTGGAGCTGTCAGCCAGTCAGATTAATTTTGTAGCCCGAGGGCCAAAAGGCCCCCAAATCTCTAGCCTATTCTAGTACTAAAGGAAAAAGGAGAAAAGAACAGGGAAAAAGAAAACTTGCCTATAGGTGAACTATGTACACCATGCTTCACTGTGGACCATTACACCTGTTAAAGTTCTACACTAAGAAATTTGGCCTATGGCATGGACTGCAAAACTATTCTCAGCAAGGTTATGTGAGGGGAGGATGGGAGGTCAAGCATACTGAAGGATGGTGTGCCATCAGTACAGTGAAACCTCTACATCGATGGCATTGTGGGCGCCGCAACCTGATCAACAGTCATTCCATCGATCAGGATTTTAGGGCGCCTGCCGTCTTGCTATCTGAGGGGTATTGCACTGTTTCCCCCCATCACCTCCGACCTGGAAGTGATTATATTATAACGCTTGGCAGTCTAGTGGACCCCCCTACCCCATGCACAGACTCCTGTGGGGGGAAAAGCCTCCTGCATACAGCCAGAATGTGCATTGGTGCTTTGCCATGATCGCAGTCAAGCGGCATGATCACCGGGCGACATGGTCACCATCGTCATATTCTTGTCGATGTAGTATCGGTCGACAATTTTGATGTTGAATCGACATGGTGGAACCCTGAGGGATCCCCTAGAAGAAAAATATTACTATGGTAAGTAATTTTTTCTTCTCACCCCGGGAATTCCTCAGTATGCTTGTATATATGCAGACTACAAAGCAGTGTAGTTGGGAGGAGGGAACAGAACCTACTTTGGAAACAGGTTCTGCAGGACTGCAGTGCCAAATTTGGCATCTGATCTGGACTGTACATCCAAGCACTAGTGCTTTGTGAAGGTGTGTAGAGTCTTCCAGATGGCTGCTTTGCAGATATTGAACAAAGGCATGTCCATTGCTGCTGCCACTGAGGCTGCGGTGCCCTTAGTGGAATGGGCCCCTAAGGCCTTGAGGTGGGCTGCTTGCCAGCCTTACTGTAACAGAAATGGATGCAAGAGACTATCCAGTGACAGTTAGTTTTCTTAGAGGCTGGCCTGCTCTTGCCTGCCCTGCTATAGGTGAGGAACAGCAGGGTATGGGAGGTCCTGAGCTGCTTAGTATGCTCCAGGTAGTACTGTACAGTAGGTCAGTGCCCATTTTACAGCCAAACTGTGGAGCCTGTGCTCACCAGGAGTAGATTTGTTTGTGAAAAAGACAAGAAGTGCTTTAGATTGATTAGGGTGAAATTCAGACACTGCTTTGGGAAGAAATGTCCTGTTGGTTCTGAGAACTACCTTATCCTTGTAGGAAATAATGTAGTTTGGTTCAGTGCATAGGGCTTGCAGCTCTGAAATCCTTCTGGCTGAGGTGATTGCCACTAGGAAA
The DNA here is from genome assembly GCA_016271365.2 of Neoceratodus forsteri. Taxonomy (NCBI): domain Eukaryota; kingdom Metazoa; phylum Chordata; order Ceratodontiformes; family Ceratodontidae; genus Neoceratodus; species Neoceratodus forsteri. Next base: position 184,232,686 of record CM028133.1, on the reverse strand, counting down.
ATAATTTTCCAAGTGACGTACTTTAAGTCTGCAGTAGCCATGGGCTCAAATGGAGATTCAATCAGCTTGGCTATACACAGGTTCAAGTCCCAGAGGGGAACAGGTTCCCTAAATGGGGGCTGAAGGTGCCCCAGGCCTTTAAAGAATTTCTTGAATATGAAATGAGAAATTATAGATATCGCCTTACCAGCAGAGATGTAGGCCAAAATGGCTGCCAGGTGAACCTTCAGAGATGAGGCTCTAAGGCCTGATGCTTGTAAGTGTACCAAATAGTCCAGCAAAGAAGGCAGGGTAGCTTGCAGTGAGTCAGTTTGCCTGTCTTTACACCAGAAAGAAAATCTCTTCCATTTGGAATCATAAGTCTTTTTGGTACTTGGCTTTTTGGCCAATTGAAGGATTCTGAGGACCTGTTCTAAATACTAAGAGTCAGGAAACTCTAGCTCCTCAAATACCAAGCTTTGAGGCAAAGAGACTATGTTGGGGTATGTAATCCCCATCTGAGGCAGGGTCAGGAGACTGTAGGACGAGGCAGGCAAATGGGCTATTTGACTGACAGGGCAAGAGGTAGGGAGTACCAAGGCTGCTCTGTCCAGTCTGGGGCCACCACAATCATAGTGATTGGCTGGCTGGCTGCTGAGTTTTAGTGGGACCCTGAGAATCAGGGCAATGGAGGGAAGGCATACAGGAACCTTCCTGTCCAATCTAGAGTTAGAGCATCCTCAGATGGTACTGGATAGCTCTCATCTGAAATCTGACAGCTGGGACTGCAGCTGTAGTGGAGGCCATGTGCCCCAGGAGCCTGAGGAAGTGCCTGGCTGGCCTTGGTTGGCCCAGGACAAACGAGTTTGCCAATGATTGGAGGTTGTGTACCCTGTCTAGTAGGAGCAGAGCTTTCCCTTGTTTGGTATCCAGCTTTGCTCCAGTGAACTCCAGCAGCTGAACTGGCTCGAAGTGGGACTTTTCTGAGTTGATCAGGAAGCCCAAGGACTCCAGGTAGCGCTGTGTGAGGCTGAAGGAATCTCTGATCTTTTGGGGAGACATGCCCACTATCAGCCAGTCATCCAGATAGGGAAAGACAGAGACTTGTTTTCTAAGATGGGCTGCCACCACTGCCAGGCACTTTTTGAAAACTCTAGGAGCTGAAGAAAGGCCGAATGGCAGAGCTGCAAACTGGTAGTGGCCAGAGGGCAGTCTTGAATCTGAGATACTTTCTGTGGGAAGGCCTAATTGGAATGTGGAAATAGGCATCCCCGAGATCTAGGGAGGCTAGCCAGTCTCCCTGTTGTAAGGAGGGAATCACTACTGACAGGGGTGACCATCTTGAATTTGGGATTGAACAGGTGCTTGTTCAGGTATCTGGGATCTAGAATGGGTTCCCAGTTCCCAATTTTCTTTTGGGTGAGAAAGTACCTGTGTCCTGGGGCCAGTCCTCTTCAACATCTTCATTAGTGATCTTGCAGATGGACTAGAGGGTAAGGCTTGTCTATTTGCAGATGACACCAAGATCTGCAACAGAGTAGATGATCCAGATGGGGTGGGCAGAATGAGAAGAGATCTGGATAAACTGACAAAATGGTCAGAAGAGTGGCAACTGGGATTTAATGCAAAGAAGTGCAAAATCATGCACATAGGGAAGAGAAACCCTGGAGCCACCTATAGGCTGGGAGGGAGTTGCTAGCAGTCACAAAGGAAGAAAGAGACTTGGGTATCATCATCACTGATGGCCTGAAATCATCCAAGCAGACCTCTAAAGCAGTAGGTAAGGCTAGGGGGGTGTTAGGGTGTATTAGTAGGGGTATCACAAGTCGTAAGAGGGAGGTAATAATCCCTCTTTACAAGACACTGGTTAGACCCCATCTGGAGTACTGCGTGCAGTATTGGAGGCCACACCTTCACAAGGACATTAACCAAATTGAGGCAGTCCAGAGAAGGGCAACCAAAATGGTGCAGGGACTGCATCAGAAGACATATGAGGACAGATTAACAGAGCTCAATATGTATACCCTTGAGCAAAGGAGGGAGAGAGGTGATATGATCGAGGCATTCAAGCACTTTAAGGGCATTAACAAGGTGAAAGAGTCTAACATGTTTAAATATAAGAAAAATAGCAGGACAAGAGGACACAGCATGAGATTAGAGAGGGGCGATTAAGGGGTAATGTGAGGAAATTCTTTTTCACAGAAAGGGTGGTGGATGCATGGAATGGCTTACCACAAGAAGTGGTGGCTATGAATACAGTGCAGGGCTTCAAACAGGCATGGGATAGGCATAAGAGGGCAATACAAATGACTATGAATAGATAGGCCACTGACAGAGCAAAGGCCGATGGCACATTTATAAGGTAGAAAAACAAATGGGCAGACTGGATGGGCCTTGCGGTCCTTATCTGCTGTCAACTTCTATGTTTCTATGTTTCTACCTGGAATAGAGGCCTTTCCCCCATTTGGAGAGAGGAACTCTTTCCACTGTATTTGCTGACAGAAGAGGCTTTACCTCTAACTCCCACAGAAATCTTTCTGTGGAGGTTAGGGATTTTAAACTCCTGTGACCCTGCTGAGTGGGAAAGTTTTTGAACTGCAGGGTAAGTCCTCAACCCACCACCTCCAGCACCCACTTGTCTGTGGTGATATATTGCCAGTGGTGGAGGAAGTGGTATTAACCTTCCTCCTACTGGCGGAGAGGAGGCGACCTGGGCCTTCCAGTCAGGGATTTTGTTTAGTCTTGAGTTTTTGAAGAAGGGGTAGGATTAGCATGTTTCTGAGCCCTTCTATCTCTTCCCCTAAAGAACCCTCTCATCTGAGAGTAATCCAGGGGTATGGGCATTGGCATGGGGTAGAAGGCCTAGGGATAGTAACCCCTAACTCTGCCCCCTCTACCTTGGGGCTTGTAGGAAGTAGAGGCTTTCTCTTCAGCTGCATTGCTCTGATAGGTGGTCTTTTATTCCTCTACCTTTTTCATGTATGCCTCTGTTCTGTCCCCAGAAAGAGAATTGTTCACATAGCAGAAATCCTTAGCTTTAGTCTGGGTGTCCTGGGAGAGATTGGTAGTTCTCAACCAGGCAAAGCGGAAAGATGGCTTGAGCCATAGGTCTGGAGGCAGTATCACTGGCATCCACAGCCATGTGAAACTGATATTTTGTGGCTTCCAAGGTAGTTTTTACAGTTTCTGCCAAGTCTTGAGCCACTCTGTCTGAGGCTTGCTGGCTGATAGCCAGGACAGAGTTTCAGAGGGCCTTCTGGTATTTATCTGTATATGTCATGTAAGTAGAGAGAGGAGGAGCAGCAGAAAGGCTGTGGTGTAAGATTTCTTACCCATAGTATCCAGTTTCTAGATTCTTTTTTTGGTGGCTAGGATGAAAGAGGCACCTTGGCTTTATCACAGGCTGCAGTCTGCACCACTCCTTCATGATCTGGATGTATGTAAAGGTACTCAGCATTAATTTTATCTAGCTAGCCTGGTATTCTTTCTCTCTTTTCTTATCCACCCCTGGGATGGAGGTGGGATTCTGGAGTAACTTGAAAGTAGCCCTATGAAGGGACTTATGAATTGGAAGGAGTAGCTGTTTCGGGGGAGGGAGACCCATCATATGCAAAAAGTCTACCTCCTCATCCTCCTCAGAGGTCTCCTGAATAGAGAGAGATCCAGAGTGTCCACCATATGTTGGACAAAGGTATAATGAGAGGAGAAATCATCCTGGCCATTTGAAGGACAGTCAAACTCTTGGTCGGGAGATACATCTAGAAAACAAACATAGAATTTGGTGGCAGAGAAGTACTGCTTGGCCCACCTAGTCTACCAATTTTCTCTACCTGTTTCATATACTGTAGATCCTAAGTGATTTGCAGCTTACCCTCTCTTTCCTATCGCTAGTGTTTCTTTATGACTGTCCCATGCCTTTTTGAATTCCCCTACAAACTCTGCTGGGAGGCTGTTTCCTGGATCCAACACCCTTTCTGTGAAAAATACTTTCTTACATTAGCTCTAAGTCACCCCTGCCCCTCTCTATTTTCATATCATGCCCCTTGTTCTTGGACATCTTTTTTTTTGAAAGATGCTACCCTCTTGTACCTTATTTATACCCTTGAGGTATTTGAAAGTCTCTATCATATCCCCCCTCTCTCTCTCTCTTCTCCTCCAGGGAATACATATTGAGATCCTCCAGTCTCCCCTCATATGACTTTCGGTGCAGCCCCTGCACTATTTCTGTCGCCCTTCTCTGAACTGCTTCTACTCTGTTTATGTCCTTCAGGAGATGCAGCCTCCAGAACTGGACACAGTACTCTAGACAAGGTCTCCCCAATGTTCTATACAGGGGCATCGCCACCTACTTCCTTCCTTCTGCAGGAGGTACTGTACAGGGATTTATTTAACTCCAAAAGTTGATTAGCGTTTTGCTCATAACAGTGCTAAAACATTGTGAAAATGCATAGCACTTGCCTCACTGTGTTTAACAAACATAACACTTCTAGAAAACCTTTATAAATACTTTCTGTACAGTTAGCATTGTCCCAAGAAAAAAACTGCTAATCAATTATTTAAAACCCTGCTGTACCTCTTCCTATGCATCCCAGCATTCCACTGGCTCTCCTCACTGCCTTCTCACATAGTTTGGTAACCTTTAGATCATCAGATATGATTACTCCTAGGTCCTTTTCCTTTTTGGTAGCCATCAGTACCCCCTCCCCCCATCATGTACTCCTCCCCCACATTTCTCTGCCCCAAGTGCATGATCTTGCACTTCTTTGCATTGAATCTTAGCTGCCACTCCCGTGACCACTCCTCAAGCTTGCTTAGGTCCCTTCTCATTTTCTCTACCTCTCCTAGATTGTCAAACCTGTTGCAGATGTAACCCCCCTACAAATGGGGGTTCCTGAAAAATCTTCCTCGAGCTTGCCTAAATGCTCACTGCCAAGCTGGTATCCTGCATTTTAGCTGTTTAAATGTGATTACCAGAGAGTGCCTGTATAGCCTCTGTGTATTGTCTCTTTAAGAGCTGCCTGGATTGCAGTCATAAGTAATCTGAGAGGGAGCTCTGATGAAAGATGAAACTGTTTGCTGAAAATCATTTAGAGTGATAAGGATAATGTAGTTTGTCTAACCTGCCTTCTTTGCAGCAAGGACTGTTTTGTTTATCTCCACTATCTTGGTCCTGGACTGCGAATTGGACCAATCAGTACTGGTGGGACCTAAAATGGAGCCGGACTACAGGAGTTGTCTGAAGTCAAAATCTGTAGGAATTGTAGCTTTGGGCTTTTTGCGCCTTTTTGCACCTGAAGGGGTGTTTTGTGTTTTGTGATTGACAGGAGGATCAGCAAACCTAACCTTTTGGATCTTGGGGAATTTCCCAGGCTGCTGCAGCTAGTTTCAGTTTTGAGCTGAGAAGTGAAGAAGTAACAGCTCAAGTGATTTTGAGCAGCAGTTCTGTGAAAGGGCTGAGTTTTGGCCTGCCTGTCTGCCTGCTGTCCCTGAGAGGAAAAATAGAGTTTATGCAGACTGAATCCAAGTTGTGAGGACTAATTAAGCCACTGGACTGTGACCAGGCTTTAACCTGATGAAGACCGAAGATTTGCTGAATGCGATCGGCCTGTCAGGATTTCCAGCTGCTTTCGAATCCCCGGTTTGTGCAGAGACTTTGCGATCGTGACCGGATAGTGGTTTGCCTGGTACAGTAGAATTTCCTTACATGTAAATGTGCTGTGTATTAAAAGTGGGTCATGATTTGGTTCCCCACTGTGTGAACTATGTTCTGCTTGCTGGAAGCTTTATCCAGCCTAATCGGACTGAATCCGTGTTCATCTCCATTCAGCCTGGGCCATGTCACGCTGGCCCTGCCAGACTACCCCACTGCACAGAGAAAGCCACCGACGAGACACCTGCCTGGGGATCAGCCCCCTGCTCCATGCTTGAACAGGAACGACGCCTCGGTGAATCGTGTGGGCCCTGCTTCTTCTGGCACTCCAGATCAACCACCTGCTGTCTTAGTTTTCGTCCAGCCTGTGTACAGTCTTGGGTATTGTGAGTAATCATCAGAGGAGCTCCCTGCAACAGCAGCCTAATCTAAAAGTGTGTCATCTGATTGTCTTGTTGTTTTCTTTTGAAGAACTGAGCCCTCTGGCTCCGGATTATAAATAGTGTGTGTTGTGCATGTTGTTTTCTTCCATCACAGGGCCCCAACCAGCTGCAACGTTCCTGGCTAGCCCACCATTCTCCATCTGGGTACCCAGAGTGTGTGACTGTTTATGGACCCTGAAGTGCATGCATAACTGTTTGATTGATAGACCCTTTAAGCAAATTAACCTGATTATGCCCCTCCCTTGTTCAAGCCCCTTAAATGAATCAGATCTAACTCTTTTTTGCATTTACCCTGACTGTGGTTCCAGTTTGTGCAAGAGTACTGTGCTGTTGTTATTTGCTGAGTACAGTATAACCTTGTTTTACAGGGGGTCCCCAGGACCAGGCCAGAGAAAAGCCCTGGTGGTAAGTGCAAACAGTGTGGGTACTTGTGTGGTGTATCAGGGGTATTGTGAAAGTGATTATTGTGTATTGTTCCGGCCACTAGTAAGGAAAGAGGGGGTTACAGTGTCCTGGAGGGCTGTGCCCAGGTTAGCTTGACCACTACCAACCCTGACCTCCGGGTGGAGGCACCCGTTTCAGAACTCAGGCCCCTTAACCTGCTACTAGCCAAGCAGGCAGGGATAGTGCCACCTAGGGGTTACACAGATCTTTTTGTCGTCTGCAATGAGGCACACCTTCTCTTCCAGCTTGCAGTGTTGCTTATGAAGATGACAGTGGGACCCCGCTGGCCACCTCCCTCTTTTTGCATTGAACTCTGTTCACCACCACCCTCTGTGTCCTATCGCTCATCCAATTTTTGACCCAGTTTTCCACCCTGGGACCCACTTCCAGGCTGCCCAACATGTTTACTTGCCTCCTAAGTGGGACAGTGGTTCCAAGGGTTCACCCTCCTCTTCATCATCACCTCCATCAAAGAAAATTCCCTAGCCAATCCCAGGGTCAGAGCCTGAAAATAGGCAGGATTTGTCTAGTGCACTTACCCGGGCAACAAAAAATAAATAAATAAATAAATAGGTGTGGTAGGACCAGCTGGGGTGTACAGATGGTTGCCCACAGCCTGAAAGGTTTGATATAATTGCTAAACGTTAGCCATTTCCTCTGCAGTGTGTAAATCTTGTGACACTGGCATCTCCCTTTGTTTTTCAGCTGGAGGGGCAGTGATAAGTTTTCCTTTTTGTTTCTTTTTAGAAGGCACTGAATCAGGAACCTGCTCAGCTTGTCTTTTTTTTTTTTTGGCTTGGTCATTAATATTTTTATCAGACTTATTTTCTAGTGGATCCTTGGAGGACCTATCTTTAGATTTTTGATGGGAGGAGGAATCCTCTTCTGCAGTTTTATTAGAGGGGGAGGCAGACTAAGAAGCCATTATCTCCAGCCTTTCCGGCTCTATTCTTAACTGTTTTTGAACAACATTTAGTGTAGAGTTCACAAATAGCAAAGCTATGGGCTGGACTAAAATAACTTCGGCAAAGGTCGTGGCCGTCTGCCTTGGCCACAGTTTTAAAATATTTAACACAAGTTTTAGAACCAGTGGGTCCAGTCCTCTTTTTGGGTCTATCTAACATGCCAATTGGTCAGAAGACCTTGAAAAAATGGTTCCCCAAATGAGAAAAATATAAAATTTTGGTCGGTTCCTAAGCGCTGTGGAACCATTAGAAACGGTTCCCAACTGAGGTAAAATGAAAAGAACAGTAATAGAAAATGCGGTTCCCTTCAAAAACAGGGAACAGCGATAAAAGTACTGTTAAAAAATAAAAAGCGCAGAAATTTTACCTCGGAAGCAGTATTTTTAGTCAAAAAATAAAGCAGGGCAACCACAGGAGGAGCCACTGTGAAGAGAGATTCAGCGGTTCCACAGAACCACGGAAAACCCACTAGCATACAATGCAAATAGGAAAAAAACACTAAAGGCAGCACAAACTTAAAGAAAATACTTACTTTATAAGAAATAAACTTCTTCAAGCAAAGATATGATGAGAGAGCGCTGGGGCAGACTTGTCCAGTCAGGGGAAAAATGAATCTGACTGGCTTACAGCTCCAGCTACAGGCAGCACTCTCTTACTGCAACCTGATAGGCTAATTCTTGGGCATCACTGGCATAAACTCCACCTCTGCATTAGTCAAGCATACTGAGGGATTCCTGGGGTGAGAATTAATGCTTACAGAACCCTGCTCTTGTCTGTACTTTGTCATTCTCAGCCTAAGGTGGCTCAGACATACAAGCCTGTTTAATTAGCAGTGACTGTTCTGGTGAAACCTTCTCAACCCGATTTGCTTCAGGATTTGCTACCCATGATGCTTTGCTCTGGAGCTGAGGCTTGAGAGCATGTGTGTGGTTTGGAGAGACACAGAAAAACAAACAATTTGGATATTTCTTCTCTCCTGCCATTCTTATGCATCCCACATTCTGCTTTCCATGCTCACTCCGAGTATTCTAAAAGGGCCTTTCTCTTACCAATACACACAGTGACATGCAACCCCCCCCCCCGCAGCACTGGTGCTGGTGACACCCCCCTCCTCCTGCCCAATCCCAATATAATTATGTTGCTATATCCATTGTAAAACCTGGTAGTCTAGTGGTCTCCCATCCTGCCCAATTTTAATATTATGACACAGACTCTGTACACCCTGGTAGTCCAGTGGACCCCCTGGTACCCAGTTACAATTATGATGACATGTCCTTTGTAAAGCCTGGCAGTCTAGTGGACCCCCCCAACCCCGATCCCCAATTACAATATGATGACGTCCTTTGTAAATCCTGGTAGCCTAGTGGTGTTACCTGAAAAATTATATACCTGGATTTGGTACTTAATAGGAATCGAGTCAGTCCAGTAAATTACAGCAAAATCTATTAGTCATGACTGTACTAACAAAATACAATAGCATAACACACACACTAGATTACAACAGGCTATCTTTTACAAAATACAATCAGAAAATACATGTCTGCAGTGTTTAAAATGTTTACCTGAGCTCAGGGAGAACAGAGATGTGATGTCTTATTGCTTCTAAATCTGTTCTGTTCTGTTCTGTTCTGTTCTGTTCTGTTCTGTTCTAACAAGGACTTCTAGCTCCTGTCTTTTCATAACCAGTTCTTTATAACTTTAGCATGAGAAAAAGAGGGGAATACAACAGGCTGCAAATAGCTTTGTCAAAATGACTACTCTGGCATATTTAAGATGCTTTATCACCCTGCGAAGCAAGGGAGTTGTTGAACTACAGACTTCCTTATCACTGCAGCTGTAGTGTGTGTCCTTGTACAAGAAATCCTTCAAACATTCCTTTCTAAGCTTAGGCAAAATAACAAATTATAATTGCTTTCTCTGTTCATGCAGCTTGGTACATGTAGAATTAGCAAAGACAAAATGGACAACAAAAACAAAATGAGAGTCTAAAGCAGCTATATTGGTATGTCACTTATGGTTAAGCATAATACAAGTGAATGGTTACAGTCCTAACAGCATGATAGTAGTCTGTGATAGTCCTGTAGTAATGGGCCCCCTGATACCCAATTACAGTATGATGACATGTCCTTTGTAAAGCCTGGTTGTCTAGTGGATCCCCCTACCCTGATCCCCCATTACAATATGATGACATGTCCTTTGTAAAGCCTGGTAGTCTAGTGGATCTCCCTACCCTGATCCCCCATTACAATATGATGACATGTCCTTTGTAAAGCCTGGTAGTCTAGTGGATCTCCCTACCCCGATCCCCAGTTACAGTATGATGACATGTCCTTTGTAAAGCCTGGTAGTCTAGTGGATCTCCCTACCCTGATCCCCCATTACAATATGATGACATGTCCTTTGTAAAGCCTGGTAGTCTAGTGGATCCCCCTACCCTGATCCCCCATTACAATATGATGACATGTCCTTTGTAAAGCCTGGTTGTCTAGTGGATCCCCTACCCTGATCCCCCATTACAATATGATGACATGTCCTTTGTAAAGCCTGGTAGTCTAGTGGATCTCCCTACCCCGATCCCCAGTTACAGTATGATGACATGTCCTTTGTAAAGCCTGGTAGTCTAGTGGATCTCCCTACCCTGATCCCCCATTACAATATGATGACATGTCCTTTGTAAAGCCTGGTTGTCTAGTGGATCCCCCTACCCTGATCCCCCATTACAATATGATGACATGTCCTTTGTAAAGCCTGGTTGTCTAGTGGATCCCCCTACCCTGATCCCCCATTACAATATGATGACATGTTCTTTGTAAAGCCTGGTAGTCTAGTGGATCTCCCTACCCTGATCCCCCATTACAATATGATGACATGTCCTTTGTAAAGCCTGGTAGTCTAGTGGATCTCCTTACCCTGATCCCCCATTACAATATGATGACATGTCCTTTGTAAAGCCTGGTAGTCTAGTGGATCTCCCTACCCTGATCCCCCATTACAATATGATGACATGTCCTTTGTAAAGCCTGGTAGTCTAGTGGATCCCCCTACCCCGATCCCCAGTTACAGTATGATGACATGTCCTTTGTAAAGCCTGGTAGTCTAGTGGATCTCCCTACCCTGATCCCCCATTACAATATGATGACATGTCCTTTGTAAAGCCTGGTAGTCTAGTGGATCCCCCTACCCCGATCCCCAGTTACAGTATGATGACATGTCCCTTGTAAGTCCTGGAACTCTAATGGCTTCTCTAATTTCAGTATGGTGGCATGTCCTTTGTAAATTCTGGTAGTGACCCCCCACCCAGTCCCTGTTGACACGTATGTCGCTCCCACCCCCTCTTCGGTGCACCCACCGCCACTACCCTCCATTCACCCCTGACTCAGCCAGCCATAGATGGATTCACCACCAGCAGCCCCGTGGAGGTGGCTGTCAGAACAGACCCTCAGGTCACCACCTTGGCTGTCTGGCGTCTGAATGAAACAACTGTTTCTACAGTATTCACGTGCTTGTCTGCTCCCCGTCATTCAGACGGCAACCAGCCAAGATGGTGAGTGGAGGGTCTGCGTCGGTTGCCATCTCAGTGGGTCTGCCAGCTGTGATTCCTTCTGTGGCTGGCTGAGTCTGAGGTGGATGGGGAGTGCATGTGCTGGGTGCTGAGTGGGTGGGCTGGAGAGTGAGTATGGGGGCTGTTAATGCTTTGACAGGGATCAGGCAGGGGGGCACTACAGAATGTACAAAGGACATGTCATCATATTAAAATCAGGGGATGGGGGGCACTAGACTACCAGGATTTACAAAAGACTTGACATCACATTGAAACTGGACAGTAGGGTGTACCACTATACTATCAGAGAATGCATAGGTAGGGCTTGGATGAGGGAGGGACAATGGCCTGCGCTCTGCAAAATGACTCTGCGCATTTGTGCATGAAGGCAATGTGCAGAGCCACTAATAGCCACATAATGCATGCAAATGGGAGGCAGTATAGTGCAGTGGTTTAAGGCTCTGAGCTGCAAATCTGCAGACATGGGTTTGAATCCCACAGCCCCCACTTGCATACTGTGTGACCCTGAGCACGTCACTTAACTTCCCTGTGCTCCCAGGTTGCACCTGTAAACAAACTTTCAGCTTAGTGTGTCTCACCTGGTTAAATAATTGATAAAAAAAAATAAAAAATAAAAAAAAATAGCTCCCTAGCACCGTGCATGCCACATGTGAGCATTAGTATGCTGTCTGCTGAATATGACTCCCAAGAGTTACAGCACAATCATGTTTGGGATGGGCTTATCTCCTTCATTCCTGGGACTTTGTTGCCAGTAGGGGGCAGTGGTAACACCATCAATATGCACTTTGTGCAGTGCTATCACATCCCAATATTCATATGGGCAGTGCGCACCAGTCAGGATGTGCTGCCCATATAAGTATTGCTCTATGATGGCTATAGGTGCAGGATGAATGATGTAAGGGGTCACGCCCCCCTCCAAACCCCAAACAAACTCCAAACAAAATTTGTAATTGATGGAGTAACAGCTCCTGTGGATGGTTCTGTGAAGCCCCCCCGCCCCGAATGACAGAAGCTCCCTATGCTGATTGGTAGGAGGTCTTCAAGATGACTTCTGGAACCCTGCCTCCATTGCTAAGCCTCCTGTCTGGTTCCATGCAGGTGAAACCCGATCAAACCTGTTCACAGCTTGTGCTGCAGTTTTAAAAGAATGGACTTGGGAAGTTTTTTTTTTCTGAACATGTTTTTTCTTATACCATATTTCACACTGCCAGACATCTGTGACAAAATTTAAAGCTACTTTGAAATCTCATAGAATCAAGCCAACCCAGTGGCATGGAGGGCTGAGGCGCTGGGTGCCTTACCTCCTGCCACGCTGGAGACCCGGGGTCAGGAACGGAACTGGGTTACTCGGGAGCCAGTGGGGTGAGGAAGGATCAAGCATCCCAAGACAGCTCTCCAGCAGTTAGAATGGTGTGCTGCTTGCCTGCCACCCGGCAACAGCCAGGTGGCAGCACATGCACGTCACCATGCAGGGAAGGGAACCCATGTGCAGGGTGCCAGGGTGATCTCTGCAGAAGCAGAGCTCAGATATCGCGCCCATTGCACGTATGTGGGTCCGGGGAGAAAATAGAGAAAAAAACACCCCAGGTGGCAGGATGAACAACCGACCCCCTTCGGGGTATTTTAAGAAAAATACTGTAGATGTTTTTAGAATTTGAGTGGGGCAGATCCAACCCAATATTTTGGGGATCTCAGAAACATGGTTGCATGAGGGTATCAAGGATGATGAAGTATAGGTTGAGGGATATGGCATGGCAAGAATGGATAGAGGTAGGAGGGGTGGTGGGTGATGCTATATATTAGGGCGTAATTAGGGCCTTTTAGAATAGTGTTTTTTAGATAATGTTGAGCGTGTGGCTTGTCTGTTAGTGGAAATAATATCGATTAATTTAATAATTGGTGTGATTTATGCCCCCCCCAGACTAAGTTAACCCATTTTGATCTACTGGCAAGTAAGTTATTCAATATAGTAAAAATATGGATTTTGTATGAACTGGAGACTTTAATGCAGATTGGACCCAGAGAAGGGGAAAGAAGCTAGGGGAGAGTATGGATATTTTAGGACTTAGGCAAATAATTCAAAATCCAACAAGGTGTCAAAAAATGCAAGCCAAGGTTCAATTCTTAAATTAGTACAAGGAACCAGTGCTCACTGAAAACTGGGGGGGGGGGGGTGCAAACTGGGCTGCCAGCCTCCTGAAACACACAACAAGTAACAGTCGCACTCCCCAAATTAGGACACAAAGTCACCTTTAGAATGAAAAAGGGCTTTAATCCGCACAATATTTGTAAGTAAATCCAGTGCTAAATTAACAACAAGGACAGAGAAAACAACCAGTACCCCTGCACTTTGACCAAACGGTCTTCCTGAGGGGGCTATGGACTGGTGAACAGTGCACTACGTTTAACCCTAAATCAATTAATGATGTCAGTGATCACATGACTCTTTACATGCAACTTCATTATTAGGCTGATTGCCATTAGAATACCACGTAACAAGTAGAGCACTGAAAGAAACTGAAAACTGTGGGTATAATATTAATACACCCCATTAGATTCAATAAATATTGTCTTTTTCTCATATTTTGCAAAAAAAATAAAAAAGTCAAGTAAGTCAAGGCATATAGGAGAAAAAATATTATAAGAGAGGGTTGGGGGATGTAAAAGGGAGCTGCTTCCAAAACCATGGCATCCAGTGCAAGAAAGGTAGGAATTCCTGCGCTTACCTAGGGACACCCTTCAACCCTGGAAGAGGGAAAAGAGAAAGGGGAAACATTAATATACAGTTATACCAAGTTACTCAAAACATTTCATCAACATTCAAGAGGCATCTGTTCAGTTAAATATGGTTTTAAATCCAATTCATTGTTCATTCCCTGAGGGCTCAAACTGTAACATAAAGATCCAGTATCCCTACCTTCTTTGTAATCTGTTCAGTCTATTTCCCCCACGTTTACTCACAAGCACTTGTTCCAGACCCATGAATTGGAAACTACTAGTGTCACAATTGTGGTCAGAAAAAAAGTGCTCAGCTACAGGTTTAGTAAAATCCCTGTCTTTTATGTCCCTAAGGTGCTCTTGTATCTTGATCTTTAGCTTTCTAGTTGTGCACCCAAAGTAAAGCTTAGGACATGAGCACCAAATTGCGTAAACTACAGTACGTACATGGTGACACATGAGATGAATTGTCTAATGGTAATATAGAAACATAGAAACATAGACTTTGACGGCAGATAAGGACCACTTGGCCCACCCAGTCTGCCCATTTCCCTACCTATTGGATAAGCTGCAGATCCTAGTTAACCAGCAGCCTACTTCTTCCTACCCCCACCCCCTAGAATTGCCTTCTGACTGTCCCATGCATGCTTGAATTCCACCACTGTTTTAGACCCAACAACCTCCCCAGGAAGGCAGTTCCATGCATCCACCACTCTCTCCGTGAAAAAAAATTTCCTCACATTACCCCTGAGCCGTCCCCCCTCTCTTTAAATTGTGCCCTCTTGTTCTTACACATCTCTTTTTCTATAAGATGCTACCCTCCTGGACTTTGTTGATTCCCTTGAGGTACTTTAAAGTTTCAATATGTCCCCCCTGACCCTCCTTTCATCAAGGGTATACATATTAAGCTCTCTCAGTCTTTCTTCATATGGTTTCTGATGCAGACCCTGCACCATTTTAGTTACCCTCCTCTGACTGTTTCCATCCTGTCTATGTCCTTGCATAGATGGGGTCTCCAAACTGCACACAGTATTCCAGATGGGGTTTCACCAACTGTCTGTACAGAGGATAACCACTTCCTTTTTCTACTTGTGATGCCCTTCCTATGCATCCCAGTATCCCCTGGCTCTCCTTACTGACTTCTCACATTGCTTACCACCTTTAGGTCATCTGATATGACTACCCCAGTTCCCTTTCCATTTCTGTTGTTGTTAGTACCTCCCTGCTATTGTGTACTCTTCTCCTGGGTTTCTTTCCCAGCTGCATTACTTGCACTTCTTTGCACTGAATCTAAGTTGCCATATATCTGACCATTCCTCCAACCTTGCCAAGTCCTTCTCATCCTTTCTAACCCCCTTGTGTATCAACTCTGTTACAGATCTTTGTTTCATCTGCAAAGAGGCATACCTTTCCTCCAGACCCTCTGCAATGTCACTTATAAAGATGTTAAAGAGGATTGGACCCAGTACTGAGCCCTGAGGTACTCCACTAGTAACCCCCTTTCTTGGAATGTGTTCCATTCACTATTACCTTCTGTGTCCTGTTGTGCAGCCAGTTTGCTACCCAGGCTACCACCCTGGAACCCACTCCCAGGCTGGCTAACTTGATTATTAATCTTTTGTGCGGGACTATGTCAAATGCATTGCTAAAGTCTAGGTAGGCCATATCCACAGCCCCTCCCTGGTCTATTACTTTGGTCACCCAGTCAAAGAAATCAATTAGGTTCGTTTGACATGACCTTCCTGCTGTAAATCCATGCTGCTTTGGGTCCTGTGCCCCGCTGACCTCTAGGTACTCAACAATTCTATCTTTCAGAAGTGATTCCATCATTTTCCCTACCACTGAGGTCAAACTTACAGGTCTGTAGTTTCCTGCTTCTGCCTTGCTCCCACTTTTGTGAAGGGGAATCACATCTGCCCTCCTCCAGTCCTCAGGTACCACCCCATCCTCCTATGATTTGTTAAAAAGTGTGGTCAGTGGTGTCACTAGGTCCTCCCTTAGTTCTTTTAGGATTCTGGGGTGAATCCCATTAGGCCTCTTTGCTTTGTCCACCTTGAGTTTTAGGAGTTCTTTCAATACTCTTTCTTCTGTAAATGGACTGGTGTCAACCCCCCCCCCCCAACCCAGAGTGTTTCTATTGTCTGGTTTAGGTAACTCCTCTCATCTTCTTTGTGAATACTGAGCAAAAGTATTCATTCAGTATCTCTGCCTTTTCACTGTCTCCTCTGCCCACCTCTCCTCTCTTTATTAATCTTCACTATTCCTCCTTAACCTTTCTATGCTCCTAATGTATCTATAAAAGGTTTTATCCCTTCTTAACTGAGCTGGCTATTTTTCCTCGGTTTGGGCCTTTGCTATTCTGACTGCCTTCCCACTTCTTTCTGCTTTAATTGATACAGTTCCTGTCGTGTTCCTTCTGTGGTTCCTTATACTTTTGAATGCAGCCTTTTCTCCTTAACCTTCCCTGCCACCTCTTTTGAGAACCATAGTGGTTTTTTACTCTGCTTTGTTTTCTTTATTTGTTTCACACAAAAGCTTGTTGCCTCTATGATGGCAGTTTTGATTTTTCTCCATTGTTCTTCCACCCCTCCTTTTTGGCCATTTGCTAGTGCATTCCTCAGGTATTCATCCATTTTTCCAAAGTCAGCCCTTCTAAAGTCCAGTATCCTTGTTTTTGTATGGCTTGTCTCCATGGTTGTGCTTATCGTGAAGCACACTGTGCAGTGGTCGCTTGTTCCCAGATGTCTACTGACTTCTAAATTTGTGATCCTCTCTCCATTTGAGAGTACCAGGTCTAGTATTGCTCCCTCCCGAGTGGGTTCCATCACTAGCTGTCTAAGGCCTGCCCCCTGCAGGGCATCGAGAATGACCCTGCTCTTGGATGTAGCTGCAGCATATGTCATCCAGTTAACATCTGGCATATTCAGGTCCCCCATCAACAGTATCTCCCCTTTTTCAGCCATTTTGAGAATGTCCTGTATCATTTTCTTGTCCATTTCCTCCCCTTGAGACGGGGGTCTGTATACAACCCCTGTGCAGATTATGATGCCATTCCCTGTCTCCAAGGTGACCCAGAGGCCCAGATATTCAAACTGCGCCAGGCTGTGGTGCAAGCCTAGGCACAGCTCAACTTGGTTGTGCAGGGGTGTGGCCTGGGCGATATTCAACGGAGCTGCGCTGTGGCTCAGCAGCTTTGAATGTCGCACCCTGGCCACCCCCACTGTGCATGGCGCAGTGGCACTGCACCAGCGCAAGTTGCCAGAGTGGAGCATGGAGATGCGCTAGCGCAAGTGCCATTGCGCCATGCACAGCACCTGCGATATTCAAAAGGGGACATGCAGATGGGGCCATAATTTATTCAAGGCGCACATGGGGCCATTTGCATGTCATTATGGCCCCATTTGCATCCCATTAACATGCAGGTGCGCCGATCCCCGATGACTTGCACCTGGCGCCCTGCCAGGCAGCAGCCGTCGGGGACCGACGCCCCCTGCAGCCCGATCGTGGGAATTAGTCTAAATAAAAATCCTCGTCTAATATCCCTGGTGGTCCAGTGGACCGAGTGCTGCCCGATCGCGGGCATCTGGTTAAATAAACCCCCCCCCATCCTATATCCCTGGTGGTCCAGTGGACCGCTATGTTCCCGATCGTGGGCATTTGTCTACAAAAAACATCCTCGTCTAATATTCCTGGTGGTCCAGTGGACCGCTATGTGCCCGATCGCGGGCATCGGTATAATAAACCCCCCCCATCCAATATCCCTTGTGGTCCAGTGGACTGATCGCTGCCTTATCGTGGGCATCTGTTTAAATCACCCCCCCAATATCCCTGGTGGTCCAGTGGACTGCACTCTGCCCAATCACAGGCATCTGTAAAACATAAAAAATGACCTATTACCCTGGTGGTCTAGTGTACCCCCCCTCCCCATCCGCCCACTGAGCCCCACCGCCCCGCTCCTCCCCGGTCAGCTGGCAGGCGGCGGCACCCCACCAGCCTGCCACCCTGCGCCTGCCGACTGACAGCTCGGTAGGGCTGCATGCCCATTGGTTAACAGCATGAGCCGATGGGCATGCAGCTATCCGTACTACACAGTCCAGATATGTGAATGAATCATTCACATATCTGAATGTGAGTATGGTATAGGCTGTCACGCCCATTGGCTCATGCCAGAACCAATGGGCATGCAGCCCTACCAATCTGCTGGCGGCGGGTGGTGGGTGGGAGGTGGTGGGTGCTGCCACCCACCGCTGACCAGGGGGGAGGGGGTGGGGTCAGTGGGCGGGTGGGGGTACACTAGACCACCAGGGTAATAGGTACTTTAATGTTTTACAGATGCCCGCAATCGGGCAGAGTGCAGTCCACTGGACCACCAGGGATATTGGCAGGGGGTGATTTAAACAGATGCCCGCGATCGGGCAGCGATCGGTCCACTGGACCACTAGGGGATATTGGAAGGGGGTTATTATACCGGTGCCCACGATCGGTCACATAGCGGTCCACTGGACCACCAGGGATATTAGATGAGGCTTTTTTTTGTAGCCAAATGCCCGCAATCAGGAACATAGCGGTCCACTGGACCACCAGGGATATAGGATGGGGGGGGATTTATTTAACCAGATGCCCACGATCGGGCAGCACTCAGTCCACTGGACCACCAGGGATATTGGAGGGGGGGTTTATTTACACAGATGCCCGCGATGGGGCATGGGAGGCGCCGCCAGTGTGGCAGGAACTGGTGGCCACCACAGGTGGCAGCTGCTGCGTTACCCAACAATGGCAGTCACCTGTGGGTGGCCATCATTTGTTTTTTTGGCTTAACTTTGTGCAGGTGCAAGTAGGGGTTGCGCATGCATGGCTCTCATCCGGGCTGAATATCAGGCTGTGCAGGTTATGCATGGGCACACCCCACCTGTGCCTGCATACATTACTGATGCGCTTGGCGCATCGACGCGGCGCACTTTTCCCTTTTGAATATCATGCTGGGACGCATCAGTGGGTTGTGCATGGTGCAACACTGTTGCGTCATGCGCAACCCTTTTGAATATCTGGGCCCGAGTGCCTCTTGTCCTCACCCTTTACTTTTTAGTTCTGTAGCTTTGATCCCTTACCTTATGTATGGAGCTACTCTACCTCCTCTTTTCCCCTCCCTGTTCCTTCTGTAGACTGTGTACCCCGGTATGTTGACATCCCAGTCATGGTTCTCCATGTACCATGTTTCTGTGACTGCCACAATATCCAATTGTTCATCTTCCATCAGGGCTACTAGCTCAGGAAACTTGTTTCCCAGACTACGGGCATTGGTACTCATTGCCCTCCATTTAATGTTGGCTTTATCCTTGTTTCCCCCCATCCCTGCTGTTATTGCCCTTGTCTATTTTTCCATTTACCCCATCCTGCCCTCTGTTGAGCTCTGTACCTCAGTGTCTACCTTACTACCTGCCATGTTTTGTGGGGGAAGGCTTGAAATTTCCTATCTCTTATCAGCACCTCCCCTCTTGGCTAGTTTAAAAGCTTGCCAAGGAAGCATTTAAACCTGCCACTTAGGGGCTTGGTTCCCTTCACAGACAGATGCAGACCATCATGCCAGTATAGACCTTCATCTCTCCAGGTGTACCCCCAGTCCCCAATGAAGCCAAAGCCCTGTGCTCTGCACCAGTTTTGCAACCATTCATTAAACTGCATGGTGTGCAGTACTCTAGCCTCACCCCTGCCATGAACTGGCAGCACCTTTGAGAAGGTAACCGTGCTTGCTACCTGTCTGAGGCCCCTCCCCAACTCCACAAATTCATCCTGCACTGCACTGATTCCATGCCTAGCTAGGTCATTTGTCCCAAGGTGGACAATGATATCTAGTTCCCTCTCCTGTGATGCTGCTTCTGCAATCCTGAGGATTCGCTTCTTGTCCCTCCAAGCCATGGCACCAGGCTGGCACCTTACTTCCCTCTCCTCTCCCTTCTCCAGTTCTAACCCCCTAACAATTGAGTCCCCTATCAAAAGCTGTTTCTTTCCCCTGTGGTGTCCCTTGCCACCCTTTTGTGGATCTACCTTGTTGATGTCCTCAGCATTCTTCTCCGTCTCCACTGAGGGTGCCATCATAGAGGAACCTTGTTCTGCCAGACTGGTGTATGATTTGTGTAGAGGTACAACTAGAGGGCTTCACCTCTGTTCCACCACCCACACCCTCCCAGAACCCACAGTGATCCAACTGCACGTCATACTTGGCAACCTCTGAGGCAGTGGTTGTGGCAGTGGTGCTCTTTGGGTGGGGGGGCCTCCTTAGTCCTTGCCAGTTCAGCCTGGAGGTGGGCAACCTCCTCCCTCAGAGCTGACAGTTGCCTGCAAATAGGACAGTAATGCAGTTTCCAGAATGTCTCCTGGAAATCTGCTGCCCCACAGCCAGTGCATTGCACCACTCCCCACATGTCCCTCTCCTCACAATATACAGTATTATATATATATATATATATATATATATATATATATATATATATATAAACAATTTTGTGTATGTGGTGTGTACTTACCCTTTATGCACTGTACTGGGTTATTAAGAATATGACAGTTCTGCCCCAAGACCTGTTGAGGAAGTGATGTTAGAACTTTGGCTATAAAGGAAATGCCACGCCTGGGGGTGTGGGGTGTGGGGAAGGGTGGGTAGGTAGTCCACAACCACAGGTGACTGTTAGAAACAATCAAATACTCTACTGCTCCACCACCCTGGTGAGTACTGCCCATTATAATAATTCAACTAACCTCCAGTAACTTATTTAAAAATAGTTTAACTATCACAAAATCCTACACACCAGTAAATTATTTAAAAATAGTTTCTGTCCCAAAATCCTAGTAGTCAATCCAGCTACCCCCAAGGGACAACCAAAATGCAGTATTCAAACCCTTGTGAAGTTACTCCCAAGATAAGCAGAGTTTGCAAGCCCCTTCTTGGTTAAACACTAAATAAATATGTAAATAAAAAGCAATTACCAAAGGTGGTTAGTTTCACCTCTCTCAGAATTGAGCAAAAGTGCACGTTGTTGCAGATATCAAGTGCAATATAGGATTTCCCACACAGCTCACAGCTGAATAAAGAAGTAGTGTCCTTCCAGGTCAAGAAGATGTGCTTTGTGTCTCTAAATATTGTAGCCACCAGTAGCTTATAGTAATCTGATCAAATCTGGAAAGCTCCACCCAGGGCAATTGGTTGACAATGGTTATGATGCAACCTTTCCTGATCCAATACAGCACTTTGTGGTCTGAAAACAATGAGGGAAACAATTTCCTGCACCTGAGGCTGTCTGTGTTTCAATTCACACTGCAGGTTTTGCTATGACAACTCCTTAACCACAGTAACTTATTTAAAAATAGTTTAACTATCACAAAATCCTATGCACCAGTAAATTATTTAAAAATAGTTTCTGTCCCAAAATCCTAGTAGTCAATCCAACTACCCCCAAGGGACAACCAAAATGAAGTATTCATACCCTTGTGAAGTTACTCCCAAGATAAACAGAGTTTGCATGCTCCTTATTCAACTCCTCAGCCACCTGTAATTTATTTAAAAATAGTTTAATTGTCAGAAAATCCTAGTAGACAATCTAGCTACCTCCAAGGGTCTACCCAAATGCAGTATTTAAATCCTTCTGAAGTTACTCACAAGATAAACAGAGTTTGCAAGCCCCTTCTTGGTTAAACACTAAATAAATATGTAAATAAAAAGCAATTACCAAGGGTAGTTAGTTTCACCTCCCACAGAATTGAGCAGAAGTGCATGTTGTTGCAGATATCAAGTGCAATATAGAATTTCCCACACAGCTCTCAGCTGAATAAAGAAGTAGTGTCCTTCCAGGTCAAGAAGATGGTAACTATACGTGCGGTACTTACTGTTCAGAGAGAAAGTCTTACCCTGATTGCAATGTTTACAAACATTGCAGTTCCCACACTTAAACATCCCAGCTGGCTTATAAGGAAGCCAAGTTTTTTTTGGGTTGTGTGTGTGGGGGGCATACTGAAACTACCTGGGGTGGTGTGGAGCACACCGGCCACCACGAGTGCAAAGGAGCAGGTCATATTAGAAGCATTTCAGGATGGCTTCCTGGTGCAGTTGGTCAATGAGCCAACTTGATTGGAAAACACTCTGGACCTGATACTATCAAATGGGAAGACTGTAAGGGGTCTGGGGGTAGAAGACCCTCTGGCTGGCAGTGACCACCACTCGGTGTGGTTCATGCTCAATATGGGTAGGGAAACAGGGGGTATGGGAACCAGGGTGATTGAATTTAAGGGGGGCAGACTTTAAAAGGATGGGGGAAATTTGGGGTATGCATCTGGCAGGAATTCAACCAAGCATGGATGCTAGTCAAAAATGGAACATTATTAAAAAAGGTCTGGCAGAGGCTACTGGGACATGTACAAGGACACAGAGTAAGAAGGGAAGGGCAAAGAAGCCCAGTTGGTGGACTCAAGAGATCATGGAGGGGGTGAGGGCCAAGAGAAAAGCATTTTGGAGACTCAAGAAATCGGAAGGGGATGATGACAAGGATGAATGTACAAAGAAGTCCAGGGATGTTACTAGGCTAGTCAGAGTGGCCAAGGCTTCAAGAGAGCTGAGACTGGCACAGGGTATTAAGGATGGAGAAAACGACTTCTTCAGATACATAAGCGAGAGAAGGAAGAACAAAGATCAAATTGTAAGGATTAGGAAGGACGGAGGGTGGGTGGAGAAGGGGGTGGATCAGTCAGAGGCACTAAATGAATACTTCTGTTCTGTGTTCATGGAGGAGAAAGGAGGGCAAATACCACAAGAGAGGGGTGGAGTGGGCTATGGGGGAGGGGGTGACTGATATAGGGATTACAGAGGACAGGGTCCTAGAAGGATTAAGGGCACTAAGGGTGGACAAGGCACCGGGACCAGACGGCATTCACCCTAGGGTACTTAAGGAACTAGTGGAGATCCTGGCATGACCACTGGCTGACCTGTTCAG
This sequence comes from Neoceratodus forsteri, assembly GCA_016271365.2. Classification (NCBI taxonomy): domain Eukaryota; kingdom Metazoa; phylum Chordata; order Ceratodontiformes; family Ceratodontidae; genus Neoceratodus; species Neoceratodus forsteri. The sequence continues at coordinate 184,209,947 of CM028133.1, read as the reverse complement.
TACCTCCCTGGACACAGGATATGTACCACAGGACTGTAGGATAATAATAATAATAAAATTTATTTATAAAGCACAGTATCAAAATATCAAAGCGCAGTACAATCACATTCTAAAATGGAAAAAACACAAATAAATAAGCAAATAAACTCCAGCATTGTTAAATATAAATATCCAATATTAAAATACTAAGATGGCATATGTGGTGCCCATTCACAAAAGTGGCCCTAAGGATGAACCAGGCAACTACAGACCAGTGAACCTCATTTCAGTTGTGGATAAGCTCATGGAGACAATCCGAAAAGAAAGGTTGGTGACCTTTTTGGAGTATAATGGACTCCAGGATGGTCAACAGCACAGGTCTGTCTCAGGCAGATCCTGCCAGACTAACCTAATTGAGTACTACGACTGGGTGACCAGGGAACTGGATAAGGGCCATACGGTGGATGTCCTGTATCTAGACTTCAGCAAGGCCTTTGATTCCGTGCCACATGGGAGGCTGGGGGGGAAGCTGGAGTATACAGAGGTGGGAACAAGGATGGTCAAATAGATCAACAACTGGCTGAATCGAAGGCAGCAAAGGGTGGTAGTGGGGGGGAACTCTCATCCCCGAGGGCGTTGACTAGTGGGGTACCACAGGGATTGGTACTGGGACTGGTGCTTTTTGGGATATTCATAGCTGATATCTCACTCAGGATCCAGAGTAGGACCAGTATGTTCGCAGATGATACGAAGATGGGAGCTGTGGTAGATGACAGTCAGGATTGGAGGGGGCTGCAAGAAGACCTGACCAAACTACAGGAGTGGTCAGAAACATGGGAGTTGGGGTTCAACGCCAAGAAGCCAAGAAATGCAAGGTACTGCACTTCGGGGCTAGGAACCAGGGGAGGAGCTATCAGCTGGGAGGGGTACAGTTGGAAAGCACCGAGGAGGAAAGGGATCTAGGAGTGCTTATTACGGGGAGTATGAACAACTCAGCTCAGTGCAGGAAGGTGGCAGCAAAAGCCAACAAGATGCTGGGGTGTATAGCAAGGGGACTCTCCTCCAGAAACAGGGATGTGATCCTTCCCCGGTACAGGTCACTGGTCAGGCCACACCTGGAATACTGTGTGCAGTACTGGCACCCGTTCCTGAAGAAGGATGTCAGATTGTTGGAGGGGGGTGCAGCGTAGGGCAACAAAGATGATCCAGGGATTGGCAGGAAAGTCCTACAAGAATAGGCTGGGCGAGCTGAACATGTACTCCCTGGAGGAGAGGAGAGATAGGGATGATATGATTGAAATATTTAAATACTTAAAGGGGATAAATAAGACTAATACAGAAAGAATTTTCCAGATTAGAAGAAGGAGGGATACAAGACGGCACCAGCTGAGACTGGAGGGGGGAAGATTCATGAGGGAAATCAGGAGACTTTTTTTTCACAGAACTGGTGGTAGACAAGTGGAATACTCTGCCTGAGGAGGTGGTATCCTGTAGAATGGCGGGTGGGTTTAAGAGGGATGGGACAGAGTGAGGGGGTAATGATGAAGAGGGTGGGAGGTGGGGCAGGTGCAAGTTGAGGGCTAGCTACACAGTCAAGCAGACTCGATAAACCGTGAGGCCTGTTTCTGCTGGCATTTTGTATGTTCATATGTTTGTAAAGTTGAAGACTCTTGTCCATCAGGTGTGTGATTTTGGGGGCTAGGGCATTGCTGGAGGTGGGTGGGGGGGTTGCAGGATAAAAGCAGGTGGCCCTTTGAATTCGCCACTGTCTGTGGAACCCTCATAACCCATGGATGGATCTGTTTTTCTGGGGTTCCCCAGTGATGGTTTGCTAGGTGATCTGTCTGGGGCACCTAGGATGGGAGTGGTTTTGGGGATGGCAATGTAGTGAGCCTCCGTAGGCCCCGACCCCTCACCCCTGCCCTGGTGTTAAGCTCCCTGTAAACCCCAAGGTCCATTAAGAACTGATTGAGAAACTCATTGGATTTACTTCTGCGTTTTGGTTTGACTTTTCACAGAAGAGGAGGAGTGGGCAAAATGATGCAGTGAAAGGGGGAAATTTGCCACAGAGATATTTGTATATGTGGAGAGATATACAACTAATTGTGACTCATTCTGACACCACGGCATTATCAAAGAAAAAACAATCCCCCTTTCTTCTGCCACTATTTCTCAGAAGGCTGTCTGAAGGTCAAGATGGGTGAACAGGAAGTGTGGGGGGGGGACTGAGAGCTCTAAAGTGCCTACAGCGTATTTCCTCTCCCTTGACCACACCTAGAGACAGAAGACCCCAACATGCCAGCCTGCAAACTGCTATATTTGAAGATTTTTTTATTTCCAGATGGGTTCTTTAAGGGATGACCATTTGATTAAAACGGGACTATTCTCTCCCATTTCTCCCTTGGATTCGATCACGATGGTGGCTGTTATTGTTATGGTAATTTATTTAAGTTACAAGGCCCACATGTTCCTACACTGTCTGGTGACCTAGGAATACGTGAGGGTATGGGGGAGACTTTTGAAGCTCATCAGCAGCCTGTTTGGTCACCTTAATGGTTTTAAGAAACAAATTCATTGAACTTACAAGCTGTATAAAGGGGGACAAGAGAGATTTATTTATTTATTAAGATCTTGGAATACACCTGTGAGTGGATGCTTATTTATAGGTTCCACGTCAGTTGGACAAAGAACGGTGACGTACAACAGATAAGGCATTTACATAGTTGGTACAGAAAGTTACAATAAAGTTCACACGATTGAAACAGCTGAGGCATTGTACAATGTATGCCAGCATCTGGAAGTTAGATTATTCTGCAGAAATGGACATATAGTGGATAGCAGATGGAGAAGACGTAGGAGAGGACAGAGGGAGGGAGGGAGAGGTGTGCCTCGTATTGGGGGAGGAGTGGTGGGGGTGCACAAGGTTGGGGCAGCGTGGGGATCAGTGAAGTGCTGAGGTTTGGTTGCACCAACTGGGACTGTAGGTGATGAGGCTAAGTGCTAGCAGGAGACTACTGATAGGAGGGGGAGCTAGAGGTAGCAGACACAGCTGTCATCAGCAATGAGGTGCTGAAGAAGTTTGCATTTGAGGGAACCAATAGTAGCAGCACCAGTGATGTCTGGAGGAAGAGCGTTGGTCCGGGGGGGGGGGTACGATAGAAGAACGCACATTGGGCCAAGGCAGTGCGGCATGTAGGTACACTGAAGATTTGACTGGCAGAACTTCTGGTCTGTCGAGTACTCGTGTGCAGGGTTAGTAGGTTCTGGACCCCTGTTGGTAGTAGATTTAGTGAGACTTTTTTGATGAGGAGGCAAGCTTGGTATCTAATTATGCCCTTCAATTGGAGCAGTCTTGCCCAGGCATATATATCGCAGTTGTGCGTGAGTCTTGCAGCACCTGTGAGAAGGCGGCAAGCCTTATTTAATGTGAGAGAGATGCGATGGAGGACCGTGTCAGTTGCCAACTCATAGATGGCCAGACCATAGTCAATGAGGGAGGCAACTGAACTGTTGATGGCCAGGTTCAGGGCTTTGTTTGTTAGGCTGTGTTTGTGATGGCAGAGTATCCCAATTCTTGTATTGATCGCCCTTGCTGTCTTGTCTATATGTTGGGCATAGGACAGGGTGGAGTCAATTGTGACACCCAGATACTTGAAGAGCTGAACAAGTTCCAGAGTGTCAGTGCTGTCATTCATGATAGATGGGGAAGACCTTGTGTTTGCTTAGGGAGCTGGAGTACACCATGGTCTTTTTTTTTTTATAGTTCATAACTAGTCTGTGCTCCTTTAACCATTTTTCAGCGGATGATAGCCCCCTTTGGAGGTCCACCTCTAGATGCTCAGGGTGAGAATTGCTGGTGAATATGACTGCGTCATCAGCATAAAGGAGCATATGACTAGGGCAGGAGACCGAGAGTTTGTTTAGGAATAAACTGAACAATAGAGGCCCCAGGATTGACCCTTGTGGGACCCCTGAACAGACTGGTCTGCTATCAGAGATGACGTCCCCAATCCTGACCTATTAGGACCAGATGTTCAGTTGATTTCATGTATGCCCTCATTGAGGCAATCATAGAGGAGAGAGGTAAGCTAGAAGAAACTATCAATCAAGAGAAAGAAGCATTTAAGTTAAAATTACAGTTAGAGGAGTTTAACAATACATTGGAACAAATAAAAAGAAAATTGGTTGAATATGAGAAGAATCTCAGGCAGCAAAAGATCAAGAAATTCAACAGAGACACTAATGATTACAAGGCACACAAAATATACACACATTTGAGGGACAGCGTGAAGAATAACCGTAATGCCTCTTATAGAACTAATGAGAGTGGATCAGATAGTGACAGTAGTTACACTAGGGCGAGTCATAAATCAACGCCCCATTATGGACAAGCACAAGCACAGGATGGGGAACATTTTTCCAAACAGGCAGCCGGGGGACAGGGAGTCCCCAGGTACTTCCAACATGGAAGACAGAACAGAATACAGAGAACAAAGATACAACACCAGAGGCAAGAATTACACAGAGGGTGACGTAGAGGGAGGAGGGGGGCCAGAGGAAGGCCAGGCGAGGCAGGGGACGGGGAGACGTGTGACCCAAACAGAGGTACTACCAGAAGTAATACCTATATTCAGCATCAGTAAGCGACCACTAACAGATGTTGAGACCAACATCTTATCTCGAGGTCTCTCATTTGCACCAACTAGTTCAGTCAACAATTTTGAATTAGAAGCGGATTTACAAAGTCTTTTTTAGAACACTAAGACTTACAGCGCAATTTTGGGACCAGGTACAGGAAGATCAATACAAGCAAGATCTAACCCAAGCTTTACACATAAAATCCACTTATTATCCACCTGTGGGACTCAAACCTGCTATAGAAATATATTCGGATGTAGTCAGAAAAGAGATTCAGGAATTTTTTTCCATAGAGCAAGATAGAAGGCCAGTCAGAGATAACCTCACACAAAAAGAAAGAAGAGTACTCAATGAACTGAAAAATGACAATACCATCATCATAAAACCAGATGATAAGAGAGGAGGCATAGTGATTATGGACTATATACAGTAAAGAACAATATGTTTAAAATTACTTAATAACAGAAATCATTACAGGAAACTCAAAGCAGATCCAACTGTAGAACTACACTGGGACATACAGCACATCATAGAAGATTTAATCAGCTCTAGCAGTGTCCAGGAATGGGAAGGTGAATATTTACAGCAGAAATATCACAGAATTCCTGTGTTCTAGTCTATTCCAAAGATCCATAAAGATGTTAATAACTCCCCGGTTGTCCTATAGTTTCTGGCATACAGAGTTTATTTGAACCAGTATCTAATTACATCAATTTTCATTTGCAATCCCTACTAGAAAATACTGTCACATATGTCAGGGATGCTTCACACTTCCTTATGATAATACAGGGGGTGGGATATTCAAAGGGGTTGCGCATGTTGCAACAATGTTGCACCATGCACAACCCACTGATGCGCCCTGGCGCAATATTCAAACGGGGATGTTGCGCTGCACAATTCCCGATGCACCGGGGTACACCAGTAATGTATGCGGCGCAAGTGTGGGTGGATGCCCATGCATATGCGGCACATCCTGATATTCAGCCCAGGATGTGCGGCACATATGCAGACACAAACCCGCCTCACGCTGCACAGGGGGCACAAAGATGTGCCCAAAAAAAAAGGAACAAGTCGGGGGACACCCACAGGTCAGCCGCCATATTGCTGGGTGCAACATGGCAACCGCCTGCTGTAGGTGGCCACCCAACCTTCGAGACACAAGTACAGACGTCGGTGCCACCCTACTTCGATCGTGGCGAATATAATTATATCCTGGTGGTCAGTGGACCCTACCTCGTTCCCCATCGCGGACTTTAGTTATAAATACATTTCCTGGTGGACCTGCTCCCCTGACCGATCGTGGGCATATTAGGAATTTAAATACCCTGGTGGTCCAGTGGACCTGGTCCCCTGCCCGATCATGGGCAAATAAATAAACTAATTCCCTGATGGTCCAGTGGACCCGATCCCCAGCCCGATCATGGGCCTTCGGTGTAATTATATTCCCTGGTGCTCCAGTGGTACCCCCCTCCTCACCTGCCTGCTCAGACCCGCCACCCCACTCCCCCCAGTCAGTGGTGGGTGGCAGCTCCCAACCCGCAAGCCGCCCACCGACTGACAATGTACAGTACAGCTGTATGCCTGTTGGTTTACTACGTGGGCCAATGGGCATGCACACCATACTGTACTACACTGTCGCGATATGTGAATGGTTCATTCACATTTCAGGATGTGTAGTACAGTACAGTCTGCATGCCCATTGGCCCATGCAGTGACCAATAGGCATACAGCCGCATTGCACGCTGTCAGTCGGCGGGCGGCCGGGCCTATGGGTGGAAGCTGCCACCCGCCGCTGACCGGGGAGCGTGTGGCGGGTCTCAGCGGGCGGGTGGGAAGGAGGTACCACTGAGCACCAGGGAATATAATTACACCAAAGGCCCACAATCAGGCTGGGGATCGGGTCCACTGGACCACCAGGGAGTTTAATTTCATAATATGCCCACGTTCGGGCAGGGGAGCAGGTCCACTGGACCACCAGAGATTTATTTATTATATGCCCACGATCGGGCCTTGTAGTGCATTGCTCGCTGAGGGGCAGGGGGTGTCAGTCCTTGATGGGTGCAGCCTGGCAGGGTGCCAGGTGCAAGTCACCGGGGATCAGTGCACCTGCATGCAAATGGAGCCATAATGACATGCAAATGGCCCCATTTGCACCTTGCATGCATAATTGTCTAATTTGCATGCCCAGTGCTGAATATCGCTTTTCATGCACTCAGTGCACCCGCACTTGTGCTGGCGCATCCCCCTGCTCCTCACTTGCACTGGTGCAGTGCTACTGTGCCATGCACAGTGCGGGCGGCCCCAGTGCCATATTCAATAGTGCTGAGCCATGGCACAGCACCGTTGAATATCGCCCGGTCCATGCCCTGGTGCATCCCAGTTGTGCTGCACCCAGGCTTGCACCTCTGCCTGGTGCAGTCTGAATATCCAGCCCAGAATGTACAGTGTGACCCCAGTGAGAAACATAATCTACTTTTAGTAACTTTAGATGTATCAGATCTTTACACATCTATTCCACACTTAGATGGTATAGTAGCCATGGGCTGCTTATTAGACACCAGGGAACCTACAGCTCACCCTAAAACACAAACTTTGCAATTATTAGCTGATTTCATTCTCAATAAAAATTATTTCAGATTTAAGAAAGATATTTATGAGCAAAGGAATGGCCATGGGGTCCACCTTGGCTCCTGGGTATGCAAATGCCTTTATGTATGATTTTTAGATGACATATGTTCTGGATTTAAGAACTAATCCTTATTTTCAAAACATAAGATTATATAAAAGATACATTGATGATTTGTTTCTCTTGTGGGCAGGCACTAAGGGGGGATTGAACAGCTTTCATGAGTATCTCAATAGGAGCACGAAACATTTAAAATTCACATTAAATAGTAGTGGAGACTCTATACCATACCTAGATGTTATGGTTAAACTTGAGGAACAAGGATTGACAACCACTTTATTTAGAAAGGAAACCAACCTCTAGAAACACCATTTTGCATGCACATAGTTATCATTCAAGTCAGTTAGTAGAAAGTATTCTATATTCACAATTTCTAAGGGTGCGGAGAAATTGTAGCAATAACCAGGATTATGAAAGAGAGTTACAGATAACAACAGATAGATTCTTACAACGGGGCTACAGGAGAAATACATTATCAACTCTCCTTCTGGCTTTTTCTAATGTAACACAGGCGCAGGCCCTACAGGGGCGCAATAAAACAGAAACAAACTCTAGAATAGTGTTCGTCACAAGGCACAATCATAAGATGGGAGCGATTAGACGAATATTAAACAAGTACTGGTATTTGTTACAGACACATCAAAGCATGAGTACATTTTTCCAACAGCCCCTTTTAGTAGCTGAGAAGAAAGTTTAGACCCTTAAAGGCAAGTTGGTACACACGGATCACCCTCAGGGAAAACAATCATTAGAGAGACAGTTACTTTTAGAACCTTTAAGTCCTGGAATGACACCTTGTGGACACTGCTCTGTTTGTGGTCACACCAGTAAAAGGAAAAACTACATGCATCCATTTACCAACAAAAACTACCCTATTAAGCAATTTATAACATGTGACACAGCTGGGGTCATATATATTTTACAGTGTCTGTGTGATAAGATACATATAGGTATGACTAAGAATGTTGAAGCAGCGAATAGAGAAACATAAATCTAATATTCGAAATAAGATCAACACTCCGGTAGCTGAACACTTTATTGAGGCAGGGCACACAGGAGCTTCTCTTAGATTCTGGGGATTAGAGGTGGTACAGCCTTCAGACAGAGGTGGCAATTTTGTTAATACATTAGAAAAGGTTGAAACAAAATGGATTTATGAAATGGGAGCTCTGGATCCCAGAATAGTGTTAAACAGAGACATTAACTGGAATAGCAGTAGGAAATGATGGGCTTATCCTCTTGCCCTTTTTTCTGCCTCCTTGCCCCCCCTTCTCCTTTTTCCTCTTTACTTTTTATGTAATATTAGGTTTTTATGTATTATTATAATTTAACAACTTTAATATTACTGGGATGTATATTGTTTCAGGGTACATAGTCTATTTTTGTAATGGATTTAGGAGTTTTCTGCCATCAGATTCAGAAACGTATTATTCATCTTATATAGCATAGAATAATTGAGAATGATATATTTATAAAAAAATGTTGTTTCTATTTCTCAGCATAACTATTTTGCTTTTTTACTTTTCTCTACTGTTAAGTATATACTGGGAGATATCTTTTGCAGACAATACAGTATAGGAACAATAATAGTCCAATGCAAGTACATTTAATGTTTTTTCACTTTTTATTCATAAAGGTATTTAAAATGGGATATCCTATTTCTCCATTACAGGAATATAGTAACGCACATCATGTTATGTATATTTCATATCCATATTAGGAGAAGTTGGGACTTTTATTTCCTTACATTTTTCTTATTTTTTTCTTTGTTGTTGAAATAAAAGGACACACACAATGTCATGATCTAACTGATTCAGTAGGCTGAAATACTAAAAGTCTGTACCAAGAAGTTAACGTTTTGAAACAGGAACACAGTGTTGTGTGCTTTTTTTAACTATCCTGCGGTCAAACAGACTGCATGATTATAAATCTATATTAAGCAATTGCTCACAATCAGTCATAGACTTAACATAGGAAAAGAGGGTCAAAATAAGAAGTAATAGGAACTCAGAAAAGCTAGAGTGATATTAGTTATATTAACTTTCAATACTGTTCCACATAGAAGATTGATTAATAGGCTGGGTAGGCTAGGGGTAGGTCAGAGGTTGGTCAACTGGGTGGCAAACTGGTTGACGGACAGAAAACAGAGAGTGGTGGTAAACAGTATACAGTCAGAAGAGATGCAAGTCACAAGTGGAGTACCTCAGGGATCAGTCCTGGGGCCAGTCCTCTTCAATATGTTCATCAGTGACATTGCAGATGGACTGCAGGGTAAGGTCTGTCTGTTTGCAGATGACACCAAGATCTGCAACAGAGTAGATGATCCAGATGGGGTGGGCAGAATGAGAAGAGATCTGGATAAACTAGCAAATCAGAAGAGTGGCAACTGGGGTTTAATGTAAAGAAGTGCAAGATCATGCACATAGGTAAGAGAAACCCTGAAGCCACCTATAGGCTGGAAGGGGAGTTGCTGGCAGTCACAAGGGAAGAAAGAGACTTGGGCATCTTCATCACTGATGACCTGAAATCATCCAAGCAGACCACTAAAGCAGTAGGTAAGGCTAGGGGGATGTTAGGGTGTATTAGTAGGGGTATCACAAGTCAGAAGAGGGAGGTAATAATCCCTCTTTACAAGACACTGGTTAGGCCCTATCTGGAGTACTGTGTGAAGTACTGGAGGCCACACCTTCACAAAGACATTAACCAAATTGAGGCAGTCCAGAGAAGGGAAACCAAAATGGTGCAGGGACTGCATCAGAAAACATATGAGGACAGATTAACGGAGCTCAATATGTATATCCTAGAGCAAAGGAGGGAGAGAGGTGATATGATCGAAACATTCACCCACCTTAAGGGCATTAACAAGGTGAAAGAGTCTAACATGTTTCAATATAAGAAAAATAGCAGGACAAGAGGACACAGCATGAGATTAGAGGGAGGCCAATTAAGGGGTAATGTGAGGAAGTTCTTTTTCACAGAAAGGGTGATGGATGCATGGAACAGCCTACCTCAGGAGGTGATGGATATGAATACAGTGCAGGGCTTCAGACAGGCATGGGATAGGCATAAGGGAGCAATACAGATGAGAATGAATAGATAGGCCATTGACAGAGCAAAGGCTGATGGCACATTTATAAGGTAGAAAAAGAAATGGGCAGACTGGATGGGCCTTGCGGTCCTTATCTGCCATCAACTTCTATGTTTCTATGTAACTTAAACTGGGAACTTTATTATGAGGATAGTGAAAGATTAAGCTCTCTTGCTTTGGCGCAGAATTTATTAACTTAAGACAGTATTGAGGGATTTAAAGTAAAAGTTTAACTAATTCTCTGATTGATCTAAAAAGCAAATAAATAGGGAATGTCAGTTAGTATCAGATTAGCCCATGGAGATAAGCAATGTTAAGTGACAAGCACAAATAGATTCACCTGCAATTCTAATAAGAGCCTGAGGAGTTGCAATATATTCTTTAATTATTGAATGTGTGCTATCCTTAGAGACATGCACACATTAAATTACTTACATCGTTAACATTAGCACATGGGGGGGGGGCACTGCTGAGCAGCAAGATGCGGCAGCATTTTAGGACAGCTTGTGATCAGTTCGGATATGAAGCTTTAAAATACTGATTTTCTAACTCCAATATCAGCTGAAAACCGACAAAAGAGCTGTCAGAACTCCCTCCGAGCAAAATGGGGCCAAAAAAAGACTCTAAACGGGCTTTGCATAATCTTGACACTTATATTTCCCCATGTACTCCAGTGGTACTGCAGGGCCTAGAGCGGGGAAGGAATCAGCCAACTCAGAGCTCCCTACTACTCAGATATTAGTGATGCTATCTAAAATGCAAGCAAATGGTGAAGAATCGAAAGGCTGGCTGCAGTAGAAACAAAACTGTCGGATAGAGATTGTCGCATACAAGACAACACAGCAGCCATAAAAGAACTCCAGGAATCACAGGGATGCCAGACTGAATGTAATGCAGCCTTTATCAAAGATATTCATTCCTTAAGGCTAAAGTGGAAAGTCTGGAGAACACCCCAGAGACAGGGTAACATTCGCATTGTCGGCTTCCCACCACGGTTTGCTCCAATAGCTGAAATTCTTGATGTAGTGTCCAGAATGTTATTTAAGGACCTTCAATTACTTTCCCGGGACTCAGGAGTTTGAATTTTAAAGGCCTTTGCTATCCCACAACGAACTCGTGCAGGCACGGGATCCCAACAAAAACCCTTGACGGAAATTATCACACTGGCCCCACTTGATACACGAATAGCACTCCTGCAGGCGGTAAGGGCTAAAGGAGAAATTGTTTGGGAGGGCAGTTGTCTGGGGTTCTTCCCCGATTTATCAGCCCAAATGCAGGCTTGCAAGAAGGAGCTTCAGATTATTAAAAAAGACTTACTGAGTCATGGCATAGAGGCTTGCCTTAACTACCCTGCGTGTCTATATATCGGATATGAAGCTAAGACGCACATCTTTGTGGATCCCTCAGCTGCAGCCACTTTTGCAGAGCAATTGTTAGATAGACTGAAACCTAATGATGCCTTGTTGGATGAAGAAGGGTGAAGTATAGATCCCAAAATAAGTTACAATTTGTTCTGCTGTTTGGGGTGAGGGATGTGCGCTCGCTTTAAAATAAACCATTGAGACTTGTGCTTTAATCGACTTGGAGAGGAGTTTATTTCTTCTCTTTCCTCTAACGGGATTTATGACTTTCTCTGTTGACTCTACAGAATGTAATATGAGCTCTGGAGTTATAGAGCTTGTGAAAGTACTGTTAAAGCTGTTTATTATGTTAAAGTGTTGGTGATAGATAAGGCATTCAGCTTGCTGCTTAGAAGGTTTGATCTATAATATACTCTTTAGGACCAAGTACAGTAGTTGTTTATAGATAGGTGCATAAGATCACCACTCAGTCAGTGTGAACGCTAATAATAATCCTGTTTTAAATTGATCTGTCCCCACAGGGCAGGTTGCGCCCTGCCTTAGGCTGTGGGGTAACTATGCAACGTAGCTGAGTCCAGGCCTTTGACTATAAACCTTTTTCTACTGTTAATTAGGTCAATCAGCCTTCCACAAATGTTTAATTCTACAAGGGAATGGAAGCCATGGCCTGTCATAGATCGTATATGTTTTAAGATTTTGAGGTGAGAGTGCAAAGTATCTATAAGTCTATCTATTCATCTTTTACTCCTTCAAGGATTAATCTCGACAGGTCCCCACAGTATATGGAACTTTGATGTAGTATATCCTAACTGTAATTCATTGTAATATTAACTGTGAAGGTCTGTTTACCTCCTTGTCAATATTTTATGTCTAATGCAGTGTATGCTGTATGATTATAAAATCAATAAATACAAAGTGGGAAAAAAATGTCAACATATGGAGCCTTGCTGTTTCTTTTAATTGCTAAAGAGCCCATTTCAAATGGTAAGAATAGACAGAACCATTTATATCATTAATGGGGGCTCGTGGAGCTGAGCCAGTTCCCCTAATTGTTACTAGCATTTATAAAAAGACCGAAGAGTGGTCTGAGAAACAGAGGAAGCTGGCAGGCAGCGGGGCGTTCAGAAACTCATTATAGGAAAAGGTAAACAGAAGAAGACTAGACCATTGGGTCACTTTTAAATGCTTTCTAAAACACTAGTAGTTTAAAAGTGTAACTCAGTCATGATTTGTTGTTCTTGAATATAGGGCACTTTCAGCCTGAAAAGAAGTATGCTTTTTAAAAAAAGACTACGGGTAAGGTACATTATGAGCTTAAATAAACTGTCATAGAGTCTGAATAATATCGCTCACTAGCAAATGCATAGAAAATATCTAAATGTTCCCGGTCCTATTAACTATGTATGGTACATTTAAGATATGTTTAAAGTGTCCAGGAAATCCAAAGATAATTCTATCTGGAAGAGTTTTATGTAACAATGTAGATGGCTGAAAAAGGTAGTAGAACATCTATGGAGCTTTGTAAAATATAGATTTAGAAAAACATTCTAAGCAGACAGTCAAGTATGGTTTCTTGTTGTTGTTTTTGATATACAGAGAAACTCGCTCAGGTCAGAAATCACATAAACATTGTGAGAGTTTTAAAATAGGTCAGAATGGGAACAACAATATTGAACAACATAACATTTTTTTTTTTGAGGTGAGAGTGCACAGTATCTACAAGTCTATCTATTCATCTTTTACTCCTTCAAAGATTAATCTCGACAGGTCCCCACAGTATATGGAACCTCAAAAAAAAAAAAAAAAAAAGTCAAATTCCAGAGTTCCAGGCCATGCTGTTCGGGGGTGGGGGGTGGTGGATGTGGCGGTCACGGAGATGTGGGGCCAACAAAAGAATGACTGGGACCTAAACGTGCGGGGGTACACTATGCTTAGGAAGGATAGAAAGGAGGGCAGAGGGGGCGGAGTGGCTATGTTCATTAGAGGTGACATAGAAATTGCTAGGGTAGAAGAGGCAGAGGGGAATGTGGAGGCCTTATGGGTCACCTTACGATCCCCAGCAGGAGATAAGGTCAAGCTGGGTGTAGTATATAGGCCCACTGGGATGGGTGATGTTCTGGAGGATGGTTTGCTGGACAACATCATTGTCCAGTGTGGACCAAAAGGGGAAGGAGTGGTGTTGATGGGGGACCTTAATATGCCAGGTACAAACTGGGGAACCATGTCCTCTAAGGTGGCCAAGGAGCAGAGGCTGCTGGACGGCTTCCAGGATGTGTTCTTAACACAACATGTGATGGAGCCCACAAGGGAGGGGCATGTCCTGGACGTGGTTCTGGCAGATGGGGATCTGGTAAGGGACCTGGTTGTAGAGGATCCCTGACTGGGAGTGACCACAATACTGTCTGGTTTCAAATAACCATGGGGGGAGGGGGATCTAGGACACTGGCAGTGGACTTCAGGGGGGCAGACTTTGTGGGCATGGGAAATATTCTCAAGGATCACTTGAAGGGGATTACATCAATGACAAATGTGGAAAGAAGATGGGAGGTCATAAAACGGACTTCATGAGGCAGTCAGGACCTGCGCTAAGGTGAAACGTAAGGGAGCAAGGTCACATAAACCATGCTGGTGGTCCAGAGAGGTTCAGGTAGCGGTCAGTGAAAAGAAGGCGGCCTACAAAAAATATAAAACAACAAGAGGGGATAGGGATAAGGAAATGTACCATCTTGCATCTAGAAAAGTCACCCGATGGTGAGGGGGCAAAGTCCAGTAAAGAGCAGCAGCTGGCACAGGAATCATGGAGAGAAAGGGTTCTTCTGGTACATTGGGGAGGCGGAGAAAACTAAGGGCCATCTCAGCAGATTGAGATCAGAAGGAGGGTGGGTGGAAGAGGCGAGGGACCAGGCAGAGGTATTTAACGAGTACTTTGCCTCTGTGTTCACTAGGGAGGGGATGGGATATCTACAAAGCAAGGCACAATGGGGATAGAAGTGGCAGGGAGGGATCAGGGGAGCAACAGAAATGGAGCAAGAGGGAGGGAGGGAGAGGTACCCAAGGGGTGTCACATCAGGATAAGGATAAAAAGGCCTGTAAGGTGGAGGGGATGGATGATGCTATCTCCGCCAAAAGGGTGTGGTTAGTCCTCAAGGCCCTAAAGAAAGACAAATCTCCTGGGCTGGATGGCATTCATCCGAGAGTACTATGGGAATTGGCGGACATACTGGCTGCACCCCTGGTGGAGCTCTTCAACAGGTCACTTGAGACAGGGAGGTGCCAATTAGATTGGTGAGAGGCACATGGTGCCAATCCATAAAGGAGGGTTGAGGGAAGTACCAGGTAACTATAGACCCATCAGTTTGACCTCAGTGGTGGGAAAATTAATGGAGGGTATACTAAAAGAACAATTGGGGGTGTACTTGGAGGAAGTGGGAGGTCTGGATAGTCGGCAACATGGGTTCGTGCCAGGTAGATCATGTCAAACCAATCTTGTGGAGTTCTACGAATGGATAAAATCAGAACTGGACCGGGGAAAGCCTGTGGATGTATTATCCTTGGACTTCAGCAAGGCGTTTGACTCTGTCCCCCACAATGGTCTGGTGGAGAAACTGATGGGGTTGGGAGTAGGTCCTTTGATGGTCAGATGGATTGAAAACTGGCTAGCTGGATGCACCCAGAGAGTAGTGGTCTGTGAGAAACTCTCAAACCCTAGAGAGGTTGGTAGTGGGGTACTGCAGGGCTCGGTCCTGGGTCCGATCCTGTTTAATGCATACATATCGGACATCAGGGAGGGTATAGGGTATGAAATGAGTCTCTTCACTGATGACTCCAAGATGGGAGCAGTAGTTGAGGGAGAAGAGGGGAGATTGGCCCTGCAAGGGGACCTGAACACCTTGGAAAGCTGGGCTCACACATGGAAATTAAATTTCAGTATCACCAAGTGCAAGGTGTTACATCTTGGGTGGGGAAACCCTAAACACAGGTACACCCTGGGAGGATGTGCTGGAGGCCTCAACAGGGGAAAAAGACCTAGGGGTCATGGTGGATGCATGTATGAATAACTCTGAGCAGTGCAGGAGAGCGGCTAGCAAGGCAAACAGGATGTTGGGATGCATCGTAAGGGGATCACCTCTAGGAGCAAGGGAGTGATTCTGCCGCTGTACAATGGACTGGTTAGACCACACCTTGAGTACTGTGTACAGTACTGGAGACCACACTTGAAGAGGGACATACAGCTTCTGGAGAGGGTACAGAGGAGGGCAACTAAGATGATACGAGGGCTAGGAGATTTGACGTATGAGGACAAACTTGAGGAGCTCTGCCTGTTTTCATTGGAGGAGAGGAGAGGAGAGGAGAGACAGGGGGGACATGATTGAGGTCTTCAAGTACCTCAAGGGAATAAATAGGGTAAACATGGAGGGGATCTTAGTTTAGACTAAAGCAGGGAGGTATCACCAGAGGGCATGGTTTGAAGTTGGAAGGTGGAAGGGTGAGGGGGGAAAAGAGGAGGAGGTTTTTCACTGAGAGGGTGGTGGACCCTTGAAATGCGCTGCCTGGCAAGCTGGTTCAGAGATCCACAGTGGAGGGCTTCAAGAGAGGGTGGGACAGACACAGAAAGTGGATGTATCAGATGATGGCCTGTCCCAGGAGGGGTGGAGATGTATGATAAGGGTTTCTGGAACACAAGGTGGGGGGGCCTTGGCACCCAACTAGGGATCTGAGGTTCGAGCAGACTCGATAGACCGTAAGGCCTAATCTGCTGGCAAATAGTATGTTAGTATGTTAGAATGGGAACAACAATATTGAACAACATAATATTATGAAACTATACTTTCCTCTTTAAGTGGTGATTTTATAAAAACATAATTCTAAAGGCAAGCAGAATGTGAAATACACTTAAGAGGTAAAAATAAAGAAAAAAATAGAAATAGTAAAACATATGGGGAGGTTGCTAGTAGTTTTTGAGTCTTTATTTTATATTTTCACAGGAGTTTTTTGATGCTTTGCAGCTTACTCCTTTAATAGAGAAAACACTTCAAAGAACTGATTATTGAGAGAGAGGGCTTCCGCTGAGCAGGTACATGGCTTTTTTGATCAAAATAAAGGCCTATAATGAATCATAGTATACATGACATTAATAGTGTTAAAGAAATGAGTACGCTAGTTATGGATATCAAATATACAGAAATTGCGTCAATGTTTATATTTCACTTTTGTATTATATAACCAACATAGAATGATGTATTTCATTTCAATTAGCTCATACCAGTGTACATACTATGTCTTTTTTTAAATTAAAACATAATTGGGATTGTGTGTATATATATATATATATATATATATATATATATATATATATGTTAATGTTGGATAGCATCATGAGAAATAGTAATGGATATCACATTAGGTGAAATGAAGGTGTTGTTGGTGTGTGTTTAAGAAATAAGGAAAATAGTTAATGGAATAGTTTTTGCTATATGGTCATTCCTTTTATTTATTTTTAGGCATATCATGTTTAATTCGTTCAAACAAATATAGTAGGATGTTACAAAGGCACCATTAGAAGTGAGTTATACCTTTATGTGAAATAATTGTTCATAATTTTAAAGAAATGTATTTATATGTAAATATTGGTGGACAGTAAAATTGAAATGTATATTTATATATTTTATAGGATTCAAAGGGCACTTCCTGATGAAGCCTACTTGTTTGTGGGTGAAACGTCGAATGTGGGCCTCATGAAAAATGAGTAAAATATATTAACGGAAGAAAATTTGTGCTGTCCGCTGTTATTTGTTGCACCCCCAGTTCATTCTCATTTTGGGAGACCTTATGTGGATTTCTTACTCACCTTTTGGAGGCAGCAGGACTCTAATCTGAAGAGGGCATTGCCCGTGGAGCAATCTGGTTTTCCAGAGACTTTTTTTCTATTTTGAATATGACTGCATCATCAGCGTAAAGGAGCATACGACTAGGGCAGGAGACCGGGAGGTTGTTTAGGAATAAACTGAATAATAGATGTCCCAGGACCGACCCTTGTGGGATCCCTGAACGGACTGGTCTGCTGTCAGAGATGACATCCCCAATTCTGACCTATTGAGAGTGGTTGTATAGGTAGCTGTTGAACCATTTCATGGTTTCTGGAGAGAGCCCGGTATCCGTTAACTATTTGAGGAGGAACGCATGGTGCACCGTATCAAATGCTTTTGATAGGTCGATAAATACTGCCCCAACTAGATGGCCTTGATCTAATGCATGGTGGATGAAGCCCGTGGATTCCAGTAATGCCTTGATGGTACTGTGCCCAGACCGGAACCCATGTTGTTCAGGACATAGTAGTTGGTGTAGGTTCAGGTAATCAACAAGCTGATGTGCCACAATCCGCTCAAGAGCTTTGGAGAGTGGAGGGAGTATGGAGATCAGTCTATAGTCATTGTGCAAAGCCTGGTCCCCACTTTTGTGCACTGAGGTTACTGTCACAGATTTCCATCGTTGGAGGAACTGTGAATGGCAGAGGGACAGGTTGATTATTTCAGTCAATGGGCCAAGGACTTCCTCCAGGGTCAGGTTAACAAATTTAAGGTCCAGGGTCTCCCCGCTGTGTCTTGATTTCCCCAGTGCCTTTTCCAGATATTTTCTGGCTTCAATCTCAGAGACTTCTTTGAAGTAGAACAGTGGGTGGTTAGTAGAAGGCGCTTCTTTCCCTTTGAGATCTTTCAGGGTGGGGGATTGAAATAGTCTGCCAGGAGCACAATACTTAGATCTGTGAATGTGTTGTTCAGTGAGTTAGCTATGTGAAGAGGGTCCAAGGATAGTACGCCATCAACCATGAGCATTGTTGGGGCAGTTTTGGGATCCTTACCAGTTATGTCGTTGAGGTTGGCTCAGAATGATTTGTTGCTATTCCATGAGCAGGAGAGGGCTTCTTTGTAATATGTGCTTTCAGTGAACCGAATAGCTTTCATGCACTCATTTCTGTCTTTTTTTATACTGTTGGATGTTAGCGGGGGTACCATGCATGCGCGCCTTTTGCCATAGATGATCTCTTGCAGTTAGTTGATGTAGAAGTCCGGAGTAATCCAGGGGTTGCAGGGTCCATTTATTTTTCTTGTTTTTACAGGGGTATGCTTATCACAGACAGCGTTGAATTTTGTTATGAAGAGGTCATGGCTTCATAGAGGTCAGTCCAGTCTAGGTATTGCAGGTCCGCTTTTAGTTGTGCCAGGTGCCCTTTTAGGAGAACACTGTTAGTTATATTTCTGGAAGGGGGTTTGCAGAAATTGTTGGTCCCTGTGCACTTAACGGGGGAGTGGTCACTCAGTGAATCAGGGAAGACAGTGGAGTTTGTGATATGAGCAGGTTAGTTAGCGAGTACCCAGTCAAGGAGAGTGCTGGTTCCTGTTTCGTAATTGACTCTTGTTGGTGTCTTGACCATTTGGGAGAAATGGATGGCTGACAGGGCATCCTTGACAGAGGCAGCAGCAGGGGAGAGCCAGTTGATGTTGAAATCTCCTAGCAACACGATTTCAGTATTTAGGCTCAGGATACTAATATAGTCTATAAGATCACTGGTGCCTGCTGTGGTTAGTTTAGGTAGAATGTAGACTGTGAATAGCATAAGTGCCCTGTTGTGTGCTCCCAGTAGTAGTTTGATGGCCAGTATGTGCATATTGTCGCTGCAACTGGGGAGGGGTAAGACATGCCCCTGACGGGAATCCTTAATGTATACGACACAACCACCACCTCTTTTTGAGAGGAGGTCCTGCCTGAACAGAGTGTACCCAGGTAGTTTAATGGCAACATCCGGTATCTTGGGTGATAGCCATGATTCCACTACAGAAAGAATGTCGGGATTATGACGAGTAACCCACACCTTCAGGTTGTCCATCTTGGGAAATAAGCTGCAGATGTTTATTGAGGTGAGAGTGAGTCCTGCTGGCTTATGTGGCAGAGTGTTCTGGTTATGTGGTGAACCAGGGTTCGAGTGTACATTGCCTGAAAGTAGGAGTAGTAGTAGCAGCAGACGAGTAAGGTGGTCCAATAAAAGTTTATTATTTCGTGACCGTTTTCTTTTACTGGGTGCTCATTCTTTCATGTTACTAAAGTGGACAACAAATCCAGGGAAGAGTGGTACCATGGAGAGATCATTTGGTTGGTAACACTGAGACCAAGTCCTGTGAGGCCCATGCTGGGTGTTGCTTTTGGCCCCATGATAAGGGGAGGTGATGGTAACATACACATTTAGGACTCACACATGGTAGTTATGTTGAGTAGTTTGAGGGGATGTATTACAAAAGGATCCCTTAAGGGATATTCGAGTGAGCAGGATGATGCTCCATATGGTCCCAATGGTTGTAAGGGACATTATGATGCACCCAGAGTTCCTAGGCTGGAAATTTAGTAGAGCGTTGAGGCGGTGAGTAAGATTTAGTTCTGCTTGTTGGTGTATGTTGGGTGGCCCTTGGTTGTTTGCAGGACTGCAATTCCACAGGATTGTGCTCGAGTTGCTGAACTCCCTCTAGTGACAGAGGCATATAAGGTGTCAATGGGGAAGCAGGCACTTAGTAAAATTCGAGAGTGGTCATGTGTCCACTGGACAGTATATAAGAAAGTGTTCAAATAGGGCACAAGTAGAAGAGCAGAGGTAGTCCTTCAGCAGGGATAGCCGAATCAGGGCTTCCCCGGGAGCTTGCTGGCAGCAGCAGCAGAAGTGGAGAGCAGCCATGCTGCAGGAGCACCTGACTGGCTTCTGGAGCTTGAGGAGTCCTGGAAGGGGGAGCCAGGTCAAGGCTTCCCTCAGTGCTTGCAGTCGGTGGCAGTAGTAGAGGAAAGCCGTACCACAGGAGTGCCCTTAGCGGGCCTACTGGATCTAGGGAAGGAAGGGGAAAGAGGGAGTTAAATAGCTGAAATCAGTGAGGGGGCAGGAAGCAGCTGGGTGAGGGCTGGCAGCAGACAGCCAGTGGGGGTCTGTGGATTGAGAACAATAGGGGGATTAGGCTAAGTGGAGTGGAAGGTCTGGAAATCAAGTGCAGGGAGGGGATTGAGAAAGTGGCTGGGTTTCAGTCAGCGCCGCTTTCCCTAGGCTGAGGCCTGATTCATTTGGGAGTAGGCAGAGTGAGGAGAGGATCAGGGTGGGAATTAGAGGAGAAATACAGACACAGAAAGCAGTTAGCAGTTAAGAATAAAGCGTCAAGTGGCTGCCGGTGGATGAGTACTTTATCACAGTCTATTTGCTTAAAGCCTTAGTAATACAAAATAAGTGCTGAGCAGCTGCTGCAGGGCTAAATACCTTTTAAACAGTGACTTTGTAGTTTTAAAACAACAGTTTTTGTATAACTAAGTTAACAGGCTAGCATTTCAAGCAGTTTTGGCAGTAAATTAAATTCAAAAGTTCTTGTTAGAGCAATCAGCCTTAGAGCTTGGTAAGGATAGTTTTGGGACCAATCGGGGCAGCAGCAGGAGAGCCAAGGACCAATTAGCGGTTCCAGGCGGGAAGCGCCTGAAAGTCCAGAAATTCAAAAAAAGGCACTGAGAGGGTCTTTACCTGGGTTCGAAGAGCAGAAGTAGTCCTTCAGTGGGGATAGCCAAATCAGGGCTTCCCCGGGAGCTTGCGGGTGGCGGTGGCAGAAGCGGAGAACAGCTGCACTGCAGGAGCACCTGACTGGCTTTCTGGAGCTTGAGGAGTCCTGGAAGGGGGAGCCGGGTCAAGGCTTCCATCGGTGCTTGCAGTCGGTGGTGGTAGTGGAGAAAAGCTGCACCGCAGGAGAACCCTTAGCAGGCCTACCGGATCTGGGTTCGAAGAGCAGAGGTAGTCCTTCAGTGGGGGATAGCCGAATCAGGGCTTTCTCTGTATTTGATGGAGCAATATTTACTCTGAGAAGTATGAAGTTAATACTTGAGCCTTATTTTTTGCCCTTGATGTAATTTTGTATGCAAGCTACCTTACTTAATCTTTCGCTTTCCTTACCTTAGGGCAGACCTGGGGGTGGGTTGATTGAGACTATCAGCCTTCACTAAAATCTCTATTTTGGCTTAGGTTAGTGACAAACCTAAATGTGCTTAATTATTAATATGGTAGTGCCCTGATGTCCTGTTTACATTAATCGTAGATTGTTGATCAGGTAGGGGCTAACTCCCCTCCGTCTGGGCCTACAACAATGAGCTAATTATGGACTCCGGCGTTTGGCTTTTCCTTGTAGGGGGACCGGCTTTCTGGTTCACCCTTGGGGGAACTGAAGAGGGGATCACCACGCTGTCCCAGATGGGCTATCAGTTTTTTCCTTTTTTATCTGGAACGGGACCTAAACTACCTGTTTTTTCATTGGGGTAGAGGATTGGAGGGTTCTGGAAAAAACACAATTTAAATGATTAAACACTGCTGACTCTGGGTGGCAGCTGTCCAATATAAGGAGCTACCCCTTATTTATTTATTTATTTATAGAATATATCAGAATTGCAAACCTCTGAGTCACAGACTCCTTTACAAAGGTTCCACGTCGTAAAACAAAACAGTTGTAAAGTAATGACATACATTAGAGGTGCACAGTTGGTTACAGGCATGAGTTATACAATAAAGGATGCATATTAAGGACAAAAGTGGGTTACCTAGGCAAGCAAATAAAAAAGGTAGAATGTAAGGCAGGATGTGAATCCATTGTTAAAAGGGTAGGGCAATGGGGTGGGGGAAGGGCACCTCCTTAGATAGCAGGAGGGGGAGAGCCCCAGTCGGTTAGCAGCAGTCACAGGTGCTAGTGGAACAGAATGATCCCTGTGGAGGGTTTTGAAAAGGCCTAGTCTACTTTCAGTAGTTATTGCACTGGGAAGAGCATTCATCCAGTGGGAGTTTTGTGTGTTAAACGATCGTAGACTCTATACTGGCCTTCCCATCAGGTGGTTGGGTTGATAGGTGGAAGGGGGGAGGCTCCAGGCCTCGACCGGAAGCCAATTCATGGTGCCACCACTTCAGAATTTCTTTTATGCCTATTCTGCATTTTTTATTTTATTTTGGGACCTGTTGGCCCTCAGATCATGGAATTGCTGCAGTGTAGGCTCATAATTTGTGGGGGTGGGGGGGGGGATTTCAACATGTCTTTTTATTGACCTTGATTCCTCACATCCTTCTTCCCATAGGGTTTCCAATGCCATTTGGTACCTCCGCAGACACTTTGAACAACTCGGGGTGGTGGAAGTGTGGCAGAGGATGTTCCCAAGGCAGAAGGCTTTTTTTTAACAGAATTTTTATTACAGAAATTTTCAACATACAGTCAAACAGTCCATATTGTTAAGACATTTGTTGTTAATTAAAAAAAGAACATTTACATATGTAGGTGGAAGATTCCAAGCTGGTTCCCCTCCCGCCTCCCCAGAAACATCTTTTGGCTAGCGCAAGATACAGTTCTTTAGTTCAGCAATCCTCTTCCCTTACAATAGGGTGGGAGAGGACTGCTTCAGTTCGTAATATGTACTTAATTGTACATTTTCTTATACTACAGGTAGAGTAAGGCATTTTATCGGTTGCCTTTCCCCCAAGAGGGTGGGGATTTGGGAAGAGATTAGGTCCTTTGGGGAGGAGGAGATCAGGAGTGGGCAGAAAGATCAGAGAGGGGCACAACCTTCCCCGGCGGGTCCCTTCACTGTCCTGTCTCCACTGCTGCCTATATTTTACCTGTTACCCTGTGATTCTGGGTATATTTAGAGCCATATCTCTTCCACTAAGTTGCCATATCCCTTCCTTGCACTGAGGAGCCGCCATCTCCCTTATGGGACAAATGTTGCATCTCTCATCATTATATATATGATCCACCTAGGCCATCTGGACATACACTTCTCTTTTGGGTCGTTGAGGCTATATGTGATTGTTTCTAGGTGGTATATCTGATTCACTATTGTCCTCCGTTCCTCTAGGTCGGGATTCTGGGGGTCATCCAAGCTTTGGTAATGGCTTTCTTTGCTGCTGTTATAAATATGCCTAAGAGGTACTTGGTGCCTGGGTCTCTAAATCCCCTCGGGTACTGTAGGTGCACAAAAAGCTCCACTGTAAACTGTAGCCCATCCACCAGAACCTCTACCTTCTCCTCCTGAATTTGTTGTAAAAAGGGATGTATGTGTGGGCAGGGCCAGATCACGTGTGTGGTTTGCCTGACTTTCTCCGCAGGATCCCCCAGCACCTCATGCCTCTCTCTAGGTCATAATGTCCTGTGATGACTGGGGTATGGAAATACCTCAGAGGATGTTTCCACACATATTCTCTCCATTGGTGGGATTTTGTGACTTTAGAAGAGTTATAACATGCCCTATTCCAGCATTCTCTATCAATCTGGGTCTCTAGTTCTTCTTGCCATGTCATAACAGTCATAGTAGTGTTGTACTCTAGGGTGAGTAGCATTGGTTGGTATACCAAGGACACAAAGTGCCCCTCTCCCAGGTGTGTAAACAAGTTAGCGAGCATATTAACTACGTGGGGGTGATGGGTGGGGTCATGTATCCTACTGGGCAGGGCATTATAGTAGTGATGCAGCTGTAAGTATCTAAAGAAGTCCTGCCTTGGGAGTCCATATGTCCCCTATATCTTGCCAAATGTTTGAAAAGTATCCCCTTTTTGGAACTGACTGAGGTATTTTAGCAGATAGAGTTCACAGTCTTGGAATTTGTGGTCTAGATGGGCAGGCTGGAAATCTGGGAGATAGCCAGTTGGGCACAAGAGGGTCAGAAACAGGGTAAATTGCAGTACTTTTCTAATTGTCAACCACCTGGTTATGTACAGTTTAATCTAGGGATTACGGGTTGTCAGGTCTCCCTGTCCGAGTTCAGTATGGTAGAGGGTCATATAGTATTCACGGCTGGTTAATAGTACTTTTTCTATGTCCATCCAGTGTGTGTGCTTAGTGGAGTTCTGCCTGGCAATTATATGGGTCAAAACTGCCACCCAATAGCAGAATTGTAGGTTAGGGAGGGCTAACCCTTCCCGATCCCACGAGAGTGTTAACATTTTAAATCGTACCCTTGGTTTCTGTTCCTCCCAGATAAATCTTGATGTGGCCCGGTTCCAGCTTTGGAATGTGGCCTGGGGTATGGTAATTGGTAAGTTTTGAAAGAGGTACAGTGCCCTTGGCAACGTTACCATCCTGATTTGGTCTGTTCTCCTTGAGAGGTTCAGGGGGAGGGTGTTCTATTGGGCTAGGTCTTTGTTAAGCTGGGTAGTAAACGCCGAATAGTTATTTTTATATGCTTGTGAGGGGTTCCGTGCCAGGTAAATTCCTAGATATTTAAGTTTTTGGAGGTCCCATCTAAGTGGGAACAGCCATCTTATCCTGTGGGTGCTTCTGTCTTATTGGTGTTGAGAGAACAAACCAGATGTCTCACCAAACTTTTCGAAGATATGTTTTATGGCCAGGAGAGTTTCTCTGGGTTATCAGGTACAGGAGGACATTATCTACATATAATGGTATCCTATCTTCCGTTCCCCCCCCCACTCCAATACACTGTATGTCTATTGCTTCTTTTATTTTTTGTGCTAGCAGTTCCATATACATGGCAAAGAGGATTGGGGAGAGGGGGCAGCCTTGTCGGGTCCCTCTGGCAAGTGAGAAGTAGTCAGAGTGGTGACCATTATTGTCCATGCATGCCTTAGGGGATTTGTATATGTTCTTAATGGCCTGGATGAAGGCACCTGGCAGTCCCATCTTTGCCATTACTGACTATAAGAAGGGCCACTATACTCTATCAAATGCCTTTTCGGCATCAAGGTTAATGATGACAGAGGATGACTTGTTTGTGTCCATCTCATGTAAGACATGCAATGTTCTCTTAATATTATCAGTAGTGGTTCAACCCTGAATGAATCCCATTTGATCTATTCCAATTAGTTGTGGTAGTAGCATATCTAGTCAGTGTGTTAGTAGGGACATACATACTTTATAGTCCACATTAAGGACGGAGATCGGATGATATGAACTACATTGTTGTGAGGGTTTTCCTGGTTTAAGTAATACTGATATAGATGCATATGACCAGCTGGGGAGGACAGTCTCCCCCTCCAGCATGGAGTTAAACAGATGTGTCAGATTTGGGGGTAGTTGTGGTTGGAGTATCTTGTAAAATTCTTCACTGTATCCATCAGGCCCTAGGATTTCATGGTCTTACTTCTAGCAATACCTACAGCCACCTCTGTCTCAGTAATGGGTTGGGTAAATAGTTCTTCCTGATCCTGGGTTAATTGTGGCATGGTAAGGGTTTATAGGTAAGTGTTGATGGCGAATTGGCTTGGGGTGAGTTCAGGGGTATATAATTTAGAGTAGTAGTCGGTAAACACTTGGGTAATGTTGTGTAGTGTTGTTAAGAGGTGCCTGTCCCATGGGTGTAATAGAGAAGCTATGGTCAATAACTTCTGCTGTTTGTGCCACTGATATGCCAACAGGCGTGTTACTCTGGGGCCCACCTCAATACCTCTGCCTTAGGTACATCAGGACTATCTCAGTATTGCACATGATTGGCTTGTCCAGATCCGCTTTGGTTTGGAATAGCTGCTCAAGCACAGAGTTGTCCCCCTGCTTGTGCACCATCTGTAGGAAGTATAGGATGTCTTCTAGCTCCTTCTGATTTTCCCTTCTGGCCCGGGTTTGGGTTGCTGTATATTGTATAATGTGTCCCTGAAGGACTGTTTTTAGAGTGTCCCAGTGCACCGCTGGGGTGGAGTCCTCTGTGGGGGGTTGTCATGTTATATCTCCTCCAGCTTTTCAGTGAGGAAGTCCTTAAATTGTTGTGTTTTTAGGTAGTAATTGTTTAAGCATCAGAAAGTGTGATGCCTCTGTTTCCCCATACTCCATTTAGTGAGCACTGGGGCATGGTCTGAGTGTACTATGTCCCCTGGTCAGGAGACCACCAGCCACTGGAGGTTTTCAACTTGTGTAAAGCAGTGGTCAATTCTAGAATATGTCTGGTGGACTGCTGAGTAATGGGTGTAGTTCCTAGCACAAGGGTGGTGATGTCGCCAAGTATCCACCCAACCCACCCCCCGAACGAACCGTCCAAAGAATTTCTGTGCCACCATATGTCTGGCGGGCCTCAGATTGGATGAGTCCAAATTTGGGTCCAGTGTTATGTTGAAGTCTCATGCCAGCATCAACGTCCCTTTTGTAAACTGGACAACCCTATCTAGCAACGGCTTCATCTGTGAGAGCACTGGTCCTGGAGGGAAGTAGATATTGGCCACTGTCACTTCTCAATCATTAATGGTTCCCTGTACTAAAACCATCCTGCCCTCTGGATCCTCCCATGTTTCCTTGGGACAAAAAGATGTATGCCTTGGATTCAGAATCGTCACTCCTCTCTTTCTGTCACCCCGCCATAAGGATGAGAATACCCCACCCATCCTGAACTTGGACAGTTTGTCATACTCAGCACATGCCATGTGCGTTTCTTGTAAGAAGATAATGTCTGCCTTCGATTTGTTTAAGTAGGACATTATGCAGGATCTTCTGATGGGGGAGGATAGACCATTCACATTCAAGGAGAGGAGCTGTAGCACAGGGTCAGCCATTTCTATCTTTCTTAGATCTCTGTTTCTTACTCAGTGGTTTAGTCTCCCAATGACTCCCCACCCCCCAGTTGCACCAACCCATGTATGATTGTTAGGCTCATCTGACTGTGTTTAAGACTGACAACACAACTACAGTAAACTAAATACATTTGACATACGTCATGAATCAAAGGTTTTCTATGTATCTGAGATAGGTTCTGTGTTCTCAGTAGCTCCTTATACCAACATATAGCAAACAAAACCAATAAACCGTAACAGTAGTCCAGCTGGGACGGCCCATACATAGTTAGGCAACTTGTACTTCCAAAGTAGCTAGATATTATGATCTAGCTCACAGGACCTAGGCCCTGTGTTGAGTGGTATCCTCAGTCAAGGGCCCTCTAGGCATATAATGCCTATGTAAAGAAGTCTTGGGTTTGGGACAACATGCCTCTCCATAGGATTCACTACCCGGAGATGGCTAGGATTAGGAGATCCTGTTTAACTGCTATATATATATATTTTTGTTGCAGGGGTCCCTCCTATTCAGATGGACTGTTGGGGGCTCGGCTCTGGTACTTGGGGACCAACCTCAGCAGCTCTTGTTTACTAGGGCAGTGATGGGGGTGAGCCGCCACATCGGCCATCACGGTGGTTGGCCAGTACCCACCCCCCCAATGGTGGGTGAGCACATGTCCCCGCCTGGCCCTCCCCCCACACCCACTGCAATTCACTTTGTGTATGCAGCATTAGTAGTTCCCCTCCCCCGGTCTTCACCCTGGAAGCCCCGAGCCAACCCTTCAGGGAAACACAGAGATATTTAGGAGACAATAGGTCTTACCTCCATCAGGGTCCTCCCTGTACTTCAGCAACCTTCTTCACGCACACCGCAGGTGGTTCGGTCCCCAGAGCTGGTATATCATCGTATAATGGAGTCTCTGAAGTGCTACCCTCTGCCATAGGCAAACCGGCTCTACCCAGAGCTGTGGATGTAAGTGCACAGAGACATCAAGAGTTATTCTGGTTTTTTGTCCCCCCTCAAATAGGTCCTTTTTGGTTGAACTAGATCAGACCCTCATAATCTCACCTCCTATTCAAATTCAGTGCCCCTCTTATGCTACCCTTTCTTCACCCCCTCCCCCCTCACGGCAAGGGCTTATTGCTCCTCCACCACCCCTGCCATTCCCCCCCCTCCCCCGGGTCCCCTCCAGTGAGGCATGCTTCCTCTGTAGCTCCTATGGATGGTGGATTGATTTCCTTCCCCCTTCCATCTTCCCTTACCTCATCACTTGCAGCCCCTATTTACATATCTGGTACTTATCTACTGGAGGATCAGTCGGCATCGGACAAGTCTCCATGTCATGGCATCTAGAGCTTCTTCTTCTGCTTTCCCGATGACCTGAAAAAGGAAAAGTACACAAAGCAACTTTGGCAGCATGGAAAGGGCATATCTTCCCCCCCCCCATCTGACTTCCCATTCCTCCTGGGAGTCTAGCCTCTTTTTCTGGCTTAATTTATTCCGGCCCGCCACCCTCTATTTTATCTTTTTCCCACCCCATTTCCCCAGCTCCTAGTTATAAGGGATATTGATTTGTGAAATGTTTGGTTTCCTAAAGGGCCCCTTCTCTGTCCCATCCTGGTCTCCCCACCCCGATGCCCCCTCGAGAGGGACACTGCTGCCGCCTGCTAAACCTGTTCCCCTTTATTTTTAATTTTTTTTAAAAGCAGACATATTTGAAACAGAAGTTAGGAGGTTAGGTAATATGCAGTAAACATTCAGGCCTTGTTTGCAGAAGCCCCAATCCCTCTCCTGCTTTACTTGAAGGCCCAATATATGCAAGTTCAGGATTCTCCCTGGTTGCCCAGTGTCACAGTCATGCAATTAAGTCCCACATTAAAAGCAAAGGCTTATCTGAGTTCAATTGTGTGTATCCATCCATGTTCTGATGTCATTATGTGATCTGGGCAATCCTCTCATAAGTGTGTCTTCACCCCCCTGCCTGCTGTGTAGCACCATGTTGAATAAAGTCCAGGAGTTATAGCAGGTAGAAATGGCATCTGAAAGCACCATGGAGGATTGCGCAACAGTCAGTATCTGATCCAGATACCTTGTGGTAGGTCCAAGTACGAGGGGTTCTCATGGGAGTATAAGCCATGGAGTGGATTGTGCAGGCCCATCCTTCTGTTGGTTCCTGAGTGTCTCTACGATCTGGTTTACTGCCTCTGAGCCCTGTTGCCATCTGGAGTTCTGTTATTCCTCCAACCAGAGCTTCTGCGAAATTTTGGATGTCAGGGTAGGTGTTGGTGCTGAGGGCCTCTCTGGGAGCGTGACTTTTCTTCTGGCCAGTTCCTCCATTACTTTGTCCACAGAGTTGAAGGACTGAGGACTCTCCAGAAAGAAGATCACCATTTGAGCAGGATAGGGGTTCTAAATTTAAGGTTTGCAATCTTAAGGGCTCTCATGATGGGAATATAAGTGCAGTGCTTGGCCATCAACTCCAGGGCATAGTCATTTTCTAGGTAGAGCCTGTTCTCCCCATACATCACCACACCTTTCTTCCATGCAGTGTGTAGCAGGATTTCCTTCTCCTGGAATTGTAGTAGGTGAACAAGGATGGTGCGTGGCCTTACTCCCGCAGCTGGCCTGGGGCTGAGAGTTCTATGTGCCCTATCTCCAGCGTGATGTCCTCTGGCAGTTGGAGGGAGCTTCGAAACTAGTTCTACAGGAACTGGTTAATATTTGTGCCCACTACGCCTCTGGCACCCCCGACAAACATAGAAACATAGAATTTGACGGCAGATAAGGACCGCTTGGCCCGCCCAGTCTGCCCATTTCCCTACCTGATGGATAAGCTGCAGATCCTAGTTAACCAGCAGCCTACTTCTTCCTACCCCCACCCCCTAGAATTGCCTTATGACTGTCCCATGCATGCTTGAATTCCACCACTGTTTTTGACTCCACAACCTCCTCTGAAGGCTGTTCCATACATCCACAACCCTCTCTGTGAAAAAATACTTCCTTAAATTACCTCTGAGGCCCCTTCTATCTTCAAATTGTACCCCTTGTTCTTGCACACCCTCTTTTTTGAAAGATGCCACCCTCTTGGACTTTGTTGATTCCTTGACGTACTTGAAAGTTTCTATCATGTCCCCCTCTCCCTCCTTTCCTCGAGGCTACCATATTAAGCTCCTAAGTCTCTCTTCATATGTCTTCCGGTGCAGACCCTGCACCATTTTAGTTGCCCTCCTCTGGACAGCTTCCATCCTGTCTATGTTCTCATGGAGATTGGGTCTCCAGAACTGCATGCAGTACTCCAGATGTGGTCTCACCAGCTGTCTGTACAGAGGATAATAACTTCTTGTTTTCTACTGGTGATGCCTCTCCCTATGCATCCCAGTATCCCCCCAGCCCTCCTTGCTGCCCTTTCACATTGCTTGCCCACCTTTAGGTCATCTGATATGACTACCCCCAGGTCCCTTTCCATTTTGTGTTGTTAGTATCTCACCCCCCATTGTGTACTCTTCCCCTGGGTTTTTGTTTCCCAGGTGCATTACCTTGCACTTCTTAGCATTGAATCTAAGCTGCCATACATTTGACCATTCCTCTAACCTTGCCAAGTCCCTTCTCATCCTTTCCACCCCACCTTGTGCATCAACTCTGTTGCAGATCTTTGTGTCATCTGCAAAGAGACATACTTTTCCTTCCAGTCCCTCTGCAATGTAACTAAAAAGACATTGAAGAGGACCGTCCTAATACTGAACCCTGTGGTACCCCACTGCTAACCCCTTTTTTCAGAGTGGACTCCATTTACTATTACTCTCTGTGTCCTATTCTCCAGCCAATTCTTTACCCAGGCTGTCATCTTGGGACCCACTCCCAGGCTGGCTAACTTGTATATTAATCTTTTGTGTGGGACTGTGTCAAATGACTTGCAAAAGTCTAGGTAGGCCATGTCCACAGCCCTCCCTGATCAACTACTTTGGTCACCCAGTCAAAGAAGTCTATCAGATTTGTCTGGCATGACCTTTCCGCTGTGAATCTATGCTGCCTTGGGTCCTGTGCCCTCTGGCCTCTAGATACGCAACAATTCTTTCCTTCAGAGTGATTCCATCATTTTCCTACCACTGAGGTTAAACTAACAGGTCTGTAGTTTCCTGCTTCTGCCTTGCTCCCACTTTTGTGAAGGGAATCACATCTGCCCTCCTCCAGTCCTCAGGTACCACCCCATCCTCCATGATTTGTTAAAGAGGGTAGTCAGTGGTGTCACTAGTTCTATCCTTAGTTCTTTTAGAATTCTGGGATGAATCCATCAGGCCCCATTGCTTTGTCCACCTTCAGTTTTAAGAGCTCTTTCAGAACTCTCTTCTGTAAATGGGCTGGTATCAACTTCTGTATCCAGAGTGTTTCTACTGTTTGTTTAGGTACCTCCCTCTTCCTTTGTAAATACTGAGCAAAAATATTTGTTTAGTATCTCTGCCTTTTCACAGTCACCCTCTGCCCACCCTCCCTCCCCTTTATTAAGCCTCACTATCCCTCCCTTGGTCTTCCTTTGCTCCTGATGTACCTATAAAAGTTTGATCCCTTCTTAACTAGGTTGGCTATCTTTTCCTCGGTTTGGGCCTTTGCTGTTCTGACTGCCTTTCCAGCTTCCTTTTGCTTTAACTGATACAGTTCTCTGTCCTGTTCCTTCTGTGATTCCTTGTACTTCCTGAATGCTTTCTTTTTCTCTTGAACCTTCACTGCCACTTCCTTTGAGAACCATAGTGGTTTCTTACCTCGTTTCGTTTTGTTTATTTGCTTTACACAAAGGCTTGTTACCTCTGTGATGGCAGTTTTTATTATTCCGATTGTTCTTCTACCCTCCTTCCTGCCCATTTGCTAGTGCATTCCTTAGGCACTCACCCATTTTGGCAAAGTCAGCCCTCCTAAAATCCAGTACCTTTGTCTTTGTATGGCTTGACTCTATTGCTGTGTTTATTGTGAACCATACTGTTCGATGGTCGCTAGTTCCCAGATGGCTACCCACTTCTACATCTGTGATCCTCTCTTTGTCTCCATTTTGTTTTGCCGATTGCGACTTTCAGCATCTTCTGCTCTGTCGCTACCGTTTGATGGAGCTGTAAAAGGGATCTTTCCATCAGGCCCACCTGACGGTCATTTTCAGTGAGCTGCGTATTGCTGATATCTTGACGCTTCTACTGTTTTATATCCGTTCGAAGCGCCGCTGCAGTACTCCTCATTTCTTTTCTGAAGTCTTTAATTTTATTCATTATCTGAGCCATCTGTCATTGAAGGACTGACATGCTGGGGTATTCGGGCCTAGCGTGGCCACGCCTCGAGGTATGGGAGGCCTGGGAGCTCCCGTTGTCTGATTCCCCTTCAGATAGTCCGGACCGTCACCATCCTGGGCTCCCTCAAGCAGATTTTTGCTTTGGGTTCTTCTCTTCGGCATAATGGAGCCTATGTAAGCACTTTTAACTTATTTTGTTTATAAAACATGCTGTTTTATAGGTCTTCTAGCAGATCCCATGCAGAGCGCATCCCACTAGCGTCTAGTGAGCTGCATAACATTCGCCGAAGTCAAGGCAGAAGGCTTATACGTATTACTCAGAGAGACATAACACTTATTCACGACTGGATTACGTTTCTGTTACATGTGAGCATTTTGCCTCTGTCTGTGATATATAGCAATAGACCCTCGCCTCTTATCCAACCACCACCAGTTATTCATGAAAATGGACCTAGGTAAACCAGGGCACAGATCTCTTTGGAGGTTTAATACCTCCTTGTTGAGGGATCCACAGTTTTGTATGCACCTCCGGAACTGCATTCCACAAATCATACAGGACAATGCCTCCTCTTGGGTGTTGACATCCACAATATGGGACACAATAAAGGTGGCGTTCAGAGTGGACATTATTGCTTATGCAACTAAGAAAAAAAAGACAAGAAGCCAAATACAATACCCTGAAACACCAACTTCAGACCTATAAAATTTTATACAGGAAGGGGATAGAGAGTTACAAATTAAAGTTAGACAGACCCAAAAAATTCAGAAAATTATACATGAGAAGGTATACCAAGCTTTATATTACTTATAGCAAGCTAATTTGGGGGGGGGGGGGGCTAGGGGAACCCATTTACTGGCGCATAGAATTTGGATCGGTAAAATATATGCAACAGGCCCCATCACCACCACACCTGAGGATAGGCAACAGTACCTGGCCCAACTTAACTAAAATATTTAGGCATCTACCTTCCCAAAGATATAAATAATGTAGACTTAGTTAACTTTGAACCCATAACTGTGACAATACAGGAGGACTTGGCAAGGTGGGACAGGCTCCCCAGGTATCAAGTGATATGGGTGAAGCAAATTGAGCAACTCGTATATGGTGACTCAGTTGCTTGCCAGTCTACTTACAAATGGGGTTCCCAAAAGACTTCCAGGAGCTTCCATGATGCTCCAAACCTGAATGGTGTTTGGCGTTTAAGCCATTTATCAGTGAGTGTTTTTAGAACCTCTGGCACTGTCTCTTTAAGAGCTGTCTGCTTGCAGACATAATTAGTTTTATGGGGGACTGTGTGCTTCTCTGTTTGAGTACCACTGAACTGCTGCCAATTACTTCATTTTGCAGTCACTAGGAGTGCAAGGGAACCTATCTGAAAGATGTAACTGTTTGCCAGAAATTATTTAGAGTAATAATGAAATTACAGTTTGTCTAACCTGCTTTCTTTGCAGTCAGAACTGTGTCTGCTAGTTCCCCATTCTAGTTTTGAACTGCTGAACTGGACCAATCAGTGTGGAGTAAGCTAGCTCTAAAATGGTGCCTTGGACGAATCAGAACTTGGACTCATAATCTGAGCCAGCCACAAGAGGATTGTATGGGCAGTGACTCTGGGAGATGTAGTTTAGACTTCAGTGCCTTTTGGACCAACAGCAGCAGTCTATTGTGAGTGACAGCCAATCCAGTCAAGAACTGGGAGGAACTCAAAGGAAGTGCCGTTTTTTCAGTTGGAGTGTCAGTTGAGCTTTGGCAGTGAAGAAGGAAGGAGCCCTGTGCTTTTTCAGTGTGCAGTTTTAGTCAAAAGCGTGTGTAAGGCCCAGAGTTCGGTCTGCAGCTTGTGTAACAGCTTGTTAGGACTGAATCAGTCCTGTGAAAAGAATCAAAGGATCTCTGAAGAGTAGAAACCAGGCTCACCCTGTAGAAGACTGGAGGAATTCCTGAAAATTGCACTTGGTCTGTCAGGAACTGAATCTGCTGTGTGTTCTCCGGGTATTGTGCAGTAATTGCGATCGGGATACAGATGCAGCCTGCCTGGTATAGTGCTTTCTTTTATATGGATGTGTGAAGAGGTTTGTGTACCTCAAGTGAGCCCTGCTGACATTGAAGGACCCTATCTTATTTGGAGTCGTGAGTACTAATTCAGAGTTAACTCCCTGTTGAATTACCACATTAAATCAAAATGGAATTACTGTACTGCTGACTGTTTAATTCTCCTTTTCTCTGTGTGAAAGGGCCCTACCAGCTGCCACGGTTTGGACTAGCCACTGGGGCTTGGGTACCCAGGGACAGTAACTGAGTAGGGATAGGCCTGTGCACAGAGCCATAAATGAATTATTAGATGATAAGCTAATTAACCTGATTTCCCCTGTCCTTGTTATATCCCCTAAATAAATCAGAGCTGCTCGTTTCAGCAAAGTTATACTGCCTGAGGTATTTGTCTATGTTAAAGTACTGTACTGTGATTGTTGCACTGTATCTCATTTCACAGGAGGTCCCAGTGCGGAACCAGACCTGGGGGTAAGTGTATACTGTGAAGGTAATTCTGATATATTGTGTGGGCCACTAGTGGGAAGAAAGGGGTTGCAGTGTCCCAGAGGGCTGTGACCAAGTTAGTTTAACTATTGCAAACCCTGACCTCTGGGTGGAGGCACCCGCCATTGGATCCAGGCCCCTCAACCTGTTAGTGGCAAATCAGGCAGGGAGTAGCCCCTGGGATGGCGCCATCTAGGGGTTACATCTTGGAGGCTCACCCGCTGGGATTGTGTGTCCTCTAGTGGCCATATTCTACGAACCACTGTTAAGAAAAAATGGGTACCCTGACAGAAGTGGCTGTGCACCGGCTGGTGGAGTGGTGTACTGGGGAGGAGATCGGCCCCCAAAATGCTATGCTTATCCTGGACATCCCCTGGGTATCAATCGGACACTGTGCAGGAGTACTTTCCAAGGTGGAAGGTTTACAAAACCCTGTGGTGGTGGGTCGGCATGCTAATCTGCTCACCCACACTTTCCTGGCCCTAGTAGAGTTTAAGGATCCCATAGATAGCTCCAAAGTGCCACAGACCATTACCCCAGAAGGAGCCCTCACTGCTTGAAGTGATAACTAAGGACAGTAAAGACCGGGGATCAGCCCCACCACTATCTGAAACTTTTGAGGAGAAATTTGCTGAATGGTTGCTGGGAGGGGAAAACTGTGGAGGACTTGAAGAAACTATTCTTGCCACCTGGGTGTTCCTCCCCAACACCCTCTCCTGCTCCAGTGCCGTATCGTGGCTGAACCAATGCAGACTCTATTTCTGCACCTGCCATTAGTCACGACTCTTACGAAGGTTGAGGTTTTCTCTGGCACCCTCCCCACCCCCAAGGGAGGATGACTGGGAGACCTGGATAGACTATGTTGCCCCAAGTGCTAGAATGGCAATGCTCGGGAAGGCGAAGAGGTTAGTGAGAGCCTCCGAGGTCCTGCCCTGGCTACCATCCGTGCTAAGCGGGCCAGTAACCCTGAAGCGACTGCACAGGCCTATCTTGAGGCCTTGGAGAATGTATGGGAGCCCAGATTCTGATGAGGACCTATGGTGGAGAGTAAGAAATGCACAACAGTACCAAGGAGTTGTTGTCTGTGTATGTCTCTCGGCTGAAAATTTGTTGCAAGAATGCCTCAGAAAGGGTAGTTTGCCAGCGATTGAACTGGACCGAACCAGACTGGACAGAATCTTAAGTCTGCCCCTTCTCAGAACTGCTGTTGCTTCAGTTACACCTGGCAAATCGACTGGAATCCCCACCCTCCTATGATGAGTTAATGAGAGAAATTCGAGGAGTTGAGAAAAGCGACCTCGGAGGTACCTGCACCAACAGCTGTGGCTACGACCGAGTGACTGAGGTGACCCATCAAGTGAAGTTCAGGGCAGAGGTTGACAGTCAATGAGTGCTCTGACAAGGAAAAGATATGCCACAATGGGGCGAACTGTTGAGAGAGATCCGAGAATTCAAAACAGTCCTTTAAGAAGGCCACGCCTGCAAGTACAGGCTCTGACCTATATCCGACTGCATCTGCTATGGGGTGGGGTACCCACCATGTATCTCCTACTGATAACAGCTCCAAACTCAATTCCTTGACCATGGAAGTGGAGAAACTGACGAGATGTCTCCAAATGCTTATCACGCCAAGAAACAGAGATGGCACCCAAGTTTCCAAGTTAGTAATACCCGCCCCTGGCTCCCAGTGTGGCGCCTCGGCCAGCTCAAACTCCAGAAAGTATGTTTTGCTATAATTGTGGGAAAGATGGGCACATGAAAAGGAATGCCAGTCCCAAAAGACACTGACAAAGTTGCATATAGGCTACAAGGAGAGCTTGGAGAAGAAATCAGTGGTTAAGAGGTGCACCACATGATCCCAGTGAGGGCACCAAAAATGCTAATTCACGTCCTTCTGTGGCAAGTTCAGTTGCCCAGCCCCCACCTACCGCCTCTCAGACTGGTCCAGAATAGTGGGTCCCTCCATGGAGACCACTGTAAAGGTGAATGGAGTGTCTACAAAGGCTGTATGATAGACAGTGGCTCCCAAGTGACAATTATGTTCCAGGATTGGTATCAGAAGCATTTGTCAGACGCACTTACAACCATTAGAAGGACTGCATGTATGGGGGTTAAGTGAGAAGGCTACCCCTATTCCGGTATATCCGAATTGGCTGTCTTCCCCACCTCCCGTGGCTGGAGTGGCCGAACAAGTAGAGACCCTAGCCTTAGTGTGTCCCCCACTGGACTGTATGATGGTGTCCCTTTGTTGATTGGAACAAATGCTCATATGTTCGGAAGGCTGGCACAGTTGTGTTATGAAAACAGGGTCAAAGACTATGAAGCTTTAAGAGTTCCGGCTTTAATTAAGAAGGCCTATGAAGCACAGAAGAGATGCTGAAAAAACAGAACCAGAGGAACCGGTCGGAATTGTATGGAAGAAGGATCCTGAGTCTCTGATCCTGGCCAAATGCCCAGTGTACCTTACAGGAGAGGTCCGTATCAGAAAGGATGTTAAGAATAAAATATTAATGTTGGATGCACCAGGCGATGGAAAATTGCCAGAGGGACTGCTGGTCAAGCCTAGTATTTTGCCCGCTAGAGCCCATGCTTATGCCAGAAGGGTAATGGTCCAAGTTCTAATGTGTCTGAAAGAGACATTCAGTAAACAGAGGTTGCATCCTGGCTAATGTGCATTGTGCAGACACTGCAGTGCTACCCAGCAGCAAGAGTTCAAGGAAGAATGACAGAGTAACGCCTGACTTGTTTGATTTCGCGACTCCCGCTGCCAGCTGAATGGAAAGTGAGGATCAGTGAGAAGCTTGCCCAGAGACGAGGTGTTTTCTTTAAAGGAATGGGATGTAGGATGCGTGCAAGGAGCTGAGCACAATATCCGCTGCATGACGAAAGACCATTTCGTGAGAGGTCTCGACGCCTGGCACCTGCTGACATAGATGATGTGAGGCGGCATCTGCAAGAGATGTTAATGCTGGTGTAATACAAGAATCCAGAAGCCCTTATGCTTCCCCCATTGGTAGTGAGGAAAAGAATGGAAGACATGAGAGATGTGTGTGGATTATCGCACTTTAAACCGGCGGACTATCCTGATCAGTACACAATGCCCCGATTCAGGATGCTTGGACTGCCTAAGCGAGGAGCAAGTGGTTTCTCTGTGCTGGATCTCGCAGTGGGTCTACCACCAGATCGATGGCCCCAGAGGACCGTGAGAAGACGACCTTTATCTGTCCGCTTGCTTCTATGAATTCATGAGGATGCCTCAAGGATTTCAGGTGCCCCAGCACTTTTCAACGATTGATGGAGCGTGCAGTGGGGACATGAACTTACTAGAGTGCCTGGTATACCTAGATGATGTTGTTGTGTTTGGCAGCTCACTGGAGGAACATGAGAGCAGATTATTTAAGGTATTGAACCACTGGAGGACTTTGGCCATAAGCTGTCCATTGATAAGTGTCAATTCTTTCAAACATCAGTAAGTATGTGGGACACATAGTATCCACCGAGGAATAGAGGCCGACCAAGTAAAGTTGAGGCCTTGACCACCTGGCCACAGCCCAAAATCTAAAGAACTGCCAAGATTCCTGGGATTCTGTGGTTGGATGTATCAGCTTCATCAAGGACTATTCAAAGTGATCCGCCCTTTACTTAATCTTACTCAAGGGTATCCCCAACCCACAAAATACCAAAGTCAAGCGTCCTCAAGACTGAAAGAGTGTATTTTCATCCGGTGAAGTATTTGGGGCCGCTGGACTCCTGATTATTGAGACTGCTTTTCATGAGATCATATATCAACACCCATGCTCCAGTGCTGGCCTATGCCGATCCAAGAAAACCTGCGTCCTGCACACTGATGCTAGCTTGCAAGGGTTGGGGCTGTGTTGTACCAAGAAACACGAGAATGGCCTGAGACCAGTGGCCTTTGCCAGTAGAAGCCTGACCCCATCAAAAGAACTATCCTGTACATAGGTTAGAGTTCCTAGCTTTGAAGTGGGCTATTGTTGACCAATTCCATGAGTACTTGTATGGGCTAAAATACTAGTAAAAACTGACAATAATCTTTGACCTATGTACGAGACCTCAAACTAAGTTGGATGCCACTGGCCATAAATGGCTTTCTACATTATCTACATATGACTATGCTCTCGAATACCGAGCAGGTCTGAACCACATAGATGCTGATGCTCTCTCCGGAGGCCTGTTCCCCAGAATGATTGGGTCGATTAAGCAGAACCTGACATTCAGACATCTACCGAGAAGTTTGACAGGAGGAACAAATGTCACAGACGCAGTGGACTGCATGGTGGATTGCTTGGGGCCTCTGAGAATTGCATACCTGCTGCTTAACCCACTTTTCTGCAATAGACATTGGTGCACTGCCTCAGCTGGACAATGACAGTATTGTGGGCTCAATCCCGCGATCCATGATCGAGAAACAGCTTTAGAAGCCCTCTATGCAGGGAAAAAGATGTGTGTCCGATACGCTCCACTGATTTGAGAACTGCACTGTTTATACAAAGAGGTCCTAAGTTGAAACAGATCAATAAACTGTTAGAAGAAAACAGTAGACAGGGGACAAGTAGACAAACAACAACTAGTGCTGCCCACTGCCTTTCGAGACTCAGTACTGAGGTCCTTGCACAACCATAGGGCACCTTGGTATAGAATAGAACACTTGACTTGGTGAGATCCAGATTCTATTGGCCTAAAGATGGGGGCTGATGTGGAGCAACCTATTCCAGACATGTATGGCGCTGCTTGCAGAGCTTTGCCCCAGAGGGCTGCCCCTTGTGCTATCACCACCAGTGCACCCATGGAGCTGGTCTGTATTGATTTCTGAGTTTGGAGTCAGATCAAAGAAATATCAGTAATGTGCTGGTGGTCACTGACCATTCACGAGATATGCAAGCTTTCCCCCACCAGAACAACAAAGCATCCACGCCAAAGTACTTGTGAAAAACTTTTTCCATTCACTATGGGGCTCCACAAAGATCCATTCTGATCAAGGAGACATTTGAGGTCGTCTGATCAAAGAGATGCTTTCTCTGTGGGGAGTCGAAGTCAGAACCACTCCTTACCACCCCAGGGGACCACCAGCCTGAGCGTTTCAACACTTTGCTAGAGTATGCTGAGCACCACCCCCAAAGGACAAGCCTAGATGGAGCCAACAAATTAGCACCCTGGTGCATGCTTATAGCTGCACCAAAGTGATGCCACTGGATTCTCCCCTACCGCCTGATGTTTGGAAGAAGCTCGACTACCAGTAGATGTGTATCATTACAGTGGGGCGGCATCTTTGGGAGGGTGGTGGGGTGCACTGGGTGTGGGGCAGCCATGATACTGGACTGGGCTTGGAAGTTTGGTGGTTGCCCAGTGTGCTACCAACTGGCACAGCAAGGAGAAGGTTGTGGGATTAGGGAGACAGCTGGGGGAAGGGAGGTATGGTTGGGGCAGGGGTTCTCCCGGAGGTTGCACCAAGCACTAGGGGGCGGGGCATAGGTAGAAAAGGAGTGCAGGAGGGTGCTCTGGGGTGCTGAGGGACCCTGGCAGAAGGGCCCAAAAGGAGGACACTACCAAAGAAGCAGGCAGGTAACTGGGGACCCTCACAGAGGGGGGGCCAGAGGGACAGCATTCTTAGGGACGTAGGCAGATGGCTGGGGCTGGACAGAAGGAAGCAAGGTGGGGAGGTGGATCGGACCTTAAGCTCAGTAACCGCTTCAGTTCTCTTCTTCTGCTAGAGGATGAGGGGGGTGATGTAGCCATGCTGTGGCGGTTAGAGATGGAAAAGGAGTGGGGGGCAGGAGGTGGGGGGCCGGATAGCAGGAGGAACAATGGGGGAACCTGGAATGTGGGAAAATGGGGGG
This sequence comes from Neoceratodus forsteri, assembly GCA_016271365.2. Lineage (NCBI taxonomy): Eukaryota > Metazoa > Chordata > Ceratodontiformes > Ceratodontidae > Neoceratodus > Neoceratodus forsteri. The sequence goes on along the minus strand of CM028133.1, from coordinate 184,169,002 downwards.
AGCAGTGGATCAGAGCAGGAGTAGCAGGGGCAAGAGGGAGAAAAACACAAGGAGAAGGACCAGTTGGGAGGAAAGGGCAAGGAGAAGGACCAGAAGTACAGGAAGGATACAGTAAAGGGAGCTGGGGGTTTAGGCCAGGGGAGCGGAAAGCAAGGAGGGGCTGAGCGGAGATGGGAAGGAAGGGAGGACGGCCAGGCTAGTTTAGCAGATGGGGAGAAGGACCAGTCGTGAGCAGTGAGGGGAGGGCGAGTACAGAAGGATACTCAGGAGGAGGAGGCATAGGATCGGAGGGTGGGGTGGCCAGGGTAAAAAGAAGGGCGGCATGTAGCACCCAGATGGGGAGAGCAAGGAGCCGACTGGGTGGAGGGCCAGTAAAAGGATGAGGGACAAGGAAGGGAAATGGAGGAAAGGTGTGGTCAGAGTGCTCCTGTTGGGGAGTTCTATGATCAGGGGTATCAAATGGGATAGGGAGGGAAAGTCTGGCCAGTTAGAACAAAATGCTTCCCTCGACTACGCGATTCCTTAAGGCCAAACCACAGAGTTATATCAGCTGGCAAGAACTTGAGGGTTCCCCGAACATACTGGTCCTACAAATTACAAATGACATTGAGGGAAATAGCGAGCTAGAGATACAGGCAAGGTTCAGGGAGCTTGCCGGGTCTGTCATGACATAGGATCACGAATTTCCTTCTTAGAAATCCTGCCAGGTGCCAAGGAGCTAGTGGGAACAAAAGGAAGATTAGGAGATAAACCAGTGGCTCAGGGAGTGGTGTGAGGCCAGAGGGTATGGGTTGATGGGGGATTGGGGGAGACCTGGAAAGATAAGGGGATGTATGCTAGAGATAGGCTCCATCTCAATTTGGAGGGAAGGGGAGGGGAATCCTTAAGTTGAAAATTGAAGGTTCATTGGTGAAAGGTGGGGTTTAAACTTGTGAAGGGGGGAGGGATGGGTGAAAGGCTGTCGGGGGTCCGATAAAGGAGGGACTCTGTCTCACTCCCCTGGGGAGCTGGAGGAATGTGGGAAAAAGACGACTGGTAAGGTGTAGACCAGGGGAAGACGGAATCCCCATGGGAACACAAACAGGGGAAATGGAAGTATAGGGAAAGGGTGGAATCTAGTCCTGCTAAATGCCAGGAGCTTGGGCAATAAAATGCCTGAGCTCCAGGTGATGCTGACTGAGGGAGGGGTGGATGTGGCAGTGGTCACTGAGACCTGGTCCACTGCAGGACACGACTGGGACCTGAACCTGGAGGGTTACACTATGTTCAGGAAGGACAGGGGGGAGGGAAGGGGAGAGAGTGCAATAATAGTCAACTGCATTGGCATAGGGGAGTGGGGAGGCGGAGGGAACCATGGAGGCAATTTGGGTCATCTTAATAACAAGGGGGGGGGCAAGAGAGTAAAAATAGGAGTGGTGTATAGACCCCTTGCGCTGGCAGAGGAGCTGGATGAGAGTCTGGTGGCAGATATTGGGAGACACTGCAGATTGGGCAGGGGAAGGGTGGTGGTGTTGGGGACTTAAACATGCCAGGAACAGACTGGGGAGACCATGACATCCCCAGTGGCCAGGAACAGAGGTTGTTGGATGTCTTTCAGGACACGTTCCTAACTCAGCAGGTGGGGAACGACCAGGGAGGTCGGGTACTGGATGTGATCCTGGCAGACAGTGACCAGATTAGGGGTCGGAGGTGAAGGGACCCATTGCGGGGAGCGACCATGCCCGCAGTCTGGTTCTGCCTGGATCGGAGGGGAGAAAGCTGCACAAAGATGGAGGTAACTGACTTCAGGAGTGGATTTTAAGGAAATAGGAAGGATCCAAGGAGCATTTGGATGTGATTGGGCCAGACATGGATGCTGACAGTAGGTGGGAAATCATCAGGAGAGGGGTGCAGGATGCTACCAGCACCTGTGCAAGAGTAAGACGAAAATGTGGTAGGGCCCAAAAACCCTGCTGGTGGACCAGGGAGGTCCAGGAGGTGGTGAGGAGAAAGAAGGCAGCCTATAGGCAATTCAAGTGCTCAAGTGGCAACACGTGGCTCAAGGACTGGTGCCAGGAAAAAGGACACAGATTTGTAGGGAACTGGCAACAGTTCTGGGAGCGAAAGTTCTTTAAATTTGATGGACTGCATCTGACTAAAGAGGGAGTCAGTGCATTGGGGCAAGTTTGGCGTCTTTGCAGAATATTTAAACTAGCAAATGGGGAGGGGTGCAGCACCCCATACGTCGAATGGGAGAACACCTCCCCCTCAGCTAGTGGTCAAACAGGAATTCAAGCGTGTTTGCCATTCATTTGCATCACCAGGTAAGAAAAAGTTTGTCTCCCATATGATGCACAGGGTAATGCCAAACTTCACCCAACAACTAACACACAAAATCTGGCCAATGGAAAATCATGTACACAAATGCTCACAGCCTGGGAAATAAGATCCCAGACCTGCAGGCAATAATGTCAGAGGCTAAACTGGACATAGTAGCAATTAGTGAGACGTGGTTTACCAGTAACCACACTTGGGAGACTTCAGTACCTGGATATGTATTGTTCAGAAGAGACCGAGGTGCAAAAAGGGGGGGAGGGGTGGCCCTGTATGTTAATGAAAATATCAAAGCTACAGAAATTCAGAATACACATAAGGAGCCAGAAGAACTGTGGGTCACCCTGAAACAGGTAATGGGACAGCCATAAGAACTGGGGTTGTCTACAGGCCCCCAGACCAGAGGGAGGACATAGACACATTACTGTTAGAAGATATACAAAACATGACAGCTAAAGGGAGGTTCTGATAATGGGAGACTTCAACATGCCAGATACAGATTGGTCAATACCAGCAGGAACATCTGCCAGAACTAGACTCATAGTGGATTCCCTGCAGGGAGGGCCTCAAACAACTGGTACAGCAACCCACAAGAGACAGGGCTATCCTAGATCTAGTACTGACTAACAAAGAGAGGATCACAGATCTCCAGGTAGAAGGTCACCTGGGGGCCAGTGACCATCACATGGTATGGTTCAATTTGGCTACTACATCTAAATCATCCCATTCCAAGGCAAAAATATGGGACTTCAGAGGAGCTGACTTTGATAAGATGGCCAACAGAGTTAAGCTAGCCTGGCAAAAAGAAACACAGGTGAGGAGGTACAGGCAAAGTGGGCAAGCATTAAGGATACAATACTTGAAGCAACATCCCATTGTGTTAGACAGAAAAGGAAGTGCAAAAGAAGAAAGAAACCACTTTGGTTCTCAAATATAGCAGAAAAGGTCAGAGCCAAAAGGCTGGCCTTCAAGAAAATATAAAGGGAACACAGCGGGATGAAGATAGGAGGCATACTCAAACTGCCTAAGGGAAGCAGGTAAGGCAGTAAGGCAGGCAAAGTCCCAAACTGAGGAAACACTAGCACGAACAGTAAAAGAAGGTGACAAGACTTTCTATAGATACATTAGTGAAAGGAGAAAGTCCAGAGGGGTATTGCTAAGCTTAATGGAGAAAAGGAGGCATGTGAGGAGGAGGACCCTGTAAAGGCATCTATCCTAAATAGATACTTTTGCTCAGTATTTACTGAAGAGAAGGTAGGGCAGGGCCCACAGCTCAGCATCATGGACACAGGGGGGAGGGAGGTGAGCACTACTCCCTTCACAAAAGAAAGGGTCCTACAAGAGCTTGCTAAGCTCAGGGTGGATAAGGCAATGGGACCTGATGGCACACATCCCAGGGTACTTAAGGAGCAAAGGAGGAACTAGCAGAGCCATTAGCAGAATTGTTTAGTGAGTCTCTGAGCACAGGAGAGGTCCCAGAAGACTGGAGAAAGGCTCATGTGATCCCACTCCCACAAGAGTGGTAGCAGGAGGAGGCGGGAACTACAGACCGTCAGTCTTACCTCAGTAGTGGGCAAGATTATGGAGGCACTCCTAAGGAAAGGATAAGCAACACCTGGAATCCATAGAGGCACAGGGATCCAAGACAGCATGGGTTTACAAAGGAAGGTCCTATCAACCTAATCTCATAGATTTCTTTGACTGGGTAACCAGGTGGTGGACAGGGGAGCAGTTGATGTAGCCTACCTTGACTTCAGCAAAGCTTTGAGACACTGTTCCACATAGAAGATTGATAAATAAGCCAGGTAGGCTCAGGGTGGGTCAGAAGTTGGTCAACTGGGTGGCAAACTGGTTGACTGGCAGAAAACAGAGAGTGGTGGTAAATGGTATACAGTCAGAAGAGATGCAAGTCACAAGTGGGGTACCTCAGGGATCAGTCCTGGGGCCAGTCCTATTCAACATCTTCATTAGTGACCTGCAGATGGACTAGAGGTAAGGCTTGTCTGTTTGCAGATGACACCAAGATCTGCAACAGAGTAGATGATCCAGATGGGGTGGGCAGAATGAGAAGAGATCTGGATAAACTAGCAGAATGGTCAGAAGAGTGGCAACTGGGATTTAATGCAAAGAAGTGCAAAATCATGCACATAGGGAGAGAAACCTGAAGCCACTTATAGGCTGGGAGGAGTTGCTAGCAGTCACAAAGGAAGAAAGAGACTTGGGCATCATCATCACTGATGACCTAAAATCATCCAAGCAGACCTCTAAAGCAGTAGGTAAGGCTAGGGGGTGTTAGGGTGTATTAGTAGGGGTATCACAAGTCGTAAGAGGGAGGTAATAACCCTCTGTACAAGACATTGGTTAGGCCCCATCTGAGTACTCATGCATTGAGGCCACACCTTCACAAGGACATTAACCAAATTGAGGCAGTCCAGAGAAGGGCAACCAAAATGGTGCAGGGACTGCATCAGAAGACATATGAGGACAGATTAACGGAGCTCAATATGTATACCCTTGAGCAAAGGAGGAGAGAGGTGATATGATCGAGACATTTAAACACCTTAAGGGCATAAACAAGGTGAAAGAGTCTAACATGTTTAAATATAAGAAAAACAGCAGGACAAGAGGACACAGCATGAGATTAGAGGAGGCCGATTAAGGGGAATGTGAGGAAATTCTTTTTCACAGAAAGGGTGGTAGATGCATGGAATGGCTTACCACAAGAAGTGGTGGCTATGAATACAGTGCAGGGCTTCAAACAGGCATGGATAGCATGAGGAGCAATACAAATGACTATGAATAGATAGGTCACTGACAGAGCAAAAGGCCGATGGCACATTTATAAGGTAGAAAAGAAATGGGCAGACTGGATGGGCCTTAGGTCCTTATCTGCATCAACTTCTATGTTTCTATGTTTCTATGTTTCAAGGAGTGAAAGGGATCGAGGGGAGTATGAGCTGATGGCTAGAAGGGCCACTAGGGTGGTGAGGGCGGCTAAGGCAAGGAAGAAGCAGAACCTGGCCAGGGAAATTAGGAGAGGGAACAAGGGATTCTTTAGATACAATGGGGAGAAATGAAGGGTGAAGGGGCAGATTGGCAGGATTAAAATAGGGGAGAGATGGGCACAAGACCCGGGGGAGCAGGCTGAGGTAATAAATGAGTACTTCACCTCAGTTTTCACCAAGGAAAATGGGGGGGGTGCATCGTACATGGGAGGAGACAGTGAAACTGAGGGGGGGGACCCTTACCGATCGGTGGGTCTGGGGAGGGGCGGAGGCATCACTGGCAGGAGGAGAGAAGGCTAAGCAGGGGGACGAGGTAGCGGAGGTGGAAATCACAGTGGAGAGAGTGAGGGATGCCCTCAGGTCCCTTAAGATGGAGAAAGCACCGGGGCCGGATAAATTACATCCCAGAGTGCTGAAGGAACTGGTGGATGTCCTGGTGAAACCCCTGGCAGAGCTTTTCACCATCTCTCTGAGGACAGGGTGGGTGCCCCAGGACTGGAAGGTGGTGCATATAGTGCCTATCCACAAAGGGGGATCAAGGGAGGTGGCAGGGAACTACAGGCCCATCAGCCTGACATCGGTGGTGGGCAAGGTGATGGAGGGCATTGTCAAGGAGAGGCTGGAGGGAACCTGGAAAAGTCAGGGTGCCTGGACGATAGACAGCATGGATTCGTCCCGGGGAAACATGTCAGACAAACCTTGTGGAGTTCTATGACTGGGTGATGAGTGCCTTGGATGTGGGTAGACTAGTGGACGTCCTTTTTCTAGACTTCAGCAAGGCATTTGATTCTGTTCCTCATGGGGGCCTATTGGATAAGCTGGGAGAAATGGGGGTGGGGAACCAGATGATCAGATGGATAGGCAATTGGCTCCAGGACCGGACCCAAAGGGTCATAGTTGGCAGGATAGTCTCATCCTCAAGGAGGGTCATTAGTGGGGTCCAGCAGGGATCAGTCCTTGGGTCTCTCCTGTTCACCGCCTACATCTCTGACATAAGGACAGGTATCAGGAGTGAGATGAGTCTCTTCGCGGATGACTCAAAACTGGGGGCGGTGGTGGATGGGGAGGAGGGGAGCATGGCCCTACAGGGGGATCTGGAGGCTCTGGAAAGCTGGTCTAGAAAGTGGAAGCTGAGGTTCAATGCAGGGAAATGCAAGGTACTGCACCTGGGGGCCAGAAACCCAGCCAAGTGTACACCCTGGGGGGGGGAATGCTGCAAGTCTCGATGGCTGAGAGGGACCTGAGTGTGGTGGTGGATGTCAAGATGAACAACTCGGAGACTTGTAGGAGAGCAGTGGCCAAGGCCAACAGGATGCTGGGATGCATCACTAGGGGGATCACTTCCAGAAGGAGGGAAGTGATACTCTCTCTGTATAACTGCTTGGTGAGGCTGCACCTCGAGTACTGTGTGCAGTTTTGGAGGTCACACTTAAAGAGGGACACTGAACTCCTGGAGAGGGTCCAGAGGAGGGCAACCAAAATGATTTGGCGCTTGAGGGACAAGACCTATGGAGAGAGGCTCGAAGAGCTAAATATGTACACATTGGAAGAAAGAAGGGACCAGGGACATGATAGAGGTCTTCAGGTACATGAAGGGATGTAAATAGGGGAGGAGCAGTCATGGTGCTTCAAAGGAAGGAGGAGGGGCAACTAGAGGGCATGGGTGGAAGCTGGAGGGGGGAGATTCAGGGGAGAAAGGAGGAGGAGGTGCTACTTCACTGAGAGGGTAGTGGAGCTATGGAATGCGCTGCCCAGGGGGCTGGTGGAGGCAGAGATGGTGGAGAGGTTCAAGAGGGGTTGGGACAGGTACAGGGGAAGGGTTCTGGAAGCAAAGTCCAGTACAGTGAGAATATCCAAAACTGGGAAGGGAGAAGCCAGAGAGGGCAAGGGGGGCAGCAAGGTCAGCTCCCAGGGTGGGGGCTGACCAAACGAGCAGACACGAAAGATTGTTAGGCCTATTCTGCTGGCATTTTAGTATGTTAGGAAGGATATAACCTTGACGGTGAATGACGGGTATGTGTGTATAGGGGTGCTGGATAAATGGAGCAGTGCAGCATGCTGCTGCTGAGCTGGCTGCCTGGAGTACTGGATATGGTCCCCGGTTAGCATGGGTATGGTGCCTGGTTCGTGACCGCATGTAGATAATTTTTTTAAAGCGTGTTTTGGGGGTTAAGGGTTTTATTTTTTTGTTATGCCCCCCCCCCGGAGTTCATTAGTTTAATATGGGGGGTGTGGGGGGCTCTCCCCCATATTAAATGTTTATGTGGTCCTGTTTTGTGTTGCATAGTGCTGTCGCTATCTTAACTGTCGGTGTGGTTGTGTTGCTGATTGTGGTTTCAGCAAAATGTACTCACTGTTGTGCAAGTCGCTGCGATATTTTTGCTATCATGACATGGAACCGGATCCCCTTTCCCTTCCACCAGTGGATAGAAGTCATAAGAATAAATATACTCCCCCAGTTACTCTGTCTGTTTCAGAATGTCCCGGTGTTCCCGATTAGACACTACCTGGCGTCATGGTCAAGAATGATGTCTAGTTTTATCTGTCGAGGCCAGCACCCCAGTGTTCGCCTATCGCTGCATCCACTCTTGTCTGCAAGAGGAGGGGTCAATTTACCTAATTTGGAAATGTATGATATGGTGGCCATGCTCTGTATTATATTTTTATGGTTGTTACCAACCCCCATGGATAGTGTTTGAATGCCTTTTAATGACTTGCACGACATTGACCTTATTCTCTTTTCCCCGAGAGAGAAAGAGAGAGAGCCTGCACTGGGGAACTTTTCTAAATTTGCAGGTAATACCCTGAGAGTGTGGGACCATTTGAAAAATCACAAAGAATTTGAAAGCATTTTTTATTATTTTAAACTATTAACTGTAGAGGGTGATTTCCTCTCAGCCCAGATAGACCTCACCTTCAGACGTTGGAGACATTGGGGCCTGCGATTCTGTTTCCAATTCCTCAACGAAACTGGGGTAGACCCATTTGAATTGCTCCAACAAACTTATGATTTAACAGACAGAGAACTCTATAGATATCTACAGGTCAGGAAATACCTGTATCGTTAACAGAGGCAATTCACCAAACTCCCTGACCCTAAACCTTTATTACGACAGACCTTACTGGACACTCCTGAAGACAAATATTAGGACCACTTGACAGGACATATATATGGAATCCTTGGGGATTGTGGAATCCCTGGGTGATTCCACACATGCCACACTGGAAAATCGGAATAAGGAGTTGGGCTTGGCTATCACTTATGAGTCCTGGGTGAGGTTTGCTCTCCTTTTGGTTAAAAGTACTCTATCCAATATGTGGACGGAGTTTGTATGGCAGTGTTGATATAGTTATTTTCAAACTACAGCACTCTTGGTTAAATTCCTACCTTTTTTCTATGGTACATGGTGGAGGGGTTGTGGAAGCAATTTAGCTGATCATAGCCATGTGTTCTGGCTTTGCCCCTTGCTATCAAGATTTTGGCAGTCCTTCCAGGGGGAAATAGATGAATGTTTGGAGGAAGACATTGAGCTAACGGCTAGCCTGGTTCTCCTTTCGATCCTTCCGCACCATCGTTCACCCTGGCATAAGACCTTGCTTCTGTTCTGTCTTTTGGTGGCCAAAAAGGCCATCACTCGTAAATGGATGTCACCTAGACTTCCCACTGTTTTGGAATGGAGGCAGCTAGTTCAGATAGCTATAATATGGAATGACTCACAGTGATACTACATGATAAATTGCCCCAGTTCACTGAAAGATGCCAAAAATGGATCTAGTATATGGCTCAAGTTGATCCGGACTTTGTCCCATAAGGGTGGAGGAGGAAGGGGGTTTATGGGTACCCGCTGCTATGGGGGGGAAGATGGAGGGTGGGGGGCAAGAAATGACAAAGTGGAGCTTGGTTTGTCCATTTTATAACTGTTGAACTTAAGATTTATTTTTTAGAAGTGTCTAGTTTAACCAGACAAATGGTTAAGAATTGACGTCTTATTGCTCTAAGGCCTATCCCTACGTTGATGTCTCTGAATCTTCAGGATTTGATTCTGTATGTCTGATACATACCATGTGGAGATTATATGTGATGCTTCCTTAATAAAAATTAAAATGAAAAAAAAAAAAAAATTAGTTTAGCAAAACCTCCTTTTTATAGGACTAACATTGATCAGGAAAAGAACCCCAGAATATTTTGGCAATATGTAAAACAACTTCAAAGCCCAATTAATTTAAAAGCTCCAATACATTTGATTGAGGACAATATATTAATAGGAGATCAAACAAAAGTGATAGAAATACTAAATAGATACTTTACAGATTTACCTGATTTGGGATTGGATAGCCCTAGGACTAGAACCTTTGATATTCCCTTGCAAGAAATTATAGAAGGAGTTGGGTTGGAGAGTAAAGAGGCCACTGGTGATGCATCTAGACCAAAGTTTAGATTTAAGGAGACTACAATTAAGGAAGTTGAAAAAGAACTAAATGGTTTGATGGTTAATAAAGCAGGGGGAGTAGATGGTGTGGAGGCAAGATTCTTGAAGTTGGTAGTGGATATTATGGCCTCTCTTGCAACTTACTTATTAAACTGGAGTCTGTGTTGTTCCACCTTCTCCAAGGCTTGGAAAATTGGAAATATAGTTCCTATCTTCAAGGGAGTGGATGCCTCGGTATCCACAAATTATAGACCTATTGCTTTGCTTCCATACTGTCTAAGATCATGGAAAGGGTTGTACATAAACAATTCTACCAATATTTGGAGCATTATGGTTCATTGACAGATAGATAGTATGCTTTTCCGGCAGGGAGGTCCACGGACACGACCCTATGGATTTCAACAATTTGGTAGCAACATCTATGAATGCATGGATGAGTACTGGGGTCGTGTTTGTGAACCTCGGTAAAGCTTTTGAGCTGGTAGATCACTGCATTTTGTTGCAAAGATTATACAGAATAGGGACACCAAAGGAGAAGGAAACAGCTTCTGATGGGGGACTCAGTTGTTAGAGGGGTAGACCTGGGGAAGGGAGAGGAGAGGGAAGTAAGGTGCCTGCCTGGTGCCATGGCTTGGAGGGACAAGAAGCGAATTCTCAGGATTGCAGAAGCAGCATCACAGGAGAGGGAACTAGATATCATTGTACACCTTGGGACAAATGACCTAGCTAGGCATGGGATCAGTGCAGTGCAGGATGAAATTGTGAGTTGGGAGGGCCTCAGACAGGTAGCAAGCACGGTTACCTTCTCAGAGGTGCTGCCAGTCCATGGCAGGGGTGAGGCTAGGGTACTGCACACCATGCAGTTTAATGAATAGTTGCAAAACTGGTGCAGAGCACAGGGCTTTGGCTTCATTGGGGACTGGGGGTACACCTGGAGAGATGAAGTTCTATACTGGCACGATGGTCTGCATCTGTCCATGAAGGGAACCAAGCTCCTAAGTGACAGGTTTAAATGCTTCCTTGGCAAGCTTTTAAACTAGCCATGGGGGGAGGTGCTGATTAGAGGCAGGAAAGTTCAAGCCTCCCCCCACAAAACATGGCAGGTAGTAAGGTAGACACTGAGGTACAGAGCTCAACAGAGGGCAGGATGGGGTAAATGGAAAAATAGACAAGGGCAATAAGAGCAGGCATGGGAGAAAAAAAGATAAAGCCAACATTAAATGGAGGGCAATGAGTACCAATGCCGTAGTCTGGGAAACAAGCTTCCTGAGCTAGTAGCCTTGATGGAAGATGAACAATTGGATATTGTGGCAGTCACGGAAACATGGTACACGGAGAACCATGACTGGGATGTCAGGATACCGGGGTACACCATCTACAGAAGGGACAGGGAGGGGAAAAGAGGAGGTGGAGTAGCTCTATACATAAGGGAAGGAATCAAAGTTACAGAACTAAAAAGTAAAGGGGGGAGGACAAGAGGTACTCTGGGTCACCTTGGAGACAGGGAATGACATCACAATCTGCACAGGGGTTGTATACAGTCCCCCATCTCAAGGGGAGGAAATGGACAAGAAAATGATAGAGGACATTCTCAAAATGGCTGAAAAAGGGGAGATACTGTTGATGGAGGACCTGAATATGCCAAATGTTAACTGGATGACATGTACTGCAGCCACATCCAAGAGCAGGGTCATTCTCGATGCCCTGCAGGGAGCAGACCTTAGACAGCTACTGTTGGAACCCACTCAGGAGGGAGCAATACTAGACCTGCTACTCTCAAATGGAGAGAGGATCATACATTTAGAAGCTAGTAAACATCTAGTAACATGCGACCACTGCACAGTGTGCTTCACAATAAGCACAACCATGGAGACAAGCCATACAAAAACAAGAATACTGGACTTTAGAAGGGCTGACTTTGGCAAAATGGCTGAATACCTGAGGAATACACTAGCAAATGGCCAAAAAGGAGAGGTGGAAGAACAATGGAGAAAAAATCAAAACTGCCATCATAGAGGCAACAAGCCTTTGTGTGAAACAAATAAAGAAAACAAACAAAGTAAAAAAACCACTATGATTCTCAAAAGAGGTGGCAGGGGAGGTTAAGGAGGAAAGATCTGCATTCAAAAAGTATAAGGAACCACAGAAGGAGCATGATAGGGAACTGTATCAATTAAAGCAGAAAGAAGTGGGGAAGGCAGTCAGAATAGCAAAAGCCCAAACCGAGGAAAAAATAGCCAATTCAGTTAAGAAGGGGGATGAAACCTTTTATAGGTACATTAGGGAGCATAGAAAGGTTAAGGGAGGAATAGTGAACATTAATAAGGGAGAGGGGAGGTGGGCAGAGGGAGACAGTGAAAAGGCAGAGATACTGAATGAATACTTTTGCTCAGTATTCACAAAAGAAGATGAGGAGGAGTTACCTAAACCAGACAATAGAAGCACTCTGGGTAGTGGGGTTGACACCAGTCCATTTACAGAAGAAAGAGTCCTGAAAGAACTCCTAAAACTCAAGGTGGACAAAGCAATGGGGCCTGAAGGAGTTCACCCCAGAATCCTAAAAGAACTAAGGGAGGCCTAGTGACACCACTGACCACACTTTTAACATATCATGGGAGGATGGGGTGGTACCTGAGGACTGGAGGAGGGCAGATGTGATTCCCCTTCACAAAAGTGGGAACAAGGCAGAAGCAGGAAACTACAGACCTGTAAGTTTGACCTCAGTGGTAGGGAAAATGATGGAATCACTTCTGAAATAAATAATTGTTGAGTACCTAGAGGCCAGCGGGGCACAGGACCCAAAGCAGCATGGATATACAGCAGGAAGGTCATGTCAGATGAATCTAACTGATTTCTTTGACTGGGTGACCAAAGTAATAGACCAGGGAGGGGCTGTGGCTGTGGCCTACCTAGACTTTAGCAAGGCATTTGACACAGTCCCACACAAAAGATTAATAATCAAGTTAGCCAGCCTGGGAGTGGGTCCCAGGGTGGTAGCCTGGGTAACAAACTGGCTGCACAACAGGACACAGAAGGTAATAGTGAATGGAACACATTCCGAAGAAAGGGGGGTTACTAGAGGAGTACCTCAGGGCTCAGTACTGGGTCCATTTCTCTTTAACATCGTTATAGGTGACATTGCAGAGGGTCTGGAGGGAAAGGTTACGCCTTTTTGCAGATGACACAAAGATCTGTAACAGAGTTGATACACAAGGTGGGGTAGAAAGGATGAGAAGGGACTTGGCAAGGTTGGAGGAATGGTCAGACATATGGCAACTTAGATTCAATGCAAAGAAGTGCAAATTAATGCACCTGGGAAAGAACAACCCAGGAGAAGAGTACACAATAGCAGGGGAGGTACTAGCAACAACAAAAAATGGAAAGGGACCTGGGGGTAGTCATATCAGATGATCTAAAGGTTGGTAAGCAATGTGAGACGTCAATAAGGAGAGCCAGGGGGATACTGGGATGCATAGGAAGGGGCATCACAAGTAGAACAAGCTATAACAAGCATTTGTCAATGCCGAACGTTCGCTTGCAGGTATTTGCAGTGGTGTTTGGCATGTATGGTGCTTTACCCTAATGCCCTGTGCGATTGATGGTATTTGCACAATAAATTGTCAGCATGACCTTTTTGTTACCCCCATTGTGCGCTACATAGGCGGAAACACGTTTTGGGCAGGATGTGAAAAATGACAGCTGTACTGCTCATAAGGAAGTGTGGTAAAATGCCAATGTTGAAAATCTGGAGTGAAAATATTGAAAATTCGCAAACTTACGAGCGTGCGTAGGAACTGTGCAATGCACGCTAGTAAAACAGTCATTTTTTTTGAATTTTTGCACCAAATTTTCAACATGGGGTTTATGGGACCCCTTCTCATGAATGATGTCACTGTCATGGTGTTATTCGAGGTTGAAGGGTGATTTCGCGCAGTGACTACGCAGTGCCTGCGAAATTGCCCTTCGGGCCAGAATAACACCATGACAGTGACATCATTCATGAGAAGAGGTCCCAAAAACCCCATGTTGAAAATTTGGTGCAAAAATTCCAAAAAATGACTGAGATATGCAATAAAGTTGAACCCCCCCCCATCTAGCCCATTATACAGCTTACTGGTATTTCCTCAGTTCGCAGTCGTCTTTGAAGAGTGCAGACGTGTTCCTGGTCCACCGAAGATCGTCACGCCGGAGTCCGGAGGTAAGTATAGGGTGGGGGTGGGGAGGCTGGGTGCGCAGGGGTGGATGCGGGTTGTGGGAGGGGGCTGGGAGACGCGGCTGGGACCGTTTATTTTACAGGTGCAAAAACAACAATGACGCGGATCATTTGCCACACTGGGGTGGGCTCCCAGCGTGGCGCAAGATGACTGGGGGCGGGGGCGAGCCGCCGGGAGATTGGGCACCCCGTCGGCAAACTTCGCGGGGGGGCAGGAGCCGAAGCGGGGATTGGGCACCCCGTCGGCTAAACAAAAGCAAGGCTACACGGCTGGGTTGGGCTCCCAGCGTGGGCAGCAGGATGGTTTGGGGGTGTGAGCCAACGGGATTGGGCACCCCATCGGCAAACAAAGTTTGCAAGCTGTGGGGGGGGGTGGCGTGATGCGAGGGGGGGACGTCATGACGGCGGCGCTCAGTATGGCAGCGGTGCTTTCCTTTGAAGCAGAGGAACACCGTTGTCATACTGAGCTCCTGCACCCATTGGTGCAGGACCGCCACACCTGCTCAGAGGAGCAGTGCATTGGATGGGAGAGGCACACCTCCAAGTATGCTACTCTCCCAAAACGTTCCTTGCGCATGCGTGCAAGTGAACGTGAAAAGGGAAGTAGTTATCCCTCTGTACAGACAGTTGGTGAGACCCCATCTGGAGTACTGTGTGCAATTTTGGAGACCTCATCTATGCAAGGACATAGACAGGATGGAAGCAGTCCAGAGGAGGGCAACTAAAATGGTGCAGGGTCTGCATCAGATACCATATGAAGAGAGACTGAGAGAGCTTAATATGTATACACTTGATGAAAGGAGGGACGGGGGGACATGATAGAAATGTTCAAGTACCTCAAGAGAATCAACAAAGTCCAGGAGGGTAGCATATTTCAGAAAAAAAGATGTGTAAGAACAAGGGGGTACAATTTAAAGATAGAGGGAATGACGAGGGTAATGTGAGAAATTTTTTCATGGAGATAGTGGTGGATGCATGGAACCGCCTTCCTGGGGAGGTTGTTGGGTTTAAAACAGTGGGGGAATTCAAACATGCATGGGACAGACATAAGGCAATTGTAGTGGGGTGTGGCAGGAAGTAGGCTGTTGGTTAACTAGAATCTGCAGTTTATCCAATAGGTAGGGAAATAGGCAGACTGGGTGGGCCAAGTGGTCCTTATCTGCTGTCAAAGTCTATGTTTCTATGGGTTCATGCTGAATCTTTACAATGGTTTAAGTCCCATTTATCAAAGAGAAAGCAGTGTGTGGTGCAAGGATCTATAGTATCACTGTTGAGACGTGAAAAGGGGAGTCCCACAGGGCTGCATTTTGGGCCCTTTGCTCTTTAATGTGTATGTTAATGATCTGCGCAAAAGTTTGGACAACAGTGAGGTCCGCCTGCGCACGGATGACATCATTCTTGTGGCATCCATGGACAGATGCACCTCACTGGAACAAAAACTTCAGGATGATTTAATATCATTGGAATCATGGTTTAGCAACTCCGGCCTCCTGCTTAATGGGGAAAAAACACAATGTACAGTATATATTTTTCAACTGTTACAAAAGAAAATTCAGATAGGAATCTGGATATTAAGTTTAGAAATGGGCTTAAAGTGCTAAGTGTAAAATTTTATAAATACTTGGGGGTTCTTGTTGACAATAGGTTATCATATGTTGAACACATTAATTAATTGGTTAAGAAAACAAGTCAGAAGCTTAGGGCATTAAGAAGAGTTTCTACTTATCTCATGGAGGAAGCTAGGTTAAAAATAGTTCAGCAGTTGTTAATTCCAGTTTTGGAGTATGGTGTACTACTATACAGAAATTGAACAAAAATAGCTATAGAGAAAATAAATCAAACCTATTATAAGTTGGCTAGATTTGTAAATTTAAGTAGATTTGGCACTCACCATTACAAGGTCTATTCGGCCTAGGATTGGTTAGGGCCAGAAGAGAAAGGACAATATAATTGGCTATCCTGGTATTATAAGGTTCTGAAACCTAAAGTCTCTCATCCTTTACGTTACTTGGTGACAACTGAGTTTCCTGGGGATAAAAAAGTATAATTTAAAGGGACACTGTCAACCTTTTTTGCATCATGTTATTTTTAGGTAAAACCCCAGACTTTCTGATTGTTTACAGTCTCTAAAATTCATTGTTGTTGCTGGTTGTTTTGTCTGCCTCCTTGCTTATTAGAACCAAAATGCATGGTAATGTATAACTATGCCCAGCTTTGTGTTGTTTCAAATCAATGAACTGCTCTTAGTGAAAACTTCCTAAACATTAGAAACACCCTCAAACAGTGCAACCACTCGTGATACAATAGTCTACTCTACTCCCACTACATAGAGAGTGGCTAGATTGTGTTGGGGGTGTTCCTGAGTTCAGGAAAGATGCAGTGGAGGCTGGTCAAGAAATTTAAACACACATGTTTTGTTGTGGTAACACCAGTATGGTGGCAGTCAATGTTTCACTTTTTAAAAGAAAAAAGGGATCTGAATCAAAGTACCAGCTGCATCAACAGTCTCTATAGAATGTGAGCAATCATAAAATGTGTTTTTTAAAGTAGGAACACTTTGAGGCCTAAGGCAGTTGACAGTGTCCCTTTAAGGTCAAATATTCTAAAATTACCATATCCACGGGCTTATAATAGGTCTGGAGATGTTACTTTACACATAATTATGGCTAAGTCCTGGAATACAGTGTCTATTGCATTGATGGCTGTCATCAAGGCACCGGTCAGGAAGCACTGGATGACCAGGAGCAGTTGTAAAATTTGCAATGAGTGTTTTATTATTATTAATAACAGCAAAATAAGAAATCAAAATTTGTTCAGTATAACTATTTTCAAAGGCAGTACAAACAGAGAAAACAAAGTCCTTCATCTGAGGGTTTCTCTTCAATTCCAAGTTTCAGTCTCTCAGTCTCCTTCTCTTTCTAGCAAAAGCATTCTTTTTATAAGTCTTTGTCTGGGAACTTGTTAAGAGAGCCGCTTTCTCACAGAATGTTCTTGTAAGTTTAAAGAATGTTCTTGTCAGTGTCGTTCTTTGTAGGTGCAACAAAACAGTACACGGTGTCCCAGACCTGACCTGTTGTTTAAAGCTCTGCAAAATACTTAACAACCGCATCTCAGATTAACTCCTTGAGTTCCAAATAGCTTTGCAATCATTTCAACAGTATAACTATATACAGTTTTAAACAAAGGGATTCCCAGTATCAGTGACATTTCCACATAAAGAGTCACATATATTGTTATACCCACAGGTATGCAAGGGGGAAGAAAAGACAGAAATGGCAAGGGAAGGCAGATAGATAGCGAAAGGTGGAGAATTATGAAACCATTGGAGTGATCAGTTCCTAGGTTTCACAAGAAAATTTGGTTGTGCAACCAGACAGAGAAGAGACAGAAAAGGAGATGATAGAACAGACCCTTGCATTTAAACTCTTCCTGCATAACAAATGGGGCTGGGCTTTATTCAACCCTGTCACAAAGGCTAAAAACACTTTACAAGAATTTCAGACTGAATTAAGGAAATCCCTATCTATTACTTGTAAATGCTACACTTGACAATGCATACATGTGATATCTCCCTCTTTACACAGTAGACTCCTGTTCTTTTTTGACTGAGCTCCCTCCCTCCCTCCTGGGAAACAAAATCTCCTGCTTAAGTAAAATTCTGTCCAAAATATCCATGTTTTCTTGGCAGATAAAGACACATAAAAATTAAATCAGTGATGAACAATGTATCTGATAACGTTATATAACTAGTTGTTTATTCTTTTTAGTGCTTATTCTTGACAAAATGAAATACATAAAATTTTTGTAATGACTTTTTTCTTATTTTTTTGACGCCATTTAGGGACAAACTCATGACGTTACGGCATCTCCCTACTAGTAGGCCAATCTCCTTGCTAATTTGACCCAAATCTCCCTCTTAAGCAAGTTGGACATATCACATGTATGCAATGATGGAATCAGCCTAATACTACGTAACCTTGTTTTTAAGTACCATGTTTTTTTATATATAGATGTATTGTATATGGATTGTACAGTGTATTTTCTTGCAAACAGGGTTTCTCCCTAATCATTTGTTTTTGTATAAAATTAAAATTTTATCAAGCAATCAGTCTTTACCCCGGTTAGGGACCCACAAGCTCTTGTATATATTTTGAAATGCTGGGGAGTTCTCTCTGCGCCTGCTGAAGGAACCTGAGAGATCTCGAAAGCTTGAGTAAAAATTCTTCATTTAGTCTAATAAAAAGGTATTACCACAAAAAAGTGTACTAGGTTTTCTTGAGACTAATATGGTACAACTGACTTCCAACATACTGTATAATAGTACCTCTAACTGAATCTATCAAGATAATGATAGGACTGGGGGAAAGCTCACATTGTGGTCCATCTAGGTACCAATGATCTGGCAGAGTGGGAGGTGAAAGTAGTGCAGGAGAGGTTCATGGAGGTGGGAAAGAAAGAAAGATCTGCAGTGAGGTAGGAAAAACAGTAGCTTTCTTTGAAGTACTTGCAGTCCCTTGGGCAAGTACTGTTAGGAAGCAGAGGATAGAGGAACGCAACACATGAGTGAAGGGATGGTACGAGATGAATGGATACGGGCCGGTGAGAGAGTGGGGTAGGACATGGAAGAATAAGGACCTTTATACGCTGGACAGGCTGCATTTAAGTAAAGAGGGCATCAGGGCCCTGAAGGATAAACTGGAGGGATACTTGACAGAAAATCTGAATTTAAACTGAATATGGGGCGACAGAGGGTAAGGCACTCATAGTCAGTAGGAAAGGGGGGCCACCAGACCTCCCCCCAGTAGGTAAACACAAGGAAGGGTGGGGACACAGGAGCTGGGGATAGAAAGACCAAGGAAGGGAGAGGCACAGTGAGATGTCAAGGAGTAAAGAGGTACAGAGGTCGGCCATCACAGAGACATGGGCAACCCAGTACCATGACTAAACCCTTATCAGCCCTGAGTACAGATTATACCGGAAGGACAAAGAGAAGGGGAGGGGTGGTAGAGTGGCTCTATATATAAGGGAAGAGATAATATGCATCGGGGAGGAGGATGAAGAGGGCAGGACAGAAGCCTTATGGGTAAAGCTGCAGAATGCCAAAGGGAGAAGAATTCGATTGGGGTGGTGTACAGACCACCCTCACAGGGTGTGGAGCTGGACAGGGTGCTAGGGGATCAGATCAAGAAGATAGGAAGTAGAGGTAACATAGTCACAGCAGGTGACTTAAACTTACCTGGAGTGGACTAGAGCACCCCGTCTACCTCCTGCTCCAGGGAACAGGTCCTCCTGGATGCTTTCCAGGAATGTTTCCTAGTGCAGGGGTTCACAGAGTCAACCAGGGAGGAGGCCATAAATAGAAACAAAGAAGATGACGGCAGAGGGGGACCACAAGGTCCATCTAGTCTGCCCAAGGTTTATTGGTTTCTACCCCCCTTCCTATATGCCCCTCTGGAGAATGATATCTTTGTGTTTGTATAAAGCTCTCTTGAACCCTCTGACTGTTTTGGCACCCATGGTCTCTGGAGGCAGGCTGTTCTAGGCATCCACCACCCTCACAATGAAGAAGCACTTCCTACTATTGGTCCCAAATTTTCCCCCTTTCAGTCTCAGATCATGCCTCTTTGTTCTGCTTCCTTCCTTGACATGAGAGAGTTCCTGCGTCTGTACCTTATTTATATCCTTGATGTACTTGAAGGTCTCGATCATGTCTCCCCTCTCCCTCCTCTGATCCAGGGCATACATGTTTAATTCCCTCAACCTGTTCTCATAGGTAATCTGGTGTAACCCCTGTATCATTTTTCTTGCCGTTCTTTGCACCATATCTATCCTATCAATGTCCTTTCTGAGGTGTAGTCTCCAAAACTGCACACAGTATTACAGGTGGAGGCAGACAAGTGCCCTGTACAGTGGCAATATCACCTCCCTCCTTCTGCTCATGATTCCCCTCCAAATGCATCCCAGCATGCCACTAGCCTTTAGTGCCACCTTCTTGCACTATCTACCCACTTTTAAGTCATCTGATATCATGATCCCCAGTTTGTGTTCCTGTTGGTTGCAGTTAGTCTTTCTCCACCCAAGTAGTACTCCCTTTTTGGGTTGCTTCTTGCTAAGTGCATGATTTTGCACTTTTTGGTGTTGAATTTCAGCTGCCACACTCTGGACCATTCCTTCAGTTTCTTTAGGTCTGATTCCATTTTCTTTATTCCCTCTAGGGAGTCCACCCTGTTGCATATCTTGGTGTCATCCGCGAACAGACACACCTTCCCCTTGAGCTCATTTGCAGTGTTGGCTTTGAATACATTGAATAATAGAGGCCCCAACACCGAGCCCTAGGGTACCCCGCTGATTACCTCCCCCACTTCTGAAAATGTGCCATTTACCTGCCCTCCTTGTGTTCTCCCATGAAGCCAATTTTTCACCCAGTCTACCATCTCCTGTCCCAACCCCATGCAGTCTAGCTTCTTTACCAGCCTTCTGTGTGGAACAGAGTCAAAGGCCTTGCTAATGTCCAGATAGACCACATCAACTGCCCCCCCCCCCCATCAACTGCCTTAGTAAACCAGTCGAAGAATTCAATCAGGTTTGTTTGGCAAGACAAGATTGGCCTACCGCCCATAGCTTACCTGAGCAGCTGGGTAACTGGTCCTTCCATACTGCCATCCAACTTTCATGCTGGGCTATTAACTCTAAAGTTCCCGGCTCATGCCACCTCAGTGCACAACACCCAGCCACCTGCTTCCCTCCACAAGCCTCAGTGGCACATGCCCATAACCAAATTTATGCTACTGTTATTGCTACTAAAAGCTGGCGACATCGAGCTCAACCCTGGGCCAACCCCCCCCCAACTCCCTAGGGGCTTAAAGCTAGAATACCTAATCATCTGCAGCACACTAAATAAATGGCCCCTGTTGCTACCAACTGTATTATCCCTCAAACCCGACATCCTGATCATTTCAGAGACCTGGTTGAAGCCTGACAACCCGGACACCGAAATCACTATCCCTGGTTATACAGTCATCCGGTGGGACCGACCAGGAAACAAAAGGGGTAGAGGCGTAGCTATGTACATCGCATCCTCCCTTCAGTTTACTTTTATCACGCTTTCACTACCCACCCAGACCATCAATGCCCTAATGATAAAACTTTCTCCCTCACACAATTCCCTTATTTGTAGCTGGATGCTACTGCCCTCCTAACTCCTCTATGTCCTCTATCATGGATCACCTGGGCATCCTAAAATCACATGCAATATGGGGTGAGCTCCATATCCTTGGGGAATTTAATCTGAACTGGCTATCCAGTGCCAGTTCCAAGCTTTGCAACCAGGTGACCACGCTAAACCTGTCCCAACTGATCACTGAACCCACCCGCCTCAACCCAAATTCATAGAACCACTCTCTCTTAGACTGGTCCCTTACCTCACACCCACACTGGATAATTGCCTCAGGCCTCTTACCAGACTCCCTAAGTGATCACCACATGATATACTCAATTAGGAAGGTATTTCGACCCAAGCCACCCCTGCACCGAATCGTTGTGACCCAATCCTACAGACCTGTAGACCTCACTTCTCTTCTAACCGACCTGGCTTACACAGACTGGTCTTTTATTCCTAGGGCTCATTCTATCAACTCTGCATTGGAGTTCTTCATGTCCAAGTTCCTCACTCACTGGGGCTTTTACGCTCCACTCAAACATGCTCGTGTGAGGGGTGCACACCTGCCTTGAGTCACAGCTGACATCCTGGCTCACCTCAGAGCCAGAGACCAGGCATGGAGGTCCTTTGAGGCCTCTTGCTCCCCATGAGGCCCATAGAAAGTATCGAACACTCACATAGTACGCCGCTAAGGCTACTTCGATAGTCGAGAAAGCAAACTACTTCAAAGCCACCTTCTGCTCAACCAGCAGTCACCTGCTAAATTCAGAAAGTGGTCAAATCCCTTTCTCCCACCTATCACAACCCCACACCAATGGCTTCTAAATGCAGGCGGCACCATGGTGCGACACCCTTGCAGTGGCATCAGAATTTAACTCATTTTTCAAACCGTACCTCGTCACTGTTGGCGCTCTCCCTACTGCCTCTCCATCCCTCTCCAGCTTCCCCCCCTGCCCATACCGACCCACCTGTCCTCTCTTTTTCCTTCTGTCAGATTTCCCCAGCTGAAATATACAACACCCTGCTTTCCCTTAATCCATCCAAGGGCAAATGCCCCTCGGGGTTGGACTCCAAAGTGCTCTACCTGTCCGCCCCTCCCCTGGCAGCACTTTTCAACCTCTCCTTCTTCCTCACTTCTATTCCATCTTTATGGAAGCACGCCACAGTCATCCCCCTTCCAAAAGGCGGTGACCCCTCCGTTTCTGGAAACTACTGCTCAGTCTCCCTTCTTCACGTTCTAGCAAAACTCCCGGAACACTTAGTCCTCTCACAACTCTATGCCTATCTTGACTCCTCCTCTTTTTTCTCACCATACCAGTCTGGCTTTAGGAAGTCCCACTCCACCACCACTTCCCTCCTAAGGCTCTCTGATTCCATTCTTACTGGTATAGATAAAGGCCACGTCACCTCAGCAATATTTGTTGAATTGACAAAGGCATTTGACACAGTCTCACACCCACTACTCCTGTCTAAGCTCTCCCTTGCAGGGCTGTCTAGCAAGGCCACCAGCTGATTCCACTCCTACCTGGTTGGCAGGCCCCAATCTGTAAGTGTCGGTAACTCCACCTCTACCCCCTCCCAGTTACCACTGGTGTACCCCAAGGCTCGGTCCTTGGCCTGCTCTTGTTCTCCATCTTCCTAAACGACCTGCCTGCCCTCACACTTCCATACACATGTATGCGGATGATACGGTTCTGTATACAGCTGGCTCTTCACCAACTGATGTGGCAACCAGACTTCAGCAGAACTTCAGTGATGTTCAGCTCTGGTGTCACACAAATCAGCTTTTTCTCAGCACCAAGAAAACTGTCTCTATGACCTTCAGCACAAGACAGAGACATTCTCGGCTTCCCTCCACCCCCACCTTCCACACCCTGGACGGGACTCCTCTGGAGGCTTGCACCTCCTTTAAATACCTTGGTGTCTGGCTTGACCAGCACCTTGACTTTTCTGTACATATCGATGCCATTCATAAAAAGCTTCACCCCAAATTGGGTGCCCTATACTGCAATCATGGATGCATCCTGCTGCTGGCACGTTGTGGAATTGTGCAGAAAATGATTCTCCCTATTTTTGACTACAGTGATGTAGTCTACAGTGCTGCACCCAAGTCCTCCCTCACAAGGCTGGACCGCCCCTTCCACTCATTCTGCCATTTTACCCTAGACTGTCCTCTCACCACCTATCACTGTGTCTTCTATCTGACACTAGGCCTCCCCTTGCTTCATGATCAGAGACAAGCCCACAGTGCTAGGCTAACAGGTAAGTTCTTGACCCACTCCTTGCCCCCCTACCTCACCTCAGTCCTAACAGCTGCCCCCCCCCGGAAAGAAGGCGGCCTATAGGCATTTCAAGTGCTCAAGAAGTGAAAGGGATCGCGGGGAGTACGAGCTGATGGCCAGAAGGGCCACTAGGGTGGTGAGAGCGGCTAAGGCAAGGAAGGAGCAGAACCTGGCCAGGGAAATTAGGAGAGAGAACAAGGGGTTCTTTAGATACATTGGGGGAAAACGACGGGTGAAGGGCAGATTAGAGGATTAAACGGAGGGATGGGCACAAGACACGGGGAACAGGCTGAGGTACTAATGAGTACTTTGCCTCAGTTTTCACCAAGGAAAATGGGGCTGCATCATACCGGGAGGAGACAGTGAAATTGGGAGGGACCCCACCGATCGGCAGGTCTGGGGAGAAGGGGGCCATCACTGGCAGGAAGGGGGAAGGCAAAGCAGGGGGACGAGGTAGTGGAGGTGGAAATCAAGGCAGAGAGAGAGTGTGAGGAAGCCCTCAGGTCCCTTAAGATGGAGAAAGCACCAGGGCCAGATACATTACATCCCAGAGTGCTGAAGGAACTGGTGGATATTCTGGCGAAACCCCTGGCAGAGCTTTTCAGCATCTCTCTGAGGACAGGGTGGGTGCCCCAGGACTGGAAGGTGGTGCATATAGTGCCTATCCACAAGTGGGGATCAAGGGAGGTGGCGGGGAACTACAGGCCCATCAGCCTGACATCGGTGGTGGGCAAGGTGATGGAGGGCATTGTCAAGGAGAGGCAGGGGGGACCAGGGAAAAGTCGGGGTGCCTGGACGATAGACAACATGGATTTGTCCTGTGGAAATTGTGCCAGACAAACCTTGTGGAGTTCTATCACTGGGTGATGGGTGCCTTGGACCTGGGTAGACAGGTGGACGTCCTCTTTCTTGACTTCAGCAAGGCGTTTGACTCTGTTCCTCATGGGGGACTGTTGGATAAGCTGGGACAAATGGGGTTGGGGAACCAGATGATCAGATGGCTAGGCAGTTGGCTCCAGACCGGACCCAGAGGGTCGTGGTTGGTGGGTTAGTCTCATTCCCAAGGAGGGTCATTAGTGGGGTCCCTCAGGGATCGGTTCTTGGGCCCCTCCTGTTCAACGCCTATGTCTCTGACATAAGGAAGGGTATCAGGAGTGAGATGAGTCTCTTTGCGGATGACTCAAAACTGGGGGCAGTGGTGGATGGGGAGGGAGGGGCCATACAGGGGTACATGGAGGCTCTGGAAAGGTGGTCTAGAAAGTAGAAGCTGAGGTTCAATGTAGGGAAATGCAGGTACTGCACCTGGGAGCCACAGACCCAGGCCAAGTGTACACCGGGGAATGCTACAAGTCTTGATGGTTGAGAGGGACCTGGGGTGGTGGTGGATGTCAGGATGAACAACTCGGAGACTTGCAGGAGGGCAGCGGCCAAGGCCAACAGGATGCTGGGATGCATCACTAGGGGAATCACCTCCAGAAGGAGAGAAGTGATACTACCTCTGTATAACTGCTTAGTGAGGCTGCAGCTAGAGTACTGTGTGCAGTTTTGGAGCCCACACTCAAAGAGGGACATTGAACTCCTGGAGAGGGTCCAGAGGAGGGCAACCAAAATGATCTGGGGCTTGGGAGACAGGACCTATGAGGAGAGGCTCGAAGAGCTAAATATGTACAGATTGGAAAAGAGAGAAGGGACTGGGGGGACATGATAGAGGTCTTCAGGTACATGAAGGGGTAAATAGAGGAGGAGCAGTCAGGGTGCTCCAAAGGAAGGGGGGCAACTAGAGGGCATGGGTGGAAGCTGGATGGGGGAGATTCAGGGGAGAAAGGAGAAGGTGCTACTTCACTGAGAGGGTGGTGGAGCCATGGAATGCACTGCCCAGGGGGCTGGTGGAGGCAGAGATGGTGGAGAGGTTCAAGAGGGGGTGGGACAGGTACAGGGGAAGGGTTCTGGAAGCAAAGTCCAGTACAGTGAAAAATATCCGGGACTGGGAAGGGGGAAGCCAGAGATGGCGAGGGAGGCAGCAAGGTCAGCTCCCAGGGTGGGGGATGACCAAACGAGCAGACACGAAAGACCGTTAGGCCTATTCTGCTGGCATTTTAGTATGTTAGTATATCCACTCAGATACTTCGACTCCTGCCTCTTGTCTGTCTCGCACATGTCCACCATGGCAGGCCAGGTACCCTTTAACTATTGCATGCCTAAGCTGTGGAACTCCCTCTCCATGGAAGTTCGCCTTGTCTCTTTCACTCCGCACCTCAACTCCCTCCTCTTAGTACATTTTACCTCTGCCTGCACTTGTGTCTAATTGACCTGTCTACGCACAGTAGTCTTGCTTCTCCTTGTAGTAGCAATATTTGTGTAGTAGCATACCAGTAAATATTTTTGCGCCTAGCACAACTACCTCCCATTGTAATTGTAGGCCATTCCTTAATCAACTGCTGGAGAGTTCATTCTACCATGTAGTTTATGTATTATCTATTGCTGTATTGTAACGTTCATGTTCTAATTAGCTACATGATTTGCCTTTCTGTTATACGGTACTGGTGTATTGATGTATTTTTCCATTACCCTTACCCCCTGGATGCATCTAGAATTGAGCAGTACTCTGCTCAGTATGCCTGCCTGGTAAAACTTTAAATAAATAAAAACCTCCCTGCTGTGAACCTGTATGTCGTTGACCCACAGGCCAGGAAGCATAGGAAAAACCAGGAGCAGTTGTAAAATTCACAAGAGTATTTATTTCTACTAGCAGTAACATAAAAAATAAAATTGTTCAGTATAGCTATTTACAAAGGCAAAATAAAATAGAGGAGATCCATCAGTTTTCCTTCAGTCTCTGTGTCCATCTTTTTCAAACAATTGCAGCTCTCTCTTATAAGTCCTCCCAACTTCCTTCTTAATAAGCATCCTGTTTTTTCTAAAGTGTTCTAGTATGTTTCAGGCAGGTGCTGGCAGGAACACAATGTCCCAGAGCTGAGGCCCCTTTTCCATAGCTCTTGCAAAAGGCTTAACAATTTCACTAAGGTAACCTATTGAGTTTCCCTATAATTATATGCATTTCAACAGTAACAGTATATATTTTCTAAACAAAAGGATCCCAATATCCGTTACATGTCCACATAAATATTTGCATATATTTTTATACCAGCAGATATGCAAGGGAGGAAAAGAGAGAACAGCAAGTGAAGGTTGAAAGATAGCGAGAGGCAAATAATTGCGAGACTGTCGGGGTGATCAAATCCTAGGTCTCACGGGAAAATTTGGTTGCGCAGCCAGACAGAGACAGAAAAGGAGAGAATAGAACAGATCCCTGCATTCAAACTCTTTCCATAACAACTGGGACAGGGTCTGATTCCACCCCGTCACCCCATGCTTACGATCCTGTTGACAACTGGATTCCAGGAATGTTAATATTCTCTGACTGAATAAGGATTCCATCAATTTTTCTACACCCG
This sequence comes from Neoceratodus forsteri, assembly GCA_016271365.2. Lineage (NCBI taxonomy): Eukaryota > Metazoa > Chordata > Ceratodontiformes > Ceratodontidae > Neoceratodus > Neoceratodus forsteri. The sequence continues at coordinate 184,142,145 of CM028133.1, read as the reverse complement.
AAGTGAGACTCTGGGCAGTAGTTCCCTGCCTCCTCCCTGCTCCCAGATTTATGAAGTGAGACCACCGATGCCCTCTTCCAGTTTTCTGGAACCTCTCCACTCATAAGTGATTTATTAAATAGGTCCGTCAGGGATGCAGCCAGTTCCCTCCCCAGTTCTTTCAGGATTCTGGGATATATATCATCTGACCCCATGGTCTTATCCACTTTTAATTTGTTTAGCGCCTCCAAGACTTATTCTGCCATGAAGGGGCTTGTATCGACTGCTAGTCCAGTGGTACTGTTACTAGTTGGCTCTGGTCCATTGCCCTCCTCCTTCTTTGTAAACACTGAGCAGAAGTACCTGTTGAGGACTTCTACCTTCTCTCTATCCTCCTCTACTAGTTTCCCTTCCTCTGCTGCTAGTCTAACTATTCCCCCTTTAGTTTTATTATTTTCCCTTATGTACCTAAAGAAGGGTTTGTCGCCTTGCTGTGCCCCTTCTGCAGTCTTCACCTCAGTCTGGGCTTTAGCCTTCTTAATCACCTTACTTGTCTACCTCAGTTTCACTTTATATGCTTCCTTATCCTCTTCTTTATTTGATACTTCGTGATACAGTAGCATCTAGCTGTTGAAATGACCTTCTCAATTATGTTGTACCCTGTCTAAACATGCTGCCTTTAAACTGCATTCTTTTGGTATCATTCTAATTTTTAGCTTTTGCATCTGAAAATGTAACTGATTCCTGTATAGACTACCCAGCTATGTAACTATTTTTGGCTCACCGTTTGTATGATGATTACCGTGATCTGTATCCTACTGCTGTAACCTGACTGTTTTATGATACTGTGTTTTACTGTACTTTGCTCGCTAATTGTCTGAAGTCTCATCCTAATACTGCCTGTACTGTACTTATTAGTCTGTAACCTCCTGGGTCGTGTCTGAAAACAGTCATTTCTATGGCTAGTACACTTACCCGGTAAACAAAAACTAAATAAATAAATAAATCTCCTACAGGCAGCTTTTTTCCTTTCACTATAGTTGCTACTTCTTTTGAGAACCAGAGAGGGTTTCTTTGGTTTTTTGCCTTACTTCTCCTTTTGGCACATTGGTCTGTGACTGTCTTAATATAATAGCTCCCTTAAAGAGCTAGTGGTTAAAGTATTTTTTTATATTCAAATGTTAGGGTATGCCGTTGCAGTATTAAGAATCTGTTAGCTGTACCTTCGGTTGTAGCAATTCTTTATTTATGTGGTCACTCAAATTCTGCTCTTTGGACTGTCATAGAGGTTCTCTTGAGTCAGCCTGTGTGGACAGTTGGGCTGCATCACTGAACCAGAAGTTATGTAGTCGGGGGCAAGGAGCAGAACTGTAAGCCGCTGCTAACGGGGAAGCCAGGGTGTTAGGGCAGCCGTGACAGCGCAGTACCTGAAATCTGGAAATTCTGGTGTCAAGGTATCAAAAGGGGTGTCAGTTTGAGGTTCCATGTGTTGGCAGATGGTTTTGGATAACTGATGTGTTAGTCTGCAAGTCTGTGAATTTGATTATCTCGATGTCCATTCACTTGTATGACGGCAGCTGCCGAAACATTGTTTCTGTAAGTGTCTGTCAGGAGTGGTTGTTGCTGGAACTTGGGAGTTGATTCTCTTTTTTTAAAATATGTGGCCAGATTTCTTGTTAGTTAAAATAATAACGTGTAGCCGGCCCAGTGGCACTGAGGGTTGAGGCGCTGGATGCCACACCTCGCGCCACGTCGGTGACCTGGGTCCGGGAGTGAGCTCGGGCTGCTGGGGGTCAGCAGAGGAGGGAGAGGATCGAGCGTTCAGTGACTGCTCTCCTCTCCCGGGGACAGGTGGGCACGTCCTCCCACTCCTTGGCTGCCTCCTAGTGGAGGTTGGGGGCAGCATCCGAGTCGGGAAGACAAGAAGCGTGGCTTCATGATGCACATGTGATCATGGCTGAAAGGGGGAGAGACTACAAAAGAATGAAAAGTACGGCTGCAGGCTCCATGATGTTCCCTCCAACATGCTGGCGTCACTACCTTGGGACCACCCATAATTGCCCGCTCCCAATATGTTCACGGGATGAGGGGAGGACAGCACCCTCCATGGAGGGGTGGAAGGGGAGGGGAATCCATGGGGGAACTAGGGCTCGGGGGTACCAGGGGAGCGGTGACCGGGAGACTGGAGGAGGACGGATCCCTGCCTGTAGGCCGAGGAGGATAAAAAAAAGGATGGAAAACAAAATAGTAATGCGTGTCATTTTACACGCTGCAGTATAGTGTACTGGAGAACTGAAAATGAAATAAGTTTCTCATCATGATTACAGTAACTTTGACACTCCATTGTACAAACTAAGTCCATAGTTGCTGCAAGCATGATGAGAAATTTCTTTTTTAGTTGTCCAGTACACTGTACTGCAGCTTGTAAAACACCACACAATACTATTATAATTAATAGGTCCTGTTTTTTCCCATAGAAAAAGATGTATATAAATTGCCATTATAAAGGAGTGTTTATAATGGCAAACACGCACCACCTTTCTATGGGGAAAAAACATGAGTCAGAGCAGTGTCTTGCACCCACAGAAACTGTGTCTCCCTCTTGCACAGTGGTGAAATCATTCACTCTGCGTCGTATCCTCGTCGCAGCTTCTCACGAAGGCATCTTTTGGCACTTTCCCGGGGCACATTCTCATTTAAAATACAAAAAACTAAGCAGTAGCACACCAAAGTCCACATGATCCCTAACTGCAGCTCCTCTCTTTTTCTCTCCCCCCCCCCATGTTGCTCTGCAGGCCACATAGTGTAGTAACCAAAGCGACGAGAACCTCCTTAGCAACCACCATAGTAACGATGCCCGAAGCATACGAATAAAACATTCTTCTTATGAAATGTTAACTTTGTTCTTGTAACTGTAAAATGTTGGACAGTTTTATTGCCACTGTTGCAACCATTTTTTCCTGCAAAATAAAAACAGCAACTGCTCCAAAAAGGTAATACTACCTCGCATCATTCATAGGCAGTGGGAGACATTTTATATAATTTCTGATGTGAAAAAACGTGACCCAACAATTACATAAAATGAAATATGTGTGTGAACTCGAAGTTTACACACACCCTCAGTGTTAGATGCTTTATAAACCCCTCGAACTTTGCTCTCTGGGTTTATGTAGCATCTAACACTTCGGGGGGTGTAAACTTCTCGTTACACACACCACCCCATACTTTATTCTATTTTTAGTTACCAGGAAATCTGCCCAAATACTGTAAAAATAGAATCAAATCTCAAGTTACAGCAAAAGTCACTCATGACAGACAGTGACAGAAATAGCGTTTCAATAGCTCCCGTCATACAAGTGAATGGTCAACAACTGCTTCACTGAAATCTCAGTGACTAGAGAACTTGTTTTACTTTTAGATTCCCTGTACACTGTAGTACTGCACACTGAGGGTGGGATATTCAAAGGGGTTGTGCATGGCGCAACAGTGTTGTGCCATGTGTAACCCACTGATGCGCCCCGGCACGATATTCAAACAGGGATGTTGCGCCACACAGATCCCGATGCGCTGGGGCACACCAGTAATGTATGTGGCACAGGTGTGGGGGGCGTGCCCATGCGTATTCCACACATCCCGATATTCAGCCTGGGATGTGCAGCGCATATGCTGGTGCAACCCCTACTTGCACCGCACACTGGTGCTCAAAGTTGAGCCAGAAAGAAATATGAGCAAGGGCTGGCCACCCACAGGTGAGCTGCCGTATTGCAGGGTGCAACACAGCAGCCACCAGCTGTGGGCGGCCACCCGAGCTCCGGAGCCAGGGTCTGTCAGCATTGCACCCCCCCCCACGCCTGATCACGGGCATTGTAATGTAAATGATATCCCTGCTGGTCCAGTGGGCCGCTTCCAGCCCGATCACTGGCATCAGTATAAGATAAAACACATCCAATATCCCTGGTGGTCTAGTGGACTGCTTCTAGCCCAGTCGCGGGCATAAGTATACTAAATAACATTTAAAAATATCCCTAGTGGTCAGCGGTGCCCCACTCCCCACTCCCCTCTGAGCCCCGCCACCCGCTCCCCACGTTCAGGCAGGCAGCAACTCTCCACCACAAGCCGCCCGGTGCCTGCTGATTGATCATGGTACGGTGCCAGAGCGCTTTATTGGTTCACAGTGTGGGCCAATGGGCATGCAGATCAGCCGTACTACACAGTCCTGACATGTGAATGGGATCCGCTCACATATCTGGACCGTGTAGTACGGTATGGTTGCATGCCCATTGGCTCAACGCCAGACCAATGGGCGACAGCTGTACCGTACGCATCATCGGTCGGGTGGTGAGGGCTGCCGCCACCGCTGACCGAGGGGAGGGGTGGCGGGGCTCAGTGGGTGGGTGAGGAGGGGTACGCTGGACCACCAGGGATATTTTAAAATGTTATTTAGTATACTTATGCCTGCGATCGGGCTGGAAGCGGTCCACTGGACCACCAGGGATATTGGACATGTTTTATTTTATACTGATGCCCACGATTGGGCTGGAAGTGGTCTACTGGACCACCAGGCATATTGGACATGTTTTAGTTTATACTGATACCTGCGATCGGGCATTTGGGCACTTTGTCGCAATGTGCAGGGGGTGTTGTTCCCTGACGGCTGCAGCCTGGCAGGGCGCCAGGCGCAAGTCACCAGGGATCGTCGCACCTGCATGCAAATGAGGCCATAATGACATGCTAATGGCCCCAGTTGTGCCTTGCATGCATTATGGCCCCATTTGCATATCCACTGCTGAATATCGCGGTTCCTGCACCTAGTGCAACTGCACTTGCGCTGGCGCATCCCCCTGCTCCTCTTTTGCCACTTGCGCTGGTGCAGTGCCACTGCGCCATGTGGGTGGCCATGTTGCCATATTCAATGGTGCTGAGACATGGTACAGCACCGCTGAATATCTCCGAGCACACTCCATGGCACATCCCAGTTGCGCTGCGCCCAGGCTTGCGTCCCTGCCTAGCGCACTCTGAATATGCCACCCTGAGTCACTACATTATTACACAAGCCAGAGGAAGTCTGATTATATTCAGAAAAAAAGGTTCCAAATAACAAATGTCAGTGCATGCTGCTGCTGCTGTTAGACACTGCTAGACACCATGTGTTGGAGACTCCTGTCATGTAAGGGAGCTTTTTCAGTAGCTGACCGTGCTCCTTATGCAAGACATCATAAAGGAATGGTAGTGCTAGCAGTGACCCCTTATCCGCCTCTTTTACCACCGTATTCCACAGTTAGTGGGTAACATGTGTTTTTCAGTTGCCAAGTGTTGCATGTGAAAGGTCACAAATGCTGTCAGATTGGATTGGAAATCTGCTGAAATTCAGCAGTTACTGGGGCAAATGTCAAATGACAGCACATGCCTCTACTGACAGACATGGACAGACACCCTGTATTGGCGGCTCCCTTTATAAAAGTACAGTAAAATAAAATGATACCAATTGAAGACAGTGTTCTCTGCAAGCTGTGCTTTCCCAATATTTTTGCTGTCAGGCCCCCCTCCTCCACAACCCCCTTGTTGCACCGAAGTCCACAGGTACTTGTGAAGTTATTCTATTGTAGGTGTCAAGCTCACTTTTTTTGCTGCACATTAGTAGCCACACATTGTAACATAAGAGCGAGGAATTCCAAATCGAACAGGGCAATCGTGGTGGATGTCATTGTCCACCTGGGGACCAATAACCTGGCCAGGAGAAGGGTAGAGTTAGCCAGAGTCCAGGAGGATTTCAGGAAGTTGGTGGGAAACCTGAAACAGATAGCACACTCCGTCTCATTCTTGGAGGTGCTACCTGTCCAGGGCACAAGGGAAGCTAGGGCACTCCACATCCGTACCTTCAACTCCTGGTTGAAGGATTGGTGTGGAAGGGAGGGTTTTGGCTTCATAGAGGACTGGGGTCTGATCTGGGCAGATGCAAGCTTATATAAGGAGGATGGCCTGCATCTGTCTGAGAAGGGGACCTTGGTCCTTAGAGTTTAAATGCTTCAGCTGTGAGCATTTAAACTGGCCAAGGGGAGAGCCAGGAGGGTCGGGAGGCTTAGGAACTCCCCATGGGAACATGCAGGAACATAAGCTGACTACAGGAGCAGCTAAAGCAGGCAGGAAGGGGCAGGCAGGTGAAGAATTTATAATGAGTGATACGGGGGGGGGGCGACAGTACATAGGAAAGGAAACCGGGGTGGGGGGAGAGATGATGCTAGAGAGGAAGAACAAGAGCAGAGGAAGGGCAGACTCTAAAACATGGAAGATCATGCTGCTAATGGATGCCCGTAGCCTAGGAAATAAGGTTCCAGACCCGGAGACCTTGTTGGCAGATGCAGACCTTGACACAGCAGCGGTGACAGAGATGTGGTACTCTGCTAATCATGGCTGGGAAGTCAGTGTACCAGGCTATACACCGTTCAGAAGGGACAGGGATTGTAAAAAGGGTAGGGGAGTGGCCCTGTATATCAGAGATGGTATAAAGGCTGCAGAAGTTCAAGGAAGACAGGGGGAGGCCGAGGTAATGTGGGTCACCCTGGAGCCAGGGAATGGAACAGCAGTACACACCGAGGTGATCTACAGACCTCCGATACACAGGGAGGAAGTAGACAGGAAACTAACTGAGAACATACACGACATGGCAGCTAAAGGTGAAATCCTGCTACTGGGGGATTTCAATATGCTGGACATGGATTGGGCCACCCAGATGGCTGCTTTAGCCAGAAGCACAGCCATCCTAGAATCCCTGCAGGGGGTTGGACTCAGGCAGCTGGTGCATGAGCCAACCAGGGACAAGTCAGTTCTGGACCTGGTATGGACCAATGGGAACAGAGTTGAAGACATACAGGTGGAAGGGCAGCTGGGGTCCAGTGACCACCACGTGGTGTGGTTCAGCATAGAGACATGGACTCAGTTAAGCCACACAAGGGCAAGAGTATTAGATTTCAGGAGGGTGGATTTCACTGAACTGGGAAGATGTATACAATCAGTCCAGGGGAAGGAAGGAAGGAGTAATAGAGGGGGTGGAAGAACAATGGGAGAAACTGATAGGAACCATAGTGCTGATAACAAACCAATGCTTTAGGATAGTGACCAAAGGGAAAAGAAGAACAAAACCACTATGGTTCTCTAAAGAGGTGGGGAACAAAGTCAGGACTAAAAGGCTGAGTTTCTCTAAATATAAGGGGAGCCAAAGGAAGGAAGACAGGGAGGTGTACCTTGAATGTCTAAGAGAAGCAGGGAATGCTGTTAGGAGGGCAAAGGCGCAGACAGAAGAGGGTTTAGCATGGTCTGTAAACAAAGGGGATAAGGCATTCTATAGGTACTTCAGTGAAAGAAGAAAAAACGGGGGTATTGTGAGGCTCAAAGAGGAGGAGGAAGAGTGTGTGGAGGGGAATCTGGACATGGCAGAAATACTGAACAAATACTTCTGCTCAGTATTCACTAAGGAGGGGGAACAACAAGGACCACAGTTGGGTTGCAGAGGCAACGGTGGTGGGGGAAGGGGGGAGACAAGTGAACACCAGTTCATTCACAGTAGAGAGAGTTCTGGAAGAACTCACAAAGCTGAAGGTGGATAAAGCCATGAGGCCAGACGATATCCACCTGAGGATATTAAGGAAGCTGCAAAGGGAACTAGCAGTGCCTCTGGTGGCCCTGTTTGGAGTCACTCAACATGGGTGTCATTTCAGAGGACAGGAGGAGGGCAGATGTAGTCCCACTACACAAAAGCAGCTGTAGGGAGGAGGCGGGGAACTACCAGCCAGTTAGCCTCACCTCAATGGTGGGAAAGATCATGGAGACACTGCTGAAAGAAAGGATAGTGGCACATCTGGAATCCAGTGCTGCTCAGGATCTGAGGCAACATGGATTCACAGCAGGAAGATCATGTCAAACGAATCTAATAGTTTTGATTGGGTGACTAGGGAAGTAAATCAGGGAGGGGTGATAGATGTCGCATACCTAGATTTCAGCAAAGCCTTCGACACCATCCCACATAGAAGGCTGATTAACAAGATGGGTTGTCTGGGCATGGAAGACAAGGTGGTGAACTGGGTTAGGAACTAGTTAACAGACAGGAGACAAAGGGTGGTGGTAAACGCTGTAAAATCTGGGGAGAGGAGGGTGACTAGCAGGGTACCATAGGGATCAGTACTAGGACCAGTCCTGTTCAATGTCTTCATTAGTGACATTGCAGAGGGGCTGGAAGGAAAGGTCTGCCTGTTTGCAGATGACATCAAGATCTGTAGCAGGGTGGATACTCTAGAAGGTGTGCAGAAAATGAAGAGGGACCTGGAGAAGCTTGAAAGATGGTTGGAGATGTGGCAACTGAGGTTCGATGCAAAGAAGTGCAAAATAATGCACCTGGGTAGAGGGAAACCTGGGGAGAGCTACAGGTTGGGGGAGAGGAGCTGACTGTCACCAAAGAGGAAAGGGACCTATGGGTCATCATCTCTGATGACCTTAAGGTATCAAAGTAGTGCACAAAGGTGGCAGGGAGGGTCAGTGCCATGCTGGGGTGCATAGACAGGGGTATCACTAGCAGGAGGCGGGAGGTGGTGATGCCATTGTATAAAACATTGGTAAGGTCTCACCTGGAGTACTGCATGCAGTTCTGGAGGACACACCTGTGCAAGGACATAGATAAGGCAGAGACTATCCAGAGAAGGGCAACAAAGATGGTGTAGGGCTTGCACCACAAAACATACGAGGAGAGACTAAGGGACCTCAATATGTACTCACTGGAGGTGAGGAGAGAGGGGGAACATGATTGAAACTTTCAAATACCTCAAGGGCATAAACAAGGTGCAGGTGGGGGACCTTTTCCAATGTAGAAAAAGTACTAGAACAAGGGGGCACAATGTAAAATTGGAAGAGGGTAGATTAAGAAGTAATGTGAGGAAGTTTTTCTACACAGACAGGGTAGTCGACGCTTGGAATAGTCTGCCGCAGGAGGTAGTGAGGGCAAGCATAGTGGAGGGATTTAAGCATGCCTGGGAGAGGCACAAGGGAAGCTTGAAAGGGGAGGGAGTGATGAAAAGCCATTGATCACATAGGGTCAGTGGCTATGTACAGTGTATAGGGCCTACTGGCAGACTGGATTGGCCTAGTGGTTCTTATCTGCTGACATTTTCTATGTTTCTATGCAACCAGGAATTCAATTATTGGGCCAGCCTGCATTCTTGTTAGTAATGCCCAATTTGGGGGGGGGTCCACTGTCTGAATCAAAACCCAGGTGGCAAAAAAATAACATTTAAGCCAACTAAAGGTTAAAACATTCAAATGAAAGTTACTCAACATGGTGGTGGCTAAGGAAAAAAAATAAGCATGTAATTAAACACAATGCCACCACAACTGTTTACACCCAGACAAATGTGGCAGTCTGAGGAAAACATAAGCAGTCATCTCAAGGCTAAGCCACGGTGCCAGAAGAGAACCACAGTGGGTTCAAAAAGTAGAACATTTACTTAAAGCCTAAGACACAATGCCGCTGCAAACGATATCCCAGGAAGATGTAGCTGACATAGAAAAAATTTGGCAGACAGCTTCAGGCTAAAAGCAACGGGGGCGGTATAAGGAGAAGCACAGCTGACTCAACTAACTCCATCAAAAATTTACATGTAACAGGAACCAATGCAAAAAAACTCAAAAATAAATTCAGCACATAGTCATGGCTAAAAACATGTGACACCAGACTTACCATTCGGAATTTTTCACAAACGAATACGACAGACATTTACATCACAGAAAGTCCATACAACAGCTGTTAGAATAAAAAAAATCACTTTTCATTTGCCATAATACTACTAATTGAATAATGACACTGTATGTGTCAGACACTAGACGGCAACCAAAATGTAGTGCACTATGAAATCAAAAACTCCAGACTACCCCCCCAAAGTCACTTCCAGTTTGCTCCTCTGTGAATTCTGCGCTTCAGATCAGGGGCGGTCCACTTCATAAGAAAATCTGTAAAAAAAAATAAAAATAAAAAATGAAATAGCAATTATTGGTATAATGCCATTTGAGCACAGTGCCCTATGCCAACAGTACAGTCGAACACCATAAATGCCAAGAAACTAGCTCTTTAAGGCTTTCTCACATTTCTTCCACCCTTCTCCCTTCTGTGATTCTTCAGATCCCCTCTATGCTTTCCCTCTTGTTCTGAAAGTTGGCTTTCCTAAAATCTAGGATCCTAATTTTGGAGTGGCTTGTGTCCTCTGCCGTGTTCACTTTGAATCCAACCATACAGTGCTCGTTATTTCCTAGATGGCATCCAATTTCAATCCCCCTTACCCTCTCGCTGTTGGTGAGAACCAGGTCCAGGATGGTTTCTCCACCTGTTGGAGCATCTACAAGCTGCCTCAGGCCTGCTCCCATCAAGGCTATTAGAAAATCCCAGCTTCTTCTTGCTGCTGTATGTGTTTTCCAGTTTATGTCAGGTAGGTTAAAATCCCCTACCAATATCACCTCCAGTTTGTCTGTCATTTTGTGTATTTTTTCAAGTAGTTCCTTGTCCTCCTTTTCCCCCTGTGTTGGGAGCCTGTATACCACTCCAGTTCTGGTGTTTGCCCTGTTCACTGTATCAGCAGTTAACCACAGTGCTTCAGTCTCACTAGAAGACCCCTGTATCTTTGTGGTTTGTATTCCCTCCCTGACGTATATTGCCACCCCTCCCTCTCTTTTCTCTTTCCTATCCTTCCTGTATAGGTTGTACCCCGGGATTGCCATGTCCCAGCTGTAGTTATCTGTATACCAGGTTTCTGCTACAGCTACCCAGTCTAGGTCATCCTCTGTCACTGGAGGCCATGAGGTCCGGATGTTTGTTAGACTCCTTGCATTTGCAACCATTGCCCTCCATATACAGTCTCACACCCCTTCCCCGTATGGTGTTTACCATTCTTTTGTTGCTCTGGCTTTCAGTTGCTTTCTGGCATTCTTTGCAATATTTTAGCCTTTTTTGGATGTTTGGGGAGTGGTGTCCTACACACCGGCTGCTGTGGCGTGTGCTGTCACCATCTCTGTATTTCTCAGTTTAAGCGACTCGCATATACGTCGAATATTTGGCCAAGTGCTCTCACCACTTCCTTGGTAGGGTGCAGGACATTGTACCTAAAAAAATCTTCTTTCCCAGAAGTTCTGCCAGTTCCTTATGAAGCGGTATCCCTTTTCCTGGCACCATTCACGCAACCATGCATTGAGTTCATTGATTTATTTCGCCCTGACTTGCTTGGTGCTACTACCTTTTTCCCAGACTGGCAGAACCTCTGAGAAGGTTAGGGTGGACGAAAGAGAGGATAACCTGTTTGCTGGCTCTGCTAAGTGACTCTTGGCCAACTCCACTGTTTGATTGACCAAATAGTTTGTCCTAAGGTGGATTACCACATGCTTTTATTTTCCTTCTCTATGCACAAGTCTTTCTATGCGGTCTGTGTCCCTTTCAGCAGAAGCTCCTGGGAGACACTTTATCACAGCCTCGATTTTGTTGTTTGAATTTTGGTGGGGTTCCACACCATGGATCATGGAATCCCCAACTATGAGTAGCTCCTGCTTAACAGTTTTAGCTTTTGGTTTGCCGCTTTTGTTTGTCATAGCGTGATGCTTGTTTGTTATGTTGCTGGGTTCCGAGTGTGGGACTGCTTCCAGCAGCGAGTACTTATTTTTTTGTAGGAATGACAGTGCTATCTCTGTGGTTATGTTTGTTTTTCCTGGCACATTGCCTCGCCTCCTCCTCCTGACCTCCTGCCAACCTTCTGTCCCTGTGTCCTGCTTGAGGTAGTGGTTGGCACTTGAGTATTGGTGGTTTGGAGGTGGAGATACTGGACCTGGTGTTATCAGATGGTGAACTGGTCCAGGAGGAGTGAGGGACCTCCTTGTGGGCAGTGACCATCACTTGGTGTGGTTTTATATCACTATGGGAAAAGAAGCAGCCAAGACCAAAACGAGAGTGGTGGATTTCAAGAGGGCAGACTTTGGTAGGATGGGGGACATACTAGTAGGGCACCTTACAAGGCTCAGACTGGAGATGGATGTGGAGCAGAAATGGTCTGTCATTAAAGTGGGTTAAATGAGACCACAAACACTTGCACGAAGACTTGTAATAAGAATTCCAAGACCAAGAGATCTAGCTGGTTCAACAGGAAAGTGACAGAGAAGGCGAGGGAGAGGAAGGCAGCCTTCCAAAAGTACAAGCATACTCTGAGGGAGGAGGACAGGGAGGCATACTCAGAGAAAGCTCAAGAGGCAGGGCAAGTGGTCCTGGGAGTTAAAGCTGCAAAAGAATTAAGACTGGCACAGGGGATCAAGGAAAGGGAAAAGGACATCTTCAGATACATAACGGAGAGAAGAAACAGCAGGGATGGGTTTGTCAGGATGAAGAGGGAGGGGGATGGGCAGAAAATAGTGAGGATCAGGTGGAGGCACTAAATGAGTACTTTAGCTATGTCTTCACTAGGGAAAGGGATGGACCTATGCCACAGGGGAAAATTGGGTGAAGACTGAGGTGAGGATGTAACTGATGGTGTGATTGGGGTGGACATGGTGTTCAATGGTCTTAGGACCCTTTGGGTGGTCAAAGCACCTGTCTCAGATGGAGTGCACCCAAAGGTCCCTGATGGAATGCACCCAAAGGTCCTGAGGGAACTGACGGAAGTACTGGCTGCCCCACTGGTGGACCTGTTTAACACGTCACTGGAGAAGGGGTGCATGCCTCAGGGCTGGTGGATGGCACATGTGGTGCCACTCTACAAGGGAGGTCCCAGAAATAAGCTGGGTAACTACAGGCTGGTCAGCCTAATCTCCATTGTAGGCAAGTTAATGGAAACCATTCTAAAGGAAAGGTTGGTGACTTTCCTAGAGGTAAATGGTCTCCAGGACGATAGGCAGCATGGGATTGTCAGGGGCAGATCCTGCCAAACAAACATAATAGACTTTTATGACTAGGTCAGGAGGTCGTCAGACAGGGGTCAGGCGGTGGGTGTCCTATACCTGTACTTCAGCAAGGAGTTCAACTGTTTGCCATATGGCAGGTTGATCATCAAGCTGGGCAACCTAGGAATCGGGGGCAAGCTGCTGGGGTAGGTCGGGAGCTGAATGCGTGGCAGAAACCAGAGAGTGGCAGTAGGAGGTATGATCCAAACCTAGACCTGTAACCAGCATGGTCCCACAGGGCTCAGTACTTGGACCAGTGATATTCAACATCTTTATTGGTGATATAGCAGATGGGGTCAAAAGTAAAATCTGCCTTTTTGCAGATGATATTAAGCTTTGTGGGAGGGTGGACACAGGGGAGGGGAAACAGGAGCTCAGGGAAGATCTGGCTAAGCTAGAGAAATCGTCAGGCATCTGGCAGTTTGGATTCCACGCTAAGAAATGCAAGGTCATGCACCTGGGGAGCTAGGAACCCAGGGGCCAGCTACTGGCTATGGGGAGTACAGCTGACCATCTCAGAGGAGGAAGAGGATCTGGGGTGACATGAAAGACTCTGCACAGTGCCGTAAGGTGGCAACCAAAACATAATAAAATGCTGGGATGCATCGCCAAAGGAATCACCTCTAGGAGAGAGGAAGTTATTCTGCCACTGGTGAGACCACACCTTGAGTACAGTGTACAGTTCTGGTGCCCTTATTTAAAGAACAACATCAGGCTACTGGAGGGGGTTCAGCAAAGGGTGACCAAGATGATCCAGGGCATGGAGGACATACCATATGATGAGAGGCTACGGGGGCTCAATATGCATTCCCTGGAGGACAGAAGGAGGGGGGTAGGATAGAAACCTTCAAATACCTGACGGGTATAAACAGGTTTGGAACGGAGGGCATCTTCAATTTAAAAGGAGAGGGGACAACAAGGGGGCATAGTCTGAAACTAGTGGGGGGCAGATTTAAGAAAGAATTGAGGAGGCACTTTTTCACAGAAAGGGTGGTGTTCAAGTGAAAGGAGCTGCTGGAAGAGGTGATATCAGCAAAAACGGAGGGAAGTTTCAAGGGGGGAGCAGAGTGAAAAAAAAAAGAATTATAACATGAGGGTGGAAGGAGGGGAGAAAAGGGGGAGAGGTAGAAGGACTCCTGGATAGAATGGGGAGGACGGGGGGATAGCAACCGGCCATGCAGGCACGAGCTGCACACTCGAGCAGACTTGATAGACCAATAGGACCCTTTTCTGCTGGCAATTTCATATGTCCTCATGATAAATGAAACACAGTATCAAAATAAACAGATGCATCAGTGAGGGTGCTGATGTGCAGGAACCAAGACTGATTGATTGATTGATTGATTGATTGATTTATTGATGTACTGTATGTATGTAAGTATGTATTTATTTATTGATTGATTGATGTTTTGTTTGCCAGGTAAATGCACTCTAGTAAGAAAGTAAAAGTTTATTTCTCTAGCACCCAATCCCGGGGGCTCTGAGAGCTGTACAAAAAGTAGAGGTGCCATAACAAGACAAAAATAACAATTATTAAAAACAGATCACGGCAGATCACAACAAAACTCTGTAAAATAGCATCACAATAAACAGTTCAGCAGTAAAAATCTTAAAACTTATAACTGGGTCCCAAACACCTCTCTGAACAGGTGTGCCTTCAGACCCTACTCGAATGCCTCCACCATCGGAGCCTCCCTCAAAGTTCTTGGGAGCAAACTCCAAAGGGCTGGGGCTGCCACCTCAAATGCATAATCTCCCGAGGTTTCCAGCCGGGACCCTGGAACTGCTAGGACGCCCTCAGTGGAGGAACGGAGGGAGCCCATTGGGCAGACAGGCATCAGGAGGTCACCCAGATAGCCCGGGCCCGAACCGTATAGGGCCTTAAAGGTGGGCAAGTCCACCTTGAAGGCAATTCTCCATCTCAGCAGCAGCCAGTGCAGGCCACGGAGGACTGGGGTCACATGGCAGGATCTTGGAAGGCCCGTCAGCAGCCTGGCTGCTGCATTCTGTACCAAATGCAGACACCGGAGAATCCCTTCATTGACCCTGAAGTATAGAGCATTACAGTAGTCGAGCCTCGACGTAACAAAAGTATACACTAGTGAGGGCAGGTCAGCAGCTGGAATTAAACCTTTGATCCAGGAAACATTCCACCAGACATAAAATGCTTATTTTGGGGCACACATGGCTGGCTTTAGGGATTTGGGGGCCCCCGCAGGATCAGAGAAGTCATGGGGTCCCCCTAAATGGCCCTCCTTCAGCCCATGTGTTTGAATGTAGCCCATACATGCACCATTTTAGTTTATTTTCAGTACAACTGGTGCTATATTTAAATTATTTAGGGGAGACACCAGTGTTAGTCCTTGGGGCTGTTCTTTCCATCCCATCCATTGCTACCAATCTGCCTTTTATTGACTGGGTCATAGTTTGGTAAGGCATTGCATGACATCATGATGCCAAATCAAAAGGAGCTGCACAGCCCTTTGTTGTTTAAAGACGATAATAAGATTAAACATTTTTTTTAAATTAATAAAATAAACTACTCTGGTTGGGGGCCACCCATTAGCAGGGGGCCCCCAGTAACTGCAAGATTCGCTGGCATACCTCTCAACTGCTATGATTTTTGCATAACACTTGTGTTTTTCACCCTCAAATTTACCATTGCTCCCCATAGGTTTACTGATGTTCTTAATGATAGAACTATTTCTGCACACAAACTATTAAATCATTGAACTAAGTTGATAAAAATATTTCTTATCACTAACTTTATTAGGTCCACTACTTGTAGACATATTATTATTTAAAATAAGAAAGTGCTACACATTCTGGTCATTTGCTATGATTTTTGAAGGCCGGTGCTATGATTTTTAATGCTGAGAGGTTGAGAGGTATGTTCACTGGTGTCTAAAACTGACTATGCAAGGCCGTCCTGGTGGCGCTGAGGGTTGAGGCACTGGACGCCACACCTCACATCATGCTGGCGACCCGGGTTAGGGAGCGCACTCGGATCACTGGTGGGTCGGCCAGAGGGAGACAGGCTTGAGCGTCCCGACAGCTTGCCTTCTCCGTGGAGGAAAGAGGCAATGGCCGCACACTTGCCCTGACTCCAGCAGACTCGAATACTACAAGCCCAATCGTAGGGGATGGGTGGCTGCTATACAGCGTGGACATCGGCGCCTTGTGCCATGACATCAGGGGTCGCAACCTGTAGGGGAGGGAGGAAAAGAGGAAACACATCTGCTGGCTCCGGGAAGACTGGCTTTTCCGGAGTGTGCTTCCAATGTGCCCCGCTCACCGAACCACCTCCTCGGCCAACGAAATGAAGGATGTCAGGGTGAAGGGACCCCACCTCGTCCCCACTCGGGGGAGGGGAACCAAAGCTCCATGGGGGATCAAGAGGTAGGTCTGTGTGAGCGAGAGGAAGGAGGATGACTCCCTGGATGCCTTGAAGGGTTGGGGCCGGAAGACAGTAGGAAGCAAAAGAGAAATAAAAAAAAACAAAAAAAAAAACTGACTATTCAGACATGACCTGGGAGAGTACAATTAGAGATATAATATGTAGCAGCAACGTAAGAGGAGAAATGACATAAGATACAACTTAGTACAGAGTCCCAGTGGTGCAGAGTGAATATGCAATAAGACATGCATGGATATGTATAATTATGGGTTATTAATCACACACCTTGAGTCTGTGAGTCACAAGGCACTTGTGCCGTGTGCCTTTAAACATGTAAGAGTAAAGTGCAATTATTGACCATAATTACACATCCCTGGGGTGTCTTATACCACTTATAATATGGGCTCTACTTAAAATGTTTTAATTTTTTTATAATTTTTAATAAAATATTATTTTTCTTCACAAAATGTGGGCAGAAGACAAAAACATAGTTCCTGCTGAGGCATATTACTACTGTAGCTGAACCTCGTACACAGACTGAAAAAGTACAGGAGTATATTACGACCAGTTACACACTTGACTTTTAGCCAGTCAGGTGGCTAAAATGTTCTTACTCATTCTATAATCTGGAGTAAGTAAAGCAGCAGTACAGGAAATGAGTACAGTGCATCATGACTCAAAGTAATACAACTTGATCAAAATGTACATAGTACAAAAGGAACAGCATTTGATCTTTTAGCACAGGTATAAACATTAGAAACAAGTAAATACCTCTGCAGTTTACACCTCAAAAGTACATCGGTAAAGGGGAATCATGGTGAAGGGCTGCCAGAAGGCACTTCCAAAATTTAAGAGCCAAGGAGGAAAAGTCTATTCCACTATATTGGTTGTAAACTTAAGGGACAAATAGCAGGGAATTGTCAGTGGATCTAAAGGGGTAAGCCCGGTGAGGATAATGCAGCAGAGCTGTCAGGGAGGCAGGAGTGGAGAACCCAAGAGGTTTATCAGTAAAACAACCCAGGGTATATGCTAGGAATGCCTAGCTGAAGGAAATAACCAACCCAGTCCTGAACATAATAAACAGTGAGGGGTAAGGCAGTTTGTAGCCATGGTAAAATTACAGATGTTATTGTATGTAACATACCATTTGGATAACCATCTAGTCCACGAGGTCAGAGAACTGCGGCTCAAAAATAACTAAATACATCCATCGGATTACCTCTAGAGCCCAATAAAGTCACAATCTATGCAGTAGAATGTCTGGCAGTGACAATGCTGCAAATGTTCGACAGCGAGAAATAGACAGACTACCACACAATGGCACAAAACTGGATTCCCTATTGGCCTCCAGCTCATAGAAAATGGCACCAGAGGATCTTTCTGTCCAAGTGGTAATTGCAGAGATCCAGGAAGTTGGGACATGGGCCAGGTTAAAACTACGCTGGTGGACATCCAAAGCAACATGAGGAATTTCACTTGACTTCCGACAGAGGTAGAAATAAATGTCAGGGAGCTGAAGGAGAACTTCAGCATCATTAAGAGCGTAGCACATGGTGCAGCCCAGGAAATCAAAGCCCTTTTTTTTTCTATACTGTATGTATTTTCTCCTCCTTCATCCAGGGGTGGCTAATCAGCTCTGTCTCCACCCCCCAAATCGGTCCCCACGTTCCCTGGGACTCACCACAGTCAGGTTCTGCCCACAAATTCTCCATGGTGGCGGGGCCAGATGATGGAGGGACATCGCCCCCAGTGCAATAATCCAAGGTGGACTGACAGTAAGTCCTGAGACAGGCAGGCAGTGTTTCATTAAGCCCTTTGACATTCTGTTTTCCATTTTCTCCCTGCCCCTTGCTGCAGAGTATCAGAATCCTGCATGGAGGTGCACATGTCTGACATTCCCCACAGTGCCCTCCCTTGCTGCCCATGATGCATCACCACCAGGCCTCCAGTTTGTGGCACTCTAAGGCAGGGCAAACATGCTTCCTCACACCAGGAGAGGAGAGGAGAGGAGAGTAGTCCCTTGGATGCTCGATCCTCTCCCACTGTGGCCAACCCCTGATGACCTTGAGTCCATTCCTGAACCTGGGTCACAGGCATGGCAGGAGGTAAGGTACCTAGTGCCTCAGCCCTCCATGTCACCAGGCTGTCTGGAAATCAAAGCCCTTAAACTGCGGATAGTGGATCATGATGCCTGTGGTCAAGGAAGTGACATGCAGGTGGTTGGAACCCTGGAGGACGTAGAAGGCAAAAACATGATTGACTTTCTGCAAAAAAATGGTACCTCAAATGTTGGGCTGATACTAGAGCGCACCCCTCGAGTTTACATTGCCACACAAGGCACTCCAACTCAAACCCAAAAGGGAGAGAAACACCACATGAATATTACTGTGTGGCTCCGTGACTTTACCGAGGAGGACATGTTAGCCGTAGCACAATGAAGGGGCACTTGGATTGGGAAGGAGGGGCCCATGTCTCTATCTGCCCAGATTTACCCAAAGGCATAGTCAATATGCTCAAGCCTTCTGCCAAAACCAAAGAGCTGCTGTTGAATGTTGTCTACCAATACCAGTAGTAATGAAGAGGGCTAGAAATGAAGGCAGAGGGGATAGGGAGAGTAGGCAATATAGGAAAAAGGGGGACTGACAAGAGGGGTGGTAAAAGAATTTGGAAGCCCATGTGCACAAATGCTCCAAGTCTGGGAAATAAAATCTTGGTCCTTGTGGCCACTATGGCAGAGGCTGACCTGGACATTGTCGCCATTACTGCGTCATGGTGCAATGAGAACTATGACTGGGATATAGCAATACCTGGCTATACTGTGTTCAGGAAGGACAGGGAGGGTAAGAAAGGAGGAGGAGTGGCTCTTTACGTAAGGGATAGCATAAAAGCAACAGAGACACAGGGAATACAGTGAGGGGTGGAGGCACTGTAGGTCACCCTAGAGATAGGGAATGGAATCGCTATTCGTACTGGCATGATCTGCAGACCTCCAGCATGGGGGGCCGGGGGATGGATAAGGTATTGATTGAAGCCATCCAAAAGATGGCAACCAGGAGGAAGTGCTGCTGGTGGGGGACTTCAGTCTGCTGGATATAGATTGGAGCATCCTAGCTGCAGTTTCAGTTAGAAGCAGTGACATCCTGGATTCCCTGCAGGGGATGTTCCTCAGGCAACTAGTAAGAGAACCCACTTGTGAGGGAGCAATGCTATGGTTCTCAAAAAGGGTGGCTGGAAAGGTAAGGGCAAAAACCTTAGCATTCAGGAGGTATAAGGAGATACAGAGGTAAAAGGATAGGGAAGTGTATGATGAGAAGCAGAGGGAGGCAGGGAAAGCAGTCAGGAATGCGAAGGCACAAACAGAAGATAAAACTGCCCAGTAGTAAAGAAATGGGACAAGGTATTTTTCAGGTATGTAAGCAAAAGGAGAAAAACAAGGGGAGGGATTGTAAGGCTAAGGAGGGAAGGGGAGGAGTGTGTGAAGGGGGAACAGAAAAAAGCAGACATCCTGAACAAGTATTTTTGTTCATTGTTCACAGAGGAATGGGAAGGTGAGGGACCACAGATAAGTGAGAGGAGCATAGAAGTAGGGAGGTTGACACTAGTCCATTTACAGAGGAGAGAGTCTTGAAGGAACTTGCAAATCTGAAAGTGGACAAGGCATTGGGACCAGACTGGATACATCCAAGGATACTGAAGGAGCTCGGAGAGGTGCTGGGTGCGCCTCTGACAGTCCTGTTCAACCACTCACTGGAGACAGGAGTGGTCCCAGAGGACTGGAGGAGAGCTGATGTAGTGCCACGTCACAAAAGTGGTAGCAGGGAGGAAGCTGGCAATTACAGGCCAGCCAACTTGACTTTGGTGGTGGTGAAATTAATGGAATCACTGCTGAAGGAAAGGATTGTGGAATATCTTGAAACCAGCAGCTTACAGGATCTGAAGCAGCATGGATTCACTTGGGGGAGGTCATGTCAAACAAATCTAATAGATTTCTTTGACTGGTTGACCAGAGAAGTAGCATAGGATGGCTCGGTGGATGTGGCCTACCTAGATTTCAGTAAGGCCTTCAATAGCGTTCCACATAGGAGACTCGTAAACAAGCTGGGCAGCCTGGGCTCGGGACCGAAAGTGGTAAACTGGATAAGAAATTGGTTGGTGAATAGGTTACAGAGGGTAGTGGCACTCTGAGGAAGGGAGTGTAACCAGTGGGGTGCCACAAGGGTCAGTAGTTGGGACCGGTCTTCTTTAATGTTTTTATTGGCGACATTGCAGAGGAGTTAGAAGGCAAGGTATACCTTTTTGCAGATGACACTAAAATTTGCAATAAGGTAAACACGTGTGTGTGTGTGTGTGTGTGTGTGTGTGTGTGTGTGTGTGTAAAAATGAATAGGGATCTAAGAAAGCTTGAGCAGTGGTAAAAAGCATGGTAACTAAGTTTCAATGCAAAAAAGTGCAAAATCATGCACTTAGGACACAGAAACCCAGGGGCAGAGTACAAGATAGGAAAAGTGGTACTGACAACCACCAAACAGGAAAGAGACCTGTGGGTAATCATATCTGATGACCTAAAGGTGGCCAAACAGTGTTACAAGGCAGTGGGAAGAGCCAGTGGGATGCTAGGGTGCATAAGGAGGAGTATCACCAGCAGAAAGAGGGAGGTGGTGATACCGCTGTATAAATCATTGGTGAGACCTCACCTAGAGTACTGTGTCCAGTTCGGGAGATCACATCTCTGGAAGGACATAGAGTAGAGGCTGTCCAGAGGGCAACTAAAATGGTTCATGGTCTGCACCAGAGATCCTATGAGGAGAGACTAAAGGACCTCAATATGTAAACCCTGGAGGAAAGGAAGGAAAAGGGGCTATCACAGAGACTTTCAAATATCTCATGGGTATAAATAAGGTACAAGAGGGAAGCATTTTTCAGAAAAAAGATGCTCAAGAACAAGGGGTATGCTATGAAGCTGGAGGGATGTGGACACAGAGGAAACGTAAGGAAGTACTTCTTCACAGAAAGAGTGGTGGATGCCTGGAACAGCCTTCTAGCAGAGGTGGTGGGGCCAAAAACCATAATGGGTTTCAAGAACGCATGGGATAGCCATAAGGGAACCTTACTGGTAAGGGGAGGGAGAGCTAAGCCGGAACTCAAGTAGAGTCTGCGGTATTACAGTATGTAGGGAAAATAAGCAGACTAGGTGGGCCAAGCGATCCTTATCTTCCATCAGATTCTGTGTTTCTATGTAGTGAGAAGTGAAGGTGTGTACTGTAGACCATGTGACTGTTTTGCACACAGCAAGGGTATACCCCTTAATGCTACCTCGGTGGCAAATGTAGCTCTTTGGAATGTGCCTCTGCCCCTAACCCTTTGGTGGCTCCTTGCCAGCATTACCATAGCAGAATTCAACACAAGAGGCAGTCCAGTGTAGGAGGAATTTTTTTATGTGTAAAATATTTATATTAAGACTTTTCAGCAGTGTCAAATATTGCCAAGCAGTGTTCAACATCATTCCAACACTGACAGTGGCACTGTATCCTGGGTAATAAATATAACAAGTCAAGGAAGCCATGGGGTTAACAATAAATACAGGTCAGGTTTATACAGCAAGTGAGTACACCAAAGATTATAACAAAATTCCTGTTAATCTTTTGTGAATCATTTAATGATTGCCACTATCTTAGCCTCTAGGAAGGTCAGTATCTTCTCACACTGGTCTAGTCTGTATCACCTTCTCAAGGGGTTCCCCCAGCTGATGAAACTTATGCAAAAATGACTGAGAAGCTAGTCATTGCCGAGGGATTGGTGACCCGTTGGGGGGAATAATTCAGAGAAATGACCGACATCGCGGTCATTACTGTGATGATCAGTCTAATCACAGTAACCACTTTTGTTTTTACAGTTTTTTGTTACTTATTTTTGTGTTTTTAGCAGTGTGGCATAAGCAAAATGGAATAAGTACGTCTTATGTTTGAGATGTGTTCCACACAGCGTCAGCTGGCAGCTGGAGTGGTCATTTCTAAGATGTTAATAACTGATCTAGTAACCAATCAGGAGCCTCTCAAGGCTCATGAATATTAAATTAGACTTATAATTGTGCATATTGTTCTCAACTGTGGACTGAATCTTCTCCTGGACCACACAAATAACCAAACTGGGCACCTATTGAGCTATTGTAGAAGCCAAGTGTCCCAGCCAGTTCTCAGCGATAGATTTTTTGCAACTGCCAAGGCTAAAGCCCAGAGCTTTGAGTCAGGTAGAATTGCCCTCTTAAAGTGTCTCTGTGCCCCCAATGAAAGATGAGCAAGTGTCATATTGATTTTTCAGGACAGCAATCCAAAACTGCCCCATGACTGTGTGTGCTACCTAAGACACAAAGTATGCAATTCAGTTGGAGGTGAAACTCTGCAGAGGGAGGGAGGCAGGCAGCTGGAGCTAGAAGTTAAGTACTTTTTCTGTGCCGTTTCTTTTCTTTTATGATTCAGGTAGCATTTAATGAGATTGCAGTGTGTGCTGTGTGATTTAAACAGTGTAGCTGCAAAACAAATGATTTTGTCTTGGCTGGGAGGAGGGGGGCATTTAACTGAGTGAGGGAGAGGTTGGGAAATACACAGGAGGGGAAGGGGTGATCACATGACTCAGACCAGCCAATAGCAGGGCTGGGATCTGTTTATATTTCAAAGGGGATAAAGCGACCCTGAAGCTTGAGTGCCATGAAGCAGGAGTGTAGCATCTTTTTTTTTTTATTTTAATTTTTTTTTTTATCAATTATTTTTATCCTCTTAGTGGCAGGTTGACCTCATTGTCCGCCGAGCCTACTGAGCTCAGGGTCTTCCGGGGGCTTCTAGCACCATGCGCATCCCGGTAGATCCCCAGAGTCGGTCTGGGTGCATCATCCATGCTGGCCTCCACTGTTTCCTCCGTTTTCTCCTGTGAACTACCCCCGGACCCCGAGAAGTGGTGGCACATGTGTGTGGAGGCGCACCAGCGCACCGCAGCTCTGGTCCGGATCCCCTCAATCCTCCCGATTGACCTATGTCTAAGCTCTCTCATGGCACCGTCCCTCCGGCCTCCACCAGAAGGTGGCCAAGCTCCGAGAGAGCCGGATATCTCCTTCCGAGGTGGAGCGCTGCCTGCCAGCAGCATCTCACATCCTCTACCTCACTCCCCTCCAGCCTCCGATGACCCTGGCTCATTCCCGAACCTGGGTCACCAGTGTGGCACGAGGTATGGCATCCAGCATCTTAACCCTCAGTGCCAACGGGCTGGCCAAGAGTGTAGCATCTTGAGTAGCATCTGCAGGGTGTCAGCAGGCAGGACAGCAGGCAGTGAGCTATGCTGGTAGACATGGGAGAGCCTAACTGGGAGGGCCGCATATTTCCTGTACAGACATGGGGAGTCCAAGGTGGGGGAAGGGTTCCATGGAATGGGGTAGGACCAGGAAAAGGGAGGCGAGGATGTGCAGGGCAGTCAAATAGGGTGGGAGATGGGAAGGGTTGTTTGTTGCCAAGGATGTGGAGCAGTCATGTTCCTGGGAGTGGCTTGGAGGGCAGGGGGTTGTAGGGTGTGTTGGCAAGTGGGCCAGTTCAGGCAGAAAATAGGGTGGTTGAGGAGGGAACTGGAGGCATGGAGGAGACAGAATGGGGGGAACGCAGCCAGGAGGGGAAACTAATGAGGTATCCAGAAGGAGCAAGGAGACAGGAGGAAGGGAAAGTGGCAGGCAGCCCGGGGAAGGCTAAGGATATTAAGAGGAGGGGAGTCTGAGTGGGGGAGAGTCACATTTCAGGGAAGACATGGGGAAGTAATAGTAGAGAAGGTGTTAGCATGGTGGACGGAGCAACATGCAGTGCAAAGGGAAGGTTCCACAGATGGAAAATAGTTTGGAGGTGGAGGTCAGTAGGCCGGTCATAGTTGTGAGGGGTAGAGGACAGGGCAAAGGTTAGGAGAGGCAAGAGGGGGTCGAGACAGGGGGATGAGAGGGCCTCACAAGTTGGGAGGTGGGGGAGTGGAGGGCAACAAGAGGGTGAGCAGGAAAAGTGTCGGAGTCATAATTCTAGGGGATTCTATACTTATAAGGTGGGGGGAAGGGGTGCCAGAAAAAGTAACATCTGGGTAGAGTGCATGCCAGGCATAACAGCGAGTAGAGTGGGGCAGCATATGGGCAGATATGTGGGGAAGGTGGAGGGGGGGAGCTGCACATTGTGGTGCACCTGGGATCGAATGATCTGGAAGGGAGAAGGATAGAGGAGGTACAAGATAGCTTCAGGGAAGTGGGAAAACTATGCAGCAAAGAGGGAACAACGGTAGCCTTCTCAGAAGTTCTACCAGTGCCAAGGGCCAGTACAGACAGGAAGAGAAGAATCTATGATTTCAACAAGTGGCTGAGGGAATGGTGTGGGACCAAGGGGTATGGATTGGTGGGTAACTGGGGTAGCACATGGGATAACACAGATCTTTATGCAGGGGATAGGTTACTGATGAGTGCAGCATGGAGAATGGTTTCACTAAATGCTAGAAGCCTGGGGAACAAGTTGGCAGAGTTGCAGGCATTGATGGCAGAGGGAGAGGTGGACATACAGTAGCTGCCATTACTGAGACATGGGTAACCAAGCACCATGACTGGGACCTAACCATTCCAGGGTACAAACTTTTCTGGAGGGATAGAGACAAAGGGAAGGCTGGGGAGGGGGTTGCCATTTACATAAGGGAAGGGATCATACGTAATAGGGAGGAAGGGCAGGTCAAAAGTAATCTGTCTGCAACTACACAGCCAGAAAGGGACTAAGATCTGTCTGGGGGTTGTTTATAGACCTCCGGCCCAGAAGGAGTACATTGACAGGGAACTGAGGGAGCAGATAAGGAGGCGTAGTGGCAAAGGGAGCACAGTGGTGGTGGTGGGGGACTTTAATCTACCAGGGGTGGATTGGAACATCCCAGCAACCAGTTGCACCAGGGAGCAGATCCTCCTGGAAGCATTCCAGGATGGCTTCCTTACCCAATGGGTAATGGTGCCAATGAGGGAGGGGAATATACTAGACCTGGTACTGGAAGATGGGGAAACAGGTCAGGGATGTAAGGGTGGAGGAACCTCTGGCAAGCAGTGACCAACACACAGGGTGGTTTTCAATCAACCTTGGTAGGGAAGTAGTCACAACAAAAACTAGGGTCCTGGACTTCAAAAGGGCAGACTTTGGCAGGATGGAAAACTTAGTGGAAAGTCATATGTCAAGCATCCGTCCAGAAATGGACACGGAACAAAAATGGGCAGTCATCAAGACAGGACTGGCTAAAGCCACTAAAACTTGTGTCAAGAGCCAGAGCAAGAAAGCCAAGACCAAGAAACCTAGTTGGATAAGTAGAGAGATAGTGGAGAAGGTGAGGGAAAAGAGGAATACATTTTGGACCTACAAGTGATCAAACAGGGCAGAAGACAAAAAAGAATATGTGAAGAAATCTAGAGATGTGAGCAGAGTTGTAAGGGCAGCAAAGGTGGCTAGGGAACGGAGGTTAGTGCAGGGGATCAAAGGAGGAGAAAAGGATTTCTTCAGATATATCAGAGAAGAGGAAGAGCAAGGATCAAAATGTTAGGATCAGGAAGGAAAGTGGGTGGGTAGAAAAAGGGTCTGAGCAGGCAGAAGTACTTAATGAATGCTTCTGTTCAGTCTTCACCAAGGAGAGGGATGGGCCCATTCCTGAGAGGAAGGGCGAGGTGGGAGAGGGTGGAGGAGAAGCAACCACAGATGGGGAAATCACGGTGGAAAGGGTGAGGGGGGACCTTAAGTCCCTGAAGGTGGACAAGGTATCTGGCCCAGACGGAGTCCACCCCAGGGTGCTGAGAGAGTTGTCAGAGGTACTGGCGGACGTGTTCACTACCTCTCTGAACTCGGGGTGTGTGCCCGGGGACTAGAGGGAAGCACATGTGGTACCTCTCCATAAGAGTGTGCCCAAGGACAAACCAGGGAACTACAAACCAGTGAGCCTTACTGCAGTTGGAAAACTGATGGAGACAATCCTCAAGGAAAGGCTGGTGCAATTTCTTGAGGATAACAACCTCCAGGACAGCAGGCAGCATGGGTTTGTCTCAGGCAGATCCTGCCAGATGAATTTGGTTGACTTTTATGACTGGGTTTCAAGGGCACTGGACAGGGGACATGTGGTGGATGTCCTCTACCTGGATTTCAGCAAGGCCTTTAACTCAGTGCCACAGGGTAGGCTGACCTGCAAGTTGAAGAGTCTGGGAGCAGGGAAGAAACTGGTCAGATGGGTCAAGAACTGGCTGCAGGGTAGACAGCAGAAGGTAGTAGTAGTGAGGGGTGCATCTGAACCCAGGGCAGTAATAAGTGGTGTACCAAGGGGCTCAGTGCTGGGACCGGTTCTGGTTAACATTTTCATAGCTGACATTGCAGTAGGCATTAACAGCAAGATCAGTCTCTTCGCAGATGACACAAAGATTTGTGCTGAGGTAGATGGGGGTGGGGAGGGAGCAAAAGTACTTCAGTAGGATTTGGAAAAACAGGAGGAATGGTCTCACACTTGGCAGCTTGGTTTCAATGTCAAGAAGTACAAAGTGATGCATTTAGGAGGCAAGAACCCAGGGCACAATTATTGGCTGGAGGGTGTCCCGTTAACAAAATCCAAGGAGGAGAAGGATCTGGGAGTGCTGGTAACCAGGGAGATGAACCACTTTGTTCAGTGCAGGAAGGCAGCAGTGAAGGCAAACAGGATGCTAAGGTGCATAGCAAGGGGGATTACTCCTAGGAGTGGGGAGGTCATCTTGCCCCTGTACAGGTCCCTGGTGAGACCACACCTAGAGTACTGCATGCCATTCTGGCACCCCTACTTGAAAAGGGACATCAAACTACAGGAGGGGGTACAGCGCAGGGCAACAAAAATGATCCTGGGGTTGAGGGACAGACCATATGAGGAGAGAGAGACTGAGAGTGCTCAATATGTATACCCTGGAAGAAAGAAGGAGAGAGGGGGATATGACTGAGACCTTCAAGTACCTGAAGGGTTTGAGCAGGGTAGACACCAGGTGTATGTTCAGTCTGAAGGGTGGAAGGGAAACCAGGGGACACTCTATGAAGTTGGAAGGGGGGCAGGTTCAAGAGGAAATGGAGGAGGCACTATTTCCCAGAAAGGGTGGTGGCAGGGTGGAACGCCTGCCAGAGGAAGTCGTATCACTGCAGAGTGTTGGGGGATTCAAGAGGGGGTAGGACAGATTCAAGGAGAGGGTACAAACCAGGAGGGGGCGTGAGATGGGGGAGGGCATATGAGGGAGGGGGGCAGCTGCAGACTAATTGACTGAAGTGCTGCACACTCAGAACAGACTAGACAGACCAAATTGCCTGTATCTGCTGCCAATTTCGTATGTTCGTATGTTCATAATCCAGCACTCCAGCACCACCCACTGCCAAATAAACACCATAAGGCATCAATTTGTTGCAGAAAAAAGTTTAATTTATCAAAGAAGAGTACTGACCTCTTACCATGAAAACATGAAACCAGAGAACGCCAACAGGACCCCACAAACTCCTACCGGTTTTGATATGACATCATCAGTGAGTGATGAATTAAACTATGTTTTTTGCAACAAATTAATGCCTTATGGTGTTTATTTGGTGGTGGGTAGTGCTGGAGTGCTGGATGTCATATTGACTTTTGTCTTACAAGATGCTACCACAATTTCCCCCCAAAAAGAGCTACTTTAAGGCAGAGCCAGATGCAAAAAAGTAGCCTTCTCCCCACCATACTTTGGACACTGTACTGGAACTGAAGGGTCAAGTTTATGAGCCTTTTCTAGAGTAAAATAAGAACAGGAAGTTGAATTGCATTTGCCTCAATCTGTTGTCTATGTCTGTGTGTCTATATATATATATATATATATATATATATATATATGTATATATATATATATATATATATATATATACAGTGCTCCCAGATCTATGGGGATTCACGTATTTTACAGGATTTTTGTTCTCAAAACGGGCTACAGGAAGGAATTACTTATTTTTTAAAATATACGGGATACATTTGGCAGCATCAGGGAAAAGTTGTTGCCGTGAGTCTGTGGGTTCATCACGGACGAGATTTAACAGATGCCTGCCTCCGATTGGTTTGGAGACCACAGTCATGCTCTGATCATGCACTGACTGTGGTCTCTGATTGGCTATAGTGTTCTTCTGTGATGCAGAGTGAACCCCAGTATATTTAAACTGGCTATGGACCCCCTGTGTTTCAAACACCTACTAGGATCGCTGCTGCTGCCCGGAGAGAGAGAGAGAGAGATGATTTGTCTAGCTGCTTGCCGCCACGTGATTCTGTTTTCACCCACGGATGGAACCCCCAGGCATTGGATCGAGAAACAGAGATCCTGCACTTTAGGCTTCTCAGACACCCGCCGCCGCCAGTGTCCTATCCGCTGTTTTCCATCCGCACCTGCGTTGCAACTTGCAGGCTTTAATTTACTGGTGCAATCGTGGTGCAGAAAAAATTAAAGGACCAGCCTGATCCATCCCTGAAATAAACTACCCCGGATCCCAGCATCAAGAAATCCTGACCCTGCACACTTTCCTCGGTTGCTGCCCAAGAGCCCAGCCAAACTGCCAGAAGAAACAACATTATCCAGATCCCTGAGCTGCTTTCTGTCATGACTCCACCAGATCTACAAAGGTAAGAAAAAAATATATAATTAATATTATAACCAGTGTCTGTGGGCTCATAATTCAAGCACCCTTGACTATCTGTGCTGCTGTGGCTGGGACAGAGTGGGGAAGGGGAGTCTGACTTGAGGAGATCTAATCATCTCCATTTTTTTTTTTTTTGTTATAAAAATAAAATTTACACAGCTCCTCAGCCACTGAAGGATGGGAAAAATATTGAGTCTGTCCAGAGTAGCAGCTGCCTTCCTTATACTACTGCCCTCACTAAAAGGTGCTGCAGATTACTACTCCTGAATCTGTTCCATGTCACATTACCGTAATCCCCCCCCCCCATATGCCAGTAAGGTAGTATTTGGTATTAATGTTCTTTTTTCCTAAATAATTGACCTTCCATTTCTTAGTGCTGAAATTCTTGTGCCATTCTGCTTTCCGTTTGCTTACTGTCATCTGATAAGTGTGGATGGGACAGAGTGTGCTTGGGGGGAGCTCAGTTTGAGGAGATAAACTAGTTTTTTTTAAATATATTATATTACTAGTACAAAAACCCAATACTCTTGCATCAATGATATGTGCTGCTTTGGCTGGGACATGTGGAGGATTTCTAGTCTTCATGGCATACTATTAATAGGAGTTTATAACATCTAATAGGAACAATCTTGCATGTATTATACAGTGTGAGCATACAGGAAAATCTACAGGAATTTCACCCAGCTTTTACAAGGAAAATACAGGAAAAATTAGGGTCTGCTACAGGAAAATGCTTTGGCAGATCTGGGAGCACTGTGTGTGTATATATATATATATATATATATATATATATATATATATAAGTAACACGGTAGTGCTACCATAGTTAGAGTTGAGGAGCCATTTACATGTTAAACCTAAAATTTTGCACCATAATAACTTTGCAACCATTCAACGGATTTGCCTAAAATTTGGAATACATGATCTAGAACCAAACATTTTGGGATCTGCCAATTTTCATACTGTTCGGATATACGGCTATGGAGTTATTAAGCGTGATCTGCACACGTTTACACTTTTTTGCAACTCTTTGGTCGTCACTACAGGTCGCACGGTTTGTGCGACCAGTCCAAAATCTTCAGGGAAAGTTCGGTCGGGGTCCCCGATGTGCCTTTTGAAGATTTCGTGAAAAAATATTAAATGGTTCAAAAGTTATTCAAAACAGTTTCCCATTCAATCTGCCTACTATTACAACTGCTGCCATATTCTGATTGCTGCTTTGTTGAGGGGTGCGGTGGCGCACCATCATGATTGTTAGCAGCTGGGGGGGTGTCTGTCCAGATCAAAAGCCCCGCGCGCAAAGAGACTTTTTAACAACTCAGCCTTGAATCATCTATACTGCAGGTGAGAGCTACATTCAGCAGGAGGGCATCCATAAGGTGTTGTAATTGCTGCTGTGGGATGACTGAGCTGTGAGGGGGACTGCTTCACTAAAACTGCTGCCTGAAAGAACTGTTTTGCCATTCAATCTGCCTATTATTACAACTGTTGCCATATTCTGATTGCTGCTTTGTTGAGGGGGTGTGGCGACGCACCATCATGATTGTTTGCAGCTGGGGGGGCGGGGGCGTCTGTCCAGATCAAAAGCCCCACACCGCAAGGCATGAGCGACGTGCGTGGTGTGAGCGCCACTCGTGCACAGAAAAAGTGATAGTTGGTTAGAAGGAAAGGGCTGGTGTATAGCGTTAGGTAAAGTATTCATTTTGGGTTTTAATTCTTATGAACCTGTGGTAAATGCTTGATGGTGTTTTAATTAGGGTAAAATGTTATATATAAGGAAAATGTTTTTTAGATTGTTTATATTTAGTATTGTACTGATGGGTTGGGGTTCTTGGGTTTTGGGAGATGGAGGTTATGATTGGAAGGGACATAAATCCCTACAGGAACATGCTTTGTACAGATCGAACACATTAAGTGTCAGTAAATTTCATATAGTTAGACACATTATTGTTGGGGTGCATTTATGGTCAAATAGCTTTAATAATGCCCTATATAAGGTGTATTATTTCTTGAGTAGTGTAAACCCTGAAAGGATAATAAAATTAGATATAAGTTGGTTAATTAAAAATTTGAGGGGGACTTACTATAAAAGTAATTTTACTAGAATTATTAAGGCACTTTTAATTATGTGTTTAATGTTGTGTGGAGATATACATCCAAACCCAGGACCCCTGGACTCACAGCAAGCCTCCTTACATATTATGAATCAGGACTTTGGGGAAATGGTAATGAAAGATTTGAACGTTAATCAAAATGCCGTTTCTTATATTAAAAAAGGATTGGGACTAATACATTTAAATGCAAGGAGTATGATCAAAAAAATGGATTTGATTGGCCCATGGGTGCTTGATCATGACTCTGAGATTGTGATAATTTCTGAAACTTAGTTAAATCATAAAATAGAGGATAGCCATTTAAATATACAAGGATATAATATATGGCGAAGTGACAGGAATAAAAAAGGGGGGGGGGACTTTTGATTTATGGGAAATCTAATTTAATTTTGACCCAATTGGAAGTAAAAAAAGATATGGGTGGGGTGGGGGTATTGGCCTTAGAGTTAAAAATGCCCTATTTAAAGAACATGTTGATTGTAGGGATATATTGTCCCCCCAAGATAAAAGTCCAAGTTGTTAACTGTTTATAGGATCGGTTGTTTAATTACAAATATAGCCATGAAATATTGATGGCAGGAGATTTCAACTTTAATTGGCAAAATATAAATGAATCACATGCTTTGATTGATTTGCAGAATAATTTGGGTTTAATTTAGCTAATCAAAGAGCCTACAAGAATTAACATGGTATCAGTTTCTAATTCCTCAATTTTGGATTTGATTTTTACTAATGTTGTTGATAATATTATTGATAGTGGGGTTCTACCAGATGCAATATCAGACCGTCAATTTGTATTTTGCAATAAGGCTTATGTTACAAAACCAGTAGAGAAAAGGAAAGTTAGTTGGCATAGTTTTAGGGATTTTGATTATATTGAATTCATGTTGGATTTGGGTGCTATTGATTGGGAGCGCATGTATTTAATCCCTTCGGTGGATGACCTATGGAGTTATTTTTTGGGATAGTTTATGAAAATTTGTAATAAACATGCCCCAATTAAAACCAGAATTATGAAGCAAAATTCTAAGTTATGGTACTCAAAAGAGCTTAGAAAGTTAAAACTATTAAGGGATTAAGCATCGTTTTGGCTAAAAGAAAGGGGAGTAAACAGGATTGGGATAGATACAAAATGTTAAGGAATAAATATGTTAAAGAAGTCTGGAGGAAAAAACAATGTCATTATACCCATTTTTTGGATAAAATCATTTCAAAAAATCCTAAAGATTTTTGGAAAACAATAAATACTGTAGTTAAGGGTCATGGTTTTGATGAAATAAAAGTATTAAATATGGATGGACAAGTGACACCTATATCGCGGAGTGTGTTGGATCGACTGAATGCAAAATTGATGGTAGCCCCTGGATTGTCTAGGCCTTATTGCTCTTCTGGAGTTAGTAATCAAACCCACTTAGAGGTCAATGGATTTGATAATTTATTGGTATTCGAAGAAATAACAGTTGAGTTAGTGAAAAGTGAATTATTAAAGTTAAATATTGCCAAGGCTAGTGGTTTGGATAATGTTTCACCTAAATTATTAAAATATGTGGCTCCAATTATAGCTTATCCCTTAACGTACTTGTTTAATACATCTTTAACTACAGGTGTATATCCATTGGCTTGGAAACAATCCAAGGTTATACCTATTTTTAAGGGAGGAAGTAGAATAGATATAGAAAATTATAGACCCATTTCTCTTTTGTCTCATGTATCTAAAGTATTCAAAAGATTGGTGGCAGTACAACTGACGAAATATTTGGATTCTACTGGGTTAATGAATAACATGCAGTCTGGGTTTCGGAAATTATATAGTACAACTTCAGCACTTGCTAAAGTGATGGGGAATGTGCAGGTAGCCCTGGATGGGAGGACACTAGTGGGGGTCATTTTTGTGGCCTTATCCAAGGCTTTTCATTCTTTGGACCATGGTGTCCTCCTGTCCAGGGCTGCATCTGTGGGGGTGGTGGGTTTGAGTGGAAAATCGTTGGAATCATATCTGCAGAATAGGAGTCAAAAGGTGTCATTAGGGGGTCAGGAATCAGGTTTTTTGCCTGTTGGGTCGGGGGTCCCCCAGGGCTCCATCCTAGGGCCCTTATTGTTCAACATGTATATAAATGGACTGTCTTTTTCAGATTCAGAAATAAAGTATCATCTTTATGCCGATGATACTATTATTTATACCTCACATGAATCCATTAAGGTGATTCAAAAAAGGCTCCAGTTGGCCTTTGATGATCTGCAAACTTTTATAAAAGATAGCAGGTTGACTCTGAATATGAAGAAAACACAGTCCATGTTGATACATCGGAAAAGTGAATGGTTGGGAGACATGGCCCTGGGATTGGTTGCCTTTGTGGGGGCCCCGATCCAGCAGACAAATATGTATAAATATTTGGGTCTTTGGATTGATAGTTCATTAAGTTGGAATATACATAGTGAAAAATTAATAAAGAACTTAAATAAAAGAATAGGGGCTCTTTATAGGGTTCGATCATCAATGAGTAAGGAGGTAAGGGAAAATGTAAATACGATGGTTATCCCCATGATTGATTATGGGGATATATTTTATTCTTGTGGGAGAAAACAGGATTTAAGGAAGTTGGAAGTAAGTTATAATAACCTGGCTAGATTTATATTGGGGGTTCCTAGATTAACTCATAGATGTGTACTTTATAATCAATTGAAATGGTTAACACTTTATGAACATAGTAATGAACATGTGCTAGCCTTTATTTATAAAGGATTGCAGGGGAAGCATCCACAGTATGTGGTAGAAAATCTGATATATATGGATAAATTGGCTTCATTGAGAAATTGTAAAGCACCTAGTTTGGAATTGCCTAATTTTAACTTAGAGATAGGATGACAATCTTTGTACTATAGAGGAGCCGTGAGTTGGAATGCAATCCCTAAATCTTTGTTTATGTCTAATGTGAATAATCATTGGTCTCTGGTTCAACACTGGTATCGTACCAGTTCTCGACAAAAAAGGTGATGTTGTGATATATAGCGGTTCTTTATATTCTAGGAGGTTATTATTTATTATTTATATTGTGTAATTTAAGATGTATGTATGTACTTGTGTGTTGTGTGGAAAAATTAGTATTGTCTGTGTTGTAACATTTTCCTTTTTATTGTATATTAATGTTGGGACTTCGTTGAAAATGAGCTATGCTCAATCGAGATTATCCTTTATTCATTTTTTTTTATGAATAAAAACATTTTACTACTACTACTACTAAATAATAAGTCAATGGGAAAAGTTAAAAAGTTCAACATTTTTGCAAATGCAGTTTTTACTTTCACAAATGGCCCTTTTACTTTCGCAAATCCACCATTTTGTTTTCAGTTGGTGATCAGAAAAATGCTTGGCATTTAAATATGGGACCCTTTAGCAACACAATTCTTTTTGTGTTTACCTAGTCGGACCCTGAGGATGATAGGCATGTCTTTATTTTGAGGTTAAACGCCCTGTCAAGTTTCTGGAAAAAGTACTTTTGCAAAGTAGCATCGCACTCATGAAGGTGTCACAAATTTTTGCGAAAGCTTTCGCAAATTGCAACACTACTTTTCCAGGCTATGGCAAAATGACAGCAATTCTTTGCCTCCCTGCTGCAAAAGAACGGTTTGGTCTTTTGGGCTGAAAATTGGAGGAAACGAAGCCAACATCTCACAGATGTGCCTTTCACTGTTTCGGTGAGAAAATATTACAGGGCGGCAAAGTTCTGGCACTCCAAATTTGCCACTTTTTCCCATAGGATAACATTATGGCATCCGCCACATTACAGGAATCATTTGCCACGCTGTCGCAAAATAACGGTTTGGTCTTGTGGGCTGAAATTTGGAGGAAAGAAAGCCAACATCCCATAGATGTGCCTTTCCATGGTTTGGTGAAAAAATATTACAGGGAGCCAAAGTTATCGCAATCCGAACTTCTCTTTTTTTTCCCATAAGATGAAGTTACGGCGTTCGCCTCGCCTTTCAGGGCCCATATCTCGGAAACGATGCTAGATACGGACTTTTTGTCAGAAAAATGCTTAGCCCCCTAATAGAAGCTAAGTACAAAACTAGCCAGGAAAGTCATACACCATATGACTTTTACATTTTTTTCTATGTCGTACGGTTCCTGAGATATAAGCAATTTAGTATTCCAACTCCTCATTTTCTGCTCCGAGACCCATTATTATGCATACATTCTTTGTACTCACTGTCTTTCTCTATGCAGCTTTTGGAGAAAACCAGCCTGTGCACTTACATTACTGTTACCCTTACCGCTTCCGCTTGTGGTTCCATGCCTGTTTCACTTACCATTCCAGTCTACGGCACCATGTGCGTTACCCTTTGCGTTTTCATTTGCGCTTTCGTTTGCATTATTTTAACTGTTTGTGTCTACAGTACTGTTTATATTTCTGTTTCACTTTGCATCACCATGCACATTACCATTTGCGTTTCCGGGCACTGTGTTACTATGTGACCCGCCGTCACATTACATTCACTATTTCTCATTATCATTCTCAAAAAGAAGGGTAATTAGAGGCAAAAAAATCCATTTAATGCATTAGTTAGGGTTGTTCCCCAGTGACAAAAGCAAGGAAATTCAGTGTTAGGGTTGAGCTCACTGCTCATTGCCCACCCCAACCAGCATTGGGGTGCATCGTTAGGTTGTCGGTCCCAACTCACCCATTCTCCCATACCTCTGCTTCTTCACACATCTGATGGGGTGAGAGTTAATGACAACTCAACGCGCACCCTTGATGCCGGTTGGGGGTGGATGGGGCGGTCAAAGGGCTTTCAACCCTAACAATCGAATGACCTCGCTTGTCGCTGGGGAACAACCCTAACTAATGCATTAAACAGAGTTTTTGTCCTAATATATATATATATATATATATATATATATATATATATATATATATATAATATTTTATTGCTATATCATTATTACAACACATGGACATGAAAAACAACATATAATAGGTAACCTCCGATCTATAGTTTCTACTTATTTCCTATTTCATTCCTGTGTTTATTGGACAATATAACTCCCACTCAATAATTATAGACATATGCAGCAATTGTGAAGAAACTATTAGACTCTCCTGACCTTTTCTATATGGAGTGTTGGACAGACTGGGTTTCCCAGAGCCTCTTGTGCACTTCTTTAGAGAGTATATCTGAACCCATGTGTCACCACTCCTTAGCAATCTCACTCCAGCATGGCATCTGGCAGTACTGTTGTTTCTCTCCCTTAATGTTTGCGCTCTATATATAGCCTTTTACCCAGGCCATAAGGGAATCAAGGGAGTTCCAAGGTGTCTAAATTCGAGGCAAGAACACCACATAGCTTTATATGCAGATTTTATGTTGTTATAGCTGCCTGACCCAGATGCCTACCTACTGAAAGCCTTCCAGCTTCTTCAGGAATTTTATGTCCGGTTACAGGTTGAACACCTCTAAAACTGAACCCTTAACATTTAAGTATTAAACCCTCACGAGCATCCGAACACAATTCCCATTTCAGTGGGAATTTGAGACTGTGAAATATCTTGGTATTTGTCTGACGCATAATCTGTTAGATTTCAGCAAATATAATTACAAACCCTTTATTGCCCACATAATACAAGACCTTGCACATTAGGGCAGACTCCATCTTAGCCTCACTTGTAACATGGACACTATCCGAATGATGTCCTCACCTCGAGGTCTCTATTTGTTCCCCAACATCCCTATGCACCTACCTCAAACCTTGTGGAGTGTGACTTAAAACTTTGTTTCTCCCACAAGATAGAGAAGGGTTAACCCTTCCAAATCTGAATGTTTATTACTGGACATCCCATATCTGCTTTGCGAATCTCCATCACTTGTCATTCACCCCGCCAATCTGGCTTAACTTAGAAAGAGTAATCTTCCTTACTAAGGAATTAATTCCTGCATTATTTCATATAGTGAATGATACCCTAAACCCAGCTGATCCCAATCCCTTCATCTGAGATCAGATAAAGACTCGACATGCATTTAGGAAAACTTTGTTGCATACACCTTTTATGTCCCTGCTTTTCCCTGTTTCATAACTGGAACATTTTTGTTACACTGCTAACTGTCACACTGTAAATATGGGATGTAATAATGGTGAATACTGCCTTATAAAATGCTAAATCAGTCAATTTAATAAACCAATATGGCAGCTGTAGACTTCCATCTTGTATAAGTTCTGTGTGCCAGACTGCATGAACAGAGAGGGCAATTATAAACTGTTCAGAAAGGAGTGTTTGAGGGGTTAACAGCTGAGGTGCAAGAAGCTGCAAGGATAGAGTGCAGCTATAGTGATAAGGATGTCCTCAACTCCTCTCTTTTCTCATGCTAACTCATGCTAAATTGTAATCAAGTGTCTATATAAGGGAGAGTTAAGTAGCTTTTTGTTAGAACATATTTTAGAAGCTAACCAGATGTCACATCTCTGCTTTCCCTGAACTCAGATAAACAACTTAAATACTACATGCATGTCTTCTCTGATTGTGTTTTTTGATAGCTTGCTGTTAGTTTAGTGTGCATATGCTATATTGTCATATTTTGCTAGTACAGTTGTGACTAGTAAAGATAGTTTCCAATACTGTAATTTGCTGAACTGAGCCAATTCCTACTGAGTACCGAATCAAGACGTATAATTTTTCAGGTAACAATTGGCAACCATGGCAAGACTCAGAGGTTCTATGTCGGTCCAGTAAATGTAATGGGTCAAGTGACAAGGAATCAAAATGTAATCTCGACCAAAGTCATTGATACATGAAAAGGGATTGCAATCTGCTGCACCTGGCACACAAATACCAGGCACAGTAACAATTCCAACATATTTTGGAAGAACCTAGGGAAAACTGGTAAAACTGTAGGGGAGGATGAAGGTAGCCAGATAAAACACGGACTGAAGGGAAGATGAGAAATGAATCGGAGCTAGACAAATATGTCATACAATGCATCACATCCCATGGGGTTAAATATTGTAAGCTGCCTGTTAAAGTTTTGCTTCAACAAAGATTTTACAAATTTATTATCACTTATGGGTCCTCAGATAACTTCGGGTGAAAAGCCGACAACCCAGTGGGGAGGGAGACACCATGGCTACTCCTACTTCTAATGAATATATATATATATATATATTATAGTGGTGTAATCGTGCCACTATAGTTAAGGTTCAACGGTCAGTTACATACTAAAGTCAAAAGTTTGGGCGTTAATAACTTTGGACCTGTTCAGTGGATTTACCTGAAATTTGGAACGCATGGTGGGGCATGGCAGATCTTTTGA
Source organism: Neoceratodus forsteri (assembly GCA_016271365.2). Classification (NCBI taxonomy): domain Eukaryota; kingdom Metazoa; phylum Chordata; order Ceratodontiformes; family Ceratodontidae; genus Neoceratodus; species Neoceratodus forsteri. The sequence continues at coordinate 184,103,716 of CM028133.1, read as the reverse complement.
TATGCCAAATTGTGTTTTGGTCGGATTTAGTCTTTGCGTACGAAAGCACTGAAAAATGCGAAATTATCCATTTTTGGAGGCAGCTTTTGGGATATTGGACGTGGCCCTGCACAGCCGTTGTGTGGTGTGCCACTCTGCGAGATGGCTCGTTTGAAAGAGCTTTGGTGTCTGAACATGCCGCTTTTCATTTGGTGAAAAAATATTAAGACATTCAAAAGTTATGCCACTTTTAAGTTCCCATTGTAAGTCAGTGGGAAAATGTATATGTCTATTTTGCGAACAAAGAATGTGGTTCTGGCCATCTGGTCCTGCCTGGCAATCAAAGAATTTGCAGCTTCACGGTTCAAGAATCTTTGTCCCCGAGGATTTTCAAAATTCTTTGATTGCGAAGTCCGCAATTTTTTTTTTATTTTCCGATTAGAAAAACACAAATATCTTGGCTCAGGGGTCACTTCTGAAGTAAAACTTGGATGGGTTTTACTCAGAGGGCTCCGATATATTGAGCCATGCCTTTGGTTTCATCCAAATCAGTCAAAAAATAGAGTTATAAGCTTTTAAAATCTTAATTTGTGGCTCGCTAACGATCTTTGATCGTGAGCCTGCAAATTCTTTGATCGTGAGATTCTTTGATCATGATCTTGCATCGTGACCTAAAAACACTAATATCTCGGCTCAAGGGTGGGCTAGGGACACAAATGAGGATGGGTTTTGCTCAGGAGGGTCCGTTCTAGCGAGGCATGCCATTGGTTTGGTTCAGATCGGTGAAAAATTTGCGTTTCACCATTTTTTAGATTGCAAGTGTGCAATTTTTTTGATCATGAGCCTGCAAATTCTTTGATTGTGAGATTCTTTGATTGCGAACGTGCATCACGAGTGAGGGACAAGATGGCCAGATTAAAAAATCTGTTTTCCCAGCCCAGGGATGCCCTAGGAAGTCAAATGAGGGTGGGTTTTACTCAGGGGGCTTTGTTCTGTCGAACCATGATGGTGGTTTACCACAGTTACTTCAATTTTTTGATTTATAACATTTTTAATTCTTTGTTTGTGAGCCTGCAAATTCTTTGATCATGAGATTCTGTGATCGCGAACGTGCATCGCAAACAAGGGACGAGATGGCCCAATTTAAAAATCAATGTTCTCAGCCCAGGGGTGTCCTAAGAAGTCAAATGAGGGTGGATTTTACTCAGGGGGCTTCGTTCTGTCGAACCATTGTGGTTGCATACCGCAATTCCATAAATTTTTTGATTTATAAGATTTTTTATTCTTTGTTTGTGAGCCTGCAAATTCTTTGATCATGAGATTCTTTGATTGTGATCTTTGATCGCGAAATAGGAACAAGATGGCCAGATTTTTTATAATGGAATAGATAGGGAAATTTTACCAATCTTTGACATTTAATATCTTGGAAACGGTTTGGTCTTTTTACTTGAAATTTGGGGGGTGTTTACAGCATGTCATATGGATGTAAATTACAGTGTTTACATGTTGGAAATTTTTTTTGCGGCGATATGGCGTGGCACAGTTTACATTCTGCGGACAGCATTTTGCCTGTGGTGGTGGCTTGAAATTGATAGGATACCTAGCCTTAGTGTCATAGATGTAGTTTTCAGTAATTGTGTGTGTTACATGTCAACAGGTGCAGAACTGTGCCTCTCTGACGAATGAAAATTTCAAACTTTGACATGTTATATTTCGGGCATGGTTTGGTCTTTTAACTTGACATTTGGAGGGTGTTTACGGCATGCCCTGTGGATGTTAATTACAGTGCTTACGTGTCATAAAATATTTTTGGGATGGAGATATGGTGTGGCACAGTTTACGTTCTGCAGACAGCGTTTTGCTTGTGGTGGTGGGTTGAAATTAATAGGATACCTAGCCTTAGTGTCCTGGATGTAGTTTTGAGTCATTCTGTGTGTTAAATTTCAACAGGTGTGGAACTGTGCCACTCTGCCGAATGAAAATTTCAAACTTTGACATGTTATATCTCGGTCATGGTTTGGTCTTTTCACTTGAAATTTGGAGGTTGTTGACAGCATGTCCTGTAGATGTGAACTGCCATGTTTATGTGTCAGACAATATATTTTTTTCGGAGATATTACGTGGTGCAGTTTACGTTTTGCTGACAGCGTTTTCTATTGTTCTACTACATTAATATTTGTTTGTTGGCTGGCCTTGCTGTTGTCAATGTACATTTTAGTCACTAGGTGTGTAATGTGGCACGGCACTTACAAGTTGGTCGGGGCCCCGCGCTCCCACCAACTTGCGCAATTTTCTGCTTTTCTATTCTTTCCTAAAAAGTAAGGAAATTCTATGCAAAACACTTCATTAATGCATCAGTTAGGGTTCTTCTACAGCGACTAAAGTGAGGAAATTCAACATTAGGGTTCCCACCCCTTGCACCCTATCCCTACCAACAGGCATCAGGGTGTGCATTGGGGTCATTGGTCCTAACTCTTACCCCATTCTTCTACACTGCACCACCTCAGCTTGTTTACACATGGGATGGGGAGAAAGTTAGGCCCGATGACCCCAACGCACACCCCAATGCCTGTTAGTGGGGGCGGAGTGGGGTGCAAGGGGTGGGAACCCTAATGTTGAATTTCCTCACTTTTGTCACTGTAGAAGAACCCTAACTGATGCATTAACAAAGTTTTTATAGATATATATATATATATATATATATATATATATATGTGTATGTGTTTGTGTGTGTGTGTGTGTGTGCACGCTGCGTGTGTGTGTATGTATGTATGTGTATGTGTGTGTGTGTATATATATATATGTAGACATTTTCAGAAAATCAGGTAGGCAAAGATATTATGTTACACTGTACAAAACTGTCTGGCAGGACATGGTCTTGGGGAAGTAAAGAAGTTAGAGGATGACAAGATTGTATTATGCTTGTGTGGGCAGAAATAACACATAAGAGTGAGGGTCTGTGCACGCGAAGAAAGTAACAGATGAAAATTCAGAGCTTAAGAAGGCAGCAGAAGGCGGAGACGTTGGAGTAGCAGAATTGAGAATTAAATAATGTGACTTAAAACAGCAGTGTCTTTTACAGACACAACTCAGTCATAGGAAAATCAGTTTACTGTTAAGTATCTTAGTTTATTATTGATCGAGGGAGCACTTCTGACCAATTGGAGCGCTCCTTTCCCCAGCGCATGAGACACTCTTACTCTGTGAAGAGCATCTCATGCACAGATGCCCTGGCAACGGGCATGTTCCAGGAACGTTTAAAAAAAATACATTATTGATCGCTCTCTATCAATAATATATTAATACGTCCCCCGTCACCACTCATTCCTGTATTAGAGTTGTCTCACTTGCCTTCAGCTTGAGACAGAACAGCTCAGCTTTGCTTCATTGTTCTCACTACAGCGGAAGGATCATGAAACCACTCTTACACAGCAACGAGTGGCTCTGGGGGAGGTATTAACATATAGTAGCAGCCTGAGTTAAGTCAAGTCTTTCTTATAATTATGACATTGCTGTGAAACTCCAATGAAACCTTACAGATGCAGCTCAGTAGGAAAAAATAGTTACTGTTACATCAGCAACAATCTGAGTTAAAGTGCAGACAGAAATGGCACTTGCCTCCCAACATATACTAAATGAATTCAGTCAGCTGCTATGCAAGAATAGCCCCTGCCTTGAGACAGAGCTTAACTCTTTAGGTACATGAGCATGGGATTTGAATCTGACTGGTAAGCATGTTTCTCATCCATTACATATTTATGACAGTACAGAGAGGTGTTTTCTGATAGGGATAGATTTATGGCAGAAGTACAGTAAGATACTGGATATTCCTCAGAGTCTGGTGTGGACTAATGTGATTGAACCTCTACCCGCCACACCAGAGGGGATCTAGGGTCCTGGAATCACTCCTTAAGAGGCACAGAGTCCTGGCAGCTACCTGACCACCCTCACTGGTCTGAACATAGTGAAAGGGGCAAGTTTCCAAAAGAGATACCTCTGAACTTCCAGCTACTCCTCTAGAGAGTAAAGACATCTGCAATTACTGTATGTACTAATGCAGACTGACTCTGTTTTCAAACAAAAACTGATTAAAAAAAGTTTATATTTGAAGAATTCTGACTTCAAATATAGTCATGGTCAAAATGTAATTAATGAGCAGCTGGCTGAAATGCAGTCCAGGGTTTTGGCACAAGGAAATGTGTTGTGTTCTGTGAAAAGAGAGAAATAATACAGATTGCAGTTTGACTCTCAGTTCTAAAGATACATCCCTTTTCTCTTAGGACTTTAATTAGTATGCACTTTGTACAAAGAACTGAAGTGTGCATATCTTGAAACTAAAAAGTAGTCCTGAATTTCATCATACAGTGGATTCCCCATGTCATTATGCATATGTGATCCAAAGTATGATGGAGGCACCGCATGGTGGGTTGGGGGGGGGGTTTGCAGTCAGTGTCCATCTAGATGCTGACTAGACTGCCCTTCAAACCCATCTCTGGGAATCACCCTAGCCTTTAGCTTGCACCAATCTCAAATGAGAGCTGGCAAGTCATTAGAGAACAGAATGTCACCATTCGTTATGTAGACAGGCATTAAAAGCAAGCATCTTTTGTCCTTTCTTATTATCGCTTGTCTGTCTTGTCTGTCTGATTGCGCAAATTTTCCTTGTAGTCCCTGGAACTGGCCACTCTAAGGTCTCATCATTTCTACTTGCTGTTTCTGTTCCTTCTTTTCCCCCTTGCTTCACTATGTTTAAAAAGGGAAAACATAGACTGGCCCGGTGGCACTGAGGGCTGAGGCGCTGGACGCCTTACCTCATGACACGACGGCGACCTGGGTTTGGGAACAGACTCGGGCCGCCGGGGGTTGGCCGGGGGGAGAAGGATCGAGTGCCCAACGGCTTGCTCTCCTTCTCTTGGGAGGGATAGGGAATTAGTCACCCCACCTACTGCCATCTCTTGGGGATCTCGGGAGGTGCTGACACGGCTGTGGACAACATAGGGGGGTTGACGCTGGCAGAGGACAGGAGTGGACGCACGTCTCAGTGTGTGTTGGGCTCGTTGGTCCTCATTGCATGCCAATGTCAAGGGGACCGAACAATGGAAAAACCTCACTGCCCAGTTCTAGGTGACGATTCCCTGGCTCGGCACTCCAGATGGGAACCAGGGGGCAGACCTCATTATGCACACATGCCTCACTGAGGACCTAAGAAGGAGGGAACATTGGGGGGTTGCTTCCTTTGCCCTGCCAGAGGGCAATCCGGATACCCTGATGTGTATAGGGAGGACGTGTGTGGCACTCTAGAGGCAGACTTCCTGGTCCTGTATGGACGCTACAGAGCCACGGGGGATTTCTGATTGAGGGAACTGCAGCAGTAGGTAGGAGGATAAAGAGACGGTAAAAAAAAAAAAGGGTAAACATTGTGTGTGAATCTTTATGCGAAACTGGGATTCTTTGATTGCAGAAAGCCATTTGGGTTTATGATTCACACCCTTATAGTTAGGGCTGAACGGTCACTTCTATGTTAAACTCAAAATTATGAACTTTAATTTGTTAGCAACCATTCAACTGATTTGCATAAAAGTTTGCATGCTCCGTTAGGAACTAAAGATCTCTTGATGTGCCAGGTTTCCTTCCAGTCAGATGTGTGGGTGCGGAGCTACGGAGTGTGAAAAAATGTAAAAATTACTGTTTTTTTTTTTTCTCATTTCTTTATCACATTGCAGTGAAAAAACAGCATGGGGTTTTGGTCTGAAATTTTTATGGTAGAATGGTCTTGGGTCACAGATATGCCTTTTGAAGGTTTGGTGAAAAAAATATTAATCCGTTCCAAAGTTATTAAATTCTAAAGTTTCCCCATTATTTTCTATGGGAATTTCACTCTTCAGTTAGAAGTGAGTCTCGAAAAAGGATCCTTTGTCACAAATTGGTTATCCTTTTTTGCAAATGGGTCCTCCTGTGTCGCAAATGGGAAATCTTTTTTTGTGCGGCCGCCATTTTGTTTTACAGTTAGTGAGGGAAACAAAACCAAATAACTGAAAACAATTACGTGTTGAGTAGAAACCAACACATGTAGCTTGCTTATTGGGATTCCCTCAGCTGGATTCTGTACTTATCTGTTGAAGAAATGCCCTTGGATTTCTTTTTCAGATTATACATTTTTTTTCGTGACTTGTGATGCGTAAAAATATTCTTTTTCATATCACAAGTCATGAAAAGGGATACTTTTTCATGATGTGAAATCCTTTCCCTGGTGTCTAGTGGTACCCCCACCCTCCGATCACCGTTCCCATAGTTTCCATGGTGTCTAGTGGCACCCCTTCCTCCAATCACTGGTCCCGTTGTTTTCCTGGTGTCTAGTGGCACCCTGTGCCCTCCAATTGTTGTTCCCGTTATTGTTTTTATTATCCCTGGTGTCTGGTGGCACCCCCCACCCTGTGATCACCATCCCCATGATTTTTTTTTATTATCCCTGGTATCTAGTAGCACCCCCCATCCGCCAAACGCTGTCCCAGCGTGAAATAAAGAAAATGATTATCAGTGTTGTTTTTTTTACCTACAAAAAAGAAAATGGTCCCTTGCCAGTCAGCCCCCTAACCCCACCTGCCACTCAGTACCCACGACCCACACCCCCTAGTACACCCCCACATACCCTCACTCACTTGAACAGGTCACAGGGTGAAGATCCACTCTCTGATCAAAGACACATCTTGCTGCTGGAACTGGCAACTGCAATATGAGAAACTAAGGTAAATGCAGTTAAATGTATTTCAGTGGGGTTTTCAACCTCGATGCATAACTTTGTCGTTCTTAAAGATTTTGACACCAAATTTTCATCATACCCTTTTTGAGAGCCCCTCCTCATGAACAATGTTGGTGTCATTTTGCAAATCCTGCCCGAAAGTTGATTTCATAGTTGGTTGGTGAAATCACCTTTCAGGCCAGATTTCAAAATTTTCATCATACTCGTTCATGAGGTGGAGTTATAAGCATGGGCGGCTCTACACCAGGGCCTGCCAGGGCACGTGCCCTGGTAAAAAAATGCTGTGCCCTAGTTGGTGCCCCATATGGTGCAGAGCTGCTCCCATAGTAACAGTGTATCAGTGCCCTGGCTGTGCCCCGGTAACCATTTGTGGCTAGAGCCGCTACTGGTTATAAGAAGGATATGTTGAAAATTTGGGGTCAAAATAAGTTAAAATGGCAAAGTTGTCCACATCTATTGACATTTCACTACGCTTGCTAGTAACTTTTGTAATTTTCAAAATTTTCACCCCAAATTTTCAGCATAGCCATTTCTTTACATCACCTCATGAACGTGACAGCTGACAGTTTCCAAATTTTGGCCAAAATGTGTTTTCTCACCTGTGGCGTGGAATGACGTTTGCGTTGGCGTGGAATGACGTTTTGGCAGGGATTTGAAAATTCTCAGCCCAGCTTTCATGAGGTGGGGTGATAACAAGGCTATGCTGACAATGTGGATGCTGTTTTGGCTGAAATGCTTCCATGGCAACATACATGTATACATCTGTGGACGGATGGGAGCTCAGGGCCCGGAGGGCACTTTGCTCCCACAGCCAAATGAGGATGTGATTATACTATCTCAAAAAGTAAGGAAATTGTTTGCAACAAAAGCCATTAATGCACTAGTTAGGATTGGTTACAGTGACAAAAGTAGAGAAATGTGGCATTAGAGTTTCCAACCCTAACACCCCACCCCACCCTTAAGGCAGCAACAGGGGTGGGAAGTGCCTTTTGGGTTCTCAACTCTAATGCTCACCCCATTCTTATATACTGTACCCATTTCAGCTTGTTCACTCATGGAATGGGGTAAGTGTTAGGGTTGAGAACCCCAAGGCACACCCCACCCCTGTTGCTGTCTGCAGGGTGACGGTGGGTGTTAGGCTTGGAAACCCTAATACCAATTGCATTACCTTTGTTGCGGTAACCAACCCCAACTAGTGCATTAACAAAGTTTTTTTGCAAAGAATATATATATATATCAGTAATACATGGTTGGACCCTTTTCCCCATTGAAAAAGCCATAATTTATTTTCCCATGTACGATGGTAGCCAAGTAGGATATTATGATCCTAACTAGCTGCTTATATAGGACACCTTAAAAAGTATCCAACCTCATGTATTATATAAAACAGATGATGGCAAAGTGTGGTATATGAGGAAATACCATTGAGGAGTTGAACAAGCTCATAAAGGCCACTCATTCTTTGGGCCTCATGGCTTTATAGCTTGTTCAACCCCTTGATGATATTATTTCCTCATATACCATACTTTGCCATCATTTAATTTCTCTCTCTCAAAATATACAGTGTGTGTGTGTGTGTGTGTATGCACACATATATATATATATATATATATATATATATATATATATATATAAATATATTCAGAGCAAAAAAAAACTTCGTTAATGCATCAGTTAGGGTTGAAGCGACAAAATTAGGGAATTGAGGCATTAGGGTTGACACCCTAACACCCTCCCACCCCCACTCTCCACAGACCAATAGGTGATGGGGTGTGCCTTGGGGTTGTCGGCCCTAACTCTCACCCCATTCCATATGTAAGAAAGCTGACATGGTACAGTATAGGAGCTGCACTTAGCGAAAAATCTGTATCTCAAACTGTTTGAGATATACATACCGAAAGGTGCCGCGTTTGCCACAATGTTATCCTTTGGGAAATATCTCAACTTTGGAATGCCATAACTATGGAACCAATGCAAATTTTATACTAAATCAACAAAAGTCACATCTTTGGGTCACGTCCTTTCTACCCTGCACATTTCAAGCCAAAAGGCCTAACTGTTTCTTTGCAGTGAAGTGGCAAAGAAACAGCAACCTTTAAAAATCTTTGTTAATGAGCTGTCAAAATCCTTGTTCATAAGCTGAATCCCTGTTCATGAGGTGTCAAAATCCATGTTCATGAGCCAATTCCTGTTCACGAGGTAGGGCCATCTGGTCATCAACTCATGAACAAGGATTTTGACAGCTCATGAACAGGAATTTTTAGGGCCATCTGGTCATCCCCTCATAAACAGGGATTTTGACAGCTCATGTACAAGGATTTTGACAGCTCACGAACAAGGATTCCTTTTTAGAATTCCTGTCGTGAGCTGTCAAAATTCCTGTTTGTGAGGAATCCTTGTTCACGAGATAGGGCCATTTGGTCGTCCCCTCACAAACAGGGATTTTGGCAACTCACGAACAAGGGTCGGAAGCGAGTGGCAAACTAGGATTTTAAAATTGAAATAATTGAAAACAAGATGGCAGCTCGCGAACAGGGATTTTTTTCATGTGTGCTGTCAAAATCCCTGTTCATGAGGCAAATCCTCATTTGCAATTTATACACCTGTCCAAAAGACTGAACTGAGTATGCTCAAAACTCAAAATTTCTAAATTTAATAACTTTGGAATGGATTCATATTTTTCCACCAAACCAATGCTGGCTTGTTCTTTGAGGCAACCTCTTTCTACCCTGAAAATTTCAGACCAAAATTCCCAGTGGTATGGCCGCAGATCGATGGGCAGAAATCAGCAAAAATGGGCAAAACCCCCCGAAAAACACACTTTTTTTTTCACCTCTCTGCTGCACGAAAACCACACATCCAATATAAACAAAACTTGGCACATCAAGAGACCTACACCACAAGATGGTGCTTACCAAATGTCATGCAAATCTGTTGAACGATTGCAAAGTTATTAAAGTGCATAATTTTGGGGTTAACATTAAACTGCTTACTCAGCACCACTATAATATATACATATATATATATATGCACGAGGTTGACCTATAGATGCATTTTAACCTTTGTAAACTTGCTTACAGAATTATAAGTAGGAGACCAGCCCTAGGGCATACTGTTCTGTTTTGTTTCACCACTTTGCCTTCAAGAAAGACTATGGTCCTGTCCAACCCACTTCCCCTAAAGGAAAAGTGGATACACATAAACCAGACAAAACTATTTAAAAGGAACTGATCATTCTAACCTGTACTAATATGTGTGTAACCTCCAGGTGGCGCTATCCCAAGGGCTACTACCCCTGCCTGACTGATTACTGACAGGTTGAGGGGCCTGGGTCCAATGAAGAGTGCCTCCACCCGGAGGTCAGGGTTTGCAGCAGGTAAACTAACTTGGTCACAGCCCTCTGGGACACTGTAACCCCCCCTTTCTTCCCACTAGTGTCCCACACAATGCATCAGGAATATCTTCACCATGTACACTTACCCCCAGGTCTGGCTCTGTTGACTGGACGCTGGGGACCCCCTGTAAAACAAGATGATACAATGCAAAAGCCACAGTACAATACTTTAACATAAACGAATACCTCAGACAGTGTAACTCTGCTGAAACAAACAGATCTGATTTATTTAAGGAGCTGTAACAAGGACAGGGGGAAATCAGGTTAATTAGGTTAAACACATTAATAATCACAGTACTGAACGCATAGTCAGAGTCCCAAATTGTCACTTTCACTCTGTACCCAGGATGGGGGTGGGGGGCTAGCCAGGAGCGGTGCAGCTAGTTGGGGCCCTGTGATGGAAAAATACTGGCACAATACCCCAAATTGTAATCTGGAGCCAGTTGGCTCAGTTCGTGAAGAAATAAAGCAGCAACAATTAGATAACACAAGTAGATGACACACTTGCAATTCGATAAACAGATGGCAGGGAGCTACCCTGCTTTGTACTCACAAGCTCAATGCTGGGAACTGGATGGAAGGCAGATGGTCCTGGATTGCCAGGAGGAGCAGACCCTGTGGACAAGGTCCTTGTGACTGGACCCCACTGCAGTTTAGAGCAAATGGATGTAGTCTGGATTGCTGGGGTTTACTTCCAGCTTCATGCACTCAATTCACTGTACAGGGATTTGAAACGCGATTCCCTACAAGCACTACACACACATTTATATGTAAAAGGAAAGTACTATATCAGGCAGGCTGCTTCTATCCTGATCGCATTACTGTGCAATACCCGGAGAACACACAGCAGATTCAGTTTCTGACAGACCGAGCGCCGATTCAGCAATTTCTCCAGTCTTCTACAGGGTGAGCCTGATTTCTACTCTTCAGATCTCCTTTCTTCTCCTACAGGTTGGATTCAGTCCGAACGGGTGCTTGCACAGGCTGCAGACCGAAACTCAGGGCCTTACATGCGCTTCCCACGTGATACTATACAGCGCAGAAGCTCACAGCTCCTTCAATCTTCACTGTCTCAACTCATCTGATCTTTCCAGTAGACAGAGCCAGGCATTTCCTTTGAGTTCCTCCCAGTTCAGTTTGCTGGTTTGGCTGTCACTTACAATCAGACTCCCCCTGTTGGTGCAAAAAGGCGCTGAAGTCCACACTACAATTCCCAGAGGCATCTGCCATACAGTCCCATTGTGGCTGGCTCAACTTAGGAGTCCAAGTTCTGATTTGCCAGCAGCAGGCTCCATTTTAAAGGTCCCCCACACTGATTGGTCCAGTTCGGCAGTTCAATTCCAACATAGAGGGGAAACACACACAGAGTCCCAGCTGCAATAAAACAGGTTAGATAAACTGCAATCTCACAAATGCTGCTAAATGATTACAGGCAAACAGTTACAGTTTGATGGCCCCTTGCACCTTAGTGACTGCAAAATGGAGCGACTGGCAGCAGCCCGGGCGGGATTCGGGCATTAGAACACACAGTCCCCCCATCTCAATTAATTATGGTCACAAGCAGGCAGCTCTTAAAGAGACAGTACCAGAGGCTGTAAAAGCTCTCACACTCAAGCGGCTTAAACTCTGAACACCTCCAGACTTGGAGCATTCAAGCAAGCTCCTGGAAGACTTCTGGGAACCCCCATTTGCAGGGGGGTTACACCTGTTTTAGTATTTCTTCCTTTTCCTAAGGTTTTAAAAGAAGCCAGTCAAGAAAGAAAGCATTTCCAGGGACCAGCATTGACCCTTTTTCAGTTGGACTGACCAAAATAATGAACAGTTCTTCACAGCAAGATGAAGTCAAGAAACTTTTATGCAGGACTTTCTAAGAGGGATATCGCCACACAAAGGTGACAAGTAGAGGGGGGTAAGGGGCAGACTAGATGGGCCAGAGTGCTCCTTTTCTGCCACTAGATTTCTATGATTCTAAGGACTGAAAGCTTCTTCTATCTTGTTTGTTTTGTCCTGGACAACGTGAATAAAATCTATCTTAATTTTTGCAGCTGTACTATGGACAGTAATTGTTGTAACTTGTATATTGAAGGATTGCTTATACTCATCTTGTACTGAAAATGTGCCTTGGGGGGGAATCAATGTGACACTTTCATGGTCATTATGTACTACTGTGTAATTACGTCTTGTTATTTCAGAAAAAGTAACTCCTAGAGATCTAACAAATGTAAACGGAGAACCCCAACAGAAAACAATGTCTAAACCTAGCAATACTATTTTGGAATGTGGTGAAACACAAACACAGTAACTTTACATTTACCACCATACTGACCATACTGGGTTGGCAGTATAGCCTAGAGGTTAGAGTAATGAGCTGTGAACGAGCTTGGTACATCCAGCAGATCAGACCAGGGTTTGATTCTCACAACCTCCACTTGCATACTGTGTGATTCTGATCAAGTCACTTAACCACCCAGTGCTCCCAGGTCGCCCCTGAAAACAGGCACTTGTGCCTAGTGGGCCTTACGCGGTTACCAAAGACTTAAATAAATAAATAAAATAAGACAAAAGCTCTCAGTAATGACCCCATTCATATGATCAAAATGTGTAATCCACTATTAACTCTTGCACATCAGTTTTCAAAAAGCACAAAAGAAACATTTCCCTAAAGAACAGAGACAAATGCAGCTCTTCTGAGAATATATGGGCACACAATCAGTGGTTTAATCATGTTCCTATGTGAAGCATGCAGTTCTGGTTTCTTTTGGAGGGACTATCACAGTCCCGGATGGCATGAAATACTGTGGGTTCAAACTTGAAATCTACATTGTTTGATTATAAATGTGTGTGCGTATTACTAAGCTACTGAGAGAAGTCCCTTAAAGAGCTATTTGACAGGGGCATTACAGACAGTGGCATGTTAAACAGAACCACCTCCTAAAGGTATTTGCTGCAAGCTAGAGAGCCCAAATCAATAGTGTCTACTGCCTTGGCATGAATGCTGCATAAAGATCTTTTAGTAATTGATCTGCAAAATATATTACCATCTCCTTTTGAAACTTACTCACGTTAAATTATTTTTTTAGACATTTAATATATACAATAATATAAATAAAGATAATAGTAAAATTTAATATATAAAATATAAACGCTCATAGGAGGTGGACTTTTAAGTTGAATTTTAGTAATACAACCTTATTATCAAAACAGCGTGTCCAAAATAATTGGGGACTGAGGAGCCTTCTGTCTTTTGAGGTTTGGGTGTCTTGTGAGGCATTGGAGGGCTGGACTTATATTTATTTATTTAAAAGTTGATAACCTGGAAAGACATACTGATCCAGGGCTTGTTTCCAGGTGCAACCCAGAGAAGAGGAAAAGGAAGAAATGTGTAACAAGTGCAATGCAGTATACAGGAATACAAGTCAAAAATCAGCAAATTTGAAATACAAGGCAGATGGTACACTCTGAGGAAATAGCACTTGCTCCAACCGAGCCAAATTAAGGACTGCTGTAACACAGGTGTTGGGAGCAGCACACCAGAGCCAGGGGAGGTGAATCCCTCTTTAGAGACTGGAACCTAAAGGCATGGAACCCTCCCAATAGAGAGGGTGAAGCCAAAACATGCTGAAAAAGGCATGACGATGTCACAGTGGTAAATACTTTGCTAAGAGTTCTTCTTACTTACTTACTACTTGCCAGCAGAAACAGGCCACATGGCCTATCAAGTCTGCCCGAGTGTGCAGCTAGCACCCCACTTGCAGTTACCCCTCCCCCCTTGACCCGCCACACAGATGAGTGCCAACTGACCTTGAACCAGATTAAGCTGTTGGTGGTATTTCCTCCTTTTGTATAAGTAGACCCTGCTGCCTATCATACTGGTCTTGGCCACATTCCTGCACCCCACCCCCTTTTTTGTCTATCCTCATGACACAGAATGCTCCACTATACATTTGACCTGCTGAACCCCCTACAAACTTCTGAGCCTTATGCAATGAAAACCTGATCAATCGGTGGCCATAGTCCACATCATGGAGCAGGCAAAACATAGCCTCGATGCCTTACTATCTGTCCCCTGGGATGATTTTCTTATTTACATAAAGTATATCCCCAAAATACTCTGACTACACAAGCTGTGGTGCATTATCCACAATACAAACTGTTATTCTCCTATACTGTAATCACTGTATTGCCTTCACAAGGCAACAAGGGGGGACTGTTACAATGTACAATGTCACACTGTAAATATGGCAAATGTTGCCTTGTAAAATGCTTGTTTTGTCTAATAGACCAGTATGGCTGCTGCAGACTTCTGTCTTTTATAGGTTCTATGTGCCAAACTGCATGAACAGAGAGGGCAATTATAAACTGTTCAGAAAGGAGTGTTTGAGGGGTGCATACTTATGACAGTACAGAGAGGTGTTTTCTGATAGGCATAGATTTATGGCTGAAGAACAGGATAGCACTGGATATTCCTCAGGGTCTGGTGTGAAGTAATGTGATTGAACCCCACCCTGTACTCCAGAGGGGATCTGGGGTACTGAAATCACTACCTGAGAGGCATGGCGTCCTGACAGCTACCTGACCACCCTCACTGGTTTGAACTTAGTGAAGGAGGGCAAGTTTCTGTAAGAGGTAGCTGTGAACTGGCAGCTGCTCCTCTAGAGAATAAAGCCATCTGTAATAATGTACTAATGCAGACTCGCCTGTTTTCAAACTAAAACTGACTAAGGAAGGGTTAAAGAATTTTGACTTCAGTTATAGTCAAGGTCAAAATGTATTTAATGAGCAGCTGGCTGAAATCCAGTCCAGGGTTCGGACAAAAGGGAATGTGTGTGCTGTGAAAAAAGATAAATAATACAGACTGCAGTTTAGAACTGCAGACTTCTGTCTTGTGTAGGTTCTGTGCACCAAACAGCATGAACAGAGACGGCAATTGTAAATTGTTTAGAAAGGAGTGTTTGAGGGGTTAACTGCTGAGCTGCAAGGACGGAGTGCAGCTGCAGTGATAAGGATGTCTGCAACTTCCCTCTTTTCTCATGCTAACTCGTGCTAAATTGAAATCAACTGTCTATATAGGGTAGAGTTAAACAGTCTTGCTAGAACAGATTTTAGAAGCTGCAGCATGTCTCTGTTCTCCATGAGCTCAGGCAAACAACTTAAGTACTCCATGCATGTCTTTTCTGATTGTATTTTCTGATAGTTAGCCTGCTGTTAATTTAGTGTGTGTGAGCTGTATTGCTATATTTTGTTACTACAATTGTGACTTATAAAGAGATTTTCCTATAATTTGTTCGACTGAGACTATTCCTATTGAGTACCGAATTCAGACATATAACTTGTCAGGTAACATTTTCTTCTAGCTCAGTGGTACCCACGATAGCTCTACTGGGACAGACTCTTGCTACAGTACCTACATCAGTTTTTCTCCGGTAACATCCTTCTCTCATTTGCAGATATGCAAACCAGGTTTGGCCTAGAATATGCAACTGCCATGTGCAAATCTGTCACTATGTTCTTTCCCTGTCATGTGCAGCACAGATGATAGGCTCCATCCCAGCCATGATACAGCACTTCTTAGCCTTCCTCAGAATGGGGGTTCCAGTGCACTTGCTATCCTCTGTGGCATAAGCCCTGCTGCTTACCTGAGGTGATACTACCGTGGAACTAGCTCAGAGGTGAAATGAACAGATTAGTTATCTGATGTCTGAAACACAGTGGCATGTAACTTGCCAGATGGCAGCCTGGCCATAAGTTCACACCAATGGTATGACTACACTTAGAAATAGAATGTAAGATATTATAGAACACCTGTAATTCTACCTACTAATACCGCCTCCTGCTGGCACCACTGCGGAACTCCCAGAGCAACCACACCCACATTATGTGGGATTGTCCTGTTTTCCAACCATACTTCCAGTTGTTGAAGACAAACCTAGAAAAACTTACAAAAATCTTGGTATTCGTTTGACTCGTAATCCATGGGATTTTTAAAAATATAGCTACAAACCCTTTACTGCCCAAGTAATGCAAGACATTACACATTGGGGTGCACTACCTCTTAACCTCACCTGGAAGGTGTATACTATCTGAATGGTGTCAATACCTCAAGCTCTCTATTTGTTCCAAAATGTCCCTCTGCACCTACCTAAAACCACGTGGAGACAGTAGAACAAACTAATCTCCAGGTTTCTATGGGCTATTAGCAGCACCATGTGTTTCTCCCACGAGAGAGAGGATCAGTCCTTCTTGATCTGAATGTTTACTCTGGAAATCCCATATCTGCTTTGTGTACCTCCACCACTTGTCAGGCACTCCACCAATCTGGCTTAGTTTAGAAAGAGCAATCTTCCCCACTAAGGAATTAATTCCCACATTATTTCCTATACTGTAGTGGATGATGCCCTAAACTCAGCTGATCCCAGACCCTAGATCTAAGATTAGATAAAGACTCGACATGTACTTAGGAAAACTTTTGTTGCTTACACCTTTTATGTCCCAGCTTTGCCCCATTTCATATTTGGAACATTTTCTTCTAGCTCAGTGGGACTCATGATACCGGTACTGGGAGAGACTCTCGCTTCAGTACCTACATCAACTTTTCTTGAGTAACAGCCTTCTTTCATTTGCAGATATGCAGACCAGGTTTGGCCTAGAACATATGGACTTTTACCACGATGTGCAAGTCTGCCACTATGTTCTTTCCCTGCACTGGGTGGCACAGATGATAAACTCCCTTACAGCCATAATACAGCACTTCTGGTTTTTTTTTACTTTGTTTATCCTCCTCTGGCCGCAGGCTAGGACCTCCTTCAGCTACTTCCAGTGTTTGCTGCACTCCCTATTGAGATAGTGGTGTGGCACTTCCAGATCCCCCCACCCACCTGTGACACACCTCTGTGCTGTTCCCCACCTTACCCCCTGGGGCCGGGTACACCTTCAGCTCCATCGGCATTTCTTCCCCTCATACAACTAGCCACCCAGCACTATGCGTACAGTTTCCCTTGTTCTCTCTGCCCACCCACTAGAAGCATGCAGCGTGATTGGTTGCTGGCAAGGCCTGATGCAACCAATGTGCAGGTATGCTGCAATGGTCCCCACTCTCGATCATTGTTCCCCTGCACCACCATTTGTGGTCACCTAGGTGGCAGTAGAACAGTAGTATGCAATATCCCTCCTCGAAGCATCCTATGGGAAGCTCAGTCCTCCTCCCCCCAGACCTCCAGTGGCCCAGTCTCATTCACGAACCCGTGTCATTGGTGTCACAAGTGGTAATGTTACCCCTGCACTAGTAGGCCAGGCCTTGCACCAGTGGGCCAGACCACAGCACTTCCTAGCCTTCCTCAGAACAGGGATTATGTTGCACTTGATATCCACTGTGGCACAAGTCCTGCCAATTACCCAAAGTGTTACTACTATGGAGATGACTCAGAGGTGGAGTGAAGACATTGGTTCTCTGATATCAGCAACACAGTGTCATGTAACTTGCCAGACAGCAGCTGAGATCACAAGTTCACACCAATAGCCTGAATATACTTGGAAACGGAGTTGCAGATTTTAGTAACATTTGTGAACAGGCACACCTTACCATTTAAGCCCTCTGCGATGTCACCTATGAACAAATTAAAGTGGGCTGGACCCAGTACCGATCCTTGCGGCACACCGCTGGTCACTTCACCCTCGCTGGAGAGACTTCCATTCACTACTACTCTCTGGGTCCTACTACGTAGCCAATTTTCCACCCATCTAACAACTTTGATCCCTACCCCAGCATTACTGAGTTTATTTAAGAGCCTCCTGTGTGGGACAGAGTCGAAGGCCTTGCTAAAGTCGAGATAGGCCACATCCACTGCTCCTCCTTGGTCGACAACCCTTATCACCCAGTTGAAGAAGTCTATTAGATTAGTCTGGCAGGATCTGCCTGCTGTGAATCTGTGTCGTTTTGGATCCTGTAACCCATTTGATTCAAGAAACTCTATTAGCCTTTCCTTTAACCTTGGTAATAAGGTAGTCTAAACCCAGATAAACTCACTTTGTACTGTCTAAGCAATTCTAATTTATGTATGTGGGTCTCAGCCCCCAGGTCGCATCTGGAATCGAGCATGTTGCTCAGTATGCTTTCCTGGTAAAACTCGTAAATAAATAAATAAATAAATAAACTGAAGGAGTGGGGGAGGGGGAGGATAAAAGGACAATGGTGACAATGATATGCATCTAAGTACTATGAAAAGTTAATTGATGGGTATATGTATTGTAATAGTTAATGGGTCAATGGGTTGAGAGGGAAGGGGAATAATGAGTATAAATCATGGTTCATGTGGCTATGTATGTTGATTAAAAGGTAATAAAATATATTTAAAAAAAAAAATCATCAAAAAATCCTAAACCTGGCATTGAACAAAAACAAACAAAAAAAAACTGTTAATCAAAGGCTCTGTTTTGATCATGACTTTACTCCCATGATGCTGCAAAAGAGAAAAACTCTTTTAAATATCAGGAAGCACCTAGCGACTAAAAACATAAAAATGCACCTCTTTACCCCAGCCCAATTTAAAATCTTTCTGCCTGACAGACCACAATTCTGCAAAACCCTAGCAGATGCCAAACTGACTCTGAAACAATTAGGTGTCCTGCCAGACCTGTATACCCACCTGGACCGTGCGGCAGAACTCAGGGCAGGCCCACCACTGTGGAAGAAGGCCTCTTGCTCCAGAAAGAAAAAACACCCTTCTCCACAATCATCCCCAGCGTCAAAAGCCAGACAAGATTAGAGGTCACCCAGGAGTGCCGATGACTAGCCACAGCCACAGACATCAGACAAATGACTGTTGTGACTTGCCAAGATGGAGAAGCTATACTGTGGCATTGTTTTCCAGTGACCACCATGTGGCAGCGGGGCCGCTCACAAAGACTCTGACATGTCTGACTATATCCTTTTTGCAGCATAAAGAAACTCAGCTAGAATAAAGTATGGGGTGGTGTGTGTAACGGGAAGTTTATACCCCCCCCCCGAGATGTTAGATGCTACATAAACCACAAGAGTGAAGCTTGAGCGGTTTATTAAAGCTTCTAACACTGAGGGAGTGTGTAAACTTTGAGTTTACACACTCCATCCCATATTTTATTTTATATAATTGCTGGGTCTCCCCTTTTTCGCCACAGCAATTATATAAAATAGGTGCCATTGCAGTGCGGCCGTGTTCTGGTTCCATTTTCTGCTGGTCCACAGATTTTCTTTTTCCAAGGTTTTATTATGTTTTCATATATTTTTCTAGCCCCCTATTTGTTGAAACATAACACTTTATTGTTATTAAAATAACTTACTGCTGAGTTTCTCTAGCGGCTGAGCTGCGGGCTAGAAGGAAGCGGTGAGCCAGGAAGGGTTTGGCTTGCTCACATTGGAATTCCAATCTGAAACTAAGAGGACCCTCTCCCTTCATGGAGTAAAAATAAAAGGCAAGTATAGCCAAGTTTGGCAGTGTAAAGCTTAAATATAAGCCATGTTGGGGTTGAAGGGTGTGCACTGGTACATTCGGAGTGTTTGTTTGTTACATGCCAATAACCGGTAGCACCCCTTAGTAGAAATGTGAATTCTATTTTGTGAAGCTTTATAAAGGTTAGAGCATGCTGGTTTTGGATTTGTTTAAGTTTTGGGAGCTGTGGCACTCCTTCTAGCATGCTCCCTTTTAACACCTGTGTAAATTCCGTGGTGAGGAGCACTTTATATAAAAGCAGCCAATTAGGCAATGCACTTCATTAGCCACTGCAGGCACTTGAAAGTTGGAAAGCTAGAGTAGGGACCAAACTGTGGGTCCCACCATGATGATTGGTGGTTTGGCTTGCTCACATTGGAATTCCAATCTGAAACTAAGAGGACCCTCTCCCTTCATGGAGTAAAAATAAAAAGCAAGTATAGCCAAGTTTGGCAGTGGAAAGTTTAAATATAAGCCATGTTGGGGGGGTGCACTGGTACATTTGGAGTGTTCATTTATGTAAATAGCTGTATTTAAGTGTTGAGTAACGATGACCGTCTCCCAGCAGGAAGGCCTGGAATGTTCCCCAGAGAATCTAGTTTGGGCTGGCTACCTCATGATTTTTTTCTATGTTCAGAAACTGCATATCTGTGTTATTGTAATAACATACTGAACTCTGATTGGTTGGGTAACCATAGAAACTGAAATGCTAGCCAATCGCAGGGCTAGCCACATCAACTGGACCTGCCTTCTTGAACCCCTTTAAAACTAGGATGTAGAGGGGTATCTGAGCCTTTTTGCTGCCTTCTGTTGTGAGCAATAATACCCGATGGGGTGGGTGGTATTGGGCAATACCAGACTGCCCAGGGGCGTAATGAGGCCTAACGCCACAGGCGGAGGGCCTTATAGCCCCTGGAAGGTCCGGTATTGCCCATAATGCCCACCCTGGAGGGTATTATTGCACTTAGAAAATGGGTAGATGTGCCATTTTCTGTGTGAACTTGGGAAAATAAAAAAAAAGTACAAAACAATGACTAGAAAGAAAGTAAGTGTGTTTTGATTGTAAAGTAGTCCCTCTGTGCAGTTCCATCTCTTATACCCCCCCAGCAGTGGTCACAAAGCCATTCTGTTGTAGTCCCCCCCCAAACATACACACTTGTCCTGACAACGCCTAAATTAGACTCCCCAAAACACACACACACACACACACACACACACACACGTGTTGGACAACTCTTCTAAATTAAGCTTTCTATTATGTAGCTCTGATACTGAGCGCGAGATAAGGAGCTGCACATATAGGGAAGCTGATCCATGCAGCAGCGGAAAAAGAGAGCAAAAACAATTGTAAACATTTAAAAAAGGATTGCTTTTTTCCCTACCATTCTGTCCCAGATGGCGAATTAGGAGCCAACACTAGAAGGTGTCTGCTACTGTTGTTGTGTTCCGTGGAGTTTGAATTGCCTTAAAAAAAAAAGATATGCTGGTATATTGAGTGAGAAGTGCAGCTAGGAACCATAGGAGCAGGAGTTGTTTGAAATGACTCCCACGGATAGAGTCACGCTGCTGGGTCACGGCGTTTGTGAAAGCGAGTGGGCGGGGGATGGAATTGGAGGCTGGGAATTGTTTCACTAGTTGAGTGTGGTTTTTCTACGTGGAAAAAAATAATTTTTTTTTTGAAGATGTGAGTGTTTTTGTTTCTGTACACTGCTTGGAAGAGTGAAGGGGAGTGGGACTTTTCACTCGCTTAGCGAGGGAAAAAAATGGCAGCAGTTTCAAATTGTGTGCCCAGTGCTTCAACCACTGAGGACGCAAGCTGGGCACAAGGATACCTGCCTGGGCATGAGGCTGGTTTTGGAGGCACTTTTTATTTGCTGGGCATCTATTGAAAGTTAATATACCCCCTTGGTAGGGGTACTAGCCAATCAGAACCCAACAAATAAAAAGCCCATTTTCTAACGTTTTCTTGCTTGAAGCAGTTGGGACCCTGCCTGTCTTGAGCAGAGACAATTTTCCCCTGGTTCACTGAGAGCCAAGACTTCATCTACCACACTTTTAAGGACACTTCTGCTCTTCAAAGTTCCAACTAAGGACTCAAGGTAGACTTTTAACCTCAGAGTTTAAAGTGTAGGTTTCTTATGTATACTTTCCTTTTATTTTTCAATATCCTGTAACCAAATCTCCAAATTATTTGGTCTTATTGTTATTTACTGTTTTCTTATTAATATAGCTAGTACAATCTTTGGCTTATTTTAAAAATAATTCTGCTTATGTTGTTTGTGTGTGTGGCTGCCTGGGTAAAAGTTGTTCAAATTATACCATGCCTGTGTGACTGTTTTAAGGCTAAACTCTACCAGAGTGAAGTACCGTTGGGGACTTCATGATGAAAGGAGGGGAGGAAATATGAAGGGTCTCAGGAGGAACCTATGGTGGGATTTTAATGGAGTGCTGCATTTTTAGGGAAAGACACATAATCTGGTGTATAGGGCCCCCTGAAGCCTATGCACGCCTGTGGCTTTCTGGTTTGTGGTGCAGTGGCTGAAAGGGTTCTACCCCAGGAACACAGACTCAAGACTGTATTTGTATCCTCTCGCATGGAGAAAGGGTATCTTTGACCCCATTCTCCCCTGCCCTGTCACAAGAGGGATTCACTGTGATGCAGAGAGAGGGAAAGCCCACCCTATGAGAGTGGACTTGTGACACTGATCCTGACTGAATTTGAGAGCACTGGACTTGATTTGGTCGGTGGCAGGTGTCACGAGCCCCTGGCCCCCAAACCTCGGGCAGCCCAGCAGGACCTCTTGTTTGCAGAGAGGATCCCCCTTTTTAAGAATTCGTGAGCAGGAGTAAGGGTTTCTGGAAGATTTATCAGCCTTCCTTTTCCCAGTGGGAGGGTGGATTCTGTAGTTTCGAGTTCCCTTGACTCTGCACTAATTTTAGTATTTGAATCCCACCACGGCCACTGGCTACGTCTTGCCTAGGTAGTTTTATATGATAGCCGAGTGGTTCTATCTCATCAAGGCACACAGTCTTTTCAAAACTCTTCTGTTAAAATGTTAAATCACACAACCAGACCCAGGCAGAGTTGATAAGAAAATCATAAATGTTTACTTAAAATAAAAGCAATACAGAAAATTCTACAGTTTGGAAGAACTTTGAAATGCAGAAAATAACAAAAATAAAACTGGATGGTTCACAGAAAACACTAGATACTGTATTCTAAACTATACCTTGTTTTGATGTTAGAGTTCAGACAATATTTCAGATGTTCTTGTGGAGATGAGTCCTTAATCAATAGTCTTGTAGCAAGTGTGTGTTCCAAGACAAGTCTCTGAAATGTCCCTTTTTTTAAAAAAGTCTTCCAGGCGCTTCCTTGGTGCAAAGTCTTGGTTTCCAAAATTCTGACTTAAAAATCAGAATTTCCTGTTCAGTATGGGACAAGTCAAACTTTCCACACACTCAGGTCTGGTTTTAGAGATTTTTCCAGGCCCACATACTGTATATACTTCTGGTCTTCAAGTATATGCAAGCTGGACAGACTATCTGCGTTCCAGCTAAGCTGGTTTTCAACTGCTCTGCATTCGAAGTGTGTGTCTAATAAGATACTTGAGGGTCACTTTAGGACACACCCACCTTATTTTTTTTCTCTGGGGGGGTGGGGTTAATGATTCCAGGACAATACCGATATTAGGGTGCAACAGTTTACTGTTCCCTATAGGTGTCACTGTGGTTCCATATCAGGTTTAATGTCAACCTCAGTGACATCTGGTCCATGCATTTGGCTTGACCCCTGATCCCTAGGTCACTACATTACCTTTCCCTGTCATGTAAAGCCACAGTGGGATATTTTTATGCCTTCATGGGCTATATACCGGTCTCCCTTATCTTGAGACATAACAGGTCTACACTAACCTTTATAGAAATAACAGTTATTTTGTAGTTACCTGTTAAAAGGACAGTGTCTTAATTTTAAAGTACATTGCAGCATATACAATATGAATAAACATAAAAGGAACTAGGCCTATCATGCGACAGCAGGTAACAGGCATAGCCTGTAACATAAGGGATACTGTCTTAAGGCATTTATTATATACAATCTGGGGGCTAGGGGCTTCTAACCCAGGGTATTAGTATAAAACTGATGTCCATGGTTTGGGAGGCCCATGCAAGGGTATGGGGGAAGACTGTGTACTTTGAACTTTGGAGGGTTATACCAGACATACCCTGGAACTTTCAGGGAACAGTTGTTTAAATAACAGTTTTACAAAAATGCATGTATTGGACACAGTAGGTTGGTGGAGGTGTGGGTAAGGGAGGAGCACTTCATCAAGACAATGTCATACAGCCATGTCATAACAGGGAAATGTGCCCCCCCCCCCCAGAACCAGGCTTCCGCTTTGGGAGCTCTAATACATTAATTGCATACTCTCGCAGTCTATTACTGGTAGTTCTTTCCCCCTCCCCCGAATTTGTGAAATCCTGCCTTCCAAACTGTTTTTCTTAACTGGCCACACTGCAGCCTGCATTTGAGGCTAGCCAGAGAGATCAGTGCTTCAAGGGTTTCCACTTATTGACCTGTGTTGCAGGTCATTTACTGCCTGCCTGTCTGTGTCATTAATGCAGGCTTGGCACTTACTGACACCAGGGAGTTGGAGTCATTTCAGGGCTAGCAGTATAGCCTAGAGGTTAGAGGAACAAGGTGTGAACGAGCTTGGTACATCCAGCAGACCAGACCTGAGTTTGATTCTCACAACCTCCACTTGCATACTGTGCGACTCTGAGCAAGTCACTTAACCGTCCAGTGCTCCCAGGTTGCCCCTGAAAACAGACACTTGTGCCTAGTGGGCTTTACCCGGTTACCAAAGACTACAATAATAAAATAAATTTCCTGATGGTTGCGTGATTCCACGCCCCCTATTAGACAAGTCGTCTATGCTGCAAGTGCAGGAACATGCAGTGGTGTGAGGTTCCCACAGCTTGACTGTGAATTACCCCAATGGGACAGCACACTGTCTCCCATAGAGGAGGGAATCAGGATCCCTCCCTACCTTGGGAGTCAAACTGTTTCATAACAGTGTTCTGTGTATGTTTAATGTTTCTGTTATACAGTCTCTGTTTTGGCTGGAAAGGCACAGTTGGAACATATCATTTAGAATCTCAACATTTTTCTGCACCAATTCTTGGAATTTTATCTGCATATGTTTCATTTTTGTACTTTACAATCATTTTAGTCAGATTGTTTGTTAAAGTTTATTGGTTATCTTCCACCAGAAGAGGTATAAGGTGCCATTGTTTTGAGCACCACCCCAAGGACCCCAGTTTGCAACTGATTTATTGTCACAGGACTCCACAGCTTGTTTTTTATCTGTTTTCTGTTCTAGTGTTTCGTCTTACAGTGGTAATCCACTATAGCCATGGTATTTTTCATTTGAATGTTACAGGCTTGAAATTTCCGTTTAAATTTTCTTTGGATATGAGATTTTTTTTTCCTATAGGTTCTATCTACTGTTCAAGCAAAGAGGGATTATTAGTGAAATGGTTTATCATCTTACTATCCAGTTACTTTTTGCACAGAGAGGGGTCACTGTCCATTTAGAGGGTCTTATGGATGTATCTCATGGCTAAGCAATCACTGCTATTGTCTTTAAATATTAATGGGATTCATGATCCCATTAAATGTTCTCGACTAATACAATCCTTAAGGAGGGATAAACCCGAAGTCATCTTTCTTCAGGAGACACACCTATCATCCGAGGAGGATGCCAAGCTCCAGCTGTTTGAATTTAGATTTGGTGGTGGCAGCTGCTCATGGGTCAGGTAGGAGGCATGGGGTGGTGGTGATTTTGGTGCCATGAATGTTCCTTTTTTGAGTTGCAGGAACAGGTCACCAATCCTGAGGGAAGATATGCCGTAGCCACTGGGAAGTTGTATTCCCGCCCTGTGACTTTGGCGTCGGTGTACCTTCCCCTGGGATCTCTGAAAAGTGTAGCGCAAAAATGTTTCACACAGCTTTTAAATATTCTTCAGGGGTAACAACTCATGGGAGGGGACTTGAATGTTGTTTTAGATCCAGTACTGGACTTTTCAAAGTCCCTCCCTCATCGGACTAACCCACATCAGAAATAACTGCGACAGACGGTGTCTTCTCTGGGTTTGGTGGATGTGTGGAGACATTGTTTCCCCACAGCCAGGGGGTATTCACCAGGCAGCATGGACGGGGTGGCCTCCCGGTTGGACTACTTTATTACAACAGCCAAGCACCTGGACTCACTCTGTAACATATGGCATGGGGGGTCCTTTTTATCAGGCCCTGCTCCAGTGTATGTTAGGTCTGTTCTGGGGCGTGAGTCAGAATTTCACATTGGTGCCTGAACCTGGTGCATCTTAGGGACCCTGAGTTTAAGAGGGTGGTACAAGAGGCTATTCCCCATATTCTGTCAGAGAAATCTAGAACCGAGGTACCCTCAACAACATTGTGGGACACCCTAAAAACTGTCCTCTGAGGTGAAATAATTAAATATTCTGTGAGGAAGAAAAGGGAGCAGGAGACTGCCTTTAGAGAGCTGCAGGAAAAGCTCAGGACACTGCAGGTCCTGCTGACACTCGGAGACCAGACAGTAACAACAAGGATAGAAGTAGTAAAACAGAAACTATAGAAGCAAACTGACCAAAAAAATTTAACGACAGTTATTTTATCTCAAATATAATTATTATGAGGGAGGGCCCAGGGGAGCAAGAAATTTAGCAAGATGGCTTTGGGAGTGCAAAGCTAAAGCCGGGGTAACTAGCATGTATGATCTCGCTACAGGACATCTCTTGACCAGACCTCGGGAGATTAGAACAGTCCTGGCTAACTATTATAAGACACTATATACTGGGGAGGCTAGTCCGCCCCTCACCCAGATAGATGACTACCTTCAGAAACTCCCTTTACCAAAGTAGTAGTAAAAATTGTATTTTTTAGATAGGAAGAAAAACATGTCATTTGGACTGTGAGGCCCAGTTTGCAAGACAGTCATGTACAGTATTCACTAAGTTACATATATAACAATACAATAAATAGTAACAAACATACATCATACATTACAATATATAGCAAAAACAATAACTTATTATATGAGTGGAATAGATGATAATGAGGTACTAAGTGCAATTACAACAGTAAACAAAAAAGCATTTGTCAATGCCGAATGTTTGCTTGCTGGTATTAGCACTGGAAATGCAGGCGTTAGACAGATGCAGAGTAGGCATGGCAGTGAAGTATTGAACTTCACGCCAACCCCACCTCCAACCTGCAGAGACAGACGGGCATTGGGGTATGCATTTGCGTTGTCGTCCATAACATTCATTCCATTTCAACTCACCCTATCCTGCAGACACCGACAAGTGTTGAGGTGTGCCTTGAGGTGTTCGGCTTACAGTCACCCCACTCCATAAGGATATACGCTGAAATGGGTGCAATATAGAAGAATGGGGTGAACTCTGGGGCCGAAGAGTCCAAGGCACACCTTGGTGTCACTGGCTGCAGGGTGAGGGGTTGGGGGTGGAACGGCATGAGCATTACAGTCAGCAATCCAAAGGCACACCTCTGATGCCTGTCAGTCTGTACAGGGTGGGACGTTATGATTAGAAACCCTAACGCCCCGGGTGTTTGTTGGTATTTGCACTTAAAAATTTTCAGCATAGTCTTTTTGTGACTCCCACCTCATGAAAACATTTGGGACCTCTTCTCATGAACAGTGGCACTGTGAGTTTGTCAATGTGTCCTGAACTTTGAGTTCTCACTGCGACCGTGCCATTGTGCGCCAGATGTATGAAAACACAGATCGGGCAGGTTGTGAAGAATGACAGCTGCACCATTCATAGGGAGATGTGAAGAGATGGCAATGTTGTGAAAATCAGTAGTGAAAATATTAAAAATGCTAGAACTTGAGCGTACACGTGAAACTGGCGCAATGTGTGTGCGTAACACAGCCATTTAGTGGAATTATTTCACGAAATTTTCAACATAGGCATTTTGTGACCTCTGCTCATGAATACTGTCAGTATGATTTTCTTAATCTGTCCTGAACATTGATTTCCCACAGCAACTGTGCTATTCTGCGCCAGATGTGTAAACGCATATTTCGGGCTGGATGTAAAAAAATGACAACTGTACTGTTCATAAGGAGGTCTGAAAAAATGCCAATATTGGAAATCTGGAGTGAAAGTACTACAAATTTGCAAAGTTACAAAAGTGCGTGGAAACTGCACAATGCACGTTTGTAACAGTTATTTTATGGACGTTTGTCACCAAATTTTCAACATAGGCGTTTTAGGACCTCTGCTTATGAACAGAGTCACTGTTATTTTACATATGAACATACATACGAACATACGAATCTGCCAGCAGAACAGACCAGTCTATCTAAATCTGCCTGAGTGTGCACCTAGCACCCCTAGATTGCAGCTGCCCCAGCCTCCTCCCCCTCAGTTCCTCCCCTGCTTGTCCCAGCCCCAGCCCCCCTGACTCTTCCTCTTGCATCCCACTCCTCCTTAAAGCTAGTGACTATCTTACATGTTACCACTGCCTCTGGCAGCTCTATCCAACTAGGCACCACCTTCTCAGTGAAGTAGTGCCTCCTCATTTCCCTCTTGAAACAACCCCTTTCCAACCTCAGTCCATGCCCCCTCGCCTCTCTTCCACTCCTCAGTTTAAACACCCCCTTGGTGCTAGGCTTATTTACCCCCCTCAGGTATTTAAATGCCTGAATCATATCCCCCCATCCCTCCTATCCTCCAGTACATGTTCAGCTCATTCAGCCTAACTTCATATTCCTTTCCTTCCATCCCCTTTAACATTTTTGTTTCCTTCTTTTGCACCCCCTCCAGTAACTTTATATGTCTCCTCAGGTATGGCCTCCAGTATTGCACACAGTACTCCAGGTGCGGTCTGACCAATGATCTGTAGAGACATAGGATCACATCCCTGTGTCTGGATGAGAACCCCCTTGTGATGCACCCCAGCATCCTGTTTGCCTTCGCTGCTGCTCTCCTACACTGGGCTGAGTTGTTCATGCTCCCAGTTACCAACACCCCTAGGTCCTTCTCCTCCTCTGTGATCCCCAGCCTCACCCCCCCCCAACCAATAGTCCCTCTTCTGGTTCTTAGGCCCGAAATGCATCACCTTACACTTGTTTGCATTGAATTCTAGCTGCCACTTCACTGACCATGTCTCTAGTTTGGTTAGGTCCCCCTGCAGTTTTTCTCATTCGTCCTCTTTGTCCACCACTGCCTCCAATTTGGTATCATCTGTGAACAGAGTAACCCTGCTCCCCACTCCGTGTGCTATATCAGAGATAAAGAGCCCAAATAGCACTGGGCCCAGCACTAACCCCTGCAGCACCCTGCTTGTTGGTGCTCTAGGTGCCGAGAGCTCCCCCACCACCACCACCCACTGCACCCTCCCCTGTAACCAGGTCTCTATCTATTTAGTCAGCTTTTTTCCAACCCCCACTGCCATCACCATCCCCCCAGTCTCCCATGAGGCCTTACTGAAGTCCAAGTACAGGACATGTACTGCATGGCCCCTGTCCAACTCCCTTGTCACCCAGTCATAATATTCTATTAGGCTGGTTTGGCAAGACCTCCCTGAGATGAACCCGTGTTGCCGCCCATCTTGGAGGTCATTACTCTCTAGGAATGCCACCAGCCTCTCTGTTTCAGTATCGCCTCCATAAGCTTACCTACTATGGACGTGAGACTGACTGTCCACTAATTTTCTGGCTCCTTCCTAGGCCCACTCTTGTGTATGGGCACTACATGGGCCACCCTCCAGTCCTGGGGCACACACCCCGTTTCCAGGGAGGTGTTGAACAGATCTGCCAGTGGCTCAGTCAACAGCTCCACCATCTCCCTCAGCATCCTGGGGTGGATGCCATCAGGACCTGGTGCTTTGTCCACCTTTATTGCCCTCAGCCCCTCTAGCACCCTAGTCCCTGTGATCACTTTATCACCTCCTCCCCTTCCTACCCCCCCAACCCATGCTGGTAGTGGACAGTCCCTCTCCTTAGTGAAAACAGAGCAGAAGTACTCATTTACAATTTCCACTTGCTCCTCCCCCTTTTCACCCAATCTGCTCCCTACTTTATCCTCACAATATGTTCCTTGCACTTCCTTTTTTCCCTGACATACCTTAAAAAGTCCTTTTCCCCTCCCTTTATGCCCTGTGTTAACCTTAATTCCCTGGAGGCCTTAGCTTTTTTCATCCTTCTGGCCACCTCCCTTGACCAACTGCCGTAAGCCTCTTTATCCTCTCCCTTCCCTGTTCTCCTGTATTTCCAGTATGCAGCCCTCTATACCCTCACCCCTTGCAGCACTTCTTTGTTCA